>JABAKD010000019.1:12169343-13460919 GCA_012845835.1 Undaria pinnatifida
AATGAATGAATGAATGAATGGATGGATGGATGAATGAATGAATGAATGAATGGATGGATGGATGGATGAATGCATGAATGCATGAATGCATGAAAGAATGAATGCATGGATGAATGAATGCATGAATGCATGAATGCATGAAAGAATGAATGCATGGATGAATGAATGAATGAATAAATGAATGAGTAGATGTAGATGGTGAATGAATGTATGGACGGATTAATGAAATACTTCATTCATACAAAATCAAGACTCTAAATAGTTCCTATCTTACAGGGACTATCCAGTAAAAAAGAAATCGGCTAAGAACAGAAACACGACTAATAAAAAAGCTTGAAGCTACAAACGTTCATGACGGGATGGGGTGTACATAAAACGCGAAAAACAGATTGAAGGACGATCTCAGCAGCATTTCATACCAGTTGTCTGGTAGTAATTAATACCTGGTAGCAACAGAAAGGGCAAAAGCGTGAAAGGTCAGAAGAAGAGCAATGCTGCCATTAGGATGGCGCAAACTAAACCAAAGGCAAGCAAGCAGGTTGTGCAAGGGATGCCGTGCAATGTGGGTGTAAGGGGAGTTGAGCAAGATAGGTTGAGCGAGGTACATTGCGCGAGGCAGGTTGCGCACACAAACAACGAAGGGGTGTGCAAGAATGGATGTGCAAGGTAGACTGCCTTGCAAGGTAGGCTGCGCAAGGTAGGCTGTGCAAGGTAGGTTGCGCAAGGTACGTTGCGCAAGGTAGACTGCGCAAGGTAGGCTGCGCAAGGAAGATTGTGCAAGGGGCGCTGTGCAAGATTGGTTGTGCAAGGTAGATTGTGCCCGGCAGGTTGTGCAAGGAAGCCAATACCACAAAACTGAGGATAACACAACATATATACTGGAATCATGTTGATACGTATACCGAGGCGTTCTGGTTCACCTCCGGGTTGGCCTCGCCCGCGAACACCCCTGTGATCTTATCCTTGGGCTCCCCAAAGAGGAAGGGGTGCTGGCAGACCTTTCGCTGGTTCATGTTGATGTTGATCTCGCTCACCCTCGCGGCGCCTTCAATGCCCATGTCCACCTGCCGACGCGTGTATACATCGGGAGGGAGTAGTACACATCGGGAGGGAGTAGTATACATCGGGAGGGAGTAGTATACATCGGGAGGGAGTGTACTCACTTCTTAAAGCATAGCCGTATTCTCATGACCATAGACCCTCGCATCCCATCTAGGGGGCATTGAGTTTTCATTCCAATAAGGCATGCATCGGGGGGGGGGTCTACTTAAATACAGAGGGGGGCGAGGGGATCCCATTGGGTTCTGATTAGAACGAGGTATGTGTAGCGGGGGGGAGGGGGGGGGGGCATGTAGGCATGTATACATAGGGAGGGGAGGGTGGGGAAGGGTATCCCATCGCTTTTTTTTAGAATGAGAAGTAAATGAGGTGGGTTTCTACTTCGAACGATGCGTCCATCAGGCGGGAGGGAGGGGGGAGGGGCAAGAAAAGGATCCTATCGGTACATTCTGAGCCTCATCGTAGGATATCAGCGCTTCCTTCAAACAACGAACATAAAAAGGCCTATGGACAGTAGTACCGAAATCGCAAGACCGCGTGCACGACAGTACAAGGCAATTTGACCTGTATAAGCACTATTAGCAGTATGGCAGTATGGCAAGCCATTACATAGCGTGCTAGATGTACGGTAAGAGGTATGAGCTGTGTCAACAGTACAAACCGCATGAGCGGTATGAGCGGTATGCCATGACGTGTTACATGCACCTGTGACCACGGCTTGTTTAGAAAGTCGTTGAGGGTAAAATATCCTACGAGTTGGAGCTAAAAAGAAAAAAGAGATGGGAAAAAAGAAAGAAAGGACCAGTTCAAGCTGTGTGGGCAGCATGACGTAACACCATATAGAGCATGTTATATTGGAATATGGGCTCTTCAGTCCATGAGTCTAATTGATTTTTAGTCACCATCTTGGGTAAAGTGAGCATCATGGTTCTAGATGCGGATAAATACTACATGCGGCGAAATACATAGGAGTTTGTTCTTCCTGGCCGGCATACTGTATAATATCGACCCACCTGTATCGAGAAGTTGATCGTAGTACAGGGTAATCAGCTTACCACCATAAGTACCAGAAGAACGTTACAAATAACGTTACTTACAACGTTCCAAGGAAGATACATAGAACGTTGCTGGGAACAGGACGGGCTGCCGTAGAGTACACCTGCCCGTAGCTTGGGCAAAGTCCCTTGATTAGGTGAAGGCATCCCCACCTCGATCACTCCTTCTACTCGTTCTCCTTCTACATCTCCTTCCACTCCTAATTTTCTCCTCTTCTTTCCACGTTTTGGCCACATAAGCGCCACTTTCGAACTATCTTTTTTCTTCACAAGCCATCTTGACAGGCACTTCGGTGTCACCTCTGCAGCTTTTGCCACAGAGTCAGAGCCTCGGAACACGCCATTCCTTTAGGTTATGAGCCTCGATACACATCATTCCTCCGGGTTACGGTATGCAGTATGAACGGTACCAGGAACAAGCTGTACGAGCAGGGTGACATGACACTACGTAGCGTGCCACAAGCGGTACCAACAGCACATGCACTGTCACATGACACGATATACATCGTACCAGCGCTTCCCTGAGAGCATTTTTTCCGGCGAGCTCGTAGAAGCTCTTCTGCAGGGACGTCATGCCCGCATAGACCACCACCTCCCTCTTCGGCGGCAGACCGTCTTTCGCCAGAACGTCCTTCTTCATGCGGCGGATCAGGAACGGCCGAAGAATCTCGTGCAGCTGAAACCCAAAGGGAGGCGGTAGCACAAATATTCGGGGTCAGGGGACAGAGGGGAGGGGACGGGACGGGGGACATTCATATGCCGGGAACAGGGGACGGGGGGCATTCAAATGCGGGGACCCGGGACAGATAATGGGGACAAAAGACAGGGGACGAGGGGCATTCATATGCGGGGGACAGGGGGCGGGGGGCACTCAGATGCGGGGATCGGGAAAGATAACGGTGACAGGGGACAGGGGACGGGGACCAGGGACTGGACGACGAAATACCGAATCAGATCCCGCCGAAACACACTCGATCAAACCAAAACCAAACCAAACCGAATTAAACCAAACCAAAACTAATCAACTAGAACCAAATTAAACGAAGATCGAACAAAAAACAAAACAAAAACGAAACAAACAAAATAAAATCAGGATAAGCACACGGATTCTATCCCAGTTACACCTGGTACTCGACATGCCGTTATACAGTCTAACGATATTATAGTAGCTCTACGATCAATATGACAACAACGATATATGATACACGAACGTATACGTTGGATGTACTCTTGAAAAATGAAAAAATACACACCAGCTGTGAGATCGACCAAAAAAGATGTTTGTGATCAAATTTCAGATTTGCAAGCTGCGTGTGATACTTCGATCGCGCGTGTTAAGGCGTGTGTATACAGGTCGGTGCCTCCCCTGCTAACACCAGGCTGAACAGGACTAACACATTCAGCCTTATGATGCATATTGTACGTTGTTCAGCAAGGAACAACATCCCGACACGGCAGCCTAACTCGAATGCTGCTATTTAACACTTTTGGGGGCCTGTGTGTAGTGAAAACAAAATCGACGATTATTTCGATATTCCCAAGCGCCTACCAGTAGCGTGAGCGCGCAGTAGTACGAGTAGGATCATGCTGCGCCCGTCGCGTACGAGCTTTTGCATTGTTGGTGTCGTCGTTCGGATTCCAAGTTTATCATCGCCAACTGGCGGTGGCCAATGCCGCTATCATCGTTACTTTTCGTCGTCAATTTCTCCCTCTCAAATCTCAAAGGGGTCGACGTCTTGAATTAGTACGAATAGCCATTTTTCACCCCCCCCTCCCACTATATCATTGTCGGAGGGCAACTGAAACATATTAAGATTAACTTAGCCCTCCGACAACGTATGGTGCACACCGTCTCCGTCAACCATACTAAAGTATATACAGCTTCACAATAAAATCGATCAAAATGCCATGATTAATCCTTGGAGACGATCTTGGAGTGCCGCTGCTCGTCAACGACAACATTGCTCCTTGGATGCACACAGCTACAAATAACATACCGTTATACCTAGGATGCATATTACAGGAAAAAAATAAGAAATGGCTTTTATTGTAGCTCTACAATAGCACCTATACATTTATATCACGATGAAAATATATCACTACCATTACGCCATGATAAAATGATGTAATCACAAAAAAAAACATACCTTGGAGACGATCCTGGAGTGCTGCTGTTCGTCAACGATGGACTCCACGCTGGTATCCTTGCCGATGTTCTTGAAGCCGAACCACGACCGGAAAATCTGGCACAGCAGTAAGAACGAAAAACCATCACAGAAGCCCATCCCGTCGGTACGTATCCATCCAGCAAGTTGCGAGGGAGGCGAGTTGGGGGGGGGGGGCGAGGTTCTCATGGCCATTGCCATGCATAACCTTTGTGCTACGATAACAAAACATTACACCACCAACACCACACTAACTACAAGCAGTATCAAATACACTCTAACTCCAAGTAGTTCATCAACAAAGAAAAACGGATATTCTCGCTGACGTAAAAAAACGCTACGAGCACTAACTCCAAGTAGCTCAAAGTACCACACAGTAACTAAGTAGTTTTAGCACGAAAAAAATGATATTTTTGCTATCAATAATGCAAAACCAACACCACACTACTTCCAAGAAGCTTATCAACAAAAAGACGGACCTTTTCACTATTGCAACAAAGCACCATACTAACTCCAACAAGCTTTACCACGCGAACTTCAAGTATCACCAGAAAACGGATATTTCTGCTACTGCAAGAAAAACAGCGTACAGTCCTTTCATTTCTCGTTATGTTTTAACAACAACCGAGATGTTCGAGTTAGATAATATTGTGCGGAGTAGAGAACCTTAACTCCGCGGAAGGCGGGATGATATTAGGTCTTGTGCATATGGCACGGCACCCACGAGGCAGTTACATAGTATCCCCATTGCTGTCTCTGGAAGTGGCCACACCAGAAAACAACAAAAGCACTCGAAAGTGTCATCCGTTTAAACAAGAAAGTGCGCACAAGGAGCGAAAGTCCGCCTCACACGTGGTTCTTAGCAGGATGCAGCTGGCCCTTCACGCGACTCGCCGGACGCCTTACGGCGCTTCGCGCTTGATGCGCGCGATATCTAGCTCATCGGTGAAATCCTGTTATTGTAGGGATGCGAGGGTCTATCGTCATATGACTACGGCTAAGCTTTACATGGGTACCCCCCCCCGCTCCTTCCCTCACCGAAAGGTCGTCGAAGATGTGTGGGTTGACGAAGTTGAGGAGAGACCAGAGCTCCTCTAGCGTGTTCTGGATGGGAGTTCCCGAAAGAAGGAGGCGGTTTTCCGACGGGATTTTCTTCAGCTCCTGCACCAGGCGGCAGCTGGCGTTCTTGATCCTTTGCCCCTCGTCGATGATCAGGTACTGCCAGCAGTATCCCTGCAGCGCGCACCGGTCGATGATGCTAACCTGCACTCAAGTCGGGCATCGAGAGAGTAGACAGGCATAGGGGCACACAGAGACAACAGACCGACCGACAGACAGACGCAGTCGGACAGACAGACAGACAGACAGACAGACAGACAGACAGACAGACAGACAGACAGACAGACAGACAGAGGGAAAATTAGACAAGACAGACAAGCAGACAGCCAGAGCCATTCAGAAGCGGTTAACCCGTACCGCCACTAAAAATACTTCTATCGGAATGGAGATGTAAAGAGCTGTTACAGCCAAGTTAGCGTGAAGTACGACCAAACACTTCGTTGGCGCTGTGCCAAGTCGTACAGACTACCCGTCCCACCTCGTAGCTGGTGACTACGACTGGGAAGCCCGGGGCCCTCGCCATCCTCGGCTTCATCAATGTCTTGCGCAGCTCCGCCCTGAGCAAAAAAAAACAAAAACAAGATGGGTCATAAAAAAATGTAGTGAAAACGTTAGTCTATGGCCATACCACTAAGGCCACGCTTGAAAAGACTACCCCCCCCCCCCCCCCCCCCCCCGCCTCCCGGCCCTTTCCCGCCACATTCTCGCGTATCGCACCTGTGCTCCTTGGAGCCGTGGTACAGCAGTACCTCCGCGCTGGGCAGCCACTTTCGGAATTCGTTGACCCAGTTGGGGAGAGTCGCGAGGGGCGCCGTCACGAGGAAGGGCCCGTTGACGTTCTTGGTTCGAAGGTGTGCGATCAGCGCGATCACCTAGTAAAAGTCACAAAAAAAAACAAAAAAACACAGGGTTCATAGGTGAGTATCGTGATTTGGAGGATAAGGAGGACGAGGAGGAAGAGTAGGCGGTATGTCGGTGGGGGAAGGAGGGGGACACACTATTTAACAGAAGGTCGCCGGGGGCGCCGTGACGAGGAAAGGCTTGTTGACGTTCTTCGAGCGAAGGTGCGCGATCAACGCGATTATCTACAAGTCATAAATATACACCTGGTACCAGGAAGTAGATAATCCTGCTAACTGGAAGTTTAAAATTTGTTAACGAAAAATTTAGCACCAGGTGTATATGTGCTCTGTTGAGGACCCCTCTGGTAGCCTTGGCCAACGAACAGAAACATGGCCAAAACATCGCTACCAGTTTTAATGATGTAAATTATGACGGACCAGGCATGCATAAAACCGTACCTGTATCGTCTTGCCGAGTCCCATTTCATCGGCCAGGATTCCGCTCAGGCCGTTCTCGTACAGGGTCACCAGCCACCGGAGTCCTTCCAGCTGGTACGGCTTCAAAGATCCACCAACCAGGTTAGCCGGCTGGAAATAATAATTTTTATGCAAGCAGCACGAGAAAACACCCATCAGGGATTAGTGGGATATAGTAATACTAACAAATGCGAGCACAACAAGAAAGCGCCCATCGAGTCAGACGGCCGGTAATATAAATGAATTAAGAAAGATAAATAAAGGTGGTATCCGATTAAAACTCCGATTAAAGCTTCGTACGACGATTGATTATGTCCGAACATAAATTTATGTGTGCGATTGACGAGGTTATTATTGAAGGTGCCCGACAAAATGTATGGTATCCGACTGCAGGGATCCCATTAATAGACCCACCCAGCAGGTTAGCCGGCCCGGAATAGCAATGTTCACACCTCAGATCGCAGATCACCGATACCCACTTGGTTATCTACATAGATCTTTCAAGGACGATCTGCATGGTGTAACTCACGTTACCCGGTGGGAGCCGTACGATCTGCATGACCTATCTAGCACACCTTTTGCGGGTTGGGTTTGTACTCGATAGATACAGATCCAGCTCTCATAACGGCAGAGACAGAATCTACTATCTGTATATGATCTATATGATCTATCTAGATCATGATCTGTCGGAGGTGCGGCAATATTATGCAAACAAAACAAGAAAACAGCCATCAGGGTAACCGGTTAGTAATATTAACGTCATGCAGGCAATGCAAGAAAGCGCCCCTCAGGTTAGTCGGGTAGAAAACAATGCGCAAGCAGAGCAAGGAGAGATACATGGGTGTGTCCCGTTCGAGAGGCCCGACGAAAATGCTGTACGGTTGGAGGTATATCTCTCCGAGTCAAATTACCCTCACATGAACGTATCCGACTGCTGTATATATCTGATGTACTTTTTCCACACCTCGGAGACAGATGACGACCTAGATCAGATAGATCATCTACAGTAGATCCTACAGCTGCCGTCATGACATGTTGTACAGGATATGTGTATCCGGAGTACAGGTCCAACCCACCCCGGGAGCTTGTGCTAGATTATGAAGATTGTACGAGTCCTACCCGGCAACACGAGCTAGACCATGCAGGTCTTCCAGGAAAATCTAGATCGTCAGGTGGGGATCGATGATCTGTCCGACGGGTGAAATAATCCGACACAAGGTTTCCGACAATTCGCAAGCGGGAAATAGCACAACGAAGGCAGTGCTACAAAGGACAAACCATTCAAGGAAAAAGCAAAACTACCACCCGACCATCTTCGAGGAGGGGGGGGCGTATTTACGTACGAACACACACACACCTGTCGGAAGGATGCATCATCGTTGGCCTTGGCTTTGGCCTCTTCTTTAGCCTTCTCCATCTTACAAGCAGCAGAGCTGAAAGCCTGTCCGCTGGCGGAAGACTTGGCCTTCTTGTTTTTACTGGTGGGTGGGTGGGTGGGTAGGCGGGTGGGTGGGTGGGTGGGCGGGTTGTTGGTTAATTGTTTTGGTTTGGTTTGGTTGGTTCCTTTAGTTGGCTGGTTGATTGGGTGGTGTATTATACAGAGCCGTTTCCATCTTAGAAGCGGCAGAGCTGGAAGCCTGACCGCTCGCCGAAGACTCCGCCTTCTTCTTTTTGCTGGTGGGTTGGTGAGTGGTTAGGTTGCGTGGTTGCTTGGGTGAGTAAGTGGGTGGGTGGATGGGTTAGTTGTTGGGTGGGTGGGTGGGTGGGTTGGTCTGTTAGATGGTTGTTTGGTTATGCCTTTCCATCCTGGAAACGGCCGGGCTGAAAGCCTGACCGCTGGGCGAAGAGTTGATTTTCTCGTGCGTGCTGCTGGGTGGGATGTTCGTTGGTTAGTTGATCGGTTCCTTGATTGCCTTGGTTGTTGCGTTGTCATACATATTAAAAGGGGATTAGCACAAGGAACGGATTCAACGGGGAACAAAAAAAGAAAAATCGCAGAAAGGTACACATTTATAACAAAACAAAAAAAGACATGTTTCGCCGCTGCCCGCCTCACCCGCCGAAGGAGCGCGACTTCTTTACGGGCGTCACCCGCGCACCGCGCTTTCTGCCGCCCCGTCGCCCATCTTCTTCCTCCCCGTCCTGGTTCCCGTCCTCTCCCCCCCCTACACCCTCTTCTGGCTTGGGCGCGATCGGCAGGGTGGCTTCGACGTCCATCTAAGAAAAGGTAGCAGTAATTGTTGAGGAACGGTGGGGCGGGGTGGGGTTGGGATGGGTTGGATCGGGCTGGGTTGGATTGGGTTGGGTTGAGTTGGGTTGGATTGATTGGGTTGTGTTGTGTTGTGTTGTGTTGTGTTGTGTTGTGTTGTGTTGTGTTGTGTTGTGTTGTGTTGTGTTGTGTTGTGTTGTGTTGTGTTGTGTTGTGTTGTGTTGAGCTGGGTTGAGTTGGGTGGGTTGGGTTGAGCTGGGTTGAGTTGGGTAGACGAACAAGGCTGCCAAAGGGGGGGGTGAACTAATCTTATCACGCACGGCCGTAGTCGTGTGACCATAGACTATCGCATCCCTACAACGCCGAGACGGAGCACGTCGGGTTTTCACCGACCAGGTAGATATTGTGTGCGCCAAGCATAGAGGGGGGGAGGGGGGCATAGGGGAGGGGAGGCTATTCTACATTCTGTCCACCGGGTGTACCAGGTAGGCCACTAGTGCGAGCCACCCCGCATCTCAATCAAAAACGAACTTAACCTGTTCCACCGCACACCTCCCTTTTCTGGGGACAACCACTTCAATTTGAAGTAGGAACGTGTTTATGTATTCAGAAAGGGGTTAAGCAATTTTCGTGGGTGAAGCGACACAAACGTGTCCAGGGCGGCATACCTCACGAAAAGAAAGCGCCGAATCCTACATCGTAACAATTGGCAAATGATAACGGTAGCCCCCCGCGTAAGTGACCCTGAGCCCCTGATATATACCTGGTATATGACACCAAAACTCGACACCCCGCCGTCGAGTCCTGGTCTGGTCATGACCATCATGACCATGGCAACGCGAGAGTCGAGGGTTGAGACCACGGCGGCGAGAAAAAAAAGCAGCCACCTACAAGTACCCCCCCCCCCCCCCCCCCCCCGCGCTTGGTAGGTGAAACCCGACATGGTCCGTCCCGGCAATGTAGGGATGCGAGGGTCGCCGACTACGGCCATGCATCAAATTAGCATCCCCTTTCCCCCCTTTCCCGATTGTGCTCCGCCCTCTTCCCTACATAACCCCTCATTAAACCCTCACCTGGGACTGACGGATAAACAGGGAGTACTGCTCGGCCTTAGACAGGAGCGACGCTAGCTGCTCCTGCCTTGCACCCCCACCCCCACCCCCACCCCCGGCACCGGCGCCCTCGATCCCTCCTCCATCCCCTCCTTCGACATGCCCAGTTCTGTTGTCCGCATTCCCCTCCCGGGCCACGTTACCCTGGGCGAGTGTCGCGACCCCCCCCACTCCTCCCGTCACCACCGCCTTACCATCTTTCGCGACTCCATCGGTCCCGTTAGCGATAGCGTTGGCGGTAGGGGTGACGGCGCCGTCATCGGTGCGGGCGAGGAGGAACTCTGCTCGCTTTTTTCGCTCTCCCTATTGGGAGGGCGGAGGCAGAGGGCGACGGGGAAGGCGAGGGAGCGGGGGTGGCGGCAAGGGGGGGGGGTAGGGTGGGGTTCGGGGTCGGGGTGGGTGGTGAGGGGAGGGGGGGTGGAAGTGGGGGAAATGGAGGCTTCTATTGGGTAGGCAGAGAAGCAGTACATAGCTCAGGATAAGGGGATGCGCATGTTGTTTTGTGAGAGGCGTCTACTGCAGCTGGGTACGCAAAGCAGCGGCAGCAGTGTCAAAACCAGCAGTGTTAGCAGCGGTAGTAGTATTGGTACCAGTAGAAGCTTTAGTCGAACAGTGGTTGTACGGTAGTAGGCATACTGTAGTGGTACAAATACGAAGCAGTAGCTCAAGCAGTAGGGGTAGTGGTGGTGGCACTAGCAGGAGCACCTACAAAATCGACAACCTAAACGTAGTAGTACCTCAGAAGGCCTTGTGTCACCTGGTTGTCTACAGCAAGGCTACGTTTGACGCTACCTTGTATCCGTTTGGGTTCGAAAACAGCACAAGCACCACTAAAAAACCCAGATATGTCAGTTTCGAAAGCAATCATTACAGGAAGCGGGGACACATTGAATATAACCTCGGAATCAGAACGCCTCTTCCTCCTACCGTTCCTCCTCCTCGCCCTCCCCCTCCTCATCTCTTCCTTCTCGACCTCCTCCTCCTGTTCCCGATCCTCCTGCTCCCCCTCCACCACCACCTCCTCCTCTTCCTCCTCCTCTTCCTCTTTCTCCTCCTCTACCTTCTCCTTCTCCTCGATCTCCTCCCCCCCCCCTGCCCCTCCTCCACTTCTTCCTCGAAGGTATCAGCGAGGGAAGGCAATGTCGCCGAAAACACACACAACAAAACACGCGTTCCTAACAGCGCGTTGTTCTTATCCGAGCACACATTTCCTATCCCCAGGACAATAACAAAACACGCTCTGAACACTTCGTGTAGCCAGGTAGAGGGTATCTAAAACACGAAGGGTACTACGACAGAGACTAAACACTTTTACGGCAACTTCATATTCAGAAAAAACGGGGCCCCTTCGCCCAGAATCGGTCGGGAAAAAAAACAAATCTTCTCATTTTGCACTGGTTAATAATTTGTATAAGGGCTGTTATGTCTAGGCCATTGGGGTTTGCTCACTCATCCGGTTGCATTTTTCCTTTTTTTTCTGAAAATATGTCAGTGTTTGCGTGAGATATATACGTACTTCGAAGTAGCTCCTCGAGCTAACAATCTTGCAGGGAGAAAAACAAAGGTTGGTGCTCCTCTATCATACCGCCATAGCATGTACCATGCCGCTGTCTGTTGCCTCTGATCAACCAACCGTTCAGCAAGACCGTACATCAGTGCAGGCACCATCACGCTGCGCGCGTGCCGTACGAAACCAACCGTTCAGCAGGACCGCGCATCAGTGCGGCACCATCACGCTGCGCGCGTGCCGAACATTTCCGTTTCGTTGCACTTCCGACACGTCTCCACCAAACCGAGCCGGGGCGAAATGGCCGATGCTGAAATCGTGATTTTTTTATTCTTATTTTCATGAAAGTCTCAAAGATGTACAAGTCAGAAAGTTCGAGGACACACCTCGGTCAAGGACATGTCCTGCTGGACCTGATTGGCGGCCATCTGGAGCAACGCCGGCACGCTCGCCGCGGGGATGCTCTCTTCCTGCCCCCCTGCCTCCAGCTCTTGCCATTCCTTCACGGGACCAGGGAGGGAAGAGAGGAGGAACAACGCGCGGGCGACAGCAAAAATAGCGGGGTTGAGATGGCGAAAACAAGAGCTGAAGAAGCAAGAAGCAGAAGTGCACGCACAAACACATGCGAACGCACACACAGCCACACACGCAATGCACATACACATGAGGTGAAGAGAACTCCGTTTTCATGAGTTGAAGCAAAATGTTCGGCTGGATACCGAGGGAGGGACAGAGGGAGGGACGTCTCGACGATATACATTTCGAATTGTCGATATTCGTCCACTAGTGGTCCCTCTATGCTGCAGGTATGTGCCAGCCGGAAACACCGCCCCTATAGCGGCAACCGGCGCTACTCGGCATGCCTCTACTACTGGCTGTTAAAATCTGTGCCCAGCGATGTCGCAGGCGCTATAGCGGGTCAATGGCACTACTCAACCAGCACTATAGAGAGACTCCACTGTATTTCGACATCATCGACACTTCGATGCGATTTTCAACACCAAGGCCATCTCCTATAAGACATATCTGAATCCAAAAATGTACGTTTTCCGATCGCAAAAACCGCTTTGCAACCCTTGAAGATCCGAAACTGGTGATTTTTCAGGGGTCACGTTCAGATATATCTTTTTCGGGGCGGTCCCCACCCAACAATGGGGGTTCAGTTTCGGATAAAATCGTATCCGAAAATGGCGTCCGGATTTGAAAGCATCACGGGTTTCCATAGGTCGTGAGAGGCAACAAGGCTTAGCGTGGTAACAAGCCGAGGACAGCAGTAGTTAACGAGACGCATCTGCTGAGCGAGCAACACAGATTATAGGAGGTGTACTCGACGAGCTGCTGCTGCTGTGTCCCGCGACCCACTCGCATACACCTCGGGCATCACCGCGAGCCGATGGGGTCGGATGGTGATGGTGCCTTTCACAAGAGCCTTGCCACTTTCGTCGAAGTCATCATTGCCGCATTCGCCAAACTCAACACACACAGTTGTCGAGGACGGCGACAGGCGCCGTCTGCGACATGTCGTCGTTGTTGAGGCTCGAGATCGACGAGAGCGAGGGGGAAGATAACCCTCGTCGCGTGAAAGGCACACGGCGTGTTTTCCCTCGCCCCACCCACAAAGCACTATCTGCGTAAAAGCTGACATGTTCTGGTGCGGGAAACTTGAACGAGTGCGCAGTCAAGCGATCGCTGTTGTTGATGATTTCGTGAGAACTCTGCCAAAAAACAAGCTGTAAAGTTCGGGTTTCATGATAAGGTCTGTCGTGCCGATTCGGCCCGTCTGGTTCTGCGATCCGAGAATGACTTTTTGGGGGGGATTCAGAAACGACACTATAAGAGATGGCCCAACTACCGTAATCTTAACTAAAATAACTGAAATAGCAAACGAAGTTCAATAACCTGCATGAACTGCTGCACGGGACGACCGCGGTCAAAGCGAAATCAAGAAAATAATAAAACAAGAACACAAGAAACCAGAAGCAGGGGGGGCTGACCTGCTCTGCCTCCCTCTGTGCAGCCTCGAGCCTTCTCCCCTCTATCCCTTCCGCGTCGATGTCTGCCACCGCCTGCGGTGAAGACGAGGGTTTCCCCCCCGGGAGCACCTGGCTCGTGAAAGGGGGGTGGGGGGGGGCTCAACCCTGTTAGAACTGGAAACATTAAGTAAGCCACAATCATTTAAGGCTGTTACTCTTTTAAGTCTCCTAGAACCTTGGTGCAGTTCTGAAGGGGTTCATATACTCATATTATGTATGGGACGACAAAAGAGCCAATGTGACGAACGCACACAATCTGGAAAAAATATTCAACATAAACAAGCAGTCATTTGTATCGAAAAACAAAAATCTACGATACGCGCAGACGCGCATCACTGCACCAATAGTCTGTACTATACAGGTCTGTAAAACTGCTGCCTGTGATGGAGGCACGGTTTGCTGCTGGAGCTGCTCTGTGCAGGTTGCTGCTTGAGCTGCTCTGAAGACGGCAGTTCGGCTGGCTGCTGTGCACAAGCGTACATACACGGGCAATATTTCGGCTGCTGGATATCTCCGTACCATTACGTTCGTGAAGACGCGCACGCACCGTTTCAAGTTGCTGCCTACCTGGGATTGAAGGCATTGTTCAATGACATGTAAGGAGTCGTGTCGATATCATAAACGACTGGTACATACCGGGTACAGCGCATGCATACCGGTAACCATTTGCAGCTAGGATAGCAGTGCCGGTACCGGTACGTCGGTACGTACACGTCACAAAGCTGAACACATTGGTGCCTGTTTCGTACACAGCAGAATATTACAGCAGTACGTATGATACTCGTACGGCCTTTGCAGGTGCCCGGCACATATACCGGTACGCTTCGGGTCTATCTCTTCAGCTGATAAGCTCTGCATATACTTCGACGCGTCGTACCTACCGATATGGTATTACTCTAAACACGACTGCGATTACAAGGTACAGCGCCAGGGTATCTGTCATCATAGTGCTCGCTGTCCTCCTGGGCATGCGAGGCAGCTTGAGACCAAAAGGAGAGGGGTACTGCTTGTGCAGGAGTAGCCTCGTATGCACGAGGAGCTTTCAGTGCGCCATATTACAAATTGCAATAAATTTGAAGCAAATTCGCCTAAAAAATCTGCAGATTTGCAGTGAAAACGAGCCAAAACAAATACCGCAGAATCAGCAGGTACTCGAAACATTGTCGTACGACAGAGCCTCTTTCTATCGACCCATGGTGGATACAGCAGCACAGCAGCATCGGAGTGGGAAACGACATGCTTCACGGCTCTCTCACCTCGGTCTTGGTGCATCCTGCACCGTGCCCGCTCCCCACTGTCAGTGCTGCTGTGCGCGTCATGATGGTTGGGCAAGGATCCACCGACCTCCCAAAATTGATACCAACCGCGCGCCAAATATCACGTGTGAAAAAACGAGGTATCAAGACGCCGTCCGTTCACCACGTGTACTCCGTGGTTGCCGATTCGAACACCACCAGTTTGTTCTTCGATAGCACAACAGTTCGATGCTGCGAAGTTGAAGCAGACTGGGCCAAGGGTCTCTCTGAGAGGACGGCAAGACACAACCACAATGTTGGGGGTGATTCTGCTGAATTTCAAATTTGACTGTGTTCCATTTTTTGTTGGAGGCATATTTTTGCGGGGTAATTTTCCTCTTTCCCCTGGTTCCACCGCACTTCTCGGCGTAGAATGTTCTAACTGTGTACCACACGCAGTTGCTGCGACAGGAGTGAGACGAGCATGGCAACTATGTTACCTCGATGCTGGAGGACAGAGGAGGTGAACAGGTGGCGCAATAAATCGAAGCTTGCAATACACGGCATTGAAGGCGTTGGAGACTTAGTCCTCTGCTAAAAAAGGATTCGGCCCATGTTTTTTTTCGAAATTTAAATTTGGACGAGTATCCGTTCTTGTCTTCCCGGAGAACACTGCCCGACGCGCTGGGCGAAGAGACTGCTCTGCATGCGGACCCAGGGACGCTTTCTTCGAGTTTACATTGATTCAGGTGGTACATGCATAGGACGCGTAGACGAGAGTTCGAACGCATCCAAAGAACTCTACGTATTTGTAGAGTCTGCACCTTCCTGCCGCATGACAGGCCGTATACCGGGCTTCTTGGGCACCAAACAACACACACACCGAAGATCATCCACAACAGGGCGCAATAAGCGATACGCACGCGAAGCCGACAAGAGGGGCGACAAAGCCCATAGACGCCATGGTACCATAGAGTGCTGCTGCGAGATCAGTAGCAGTACACAAGACGATTGCAAAAGCGGAGCCCGCGAATGGTGGCTGTGGCGATCGCGGGTGGCAGTCAAAATTCAAAATTCAACATCAGGATGGCTGTATAGCCCTGTTGGATCGACCCGCATGGACGCGAACGATTTTTCGGAGCCCTTTTTTCCCACCGTGAAGATGCTGACCAATCTTCGGGCAGTCTGTTATTAATAGTGATCTGTTCCCACCACCGTACGTAATGAAGGCGCACTCTGACCGCCGTATATTCTATAGCCACAGAAATGGTATCTCTCTGGTAGGAAGAAGAATCGGGATGGGCACTATTTACGGAGGACAATAGTAAATAGGACCAAATATTGTTAGTAAAAATATATGAATATATAGGTTTTTGTTTTCACCGTAGGTCCTATTTACTAGGGTCCCCCGTAATAGTGGGTGGTGCGTTGTGCTGCTGATGACGTTGGGTAGAAAGAACCTATTTTGGATGTCAAACCTGGCGAAACTCGTCCTCCTGTCTTGTTAGAGAATAGCACCCGAGCTCCGTTCGCGGGAGGCTTGTCGGCATTGAAAGCTGTCGGCGGCGACCTACCAAAGGGGCAAGGGGGCGACGCCAACCCACGTGGCGAGACAAAAACGTTTGGAGACTACGACCAGTTCCGCCCAGACCTGTGAGGCTGTTGGGAGCGAACACTGACGACGGCAATAGAGGAGAGGAAAATACCGGCATATCTACGTACAGTAGCCCGATATCCACATCAACACACGTCAAGACGGCGACCAGCTCCGCCCGTCTGGGTTGTTGTTGAGGGCGGGGACTGACGACGGCGATACAGCAGAGAAGCAGACCGTCAGCATCGAACTTGATGGCGACAACAAAACCCAAAGACGGGGGCCAGGCCTCCATCTGGAGGCTCGTTGACGACGGATGCAGGCGCCGACAACCGACTCTACGGGAAAACGGGGACCAGGCTTCCCCACCCAGGGGGTCGTGGACGACGGCAGCAGCAGGCACTAGCAATCGATCTCGGGAGTCCGCAGCCAACGCTTTGGACAATGAGCCTGTCGTCGTCTGTGTTTCTTCTTCAACCCACCGTCAGTGGGAAATCGAGGAGTTCGACGCGCTTTGCGAGGAAATCGTCACCACTTCCCGAAATATGAAGCGGATTTTGAACATGTGACAGACGTGTGCTACGTACGGTAGAGCAGGTAGCACAATAAAACAACGAGATATCATATAACCATTTTTCTTAGGCCATTTCTTACGCAGTCGGATTCCGCCAGTCGAAAACGGCCCTTTTCGACTGGACTTTTTTTCGACTGGACTTTTTTTCGACTGGATTCTTCTGGTCCTTCTTCTTATCGTCAGTCGAGTTGGTTTTATAGTTTTTGTGCTCTTCCTAGAGGCGGTTGGTGTGAGGGAGTACTGCTGTACAGCAGGCGAAATCGGTTGGCAGCTCTGTGCTTCGCGCTGTCTCCGCGAGCAACGGCTCGACGAACCTTCGTCCCAGCGAGTTGGTGGCTTTGGGCTTAGCCGCAAGCCGCCAAAGCTACGTTCGTGGAGTTGCACTCAGCCGAGAGCCGCCAAAGCCACAGCAGGCGCAGCCGTTGTTGGCAGCATGGGATCGAGACCGCGCGCTGCTGCCGTCGTCGTGTGATACACGCTGCTGGCGAGCGGAACTAGGAATGCGCCACGCTGACTTGCTGCGAGAAGCAACAGCAGGGATAGCGAAGCCAGCGTCAGCGCCTTGTATGATACTGCAGTGTGGTACCTGGTATGGGTGTGTGGTCGTGTGGCCGTGTGGGTGTGTGTTTGGTGGTGGGATGGGCGATGCGATCGGTTCAAAAAACACGTGTAAAACTTTTTCGACTGAGTTTTTCGACTGGATCCAGTCGAAAAAGTCGAGTTTTTCGACTGGATCCGCCAGTCGGAATTCTCAGTCGAAAAAAGTTGAGTCGAAAAAGCCCTTTTCCGACTGCGTAAGAGAGCCCGATTTGGGCTTCAGTCGAAAAAGAAAGGCCGTTTTCGACTGACAAATCCGACTGCATAAGAAATGGCCTTAGGAGCCAGACAGGAGGGGCGGGTTACTACATCCTAACAAAAAAAGTAGTAAAAACACGCCATTTTCTCGATTCGTACAGAAAATCACAACGCTCCGTTTTTTTTTTGTCGTTTTGAGACCTTCCTAGGAGTGTGGCTCTCCGTCAGTTCTCCCTTTTTGCGGGTATCATAGAGGTACCACCCTTCTGTGTGGCTGATCACTTCTGGAGCTCTATACCTCTCCCAACAACCGATTTATTATGACAAAAAAAAACTATTTTTTTTGTAGGCGACACATGCGACGCTATAGAGGTGCACCAAATCTTACATTATTAAACACTAATAAGCCATTGATATCACGTCATTATCTTTCTAGCCATCCATGACGTAGCTTTCATTCATCCCCCCTCCACCCCTCCAACGCCCCCTCCTTCCCCACACCCCGCACGATCGCCTAGACCCAGCACCGCGCGTATAGTAGGCCCCTACATATATGATTAATACACGCGATCGAAAGACCACACACAGTTAGTGTTGCGAACATCAGCAGTGTCGACCAAGTCCTTGATTTTAATATGGTACAAGGGCTCCGCATGGGCGCCGGCATTCGCCGGCGCCCATGCTTCGGGTAGGGCAGGGCAGCACTTCGACAACTTAATAAGGTGTAGCTGTCCGATTTGGCATGCATTGAACTTTAAAGTAATGCCAAGAGTTTAATACGAACATGGGATTATGAAAGTCATAATTTGACAGAAAAAAAACGTAATATTATACGGAGTACAACAAAGAAGGCAAGGATAGACGAAACACACTATGTTGAATGCGCCGTCAAGTAAAAGTTGGCGTCTATCAAACGAAAATACCGAAAATAGTATTATTGAGAACCTGCGTCGCCTCTAGGCGAAACGAAAGAGGCCTTGGCATTAATGAAGAGACTGCACTGCTGTCCCCGTGGCAATGGAGGTTCGAAGTCGACAGGATGCAAAGTCGGTTTGCATCAAACGTCGACATGGGGCCATGTCAGCCGGCGAGGTTTTGGAAGAAGATTGCTTTGTTTGTTATGTGAAGGCTGTCGCATTGATTGGTCTGCGCGGTTGCGGGCGAGGAGAAAAACGAAGAAGAGGAGGGCGATCTCTCGTTGCGTCGGCGTTGTCTAAGATAGGTGCGGGGGTGGCTTTGCTCGTACGGGAGGTTGGCGTAGCGCTTCTTCTCTGTTTTTTCTCGAGAAGGCGGGATATTTGTGTCTGCTATCTTTGCTTCGTGGGTGCTTTCACGTTGTCGAAATCGGACGCGTCCCCTCAATACATAATATCCGGAGTGTCTCTACCATGACGACTGCTGATGGTGCCGTGCGTATTTCCCAGAGACTGACATATTATTTACTGGTAGAAATAATCATATACCTTTCTTTGCAACCTTTTTTTTCTTCTTCATCCCATTTATCATCCCCGCACCATTCTCGCGCTCCCTCTCAGTACTAACTCAGATCCGGGGTCACATAGCGGGCCCTCCTCCCTCCCTCCCCACTTCGGCACGTGCCTTCATTTTTACCGCGAGGAGAATCGAGCATTTTCTTCCCTCGTCGACTCGCGTCGATTTGTACCTAGCAGGCGCTCTCAGCAGTTGATCTCCTTTTTTTATTGCATTTTTGCAAATTAGGTCATATTCATCGTGGTGGGTGTCGAACTCAAGGACAACCAAAAGTTGGAGGTATTCGAGGGTAAAACCACTAGACCACCGGGGCGGCCGGCTGACAATTGATTAAAACAAAACAGGATCTTTGCATAGGGTTCAAAATCGTGTTGGCAAAAAAACCAAATTTGCAGGAAGCATCTGAAAGGTCAAGAAACAGGCAATATTTCAGTTGTTGTTGTTCTCACATTAACTCGCACAATCCAGTCCGTGGTCACAGGACTGGTTCCAGTCACTCTGGAGCAAAGGAATACCCCAGGGAAAAACACATACAACCCAACCAAGGTGGTACACGCATAAATCACAGCTGACGCAATTCATGCCTCCACCAGAAACATATAAAAGTGAAATCGGGAGTAACCCTACGATGGGCCAGGTCCATACCGGTGCATACGTCTCATTACTCGCGCCTGGGAAAACCGACTATAATACCGCTTGCCACCCAAGAAAGACTACCAGGTATATATCACACGTAGTATCTATCACTACGCATACGTACAACAGACGCAAGTCAATTGGAAAAAAGAAACAAAGAACAAAGAAGAGAAAGGGAAGGAAATGGGTGCATGGGGCCAAGAAAAAGAAAAGGTAAATAAATTTTGGGGGGTCTACTGGCGAGGCTGCCACCAGAACGGGATGTCACATGTCACGTGGTCTTTCGACGGTCTACAGCAGTAGTACTACGAACGACTTCCGATACACCCACCGAAGCACGGACTACCGGCCAATTACGCGATCGACAGCTGGCCGTGGTTGTCACGTGTCTCTGTGTTGGGGGCCCCTGCCCTGCCTCTTGTTGGCTCTTGAGAGTGATGCGTGTACGACTAAACTTGCCAACGAACGGCACTCGCACTGCACTTTGAGCCATCTGCTGTAGTTCTGGTTGCTACTTGTTGCTGCATTATGTGCTAGACGTTTCACCCTTCGGCTACTGCTGTACACCTGCTGTTGTGTGTTTGCCAATGTCGTCAGTTGGCGTTCATGCTCGTCGTACATACTGCTGTTCTCACCGAGTACGTGCGGGTTTCCTCGTACCTCAACCGTACGACGACGAGCTCAAAACAGAAGGGAGGCGACATGAAATGGCATGGACAATGGCCACATAGAAGCGAGCACAGCGGGATAGTTCGCTGCGAATCAACCGCACTCGTTCATGCCTACAGCAGAGGCTGGCTGGAGTGTCAGCGACCGTGCTAAAGCCAGGGCCAAAGGCCGAAGAGACGGCTCTTCTGTCTGCTTGGTTTTGTCTCGAGATTCTGTTATATATATTGGACAGAGTGATGCGTGTACGACTGAACTTGCCAACGGCACTCGCGCTGCACTTTGAGCTATCTGCTGTAGTTCTGGTTGCTACTAGTTGCTGCATT
Organism: Undaria pinnatifida; assembly: GCA_012845835.1. Taxonomy (NCBI): domain Eukaryota; class Phaeophyceae; order Laminariales; family Alariaceae; genus Undaria; species Undaria pinnatifida. The sequence continues at coordinate 12,190,239 of JABAKD010000019.1, forward strand.
ATGTGCTAGACGTTTCGCCCTTCGGCTACTGCTGCTACACCTGCTGTTTTGTGCTTGCCAATGTCGTCAGTTGGCGTTCATGCTCGTCGTACATACTGCTGTTCTCACCGAGTACGTACGGGTTTCCTCGTACCTCAACCGTACGACGACGAGCTCAAAACAGAAGGGAGGTGACATGAAATGGCATGGACAATGGCCACATAGAAGCGAGCACAGCGGGATAGTTCGCTGCGAATCAACCGCATTCGTTCATGCCTACAGCAGAGGCTGCCTGGAGTGTCAGCGGCCGTGCTAAAGCCAAGGCCAAAGGCCGAAGAGACGGCTCTATTTGCTTGGTTTGTCTCGATATTCTGTTACGTGAAAGTATCATGATTTGGTAGTTATTTTGTCACGAAACGTCTTGCCGTTGGTAATTTGTGTCACGAAGTTGTTGGATATCGTCGGTAAGTTGTGTCACGTTTTAGGTGAACCCACACTAAAAAATTGAATTTCCAGCTGGCAAAACGAGCAGAAACAAAAGCAATAAAATGCCGAGCAAGAAACCAAACGAACTAGTAAAAAAGTACAGCGAAGAAACTAACGCTCGAGAGTATGCCACCGCAAAATTCTTCCAAACATTATCGCGTACCGTTTGGAAATGATGCCAATTTTGTAAATCATTCAGGCGTTGCAGCCATTAAGATTCAACATTTTTTCCAAAATTCCTCCTCGACACTCGCTCGTCTCGCTCGGCGCCCGTCCGCGTTCACGTCGTTGTGCGGAACGGACACGGCAGGGCGAGGGGCGTTAGAGCCGCCCCCCGAAGGCGGCGCTCGAACCAAGCCATATTCGACCGAGAATTCCAGTTCCGCGAATCGCATACTTAGGCCGAGACAAAAAACTCCGGACCAAAGTCCATGACACCAAGGAATGGCTCTATATTCAAGGAATGATTTTATATATGTTTATGTGACCTAAACCTCTCGAAAACCCTTCCCCCCCCCCCCCTCCCCCGCTTTTTTTTTTTTTTTCTTTTTTTTTTTTTCTTGTTCCCATCGTTTCCTCCTGCATAAACGCCCCACCTACTATCGAAATCCGCCAGAGTAATAAACACTTCCACGCCCTGGATATCGCCTCGTTATCGTTTCAGAGCCGTCCATGCCGCTGCTGCAATTCTCACCCACCCCCGTCCCCAACGCCCCCTTCTTCACCGAACACCCGCACCATCGCCTAGACCTAGCACCCCGCGTATAGCCAACCCCTACATCTATGCGACCTAAAGCCCTCCCCCCCCGCCCCCGCCCCCCCCCCCGCCACATTCCCCCTCCCCCACAAGAAATATTTATAGTTTCCACGCACAAATAGACCTGCCCCACCCGTGCCCTTCCCCCCTTCCCCCCCCTCCCGCCCCCCTTTTGATCAAAATCAGGCCCCCACGTCCTTAAAAACTCCGCCCTCCCCTCACCGGATATTCGACTTACAGGATTCACTTGATAAACTGATGCATTTCCTTCCACAGCTGTCAGATTTTGTCCCCCTCAGAAACAGGTTTTATAGTTTCCGCGCACAGACTGCCTAACATCACCCTGTTGACCCTGGTAGCTACACTGTGGTTGCAAGGGGAGTCGCCGACCTATATCCTTAATGAGGACACACAACCCGTAATACGCGCGATCGGAGTATCACACACAGCCTGCAAAGATGAGTTTCGACAAAATATTCGATCTCACAGCTGGAGAGTATTTTATTTTTTATAATTATTAGGTTTTGATTTATTATGAAAATTTCTAAAAACGGGCGATCGATGTGGTACGCAGCTTGCAAAGACGAGTATCGGCCCCATTGAGATTTATTTGTCGAGCTCACAGCTGACGTCGTTAAAATAAGTTAATGAAATAGTTTCTCAGGCCCCTCAGTTGGTGAGCTCTGTATACATTCACCCCGGACACCGACTTTCACAAAAAGAAGAAATGTGCAACCCGAGGAACAAAGCCTACGGCTGTAGGTACTGCACACAAGCTGCGAGTTGGCTCAAGTTAAACGGCCGAAATTGTCCCCCCCCCCACGAATGCCGCTTGCAATATCTAGTCAAAGGGTGTGGATATTTCAATTGGAATATTTGATATCATACTGCCCCCCCCGACCAGTGGAAGAGGGTGACATAGCCACTTTTTTTTATAACGGCCTGGGGCTGTCTTTAGGAGCGAAACAAGTATCGACCAATGATAGGCCTTTAAATGTTTCAATAGTATTCAAGCTGGCCCCAACACGGGGGCGAAAAAAGCGATTGCGCCCCATTTTACATGGCGGTCGGAGGTACTCCGAGGCATGTCTGTAGATTTTTTCGCGCATAAATATCGAAGATCTGGGACCTGCGTATGTTCCATATTATACATCACATAACGAAAAAACTGGACATTGCACTAAAACCAACTTATGTAAAGGAAAAAACGTATTTTCCTCATATTTACGCACAAAACTTCAAATGTCCAGGCCGTTTTTGAGAGATAGACCCTGACATTTTGCACACGTGTTTTATATGCTCATCCCGAGGCCTGACCTCCGAGTGTTTCTTTTTTTTACTTTTAGTCAAAAATGTTTGGCCTACGGTGGTCCATTTTTTCCAAAAAGATCTGAACTGACGAAAATCAGAACCCCCCCTCCGACAGATGAGGTCTTCGCAACGGCGCGGACTCCATCCGGGGAATACTTTTCCGCCGTTTAAGTTGAACCACCTTGTAATAATATCGCAAAACAAAGTAATATTCCGTCTCCGACGATTTGGGGTTAAGGAGCCCCTATAAAAAAACAACACCCCCCTCATAAAGTATTGCCTCTATCGTAGCACGCGTCTGTTACGGAGATCCATGATTAGCAGGATGAATTATCAAACAACAAAGGGGGCAAAAAAGCACCCGGCCTTGTGTGGAAGAGTCGAGGTGCCGGAAGGTGAGAGGGAAGGGACGCAGAGGTATCAGCTTCGCTTGGAGACAGCACCGGACCGGTTCTTCTTTGTAGATTTCTTATTATTGGCGTTGAGCTATGAGAAGCTCGAGGAGGCAGGAAAGGGGAAGGAGGAGTGAGAGCACGGGGGTGGGGTGAAGCTCACAGAGTTCGCTTCACCCCAGCATTGCTGCTGTGTTCTCTTCTGGGCGTTTACCTATGGAACGTACAAGGAACGTTCTCCTGGGTGTTCTATGTTCCCATGAGCGCTTAACGCGCTTACTTATATCTATCTTGTCCAGAGGAGGAACGTTCCATTAGCGAGAACGCTCTTGTGGTACAAGCTAGCTAGATTCTACGGGTTATCCGCTCCACTCAGAATATTCCGTTTAAGAGGATCTTCTTGTGGCCAATAGACCATAACTCTGCGGGCTATCTTACAGAATCTATTGCCAGCTGTACTGACACTCTATTACACCTTGTGTTACAGCGCTTGGCTACAGATTATTTCGTTGGCTGGTCTTGTCAAGTATACAAAGCCTCAATCGGACACAGTTGTAGCGCAGGAGAGCTCGCCTAGATCTCCGTAATAAGAGCTAAGCCCGATACACCACGCCATAGGCACGGCTAGGCGTTTATCGGATGACCGTGTCAAAATGCACGTCGGGTCCAATCGTAGTGGGTAGTTGGCTGGTCCAGTTTTGAGGGGCCCCACCGGTAATAATTTTTTGGTCGCAACATGTGCAATCTTTAGCGTACACGAAAGAGACCAAGTTTACGGCAGTATTGTACTGATCACGTTGGAGGCCTTGTTTTTTTCAGCGTCCCAGAGCCGCGCTGGCGATAGAGAGGCTGCCCTACGTCTCTGTGCTCCTTGGGATATCACGATGATATGCACGCCCCGCGAAAAAAGGATGGTGTGTTGTTACGCCTAGCCAACCAAATTTATCGAAGTCCGGGTTTGGGCGAGGTACAGAGCCTGAATTGGGTGGCGAAAAGGCGGGGTACCCCCCCCCCCCCCCCCTACCGGGGCTTTAGTCCGTACCATGGCTTGACATGGAAAATGGGACATTTTTGTTTAAGGCGCGCGGAATAATGTTTTCCAGACCTGGCAATCAAACGCACGAGAAAAATGACACCGTGGATGGCGTGCTGACGAATTATTTTGGTTGGCTTCTCTGCATGGCAACCACCATCACTGTGGGAAGCATGGAGCGGATGTGTACTTGACAGAACTTATATTAAATGCTTCGGCTGTGAGTTCGATAACTTCAAGGGTCGATGATCGTCTTGGCAGGCTGCGAGATACACCGGCCGCTGTTTGTGGTGGTATGTAGGAGCACGCCGGTCAGAAAGCTGCGGTCAATCGAAGAAAGCAGCATGCCAAGACCACTATAGCCCACCCTGATGAACTAGTACGGCAGCGAGTCGGATATCTGCCGTTCTACTTCTCCTCCGTGAAAATACTTTTCGTCTCGCTGTCTTGAGCGTTCGTACGTAGAATCTGGCAAAGACCCAGCAATATCTTTTAATTCCTCCGAGATTTCCACCCAGCCCAGCGATAGATTGCCCAAACTTCCAGGATACTAGCAGGGCGGTTAAGCAGTTGAGCCCCTCCTACGCACGGGGGGACGACGTGTGTGCGAGCGAGCAATGCACGGGTGTACAGTTGTCTGCCTTTTGGCTTTTGACTTCCGATTTTTTTCCCATTTTTCCTTTCTTTCACATGGGAAGTGTTTGGCATGACACTAGGTGGTCGGGAGTATGGAACATGCTCTACCCCCGGAATCCAGCGTTAAAATTTAGCGGCGAAACCGCTCAAAATGAAACGTACATTCGCCCCATTAAAGACTCCGAAGAGTACGCTTTCGTGTCCGTCGGCCGCCGCCTGGTCCTCTGGCATCGCCCATGTGCCTCCTTCTTCCCCTGCCGTTACTTCTCAAGCGTGGCAGAAAATGCGATTGGGTCGTTTCTCATGCCCAATTTGCTTAGGTGTCCGGTTGAGACGCCCACGAAAGTTGACTCTTCTTCGTCTTTAATGGGTTTCCTCACTTTCACGTTCCTGTTTACCGTGGCCATGGCGTCATTGCGGCGATAGCTTTCGTATATTGGGAAAGGCGGCGGTAGCACGTGTGGGGATGTGAGAAGGGTGTACCTGACGGTATTAACCGGCCCTCCAGCTGGGTTGGCCATAGTTCCCATGCTGAGCGGGTTGTCCCCACGTGACGGGGCTCCTTTCCGGGAGTTGAGCTGAGGGAACCGTCCACTGTGGGGCTTTGTGCCACTGTGTCTTCCTTGGCCACTGTTGTGCGAATCGCGTTCGCTGCCGCGGCGTGTACTGCGGCCATTGCTGATGCTGAGGGCCTGGAGCTGACGACGATTGCAATGGTGTCGTTGCCTGGGGTTGTGCCCGTTGTTGCTGCGGTCCGTCTCCCACAAGCGGACCTGGGGAGGTAGGCATCGGTTGACCTAGCGGCGGCGGCAGGGTCGATTGCGCTGGAAATAGCTAATGGGGCGATGGATGAGTCGATGATGCCGAAAACGGTTGACGTGCAGGCGGTGGCGGCGTCAACGCCACCGACAACGGTTGACATGGAGGCGGCGACGGCGGCAAAATTCCCGTTCCGTCAGCCTGAGGTATTCCGCTTACGCCCCACCATTGGCGCGGAGTTCCGCTTGGAGGTGGGGGCGGTGGTGTGGTGTTCCCCCGCTTGCAAAAACGACACAGTTCTTCTTGGCTTCCTCCTTTTTTCATTTCTTCTTTTCGGTCTTTGTCTTTTATTTTTCACCTCCCCCCCCTTTTTTCCGCCCTCCGTCTTTCTGGCAACGGCAACAACTGGGATACTGTAGTAGTACTTAGAGTGTATGTATGTGTGCTTTTGCCATTTACGAGTAGGTCTAGAATCTTACCTCTCGAGGCAAATACATTTTTCGCTGTTAATGTTTGGGCTGGGTTATACCTCGAAGCATTGATACAACCTGTTTCGAAAGCAGTAAATAACATCGAATGCAATGCTATACTCGTAGATAATATAGCACACCCCTTCATCAACCCCACTACTACAGTTGTGTTGCTATTTTGTTGTGGGTAAAATATGATCTATCTCAGGAGCAGCATTGTGCACAACACAGCTTGATTGAGGATTTCATAGAGTTAATTGTTTTCAAATACGTCAGAGCTATAATAGCTGTGAGCCTCTTCACCAATTTGAGGGTCGATAATACGTCGATACTCATCTCTGCCAGCTGCGCGATACTCCGGTCGCGCGTTTTTACACAGACAGACATGGACGCACTACCCGTATTACTCTTTGATGGTGTACTGGATGGCTTTTCTGGATGTGGACACATGCTGCATACAACACGACCGACATATTGCAAAACAAAGAATGCAATCCCCGGACTGATTCTACGACAGCCCCCCCCAAAGTAGTGGCGGTTTATTTATTAACGAACGTTTCATGGCTACTCGACACGAGAGGAGGAAGGATGTTGTTGAAATCGTTCCTTCGCATATTTTCTTGTTTGCAAAGGACTATCTAACGATGACGTTTGGGTGGCAAAAGAGACACCGTATTTCAGGAGACGGCCGGGAGCTGGTTTCAAAACCGGCAATTTCGCTAAATTAAAAGAAAAGTTTGGGGGGCTACCGTAGAATGACTCAAAAACGGCGATTTTGGGTCATCAAGGGGCGCCCTTTCCTTCAGAAAACATTTCAGACAAAAAGTTATTGCTATATATACCTACCTCTCTATCATCGTATTAATAGCATCGTTGCACGCGTTTTATATATGTACTGTGGTAGTATGTGTGGTTGCCAGGGTAAACATGAAAAAAAAAAAATCCAACGACGTTGTCAGCTGTGAGTTCGACGAAATTAGCGTCGACCCGATACTCATCGTTACCAGCTGCGTATTACATCGATTGATTGTTATGGCCCCCTCGACGCGCAGGCTGGGCTAAATGTGTGGTGTCAAGGAAATTGGTGGGGTATTACTCCGTTTGACCACTTGCAACTGGTTATCCAATAGCTTACCCAAACTACGCCATATAATTACTCCCCCCCCCCTGAAACGGCGGGATAGCAGGTCGGCTGGATATAGGGCGGACCTCTGTCAATATCCAACCAAGCCGTTTCATCTCCTGGGGATACCAGGGAGAGAGAGTATTTTTCAAGTTCGACAAGGGGATAGTCTGAAAAGTTTATGATTGTGGATGGTGGGGATCGAACCCACGACCCCAATATCCATGGTCTGTCGACGACGCCATTTGTTAAGGAAATTAGTGGGGTACTAGTCCGTTTGACCACTTGCAACTGGTTAACCAATAATAGCTTACCCAAACTAAGCCTTATAACAGTGGCTCTTCCTTCTTAAATTATTATTGGAGGATTTTTTTCACACACAACAAACAGCAGCAGCAGCAGTAATCCAGGACAACAACAACACCTGCCGCGTTCGGCGGCCGTCTCTGATGTGAGCTTTGCGGCGTACTGCCACCCACAAGCTTTGTACTGCTTTGCCATTTTACTGTCGTCGTATGTTTTTCTACAAGTTTAGTTTCGGGTGCGCTTCGGTACTGATGATGTCGGGAAACAGGAAACTTTAACGAAAAAGAAACGGGAAACGGAAAATGGAAAACGGAAAACGGAAAACTTGTGGTGGTGGTGGAAAAACGAGTTTAGAAGGAAACAACTCGAGAAGCATTTTTTTTTTTTTTTTTTGTTCAACGTTTTTAGTCTACTTCCTCACAATGGCGTCGACGGCAGGACGTGAGATTATGAAGAGTCAGGTCGCTGGTTCGATTCTCACCGTCTTGCCCAGAAAAAAAAAGAGGGATTTTCTCACGTTCAAGAACCTGTAAAACTCAACCACTTGCAAAACAACGATGAGAGCAATGTATAGGATCATTGCAAGTCACTCCAAAAACGAAAAAATCGCATTGGATACTGGGTACCTCATCGGGCTTCGTGACATAATCTGGGAATTATGCCAGGTTTAGTGGGGGAGAATGTGGTGGAAAAACGAGTTTATTAGAAGGAAACAACTCGAGTAGCATTTGTTCAACATTATTTTTAGTCTGCTACTTTACTAGCTACTCACAGCAGTAGAGAGTAGATATTCGAAGTCGTCGAAACCTACAAAAAAGCAAATACAGTAGCGGCTACGGTTTAAGAGAGGGTCGGTACAAGCCGATTTCTCTCTCTTAAATCCGGCTTTCTCTTATACCGTCTTGGCTACGATTTAAGAGAATATTCTCTTATACCGTAGCCAAATCGAAAGCGCGCCAGAGAGAGACGCTCTTGTCCGAACTATATGGCGTAGGAGGTCGTAGAGAGTGTATCATTCAATGTCGCGTAACGCAGCAAGCGTTACCACGTCGGGCTACCTCCAAACACCGCTCATTCTTTTGGTTGGCGAGCACGTGGACCCAAGTACGTGGTGCGCTTTTGGTGGATCTGCGCTTGGAAAATAAATCATCGTCGTTTCATGCGATGCACATTTTGCGCGTGGACACGCAAAGTCGGTACAGCAGTAGTGACTGGTGATTTTGTTGTTGTTTTATAGGTGTGTTTCATGCTCGCACCTCTTCTAGAAGGACAACACGAGGCTACGAATGCATCAGCACTCAAGAAAGACGCACCCGTTTACACACTGCACCTCTTCTCCCACCGTACCCTCAACACAACAACACCCTCTCATCCCATCGATTTAAACCCCCGACAAAACGCGAGTCAACGAAAAAAAAAAACTTCACATTATCAAGACATCACTCGCCCTACAAATAACACAAACCCAAGAAACTAACGCTACCCTCGCGACCTGTCAGCCTGAACACAATCTGTGTGTGTGATGTGTGTGTCCACGTGGTTTCCAAATGGTTCGATTTAGGAGAAAATCTCGGAAGCAATAGGAATTCTCTCTTGCATCGATTTTGATTGGTACAAGCCAATTCCTCTCTCTTAAATCCGTACTTTCTCTTAAAAAAGTTATCTTAAACCGTAGCCGCTACTGAAGGAACAATACTTAGGGATAAGCCCGCTTAAAGCTACAAATAATTGACAGTCCCATAGCCCTAAAGAGTCAACAGCGTAACTTAAAGAAATAAGCCGCGTGAGGGCGCGCTAAATCTTGGAGTCCTTTCAGCTTTCCAGATTTAACGCGCCCAGACACTGTCTGTCTGCTGCAAAAATCATCATGCGCTCCAGTGGTAGAGCACGCAGCCCTAGCAACCCTAGCCAAAAGGCTAGGGAGGCTGGGGCGGGGGATCAGCAGGCGACCCGGTCCACGGGCCGTGTGGGGTTTAGGAAGTTTGGCGAGCGGCACGCGGAGGAGGTTGAGAGGAGGGGAGGAGAGGAGCAGTCCGATGATGACGAGGAGGTGGAAGCAGTCACCGTGGTACTCGGCAAGCAGGTAGAAGCCGCGGCCCAGCCGACCGAGCCGAAGCCGAAGAAGACGAGGGTCAGCAAGAAGTGGAACACGCTCTATGACCTGGTGCTCGCGCAGAAGGGTGAGAGAGAGAGAGGGAGGAGAGCCTCTTCGTTCTGTTTTCTTTTTTTGTGAAACACATATAGTCTAGACTACATACATGCCGCTCCTCTCAGTTGTATGTCTCGAGTGTACACACAACCACAGGAACGACACAGCAGTACGCTTAGAACGAATGGTCTAGGTGTCTCGGTGGGGCCGCTGGTGTGTGGTTGTAGACTAGACGCCTCCACCCGCGTAGCAAAGGTGCCCGCAAAAGCTTTTCGCTGTGCCCTTCGAAGAAAAAGAAGCACGGAAAAAATTCCAGGGCTTTTCACGGGTCGGGTCAAATCTCGCGGGTCGGGTCGGGTCGGGTCGGGTCAGCTGACCCGACCCGACCCGCGAGATTTTCGAGACGTCTTGACCCGACCCGACCCGACCCGCGAGATTTTGAAAACCTCTTGACCCGACCCGACCCGACCCGCGAGATTTTCGAGACGTCTTGACCCGACCCGACCCGACCCGCGAGATTTTGAAATCGTCCTGACCCGACCCGACCCGACCCGCGACAATCCGGGTGACCCGCGAGATTCGGGTCGTCTGGCGGGTCACGTTAACTCGACCCGTGACATTTCTCACGGGTCAGAGTCAAAAAGTCACGGGTCAAAGCATGTATACCTCGGTCGGTTGGTTGGTCCTTGGTCCCTCGTACTTTTCCCAGTATGTCGTGTTCTCTGCGTTTTTTACCGGCATTGTTTGCAGCTGATGATTATGTCATGCGGTGTGCGCGCGAGAAATAGGAAAGAAACCGCAACCCACGTGCATGGACATGCCCGTACCGTTAGACCACCGGGTCGACCCGACGAGCGAGCCGACGAGCGAGCTAGTTATAAGTTACAAGTGCAATCTCCGGCCCCGGCAAGCAGCCTAACTGAGCCGCCTCCGACAGCAAGCCCACAACTGGGGCGGTGGATCTGTCAGCAGGGGCTGCGATCCGCGAGGATGCGTTGTCTGCTGCTGGTGCTTGCTGCTGCCAGGGTGCTGCTGCTGCTGCTGTGCTGCTGCTGCTGCTGCTGCTGCTGCTGCTGCTTCGACAACGGCTGCTCTTCTTGCTTGTTTACGTTTGGTCACATTTCGTACGAACTGGTATGATAATTCTCGAGCTAGCTACTACTACTACTTACTGCTGTATCTATCTTCTATCTGTGCAGTCTCCAGCCCCGGCAAGCAGCCTAGCTGAGCCGCCTCCGGCAGCAAGCCCACAACTGGGGCGGTGGGTCTGTCAGCAGGGGCTGCGATTCGCGAGAATCCGGGGTCTGCTGCTGGTGCTTGCTGCTGCCAGTGCTGCTGCTGCTGCTGCTATTGGAGCTAACGAACAGCTGCTGCTTCGACGACGACTGCCCTTCCTTGCCTTTTTACGTTTGGTCACATTTCGTACTGGTATGACCGTATTATTACTGCTGTTGTTACGGCTTCAGTAGGTAAGGGATTCGCGTCACACTGCTGTATGCCTTGGTACGAGTAGCTAGGGGTACTGCCTGGTGATTGTTCTGCACGCTGTGATGACATATGATCGGAGCATCGGCACGACGGAGGCAGGAAGCCGAAATGTTTGTATTTTATTGGCGGACCCGCGGGCCCGACCCGCGGGGCGCCTGCACAGCATCAACGTGGCTCTCAGCTGTAAGTTTGAAAAAGGCGGATCCGCCGGCTAGATCCGCGGGTTTGACCCGCGGGTCAGCCCAAAACAACTCACGGGTCATTATGGCTTGACCCGCGAAGTGACCCGTATCTCGCGGGTCATGACCCGACCCGACCCGCGAGATTTTGAAAACCTCTTGACCCGACCCGACCCGACCCGCGAGATTTTGAAGCCTTTTGACCCGACCCGACCCGACCCGCGAGATTTTGAAAACATCTTGACCCGACCCGACCCGACCCGTGAGATTTTAAAACGTAATGACCCGACCCGACCCGACCCGCGAGATTTTGAAACCCCCTTGACCCGACCCGCGGGTCGGGTCATGACCCGTGAAAAGCCCTGAAAAATTCAAATTTCCAAACCAACCCCTGACTACTGTAGTCTACTGGTAAGTAGTACTACCGCACGGCAGAATCACGGTTACAAATCAAGTGGATTTGTATCTCGCACAGCAGTACGAAGTAGGTAAAAAATGGCAACCGTACTACTTTCATCCTACCTCTGGCCGTTCTACGAGCAGCACAGCAGTGTTAACGATGCGCGCAGATCACGACTGTGCGCACAACAAAAACGACCTTCACATTCCAAAAGTTGTTGCCTGAACACGGAGACGGACGGACCGGGGAAGGGGGCGGCAGGATGTGTTGTGATCGCGCGTACATCGCGCGTACACGTATTGCAGCAGTAGCCGTCTTGGGGTTACAGAATTTGGGTGCGACATACAGAGTTCGCACCGCGAAAGCGGGAAACAAAAGGCGCACATCGACACTGCGAGCACCTGAACCCGCCGTGTAGACTATATCATAAAAAATGAAAATTCACTCCAGCTGTGAGATCGAAGATTTCGTCGAAACTCATCTTTGCAAGCTGTGTGCGATACTCCGATCGCTATATGTAGTAGTCGGCGGCCTGTATCGATTTGTGCAGCACGGTTTGTACCACCTGTTCCCCGGGCCGTATTTTCGTCCTGACACCGTTTTCAATTCCCAAGCAGACAGGTGTGCTGCTTGGCACCGGTTAGACTTGAGCATAATAGACGTAATCATAACAAACGTACAGTACAATAAAATATAATGGCCCAGACGACGCAATCGCAGAAGTGGTGATCATGCGTACTGCTGTTGACGCACAGGGTGTTCGTCGATCCGTCCTTGTCACGCCGAATGTCCTCGTTCGCCCACAGCTCTGAAGCATGAAATCTGGTACGTCAACGGAGCATCACTCACCGTCAAGGAGAAGTGGGTGAACTGTCTGCAAGAGCTAAATACCGAGGAACCGCACTGCAGGGTGTTTGCCAACAAGTCGGACACCTCCATTCAGTCGCACTACAATGACATCGTCACCAAGCAGAGCGGCGACAACAGCGCGGCCCAGCGAGAGTTCGGAGGTGGCACAGATCCGGACTCTCAGGGTAGCGAGTCCGAGAAACAGATGAAAATCGATCTGGTGAGTTCGTATCTATGTAGTACGACCGGAGAGACATTCTGCCCGCCCTCGTTGCGCTGGTGTAGGTACCACCAGCGCCTGCGTTTCCCACCCCCTTCGCGTTTTGGGGTTTTAGTCGTGTGTTCGCGTCGGGCGTCACACAAGGATGATTCGGGGCGCTAAAGGTTAACGGCAGAGAACACGTCCCGCCCGAAGTTGATTAGTTTGAGCCACTCGTGTGTACGTATGTACACCATATTTTGGCACACCCGGTTAGGGACGAAAAATCCCCGCCTTCCGGCCCCGCTTGTCAACCCCCCCCACCCTCCCCCCCCGTGACTTAAAGAACATAGCCCCCGCCGGCGGGTATACCTTGTATTCGTTAGGGTTATGCGCTTGACGGAACGTTAGGCGGCCATCGCGTGCCAAGCTGCCAAGCTCTTGCGCGAAGCCCTACCACCCACCACCCCCGCAGACAGGCCTGCCCGAAGTTTTCACAGTCCTCGACAACCATTCTTCGATTAGCATATGAATTCAGATGGGTGCGTTGGGTGGAGTGCCTTCGACAACCATTTTCCCTCCGGTTTCCACTTGTATCGCAACCATGCGAGATTTTTTTGTTCGCAGAGCCAATCTCTCCGCACACACGCACGCCGACGCACGCCTCGGGCTACCTTGTCACTCTGCCGTTCTCGCTGTACATTGGTTAGTATGACCGGGCTGTGTCGCTCAGTAAAGGAATATTCCCCACCAGAAGATGCATAGAGTTGGGAGTCGTTTCGCAACGTGCCATCTAACAAAACTGCGTGTAGCCTCGTTCTGACACTACTGTCTCGCCTTCCTTCCACGCTTGTGTGTGCTATTGGGGCAGAAAAAAACCCTGAACGCCATTGTGGACGCTAAGGCAGCTGCTAGGCAAGACTCGGCGTCAAGCAAGCAGAAGAAGGTCGACGCCGTCGCCCAAAACACCTTGTTGGGCACCGTACAGGTGTCCCAGGGCAAAGCGCGATGCGGGCCCGGATCGAAGGCTACGTCGTTCGGAGACGCAGTGAGGGCGGACGAGGTCGCCATGGTGAATGCGCTGGCGAATTCCGTACCAGCAGGCACGAGGGGCGGCCGATCGAGCCCGCTGACAGCGGGCAACAGCGGGTCAAGCGGCGCCACGAGCGGCGGCCGATCGAGCCCGCTGACAGCGGGCAGCAGCAGTTCAAGCGGCGCCCTCCCCAGCGACAGGTCGACCCCGGCGGCGGCAGATGGAACGGTCTCCATTCCGGCGCTTGGAGACGAGCTCGCCAAGGAGATGGGCGCACCCAGCATCGTCGACCTCGCCAGGGACACCGGGGCGACTAACGAGCAGGCGGGTCGGTTCCTGAAAACCGGCTTCACGTACGATCTGCTCCCTCGGGGGAAGGCCACCGCCATGATGACACGCGTGCTGAAGCAAAAGCTTTTCTTGAACCGCGGCGACAAAGACGTGGAGGACTACATCGCCGAGGGTCAAGATTTTGATGAGCATGACTTCGAAGTGCTTGACGGACTGCTCCTGAAGAAGCTCTGCCACCACTACGGCATGGACGAGGACGACTTCTACTCGTGCGATGATGCCTTCGGCTACGCCAACGGGTGGCACGTCGACTGTCAGGCCTCTTCGGCGAAGTTCGACGTTCAGACGGAGCGGCTGGCGAACCTTCTGATACCAGGCCCTATCGGCACACCGCCGGCCCCTTCATCTTCCAACGCGAGCGGTGCGGCACCTGCGGACTCGATCATCAACCTCGGCCCTTCTCGCCGGGGCAACCGCGGGAGGAAGTCTCGGAACAACAGCAACAAGCTGCGGGAGGAGGGACTCGAGGGGTGAGGATAGGAAACCCATGCCATTCGCAAGTGCGCATAGAATATTAGTTGCTAACCTGGTCCTTATTTATGTATTTCTGTTTTTGCAAGGGGAGGAGGTGTTTAGAGGGTTAGCGTTACCGACGTAGCTGCTGCCAGTCGATTTCCACCCCGCAATTCGTGCCGATGAAATGCGCTCATATCGGACAGGACCCTCCCGATCCTAAAACCACTGTTCTCCATGATGCAGGTTCCTAGACAGACAGATTCAAGCTGCTGAGAAACACGTAGCTACGCCCAAGGCAGCTGAAGACGCGAAGGAGGCGAGGCACATGGAAAGGATGAAGGAACTGATGGCGCATGACCGGCAGCTACGACAGGATGAGTTCAACTTTCAGCGGCAACTTCGTGAGGACGAACGCGCTGCCGACAGGGCTGAGAAGAAAGAGGATCGAGCTCACCAGCTTGAGCTCCTGAAACTGCAGGTGCAGTTGGCCCAAGCCCAAGCCGGAGCCAAGAGTTCCTCGTAGGCTGTCAGGTTGTATCCTGTTCCTGACTCATCTTGTCGACGTTGCCATGGCCTCACTCTAATACGCGTAAAGGCGCTGGACACAATGAGCACGGAATCCCCCGAAGTTTACATTTTTTTTTGTGGGGTTTGTTGGAGATACTTTGAGTCCGCTCGCCCGTTCGTTTTGTTTGTTTTGTTTGTTTTGTTTGTTTTTTCTTGGTGAGTTGCCGTGCTGTCTAGCCTGGATTGTTGGATGGAGGAGTGAGGGTGTGGTGGCCTTGTTATTGGAATTGCTGTTGAGATATGTGCAGTGCAGGCGTTCCGCTTTTATTGTATCGAAGCGCCATTTGCCACATGTCTGCTTGCTGGGCCTTTTTTTCTTGTTCTTTTTTCGGTTTCGTCGTGTATACGCCGATGAAGGCACGTATTCATTTCCATTTGTCAGCACGCGTTCTCTCTCTTTTTTTTTCTTGGTTCGGCTCAAAGAAACGGTCTTTTGCCTTTTTTTTTGCGTGGAAGTGGGAGGCAACGGGGGGGGGGAGTCTTGGTCACTATCCGATGTAGCCGTTCTGTTGGACGCTCTAGCTGGGTCCATGTCCTGCGCCTACTCGCCTATCCGTTGTTTTCAGTACCTCCTCTGCCCTTTTTTTATTTCGTTTTTTTGGGGAATATGGATGAGCACATGCCGATGCAGCCCCCGTTGCAGTGACATGTTCTTAGGTGCCATCGCACACGTTCGATTTTCTATTTTCTATACATTTTTTTCGGTCATATGCCACGAGGAGCGGGGCATCCGTCCGTGTCTTGTGCCTTTTTTTCTTGTATCCGGCGTAATATTTGAAGGGCCTCTCTGTGTGCCTCTGCTCATGCCCTCTGTTTTGTTTTGTTCCGTTTCTTCACGGGGCCAAAGTTTACTTTTTTTCGTGTTTATTCGCGAACATACGGTCGTATAAGAAATGGCCTCAGCTCCGCTATTCCGCCGCTTTTTAATTTCTCGGGAAGTTTCCAAGGCGGGCTGTTGGTGGCCCTTATTCCTAAATATATTTCCTCGCTTCTGGCTCTTTAGAGCTCCACTCCGAAACTCCTAACTTTCTCACAAACTTGTGGTGGAAAAAACGAGTTTAGAAGGAAATAACTCGAGTAGCATTTATTCGTTGTTCAACGTTTTCAGTCTACTTCCTCACAATGGCGTCGTCGGCAGGACGTGAGATTATGAACAGTGAGGTCGCTGGTTCGATTCTCACCGTGTTTCCCAGAAGAAGAAAAAATGGGTTTTCTCACGTTCAAGAACCTGTAAAACGTAAACCACTTTACAGTAAAAGCAACGACGAGAGCAATGTATAGGATCATTGCAAGTCACTCCAATACCGAAAAAGTCGCGTTGGATACTGGGCACCTCATCGGAGTTCCTGACATAATCTGGGAAATGTCAGGTTTAGCAGTTTAGCAGCTGTTAGTGGGGCAGAATGTGGTGGAAAAACGAGTTTAGAAGGAAATGACTCGAGTAGCATTTGTTCAACATTTTTAGTCTTCTTCTCACAAGTTTAGTTATTTCCTTCAAAACTCGTTTTTCCACCACATTCTCCCCCACTAAACCTGACATATTTCCCAGATTATGTCAGGAACCCCGATGAGGTACCCTGTATCCAACGCGACTTTTTCGGTATTGGAGTGACTTGCAATGATCCTATACATTGCTCTCATCGTTGTTTTTGAGTGGTTGAGTTTTTCAGGTTATTGAACGTGAGACAATTTTTTTTTTTTTTTTTTTTTTTTTGCCTGGGAAAGACGGTGAGAATTGAACCAGCGACCTCACTGTTTATAATCTTACGTCCTGTCTGCGACGCCATTGTGAGGAAGTAGACTAAAAATGTTGAACAACAAATAAATGCTACTCGAGTTATTTCCTTCTAAACTCGTTTTACCGTCCTGTCTGCGACGCCATTGTGAGGAAGTGGACTAAAAATGTTGAACAACAAAAAATGCTACTCGAGTTATTTCCTTCTAAACTCGTTTTTCGCGAACAACAAAATTTAATGCTACTCGAGTTATTTCCTTCTAAAAACTCGTTTTTCAAAAACGAGTTTTTAGAAGGAAATAACTCGAGTAGCACTTGTTCAACATTTTTGGTCTACTTCCTCACAATGGCGTCGCCGACAGGACGTGAGATTATGAACAGTGAGGTCGCTGGTTCAATTCTCACCGTCTTTCCCCCCAGGCAAAAAAAAAAAAAAAGGATTTTCTCACGTTCAATAACCTGTAATCGAGCGGGCGCGCAAGTGAACCAGCACCAACCCCTCGTGCACGCGCTCTCCCGCACCCTTAAGAGCATGTCTGCCCGCCACCAGGTGGAAAGCGGAGCCCCGTTCCACGCAGACAGGGATTTGCGAATGGACATCGTGATTGAGGCAGGTGGACTAAGAGATGCTACGGCACCGGAGTATCGCGACAACAAGTCGATACTCCTCGACGTGACGTATGCGGACCCACAAGCAGGGGTCCACATGCGGGCAGGAAGCGCGGATCGAAACGGATCAGCGGCTTCCACTTCCGAGGCGCGCAAGCGCAACCACTACGCTCGTCCGGGACAGGTGTCCTTCGACGAACGCAGCTACAAACTCGCCACCCTCGCGGTGGAAAGCTTTGGGCGCCTCGGTAAAGAAGGCAGCGACCTGATAGATCAGGAGGTAGCGGCAAGCATCGTTGGAGGGACGGACGCATCGTCCCTAGCGCGGAAAGGCGTGTGCAAGGAGCGACTATTCCAAATCATTTCTGTGACCACTCAGGTCGCGATTTCGCGCAGAGTTCATCGATATAGACTATTTCGGAGGGATCGTCAGGCCGCGAGGGGAAGGGAGGAAGAATCGGGAGGACTAAGGCCACTGGCCTGGGGTGGCAATGTTGATGAGGATTAAGGTAGACTCCCAGCTGTAACATACCAGGTATATATAGGGAAAGGGAATAGTAGATAAAAGGAGAAGATGTGGGGAAAGGAAATGGGCGAATGGTTGGCGGAAGATACCACTGCATTATGGTGCGATCATTCGACTTCATACTAGGTGCTACTGCTGCTTTAAGGAAGGATATTCGATTTATACCGGAAAGGCATCTACGCTACATTGTCGGAGGGCAAAAATAATAATAACCTGTAAAACTCAACCACTTGAAAAACAACGATGAGAGCAATGTATAGGATCATTGCAAGTCACTCCAATCCCGAAAACGTCGCATTGGATACTGGATACTGGGTACCTCATCGGGGTTCCTGACATAACCTGGGAAATATGTCAGGTTTTGT
This sequence comes from Undaria pinnatifida, assembly GCA_012845835.1. Classification (NCBI taxonomy): domain Eukaryota; class Phaeophyceae; order Laminariales; family Alariaceae; genus Undaria; species Undaria pinnatifida. The sequence goes on from JABAKD010000019.1 coordinate 12,208,397, forward strand.
TGGGGAGAATGTGGTGGAAAAACGAGTTTAAAAGGAAATAACTCGAGTAGCATTTGTTCAACATTTTTAGTCTACACTTCCTCACAAACTCACAAACTAGTGTTTTTGGTGTTCCACTTTCTGGGAGGCATACATAAGCGGGAGCACCTTTCCTGTACCAAAAAAAAATGCTGTTCGGCCATCGCCGGGGTTGAATCCACACCGAAGCACGAGAAGCACGAGGCCTTGCCTCGAACACTGAACAGAGAGCAGCCATAATATGCGACCCGAACTAGGGAGCCAGCGGCTTCTCGCCGCAGTGTTGTTGGTGCTCTTCTCAGTGGTTCCGGCGTGGTCATGGACTATGCTCCCATCCGCAAGAAGGACACGCAATAATGGGATTGCCAGACGTGACTCGACAACATGTCACCCAACGCACCCCACGTCATTTGCATCGCCGGTCCTCAAAGCGAGCACCACCACCACCACCACCATGCGAGCAACTGCCTCCTCCGACGACTCCTCGTCTCTCTCGTCATTGGACGCTGCCAAGCCGACTTCGTCGCTGACACGCGTGGATTGGCTGCGGGTGGGTGCAAGTTTAGCTGTGATCGCTCCAGTGCTCGGTGTCGCTGCTGACGGCGATGCTGCGAGTGCTGCGACTCCAGGAGCGTCGGTGACCGTGCTCGGGGCTGGGGGCAAGACGGGGAGAGAGTGCGTGGAGTATCTGGCTTCTCGAGGAGCAGGTGGGGTCGGATTGCGGTCCATGTTTGGTGTTGATTCATGCGGTTGTTGCGTAGGGTGGGGTTGTTGGCCTGCTTACGTTTATGGAGGATTCATCGTTGTGACACGATACCCGCCACCCGCCAGCAGGTACAAGCTGTTCCAGAGGTCGTACGAGAGTACCTGGTACGTAGCATGCATACCAAGCACCAGGTACCAATTACCGGTATGCCGGTACAGCAAAACCTACATAGCAGCATGACATCACACAGCACACAGACCATGCCGTGAGCTCTCATACTCTTGACTTTGGGTTTTTACCCTCCTGTACCAAGCACACGGCGGTACATGCACTTGGTATAAACCTCACAACATACAACTATATACCTAGACCTCGCCCCCTTCGGGCGTCTCGCTCGGCATATCCTCCCCCCTCTCAGCCCTTCTCAGCCCGTAATTGCCGAAAAGAAAATTAGTTGCTGGGGGAAAGAACCGTCCCGAAGTTCCTTGCCTTCCTTGCTTTCCCTAGTCTCATTCTTACTTACTTTTTAGCTCTCATTCTCTGATCTTTACTGCTTGCTCTGATATTTTTATTTTGCTTTTTCAGCAACTTCTTTTTTGTACTTTTACTTTTGAAGTTGGCCAATTGCTGGCTGTTGAGAGGGAATTGCCGTAGACGGCTGCAAACAATTTGAATTTGAAATTTGCCGGATCGGCAATAACAATTTGAAGTTGAAATTTGCGAAGCGGACCAAGGCTAGTGCGGGAGGAGGCTCCGGGGTGGTGGAGGTTCAGGATCAGACGTGTGGAAGCTGGTCGGGCAAGAACGGGACTCAGCTTCTTCTGGCAATCCTGATTGGCCGTGCCCGAGCAAGGGTTGTGACGGCTTCCTCATCGCACGAAATAGGAAAAACAGGAGTTCCCAGTACGCTGTCTGCGACACCTGCAGGAGTGACGAGCCTTCCACGTGCCAAGCTTTTCATAACCTTAACAAGAAGCACTGGGGAAGCGGCGACAACCCTCGTGTGTGTGACTGGTGTGACGCGGACACCTGTGATTCACCTTCGATCGGCGTCCCTAACGAAGGAGCTGAGAGCTTGACGAAACGTGAGTTACATTTCTGTTGTTGTGCTGTGATTTCTTTTTCATGCGTACGAACACACTTTTGCATGTACGATACGAGTACGTGTACGGGGCAGTCCCGTCATCGCGGTGTAAGCGGGAATTGTACAAGTACTCAGGTCTACGTGCAGTGACGCTGTGTGATGCGATTTCTTTTTCATACGTACAGCCAAACACACTTCATGTATGTACGACTACGAGTACGGGACAGTCCGTCATCGGGGTAAGCGGGGGTTGAACGAGTGGTCCATGCAGTGACGCTTTGTGCTGTGATATAAACACACGTTTTGGATGTACGACTACGACTACGTGGTATCTATACATGTAAGACGCAATGAAAACGGGCAAGTCTCATCACGGGGGTCAGCCAGGGTTGTAAAAATGGTCCATGCAGTGATAAATAACACAGCAGCATGATACCTCAGCACCAGTCGCAGTACACACTGGAGGTTGATATATAGCAAACAGAAGCTGAAGTTAACCTGGGTGATGCTGGAGAGCAGTCCCGTGATTGGGGTTAGCGAGTTGTTCATGTGGTGACGCGGTGTACTACTACTGTTACTCATTTTTCATACAACCACATGAACTCTTTGTATTAACGAGTACAAGTAGGGTGCGCAACCTCTTCAGGAATCGCAGTACACGTCGGTCGTAATAGTATTGATAGCAGCAGTAATAGAGTAGTACCGAACAATATATACAGCAGGTACTGTCTCTTACCCTTCGTTGTCGGTATTCCGCCGGTAGGCCTTATATAGCAGTGTACCGGGGCTTACGCTTACCAGTTGCGACTGTGAATCCCGTTCGTTCCTGTCCCAGTGGTGGTTTCATAGGTGTTAGCAACGTTGTGGTACCAGGCAGGGCTTTGCCCATAAACGACCGCTTTCATTACAACAGTGTTAAATTGTACGACTTCCTTTCAAACTTTGGAAATCGACGACAGCTACGTGGCCTCACTATTTTGAACATTCACTGAACGCTAGGTATTCCCATCCGTTGTTGTCGTTTGCAGAAGCCCTGCGAAGCAGCCGCCGAGGGCCGCCAAGTCGGCGAGGACATAAACGCGAAGTGCACCGGCGACATCAAGGTCGGTGACTTCCTGAAGAAGGCAGGCGACCACTTGCTCGATATACATCCCGCATTCCATTCCCACGGTGCCACGAGGGCGTTCGACATCGAGGTACGTTCTACTCTTATCTTGCGTCCTGTGTGTCACGAGTCGAGACATCCATGTCTCTTGCTCAAGACTAGGGGATGGCGTGCGGATATAGTCTATGAAGTGCGGCTCTTTTTCCAAGTACCAAGAGCAAGTACAACAATACCACAACAATTACTAACAGCGAAGAAAGGAGCTCCAATAATTTGGATGGTTACGACGTCTGCTGGAGAGAAGTACGAATACTTTTTTACACATACTTATCGACGTTCTCCCGCCATGCTTCAACGTTTGTGGACAGATCCACAAGACCATCGACAAAAAACAAGAGTGCAAGGTGCTGGGTACCTCCCCTGAGGAGGAAGAGTCCAAGCAAGCCTGCATGCTCCTTCGGAAGCAATGTTGACAGCACGTTCTTTATAGAACGTTAAGTTGTGGTTTATTGTACCAGCATCGTTTTTTGAGAACTATGCCTAAATGCGTGCTCTTCGTCCTTCAGGAATACAAATGTACTTCACATGTTTGCGGTGTGTGCGTTCAAGTTCCTGCTTCCAGCATGTTTTTTTTGGCACTGCGCTCCTTTACATCTTAAGTTGTAGTTTTCCTGTCTCTATCCTTGACAAGCGCGTGCCTGGTGTTTATGCACTGCGATAATTTATTATTGATGATCGACTTAGAGAGAGCTGTTAATAAGTGTACAGGACCTAGGTGCTACCTGAGAAGTGGAAGGATATGCCAAGCAAGTCCTCCGACGTGCCCATCATGGACTGGGCGAATGGATGATAATAACAAACTCATAATCACAATCGTCTCTATCCTGTACCGTTGTACTATATATGGACCTCTTGGCATTTTCAAGTCGCCAGTTGCGCCATTTGTGCTTATTTTCCGCCTTTCTACTGAATGTCTATTCCTCCTTCCGCTAGCGTAGCGGGCGGCGCCCAGCCGCCCGCGAGCGAAGCCCTTGTATATTTGTATCTGGTACCAGTATGCGTCAATAATATCTGTGTGCCCTCGCGATGGCGCGCGGCTCGTGAGCGTAACAACGTGCGCTAGAATACCTCCACGACGTACCGAGACGATCTGATCCTATTCGTGCACATATTACGCCGCATGTCGTGTACGCCATGTACGAGTAGGAGATACTAATAATAGGCACATAACTGGTACCTGTCGTGCTATTCTGTGCGTTGCCGGCGATACTATGTCGCCAGGTACAGCCAGTCGCAGTTTAGTTGTTTTGTTGCAGAAACACAGCGTGCAGAATGTGACCAAATACATTGTGGGTGATTTCAGCAGTGAGTTCAACCGGTTGATAACGAACCCGATACTGCAGTCCATGCCCAGCTTTTCCAGTTGCGTAATATGTCGGCGGCAAGTGATCAGTATTCCTCGTGAAGGATGCAGGTAGGCGATTTCCCCGCTGGGTAGCACCGCGATTTGGCATGGTCGATGCCAGTCCGTTTTTTCTCTGCGGACGGCGCAACGAGAAAAACACGGGAACGCGTTGGATACAAAAGGTCAACCGACCCGGTCAATGCGGCCTGTTTTCCTTTCGCCTGTGCTCTCGGGTTGGATTTCGCGAAGGACATAGTCTATGTACCTGGTGCACATTTCTCAGTAACGATGCCTTCTCAATTTTGCAAACAATGTAATAGTTGTTTGCGCCTTACGTATCACGGGAGAAACCAGGACGAAATCGATACCGGCACGGTAGTAGCTAGAGCCAATGCTTCGATTAATGATAGCGTTCGGCGGAAGTGCAGTTGCTCACGGCGGGCGCACCGAGTTTCGGCGATTTCTCCACCTTGGGAGGCGTGGTTTCGACGTCGAGTTCTCAGCAACATCACAAATAACAGCAGGGGCCATCTACTGCTGTTGAAACGAGGTTAGAAACGAGCGTTCCGCCTCTCTGAAACGAAAATTACAATTCGACGGATCTGAGAGGTTCACCCGTCGCTCTGATACGAAAACATTGAAAATTCGATATGTATATCAAAGACTGTATCCGTCGCTCTGTGTCACAAGTTGAAAACTCGATAGATCGGAGAGTGTACAGGTTTATGAGACCACCTTCGAGTCATCTCATACGTATTGCTTAATTTCGTGTTTTGTGGGGGGCGATGACGCCGTCGTCCATCGTCGACTCACGCACCGATGCACGCGCACGAGACGGATGGGCAGTGTGCCCGCCCCCCTCTCCTACCTTAGCTTCTAGTGCACGCGATATCTGCCAGGTCGTAGAAAACCCGACGAGCATCCCGGCATTCTAGGAATGCGAGGGCCAATGGTCTCAAGTCTACGGCTAGGCATGGGTACAGCCCCCTCCCCCCCCCGCCCCCCTCTCGTACCCCTTGGCGACACTTGTGAGCCACGCACCGGTACACGTGTGCGCGACGGATGCTTTGACTGACCCCTTTCCGTGCTTGTCGACGCTGACGCCTGTGCCGACGCTGATGCTAACGCGGATAGGGGTAAGAGCGGTGGCGAGAAGCTTGACCAACAAAGAAGGCGAGCCGCTGGCCTTCACGACAACCAAAGGGATCACCCTGGACACGGCAGACGTCACGGTGCCGAGCTCGTTGCGCGGCGTCATCGAAGGGTGAGCAACGGTAGGCACACTATTCCTCACCACCTTCTTCTCTTAGCGTTTCGTTTCTCGTCTTGTTGTATGCTTATCCCTGCGAACAAAGGATCGCCGTATATAGATAACCCTACGGTCATCACTCACACCTCCCTACACCTTGGAGTTACCCGGACGGTTCGCATGCTGGCACGTTGTTTTCTGGTGGATCGGCATGGACGTCTCCGCCCGCTGGTGGATCCGCCGCTGCGTTCACTGCCAGGCGCGCAAGACCTCCCGACACACCATTCGCTGGCCGACTCTTTCCCTCCCTTTACCCAACGGCCCTGGCATCACCGCCAGCGTCGACTATTTCGGGCCTCTACCTCTCACACCGCGCAGGAACGTGCATATCCTCTTGTTACCGACCGTTTTAGCCGCCGGGCCGACATGTTCGCTGTCGCGGCAGAGAACTTCACGGCCGCCGGAACTGCCGACATCCTGCTCAACGAGTACATTCCTCTCTGGGGGTGCCCGGTGACTCTCCTCTCCGACGATGGTCAACAATTCACCTCGTAGTGCGCCGCGATTTTGCTGCAATGGTTTTCAGAACACACAGAGGAGCATGTTCGTCTGTTCTGCATATACGCCGCAATCCCGCGATCTAGACGCCAAGCGTGGCGGCTTGAGTCCGGGCGACTCCGCCTGTGTGTGAGGAAGTTGTGTGTGTGTTTGCGGTAAGTAGTTATCGGCGGCGGTGCGACGTGTGCATCTGCATCATCGCCCCCCCGGGGAATGCACTGTAGCCTACCCTCGCACGCGCGAGACGCACTCGTCCAGGTGTACAGTATACGCCGCGTGTGTTTGAAGGTCGTCCCACGTTAACGGCAGCTCGTCGTTAACTCTACGGGGGTTTTCGTTCCGTGCCGGGCGTAATGTTTTTCCCGCCGCAGGTCGTCCGCCGTAATCTTCGCATCTTCGGCCAGCAAGCAGGGGGGCTCCGCCAAAGCAGTGGACTACGAAGGTATGAAACCGCGCGGCGCATCGAGTCGGAATATTGTGGGTATTTACGGTACGTGCGTGTAGCTGCAAGCACGGACGGGTTCTAATGCCACACTTGGAACAGATGTCTGCGTATGTGTGGGTGATATTGGACAAGTCCACCGGTATAGAGACTGGTGTTTTGATTGGCGAATAGGCCTTATGGTCCCCCCACATGCTGCCGGCAGAGGCTGTGTGCAGCTGCAGGTGAGGTAGAAGATTCACTCGGATCAGAGCGCGGCACGCACCAGAGCGAAGCTCGCCCCCCCCCGCCCTCTCATTATTTCACAAGCCTTGACGGATCGATTGACTGACAACTGACGGCTGGCCGACCGATCATGCGCAACAGCGTTGCTTTTGAGCGCTTGTTAAGATAACCCACTGGATTCATTCTACAATCGGGAAATATACTGTACCTAAGGCTCCTCACCGGAGGAAGCTCTACAATGCTCCTCTAAAAAACGGACACGCTCAACCCCTTAACAAATGGAAACCCTTTTTTTTTGAAAATTTTACTCGAAATTAGTATAGGGAGGGATTTCGGGGCTCTCAAGGGGTTAAGTAGTGCCACCCGATAAATAGTTCCACATGGTCTAGGTATACATCGAATGGTATTGTAAAAACGCCTTTTGGTGTTCCAACGCTGTAGGGTATTGCTGCGCAGCTGAGGAGCCCTGCCAGGCAAAAAAAGCTTGGCCAAAAAGATTGTCCCCCCTACACGTGCCTCACTGTAAGGCGTTTTTGTGGCGGAGTCTTGTAGTTGTTTGGCGAATCAGCAGGACGTTGTTAACGCGGCCAAAGCGTTCCTGCAGGGGAAGGTGCCCCCCCCCCCCTCCCCCTCCCTCCTTGTTTCGAACCCCCTGACGGGACGAGTGCCCGGACCTGACAACGGTCGATCGGTCAAAATTGATAGTGGGTTTGCGCGTTTCTTGGATTGGCCGCTGAAATATGCGTTTGTTGTGCATGGGTTGTCGGCAGGATTGTTGTTGTGGCTAAATCATGCTTCGAGGCGAATGTGCCGCCCCCCTCCCCCTCTTTATTTCGAAACCCTTGATGGGGCGATTAACTGACAATACTCACGGCTGGCCGATCGATCAAACGCAAACAGCGGTACTTTTTTAGGGTTTCTCAGATCACCGTTTTCGAGGCGTTTTTTTGCGCGGGGCGTTGGCCACCTTGTTGACAAATCGGCAGGCGTTATTACCGTCGCGGAAGAGTTCGTAGAGGCGAAGGTGCCCCCCCCCCCGCCCCCTCTCCCCCACTTGGTTCGAAGCCCCTGAGGGATCGACCGACTGATAACTGACCACTGACCACCGATTGACTAGACGGGACAGCGGCAGATTTGAGTTTTCTTAGATAACCCACTGCGAGGCGTTTTCTTTGCGGGGTGTTGGTTGCCCTTGATGAATCCGCAGGCGTCATTAACGTGGCAAAAGCTTGCCTGGAGGCAAAGGTGCCACGGCTGGTGGTCGTGTCGTCAGGAGGGGTGGCCAGCCCGGACTCGTCCATCTACAAGTTCCTCAACCTCTTTGGCGAGGTGGGTGTGCGCGGCTTTCGTCCCTCTAGCGGCGAGATCGCTGGCCTCAGACTGGTTGTTGGGGTGTGTGTATATGCCTGGTGTTCGCTGCTGTAGTCCCTCTTACAGTGTTACCGATCTCCTCAGGGGTGGTTTGTTGGCGGTTGTGTATATTACGGGTGTGCGCCGCTTTCGCCTCTCTTGCAGAATTACCGCTGGCCTCACACTGTTATTTTAATTGGTTGTGTTTATTCTAGGTGTGTGTTCAGCGCGTAGGTGAAACTAACACGTTACGATAGAGGAGGTGCACCACTTTTTTCTAATACTACCCCTCGATTTGGGGAGCTTAAGCCCTCTCCCAGAACGTAATTTTTGAGAAAAATAAAACTTCTACAGTACCGGATGGCAAATCCCATAGCCTAGGTACACAGAATCATCATATGCAAAAATAAAATAAAATGTCGTGGTTTCGACGACTTTGGGTTGAGGAGCCTCGTCATTCAGAAACCTTTTCAGACAAAGAGTGCTACGTCTATGGTAGCAAGCGTCGAAATATGGGTGCAGGTGTTTGCATTTGTTGTGCTTGATGTTGCAGTAGAGTGCCGATGGCGCTTTTGACTGTTTTTTAGCATGTGTAATAGGTGTGTTAGTGTTATGGTGTATTCTGAATGCGTTGCTTGTGCTTTTGTGTTTGTGCGGGCGTGCTTGTGTTTCTGTGTGTGCCGCATTTCTTTGTACGTTTCTGTGTGTACGCATACTAAGTATGTATTGTATGCGAATGTATCTGTGTCGTATGTTGGGTTGTTTTCTTGTTTGAGTACAAGTGTTTAGCAGGTGAGCTTGGCTTGCGTGGCGTTACCTTGACCCAATATGGTACATTGCACACCGGGTACTGCAGTATGTGTGTTTCTTGTACCAGGCGTCGGCCGATTTCACCCTCGAAGGGCGTTATGAGCACGTCCTATGTTTCCACCTTTTTTCTTGGTAGGGCGGATACGTCGAATGCCCCTTGTAATTGCTCACTACCATAATATCTATGCAAAACAACCACATCGAACAGGATGACTGGAGGCCTCGCAACGCTCCTTTTCTATCACCGGGTTTCGAGGTTTGCGATTGTTCTGCACCACCGCCATGGTATTCCCCTGCCTTTCTTGACGCAGTTCTCGCTGCTGATGTCACGTTGACAAATTCTTACTTGTCCTGGCCATATTGCACGACGTAGAGTATGAAGGTGTCAAGGAGGCGCGTACAAAGCGTCGCTCGCCACGACTGGGCAGGTCCCCGTGTACGCCAATGTTGACCAACAGAAATATTCGCGTCGCTTAGTCTCCAATTTCCCGCGTCGCCTTATCGTCTTCCGCCGCTTTCCTGCGTTTTCGGCCGGTCTTGGCGGGTGAAAACCACGGATAACTAACTTCCCGCGAAACGAAACGGAATGTCAACCATGGCGGGGGGGCGTCGCCGAATATCCTTGGACCGCGCGCAGATAATGTCGTGGAAGATACGAGGGGAGGATGAGGTGGGTGGTGTAAACGGTAAGGGCTACGATCGATTTCATTTTGCTATGGTCGCCTGGTTGCTGGGTTCTTTTGTTGATGCGTTGTCGGGCTGTTTGATTGGTTTGACCGTTTCCCCCCGCTGCGGTGTGTATGTTATGTATACATCTTACCGGCTACCAATCGAGACCGTGGACGACACTACCTTCCTTCGATTCGCTCAATGGCGCGCGGTGAATCATGCGATTGGATGCTTCCGTACGTTCGAACGGTAAAAGGAAAGTTGCAAGTGTCTCTGGCGCACGGGTGGGGTGATCGCTTGGCCGAACCCGACGCGATACGGCTGTCGTACGTCCAAGCTGTTGCCCATTGAGCGCCAATCGAGGTTGCGATTACGATGGTATTCGTGCTTCGTCTAGGCCGTGTGAAGTATACAGTGTCTTAGACCCTGCGGCAGTCACACCAGTCCCTCACATTACCGACGCTTTGTGAGCAGTGTAAAAATGGATACTGTGAACACACGCTATTCTAACGCTAACGCTCCTCACTGTGTGAGGAGCCCAAAACCAAAGTTTCGTGAAAAATGAACAATGCGCACCCCAATGAACAGCGTCATGACCTACGCACATATCGAAATATTATTGTAAAAAAATAAAATGATATTCCAACGACACTGGGTATAATATGTCAATCGATTATAATTACTGGTTGATGGGTATAATACAATTCGATGCGAGTCGACGAGAGAAGAAAGCGCTGAAGTCTTCTCGCGATAAGCACGGAAGCACGTACCGCAGTGGGGCAGGAGGAGAAGAACCTGCTCGGGGACCCTGGATCTGAGTTAGGTCTATTAGGGAAGGAGAAACAGAAAATACAAAGGGCGAAGATGGTAGATGGGATGAGCAACATAAATATAATAAGGGCTTTTCACGGGTCATGGCCCGACCCGCGGATCATGTCAGACGGTTATCAAATCTCGCGGGTCGAATGGGGTCGGTTCAGGAGGTGTTCGAAATATCACGGAACGGGACGGGTCGGGTCGGGTCGGGAGGTTTTCGGATATCGCGAGTCGGGACGGGTTATCCTGGCTCGACCTGACCCGTGAATACCCCTGAATAAAATACCGTCAGTCAGCACTAGTTCGGCCGAAACGTGCTACAATCAACCCCATTACGGTAGCAGCGCGTGTTTTGTGTATCGGGGCCACCGCTGCAGTGTGCCTGTGCGCGGCGTTCGCGCTTCCGGCGGCTTGTGTATGAAAAATATCCCCCCCTCGGTGAATGAAAAAAAGCCCACCGCCCAATGCAACTCCGATTTGTTTGCGCTTCTGACACTTCGTGAATGAAAAACGGCCCCCCTCGGTGAATGAAAAAAAGCCCACCGCCCCATGCAACTCCGACTTGTTCCCTTTTCCCTTGTACCGCCTCTTCTTTCGCCCTTACGTTGCCCATCTTGCTACCTGATGCGCCTGACTGCCACTCTAAATCGTTCGAGAATAATATTCCGTGTTCATTTTTTTTACGCCATTGTTGTGTGAGGTTGATTTTCGTTTTCGTGTTATACCGTTGTTGAACTGTGGCTTTACAGCTTCGGTCCATGTATGCAGCGCAGGGGGCTGGCGCCGCGTGTCACTACACCATCGTTAGGCCTGGCGGTGAGCTCAGTAGCGAGGGACGTGTGCTACCGCGGTTGTTGTTTGTTCGTCGTTGTAGTTGTAGTTGTAGTTGTAGTTGTAGTTGTAGTTGTAGTTGTAGTTGTTGTTGTTGTTGTTGCTTATTCTGCCACATTAACTCACCGCCACAATCTAGTCTGTGGTCAGAGGACACGCTTCAATAGAATTCTGAACCCAGAGAATACCATACCTTCACAGGAACAAAAAGGAAGAAAGAAAACAAAGCAAAACACACATCTTACGCGGTGTCGTGGGTTGGCCGTACCTTGTGGGGATCGTTCGATTGCTCGGGCGTGCTCGCTGAAAGTGAAAAAGTGAGGATCCCAAAACCTCCCGCACAACGAAATGATACCACCACATATTCTACTTCGTTGCCCGTCTCTGTTCGTTTCGATCACGCGAAGAAAACTCACACTAGAGGACTCGCCCCCAACGCGCGCCCCCCACATACGGGCCGCCCACGGTTTCACTGGATAGGTCTGACGTTGGATCCTCCAAGGGGCGTGACGGCGATCGAGCTGAACCAGGGGGACACGAAAAGCGGGCGCATCGCCCGATCCGACGTGGCTCGTGTGTGCGTCGAGTCCATCTACAGGTAGGGCTTCTATTATCACATGAAAGAGGCGTGCGATGATGGGGATAGTGCTTTTCATAGCTAGACCAGAACATTGCCGGACTGACGGGACTCCTTGACTAGTATCTGGTATTGTACACTGACTACGTTATTAATACCTAATGTCGCCGGAATAGTACCATTTCGCGTTTTTTTTCTGTAAAAGCTCGCGGTAGGATTTGTTCATTATAATATTTTGTCATATATACCTGGTACGCGTTTTTTCACAAGAATATTTTTTCGCAGTAGGGTTGTTCGTCAAGTTTGTCGCACTGTCAGTTTCTCCGAATTCTGTGCGTCGGGGGTGAGGTGCGTAGAGAGCTCCTCAATGAGGAGTTCTCTGGGCCTTTGCGACTTTATAGGTGTTTACAGCAGTGCTGCACACGTTTTTTAGAATATCCGGTTGAAGACCCGAGTAGAGATAACACCAGGTAGAAAATCGGCCTATTTTGCGAAAAAAACAAATGCTGGGGAATTTGTGTGGGATCGCTTTCTTTTTTCAGTACAGCAGTAAAATACAAGATAAGACCAACTATGTTGGCTTGTCACCGGGGTGATCTTAACACGAACACCACTACGGTTGTGCCTATAGTAAAGTAGCACGAGAAAAGGGCCCACGATTTTTCGATTTTTCCGCTTTAGGGTCTTATGCTGCGGACGTAGACTCAATGCAGCAGACCGAGAAATTGCTTCCCACCCTGTTCTTCCTCCTTGGCGAACAAGGGTACGGTATGGCAGGGGGATGCTATCATACTCACTTCTAGGGCCTGTTTGTTTTTCAGCGGTTCAGGGTCGCTCGCGCCAGTGAGTGGGTGGCTACCGCTTTTTTTTTTTTTTTGTGATTTTCGGTCGCGCGATATGTACCGCCATGTTTTATTTTTACAGTTTTTTTGGTAAATTAAAGTGTTTGTAAATGCACGATAGCTGTGAGATCGAAGATTTCGTGGCAGCTCTCTTTGCAATCTGTGTGCAGTCGATACTCCGATCGCGCGCGTTACGGCGTGTGTATGTCGTCGTTAAGGACAAAGGTAGGCGACTTCTCTTAGCACCAGCACGCACCCGAAGGTCAACAGGGCGATGCGACGACGTTCGGTCTTGAATAATTTTTTGTAGCGGTGCCACGCTGCCCCAACAAAGTATACTTAACTCCGTTCTTGAGTGTCCCCAGCTCGGCAGCGAGAAAGGGGCTACCCTCCCCCGTCGTACCATTAATACCGCGCAATTTCTGGCATGAAATATCGCGCAGTAGACGCCATCTACGTGGAGTACCTGGTGCGCTTCCAGAACCCACCGTGCGGGTGTTGGTGTCATAGACGTTAAAATCGTGCTCCGTCGAGTGTATAATAGCCCCGCACTAATTTAATCCTGTTTCATTTGGTGTTTTTTTTTTCATCGTCCCTGTCTGCTGTTCCCAGCTCTAAATCGGAAGACTGTACCCTGGAGTGCTACTACAAGGTGAATAACGATATGCCGCTTCTTCCACTGCGATTGCTCGGGGGCGGTGTACGCTCTGCTAGAACGGCCGCCACTTTTTTTATGTTCCCTGTGCCTAGAGTTCGAGGTTGAGCTTTCGGCTCAGCTGATAGTTTGGTTGTAATTTTTTATGGCCATGGGTGGAATGATAGTTGTAACTGCTGTGCGCGGCGCTCTCGCGACTGGTTCGGGCATGCGAAGAAGCGTACCACGTTGAAGGAAAAAGCAGCTGCATTCTTGCGTGCCATCGCAGCCGGTCAAACGTTGTGCTTCGATGCCACGCCGAAAAGCACAGCCCGTTCTTGGCTGCATTACGTTTGCTTAGGCAAACGCCCCGCAATTGCTGCCGTCTACACACACTTCATTTTTGTGGTGCCCTGTCTTGGGCTAGCAATGGGCGGAACCCCGCACGCTGCAGGCATGACAACTCAAGATCCTTGCAGGTACCTGGGATTGGCTTTGCGGCCCGGCCGACTTGGGCGGGCGAGCCATCCGACGGTAGGGTAGGAGTGCAGCATCAGTCATCAGATCAGTCCCTGAGGTCCTCACATGAGGAGCTCAATATCTCACTCAAAAATGATTTCGAAGGCTTTCGTTCGCACAACCCTACCAAGCTTCTACGCCTTACGTAGTCCTATTAATAGGTAGTCCTAATACAACATGTAGGTCTGTACTCACTCGTGAAATTGCTTAATGACTAACCGGTAGTTCCTCACGTGAGGAGTTCAATCGGACAGGTACATTATTAATTAATCCAACAACTGCAACCCCTACTGTGGGCATTGTTCTCAAGTGCTTTGCCTTGTTAAACCCCGGGCCCCATCCGCTACTGCTGCCGCAGAATCGCCGCTGGCCTCGTTGTGCGAAAACAAACTTGTGGTTTTGTGATGTAAGTCTTTCGGGGAAGACAGATTCCTGTTTGACGTGAACTGTGCGACCCCAGACAAATGTTTTCAGAGGGGGTGGGATCTGTTTGGCACGGCTCTTGCGCGCATGTTTGCCGAGCGGGATCTGTATGGCACGATTATCACGTAACACCTCAAAACGGCAAATATGGGATCTATATGGTCTGTGTGACCTATAGGATCTGTATGATCTGTATGGTCTGTATGATCTACATGATCTGTATGGTCTATATGATCTAGATTGTGATCTATCCGATATGTAGACGGTTCCATGTGGTTGCTTCGGACACCTCAGTACGTCACAGCAAAGAAACGAGCGGCGGCACGCCCGTCCTTTTCGCTCGGATGAGTCGACGGTAACAGTATTCCGCAGGAGGGAGTTTATTAACCGTTTTCGTTTTCGCAAGGGCATCCTTCGTGTACCTGGAGGTAGCAGTGTGAGCGTGAAGTAATTTATTAATGTGCGCATCCTAGAGAGACGATATACTGCAGTTGAGGGGAGATCCCCCCCTACGCTTCATGCGACTCGCCGAACACCTCACGGCGCTTCGCGCTTGGTGCACGCGATGTCTGCCTGGTCGGTGAAAACACGACATGCTCCGTCACGACATTGTGGGAGTGCAAACGGCAAAGGTCTTGAAGACTACGGCTATGTGTGAAAATAACACATCCCCCCCCCCCACTCCCGCCGCTTTTTTGTTTTTTTGCTCGGCCGCTCATTTTTCCCCAGGATACGGGGAAAACCCTGGAGGCGGTGGGTCTCTCCAACATCTTAAAAAAGACGTGAGTCACTTGAGTCGTGTACATTTTCAGGATGCTGTTGTACCCCTCTTTCTGCTTTTTCGCTAGAAACAGAAATATGAGATTGTACATTTCAGGTATTTTATAAATATATTTCAAGGACGTCAGCCGTGAGTTCGACGAATTCGTTCGGCAAAAAGGAAGTTTGTTTTGTTTTTGTTCTTGTTTTTTTCTCCTCACTGATGCTTTCCAGCTGCTGGTCAAGACGTGGCCACAGGTGTCGCCCCTTCTCTCCCCCCCCTCCTGCCCGGCACGTGCGACAATTTCTATTGCGCAGAGGCTTCGTTCAGCATTCCTAACACTCGTCGATTTTCACCCGTTTTTTTGCCAACTACTGCTCTCGCGCTTTCCGTGAGTCTAATTTTTTAAACAAGAAAAATTCAAAACAAAAAGAAGAAAACTTCGAATGCGAATATGCACTCGGGGGGACTGGAACCAGCGAAATCGACCTTAGTGGTTACGGGGTTAACCCAGTAGACCGCCGGGGACGCTGGGAGTGTGGTTATGGGGCTCTGAGAAAAATCTAGGGTGGCACTAGTTCCGCGGTCCTGCTACAGTAGGGTTTTGTTGCGTTCGCGCAGGGCTACATCATGGTTCCCCCCCCCCGCCTTCCACTGGTCGTTAGGGTATTGCGCTGTCCTCCCTTCTGATACGCCCTGCCCTCGTGTACCCCGAGTGAATTGCGTCGGTACCTCTGGCGACGGTCAGTGCTTCCCGTTGTCCTTTCTTCCTGCAACGTAATAGCCCCCATTACGTCTCATGCTTCCACACGTCGGACAGATCATCATGTAGATAATCTACGGTGCATCCCGTATTTGCCGTTATGATATATTATGCTGGATCTGTATCTCTCTCGAGTACAGATCCACCCCGGGAAACGTGTGCTAGAACGTACAGATCGCACCGCACCCACCGGGTAACATGAGCTAGACTGTACAGATCTTTCCTGAAATATCTAGATCATCAAGTAGGGACCAGCGATCTCTGTCGGCGGTGTGTATGTTTTTTGACACAGGGACGAGGGAGTATAACATGTGGGCACCGAAAGCACGTGTGACTCCTTGGACGACAACCAAAACCATTATGTCTCACAAAACTTGCCGCCTGAACCATAACACCCGTAACTACTCATCATGTGTCAAACAACCTCCAAGCCCCCCCTCCCCTGAACGCGATGCCTTCCTGGTCGGTGAAAACCAGACGTGCTCCGTCCCGGCATTGTATGTAGGGATGCGCCTGTCTATGGCCACACGACTATCGCTATGCACGAAATGAGTACCCCTTCGCACACCCTGCACGCGATGTCTGCCTGGTGAGTGAAACCCTACGTGCGCCGTCCCGGCATTGATGTAGGGACGCTATGGCTATGCATGACATAAGTCCCCCCCCCCCTCCCCCAAACACGATACCATCCGTCGCGTCGCGTCTGCATGGCAGGGACGGGGGAGTACAACACTTGGGCACCGAAAGCACGGGCGACTCCTGGGATGCCATCTTTTCGGGGTTGAAGCGCGACGCGTAGAGCTAGCACATGCGTGGTCATGCTTCTGTGCAAGGCCTCCGTTTTTTAGAGGCGCCCGCGAACGCGGCTAAAAGTGCTACGACGAGGGCAGCATTTTTTAAGCCAAGAAGCGTTCTACGATAGAGGCAGCACTTTTTGGCCGAAGCGATCTCTGAACGACGGAACTCCGTACCCCCCCCCCCCCCTCCCCTTAACCCAAATAACGTCGTAAATTATTATCATTATCATTATTATTTCTTTTTGCAATAAAAACCGCTGTATACCTAGGCCATGAGATTTCTCGTCGGGTAGATTTTTTTGATTTTTGTCCGAAGCTTTTTTTTTATATGCAGAGCTCCTGGAGCGAGGAGCCCCAGAAAACAATGGTTGGTGTCCTTCTACCGCAGCGTGCACCCGAAAGCTGAATTATGACTGCTGGGGTTCCTCAGCTGAGAAACTACCCAATGTCATTGGAGTAAGAAATTTAAGCGTACGTCATATGTTATAGAGCCTCGGCCGTGGAAAGGTCGTCGGGTTGCCATTTCCTTTTTTTTATTTCGTTCAAACGTTTCACACCTCGGTCGGCAGATCACCGATCCCCACTTGATGATCTTGATATTGTTTCGGGGAAGACCTGTGTAGTCTAGCTCATGTTGCCCGGTGGGAGCCGTACGATTTGTATGATCTAGCACATGCTAAAGGTGTGGGTTGGACCTGTGCTCGATGGATGCAGGTGGAGCACTTAATCTAATAACGGCAGATACAGGATAATTCGTAGACAATCTAGGTCATGTAGATGATCTAGATCATGATCTGATAGAAAGGTGTGAAAATATTAGGATGAGAAAGCCTCTGAAGAAATTAACGCACCTTCTAACGTAGCGTGGGCCTGTGCCGCGTCTTAAGTACTTCGAGCAGTCCTCGTTAATCGCGCTGAGGTATGGCATGTTGTCTCGTAGGGTTAGAAAGGGGGAGAGCGACCCCGCTGCCCGCGCATCGCCTCCTGTGGCGGCCCCCGCTTGTGCTTGAGCTGATGGGACTGGTGCTGGTGGTGTTGCTTACCGCTCTGGATATAAATGGGACTGGGACTGTTGTGGGTTGTTGATTCGGATATAAAACAGTCCTTCAGTTTTCGTCCGTTGTTACATTTCGCTAAAACGAAGAAAAGCTGGTGCAGCAGTGTGTTCAGTTGCTGCGCTTCCCTCGTTTTTTGTTGTTGTAAAAAAACTAAAAATACAGTACAGCTGTGAGAGCGAAAATTTCGTCGAAACTCATTGGAGGAATGGCTGAGAGTTTTACACGAAGAGCTAATTTGCATTCGCTAAAGTGCCGTCGGTGGTCGGTCTGCCGCATGCTTCATGATTGGGGTGATGCTGCTCCATTGGGCAGCCTGACAACGGCGTGGGTCGACCGCTTTTCGGAGGGGTCATTTTTTTTTAAAGTTCTTTCGAGATCCTAGTGGTTAAAATTCGTCATGCAATGGTTTGGCACCGCCGTGATTTTTAAACCCCAAAAGCACGATGTTTTTCGTTCAAACGAACGATTCAACAGTCGCTGGGTACGTAGCTAGACTTAGGTATTCCAAGACAATCGTGCGGAAGAGAATACGCCGTACACGCGACTTAAAGCCGGGGCTTAACCCCTTTGAGGCCCCTACAACGCGATGGAAACAATCGAGATGTATGTGCGGCGTGATCAAGCGTCTAGAATGAGCGCGCAGCAGAATGAGCAGTATGATGTTAACAGTACCATGCATGATGCAACGCGAGCGTCGTACCAACAACTCCTTGGATGGTTGTTTTGACATATTCTAACCAACCCCGAAGCCAGTAGCCGGCTGTTCTATTCTGAGGTCGAAGTTGTAGTCGTCGGTTTTATTCGTCAATTTTCCCTCACTGAAGTCCCAAAGGGAATAATAATGTTCGATCTGACTCAAGTAATACCTGGTACTGCCAAAAGGCCGGTAACAGGGGTAGGGGATGTAACCCGAAGCACTTCGTTTGGGTAGTACTAAATTCCTCAAGCCAAGGAATTTCTTGGGTGGGACACATTCGCGAAGGGTGGCGCGTATGTCCAAAGTTTACCAGGGTATGTTTTTTTGTTCACAACGTCAGCGCTGCGCCATTTAAATACCTTCCATTGCTGTCAGCAGCACCGCCACATCGCATACCATCAATCAGCAATGTTGCTGGTCGTCCTTCCCTGTGCTCGTATGACACGCAGAGCAAGAGACATGCGGAATAGGTCCCGCGGGTCAAAAACTGACAACGCTTTGCATTCGTAGACTACTACGGGGTAATGTGTTTGCCATCGACGCGTGCTACGATAGACGTAGTACTTTTCGTCTGAAACGGTTTCTGAATGACTAGGCTCCTTAATAAACCCAAAATCGTCGGAAAATAAATAAATAATAGGCCATTTCTTTTTACATGATTCTCGTCGTGTACCTAGACCGTGGGGTTTTTCATCCGGTGGCAGCTTTATTTTTCTCCAAATCGGATTTTGAGATAGGTCTTAAGCACCTAAAGTGAGGGGTAGTATTAGCAACAAAGAGGTGCACGTCTATCGTCGTACGCGTCGATCTCACCAAGGGTAGCGGGTCATATCACAATATATGACAAATCAACATAAATTGGAGACGTTACAGATCAGGGCAACAGAGTATGACAACCATAACATATACCTGGTATCCTCTTGTGGCTGCGCACATGTGCAACTTCCAGCCAACGCGAAAAAGAACCACCCCTCCCTCCCGCGCTCTCACCATGTACCATTAACATGCCCCCCCCTCGAAAATAGTCCGTGTAGCCCATGGCACCCTTACATCAGACCAAAAACCGGCCGCAGGTTAAATATGTTCATGACACAACACCCAGCACCTCTGTATGCCGGGTATTTTACCAGGTACGGTGTCCCGCCCAGAACTGCTTGTTCGTTGAAAGGAACTGTTTGTACGGCGTACGGATAAATAATCGAATAATACGAGTATTGGTACCGGTACCTGTATTCTTTCGGGCCCGACAAATCTTGCAGGCTAGCAGGGATCTCCAGGGCTATCCCCTTGAGTCATTTGCCATGAACCGCTCTGGGCAATCAAGAACCTCCTACTCGTCGCACCTTCTATCCTTTTTTCACTGGAAAATGACGTTTTATTGAACCCACGCATGATGTTCTGTCGCGCATGCCCTCGGCATGCAACCTTCAACGAGCAAGAGAATGTACCAACTTGTCATGCCTCTAACAACTACCGCAATATTGACACGACATATACGTGGAAGTACGGTGAGCTTAAGCTTCATTTTTTTATCCATCCGCCGGACGATAACAACAAAAAAACCGAAGAAAGATACAACAAACGCGAGTTACACCGGTAGACTCTATGCTGAAGGATGTGGTACCTAAAAAAAACGAGAAAAAAAAAAGCCGTTGTGCAAGTTCTTCTGACCACAACGCTGTGGATGGAACACTCCGTCAGCGGCATTTTTTTTTGGATCTACTACTCGTACTACTCTTTTCTTGACGATTCTATATACGACCAGTATACTTTCAGCATCGAAACATTAACACCAGTGCCGAACACATCAACCAACCCCACCGCCCGTCAATACGACCCCTTTTTCAACATCAAGCCACTCGTAGAGCACTGGTTTGTGTGCACTTTTCCAACTCGCTTTTGGTGTCCGCCGAAGACACAGGTGAGAAGAAAAACAGGACGTGTTAAGAGCGCCCTCTGGTTTTGATACAGCAGTAGTCTGATTGCCTCGTTCGTGCAGCGCCTTGCCAGCTGACAACCTCGCGTTGAAGTGGAACCCCGAACTATCCTGAGATAGTTTAATACGGTAATCTGTATGAAAGAGTGTTGACAAGCGATTATCGCCGCACTAAACTGGGCGCCCGCGATAAAGAGTGCCCCACAAAAGCGGACCACGGCTGTACAAATCTTACAGCTGTGTTCGTTTACCTCCCTCCCCCCCTTCCCCGTTCTCCTCATGCTTAGCCCCAACAAGCATGTTGAAAATCCCCACTCTTTCCCAGCTTCCATCGAAACAGATCAGCTTTGCTCGTGGATAGATCGACTGCCATGTACTGTAGCGTTTACGGCGTGCGCCCACAGCGCACGAGCGCCCTTGCGCAGCATACATGTGCACCCTGCACTTCTTTGCGCATTACGCGCACTTTCTACTGCAAATACACTGATAATTTTCAGGATTACCAGGGCAAGACACTGATATCGGTTGTTTCACGCGGCTGACACACATTGCCAACGCTATCCTGATTTTACGAGCGAGTGCAAGCTTCTATTAGTAACTTCGACCGCGCCAAAACATAGGGACACCCATTGCGAGTTTCCCTAAAGCGTCCGCCACCGACCGGCGCACACAAGGTGAGGACAGCTACAAATACCCTGTCCCCTGCGTTTCCAGGCGCGACGACGCCTTAGCATCGCCGTGAAATCCCATGGACTGTTCGCAAGGTAGCAGTCGTCCGTCTCACCGCTGGCCAACAGCGTTGACAACGGTATTTTGGTACCATGCCATAACTACGAAAGAACGCAAGTTTCTAAGTTCACACTACGCCCAAAAAAACAGAGACTCCTTGCTAGATGGCTGACGCCTGGTTTTACGCCCGCCGCCAACCGGGCCTAGCCCAGAAATACCGAAACCAGGACAAGCTGACATTGTTAGTCCATCCATCATCACAGCATACAAGTCACAATTGCAGCATGCACAGCCGGTACGCAGAGAGCATAAAACAGGATACGATTGTTGTTTCCATATTTCTCTCTGCTGTCGCACCCCGCAATACTACGTATTGGAGCCTGTCCTGTGATCACCGACTAGATTAAGGCGATTAGACGACAGCAACAGTTAACAAAAACAACGACAACAACAAATATACTCACCATCCATCAACGCAGACAGGTTGACGGACAGTTACAAAAAACATCCTGATTAGCGAAATCCTGGCGTCGGCTGTGCTATCTTATGAAATATATAAACGGTATTGCTACTGTACTAGGAACCCCTTCTTCTCTCATCGCTTCCTTCGCCCCGCTTCGCCTCGCTTCGCCTCGCTTCGCCTCGTTTCGCTTCGTTCGCGAGCAGAACGCTTCCATGCTTGTCCCATACGATACCTCTCTGCACGGATATACAGAGACGTTTAGAGTCTCAAAATGAGTACCAAACGCTCCTTACATTTCCGTTCAGAGTGGTATATACAAGTTTACCTGACCGCGCTGAGTATACATTAGAAGTCCCATCGAGTCATGCGCCCATAGGTCCACCGCCCCAAAACCTCCACCAGGCCTTGGAGAGCCTGGTTTTCCAGGTCTGCGGATCATCACAGCACAACATAAATGGCGGAGATGCCCGTATACGAGATTAATGGCGATACAAATGTATACGAATATTGTTGTCGATGAGCAAAAACGCAGAATTTCCGCAGCAAAAAGTTCTCAATGTTGTCGATCTTGGTCTGCTGATCATAAACAGCGGTAGCGGCGGAACTTCACCAGTACACGGCGATTAATGGCAAGAAAACTAAGCACATCTTGTTGGTGAACAAGCGCCAAACGGGGATACCTAAAGCTGCGAGTCGGCGAGATTTCACGACTAAACACCAATCCGTAGGTACTGTTAGACGACTAAGTGACTTTAGCTGGCAAGCCGGCTGGCGAAACCAGCTGATGGTCAGCCGACTTGCCGACTCAAGCCAGGAGAGCGAAGCGAGCCAAGTCAACCCCCGCCCGGCCGAGCGGGCCACGACAAAAAGAGGAAAAACCTTTTTATTTCGCATTAAACAATTCTTCCTGCGAGTATGGAAACAATAAGTCGGATAGTCGGCACCTATGGGAAACGAACAACTGTTAGTCCGACTAATAACTGGTTGGTTACTTATATCGCGCAGACGCACAGCTCTAGGGGCACCGGCATAGCGTAGGATAGCATCGCTGTCTTCAGGAACTCGCGCCGCTAGGCTTTAGCAACTGTCGTCAACTTGTATGACGATGTATTATATAACTATTTTAAAATACGTCAGCTGTGACTTCGATAAATATATAAATTTAAGGGTCGGTACTCATCTTTGCAAGCTACGTGATACACCGGCCGCTCGTTTTTACAGATGTATTATTCTTTAATACTCCCTATGTGACTCCTATGGATGATGCTAGGGTGGGCAACAACAACAACAACACTATTATCAACAACAATATCGGCAGCAAGTTGTTTTGATTCATGCTATCTCGTTCCGCGGTCGACACAACTGTTTAATCATGGAAAATAAAAGTTTTATGCCATCTCGAAACGGGCCCTATTCTTTGGCGCTGTGCAAAATATGAAGCTCGCAGTCTCTTGTAACTAATATCATAGCGAGAAAAAATGCGTATGCATGTTGATGGTAAGCAAAACGCCTTGTGTAGCGGCAACCTCGTAACACATATATGTCGAGTTTGGTCCTCGGCACGGGTCAAAGGGGGACGGAATTACCTCTGCCCGACAGGACGAAGCGCGTCTCTTGCACCTAGGACAAGCGACGCCCTGTTGACCCTGGTGCTAGCACTCGGGAGGCACCAACCTATACGAGGTACCCTTCATGATGGCATATACACCCCGCAGCACACGCGTTCGACGTATGACACGGAATTTGCAAATGTGAGTTCCGATGAAGTCCATTCATAGCTGAGGGGTCATTTTGAATTGTATTAAACATTTCGGAGAAACAAAGCACGATAAGCACCCCACCTTGAGCAAGCATCGTTCCACGAACGCCGGCAACTGAAGAGCGCGCGAAAGATAATAAAAAAAGGGAAAAAAATAACCTCCTACGCTCAACGCGACAGGGCTTTAACTCGACGAGCGGCCAATGAGTACGCCGGGATTCGCGGCGTGTACGAATGGCATGGTAGCGCTATCTTCATCGCGTATCTGAGTAAAATGGGCACGCGGATAGATCCAGCCATACGAGGGCAGAGTGTCGGGTGGACGAAGACGTAAACACGCTCCACCCGACGTGTCGTCACACCGATACCTGATCGGAACCCGACTGACTGTAGAGTGAATACGAAGTACTTGACAACGGGTTTTTCTTTCTTATACATCCTCCAGCGAATGGGTAAACACGAGACTCAAGCCCGCCGCTCACCACACCACACTTCCACGTTTGCGCCGTGTGTCAATCTACGGTAACTCCGTTGCAGAAAAAATGCGCTTCCGTGGCGGCCGCAAGCACAAGCTGCCGCGACCTACGCCGGTAGCACGAAGTGCCGTGGCCTACGGGCGCTGAAAAGGCTTGGTAGGTACGAACACAACAGACACAAATGGAGCGCCGTGGGTCAAGACAATTGTCGGCGAAAAAAAATTCGCGAGATAAATCGACGGCATCGCATGCCTGTACGCCATGCAAGGTAGTACACTCCCTGGAATGAAAACGGCCCATTTTCTCCCGAAATGAAGGGAGGCACACACAACGAAAACGGTGGTTTTGTAAAGACCTCGTTGGCATCTTTCCAAAGACTCATTACTCGGAATTTTCTAGAGCTGTGAGGTGGCATGGCTTCAGTCACCAATTAGCTATGAATCGGACAAATAGTTGGTCGTTTCCCGGTGGTGCTGACTATCCGACTTATTGGGTTTCCATACCCGTAGTAAGGGTTTCTCAATGCGGAGTGCGTTTTTCATTTTTTGGGCGGGGTCCGCTCGGCCGGGGCGGCTGACTTGGCTCTCGTCGTTCTCTTGACTAAAGTTGAGAAGTTGCCAGGCCATCAGCAGGTTCCGCCAGCCGATTTGACGACTAAAGTCACTTAGTTGGCTAACGGCACCTACCGACTGATTTTTAGTCGTGAAATCGTGCCGCATCACAGCTCTAGAGTTTGCGTCCCCCCGTTGTCGAGAAAATCTTAGTTGGCTAACGGCACCTACCAACTGATTTTTAGTCGTGAAATCGTGCCGAATCACAGCTCTAGAGTTTGAACGTCCCCTCGTTGTCGAGAAAATCATTTGGGAAATTTGTCCTCACAAAAAGTGCGACATCGTGCGTGTTACACTCGTACGGTCGGCCTTATGAAAAAACAAAGAGATCACCATTCTCCGGGGAAGGAGAAGGGATTGTGTCACGCTGTACTATACGTTACTGACGTCATGGCGGTCCCAGAAATGATGCCGCTCATGAGCGGTAAGCTGCATGTCAAAACCGGCAACAATGTTTCCGAGTTCCGAATGTAAGTGCAACCAAAGCTTCAACACGCAGACGGCTTTATGGCGACGATAAAGTGCTCAGTTGGTGAAATCGAGAGGTAATGTCGGGGTCCGCTTGCTTTTTCTGTGCATGTACCAAAATATTTTTCTTAGCACATCTGCAAGACGTACCAAACGCTTGTCGCCGGCCTTTTCTCGCGCTTCCGGCTGCGGAGCACGCCCGAGGCCCGCCGGCACACTACAGCGCACCTTCGGGCCGCCGCGTGGCTCCGTGGCGCGTGCTTTGGGCGGCCAAAGACACTGAGCTGGCTCCTATTCGGGATTGCGTTCCGCCCCGCCGAGGCGCGCAGGACCATCGAAGCCCATAAGTTCATTATATATAATCATTGCCTTGCTGTCTGCTGCTGTAGTATCTGTATCACAGCGCCCTTCCAGCTCTGTACTTTGTGGCAGCTACGGCACAACAGCAGCCGCATTTCAAGGTCTTCACTTGGTGACGGCAACGAATGGTGAGTCTGTTTGGGTTGTGTGGGTGTGTGCCACCCCGACGAACACATTCTGGAATATTTCAACACTTATAATGCTATTCCTCTCCTTTTCAGAATCGCCCGCTCAGTACCAGAAGCAAAGCTACAACAACAGTACACATAGTCTAACATACGCGGGACGACAAAAGCGGGACAATAGCAGCGGTACTACAGCAGCCGGCACGCTTCAAGCTGCCGCCTTTCTTTGCGACAGCCCCAGTGCTTCTGTGGTGAGTGTGTGCGGCGCTCAGCAGAAGGTCCAACCACGACCACATTTTCACGTCCAACGCAAAATCAAACACGTCACTATCTTGGGTTCATGTTACTGTATATACTGGTACACATCAAGCGTTGCATACAGTAGTAGGCTGTGTTCCCCACTCTCAGCTTGCGGCGCCCCCGGAATTTGAAGTCAACCCGCATCCCGAAGGGAAACATTGTACCGGTGTGATGTACCGGATGCGTTGGCTTCCAACGACCGTTCGACATGCAACATATTATGCCCTTCTTCATGCGAGCGTGCTTGTTGTTAAACGCAAAGGTTGACCGCATGTTTTCTTTTTCTTGTGTGTGTGCACGATGATGAGTTTCGGAGGTGTACTATATCTCAAATAGCGGACACCCAAAAAGCCGGTAACGGCTTGTACGCTACATTAGTAGTGCGTGCCGAAAATTAAGAGCATCCCGCGACAAGCCAAAACGGGCGCTCTTAACTACACATTACCCTTGTCTGCAGTGATAAGTGCACGTCTTCTAGTGTGGCGGAACATGCCGATTTGACCGTCCTTAAGTCCCGAGTGCTGTTATCCTGGGCGCTTTTAAACCGGGGTACCCACTGTATGTAAACGGCGGCTCACGCTGTAGAGTTAGCCCTGCTTATGCTACAATAACATTACTGCTAGGGATTGTTGAATTATGCCGTCACAAGGACCAGGGGCCACGTCTGACCGCAACTAACATCGAGCGTGTCACGCAGTAGTAGTGTACGGGGCGCTTCGGTCCGCCGGCGGCCTTCGTCGCCAGTTACGGGCTACGCTCGCCCAGGGAGGAAAAACAAAACGAACATATACATGTGAAGCGGACAGAGGTCCAAGGTTTATCCTAGCTGCAAACTGGCGACTTGCGAATGTCAAGAGCCTCGCCGCCATGTTCCAGGAAAACAAATCGAACGCCACAAGCATGGGTATTGTACGTACCTGGTATCATGATATGCATGTGTACGAAAGGACGGAGATAAACAGTACCGGAACAATACGCGTAGCAGTGCTGGATCTTCATTGAGATTGGAAACAAAGTCAAACCCTTCGCGCATCATCAGCCACCAGCCAGAGGCGCTTGGTTGTTCGGGGAAAAGTTTGTCACTAGCTCATACGCTTATGAAGCAGTTGCATCTCCGCTGTATCAGGTTGCATTCTATTTTTCTTAACGCCGGCAGATTTCGGTTTCCTCGTTTAGAGAATGCAGCGAGCTGCGGTTGCAGCTCGATGACAAACACACATTATGTTGAAGCTTTCGGCAATTCTTGCCTGCTTCCTTGCTTTGTCGCGCTCTGATCGGCGCGTGTGTGCTTTGCTGTTTTGTGCAGGAATGATTTCGCCGTGTGCTGTGCTTGAGGTAGATGCTCGGTTGTATGCTGGCTTCTCGGGTTCTGGTGGTACGTGTACTCTCTTGGAGAAGAAGCACCTGCAAAAACAAACCCATCTACATACGTCCGTGCAACATAGAAGGCCACAACAACAAAACGGCACCAACTAGGGAGAAAAAAAAAGACTAAAAGACAAAAAAAATACCAGCTCTTATAACACCGTACCTGGATCCGAAAATGAACGTTTTCGGATGCCAAAACCGGTTTGCAAATCTTGTAGACCCGAAACTGGTGATTTTCAGGCTTCCGCTTTCGGATACCGCTTTCGGGTCGGCCTCCACCCGGAAATGGGGTTTAGTTTCGGATGAAATCGTATCCGAAAAAGGCGTGCGGATTTGCATCATGACGGGTTTCCATACGTCATGAGAGGCAACAGGCATGGTAACAAGCCAAACACAGCAGCACATAGTAGTACAATGATGCAAGACACGCATCAGATATATCTTTCTGCTGAGCAAGCAACACGTATCATAGGCCAACTGAATAAACTGATCCCGAAACCCGAAAATTGAGGTTTCAGCACTTTCGCAGGGGTGTTTACCCGGGGAGCGGGATAGTCGTGTCCGGTCTTCTCAAAGTCCGACTAGCCTTTTTGCGAGACGCCTCAAACGAGGTTTGCCGTTGGTTAGGATATATATATATATATATATATATATTTTTTTTTCGATACACCGTAGTTCCATCAGAATCAGTTTCGGACGCTATTTATCCGAAAAAGGGGCCATTTTGTAGGATGAAACTGCGACATATATCCGCTATCCAACCACCAATGCCGTAGCTCCAATTCAGTTATTCCCCCCCCGCCCCCTCCTGCCCCACCACCCGCACCGTCGCCTAGACCTAGCACGTATAGTAAAATTCCTCCCAGGTATACATTCATGCCACCTAAAGGGGTTTGATTCTCCCCCCCCCTCCCACATCGGGGGCCCGGTGGACCGTAACCGGACTATGTCTGGCGGAAGACTGCTTTCTCATGGCCGGGGTTTTTTGTTAGTGGGCGAGCTTGCACAAGTCCCACAGTACCCGGAATGACGCCGTTTCTGGTGGCTATCTCCACCATCTCCACCGCACCTGATTCCCAGGGATCAGGTCGGGTCGACTTACTCACGCATCCTTGTAAAACGGCAGCTTGCCCGGCTGGAGTAGTAACGGGGACCGTCGGTAGGGACAGCTCGCGCTGACGGTACCACGGGAACTGAAGGACACGCCAGTTAACGCTGGAATGCGAATGCAATTGAAATAAATTGACACAAGACGTGTATGAAAATGCGTGGAAGTGTGATGAGCTTGAGCTTTCATTTTGCCCCTTCCGCCGGTGGATAAAAAAACAGAAAAGAAAACTCAAGGGGACCTGCGCGGGGGGAAAAAAGCAGGGCTGTTCACGGGTCAGGTCAAACCTCACGGGTCGGGTCGGGTCGGGGCGGGTCGGGTCTGCTGATCCGACCGGACCCGAGAAATTTTCGAGACATGTTGACCAGACCCGACCCGACCGGCGAGACTTTGAAACCCTCTGACCCGACCCGACCTGACCCGACCCGCGAGATTGTAAAACTTCTAGACCCGACCCGACCCGATCCGCGAGATTTCAAAACCTCCCGACCCGATCCGACCCGACCCGACCCGACCCGACCCGACCCGACCCGACCCGACCCGACCCGACCCGCGAGATTTCAAAACCTCCTGACCCGACCCGACCCGACCCGACCCGCGATATTTGAAAGCCTGTTGACCCAACCCGACCCGACCGGCCACACTCCGAGTGACCAGTGAGGTGCGAGTTTCATGCGGGTCGGGTCGACTGTACCCGTGATACATCTCACGGATCAAAGTCGAAAAGTCACGGGTCAAAACATGTCTGGATATATACCTTGGTCGGTTGGTTGGGCCTTGGTGCCTCGTACGTATTGAATTTTTCCCAGGATGTCGTGCTTCTTTTTCTCTTTTTTGCCGGTATTTTTGCAGGATTTTGCGGTGTACCCGCGAAAAAAAAGAAGAACGCAAGCCATACACACATCCGCACTTAACCGTGCCCGTAGCACTAGACCCCCCGGTCGACCCGACAGCTCTAGCCCGATGGCCTCTGCTTCCATCCCGACGAGCAAGCTAGCTATGCAGTCTTCGGCCCACATTATTTTTGAAGCATGCTAAGATAGAGGTATACCTTTTTTTTGGCGAAAACATTTTCTGAATGACGGGGCGCCTTAACCTACTAACACTATCGTCGGAAACACGACATTTTTGTTTTTACGATTCTCGTCGTATACCTAGGCCATGGGATTTTTAATCCGGTAGCAGCTATACGTGTCCCCAAATCAGTTTTTGGGAGAGGTCTTAAGCTCTCAAATTGAGGGGTAGTATTAGAAAAAAAGTGGTGAGCACCTCTATCGTAGCACGCGTCAAGGTTGCCTAGCTGAGTTCTCTCCGGCAGCAAGCCCACAATTGGGGCGGTGGATCAGTCAGCAGGGGCTGCGATCCGCGAGGATCCGGGGTCTGCTGCTGCTGCTGCTGCTGCTGCTGCTGCTGCTTCGACGACCGTTCTTGCCTTTTTACGTTGGGACATATTTTGTGCTGCTATGATCATTCTCACCGGGACGACAATGTGTACGAACGTCGTGCAGGGGTTCTTATACTGTCACGTGACGTCGTTATTTGTTGCACCCTGCGGCTTTGTCCGACACGGGATTCACGCAATAGCTTATGCCTGGTGCGAGAAGAGCTACTGCCTGCTATGGTTGTTCTGGACGCCATGATAACATTCGATGACAATATCGGCACGAGAGAGGCTTTCTTACAGGAAGCGGCAAGTTTTGTATCGTTTTCGGGCCCGCGGGTCGGATCCGCGGGTCCAGCCCGCGGGGCGCCGGCACGTCAAAGGTCCTCCGGAAGGCAGCTGTAAGCTTGAAAACGGCGAACCCGGAGGGCATATCCACGGGGTCGACCCGCGAGCCAGCAAATACATCCCGCGGGTCATGGTGGCTTGAGTGACCCGTATCTCGCGGGTCATCACCCGATCCGATCCGCGAGATTTCCAAACCTCTTGACCCGACCCGACCCGACCCGCGAGATTTCCAAACCTCTTGACCCGACCCGACCCGAACCGCGAGATTTCAAAACTTCTTGACCCGACCCGATCCGAACCGCGAGATTTCAAACTTTTTGACCCGACCCGGTCCGACCGGTGAGATTTCAAAACATAATGACCCGACCTGACCCGACCCGCGACCTTTTGAAACCCCCCTGACCCCACCCGCGGGTAGGGTCATGACCCAACCGTGAAAATGGCTCAAAGAAAGGGCGTAACGCAAAATTGTTTTTTTGTTTTTGTAGCAGATTTGTATTTCGGCCGCAACTCCATCGTCACATACAATCGAAAAGTGCACCACCCTGTGATGGGGTCTTAGGTGGTTCACTACAGTATGGCAAAGCGGCAGCAGTTTTGGTGGCCTGTGCGCACCGCGTGAGTGTCGTTGGATTTTCTATTTCTCATACTGCGGTCAAGTTACCTTTTTACTACTGTAGCGATGATCAGAAGTGCCAAAGTATGCAAATACGAGTAACTTGATATAAAAAAGTTTTCTTCTGCGATCTATCGCTACACACTACAACGCAGTGTTTTTCGTCCACATTTCTTTTTTAGGAACAAGCTTCCAGCGGTTGCGGCGTCGGCGACATAAACAAAAAAGCCCACCCCCCCTGGGATATTTTCACTGCCTGTATACACGAGCACACGCCGAATCTTAGGCGATTTCATCAACGTTTGTTCACCACCGCGACAGTGACCGTGAAACTTGTCGTAAGTGGCGGCGCGATTGCTGGGAGCATACGTAGCAACGGCGCAAACGATACCCTACATGGCCGCGGCGCACCGCATTTTTCCAATTCAAGCGAAGCAAAAGGCACACCAACTACACACCAGACTATATAATGACTTGGTGGGGTTCCCACGGGCGTGTGGTGTGTCATTTGAAGGCTTCAGTTGGGAGCACGGCGCCGGTGAAATAGTACAGAGCGCTGATTGGCCCACAGGGAATTGTGCGGGGCTATTCTCGACAAAACCCCGGTTTCAATATAATACTTGATGTTATAGGTTGTACCGCATGTTTCGTTTTGTGGGCAAAGCAGCACAGGTGGTTTTGTGTGCGTTTCGGGTGTTCGAAATCGTACAACCACGCCGCTAAACAACGCCGTCGAGTTATTGGACATTGTTGCTAGCTTTTGCATCGAGACTCGCTGTTGCCATCCACGCTGTTTGGAAATCTGATATCGAAATCTTGATCTTTAGGCGGAGAAACGAATCTCAGGACGGGATCGAAAACCTAGATCGGGGTACCATCAGCAGTGGCCTAAGACATGGCGAGACAACCGAGAAAAAAAAATCGAGAAAAATGAAAAAAAAAACGACGGATCGAAAGAAAAGTGAACGAAAACGAAAAAAAAACGAACACGGAAACAAAGAAAACCTGGAAGGTCCCCCAGTTACAAAGTAATCGTGCCAGAGACCGATCCTGAACAAATAGCGTATTAATATCAACATATTAGATAACTAGTACCTGGTAATACTCTATATTCGTACTCCTTCCGATATTAAAGCGGAGAAAAAACAAAATAAACCATCCACCATACATACGGATAGAGCAGTATAGTGGAAACTACAATAATAAATTTACGAAATAGATATGATGTTGGATCTAGCTCAAAATTCCCCACCTTAAGTAAAAATACCAACACCCAACCATTATAGTGGAGAAAAAACAAAACATAATATATGCGGAAGAGGACCCCTCCCATTTTCAAAAAAGTCACCCACATAGTATATTACAAGTACCAACAACGCAGCTTGTAAAGATGAGTATTGACCCGAAATTCGCCAAACTCACGGCTGACGTCCTTCAAATATTTTTCATAAAATACCGAAACCAACCATGTAGTGGAAAAACAAAATACGTATATCTATATATGGTTCTTCGTGTGGAAGTACCCCACACGAAAATATAGCCTTTTTCTCGTGAATGAAGTGCTAGACTATGGAACTAGCGCGATCGGAGTATCACACACAGCTTGCACAAATGATGAGTTTCGACAGAATCTTCGATCTCACAGCTGGATGGAGTGTATTTTCCTTTTTTTATAATAGAATTAGGGACGTACACGGTTCAGAGATACACTGCTACACACCGGGGTAGTAAGTGCTCGTAGTTACGCACAACAGGGTGTGTGCGTTTAGGAGCAAGCAGTATACACTCGGGCGTCATTGTTGGGTTAGTTGAGAAACTGTAGCTGTGTACAGTGTGCTTATACTTGAAGTATACCTTGGCCGCAGCGAGGTTAATCAATTAATGAACATACGTGGAAGTGTGGTGAGCTAAAGCTTTATTTTTCCCCATCCGCCGGAGGATAAAAAACAAAACAAAAAAAAAACACCGTTTGTTCTGTATGAGATATTGGAGGCTCCTGGACGCGTTTGTAATGCATTCTCCAGTGTCAGAATTGTGCGTTGGATTGACTACAGAGTTAGAGTTGAGCGCGTGAGCTGTATACTCCCAAGTAACAGAATCCACATATGGAATATTCCCCAGTCGTATCACGTATTATCGTGCGACCTGCGCACAGTCAACCGTTGATCGACTGGCAGGAAGTCTCGTCATTATGCAGATTTATCTGTGTACTGATTACGTTTGTTTGTCAGCCACCATCGTTTGCTGACCCGTGGTCATGATCTTGCCGTCCTATCGATTATGCCTCTTTCGATACTCGAGACATGCCACCTTATCGTTAACCTTGCACCCGCAGTCCGTCATACTGCGCCGTCATCGTTACACCCACACTATCGTCAAGTCATGCTGACTCTTTTATCGTATTGATCGATCAATCGTTTACCGTGTTGCATTCTCTGCATGCATCGTTTTCTCGCAAATCGTTGTTCAGTTGTATACTTATCATGAAGTGTGTGCCAAGCCTTGCAAGCAAATCGTCTCATACACACATCGTTCATGGTGAGGAATGTCCTGATTATTGCCAAAGAAAGGTACCATCGTCCGTTATGAAAGGTTGTTATTGTCGCTGAGTACGTGATTTCGGAACCGGATAACCGTTCTCTGGTGAAGAATGAAAGTACATACCACTGGTAGTTCATAGTGTGTGACTGATATCTTCAGTAAAATTCTATCGTGCTCATACAAGCCCGTGGTCCTAACTGCGCAGGGGATGACACGATTACAAAATGAACGAGTAGTGTAAACATACACATTGGCTACCACAGTACAACACAATACTCTGATTTGTTAGAGAACCTGAAAACCTGCCTCCTCTTTAAATGTTCGAAAGCTGTGCTGGGTTCTCCAGTATGTAGCGTTCAAACATTGGGGGGCGATATGGGTCGCAGGTACACTTTCTACCGTCACGTAGGCAAGTCTTCTCGTGAAGATTTGTATGAACGGTAGCCGTTCCAGAGGTACGTATTGGATATCGTGTCTTGTACTAAAAGTGGTCGTGGAGTCTCCGTAGATTCTGATGACAGAGAGGCGGGTAATCACGTTTCCCGCTGACAAGTAATCACTGTCGACTCTCCGTTTTGCCTCCGAAGCACCTCTCGTTGCCTCGAGGCACTTCTATCGTCACCGTCGCTTGGTTCGCCGTCGAACCTTGCTCCAACCTGGCGTGTCCTCCACGCTGCGAAGAACAAAAAGATAAGTAGTTGCAAGTCGCGAGTCGAACCTGGGTTACCCCAAACCCTCATATATATACCTGGTATTTTTTTAAAACAAAAGAATAGGACCCCTCCCGTGAAGAAAAAACTCACCCACATATCGTAGTATATTACAAGTACCAACAACGCAGCTGGCAAAGATGAGTATTGCTCCGAAATTCGTCGAACTCACGGCCGACGTCCTTGAAATATTTTACATAAAATAGCTTCCCCGTCGGCAATAAAGCATCGACTACTCTAATGGTCGAACTCACAGGATGATGTATTTGTTTCTTGAATAACATGAGTATACCCCACTCAGATGGTCGCACTCACAGAGGACGTGTTTCAATCCATTGTACGTATACACGAAAACAAATAGCTGATATTAGTCCGCAAGGTCAGAGAACTGCCGAGGGCAGCCTCTGGGAGGGTCGAGCCGTGTCTCAAATATACCCAAGCAAGGGCATGTTAGGTAAGGTAAACCTACACCTGAGTACGTTTTTGAGGTCGTACCTAACGTACCTAAAACTTAGTTCGTGTATTGACAGCCGTACCTAACGTATACCTAACACTTAGTTAGGTAAGGTATCAGGACCAGTACCCTAACGTAGCTAAAACTCAGGTAAGATACTGAGGTCGCCTAAACCCGGGTATTTCGTCGACCGCAACACCCATACCCGGGTAAGTATTGGAGCGGCGTACCCGCCGTACCCAAAACTTAGGGAAGGTATCGAGGTTCGTACCTAAAGTACCTACCGGTAATACTCAGGTAAGGTATCGGGGTCCTTGTCTAACGTACCTGTAATTTAGGTCAAGGTATTGAGGTCGCCGCAAGGCCGGGTATTTCGTCGATGGGCGTACCTATACCACGGTAAGTATTGGAGCAGCGTGCCTATCGTACCTGAAACTTAGGTGAGGTATCGTAGTCCGTACCTAAGTGCGGGTACGTAAGTACCCGGGTACGTACCCGTACAACAAAACGACAAATTGGGTGGGGTCGGCACTGGGATGGTATGTGCTGCACTACTAATCTGCTGGCAGCAGCGAGCTACTGGCAGCAGCTATCTACGACTGACTGGGCCTGCAAGTAGACGCTGCTAGCATGTTAAATCTGACGTCCATACAAGAAACGCGACATTTTTTTTTTTTACGAAACGCCATGGCCTGTATTTTGTAAGCTGGATGACAGCCTAATGCCAAGGTATTAGTGTGGTATAAGTCCGTTTGACCACTTGCACAAGGTTAACCAATAGCTTACCCAAGCTATGCCTTATAACACTCACCCCCCCTGAAGCGGCGGGATAGCAGGTCGGCCGGATTTACGGGCGGACCTTTCAACTATCCAAGACGTGTCATTTCCTGGGTATACCGGGGAGATTATTTTTCAAGTTCGACATGGGGAAAGTCTGAAAAACTTTATTATGGTGGATGTGGGATTTGAACCCGCAACCCAAAAAAACCCATGGTCTGTCGACGACGCCATTTGTTAAGGAATTAGTGGGGCATTATTAATAGTCCGTTTGACCACTTGCAAAAGGTTAACCAATAGCTTACTACCCAAACTAAGCCTTTCAACACCAATACACAATTACTGCGATGGAGTAATAACATAATTTTGCAATTGCCTAGAGTACACGAACGACGCCTCGCGAGCCCCTTTTCGTCGGCAACGCTTCGGCACGCCAAAGCTATCATCAATGGCTTTTCGGTTCTCCACCGGGATGTACGCCCCGCGCGTTCCAGTTTATCCTGTAAACAAGATTGGGAGTGATTACGGCGACTGATGTCTTGCCCGGGGCGACTTCGATCACCTCTCGCTCGAAAGCTGGCTCGGGACTATCCTGCGCGCTATCCTGCGCGCTGGTTCCCTCGCTCGGTGGAGCTTGGCCCTCGTGGTTTCCGCCACCAGTAGCTTCGACCATTGCCATGCCGCTAGTCTACCCCCTGTGTTGGGCGCGTCTGCGCGACAGGTGCCCTGGGTGTTTGTCCCAGGTGGCAGGCAGGTGTTCTGGGTGTGGCGAGGAGACAGAGCTACACATTATTGTGTGTTTTTCGACCATTTTACCCCAGCGACGT
The DNA here is from genome assembly GCA_012845835.1 of Undaria pinnatifida. Classification (NCBI taxonomy): domain Eukaryota; class Phaeophyceae; order Laminariales; family Alariaceae; genus Undaria; species Undaria pinnatifida. Next base: position 12,244,092 of record JABAKD010000019.1, read on the forward strand.
CATACGTAAGTAGGCACTCATCTCATCGGTATACTGTATTTAGTATGGGTTAGCGTTAGGGTTAGGGTTAGCGTTAGGGTTAGTTCCATCAATGGTGAAAAACACAATAATGTAGGACACCCCGAGGAGACCGCATGCCTACTACTACTGCTGTGCATTGTGAATTCGTTTACTATTCTGTTCTCGCAGATGAAGTCATGAGTACGTACTTCGTATGACGTCATATCTGGGGTAAGGTATTTGAGCTCATACCTATACCCGCGGGTATATCGTCGACGGGTATGCCTATAACCGGGTAGGTATTGGGGCGACGTACCTACCGTACCCAAAACTTATGTAAGGTATCGAGGTCCGTACCTAACATACCTTACACTTTGTATCGGGGTTCGACCTAAAACTTGGGTAAGGTATTGAGGTCGTCCCCAGGCTCGTACCAAACCCCGGGTATTTCGTCGACCGGTACACCTACGAGTATACCCGGGGAAGTATTTGAGCGGCGTACCTATCGTACCAAAAACTTGGGCAAGGTATCGGGTCCGTACCTAACGTACCTAACACTTAAGTAAGGTATTGAGGCACGCACCTAACGTACCTAAGCGTCGGGTACGGGTACGTTGGGTATTTTACCTTGGTACACTTTCAGTGCGTACTTCACCTAACATACCCGAACCCTAAGTAAAAAGAAGTCTGGTTTACAAGAAGTAGAGTATATACGGTCTTAACATCGAAAACGTCAGCTGTGAGTACGACCGATTGAATGGTTGCAAGCTGCGTGGTACGTCTACAAGTTTAGTCTAGTCTACAAGTACAGCAGTATAGATATAATTACATTTGTCCTCGAATTTTTTTTAAACCTTATTCACTTGGTTAATGGGACCTGCTTCGCTCTCAGCGCTCCCCCTTGGAACACGCCTGCCTAAACCCCCCTCTCGGAGAACCTTCCCGGCATTCTTCGCGTTCCTTACTTTCTTCGCTTTCTTCGTTTCCTTTTTTCCCGTTTCTCTCTTTATTTTTTTCATTCCGTAACTTTATCCAACGTATGATCTACGACTTTAGGGTGTTTATTTTCGTTTTTACCAACGCATGATCTACGACTCTACGACGCATCTACGGCGCAAAGTCGTGAGATGTTGAAGTTGACTGCCGGCTTTTTAGTGTTCTACAAGTAGGCACCTACTTTCAGCTCCCTACGCTGGCCACCTGTCGCCGTGGCGCTTCCCCACCACTTTACAACTCGGAGAGCGAGAAGCATGTCGTCTTCAAGCATCTATCGTAGCTCTCCTGCTGAAAAGCCGAAGCCCACCAACCAAAGCCAAGGAGGGGGAGGTGGTGGAGGCTCTGCCGGTGGCGGTGGTACTGCTGCACTGCTGTTCTCCTGTATGTAGTAAAAGTTTGGTCGGTGGGTGGGTGGAGGGTGCACTGCGTCGTCCGTGGTGGGTGGGTGGGCCGTTCTGTACGTGGGAAAGCCGAAGCCCACCAACCAAAGCCAAGGAGGGGGAGGTGGTGGAGGCTCTGCCGTTGGCGGTGGTACTGCTGCACTGCTATTCTCCTGTATGTAGTAAAAGTTTGGTCGGTGGGTGGGTGGAGGGTGCACTGCGTCGTCCGTGGTGGGTGGGTGGGCCGTTCTGTACGTGGGAGTCTTTTTTTCTGTTTCCTGTTTCATAAGAACCAACCAACTAACTGCGCCCCGCGTGCCAGGTGTATATTTTGTTCGACGAATTCTATTTATACGTCCCACGCCCATAAATAAACGCCAGTAAGCTAGCAGCTGGTTACGCTGGCCACCTGTCGCCGTGGCGCTTCCCCACCACTTTACAACTCGGAGAGCGAGAAGCATGTCGTCTTCAAGCATCTATCGTAGCTCTCCTGCTGAAAAGCCGAAGCCCACCAACCAAAGCCAAGGAGGGGGAGGTGGTGGAGGCTCTGCCGGTGGCGGTGGTACTGCTGCACTGCTGTTCTCCTGTGTGTAGTAAAAGTTTGGTCGGTGGGTGGGTGGAGGGTGCACTGCGTCGTTCGTGGTGAGTGGGTGGGCCGTTCTGTACGTGGGAAAGCCGAAGCCCACCAACCAAAGCCAAGGAGGGGGAGGTGGTGGAGGCTCTGCCGGTGGCGGTGGTACTGCTGCACTGCTATTCTCCTGTATGTAGTAAAAGTTTGGTCGGTGGGTGGGTGGAGGGTGCACTGCGTCGTCCGTGGTGGGTGGGTGGGCCGTTCTGTACGTGGGAGTCTTTTTTTCTGTTTCCTGTTTCATAAGAACCAACCAACTAACTGCGCCCCGCGTACCAGGTGTATATTTTGTTCGACGAATTCTATTTATACCTCCCACGCCCATAAATAAACGCCAGTAAGCTAGCAGCTGGTTACGCTGGCCACCTGTCGCCGTGGCGCTTCCCCACCACTTTACAACTCGGAGAGCGAGAAGCATGTCGTCTTCAAGCATCTATCGTAGCTCTCCTGCTGAAAAGCTGAAGCCCACCAACCAAAGCCAAGGAGGGGGAGGTGGTGGAGGCTCTGCCGGTGGCGGTGGTACTGCTGCACTGCTGTTCTCCTGTATGTAGTAAAAGTTTGGTCGGTGGGTGGGTGGAGGGTGCACTGCGTCGTCCGTGGTGGGTGGGTAGGCCGTTCTGTACGTGGGAAAGCCGAAGCCCACCAACCAAAGCCAAGGAGGGGGAGGTGGTGGAGGCTCTGCCGGTGGCGGTGGTACTGCTGCACTGCTATTCTCCTGTATGTAGTAAAAGTTTGGTCGGTGGGTGGGTGGAGGGTGCACTGCGTCGTCCGTGGTGGGTGGGTGGGCCGTTCTGTACGTGGGAGTCTTTTTTTCTGTTTCCTGTTTCATAAGAACCAACCAACTAACTGCGCCCCGCGTACCAGATGTTGTATATTTTGTTCGACGAATTCTATTTATACGTCCCACGCCCATAAATAAACGCCAGTAAGCTAGCAGCTGGTTATTTTTAGGCGCCCCAAGTACAATCTTCATGGCAAGTTGTAGAGTCACGTGCTTGTCCAATGTACACTGGGTAGTCGGGTTCGTTTTCCATATACTGCAAGTAGTGGTGTACAACCACAATGCCATCTTGCGTTCGTATTTGGTGCTCTACCACAAGCAGCTGGTGGTGATGATGCGCTATCATACACCCGTTCTGAATAATAAATGTCTTTTTTTGTTGTATTCGCCCGCACTGCCAATCTGAACGTGACATCGCCAGCAAGCTCGCAACACAGCACAGAGTAAACAGCTCTGCCCATAGAGCTCTTGGCATTATCAAGTCGCGGGCTTCATGAAACCATGCACCTTCTATTCCTGTCTCTTTCACATTTGTTGTGTTGTATTCCTGGCGCGAGCGTAGCGGGCGGCGTCTGCCGCCCGCGGAGCAGAGCCCTTGTACCAGGTACTGTACCAGGTACTGTACATGGTATATTCTGGTCTAATCTAATAATAGTACCAACAAGCACCACAATGTACATGAATATAAGGACCTGTATTATATTTAAATTAATATAAGCATGGCCCTTAAAGTTAAGGACGTAAACTGCTTCAAGTACCATGTAACACGACGCACCTCCAGCTTGACGTCCGCCCTGTTCCTCACGACCATTTGCTGCATCGCGCTGTCCCACACCACCACCTGGTCCTCATTAACAACACCGAGCCTGCCTTGGGTCGGCGCTTGCTCCGATGAAGGAGTAGCAGCAGCAGCAGCGGGCCGGGACGAGGACGGGATACTCAAGTCTCGAGAAGAGGGCATGGGGGTGTTAATAGCAGTGGCGGGTTGTGACTCCATAGTGAGGTGGTGCGGATGTAAGCGAGCGCTATCCGTAGAACCACAGAAAACAGCAGCAGCAGCAGCAAGAGCGGCAGCAGCAGCAGCAGCAAGTGGGGGTGCAGAGATGGCTATGCACTACCAAAGGCACCGGGCGTGAACTGCTTTTGAGGAGACGCTGGGAGACGAAGCTTTTTTCAGAGATAAATTTCCTGCAAATTTCTTGCGGTCAGCCCAAAGCACCACCTCGCCGGTGAGACAGGTGGCGCAACGAATCTCTGTGACACTCGCTGACTGCCAGGCGATCATGTCTGCTAGTAGAGGGGCGCGCGCCTCTATGGCGAGCAGCGCAAGGACAGAAAGTCTGCGATGCTTCGGTCGAATTTGAATTCGACGCCATGACCGACGACCCTGCGAACACCATCGACCAGCTTTTGCTGCTCACTCTGGCGCTCGCGCGAGGCACGCCGGCACCCGTGAATGTCTCTGGCACCCCTCAACTGCCGGCCTCAGCGTCGCAACCCAAGGTGCTGCTGTCATGGTGTGTCGCTGTAGTACGCGCGGTTGCGGCCAAAAATCGCTATTCTAAACTCTAGAACTGACACTTGATACCATGATACGCATTTAAAGTCTTGTATGATGCACAATCAGCGCTAAAGCGCATTTATTTACGTGTAACGGCGAAGCATGCGGGCTGATAGCGCAGGCGAGCCTCGGCGACAGCGTGCATTGCCTACACCGACGCCGCCCGTGTGTTTGACATGGCGAGTGGAGCTGTCTTCATTCATGCCTTTCTCCATCGTCGTCGTCTCCGTTAGGTAGGTATTTAAAAATAGCTCTATTAATAATAGTACTGCTGTTGCAAGAAACGGACAACGACCAGTAAATAACGGACCAGACTATTGTGCTGTTCGCTGCCAGTGCGCTGCTGGTAGCGTAGGCGAGCTTTTGGCGACAGCCTGCATTGCCTACACCGACGCGGTCTGTGTGGTTTATTAGACTAGGGGAGCGCGTCTTCAGTCGTACCTTGTTACCGCATCGCCGTCGTCTCCGTTAGGCAGGTAGCTGTGTGTACTGCTGCCACAAGAAACCAGCAACTGAGTTAAATCGACACACGACGCGTATGAAAATACGTGGAAGTGTGGTGAGCTAAAGCTTTATTTTTCCCCATCCGCCGGAGGATGAAAAAAAAAAAAAAAAAAAACAGAATCTCACCTACAACGACCAGTATAAATTACCACACTGACACTCACGGCTGTTCGTTCGTGCGTGCTACGAATGCGCTGCTGAACTACAGTAGTAGTAGTAGTACTGCTGAAGTTGCGTACGCGGTAGGCGAGCTTTTGGCGACAGCTTGCGTTGCCTACTATGATGCTGTCCACGTGGTTGACACGGGGAGTGCGTCTGTCTATTCAGTTATGCCTTACAGCATCGTCGTCGTCTCGGTTGGGCAGGTAGCTGTGTGCTGATGCCGCAAGAAACGGAGCTGCGACAAAAAACCAGAATCTCAGCCATACGACGACCAGTATAGACTAAATGGCCAGACAGCTGTTCGCCATGGGTGCCCACGGGTACCCACGGGAACCGGCGGGCTGCTTCCGGATGTTGCTTGCAATCCCGCGGGTTCCCACGGGCACTCGTGGGTTCCCGAAAAATATTCCCGCGGTATCCCGCAGAAGTTCCCGCTACGGGGCCTTCCTGTGTGAAGTCCCGTGGTAGTTCCGCGGGAGTTCCGCAAAACGATATCTCATATGGGACTCCGCACACGGGTGCCCGCGGGAGTTCCTATTGGCGTGGAAACTCGCGGGCACTCACGGGCACTTGCGAACACGTTCGCTCGGCGGGACCCCGTCAAAACTCGACAAACCCCTCGAAAGCGCAGGCGAAACCACTTGAGGGCGCTCGAGCGTGTTTTCGCGGGAGCTCGCGGGGGCGCTCGCGTGATCTCGGGGGTGCTCGTGGGAAACCGCGCGGGCGATCTCGAACAATCGCGGAAGCACTCTCGAGGACACCCGAACCGGCACTCGCAGAATCTCGCGCTGGCGCCCGGTGTGACTTGGTGAGGCACATACATCGATCAAAGGTTGAGGTATTAAGGGTGCGCCAGCTAGCGTTGGGCTGCGAAAGCAACTGAGTTAAATCGACACACGACGCGTATGAAAATACAGTCGACCCCGCTTTAAGGAAACCAAAATTAAGGAAACTCCTCGGGTAAAGGAAACATTTTTTCGCCGAAAAACAATACCCCGCAGAATGTAATATATTGTAAAAAATGAAAATACACTCCAGCTGTGAGATCGAAGATTAAGATTTCGTCGAAACTCATCTTTGCAAGCTGTGTGTGATACTCCGATCGCGCGCATTACGAGTTGTGTGTCCTCTTTAAGGATATAGGTCGGCGACTCCCCTTACAACTACAGTGTAGCTATCAGGGTCAACAGGATGATTTTAGTCAGTCTGTGCGCGGAAACTATAAAACCCGTTTCTGAGGGGGACAAAATCTGACAGCTGTGAAGGGAAATGTATCCTTTTGTCAAGTGAATCTTGTAAGTCGAATAACCGGTGAGGGGGGTGGGGCGGAGTTTTGAAGGACGTGGGGGCCTGGTTTTGATCAAAAGCGAGCGGGTTTGGAGGGGGGGGGGGGGGGGGGAAAGGGGGCAATTTGTGCATGTAAGCTATAAATCCTTTCGAGGGGATAAATCTGACGGTTTTGGCACCAGTATATTATTGGGGGCGGGGGGGGGGGTTGGGGCGGGGGGGGGGGGGGGGGGGCGTGTGGGGCAGCTCAATATGTGCCTGGAAACTATACATTATTTTGAGGGGATAAATGTGACGGTTTTGGAAATAATATATCAGTTTATCATGTATATCCTGGGGTAAGTCGTACAATCAGTGAGTGAAGAGAGGGTGGAGTGTTCGAGGGGGTGGGGTTGGGATGGGTTGGGGGGGAGGTGGGGGGTGTGGGGGTGGGGGGGGGGCGGGGGGGGGTTGGGGGGGGGGGAGTAAGGGCTTTAGGTGAGGGGTTTGTTATACGTGTGGTGCTAGGTCTAGGCGATGGTGCGGGTGATGGGGAAGAAGGGGGCGTTCGAGGCGGGGGGGGGGGGGGGGGAAACAGCGGCATGAATGGCTCTCGAAAGGTAATGAGGTGATATCCTGTGCGTGAAGTGTTTATTAATGTGGCGGATTTCGATATTTGGTGGGGCGTTTGAGTAAGGGAGAGCAAGAGGGGGGGGGGGGAATTTTTCAGGAGGTTTAGGTCACAAATAATTTTCAAATACACTTCGGCTGTGAGATCAAAGATATGTAGCAGCTTGTTATACGCGTGGTGCTAGGTCTAGGCGATCGTGCAGGTGGTCGGAAAAGAGGGGGCGTTGGAGGGGCGGGGGGGGGGGGGGGGGGAGAATGTAATATATATTGGGGGGTCCAGATTCTAGTCCGCGAGCCCCCCTTAAAGCACGTCTCAGCGTACCCTCTCCGCCAGCAGAGAGTAGTCTGCTGCTTCACCTGCTGTCTGCGGTATGCAAAGATTCGTTGCACTTACCGGTGCGTCCTCTGCACCTGGGTTAAAACGGTGCGGGGAACCCACGTGCACGATCACGAACCTCGTCTCGGGTATCCACAGCACCTCCTTTCGAAAACGGTGCATTCGTTCACGCATGAAACACAAGTCAAGCGCAGGTCCAAGGAGGGGGGGGAGCTGCAGGCAACTCTTCGCGATATGTGGAGGAAGTCGTAGCGTTGAGTGTTCGCGGTTTGTTGGCCATACGCCGTATTGTGTGCTTGTGTCAAATGGCGCTCCAGTAGAGAGTAACGCAGGAGAGTTTCTGCGTGCGCTCCCCCAGGGGTAAACAAGAGTCACCAGGTGAATTTGAAGTGTCCATCAGGTATTTTCCGTGCTGTGCGGTGGTGTTCAGCAATAAACAATTACTTTCTCGCCGAGTCCCAGCCTCTTTTTTCATTCCAACAATGCCCTGCCCAGGGCGCACCTTTTGACGGATGTACCACCACCATTGACCCCGGGGATGGTGCGTTCTGATCCCCTGAATTTTAAGGAAACTTCCCCCCGTTAAAGAAACATTTTTTGAAGCAAAACCATACGTTTCCTTAAAGAGGGGTCGACTGTACGTGGAAGTGTGGTGAGCTAAAGCTTCATTTTTCCCCACCCGCCGGAGGATAAAAAAAAAAAAAAGTTGAGGTATTATCGATAGGCAACAAATAATCAAAATAAAACAAATACACGTAATGATAGGTACGAGGTGTTCGAAGTTTGGTTGGACAGGCTGGTTTACGTAAAAAACCTAATTTTACTTTTTTTTTTTTTTTTTTTTATCCTCCGGCGGATGGGGAAAAATAAAGCTTTAGCTCACCACACTTCCGCGTATTTTCATACTGCCCGGCGAATGTCCATGCCTTTTTTTCGATTCAGACCGTGAAAATTTGCACGTGTCTTCTATGTGCCATTGCGAAGACCTCATACCCTGTCGTTTTTTATTTTTTTTGTCTGATTTTTTGTCAGTTAAGATTTTTGGAAAATGTGGCCCACCTTTTTTAAGCCAAACTTTTTCGGCAAAAAAAAAAAAAACGCCGGTGATCAGGCCTCGGGATGGGCATGTAGAACAATACATGTGCAAAAGTTCAGAGTCCATCTCTCAAACACGGGGTGGAAATTTCGATTTTTGTGCGTAAAAATGAGTAAGATACGTTATTTCCTCCAAATTACTTAGTTTTAGTGTTGGATTCAGTATTTTTGCCAGATTCTGCTTTAATAAGTTGAGCACAGGCAGGTCAGATCTTCGACTTTTTGCGCGAAAATTTTGACAGACATGCCTTGGAGTACGTCCAACCGGTTCGTGCAAAATGTGGAGTATTTTTTTTTTCGCCTCGGCCGCTTGAAAAAAGCCTGAATATTATTGAAGAATAAGAAGGCCTGTCATTGGTCTATACGAGTTTTGCTCCTAGAGACAGCCCGAGGCCATACAAAAATAAACTAGCCATGTCACACCCTCTTTCATTGGTCATGGGGGGGTCAGTATTATACCAAATATTCGCCCTTCTGCTAGATGTTGCGAGCGGCATTCGCCGGGGAGAGAATTTGTGTTTATTTACGTGAACCAGCCTGTAGGTATTTAGGGCTGAACTTAGGGCCACATGCTGGGTGCCGTCCGCCCGCGCGCCTAGAGGGTATGTGTGAGAGATACAACGGGATATCGGCGGTTCCGGCGGTATCCGACCTGTGGATTTGCGGGGCGCCCGCGTAACCCCAAGGCAAACCGCGAAATCCTCCGTGGAAACCCGCATGGGCTGTCGCGAGAACCGCCGAACACCGCGGGAGCCCATGTAGGCGCTCGGGTGCGCCCGTGGTTGCCCGTGGGACTTTTCCGCGAGTGTTATTGTCGCAAGATGCCGGAATGACGCATGCTTATCACGGACTTAGCCGTGCGTTTCCATCTGTCTCGACAGCGGAGCATCAGGCCACTTTATCGACAATCAACTTTTCTACAAAGACATGGGGTATATCGCGATATCCAACGACGCGTGCCATGATGGAGGCGCACCACTTTTTTTTTCCAAACACTACCCCTCACTTTAGGAGGAGGTTAAGACACGTCCTTCTCAACTCAAAAGCTCTTTTTTTTTTGGAGAAAACTAAAGCTGCTGTTATAGGATAAAACCCCCCAATGTCCTAGGTATAATACGAGAATCATCATGCAGAAAAATGGCCTATTATTTTTTTTTTTTCCGACGGTTTTGGGTTAAGGAGAGGCCCGTCAGCCAGAAGAAATTTCAGACGAAAAGTGCTACCTCTATCGCACGTAGCACGCTTCATACCTGGTATGTGGATATTGACATCCATAATGCTTATAGCGGGCGCTCGGGAAAAAACCAAATAGTGCGGGATAGTGATTTTTAGAGGTGACAACATGTACAGGCAGCAAACAGTACACCGCACTGATTCTATTGGCAGCAGACAAAAACCAAGGATTAACGTGGTAACAAGCATTCACGACGGGACATGGTGGGAACAAAAAACAGAGGTTTTCACAGGTCGCGTCAAACCTCGCGGGTCGGGTCGGGTGGGGTCTATAGCCCCCTGACCTGACCCGGCCCGTGATGTTTGAAAATCTCACGACCCGACCTGACCTGACCCGTGATTTTCTAAACCTCTTGACCCGATCCCACCCGACCGGCTAGATTCCGAAAAACCCGTGAGATACAGCTGCTTGCTTGCCCAACTTGCTACATGGGTTGCGCTTTCAAGGGCGACTTGGAACTGGGAACTTGAGAAATTTCTTAGAAGGCACGTTCAATACGGGCATGCTGAATCGTTTCGGCGTTACCTCATCGTCTAACATTCCCTCGACTCCCGGGTACAACTAAGCCCGGAAGAGGAGGTCGAGTCGAGAGGAGACTGGCGACATAGGGAGGCCGTAGGCAGTTTGATTTAGTTTTTGACCACACGACTAGGCCAGACATCTCGAATGCTGTGCGTGCTGTGGCGCGCCTTCCTCGCAATCCCGTTGAAAGGCACGAAAAGACAGTTCATAAAATATTAAACGGCATACCTTCAAGGAACCAGGGAGTTAGGACTACTACTAGCGTTTGCGCAGGGTTAGGGACTGGATTTGACTGCTTACAGGGGTGCCGACTACGCCGATGAGTCCAACGACAGGCGTTTGGTATCGACGCATGCTACGATAGAGGTAGCACTTTCGTTTCGTCTGAAATGGTTTCCGAATGGCGGGGCCCCTTAACCGCAAACCGTCGGAAAATAAATAAATAATACGACAATTTTTACCCGGCAGCAGTTGTATTTTTTGTCCCAACAACCAGTATTTGGAAAGGTCTTAAGCTCCCAAATTGAGGAAACTTCGGAAAGGAAGTAGTGCGCACCTCTATCGTACCACGCGTCTATCGCGGGGACGGTCGTTACCCTCAAGGGTGTGACCGTCAGTTGGGCAAGTAGCACGCAGAGGTGTGTGACAATGCCCACAACAGAGGCAGAGTACGTCGCCCTATAGGTGAAGGGGTGGAGGAGACCTCGCTCACGGCGGCAGTGTGATCTTTACTCTGCCCGGAACTAAACGCATCATCGGTACGAGTTCTCGAAGATATCCAGGGGGCCATAGCGTTGGCTTAGAACCCTTTTAGCTCTTCTCGAAGCATGCTCATTCATGTGCGCTGCTTCTAATGTGTTAGAGAGCGACTTCGTTCAAGGAAGATCGACATTCATGTGTTGTAGCTTAGGGTGAGCAGCACGCGGATGTTTTGACGAAACCCCTTGCTTCGACGCCTCTCAAATCTCACCTTAGTTAGATTGTTGTTGAGTCTGCCGTTTGGAGGGCGACTAAGAAGGGTTATGAGCATTGATCTCGTTAGGACTTCAGAGGGGAACACACTTGCCGGAAAAAAATGACGATTTCAGCGTTGACTACACGAAAGCAACCCGGGGTGCTGAGGTAGGACATACATGTGTCTGAACTGCATTGCAAGGAACTCAGCGACGCGCGTATAGAGCATTATTACGCGATTTGGGCTTTTTTTGAGAATTGCAAGGAAAACAGTTACTACTATCAGGTCGCCGCCCCAGGCTACTTCGAGAGGCATGGGTTTGTAGGGCGCCGCTTGACTTGAACATTTTTGGCCATGGTAATCGTTTTGGAGTTCGGCCGTTGTCTATATGACAACGATTTGGAGTACATGTGTTATACAGGGAATGGGATGAGCAAGAAAATACGGCTTGTCGCAGGTCAGGGACGTCGACTGCCAGCTACGGATATGAGGCGAGCTGGCTTTTGTCAAAAGGAGCAGATGATCCCCAGTGTCTACTAAATCGTTGCCAAGGGTAATCACTACTTCATTGCTGCTGTAAATCGGCAACTAACTCTGTTTCAAATCCTTCTTTTTGTTGTACTGAGAAGTCATGTTTGCTCGGCGTGCTTGGTTTTTGGTGCAGGTTCTTGTGAATCTGTCTGACCATTTTTTTCATTAGGTTGAACGCATATAATATAGTCTACATGCTGTAAAAAGGCAGCCCTAGTCAGTTTGGTGGTTGGGAGAACGACCATCGAAATATTTTCAACATTATTAATTGTACCTTACCATCTGGCACTCTGAATATTCAGATATGTTGCGGTTGCATACTGCTTGCTGTTGTCATAGACTATAGAGTTTGCGCTGGACGCTGCCTCTACTTTGTAGCATAGGATAATTTTGTGTTGCATGGGGAATACATCACGGGTGGGATTTTCATGACTGCGTAGCTTTTGCTGCATGCTTTCAGGTTATTCGCTGTGTCCCTGTGGTTCATTTGTGGTGACATGCTGGTGATGACTTCTGGTACGATCTTGGCTGTGGATATTTGTTTGTCGCTTCTTTTTTCGTTTTTCAAGTTGCCCCGAGATCCTTCGGGCCTATGGGGTACTGTGGAGAGTGCTGTGACGTCTGGGGAGATACACACCTGACATATGCATGGGTTTGTCATGATATGCGTAGGCATGCAGGTTTTTGCTAACCAACCTGTAACCGCCATTGGGAGCTGCACATACTAGTCTATGCATGCATAATATTTCACTCTGCCTTCTCTGTTTTTTGGCGTTGTCCATCGATTCAGGTCCTCCTACCGAAAGCCGGGCTGTTACGGCGATATTGGCCCGGGATTCCTGCGGAGTTCAGGAGTGTACGTGTTGCGATGTGCGCGGCTCTCTTTACCGCGAATACACCATATGTTGAATGGATCCTTCGCAGCCCCACTGCATTTGTCGTCTTCACTGTCTGGGCGAAGGCCTCCGCGATCGTTGAATTCAACGTCGATGCCTGCTAGGGCGAAGAACGGACTGCACGCAAGGTGCCCCGCTCTAGATACTTGTCCATCCCCGAGTCCACAACACCCGCAACACGGGATGGGTGGGTGGGTGGGTAGGTGTGTGTGGGTGGGTGGGTGGGTAGGTGGGTGGGTGGGTGAGTGGGTGGTGTCACACGCGATCGGAGTATTCTACATCGCACCGCGCAAGCCCGACGTGAAAGGGACTAGATCCGAAACGTTGTGGTTTGTGCTACACGGGAGAGGGGCGCAGTCGGCATAAGTACGCTCGTGCCGAGACGCGTGCTGCGATAGAGGTGACCACTTTTTTTTCTGATAATTCTCAACTTGGAAGCTCAAGACCGCCGTCAAAAAACTGATTTTGAGAAAAATAAACTGACACCCCGGATACAAAAAACCATGGCCTAGGCACGCAACGAGAAGCATGCAAGAGAAAATGGCCTATTTCCGACGATTTTAGCCCCGTCTTTCAGAAAATTTTTCAGAGGAAAGTGCTACCTCCATCGTAGCACGTGCCTGCCACCATGCATGCATTGAGGCTGGGAAGTGGTTGCATGCAACCCCGGAAAGTGGAGGCGCACGGACACCGGTACAAGCAACGCTTGTGCCAATAGGCTCACACGAGCGCGAACGAGCGTGACTGGGAAAACGCAGGATCAAGGCTACGGCAGGTTTTGATCTTGGGTTCGCGCGGTTGGCTACCCTATGTATTTCCAGTCTCAAGTGCTTTGGGTTCTTTCGCGGTTTCCCGTTATTCACCACCAGCCGCCATGGGCTTGTTGGCCAAGCGGCGCCAACAACATGTCCTTAAGTCCGGTTTTCAATGAGATGTAGAGCCGCTCGCGCGGGTGGCCTGCTATCGGTAGTGAACAGGAGGTAAACTACTAGACTAGTCTATAAATAATCCTATATGCAATACTATGGGTAACACTATTATATCGTGTAGCCTTGGAGGTAGGAGTCGCCGTAGTAACAGAAGGCACGGTGGTTATCTCGCCCGTCGCAATCGCACAGCGGCCTTTGTTCCTCTCCGAGCGTTTTTCGCACGCAGGAATCGCACGCGTGGGGCACGTAGGCCCGACGGAGAGACCCACGGCAAGGGAGAAAAAGTTTGGTCGGAGTGGCGTCGAACGCGCCGCACTTCATGGCCAAGAGGAAGGGTATGGTCTGCTTGTGAGCGATAAGGGTCGTGGTATCTAATCCCGTGGGCACCTGATACGACATCGATCCTATCCGGCTCGATTGTACTCAGCGATGGATGTGCCGATTATTGTGGTACCGGTGCAGTCGCCTTTTTGCGGTGTTTTTCTGAGTTGAGGCTGTTGGTTGCGAAGTTTCCACTCACCGGACAGGTCAGATCTCCATATATATCACAATCTGTATCTTTCGGGGCAGACGCATCTGTGATCTAAAACTACTGCTGTATAGACTATATGAGCTGCACGATCTAGATAACGTTTTCCGGGTGGGATCTGCACGACACGGCTCTTCTTGCGCGCATGCTTTCCGGTAGCATCGGTGTGATACGCCTCTTCAAAATACATCACGACACGGAAATAGCACCACCTAGATGCGAGTTAGATCGCAACTGTCAGATACGTGGAACATAGAAATGCGTGTCATAGTCGTAAAATAAAACCCGAAGGCAATTGAGATGCCATGATATCGTTGTCAGTTTCCGTGATTTTGCATCAGGGGCAACTTCGTACGACGTTTGCTTGCTTCCTCGCATACCATGACACAATGTGACGGGGCAGCAGGGTGGGCTATTGTGGTAAATTGGGTTTCAGTGGAAATTGAAGGGAGTTTCGTTGACGGCACCGGGGCACTGTTTTATAGCTTAAGCGTGACTATTAACAGTGTTGGCTCGCGCATCTTGAACGCATACGGGAGGGAGAGACGCATTTGCTTCGCACAGACGAAACAGCACGCCTTGGCTACCCCGTGGAGCACGAGACGCAAACGCCCGTGCCGACCAGACAGCAGACGGAGGCAGCGATACGAAATGGAAACATACCTCTGGTATTACATGAACCACTAGACTATACCAGGTATCTACGAAGCAAATACATGTCGGGCAGCTTGCAGAGTACCGGTAGTCAAGCATGCCCTCTTACCACTCCAAAACGGACCCCACACTAATTACAAGTAGTTTTCTCCGAAAACATCCTAGGCGGGGTTCTAAAGGAAAGGGGTTAGAACACAGTAGCATTACAGTATTACTATGCTTACGACAATACTACTCTACCCCTACCTGCACGTTTTCCATACGTGTCGTACATGCATGCAGCAAGGTCCGTAGGCCTCCTGAAACCGAGCCCCGTGACAGCTCACGGATCCCTATACATAGCGATACTTTCACCAAGGGGGGGGGGCAAGGAGGGGTGGAGACCACTCCTTGGATTAATCGAAAGTTCTAGACGTCTACATGTCACGATCAAGACCAATCAAAACGCCGAGATCAGACGCATGCTATACCTAGTACGGTAGAAGAAGTGACATCACCGACACGAACACTCCCCCCCCCCCCATCTCTGCTCACCTCGTCGCTCGACCTGTATTCCTAACTTAACACTTATGTTAAGGTTATTAAACAGAGTTTTCGGAAAAAAATGGGAATTGGTGGGGTATTAGTCTAGTCCGTTTGGCCACTTGCAAAAGGTTAACCAATATCTTACCCAAACTAAGCCTTGTAACACTCTTCCCCCTGAAACGGCGGGATAGCAGGTCGGCCGGATATACGGCGGACCTGTCGATATCCAAGCCGTTTCATTTCCTGGTCATACCGGGGAGAGTACTAGATTGATTTAAGGGGGGAAAATTGACACTCTTCCCCTATCGCCAACCAACCACATGTATGTGTTAAGGCATTAGTGGGGTATTAGTCCGTTTGACCACTTGCAAAAGGTTAACCAATAGCTTACCCAAACTAAGCCTCATAAACACTCTCCCCCCCTGAAACGGCGGGATAGCAGGTCGGCCGGATATACGGGCGGACCTGTCAACTATCCGAGCAATTTCATTTCCTGGGTATACCGGGAAGAGTATTTTTCAAGTTCGACATGGATGGGGAAAGTCTGAAAAAGTTTATTATGGTGGATGTGGGGTTTGAACCCACGATATGAAAAAAGCCCATGTCCTGCCGTCGACGCCACATGTAATGTTATAGGGGGGGACACAGAGTGCCCCCTGCAGGTCTGCCAATTGAGCAGGTCCTCGGAGGGTACTCACTTTCGTTTCCTTCGTAGAGACGTAGCTTTATTCGTTTCCACCAGAGCCCCGGATAGCTTTTGAGATCGGAGGCACGTGCCTCCGATCTTTTTCCTGACTTTCCCGAATATTAAACGCCAACCTTATCATACAAAACCCATCCAGATGATCTCAAACTCGGATAATTACAGGCCTTTCGAGGCCGTATCTTAACACATGGCCTAGGTATGGCAACGAAACACGTTGCAGATTCTAGAAAAAGAATGGGAAAAAAATGCGACGATTTGGGATTAGGGAGCTCCGTCATTCAGAACACACCTTTCGCAAAAATATGCTACTACATCTCCACCACATAGCATGCGTGATACCTTTGGTACATGCGCGACGGTGGAGCCATCCGATAATCGACCCACCAGCGAAAAGAGGCAGAGAAGTATACAGAAACACAAATGCAAAACGCAATGATGCTAAAAAATATATCATACACTACAAAAATAGTAGTTCGGTATCCTTGACCACAAATATCCCTGCAATTTACCCACTCACTACAGTGGGTCGTGGTCCCTCATCATTATTAGTGCAGGGTCTTGCGAGATGGCAATAATTGCACTAAATTGGGGGCTCCCATCACTACTGGCTATTATTGTCGTAGTACTCTCTATTAATAGGACGAGGTCGTGACTTTAATGAGTGACAAGACATTTTAACCGCACCAAACGAGGGGCCCGCACTCAAGGGTGCCGCAGTATCGCGGGACCGCGGCTGACTATTGTCGCCCCAAACTACCCCTGTTGCCCAATCCACGCGCGTACAACAAACATCAACAACGTACATGGCGCACTCCTACGATGAGTACACGGTTAGAACTCCCCACGGTTGACAGATTGAGGTCGCCATCTATCTAGTAGTGGGGTCGATATTTACGGAGGAGCGCACGTCCATATAGTAGTAAGAGCCCACGATGTGTACTATAGACTAGACTATATATCAATTGATATATGAGCTCTTCTTAACAACAACAACTAACGCCATCAGACAGCGCAGACAAAAACACTTCTCGGACGGCCGATATCCACTAGACTATAGTTGGGGTCACGTTTGTTTCTGTTTGCGAGCAAAACAAACGCCACCAACTGCTGTGACCAAAAACAGAATGATACCGCCGCGAATCATATGTTTGTCACCAATCAATCGTGACAGCAGCAGTGAAAAGTTATGAACATGAACCCCCCCCCCCAGAAAACTTGATGCCACGATTGCTGACAAAAACAAAAGTTTTTTTATTTTTCATCAAAAATGTGACAGAACGTCAATTTACAACTGCACGCCACGAATCTTGTCTTTAAAATTCGTTACGGATGGCCCTCAGTACTAGACTACTGTGTGGATTTTAGAGTTCACCCCCCCCCTCCCCTCGTGGAACACCTCCACGACGCGCTAATTGGTCTAATAGGACATTTTATTACTAATAGTACAATTAACAGCTACTGCCACACACTACTGTAGTACTATTACTAGCCTTGTCAGTACACCAAGAAAATGTTCAAGGCCCAACTGCCGCCGCAGATTAGACTGGGATCTCCCGAGCATGGCACATCGCACGTCGCCGTACCGTATTGGGCGTAGTCCGAATCGGCGTCTCCGCAGAAGCACCTGAAATCACGATTGAATGGGATCGCCTTTTTAACGCATACGGTTAAATTTGTTACCTGGTAATTTCTACTACTACTGCTGCATCTAGTCATTAGTTGCCTTTTATTATCATGTTTACTCTCCATCCCAACGAAGGAGGTTTATTCGTCGGCGGCCTTTTGGACAAGCCGCGGTCACAGGTGTCGCCCTTTCCCCTCCCCGTTATGCCCGTGCCTTCGTTTTTATCGCACAGAGGGTTCAAACTTCTCTCTGCGCGTCGATTTACATTACTATGCAAACCGTGTAGTATTAGTTAACGTCGTTCAGTGAACCCATCTCTTTGCAAGATTAGTTGACGTCGTTCATTGAACCCATCTCTTTGCAAAAGGGTATACATTGACACCACCGTGTACGTACGTAGTATTGGTTTCTTCTTGCTCTGTGCGCCAATCTTTTTGTGTACCTGGTTGGGCGAGAAAGAAAGTTTCAATATTCTAGTAGGAAACAGCAATAATATCTGAGCGAACAAGAAGAAAACAGCCCGCCGGAGGATTACCCAATTCGTTTCGGACTCATGGTGTTCCTGACATCGACTCGACGCGTGCTATTAATACGATAAGTAAGTAAGGGTACCATGGTGTACCCACCCCATGACAAGCTAACTTGGGCGGCCTATCTGTACTATTAACACGATCTGATTTTTTTTTCTATGCACGAATGATCCAATCGTACTCATTCGTTCAGTTTTGCCGCCACAGTATGTTGCATTGATTGGTTATTGATTGATTGGGTTAATTGCACAATATTAATAGCAAAAACAAAAAAACTGCCCAACGTCGTTGGAAGACCATTTCCGTGCTACGCGGATATCCGTTGTCCACCTACAGTAGTGTAGGCCATGGCATTGATTGTCGGTTTCGCACGTTCAAATGTTTCAAGTCGGCGATTGGGTGAGGTAGAGAGGGTAGCGACAGCCGTCCTCAAGCGAGGAAGGGGCCTAAAGGACGCGTGCCACGGTAGAGGTAGCACTTTTCGTCTGAAATGGTTTCTGAACGACGGGGCTCCTTAGCCCTTTTACAACTGGAAACCCGTTTTTGGGGACGAAATTACTTGGATTTAGTATAGGGAGGGGTTCGGGGGCTTTGAAGGGGTTAACCCAAAATCGTCGGAAATACAACATTCCCCCCCAACCTGATTCTCGTCGTGTACCTAGGCCATGGGAATTTTCATCCGGCAGCAGTTTTATTTTGCTCCGAATCAGTTTCTGGGAGAGGTCTTGAGCTCCCAAATTGAGGGTTAGTAATAATAACAAAAGTAGTTCAGCACCTCTAGCGTAGCACGCGTCCAAGTAGGTGCACTCCTACTGTCGCATGTGTCCATCCATCCATTCATGTCCAACACTGGTTAATGTTGTCGGCACTGTGCGATGGGTTGCCCCCAGCTGACAAAGGAAAAACGATCGATTAACAGCCACGAGCTCCGCAAAAATGACATGACCCTGAACTGACTGATTTGGACTTACTCTCTGCCGTATTGGACGCCGAAGTACTTCGCCTTGAACTCCGAACAGAAGTCGTTGCACCACTGTATTGATAGGGTAAACGAAAAAAGAGCAAACGACCGACGCCAAGCTCAAGAACGGGGGTGGGAATAGGGGAGCGCATATAGTTTGCGAGTTGTTGCATGCACGCGCGCTGTTGCCACTGGCAATCAGTTAGTTAGTGACAAACGAAGTGTCTGACAACAACAAACGGTTGTCACTGCTGATCTAAATCAGGGTGTGTGTCCGACGTCGGAAAATGTCACTTCGCTAAAATTGCTCCAGACGTTGTGGAGGGTGGCGCAAAACAAATACTAGTACCTAGCAATACGGCTCTTAATAGTGCCGGCATGTGCCAGCGCGATATATCGCACTCCTCAGGGCGCCGGCACCAATATCAATAAGCCTACTATAGAAAGTTACTATTGGGAGTTCAGGTCGTGCCGAACGATTTAACTGGCATTATGGAGGGCAGTGGCACTATTCAACCGGCGCTATTGGGAGCCCCCCGTTGCCATAAATAAGCGGTGAAGCGCGATAACTACATGAAGCGTGGACGGGGTCAGGTGCAGTACCGGCCCTCCGATAAGAAACAATGCAATTTGCTTTAGGCTAAACTTCTTATTTAAGAAAAGGGTGTGTCCTACACCAACTTCAGTATAACAGCTGTGCAGTGTTTTATTCCCCCGTAATGTTTAGCCTACAGTATGGGTTTCTTGCAAGAATTTTTCTCGTGAGAGGGCCGGCAATACAGCTGTTGTCGACACTCACGCTCACAATTGGAGTTGGTTGATCGAGGGTATGAACGCGTGCTACGATAGGAGCACACTTAGTAGCACTTGTCGGCCGAAATGTCCCAGACTGACGGGCTGCAACTCGTACTCAACATCGTTGAAATGAGATTTGTATTTTCCAAAGTATTTTATTCAATACCTAGGCCATGGGAGTGTTTGTCAGGTTGAATTTTTAATTTTCTCGGAGGCGTGTCTTGGGTGACGCGAGCAACGGTAGAGGCAACGCTTTGGGGCCAACCTCTTCCTGAGTGAGCGACTCCTAAACTAGGGAAACTACCCAGTACGTTTGGAAACGCCTTTCGTGCTTCCTAATCCGTTGATTGTACACCTATCTCAACCAGTGCAATTCGATGCGAGTCGACGAGGGAAGAAAGGGTTGAAGTCATCTCGCGATAAAAATAAAGGCGCGTACTGCAGTGGGGAGGGGGGATTGTTCATCGAGCGGCGCGAACAAGTTGTCTCAAATTCCATGATGGAGCGAGGTAGGGACCTCCTCCAGCAAGGAGCCTCATACGAAATGAAGTCAGCTTCTACCGGAGAACGTGTCGGGTGGGGTATCATAGAGCGCCTCAAGTTGAGGAGCGCCCGAACAACAAGGTGCGCCCCTACCACCGTAACAGGTGTCTATCGCACCTCGTACGTCATGTCGTCGCTGGTGGTGAGCTTGGCAGATAACGCGCGCTCGAAACGCGCGTCCTTGTAGCAGCCCAGGTATCTGGTGCCGTCTGGAATTTCCTGAGGAATTGCGCTGCCGTACTTGTACAGGGACATGGCATAGTAGCCTCCGCATGTTAGCTCATCATCACCGCTGCAAGGGTAGTCGCACGTGGCTGCGCCGTGTCTGGCGACGTCACTGTCTGTGCTCCCCCCGCACCAGCACTAAAACGGCAGCGAAGTATTAATTAAGGGGGTTAGAGGGAAACCAACTCATCGTTGTTCCGGGTAGCGGATCACATATACGTGGTCAGACGGACGCGGTTTCACCCAATCGACTGATTCTACGATAGCCTCCCCCAAAACCAAGGATTTTCTTTAACGAACGTTTCATGGCTGCTCGACACAAGGAAGGATACAATTGAAAACAAAGTATCCATATATTTTCTTGTGTGCAAAGGCCTATCGATCGATGACGTCGGGGTGTCGAGGGATACCGTATTTCAGGAGATACGATCGGGAGCCGGTTTTGAAACCGGTGGTTTCGTTGAAGAAAAGTTTGGGGGGGCTACGGTAGAACGACTCAAATCATTCCGTCACCAATGCTCTAGCACAGTGCACACTTACATAATTCGTTTGCAAAAGATAGAAGGTGCAACCACTGCCAAACGCAGTACGCATAACTGTACAAACACAAGATGTCTTCTAGCGATATTTTATACGTAGTATTTGCTGATTTGATGAATTGAGGAACCCCGTCTGTCAGATATACGTTTGGTCAAAATGTACTATACATATCGTAGCACACGTCGAGAGTAGGGACCAAGGCCCTTGGGCTCCAATTCCGTGGTGTAACATGGTGAACCAAGGGAGAAAACGAGTAAAACATTGGTCCCTTTACAGCGTCGGTTGAGCACCCGCTATTGTGACTATGAAATTGCTTGCCATATCGGAACAAACTGCATGATTAGTATGTGAAGTAGTGTCGGCTGCCGCTATGGTGGCGCCATTTCCAGTGGGTACGTACCGGTACTATGTAGCGACCACTGCTGTAGGCAGATTTCCAATCGACGCGTGCTACGATGGTGTTTTAGCCAAACCTTTTCTGACAGCCGGGGCTCCTTGAGTAGGAACTACCAAATGTAGTTGGGACATCATTTGTGTTTGTCGATTTTGTTCGCTATGCACAGGCTTTTCATCGAGTCGCACTTTTGGTTTTGGTTAAAGTCCGTATAGAGCTCGACAAGCGAGGAGCCTCTGAGAAATTGCGCACCCTTACCGTAGCTGCGTCAGCGGAAATGTCGTAGCCCCTTGCGCCACGAGACTCCCACGGAAGCACCATGAAAGTACCATGGAGCTTCCGTGGAAGTCCCACGGATGTCCCATGGATGCCCCGTGGGAGTTCCATGGAAGAATCACGGAAGCACAAGTACCATGGGAAGGTACGCATCAAGTATACACCTCTGAACACGACACAATCAAGCGTTTGGGATGCCCGATCAGAAGTCCAACGGAATCCCACCGAAGACCCACGGGCCGTGGGACTCCCACGGAATCACCATGGACTTCCCACGGAGATGTTTTCCATCGAAATCCCATTGCTTAACTATGGAAGCATGGGTCCCAGGGAAAATAAACCACCAAGTGTAAACCTTGCATATGACACAAACAAGTGCTGTGAGGGCTCACATTCCTTCCGTACTGAACGCCGAAGTAGATTTCGCCGGCGCAGTAGTCGGAGCACATCTTTAGGTGAACATCACCGCAAGTAGACCATGTTCAGGCGTTGGACAGCAGCAGCAGCGACGCAGGCAGCGCAGGAGAGGAGGGCGGTAGCGTCAAGACAACATCGAAAATTACCGGGGGGTGTATGTTGGTTATTGCATCCATCATGGCGCGCCATGGTAGTCCCGATGGCGTGCGTCATGGCGTACCATGGCACTGCCATGGGGCCGTGCCATGGCGGTGCCGTGGCGATGACGCGGGAGTCATGGCATTTCAAAGCGCATGGCACGGACCCATGACGTTGCAAGGGCGTTCATGAGCTTTCACGAGCTTTCATGGTATTTCATAGCACTGCCATGGCAGTGTCATGGGTAGGGCCATGGGTTTCATTGCACCGACTTCCATTGCATGCCATGAAAATTTTTGCGGCCCCACCATGAAAATGTCCCAAGGCGGTGCTGTGGGAGATCTATCTGTTAAGGTTATTAGTGGGGTATTAGTCCGTTTGACCACTTGCAACTGGTTAACCAATAGCTTACCCAAACTAAGCCTTATAACACTCTCCCCCCCTGAAACGGCGGAATAGCAGGTCGGCCGGTTATACGGGCGGACCTGTCAATATATCCAAGCCGTTTCATTTCCTGGGTATACCGGGGAGAGTATTTTTCAAGTTCGCCATGGGAAAATCTGAAAAAGTGTATTATGGTGGATGTGGGGATCGAACCCACGACCCAAAAACCCATGGTCCTGCCGACGACGCCATTTGTTAAGGTTATTAGTGGGGTATTAGTCCGTTTGACCACTTGCAACTGGTTAGCCAATAGCTTACCCAAACTAAGCCTTATAACATATCCCCATGGCACTGCCACGACACTGCCATCGTCGCGCTATGACACGCCTGCTCACCCTAGCCCTAGTCGTAGCCCCAAGCCCATGGCAGTGCATTCTTATGACCTGCCATGGCGGTGCTGCGACACATGCGACATGCCATGGCAGGCGGCAGTGCCACGTCAATGTCATGGCAATGTCATGGCACTGCCATGAAGACCCACGGTAACGCTAAATAATGCGCACCGTTGGCGTTTACCTCGGGTGTCATGTTTGCGTTTTTGTACTGGTTGTCCAGAACTCGATCGCCCTTCGCATCTTTGTAGCACCCGACGTACATGGTTCCCTCCGGACTGCCGTGGTCGGACACTCCGTTCGCGCTAGTTCTGATCACTCCGTTGGGTCCTTCGATGCTGATGTTTTTGTACTCCACCTCGGCATCTCCCACCTTGGAAAATAGAAAAATTAAAGTTGTGTTAGATAGTCTGGGAGCGCACGACAAACATAGAAATATGCACCACACGCCCGCCACCGCGTTGGAATCACCAACAAAGCTAGGACATCTGCAAGGTTTGCTTTCGTCAATCACTTCGGGCTTAGTACAACCTCCTGTCTGCGTCTCGCAAAAGGTGGTAGTATCGCGTTATTAGGATTGTGGAATCGGTATTTTTTTTATTTTTTCTGTTTTAGGCCCTGCGATTCTGGTGTTCTTGTATTACACCTTGTCACCCCCCAACTTCAAAATTACTGTTATTGACAGGGCTTGTCGTAGCCCGATGGTGCGGTCCGCGCCGGGACGGGCCGATCTGAAAGTTGTCGTGGGCCGGGCTGGCCCGAAAATTTGTAAATGATGGGCCGGGCCGGGCCAAGAGTTTTGAAAATTTGATAGGCCGGGCCAGGTAGGGCCGAGAACTTTGAAAATAAGATGGACCAGGCCGGGCCGGACGGAGAATTTACAAAAAGTGTGATAGGCCGAACCGGACCGGTTCGATAAGTTTGAAGATTGCATGGGCCGGGCCGGGCCGCGGTCCATTTTGTGTGAGCTTTATACGGGCCGCTTTTCGCTCAGCCCATGAGGCCGCCCACGTGTTTCCACGGGCCGGCCCAGGCCGCGACCCATGGTATGCGACGGCCCACGCGTTTTCGCTGGCCGCAGCTCATGATATTATCAGTGTACCCGAAAATGTAAATATTAAACAACTACGAACCGGGACACAATATTATAAAAAATGAAAATACACTCCAGCGTGAGATCGAAGATTTCGTCGAAACTCATCTTTGCAAGCTGTGTGTGATACTCCGATCGCGCGTATTACGAGTTGTGTGTCCTCATTAAGGATATAGGTCGGCGACTCCCCTTACAACTATATATAGTATATAGTCTAATAATCAGAAGATAACAATTAATAGTACATGGGATACATCGTCAGCGCGTATCTTCTAGTACGGGGTAACACTTGGGCCGGCCCTTATAGAGCTTGTTTCTCATGGGCCTCGCTACTAATGTCATGGGCCGGGCCGGAAATATTGAGAATGTCATGGTCCGAGGCGGGGACGGCTGTCCACGTTGAAAAAGTGATGAGCCGGGCCAGACCGGGCCGAGAAAGATTGAAATTCGATGGGTCGGGACGGGACACGGCCCATTGTGTGAAAATTTGACTGACCGGGCCAGGCCGCGGCTCATCCTTTAAATTTTGGTGGGCCGGGCCGGGCCGCGGCTCACCGATTACAAAATTGATGAGCCGGGCCGGGCCGCGGCCGACTACATGCACAAATATTGGGCCGGACTGAGTCAGCCGGCCCGGCGCGGGCCAACCCCAGGCCGGCCCACCAGCGTCGGCCCATGACAACCCCTGGTTGTTGATAGATAGAACATTCACAAAAATAAAGCCAATTCACAGCTGACGCATCAGTTTTCTTTTTAGCCGCCGTATCATAGCATTCACAAGGAATGTGTACGTACACAATGATGACCCCGTTAGGCCATTCGATGATGTTCTTGTACTCAACCTCGCCACCCCCCACCGTAGAGCGTAGAGTCATCTCACGCTATTAATAGATGTGACAAATATACTACAATGGCAAAACTGTCGTGGTTCCACGCTTGAGGAAGTCAACCGTACTACTGAGGTCAGAAACATCCGTTAACCCAATAAATGCAACCCACCTACTGCTGCTACTACTACTACCACTACCAATACCACCACCTTGGGATGGCTCCGTAATGTTATCGATAGATAGCTGCACCACAAAAGACAGTCGAACCGGCAGCTAATATACATACATACATACCGTTCCCGTCGAGTGTAGGAGTAATTACAGCAGTGTTTTTTTTGTAATGCAGGGTCGCCCGCTACAGTGCCTGAGAAATTGCCTGGCGCCTTCATGGGAAAAATCAGTATTGATAATATACTAGTAGTAGTAATGCCGGTTGCAGCTATATTGCCGGCCTTCCCGGCCGGCACATGCCGGCACTATGGAGGGACCAGCACCGTAATGCCTTTCCAGGTTCTGCACGTAAATGTACTGATGTGTTTGTAATTGTTTGAAACAGACGCCCGCTACGATAGAGGTGGCACTGTGTGGCCATTGTTTTTCTGAATGGCAGAGCTCCTGAACTTATTAGCCCGACACGGTCGAAAAATGCCACGATTCTTTTTTTGAAATGTGGATTTCTTGTATACCTAGGCCAAGGAAGGGTTGGCCCATCGGGTTGGACTTTGAGTTAGTTGGTTCGAAATCGTTTTTTTTGTGTGTGAGGAAATAATATTACTATTAGTACTAATAGTACAAGTAGTGCTAATAGTACTGATAGTACTAATAGTACTAAAAGTACTAATAGTACTAATAATATTAATAGTATCAACAGTAGTATACAGCACCAGGAAAACAGTGGCTGGTGTCCTTGTACCGTGTAGTCTGTGTCAACACGTCTTGGCGCAGCGCAAGAAACTCCACGCGTAGAACGTCTTACTTCATCGGCCATCGGTTTATTACAAGCATACAAACATCAACAGTGCACAGCTAAAAAGACGGCCGTTTTTTCTTTCGCCATCGCGGTCTTTCTGCAGACTGTGCTTATCCGTGCCGTCTTTGGGGTGTGGTATACATAGTGTTGTAAAACTCGGACAAAAGCTATTTGGAGTGTGGAAAAGCCCGAATATACCTAGCCCGAACATACCTTATTTGGAGTGCGGTATAGCCCGAACGTACGTTTTTGGGAACGTAGTATGGCCCGAACACATATTCTTCGGAGGAGTGGGGTATAGCCCGAACATACCTGAACTTAATTGGAGTGCTGTAGTCTACAGCCCGAACATACCTTGTTTGCGGTGTGGTACAGCCCGAGCTTAAGCCGCATCATGTCGGCGTTGTTGTTCCATGCCACAGGCTTGACGCTGGACGGCCACACGGCTGTGCCCTCCACGGCACCGGAAAGAGTCACCTTCCACAGCATTCACAGCGCGAAGAGATTGGGTTAGGTGTACACAGACTTAGCAACCAGGTGGGCACGTGATGATGCATAAGTGAGTAGGGATACACAATAACCACTGATATATAGAAACCAGCGCGAACGGCTAGTTCAATTGTTACAGTGCGCCTCTCTCACAACATGCACAAACATGTGTGATAGGTGTACTATAAAATACGCTTGGGTATGTGTCTATATAGACTGTAGGCTTTATTGTTTATCGTGGGTTTTGCTTGCTATGGCCCCTCGATCGCTCAAAGGCAGGCGAAGACAACGAACCGCGACATAGCTCTGCCCATGATGTAGCAGACGCATAGATAGTGCGATAGCGTCGCACTTGATGTTTTGAGACTGGGACTACATGGGTAGCTTCGAAATTTATCCAAAAAGCAGTATTTGGGAAGAGCATATACTGTATACCAGTATGAAGTTATTATCCAGATGACAACCCCACGGACTAGGCTGGGAATTTAATGAATAAACCACTACAAATTATCAATGGGATTCGAAGGTACTCTCCGTTAAGGGATCCCCTCAGTCAGAAACGCATCAGCCGAAAACTCTAACCCCTGTCCGATGAGTCCATTGGTACGATGGTCGAGCCAAAACAGGCTTACAGAAGGGCACTCACGGTGTACAAGCAGGTAACTATGTCCATCTATCTAGACATATGATCGGCTTGCCGTGAAGAAACTACCTGAAAGTGCCAGGAAGGCACCACTAATCGTGAAGTGCCCTACAAAAACATCCCTATTGTGTTTGTAGAACCCGACCGAAATACGGTTACACGCATACCTCAACATCGAGTGCGAGGAGACCATCCCTAACAATCCCTAACGTGGCATGCGTCGGCACTGCACCTGCATGGACTTTCCGAACGTCGTCTCGACGACCACGTTCACCCACTCCCCCGTCGCCTCTTCCCAAGAAAGCGGCTCATCCAGAGCCAAAATCTTGTCCGATTCCAGATTGGAAAACCAAACGTTAATTCCGTCGTTGGTGGCCACAAGCGCGAATATCGGATCTCCTGACAGCTGGTACCCGCCAGAAGAACCCTTCAGCTGGCCGAACCGCGTCGAGTACGTGGCCACGCGCATGCCTTCCTTGGCTTTAAAGCTGTACTTGAAGACGTAGGACTCTCCTCTTTCGAAGTTGAAGCCCTCGGGACCGTTCTGAACCACGATCTCGGCGCGCTCTTTCGATTTCGGGACGATGAACCTTGGTCCGGCCACGCAAGCAGTGAGCAAAGGGCGCACGAAGAGATGCCCGTCAAAACCCGACGCCTGCTACGATAGGGATTCGAAGAGTTTTCTGACCACATCGTATTTCCGACTGAAACGGGGATGCTTAACTAAAGGTACTAAATCAACTGGTGGCAAAACACTTCGTACTCCCCAATGTCCCAATATCGCTGGGATGCCATTTGGATACTTTACAATGTTACATCCGCCGCATATACCTAGGCGGTGGGATTGTTCATTGGGTTAAGCGTACATTTATTGTATTATCAAGGTTGGTGCCTTGGTGAGGTAGATAGCTCCTCGCCTGGGGAGCCTCAGCATATTGCCGCGCCGACCCTTCCGCGCGATTGCTTGAGGACACATACTTGCCACCGTGGCTCGGGACACTTCACACTATGGGTTGAGGAAACGGCACGCTGTAGCTTGAGAACACTTGGCACCATAGCTCGGGGATAACTCACACTACGTCATGAGGAAACTTGACACTGTGGCTTGATGAAACTTGACACCATTGACTTGAGGACACTTGACACTACATGGTTTCGGGACACTTCACCCTATATGGCTTAATCCTTTTGAACGGCACACATGAGTTTTGGGAACAACCTACTTGAAATGAGTGTGACATTTGCTTGCAGTGGTAAACGGGGAAATGACACCGACTTTCACACCTGGAGCACGGCTCGAACGAAGTCCCGGTATCACAGCTCAGAAGAGTCCCCCCTCGTGCTTCTACTTCTGTAAGAGCACCGGGGCCGAGAACACACTCCCAATCGATCGCGTGCCCGTCGAGCTCTTCGCACGTGATATCTATCTTCTCGCATTCTCCCTTGTTCAGAAAAAAATAAGACGGATTACAGGGGACAACACGTGGTGAAATGAGAGAAGGAAAGAAGGAGGTACATATGGAGAGGGGGGACGAAGGCGGGGAGGGAGGGAGGGAGAGAGGGAGGGAGGGAGGGAGGAAGGGAGGGAGGGAGGGAGGAAGGGAGGGAGGGAGGGAGGGAGGGAGGGAGGGAGGGGGGGGGGGAAGGAGGGAGGAAGGGGGGGAGGGCGAGAGACTGGTAGAATGCAGAAACAAGGAGGCATTTTGACATTCTGAAGAGGAGGTCTCAACAGCTGGCTTGTCTGGTCGTTGAAGGCGAAGCAACTTCCTAGAGGAGCAAGCTCATATTTGCAACACGATCTTCACACACCTATCGTAGCATGCGTCCTCAAATGCTTCTCACCGTTCCAGGATCGATCGTGCATGTGTCTGTTGCGTCGACAGGGCTGGTCCTGATTATGCCCATCGGCCCCTCAATGGAAATGTCACGATACTCCACTTCACCGTCGGCCACCTGCAGGCAGTTCGAGCAAGGCGGGGGAAGATTGTACCAATCGTAAATGATTATCAATTTTGACGTTGGATACTAGGATCAGCCCTCCTGGTAGGCTAGTGTGGATGCATAGTCCAATCCGACAGAGTTTCACATGGTGAGAGAGCACCCGGGGCCGCGTTCGGCCCTAACGACGAACTTGCACTAGTCAATGCAGTCAACGTATCAAGAAAATTTCGGGCGAAACTGCAGTGGTTGCAATGTAACGTGCAACTGTACTGGTGTTAAGACTCTCGTGAAGACATGGCACCAGGATTCAGTCTAGAGCCGATGACGCTGGCAAAAATAATAGAGGATGTGGGTCACATGGTGCGCGTGAGGTGGTTTAGAATGAAATGCGCACGCTAGTACCGGGTCGTGACCGAGATGTCTGTTTTGAACCGATGCCATGCGTGAGTTGGGCATGGGGGGTCAGTCTGCGCCAGAACGTAATACGCTAATGTGTGGTAACTAGCCGGGGCAGTACCAACAGACGGTCAAATACGTCAAAAGCGTTCGAGCTGCCGGAAGGCTCTTCGTCGCAGATATGAAATTCTAGGGGATATGTTCTCGACATGAGAGCACCTTCCTGTGCTTCTGGCAATTCCTAAAATCGAACGACAGCACACACCTAGCGTTTTGTCAACGCTACCCAAACAACAACAAAAGCCCAAATCACATTTGTCACTGTCAATCGATGTGTCCTCCCGTCTCGTGTCCACCCGTCGGGTATTGGTATGTATTATTGTACATGCATGCCCGTCCGCAACGCGCTTGGTGCCTTGTCTCAATTTACCGCGTGCCTGTTTCAACAAACGGCAATGTGATAACACGTGTGGCTGAGGTTCTTCTCCTGCACAAACGGAAGAAATCTTCAGCAACAACAGCACCACCACCATCATCATAGCTTGGAAGTGCTCCACCGTCTCTCTCCAAAGCCTCGATGCATCGAGGTTTGACGGTGCAGAGGAGATATGGTCTGAAAGTGTGCCACCCTCTCCAAAAAACTCCAGACATCGAGGTGTAATGATGCTGAGGAGCCACGGCCTGAAAGTGGTCCGCCCTCTTTCTCCAGATAACTCGAGGTGCTGACGCGTAATGGTTCTGAGGAGATATAGCCTCGGAGTGCTCCACCCTTTCTCTGCAAAGAACTCTTGACGCCGAGGTAGGTCAGTCTTCTTAAAAATTTCCGTCCTTGGTCTACTTGTTGGCCGGGGGCTCCGCATCGTTCTAACTTGGTGAACCCAAGGAGATGGATTGATTCACGCTCTCTGCGTATCCCACCCCAAAAAATCTGTGATAAAAAATGGAGGTGCAGCCCGATCCCGTGGCCTAGGTACGGAGCACATGATATCCCAAGCACAAAACATCTGACGATATTGGTTAACTCCTCGGTTGAAGACACCACGCCAGTCCGATTTATTTATGACCAAGTGTAGTGCTATTCTTCCTTCTCGTAGCACGCATTTGGCACCGGTTTACCCATGTAGCTGCCTGCTATGAAGCGGGCGCGCGAGCGAACGTTGCGTTTAGGTCACGGCACTCACATTGTGGATCGAGTGGTAGAGCCCCAATTTCATCCGGACCATCTCCGAGTCTCGGTGCCATGCGACAGGCTTGAGGTCCCTAGGCCAGACGGCCTTGCCACTCACCGGCCCTGAAACGTTAACCTTTTCGCATAGGCGGACGGGGCCGGGGGGTGCGTGACAATAATGGTTAGAAGTGAACGTTTATAAATATATCTGGTATGCGGGAGGAGTGTGTGTGCACGCAACAGGTGTTTGCAGAGCTGTGACCTTTTTCACGCAACGGTAACAGCGGTAAGGGCGAGGGATCCAGACTACGGTCGGAGGGGGTACTCCCATTCTCCCTACTGGGTGTGTATCACACGAACGAGTGACTCCGTCGTTGTACCGCAAGGAAGGGGAAAAAAAAAAATTCAAGTCGATTTTTTTAGCGCAGCTTAGCTCACCATTCCATTGCGGATTCACATCGAAAGTCTATGTCAGCAACACGAAAACGTGAGAAGACCGCAAAAGGAGCAGGGGGGCTGTCACCCCCGCGACTGACCCCGAGCCACTGCAAAAAACGCCTCTTTATCATAGCCTTGGTCTAGTGTTTTTTTTTAACTAAAAATAGTGTTGGCCGTTCGTTCGAGTTAATCATTGTACCTCTTATGACACTAGTGTCTAAGGCTTTTACGCCACATACAGAAACTCGAGTCATACGGCATAGAGCTTTGTTGGCGGTCTGTTTTTGTCCCATATATAGGGCGGGAGTGCACGCGAAGGTTGTTGTTCACCGTATGGTGCCGTTGGTGGTCTGATCATGCCGCGCTCTGGTGCCTCACCACATGACCTCTTTCGACTTGCGCTTTGTCCATTGCAAACCCCCAATGCCAAATTGCTGATGGGCACAATTTTTTCTTCCCTCTCCTTGTATACAAGCAGCCGGTCATTCGTCTCCTAGAATCTTCAGTTAAGTTTTGGGACGTTGGTTGATATACAGTAATGCCATCAGGCCGGGTGGTGCTAAATGTCTCGCATTTAAAATATACCCAAGCCCGTTCAAAACCGTTCTCAACCCGCCCTCCCCAACTAAACAGTAAACGTACGACGGTGGTGCAGTTTGCTCGGGTGAATCGGCCTTCGTGCGCTGATTGGGGGGATGCCATTCTGCCTTCGATTCGCTGTTCACGGAGAAGCGAACGATGCTCCCTACATTTTACGGCTACATGGGCTCTCACGTCGGAGCACACATCTAAAACACAAGCGCGCAGACCATCGGTGACGAGATGTTTGTGCTGACTGGTGTTTCACGTCTATATGTGCAGGTCGGTTGTCACCGACGCATGCGGTAGAGGTGCTCCTGATGTAAGGTTTCAGCGGCTCCTTGCTTGATTGAGGGGATCTATGCTCAATTGTAGACATAAGCCCATGGCCTAGGTGTATCTACCTATACTTTGAAGTAGACACATTTACATTGTAGGGTAGGGGTAGGGTAGGGGTAGAGAAGGGTAGATGAAGGGTAGGGTAGGGTAGGGCAGGGTTAGGGTAGGGTAGGGGTAGGGTAGGGGTAGGGTAGGGGTAGGGTAGGGGTAGGGTAGGGTAAGGTAGAGGTAGGGTACCCCCTTTTTCTGACCACCAATAGATTTGAGCTATCATGCTACCATGTTCGCACGAGTGACTGTATCGTACCTCACCGACGAAAAGACTTTACGCGATATGCTTGACGCATCGTGGCTAATTATTGCGTTGCGGGCTTCACACCGCGAAAAAAAAAGGACGAAAAAGCTTAAGACCGCAAAGGAAAAGGGGGGCTGCCACTCGCGCGAGTGACTCCGGGCCACTGGAAAAAAATGCCCTTAAAAAGGGACACAACCCCCTATCGTAGCATTGTATCGCAATAATAATACCGTGTATTCCAACAATACTCGTCACTTGAGGGGCCACTGCAATTAACATCTTGGCCAAGAAGGGCGATCCTTGTCGTGAACCGCGTTTGCCCCGGAAATATCTGTGGCTGACCCTCCCCCCCCCACCCCTTCTAAAGTGAAGCGTGTCACAAATGTTGCCAAAGACGAACGTTTCCCCCAACGATCCTACTGCGTAGGGTTTATCTATTTGTGCGGGCTTCCCTTTCTTTTTTTCCTACTTTTCGAGAATAGTTAAATAAGCGACCGACGTTGAGGCTCATGCTTGAAATTGTCGGATGGAAAACATACTATATAATAGCAACATTTATTTGTTATTTTATTGGTCTAATTGATCTACAGTAATGGTGTAATTGAGGCACCCGGTCAGTCAAAAAACAACGTTTGGCTCGAAAGTGCAATTACCCATATCATAACACGCGCCCTGCGCACTTTTCTGCACCTGACCCCCCCCCCCCCCCCTTTAAACCGCCGTTTGGTTTTTCTTTTCACCTCCATCGATTCTCCAAAGGTGGTAATGATTTCCACGTGCACCCACTCTCCCGTAGCATCATCCCAGTCCAAGTGATCGTCGAAGCCTGCGTAAAAATCTTCAATACTTTCGAGATTGCTGAATCGAACCATCAGGCCGTGCTTGTTAGCGGTGAGAGAGTAAATGGGGTCTCCGCTGATCATGTAACCCCCCGCAGACCCCTTGAGCTGGCCGAGATGCGTGAAGCGTGTGGCAACCTCCATGCCGTCGACCGCCCGGAAGCTGTATTTGAAGATGTACTTCTCGTTTTTCAGGAACGGGAAGCCCTCGGGGCCTTCTTGTACCTGAGTCATGTGCCCCGACATTCACCGAAATTCGCTTCGGTTGGAAACGACTAATAATGTTGGGAGTTCCATAATTTGGTTGCAGTAGGTTCGGTCTAACAGTACGAGGAACCCTATGTCCCACCCTACTGCCCCATGCCGAGAAAAACTGTACGCGCAAGGCGATGATCAACCCCGATGGACTAGGCACACAACGAATAAAGTCGCAACTACAAGCGGCAAAACACAACAGCAGACGCCGCACACATGTTGGGCAGTGTTCGCAAGTTGAGAAGCCCCGCCAATCAGACACATTTGGGCTCTTAAGTACCCCCCCCCCCCTCCCCCTGCCGTGTGGCCGTGTGACTCACCTTCACCTCGGACCGCTCCTCGTCCTTAGCAACGATAAACCTGTCGACGAAGCACGATCACAACACGACCGAGGGAGCCTTACCATTCCTTCGCATACTATAACGAAACACGCCACGGCACAGGGTATACAATTTCCCCCCCTTGTACTCCCTCACTTCAAGAGCTCCACACTGTACTCCAATACACAATCTGTTTTTTAGAAACAAAAACGTTATAGGCGATGGACATGCCCACGGTCTAGCTGCACCCCAAAAACACTGCCATGACATTACAAAAAAAGGCAAGAATGACTTTCTGACGATTAGGGGTTCAGGAGCCCAGTCCTTTACAGAGAAACACACCAGCCTAATAGTGGTATACCTTAATACCTGTATCGTAGCATGCGTCAAGAGTGCTTGTCATTTCTTGGCCGTGCCCGACCCTCGATTCGCTGGGGCCGACTGTCGGTTTCGGTGGGCGTTGTTGGTGGGATCGGGTTATTATGCCAAGCGGGGGACCCGGGCTACGGTAGGGGGGTCCCCTTTTGGGGCTCGCGGAGCGGGGTGGAATTGCGTGTGTAAACATGTTGACCAATTCAACCTCTGACCAATTAAACAGCACCAACTGTCAGCAGTCGACCAATGAATAGGCCTTCTTGTCGAATAATAAGTGGTGAGCTCTGCTGGCATGCATGATGTCGGATTACGGCCGGACAAGCTTATCGTTACGGCAGCCACAACAGAAAAAAACCCAGAAAAGGGCGTGCCTACGGGAAATGGTGATTTCAACCAGATGGATGGAGTTGACGCAGGGGCGGGGGCGGGGGGGGAAGGTACGGTAATTCCGAACGGGCATCTTGAAGACAAGCATGTGTCACACTACCATATCCCATAGAGGGCATGCGCCGTACATTTCTTCAGACGCGCCAACGAAAGCCCCCTCGCTAGCGGTGTGCACAGCAGGTGACGGAGGAGATGCAGTGTAGCGACCAGATTCCTAGAGGAAATGACCAGACACGTGCTACATTAGGAGATAGCACTCGTTGGTAGAACCAAATCTGACCTGCCCAAGACTGAGAAATCACCAAATAAATACCATTGGAACATTGGAAGACTAGACCATGTTTGTATATATATGGCGTTTTACGACACTTTTCGTTGCATTCCTGTGCCAATATATTGTCTGCTTGTCGGCCTTCTCGTTGATGGAATTCGTCGTAGTCAGAGTGAATCCGTGGGGTATGCAGCACGTATGGTGACGAGCCTCAAGCAGGTTTTGATGCTTCCCTATCGTGGCGTGCATCTGATCATACCTGGAGCACGGGTTCATTTTGCTGGCAGTTGGACACGTAGTGAAAGTCCCCCCCCGCTGAAACACTTCCTCGAGGGAATCGGGTCCGAAAACGCAATCCCAGTCGATTTGGTTGTCTCCCAGCGCATCACAGATCTTGTTAATCGGTTTGCATGTTCCCTGCGTTGGATTGGTTTGAGATTCACAGAAAACAAACAAGAAGCAGCGTGGTTAAATACCCCATATATATCATACCGATCTCACAGAATGGAACGCTCGTTCTACCGCATTGATCGGCTTGCATACCATACCATCCGATCTGCACGACGGATTCGTTACGATTCACGAGTATAGACGAGAGCGGTTAGCGACTGCACCGATACTCCTGTATTTATATCGGAGAGAGAGTTCTATTTTGCGTGTTGATCGGCCTGCATGTGCCCTGGATTGAAATGGTTGGCGTTTTACGCAAAAATACGAGAGGCGCTGATAGACAATACTTAGCGAGTAACATGCACATCTCCTCTTTTCGAATACTTGGGCGCCGCGTTCGGATATATATATATAGTCTAGACTATAGTCTATAGTCTATAGACTTTAGTCTAGAGTAAGCATTGCCCGCCAGGGTTCGGATAAGGCTGGAAGGGTGCGATCCTACAGTACCATTGACGAGATAGACACTCTGACCGCATCGGGTTCTTCTGTCTTTGCGGTGAACTACTACAACAACAGTAAACTGTGCACAGTAATCAAAGTATGGAGAGCCCCAAGTGTGGCATTCAGCACTTTTTGACGTCGGTTTTCGATAAGAAGTGACGCTGAATAACCCGATCGATCCCACCAACCCATCTTGGTCCATTGCACACACACGCATGCTACAGCAGGGGGTGCACCAATGTATACTGGTATTAGTGAGTGCAGCCCCTCACTATCGGAGCTCTAGTCTATAGGCCACCCAACACCGACAACAAGAAAAAAAGAGTATAGTCTAGACTATAACCCTAGCCACGAACAACAACTGTGATGGCCCAGGTACTTGACGAGCAATACTGTAGAAAATGCTGTAGTTTATTGCATTCCAAGGATATTAGGCAATTCTCCCTTTCGTCAGTCAGGAATACAACTGCCCAAAATGAATTTTTCCACCCCTATCGTAGTCCACCTGTACATACACTACAAAACCCCGGACAAGAAACGGGGCAAATAAGGAACGAAGGCTGATATTGAACAGGGGCATTATTATAACAAATCCGGGAGCCGTCGAATATCCTGAAGTTGGCGCTAAACGCACCCTCTCCCACGTAACAAAAGCAGCCCGGGTCAGTACTTCCGTACTTCCGTTCCTTGTTAGTGTCTTGTAAGGTGTGCTATACGAGTATACTCACCGTGGAAGAGTCGATGGCGCATGTATCGGCACTTGTCCCACAACACGCAATACACATTGATTGATTGATTAGTGTGTTGGCCGTCGAACGTCCGTCCAACACATGCACGGGGTGATGCACAGACAAAGCGAACACACGGAGTAAATGCACATGCATGGAGGTTAGTAGCGGGGTAACCTAGTACGTAACCAGGTATGGTGCATGGGTATTGGACGAAGTGGACAGATCAGGTGAGTACACTGGACACATAAAAAACAGGCGGGTTTAAAGCGCGGTATTCCACATCATCATCATCATCAGGAGGTGGGATCAAGACCTGACAACGAATCAGGCTAAAAAACTCGCGCACAGACCAAGCGAACAGTAAATTCACAAGAATGGAAGTTAGTAGCGGGGTGACCTAATACGTAGTCAGGAATGGTACTTGCCTGCTGGACAAAGTGGACAGATCAGGTGAACATACCGGACACAAAGAAAACAGGCGGGCTTAAAACGCGGCATTTCACATCAGGAAGGGAGTGGGATCAAAAACTTGGTAAAAGATCAGGCCAAAAAAAATCCAAGTTTTGTTTTGCTCCACCCTTTACATATGCTACCGTAAACGTGCGCGGTTCCCCCGCCGAGGCTTATTCCTCAATTCAGGCGATCTATGCCTCACCACAAAACACTGATTTTGAGCTCGAATTGCAGCACGACTATCAAGCCCGTCGCTGAGGTAAAATCGGTCCAATGGTGGGAATACAAGGAAATCGTGACGCGGCGGCAGGGGTGCATCGTGTTTTTCAATGAGGCTCTCTACTTGAAGAGCTCTACGTCCCACCCAGAAAGTGACGCTGTGGCTAATCTGAAGACTCTAAGTGCTAGGCGATGAACCATCCCACGGTCTAGGTGTACACAACAAACCATTCAAAATTTTGCCAAATAAAGATAATGGCATGCCGACGAAATTTGGGGCTAAGGAGCCCCGTCTTCCAGAAAACTTACCAGAGAAACAAAAAAATGCTAGCTCCTGTCGTGACATCCGCCCGTCTCGTTTTGCTAAAAGCAGGGATAGAAAACTCCGACGGTTTGGGGATAAGGGGACGCAGTCATTCCAGAAAAAAAAAACGTTGTCCAAAAATTGCTACCTCTATCACATCGGGGCACGCGACCAATTAATCACGATTCTCTTCGTACGTGCCGCGTTGTTGATATATATATGCTGCCCGCGCTTTGCAAAATTAATCGGTGGTACCCTATTCTGTATCTGTCTACCGGCAATTTTCTTCCATATATACATGTGTGCATTGTAGCTTAAAAGAGACTCACGCTAATGCCGAAGGAACCCAGCTCCCGCAAGTCAGCACCAAACCGAGCCCAATTGATATCCCAATATTGGATGTGCGTGGAGTCCGCATCTCGATCGGCGTTCGGTATCTGTACCTGACGGAGGAAGAAGCGTTCTTATTGAAACATGGATCCCAACCATTTTGCAGCACTCAGATAGATAAGAAAGAACGCGTTGCGCCCCCCGCCAATGCCTGGTCAGTGATAACCGGACGTGTTCCCTCCTCCTGGCGTTGTAGGAATGCGAGGGCCTATGGTCATGCGGCTGCAGCTATATGCATGACACGAGTACACCCCCCCCTCCCCGTCCCTGGTGTAGTATCTGCTCTCGTCCAACTTCACTGTTCATGTTCCCTGGCCATGCCCGCGGTTCATGTTCCTCGTTCATCTTCCATATTGACGTTGCCTTATCGCAGCTTGTCTGTTTAGGTTGCCCGTTCAGCTTGCCCGCGTACCACAGCTGATGCTTTCTTTTTTTGTTTTTGACGCGTGCTACGGCATAGAGAGGTGTTTTTTTTTTTTAGGTTCCTCAATTCGGGAGCTTAATACCTCTTCCCCGAAGCCTGATTTGGAGAAAAATATAACTGCTCCCCGATGAAACCTCCCATGCATATATATGGGCCAAAGTACGCGACGAGATTCTTCATGCCAAAAAAATGTCGTATTTCCGACAATTTCGGGTTAATTAAGGTGCCCCGTCATTCAGAAAACATTTCCGACGAAAAGTGCTACTGTACTGGTACCTCCTATCGTAGCACGCGCCTTTTGCTTTAATTTAGGGTATTTCAGGCAAGCGACTGTGGGCTACAGCTCTAGACTATATATATCCTTACCGTGACGTCGCCAAAGTCAAGCAGTAACGCCTTTCTTTGGGGATTCAGAGAGGAAACCCTGTTCGAAAACAACGAGGGTTACGGCATCTAGCATCTATCTAGGTCACGCGAAGCAGCCAGGGACGCCCGAGTAAAGGGGGTGCCCGCACCTCATTGCAAGGTAACGTACGGCACGCACGCACGCACGGGAGCATGGTGATGATACGCGTGCTGTTTCACGCTGTTGTGCACTGTTGACAGACGGGGCGTGTTACGACAGAGGTAGCACTTTTTTTGCTCTATATATAGTCTAGTATATTATTATTGCTGATTATGTATTTTTTTCCTGAATGATGACTCGATGTTTCCTTAACCCGAAATGGTCGGAAATGTAGTCTATTAATAGTCTAGACGGTTCATTTTCTTATTTGCAATTATGTTTTGTGTTTGCGTACCTAGCTAGGCCATCTGGGGCTGTTAATCGGATCGCCTTTTCAGTCTACACCCAAAATGAGTGTTTCTTGGTCAGGCGCGTGCTACGATAGAGGTATATACCTTTTTTTGGCTAGGAGTTTGTTTTCTGAATGACGGTGCTCCTTAACCCGAAATCGTCGGAAATATCGGCATAATATAGATAGGCCATTTTTGTTGCATCATTCTCGTTGTGTACCTAATAATAGAGGCCATGTGTTTTTTTATCCGAAAGCAGTATTTTTTTCTCCACAAATCGGTATTTTGGGGAGAGGTCTTAAGCTCCCAAATTGAGGAACCTCCTCAGAAAAAAAAAAAGTGGCGCGCACCTCTGTCGTGGCACGCGTGGTCACCCGGTTGGGGTGTGGAGCTCCTCAAGTGATAATCATAATAAAAATAATTGGTCGACCTCTACCGTGTAGCCCTGGTACCCCATACCGCATTTATTTATGCATTCATTCGCCGGGTTTGTGGTCGATATACATGTTTCTCCAAAGGGTTGGTACATCCTCGTAGGAGCTAGACAGCCCGCGAAACCGCCGAGAGTGTGCGTCCCTTTGCAATGCACGTCACCATATGCCTGATTAGAACATACTCTTGTCTCGCCCTGTGTTTTCTCCCCTTGTATCAGCATGTATGTGAGGGCTGGGAATGACTTATGTACACTTCGAAGTACCAACGAGAGCTGGTCGAAATGACGGCGGCCGACCGGACTTTCGAGCCTCGACGCAGCATCGTAAATTCAAGAGCGGCATGTGGTACACCGTGGACATGACTACTAAGCACCCAAACTACTGTAGTACCTTCCGTACGTTCACAGGGCATTCATTGTCAGGGTCAACGTTTGATGTAGTGCTCGTTTTGAAAGACCCCTCGTAGGCGATTTTTATACTGTGTATTTCGGCCGATTGATTCAGACTAGGGCCGCCAACGTTTCCCAACCGAAGCAGTGATGATTGCGGCAGACCCTGTTAGACGCCTACCCACGGTTTTTGGGGACGGTTCCTTTTCAAACAGCGTGAAGAAACTAAGTTTTGCACTTCTGAAAGGGATAATCGCAAGACAATTCATTGGAGCTTGCGCAAAAAAGCGCCTTTCTTTCCCGCTTGGTGCTTGCCGCGAACTGGATGCAACGTATAGTAGTAGAGGACTCGAGTTTTTCAAGTCAAAGCCTTCGACGACCGTTGCACCGCCATCATCAAAGAAGAGCCGGTCGCTTATTCCAGGTAGTCCACACCACCTACCTGCTTCTCTGTTTCCATCTATCGGGCTCTTTTTATGGCATCGGCATTCCAAGGACTTGTCTTGTCTAACATATACTTGCGAAGCATATCTTTTTGAGTAGACAAGTCGAGGGGGGAGGAGGGGGTAAAAAGGTTGGTGCATTTCCAAACCCAAAATCGAGATTACAGTATAGCACACCCAGTGCACAGTAAGAAGTCGTAGATGCAGCGATACAGGCATTCCAACACGGCGCACTCACAGGAAGGAGAGGTAATAGCGCCAGGGAGGCTGGGAAGCTGAAGCTGGTGCGACGTACCTTGATTGAGTGATCTCGCCGAGAACACGAAGGCGCTTTCGCACCAAAGTAAATGACGCAGGGCTGCCGATAACAAGGTGGTGAGTGCCGCTGCGCGCGTCATATCGCACAAATTGCGTAGTTTTTGCTGGGTCATCGACGGTTCACATTAGCTGCGCCCCCAGGGGAATCGAACCCAGATGGTACATGTACAGTTCGATTGGTTCGCCACGCGTTCTTCACCACCTTCCCACGGCTAAAAACTATCCATACTATCCTATACACATTCCGGGTACTACTGTACTGTAGTTTGTCTCCAACATGTGGGTGGAGTTCTAAATGGGCGAACGACATTTGGATACCTCGGTTCGGCCTGTTGAGCTTCTACCGGGAATGCGGACCAATACTTCGCCAACAATGGTAGAGACACGCCATAACCACGGAGCAAATAGTCAGCCCATGGTGCACTTAGACTTCGTTTTATCCTCCGCGTGTTTCTGGCTTGGATGCTTGGATACCTCCGTTAGCTTTATTATCCTCCGCGTGTTCCTGGCTTGGATGCTTGGATACCTCCACTCGGCGCGTTGTGCTTCTACATGAAATGCGGACCAAACACATTCGCCAGCATGTATGTGCCAGCCACAGGCGGCGCAGATGTGACGTGTTTGGACGTAAACGTACATATACTTCGAGGTAGAAATATCATGCTTTGGTGCGGGGCCAACATGGTCAGCAGGACTGCAGCCTGTAACTCTCGTCAGCCATAGACCATCACTCTCGTCGTTGGGAGCACGTGATGACATTGCTGGACGTAGTTTGGGGATTTTTTTGCAAGAAGCAAGACACGAAGGTACACGGCATTACCTACGGTGTAGCAATGCCACCACCAACATCTCGCCGCGTAGCCTCTATACGTCAACGGAAACCGCTATATATACGGCAACGATACCCTCGCTCAACGCTCCATGCCTATACAAGGACACCGCGAAGCACCGCCCCTGATGCTCACAAGTCATTTTCTTGAAGATATAACGTGTTGCTCATCTCCTAATCAATATGGAAACCCTCGAATGGAATGCCGTCGAATACACGTACATGTATCCATACTGCTTACGTACCAGGTCTAGAAAGTAACCCTCGGCAACGCTACTTATTATAGGGAAGGGTATCTCGTCAATGAACCGACTCTTGTTTTTTTTTGGCTCTAAAGCAACCCCGGCGTCTGCTACGATAGAGGCATAGAACCTCTACAAGTGTTGGCGAAAGCGTTTTGTGGACGACGCCGGGGCTCGCTGGCTTGCATTGTTTTGTACAACATTCTTGGTTTCATATAGACTACGTGTACACTGCAGGCTATTGAATAGACTAATCCTACACGGTACTACGGTGCACGAACGAGTTGTATTTTCGTTTATATATATCAAAATCGTTTTCGGGTGGGGGTATGGAACAGTTTGTCAATCAAGTGAGCAGCCACAGCGAAAAAAAATCTTGCAGCGCACCTCCACCGCCCCCCCGCCCCCCCTGACTCAATAATAAGCCAATAAACTATTAATATTAATAGTAGTGCCATAAAATAAATGTGCAATATTGTGCTCTACATACATGCAGTATATCATACCGCAGGTACTTCGAAGCATGTTTTCCCAAACAAATAAATGATGATATGCTGTTCCCCTGCATTTTTTTACGGCAACGTGTCTCATAGATGCTGCGCCCCCTGACTGAAGCCATTGCCATAGTAGTAGTAGTACTAAATGTCCAACATTGTGCTACATACAGCAAACAAATCATACCACACACAGGTATTTCGAAGCATGCGTTCCCAAAACAAATAAATGATGATAATATATATGCCGCTGCCCTGTCTGTGCGTGTTTTTATTATGGCAGCGTGTTGTCACATAAATGATACGAGCGAGGGCGGGTGAACAGCCAAGAATTTCACTGTCTGTGAGGCTAGGAGATAGGTTTCCCCTAACCTCTCGGAAATGCGTTTCCTACCAAACAGGAAGACAGCATCATCTAGCAGGCAAATGGTGGACGCGCATCGCGATATTTTCCTGTGCTTGAGGGTCTGCTGCTGGCTGTACTCTAGACAAATCTGGTAACGAAATAATGCAGAATATCACCACCGCCAGGTACTACATACATACACCAGTAAGTAGATGCCCCTCATAACGTAGGTGCGTGTGGTAGATGCAGCGAAGAACAGGGGATTGGGTGAGCGTGTGGCGGTATTTATTTGGTGTTTTGTTTCGACAGCTTCTGCATTGCGCACGGCCTAGCAGAGGCACACGAGTACCTTCCTAGTATTGGTTTATGTTGCAAACAAATGAGATTAGCTCCGCATATATATTCTATTGGACGGCAACTAAGTAATATAATAGTGATCGATGTTATACGAAGCATACTAATGATAATAACACACAGTGACAATTCCGGTGACGGTCTGTG
Source organism: Undaria pinnatifida (assembly GCA_012845835.1). Lineage (NCBI taxonomy): Eukaryota > Phaeophyceae > Laminariales > Alariaceae > Undaria > Undaria pinnatifida. The sequence continues at coordinate 12,286,966 of JABAKD010000019.1, forward strand.
GAGAGTGGTGGTGGTTTTACCGAATACCTGGCCACACTAGGTCCCAATAATAGTGGGCTCCCAGGGCACGAAAACACGTTTAATAACAAGAAGAGTCAGGAGTCTTGGACACCTGGCGGACAACGTAATGTGCATACCAGGGGCACAGATGAGTTAAAGACACAGTAAATCGCCGTTCGTTGTATCATGCCACGGATTTAAGTTGATCCACGACGCGTATCCCGGTCGCCCCGGTGGCGCATCAGCTTATCCTCGAGCCTGGCATAGATAGGTCAGTTTCGTGAGTTCGAGCCCCGCCGATAGAATAGTCGTATGTATGTATGAATCCGTTGAAAATTTTTCTTGTGCACAAATTGACTTGCGGAAAGCGCGAGAGCGTGAGTTAGCAACAACACTCGGCGAAAAATCGACGAGCAGTGGGATTGCTGAACCCTTTGCGCGATAAAAAATTGAATGCAAGAAACGGGGGGAAGAAGGGGCGACTCCTGTGACCACGGCTTGTCCAGAAGAAGCTGGAAAAGTAGAAGTGTGAGAAAGAAAGTAAAACTAGAATAAAAAATAACCGTGTGGAAGTTTGGTGAGCTCACGCTTTAGTGTGTTTTCCATCCGCTCGAGGATGAAACAGAAAACGAAGGTACAACAAGTCGACTATATTCCCTTATGAATATAGACTAAATGGCTCGTGGCCTCCGCCGCGGGAAGAGATACCTATTTTGTTGTTTGCCTTCATTACTCGACCATCAAGCACGCGTCCCTTTCGAGACGGAGTACCGTTCCTACTCCGAGTAGAGACACCATCAAGAGCGAGGGGGTCCTGGCTGCTTCGCTCGTTGTGCCGATGTGTTACCCGGAAATAGCCCGGTCAGAAAGGGCGATAATATATATATACAGTATTAATAGTTTCCACGCACAAATTGAGCTGCCCCACCTGTCCCTCGCCCCCTTCCCCCCCTCCCGCCCTCCTTTTTGATCAAAATCAGGCCCCCACGTCCTTAAAAACTCCGCCCTCCCCTCACCGGTTATTCGACTTACAGGATACACTTGATAAACTGATGCATTTCCTTCCACAGTTGTCAAATTTTGTCCCCCTCAGAAAGGGGTTTTATAGTTTCCGCGCACAGCCTGCCTAACATCACCCTATTGACCCTGATAGCTGCACTGTAGCTGCAAGGGGAGCCGCCGACCTATATCCTTAATGAGGACACACAACCCGTAATACGCGCGATCGGAGTATCACGCACAGCTTGCAAAGATGAGTTTCGACAAAATATTCGATCTCACAGCTGCTGCTGGAGTATATTTTCACTTTTTATAACATTATCCCTATCGTATACACATATATATTATAAAAATTAAAATACACTCCAGCTGTGAGATCGAAGATTTCGTCGAAACTCATCTTTGCAAGCTGTGTGTGATACTCCGATCGCGCGCATTACGAGTTATCACGGCTATAGACTATGCGTTGAGTGGTGCTACGGTAGCCCCCCCAACTTTTCTTTAACGAAATCGCCGGTTTTGAAACAGCTCCCAGCCGTATCTATCTCGTGAAACACGGTGCCCCTTGCCGCCCCGACGTCATCGTTCGATAGACCTTTTGCAAACATGAACATATGTGTGTGAGGGTGGTTTTTTCATAGAGCATCCTTCCTCGTGTCGACCAGCCATGAAACGTTCGTTAAACAAAATCGCCGTTTTGGGGGTAGAATCAGTCCGTTGTGGGAGCTGAGCGACATGGCCGACATAGTCTATATTAAAAAATTAAAATGCACTCCAGCTAGCTGTGAGACCGAATATTTTGTCAAAAACCATCTTTGCAAGCTGTGTGTGATACTTATATTTTAGACTATATTGGGCTTACCGGAGTGGCTATTACTATCTATGTCGAATTTATCGGAGCTGTGTGTCAAGCGGAAACGCGTGTCGCCCCGAACGAGGCAGCTTCGACATGATGATGCAGGTTGTTAGTGGTGGTGTTCTCACACTAGCTCATTTCCCCGAAATGTAGGACGTGGTCTCAAAAAAGGCTATATATATACAATAATAACCAATACCCCGAGGGGAAAGACCAAAACCAGCACGAACGAAACGAACGGTACTACTACCAGGTACGAGTTAGTGCAGGCTGCGGGATACCATCCCGCAATATATCACACGCAGTGCGAAGAAACTATCCATGGCACCAGACGATATACCATGTACAAGGGATGGCCACAAGGAAGGCCACACGGGAAGCTTTTGTCACGTTTAGGGCTCGCGCGAGTAGCTGCCCGATACATTTGCAATCTCGTGCATTGATTGGACTTTCCAGCTTCGCGATGGGCACCTATTTTACTTGTAACGTTGCGCTGTCTGCGCTGACTGCGCCATGTTTTTTTCTTTTAAAACCGTGTTTGTTGATTGAGGTTCGGAGCCCCTCGTGCTAGTGACTATACATGTGGGATTGATTACGCGGAGGATGCACGATTTAGGTGGTAGTCAACTAACTGCCGTTGTTGTTGATGTTGTTGTTGTTGTTGTTGTTGTCGTTGTCGTTGTTGTTGTTGTTGTTGTTGTTATGCAAGTTCGTTCGCCCCCCCCCCACACATTTTTTCTGGAGTCCTGCGAACCCGATGGCCGGAAGTCGAAACCCGCCATACATATATTATAAAAAAATAAACAATAGCTGTCGCTACAACGAGCGACAGCTGATAGATGTAACTGTCATCAGACGTGTGCGTCCACGGACCATTGGTTCGTGTGATTTCAAGGGGCACCACAGGCGGAATAGAGCCGATGTGACGTTTGTTGTATTGCAATTGATGTGGTCTTCAGTTGGCCTCGACGGCGTTGAAGACGCCCATGCCTGTGTACCTACCCCGCGTGCTTTGTGCTAAGTCCACAAGCCTAACCTCTTCCCGAAACCTAGCCTTCATGGTGTCGGAGTTTCCAAGCTTGCCTATCCTGTCGAAACTCATTGGCTTTGCCATGAGGTCCGCTAGTCTTTTAGCCCTACTGAGACAGACGAAAGTAAGCCCCGTGCAGGCCTCCTTTGGCCCCAAGTCTATGACGGCCTTCTCTATCGTCTGCCCCTGTGATTTGTGCATAGTGATGGCCCAGCAGAGACTCAACGGCAGTTGCGTCCTGACCTGCGTTCCACCGTCCTGCCGAGTAGTGTCTACGGGAGAAATCGGCACACACCCTCCATATCTCTCCTGAGACGACCACTCCCCCCCTGAGTACCCTCTGAACTTGACGACAACGTAAAGGGGGAGGTTGGGCGGGGGCGCGTCGTCTGCAAACACCAACTCGACGACTTGGCCTCGAATGCCCTTCACGAGTCCAACGTTTTGGTACAGGTTCTTCGTGAGCATGACCTTGTCTCCCTTAGCTAGGTAGAGGTCCCTCTCAAGCCCCTCCGCCGTGTCTGCTGTCGCCCTCCTGCCGTTGGCGCACGGACCGAGTTTGGGTCAATCGCCCCCAACAGACGTCTCTCCATGATGACCTACTCTCACCACGAGACAGCAGTAGATACACTCAGCGGACACACCCCTAGCGGGCACACACTCTCCATGCCCGCTCTCCGCTGGCCACTATTGTCGCCCGCTGCGCCCGTTGTCTGTGTGCTGCCTGCTGTGTGAGCGCTGTGTGCCGGCTGTGTGAGCGGTATATGCTGCTGTTTTTGCCCGTGTGGTCTGCTGTGTATGTTTGTCGCCCGCTGCGCCCGTCGTCTGTGTGCTGCCCGCTGTGTGAGCGCTGTGTGCCGGCTGTGTGAGCGGTGTGTGCTGCTGTTTTTGCCCGTGTGGTCTGCTGTGTGTGTTTTGTTGCTCCGTGGTGGTCCGCCTACACCTGCAGACTAAAATCAAATGATCCCACACTAAAATCAATTTTAGTCGAAGACACGCACGCAAACTATTTTTTTTCAAGGGAGCCTATATTGCGAGGCCCAGGTGTAGGTTAGAAATTCGCTTCGCTCGAACTAGGTGTAGATTAGAAGCTCGCTTCGCTCGAATAAAAATACACACCAGCTGTGAGATCGGAGATTTTGTCGAAACTCATCCTTGCAAGCTGTGTGTGATACTCCGATCGCGCGTATTACAGGGGTGTGTGTGTCCTCATTAAGGATATAGGTCGGCGACTCCCCTTGGAACTACAGTGTAGCTTGCACCGGGGTCAACAGGGTGATGTTTGTCAGTCTGTGCGCGGAAACTATAGAACCCGTCTTTGAGGGGGACAAAATCTGACAGCTGTGTGTGGAAGGAAATGCATCAGTCCATCAAGTGTATCATGTAAGTCGTATAACCGGTGAGGGGAGGGCGGAGTTTGTAAGGGCGTGGGGGCCTGGGTTTGAACAAGAGGGAGCGGGCGGGGGGGGGGGGGGGGCGAAACCATCTGTGCGCGGAAACTGTAAAGCTTTTGAGAAATCCTTTAATTAAGGGCCATATAGACTATATGACACCTCGATCTCCCTCTTGTGCGCTTTTTCTTACAATCTTTTGCTTTTTGCTTGTATTGTGGTGTGTGGCGACACAACTGAAGAATAGCTCTCACGGATGTGTGTCCGCCTACAGCAAAGCATTCGGACAATATTCTATTTTTCCTGGATGCTTCTGCTACGCAAAACGTAGTGTCATATGTTAAGATTCGGCCTCGAAAGGCCTGTAAGTATCCGAATTTGAGATAACTTGGATGGGTTTCGCATGATAAGGTTGTCGTTTTATATTGCGGCAGGCTTTCGGTGGGTGACTACTGCCTTTTTGTAGGGTTTGCGTTTCTTTCTACTGCTTTTCTTCGCGTGTTCCTGGCTCCATAGCCAGACGGTTAGAGGTGTGGGAGTGGGTTTTGAGGAGCCGCATCTTCGCCTCATGGTCTAGTTCGTAGAACCGGCGTTTCCCCGAATCTCCCATATTTCTGCATATGCGACTTATCAGGGTGGGCTAGTGTTAAGATACGGCCTCGAAAGGCCTGCAAGTATCCGAATTTGAGATCATTTGGATGGTTTCGTATGATAAGGTTGGCGTTTTATATTCGGGAAAGTTAGGAAGTAGATCGGAGGCACGTGCCTCCGATCTCAGAAGGTATCCCGGGCTCTGGCGGAAACGAATAAAGCTACATCTCTACGAAGGAGACGAAAGTGAGTACTCTCCGAGGACCTGCTCAATTGGCAGACCTGCAGGGGGCACTCTGTGTCCCCACCTTTAATTTAACACATACATTATGACTGATTCTACGATAGCCTCCCCTTAAAAACAGCGATTTTCTTTAACGAACATTTCATGGCTGCTCGACACAAAGAAGGGTGCTCTTTAAGAAACATCTCCGTACATTTTCTTGCTTGCAAAGCGTAATCGAACGATGACGTCGCGGTGGTAAGGGGCCGCTGTATTTCAGGAGGTACCGCCGGGAGCTGGTGTCAAAACCTGCGATTTCGCTGAAGAGATGTTGGGGGGGCTACCGTAGAACGACTCTCATACATTATTATATATGTATGCCGTACTTCTACGAGTACGGCTTGCCGTTTGTTTGCCGTTATACTGCACGGCTGCTTGGCCGTTGTTGCATTTATTTAGTTATTTATTTTTTTCTCACACAGTAGTGAGTAGTACTTTTCCAGCTTCTGGACACGCCGTGGTCACAGGTGTCGTCCATTCTCCCCGCCGGTTCTATTGCCTTCAATTTTTGTCGCATTAGGGTTCAGCGACCCCACTGCTCGTCGATTTTTCATCGAGTGTTGCTAACTCACGCTCTTCTTGCGCTTTCCGCAAGTCAATTTGTGCGCAAGAAAAAGTCACAACGAATTTATACGAGTATGCACTCGGCGGGGCTCGAACTCACGAAACTGACCTTACCAGGCTCGAGGATAACCTGATACGCCACCGGGGCAACCGGCATTTATATGTATGTATGAGCTGTGCGGCTGCTGCTGTGGTATACCTGGTATGCTGGTACGTCGTATGCTTCTACTTGTTGCCGCTGCTGCTGCTGCTGTGGTGGTGATGCTTCCCCCACCATACGACGAGTAGACTACAGTGTATAGTGCTGCCGCGGTAGCGGTACGAGCAGCTACGAAAATCGTGAGGGAGTGAGTGTGTGTTTCGTCATGCTCGGCGTTGTTTCTTTTCAATCAACCATAAATAATGGTATTTTTTGCACCCCTTTTGGCAGCAGTAGTACATAATAATGTCGCATTAACGGCCTCTGTTTGCCTGTGACATCCTCGGCCGTTATGGGCACGCGCGGGGCCGCAGGGGGCGTCAGCTCAACGCAGCGAAGACCCCCTTGTGCTATAGTAGTCTATACCAGGGTTTAAATATCATTTCACTATATATATATACAAAATCGTATAACATCACCGTAGCCTTGGTCGGAGCAGGTATCGTATCGATGACCAACCAATCGTGGTGTTCGGGGGTCCACCAGGTAGTTGAACGCACAGGGCAGCCTAGAAGCAGAGAGTCGCGCACATATATAGACTATAGTCTATATGGGCAATATATATATAGACTATATGGGCAATATATGGGCAAATGTTGTTCGACGCGCGATACTGTACGATAGAGGTAGAACACTTTTTGGCTGTTTATGATAAATTTATTTCAAGGACGTTCCCAGGTAGCTGTGACTTCGACGAATTTAGGGTCGATACTCATCTTTTCGCAAGCTGCGTTGTTGGTACTTACTTGTAATATAATCTACTAATAATACTATGTGGGTGAGTTGTTCACTTAATGGGAGGGTTTCCTATTATTTTGTTTTCGTTTTATTTGTGTACATACATGCAGTATTTTTTTGTTTTTTCTTAATGACGGGGCTCCTTAACACACAAATCGTCGGATAGATGGACAGCATTCTTATTTCGCAATATAACTTGTTTATTATACGTGTGCCTAGGCCATGGGTGTGGTAATCGGTTTGCTCCAAAACATTTTTTGGGTTTGAGGTATAGACTAGCGCCTCATCAATCGAGCCCCCCCTAGAAAGAACTGGAGCAGCAGCTCTACCGTACTATTGTAGTAGCAAGTCTTTCTGTGTGGCCGATGGGATTCCTAAACCAACATACACGTACTACTAAATACCTGGTGTCCGTAGGCATCCCGTTTTGTCTTACGACACACAATACATCACCCATTCATTGATAGGGCTCATGCGCTTGCTTATCGGGCTATACCTAATAATAAGCGTAGATGTAGACATTGATAACAAAAACTAGTTTTTGTGTGACGTGTCCACGTTGTCCACGTTCGCCTCCTCAAGAGTGAAGAGCCCAAAAGCCTTTAAAGACCTTTAGACTACCAACAGCAGTAGGTGCACCCCTGCTGCAGCATGTAGGTGTCGGCGGCATTTACGCGACAAGCGCCAACGAAAACGCATTGCCGGAGGAGCTGCTGAACTACAGAAGAAATCAAGGGTGGGGGCACGGGGCACACGACATAAGAGCAAGGGTAGTCTATATGGGAAGCTCAACGACAGTATCGACCACGTGCTAAGATATAGACTGGGGGTAAAATTTTGTGCCAAAACATATTTATTTCTGACTGACGGTATGATACGATCAATAGTAACTTAACAATCAACACTGAATAATCTATCTATCTATGGAGTGCCATTGTTTTCTGTCGATCGTATTCTGTTCGTGCCGAGGCCGTGAGCTGCGTCATGGAGGGTTGCGCCTGCCACTTTTCTGACGGCGGGGTTTGTTTGGGGAGTTAAAGAGCTCAAGAGGCAAGGAAGGAGCCCAAGACAAAATCATCATTAGGTGCATCCACCTATCGTAGCATGCGTCTATCTCCGGACCGTGGCGCATCTCTGTACAATTTGGTGACATACTTCGTACTATACCAACCAACTGGACAGCAGCTCCCGGGTTCGCTTCGATATTGTTGCTGTGGCGCATTGAAAAAAACGAGTCGAGTTCCCTCATACAGGCACCAATCCCACGCTGCCATTCGTTTTATGCTGCGCAATGCAAAAAAAAGCCCACTTCAGACCTCGTGCAAAGCGCGTGCCCGGCTTCCGCCTACTGTAGACGGTCGTGCGATCAACCTAAGTACCACTCAACGCTGGATGGTGTCCACCAACAGCTGGCATTTATGATGACGATATGTGATACACGAATGAGCACATTACCGCACAGTGGGTACCCCGAGCTAAGAGCACTGGGGAGCTAATAGCGGCCAACTTGGCATGTCCCTCGACACGAAAGGCTTTACATTGCCCACGACATGTGAGACCGCATGCTTCAGCTGGTCACGGGACGCTCTTGAATCGTGGTATCCACTGTATGTAGCTCATTTTTATGTTTTTTTTACTGCGGTCACAAAACAAGATTGTAAGCATTGTCCCAACAAAAAAAAAAAATCAAGCCCGAAACAACACGTGCACCACAAGAGCTGCAATGCCCTGGCGGCATGGCGATGCAGCATACCGACATGCAGCAAACGCCTCGGAATCTTCACTAAGCACATGTGGACCAAACCACCAATGCCGTTTCGGTCGAAAAATAAAAGGGACGCTCAGAATATCACGTAGACTACTAGTCTACTGTACTAACAGTAGTCTAACCGCAAACACGGCTCATGAAAAGGTTTCCTTGTTTGAAGGCCGAACAGTAGGGGTGAACTTAATTCTTCGGAGGCTCCCCACTTAACGAGCACTGTATGCCACCTATGACGCGTGCTACGATTGAGGTAGCACTTGTTGGCTTTTTGGTTTTCCGGATGACGGAGCTCCTTAACCAAAAATCGTCGGAAGTAGGTCATTTTTTTTAATGATTCTCGTTGTGCTAACCAACCAAAACCAACATTGAGGGGGGAAGAATGCAACCCGATGAACCAGCCGACGGCCTTTTTAGGTACGTTAAGGCACACTACGCATACTACCGAAGAACAAAATTGGAATTCCAACGATATTATGGAGCAAATTCCCAGAAAAAAATATCATTGTTGGAGTTCCAACGATATTATGCCGCAGTTCCCAGTTAACCCCTTCATAACGGCACCTAGGTTTCTGGGAACTAAACACTTGGAATTAGTGTGGGATGGCTTTCCAGCAGAAAAAGGCTTGAGGAGCTCCGTCAGCCAGAATCGTTTCGCCCGAAACGTGCCACTAACACCCCTATCATAACACACATCTCTTGGCGCATGGGATGGCATCGCATGGCGCCGCATCGTTCCCACGAGCAGCAAGCGCCGGGGCGAGGTTGGCCAAGCAAGGACCACATCGCCGACGCACAATTTCGATCGACAGAAGAAATCGAAAATTTAGCACACGTTAACTTCTTCCAATCACTACAGTGTAGTGCCTGGTAGTCTCACGGCAAAAATCGGCTCAAACGTATCCGAGTTTTGGACCCACAAAAACATCGACATATACAGCGCGCTGACGTATCGCTATTTTTAGTAGTCTAACGGCAAAATAAAGTGGCTCAAGGCGTCTGGTTTGTGGAGGCGTTTATTTCCCTCGCCCCTAACGTAAATTAAGGCTAGCCCTGTTATGTGCAGCACGAGTCTGCACAAAATCGTGTCTGTCGTTTGAGGCCAAGTGCAACCTTGCACGTCGGTCGAGACCGCCTCGACCCCAGGCCTAACCCTTAACCCAACCTTTTGGCGGCATCGTGGATCGTGGGCCGCAGGGTTGGTTGCGTTTTTCCAAACATAAAACGGGCGTGGCCAGCCTGGACTACCAAGACTTAACTGGAAGGCATGATACTTGTGCAGGCCCGTCCTGCACATAGGGCGAGCCCAAATCGTCTCAAAAATATTTCCAACTTCGGAGGCGTTTTCATTTTCCTCGCTCTTGTGCCGCCGCGTGCACGTCGACCGTGGTGGGTGGCGCCCCCGACCACCTGTTGGGCTGCTTGCTAATTGCTTCCATTTTACTCTCCACCGTTTCCCTTTGCAGCTTCGTCAGCCCGAGTGTGGGATCGCCGGTAATGAATAGGAGAGGGCACGTGGGCAGGGAACGGAAAGGGGGGTCCTCATTTGCTGTTTGCCTTAAAGTCAATAGAAGAGGGGGGGGGTATTCATTAGCTTCTTTCCATAGTCATTCGCGGAGGCGGGCGCGCGCGGGGGGGTTAATTTGCTGCTTGCCTTAGTCATTCGATCATTGACTGTGGACCCCTTTCAAGACGGAGCACCGTTCATATAATCCAAGCAGGGACACCTCCAACATCTGGGCGCTCACTCTCTCTGCCTGTGCACTTATTGTCAGCCAAAGTGTTGGATCGCTGGTAGGGAAAATACACGGGGGGCATGGGGGGGGGGGGGGTCGTTCTCCACCCAACGGTTGAACGCGGGCACACGAAGGGTGTGTTTGTTAAAATACTTTCGAACTGACCGCGGTTTTCGGGGACAAATGATTTGGAAGTAAAGCGAGAGAACTTTTGCAGTAGAACAATGACAAGGGCGCGGCGCAATGAAGACATGCTCATAAATCGTAATATTCGCGAAATGTGCTCTGCAGAGAATGCATGCCTGCGTAGTCTATACGAGCATCGAACGGATCTATCGGCAATACACCGTGGCGACAAGGTCGAAACTGGATTGACCGATCGTTCTCTCGCTTCCGGCCAAGCGTTGCAGAGTACCTGTGTGATACCACTGTACCGGTTCAATCGCATGGGGCGATGCGTATATCGTTTCGTGCGTGCGTGTGCGCTTGCTCGATCCGCGGTACAGTCTTGGTCCCGCGGTCGTGCCGTACTGTAGTGCGGCGTTGAAGTTAAAAATGCGGTAAAATTCGCTTGTCACGACCTTGTTCTCTAGAGTACCGCACTATTCCGGCATAACTCGGGGTTCCACCACGGTGCGGGAATTGTCGTCTGGCAACGCAACGCATCGCACTAACGAAGGGCCATAAAAATCGGTTGTAACGACCTTATCCTACCGAGTACAGCGATATCCCGGGATATCTCGAGGTCCCACTTCAACGTGGATACTGCCGTCTGGCAAAGCACCGCACTATTGAGGCCCCGCTCTACAGAAGCTAGTGAGGCACCGCACTATTGAGGCACGGCACTAACGAGGCACCGCACTAATGAGGCACCGCACTATACGCACATTTGGTGGCCCTGCCATGTACAGGCCGGCGGTCATGACCAGGATGGTGAAACCCTGCGCTACCACTCGGCCACGCATGAGTTTCTGCGAGAGCTGCTTGTTTCCTTGCTTGAAAGAGTAAATACCTACGGTGTGCGTTGGATTAAAATGAAGGCGGGCGGGCGGGCGGGCGGCGCGGGGTGGGGGGGGCGGGGGGCGGGCGGGCGAACGCATTGTTGCTTGCATTAGTCGCTTCGCCATTGATCACGTATTATCCCCGAGACGGAGCACGATTCCGACTCCTCATAGAGACACTTTCAGTATTTGGGCGCTCAGTACATTTTCGACATATGTATATTACATACAGAGTAGTGGTTCCTCTATAGTGCCGGCATGCGCCAGTGGGAAAAACCGGCACTATAGCGGCAACCGGCACTACTCTGCATACTACCATTACAGGCTTCTCCCAGTGGGGCCTAACAATTTCACAGGCACTATAGCGGGCGACCGGCACTACTCAACCGGCACTATATAGGAACCTATACTGTACAAGCGATTGGTGGGGGGCATCCTATAAGTGACGCTTGGTCAGTTAATGATAACGTCCGTCTTCCCCAAAAGGTAAGCGCTTTTTCTACCGCAACAAAAAATATCGGCTTCAGATCCGGGATGATTGTGTACAGACTATACGAGTGCCGGTCTTTCAAAACATCTAGGTACCACTCTATACAGAGATGTAACATAACTGCCGAACGGCTCTTACATTTCCGGACAAAGCGGTTGAAAACGAAGGGCTTCCCAACGGTGTCGGCTTGCGCTGCCGGGGTTGGAACGAAGACCACTGATAGGGACAGCTTACGCTATACCTACAATGGGACCCGAAGGGTGCGCCAGCTAGCGTTGGGCTGCGAAAGCAGCTGAGTTAAATCGACACACGACGCGTATGAAAATACGTGGAAGTGTGGTGAGCTAAAGCTTTATTTTTCCCCATCCGCCGGAGGATATAAAAATAAAAAATAAAAAAAGGTGTGCCACACGCCACAAGCAAGAATAGCACTTTTCCCCGATGTTTTACACATGCTTGAGTTGATTATTGGTGTAGAGTTTCTCCCGAATGCCAGCCAAAACTTCTGCAAGCTGCAAGCTCTAAGTGCCAGGTATACGTGCGGCAGGTCTACAGGTATGGAATATGGCTTTATGGACGTAACTTGACTGACGGATGAATACCAGTTCGCTACGTATAACTACATATTAAAGATTACAGTACACCCATGTACGTGTCGCAGCCCACACCTGGTAACGCGGTTGTAGTCCGCTAGGCCCCTGCATTGCTACGGTAGATGCCAGGGGGTGTGGGAGACAGACCCCACTTCCTGACATTCGGTGGTGCAATTACCATATACAGAGACTCAGCCGGCACCCCGGTTGACTGGCATATTTAGTCGCAACTGCCTGTTATTTGAAGTACGTGTACTTTAACAGGAAGATTGTAGAACGATGTGTCCCGCCTAGCGGGCGCGAATACTTATATTTTCATATATTACAAAAATAAAAATACACTCCAGCTGTGAGATCGAAGATTTTGTCGAAACTCATCTTTGCAAGCTGTGTGTGATACTCCGATCGCGCGTATTACGGGTTGTGTGTCCTCATTAAGGATATAGGTCGGCGACTCCCCTTAGAACTACAGCAGTGTAGCTTGTACCAGGGCCAACAGGGTGGTGTTGGTCAGTCTGTGCGCGGAAACTACAAAAAGCCGTCTTTGAGGGGGACAAAATCTGACAGCTGTGGAAGGAAATGCATCAGTTCATCAAGTGTATCCTGTAAGTCGTATAACCGGTGAGGGGAGGGCGGAGTTTTTAAGGGCGTGGGGGGCTGGGTTTGAACAAGAGGGAACGGGGGGGAGGGGGAAACGGGCGGGGAAATTCAATCTGTGCGCGGAAACTCTAAATCCTTCAAGGGAACAAACATATATGTACATGCTGCGGCTTTGTCATCTGAAAAAAAGGTACCAGACACCACAATTATTATACGGCATCCCCGAAGATATCAAGAATTGACGAAATTGTGGCAGTAGAAAAAAACAGTCGCAAGGCTGATACAACAGCATACATCAGCGCGCTTCATTGCGTACTGCTGTAGTACTACTGAAGTATACCAGTACATATATGGAAGTCATACTCGTATTCGTACAAACCGGCTTCTTTCGGTAAGCAAGACCCTGAAACTAGTATGATGTGATACGAGTTACCCGGTGCCTGTAGGCGATTTCTCCTTTCAGATGTGGGCGCATTAATAATCGGCCCCTTCGATCCTCGGGTAGGTTCTGCTGCCCACTTTGCTTCTTGTCGCGGAGGCAGTCCTGCCAGCGGGGTGAGTACTGGTACTTCGAAGTATATGATTCACAGTCAAGACACGACACCTGGGTTCTTTTGATAGCTTTTGAGCGGCAGTTCAATGGGCTCGCCGTATTCAACCTGAGGAGCTACCGCGCACTGATGTAAAAATCAAAATACATACCGGTTCATGGTACTGTACCCGATACAGCTGCAGACTATTGTAAATCTGTACCTGGTACATTTGACATCTCTACATCTCTACACCAGGTATGCGTGTATTCACCAACGGAGGGACGCAAAGATACTGCCTTCTCCCACCAGGTACTAGATAGGGTTATCGTTGCCTGTTTCCTGAGCGGGCTCGCTTGATGCATCCCTCGCCCCTCAGAGTTCCCACTTGAACACCGCCTTCTTCCATTACTCGCAGAACGGTCCGGCTTTCTTTGATTGCTTCCTTTACTTTTTTTTTATTTCAGGTTGTTTCTTGATTTCCTGCTTGCTTCCTTCAAATGTGGGTTCTGCCAACTCCGTTTATGGTAGGATTCTTCTTTGATAAGATATATGTTGACCTCTCAACTGTTTCCTTCAAATTTCGTTTTGGCCAACTTAATTTACTTTATTTTTCATTCGTTCTTTACTCTACCTGCTTTTTTTTTGTGGAAGTTGAATAAGTATCATCACAGCGGATTTTAGCTGAGCTTAGCTCAGTTTGGCGCATCAGCTCAGTTCAGCTCAGCAGTGCAGCGGAGATCTAGCTCAGCAGCGCAGCGCCGTGCCCTGCCGTGCGGGGCGGTGCTGTGACATTATGTGCCGTGCCGCGTACTGCTGTGCTGTACTTAGTCTTTCATACATGCCAGCAGGTATCATTCCCAGTATCATACCAGGTACCGGTACACCACGTCTATACGTACTACGTTGTGGAATAACAAAAAATGCACTCTCAGCTCAGCTCAGCGACGGGTTAGCAGCGCAGCGCAGCGCCGTGCGGTGCTGTGCCGTGCCGTGCCCTGCCCTGCGATGCGGTGCTGCACCGTGCTACGGCGCGCTGCGCTGTGCTTTCTTTGGTGCATATAGTATCAGGTATTTGAGAAGAATCAGGTACCAGGTACCGGTTTGTACGTGTGTGCTCGTCTTTTTGCCTTCGTGATTGATAGTCTTCTCTCACTCTCCTTCATATTTGTTTTCTTTCGCAATTTACACCCATACTGACGATCAGAACGTGACATCGCCGGCAAGCACACAGCACAGCACAGCACAGCACAGCACAGCACAGCACAGCACAGCACAGCACAGCACAGCACAGCACAGCACAGCACAGCACAGCACAGCACAGCACAGCACAGCACAGCACAGCACAGCACAGCACAGCACAGCACAGCACAGCACAGCACAGCACAGCACAGCACAGCACAGCACAGCACAGCACAGCACAGCACAGCACAGCACAGCACAGCACAGCACAGCGCAGCACAGCACAGCACAGCACAGCACAGCACAGCACAGCACAGCACATCACATCACATCACAGCACAGCACATCACAGCACGGCACAGGGCAACCAACTCCGCACAAGTAGCTCTTGGCATTATCAAATCGGTGGTTGCACCAAATCATGGGCCTCTTCTCTCTGCCTCCTTCACATTTTGTTCTTTGCGCGAGCATAGCGGAATCCTTGTATACCACATGATACCGGTACCAGACGATAGCGGGAGAGCTACTAATTTGGACCGCTGATCAGTACCATGATATCACATACTCGTATACTACTGTGATACAACGAACAGCGTATTGTGCGTACAGCTGGACAACAGCAACGATTACTCCATCCGCCGGAGGACAAAAAAAAAAGAAGAAAAAAAGCAACGATTACGAAAGGCGGAAACTGCGGGATGGATGGGCACACGATCCATGCACTTGCGCAACGCCACGGCGCATTCCGTGTGCTGCGCTGTCAGAAGGCAATGCTACGAGTGTTATCCTCCCGTGCGTGCATCGTCTTACATCACAGGGGTCGGTATCATACCTGGTAGGCTATATGATATACCAGGTACCTCGTACCAGGTATTAAGGGGCCGCTCCGATCACACTACTGTTGTAACTCCATACTGTATGTATTTTCTCTCTTTCTTCTTTCGTGTTTTTTGTCTTTGCCGCAGCAGCTATACTATTTCCAGTATCATAAGAGGCTACGAAACACGCCTTACGGAAAACGTGATCCCTTCCGAACCACACCGAGTAACGACATCTTTGGCTTGAAAGAAAGCTTAGGTTCAGCCCAGTACATTTTGAACCACAAGCATATACCCAGTGTTCCTCTAAAGTGCAATCCTTGGTGTGTTTGAATCCGGTATAGATTTTCTTGAATTTCGGTCTTTCGCAGCTCTACTGCATTGCTGTGCTCGTGCTGTAAGGAACGCGGGGCTCCGTTAGAGGCTGGCATCGGTCGGTATGCTAGTGGTTGCATTGTCGCCGAAGTTTAATGTTAAACAACCGTGACGCGAGAACTTGTACGTTTTTCAGGGTCACCAATACATGGGAGTGTGCTATTTATAGCGATAGTCTCTTAGGCGTTTTGCGGGTTGAACGATGCGTCCTAGTGATCTGGCACCAGTACAAAGAAGGTTGCCGTTGACATTGTCGTCCTGCTGCTGAAAATATCGCGACAAACGAAGGTCTGGTTGAGGAGATGTTGCGTTTTCCGTAAGGCGCTATTCCTACCGCGAGAAAATGTATACCAGAAATAGTATGGCTTCTGCTGAAATATTTTTACAGCTATTTTTGCTCGAGCAAACAAATACATACAACCCCCCCCCCCCCCGGTATGTGTCAACCGGAAATACCGGCACTATTCGAACTTGCAACCGGCACTATCCGCGTACTGGCACTACTGGTTGCCCATCTATGCCTGACGATTTCACTGGCACTACACTACACACCGGGCACTCAACCAGCGCTGCAGAGGGACCCGTACTGCTGTACACCTCGAAGAGCGGAGTGACGAAAAACGTTTGACATACGTTCCTGACGTATTCCACTCCAGAGTTATCGTCGTAGTCTGTTTTATGGCCATGAGCTAGATTATGGCGAGAACAGCAGCAGAACCAACAACTTCAACGACTATGTACGAGTCGAGTACGGGATAACTCTTGCTGCTGTGTGGGTGCTCATGATACTCCGCTATTAACACTGCTGCTGTGCTGCTGTGCTGCTGTGCTGCTGTGTTGTGGAGGAAATCACATGCTCCGTACCAGCAGGCAATCAGGCACTTCTGGGCGGCAGGCGTACAGGTGTACGAGTATGATTCCGCGTTCGCATGTCCAGGCTTGGGTTCGACCTTGCCACCACGTGCCAACTATAGCAGAGAAACCCGCCGCCTCTTGCCTCAACTACACAGCAAGCAGCCGTCGCCGCGTCGCCGCAGCAGTAGCAGCAGAGACAGCTGCAACCCCGACCAGAGGGCACGCAAGTTCGAGCAAATAAGGTACTGCAAGGCAGTGCCAGGTACGAGTAAATTTGGTGCTGCTGTACTGCTGTACCAACGAAGACATGCTGACAGGCAGCGGATTCGCCTTGAGTTGCCGTGACAGACACGAAATTAGTAGGGTGTAGTGTTTAACACTCCACCGTGCACCCTTGGCAGCGCACGTGTATTCATCCTTGCTGGAGATGTCTCCTGCGGGAAGGGCAGCACAGAGAGAAGAACGTGGCGGTTTGCTGACAGTACGAATTTCAAGTCAGAAAAGTCCAGGTCACCTGAAACCAAGAATCCCACAGTCGCCAAAGCTCCGATCGGCACCAGCGGGTCCTGCCTAGATTTAATCATGAACTTGTCGATAAACGAAGGAGCTCTCTCGTCGCCCACCATGGTGTCAGCGGTGGCGCAGCGAGTGCACAGCACACAACAATGAGTCACGTTGTGCGAAAAATTCAAGAACTCGCAGTTTTAGGTTTTCACTCGAGAAGGAAGGCGTATATTAATTTATAATTTGTTTAGTACTTTTTTTCAACGCGGGGAGTTTAGACCAATCAAAGTATTCTGTCGGAGCCTAAAAATAAAACCAATGAAATGAGAGCCCGCCATTTTCGGCCGCATCGTGCGATCTTGGGGGCAGGGACAAGCCTAAGAGAATACGTGCACACGCGCACAATGGTGCACAGGCACGCGGGCACGCGGGGAACACAGATGCAAAGGGCACACGGGCGCATGGGCACACGGGCACAAGGGCATGTACCTTTGGCGGAAGGCTGTGCCTGCAAATCGACAAGTGGGGACGGTATGGTGCCGGTAGGTCGCCGTCCTGATCGTTATGCAAAGCCAATGCATATACTACTTTAAGCGGAAATATAAGAGAGACGTAGTATTTTTGTATGGTTGGGACATATCCGTTACATTTCCAACCAGAGCGCGAGACACAACGTAATTTCGTACCTGGTACCTGGTACGCGATAGGCCGAGAAACAAGCATGTGCAAGAGACAACCATCAAGGCAATGCCTTGCATTGATACTCAAGTGTTTTGCATATTCGATGCACTCAGGTGCCTGCCGTCGAGAACGTAGGTCAGCCTCCCGCCGATTGTCTATTATACTTGTACCAGGTATGAAACACCTTATCACAGGTACAGCGCACCCCGCCGGGCGATTTTTCGAGCTGATTTTCTCGGCAATCGTGACGGTGCAAATGCCAAGCGACGCGCCTACAGAAACATCTCTGCTCTACGAATCACCATACTCGTGTTATGTGCACCCCTTGTTTTGGAGAGGATCGGCTTTGAAAATCGTCCTAGGGGCACGTTATCTCACGTGTTATTGTTTCTTGCTGTGAGTAGGCTGTGCAGCCGCTACAGTGATGCACATTATTCGACCTGTCTGCAGCATCGCCACGGCGCTGCCATGGCACGGCTGCCTGACATGACGCTGCCATGGCACTGCTAGAAAGGCTAACATGGTACTGCAATGACGGTCCATGGCAGTGTCATGGCAATGCCACCGCAGCTGCCATGCCACGCGTCATGGCCTGCTGCAAAAACGCACTGCCAGACAAAGATAAGGGTTAGGCAATTTTTTTTGCAGTCGATCGGATCCATCATCAGTAGAAAGATGCCCTTTTCGACTGAGGGACCAAATAAATCGAGCTTCTTATACAGTCGACATGTCGAAGAAGGGTTTTTTCAACTCACATTTTCCGACCGAGCGATCCGGCTGGCGCGTCCAGTCGAAAAAATCATCGATTCGACTGGATGCGCCATTCCGATTTCTTAGTCGAGGACGTCGATTAACCCCTCGACCCATCCCACCACAACACACGCACGCCCACACATCAACACTATACCGGGTATCATAGTATCCTATAACATCGCCGATGCCGAGTTACTTCTGCCATCACGCTGCTGCTGCTTCTCGCCGCGAATCAGCGCGGCACTTCCTGTCCCGCCCGCCAGCAGCATGTATCACACATGTATATATACTTAGTATCACACGATGGCATATGGCAGCAGCGCGCGGTATCGAAACATTTTCTCAACAGCGGTTAAGCTTGCTGTAGCTTCGGCGACTCTAGCCTGAGTGCAGCGCCACAAACTAACGCAGCTTTGGCGGCTTTGGGTCAAGTCCAACGCCACCAACCCGATTGGACGAGGGATCGTTGCGTGTGAAGCACGCGATGCTCGCGAAGAACGCACTAAGCAAAGAGCTCCCAACCGACTTTCGGCCATCATACAGCGGCACTCCCTCACACCAACCACCCCCAGAGAGCTCAAAACTGTCAAAACGGCCCGACTAATGATAAGAAGAAGGTTCAGATGAAGCGAATCGAAGAAAGTCGTTGGAAAAAAATGTTTTTTTGAGTCACGGATCATACTGTGTAAGATTGGGCTTCAGGGTTCGGGTTATGGCTAGGGTTAGCTTTAGGGTGAGGATGACTGTACCACGATGGCGGTCTCATGGCAGTACTATGAGACTTATCATTAAACACTTTCATGACGATGCCATGATGGCCAGCCATGGCGGTCGGTGCCATGAAAACTCATGGCAATGCCATGAAAGCCCATGACACCGCCATGGCATTGCCGGAACTACCCATGGGGATTCACGAAGGCCCATGTACGCCCGTGGAATGTCGTGGGCTCCCATGACACGCTATGGCTCCCACGACATCGCCGTACCATGGCATCGGCGCCATGACATTGCCACGGAAGCCCACATGGCAGTGCCATGACAGTGGCATGAAACCTACGGCAGCACCATGGCTCGCCATGGAAATTGGCGTGACGCGCCATAAAGAAGAAACACATCGTACACCCCCCCTTCCACCGCCACCGGTATCGAAGCCTTACATGAGTGCCGAAGGGCACGGTGCGACGGGTATACACCAGTGAAGAAACATACATGGAAGCGAGAAACTTCCCAGCAGGTAGGTAATTCTTACTGATGACATAGCCCATACACAAACGACGCTTAGTACTTTTCTTACTATTAATATCATACCTCATAGGCAGGGTGTGATTGCCGCCAAGAATTATCTAACCAAGCACCGCGTGCGTGCTAAGGCAGGGATAGCACCTTTTTGCTAAACTGTTTCTGGATAGCGCGGGGGTCCGCAACTGGGGACCCACTTACTACTCAATGTCGTGAGAAAACGGTTGTTTATTTTTTGGTGTTTTTGGTTAGATACCTGGGGGAACCTAGACCATAAAATTCTTCATCGGGTTGCACTTCCTTTTGTTTACTTGTACCAAAACTAGGTTTTGGGTGGGAGAGAGTGGCCCTCAAGCCGGGAACCTTGGGAAAAAACATGCGATACAGAAAAGGACCAACAAGTCAGGGAACGGTTGGACATCGGCGACCTGGGAGGCGCGGCGTGACAAAGTCGAAGCCAGCGTGATGCCGGCCATGACCTGTTGGTTATATAGAACTACCCCTGCGTGGGCCAGTGGGTCGTTCTAAATAACCAACAAAATATATGTTTGCGAGTCCGCCAATTGACTCTCACCGACTTCGTAACAGGGATCTCCGGGGCTCTCTCCCCTCGCCACGCACTTCCGTAGTATTCACAAGAGCGAACTATCATAACCATTCATGTTTCCAGCGCGCACGCTCGCCAATACGTTATTTCCTTATTTTGCTTTCCCCGGAAAAAAGCGGGAATATGAGGTCGGTGGGACTCGACTGATAAGGATGGTATCATAGCGAAGACGAAAGCAAGACTTGCGCCTAAGGGCTTTAGCCAGGTGCAAGACGGAGATTACTTTCAAACGTTTGCACCAACCCCATCGTCAGCGCCAATCAAATTCTGGCGGCCGTTGCAAATGAGCAAGGTCTGAAGATTTTCCATTCAGACGTAACACAAGCTTTTGTCCGCGCCAAACTCGACGCCGAGATATACATGAAACTACCCGATGGGTATGGTGACATGTCAGGAAATATTGTTCGCCTCAACAGGTCACTATATGGTCTAAAACAGAGTGGACAGCAGTGGGCGAGACTACTGGTAGACACCGTGGTACTATTCGGCATGGAGCACAGTAGGACTGATCCTTGTGTTTTTCGTTTGGTTGTGGATGGCAAGGTAGAACTGATTAAGTATGGCCGTTCATGAAGACGACATTGTGGTTGCAGGATCGGACGAGACATGCAGAGACTTCCATGCCGCATTAAACACTAAGTTGCCCACGAATAACCTAGGCGAGTTAACTTGGTATACTGGTTGTGCTTTCAAGCGTAACTGGGAATTGGGCACGTTGGATATCATGCAGAAGGCTTTCGTTGAAAGCATGCTGAATAGTTTTAGTGTGGACTCGTCTCCTGACATTACCGCGACCCCTGGCGTTGAACTAGGTCCAAGAGAGGAGGGCGAACCAAAGGGAGACTGGCCGTACAGGGAGGCTGTAGGCAGTCTGATGTGGCTGTCGACCATGACGCGGCCAGACATCTCGAACGCGGTGCGTGCTGTGGTGCATCATTCTCTCAACCCCACCGACAGGCACTGGAAAGCAGTTATGAAAATCATGGCATACCTAGGGACAAGGGGTATGGGTTTGACTTTTGTAAGAGGTTCGGGATTGGATCTGACTGCATATAGCGATGATGGCTGATTAGTCGAATGACAGGCGCTCGGTGTCGGGGACGGTAATTACCTTGGGGGGTGCTGCCGTCAGTTGGGCAAGTAGCACACAGAGGTGCGTTACGTTGTCTACAGCAGAAGCAGAGTATGTAGCCCTCGGCGAAGTGGTGAAGGAGGCTCTGTTTACAGGGGAAGTGTTATCTTTTATATGTCCCGAGCTAGCCGGATCGTGTGTCCGAGTATTGAAGATAATCAGGGGGCCATAGCGCTTGCTGAGAACCCTCTTAGTTATGCGTGGAGTAAGCACATAGATGTGCGGTACCATTTAGTCCGAGAGCTACTTCGTGCAAAGCAAGTTAGCATTCAATTCGTAGTTTGGGAACAGCAGGATGCGGATATTTGGACGAAATCCCTTGCTGCGACCCCTTGTAATATCACCGTAAGTTTTTGTTGAACTCACCGTTGGGGGATGAGTAAGGGGTGCGAGCATTATTCGATGAGTACCATGTTTGAGTCATGCGAGGAATAATTTGTCATGCCGCCACCCCACGCTACTTTGAGGGGGCAAAGGTGAGTAGGGCATTACTTGACATTTTAGTTTCTGGCCATGGTTATCGTTTGAATACGGCCATTGTTACAATCTCAATGGTTTGGATGATGTAAGATATACAGGGGTTTTTGACCCGGTGGCCGGGTTTCCTCCTGCGGGACTGTCGCTGGCTGTTCTTTGGTCCTAGCTTGTTGTCTTGGATGCCCGTTCGGTCCCGTCACTGCTGTGAAGAGCCAGGGATGGTGTTAGTTTGGATCGTCACAGCACGACGGTTACAAAAGTTGTAAAGGGTTACGTATAAATTCGTAGGCGTTTCTATGTAATTTGTCTCTTGAGAGGATAGCTCTGGCACTCTCCTCTTTGCTCCTTCTCTCCTATATGCCCTCTAATACAACGGAGATAAGAGAAAAGAACTTTTGTTGGTTATATCGCACTACCCACTGGCCCACGTAGACTACGTGGGCCAGTGGGTAGTTCCATATATCCAACAAAATGTATGTCGTGGGTTCGAATCCCACCGACTTCATATTTCCGCCTTTTTCCGGGAAAAGTAAAAAGGAACTAACGTATTTGCCAGCGTGCGCGCTGGAGACGTGAATGGTGATGATACTTTGCTCCTGAGTACTACGGTAGTGCGTGGCGAGGGGAGAGTCCAGGAGACCCCTGTTACGAAGTCGGTGAGAGTCAAAAGGCGGACTCGCAAACATGTCTTTTGTTGGTTATATAGCACTACCCACTGGCCCACGTAGTCACAAAAAAGCGGAAATATCAAGTCGGTGGGACTCAAACCCAGGACTTATCTTTAGTTTGTTATTATATAGAACTACCCACTGGCCCACGTAGTCACTGACGTATCTCTTGTTGGTTATATAGAACTGCCCACTGGCCCACGTAGTCACGTGACTACGTGGGCCATTGGGTAGTTCTATACAACCAACAGAAGCATGTTTGCGAGTCCGTCAATTGACTCTCACAGACTTCGTAACAGGGATCTCCGAGGCTCCCCCCCCTCGCCACGCACTACGGTACTACTCAGGAGCAAGCTATCATAACCACGGGTGTGTTCGGTACGGTACCGGTATTCTCGGTACCGGTATGGATGTCGTACCGAACTTACCGAAGAGGATGTCGTACCGAACTTACCGAAGAGTCCGGTACCGGTATTGACGTCGTATCGAACTTACCGAAGTTTCCAGTACCGGTATTGATGTTGTACCGAACTTACAGTTACCGGTGCCGGTATTGTTGCACCGGATTTACCGAAGTGTCCGGTACCGGGATTGATGTCGTACCGAACTTACCGAATCGTCCGGTACCGGGACGAAATTCTGTACCGGTACCGGTACCGGTTCCGGCACACACTTGAATACATATACCGGTAATACCGGCGGCTTCGACGCACACTTGCGCATAGTTTAGGTACATAAACTGGACATAAACTGGCGGTACATGCACAGAGCAGATCTGGAAATGGCCGGGGGTACCCTCTGAGGTACAAAGTTGAAGTGAATTGTACTCGGCTCTTATGTTTTCAATATTTTTCTCCTCATTGATCTTTGTCTTGATACGCTGTTCAAAAGGTAAGGTACCCTTTGGATTATCAGCAGGGCGCCGTCTTCTCGTCGATCGTTTCGACGTACACGCCAATCAAGTACATAAACGAGGCTTCACGCGTACGTTCCCTCCGAAAACCGGCCGGCACCGGGAAACCATCGACGGCTTTGATCGTCTCCGCCGGCAACTCCTACACGTCTCCCGTGGGCGAGTTGTACACAAGAGCAGGAAAAATACCGGCACGGCTTTCTTTTCCGCGTCCACGTCGATAACTTCTGCAGCTGGCGTCGGTGTGTGTGGGAACTGACAAACTTTAAAGATGACCCGCCACCAGAAGGGGTGGCATCACTGCTGGAAGCCGCCTCATTATGGGGAGTTGCACCCTTACTCATGCTCAGAGTCTCGGTAAACCGAGCGTACTGAAAGATGCCTGGGGAACGGGGCGTGCGTGGCTGTTGGAGTGCTGCCTGGAGCCAAAGCTCCAAGGGATGACGTCACAATGTGGTGGAATCGGGTTGATATCGTGCCAAACGTACCGAAGTGTCCGGTACCGGGTTGATATATGTGCCAACCTTACCGAAGTGTCTGGTACGTATGTGCATACCGGTACCGCCGGTATCGGTATTGATGTCGTACCGAACTTACCGAAGTGTCCGGTACCGGTATTGATGTCGTACCGAGCTTACCGAAGTGTCCGGTACCGGCATTGATGTCGTACCGAACTTACCGAAGTTTCCGGTACCGGTATTGACGTCGTACCGAACCTTCCGCAGTGTCCGGTACCGGTATTGATGTCATACCGAACTTGCCGAAGTCTTCGGTACCGGTATTGATGTCGTACCGAACTTACCGAAGTTTCCGGTACCGGTATTGACGCTGTACTGAACTTACCGCAGTGTCCGGTACCGGTAATACCGGCGGTATATACCGCCGGTACGCCTCGGTACGTACCGTACCGCACACGCCCTTGATCATAACCATTCACGTCCCCAGCGTGCACGCTCGCAAATACGTTATTTCCTTTTTGCTTTTCCCGGAAAAAAGAGGAAATATGACGTCGGTGGGACTCGAACCCACGACATATCTTTTTTTGTTGGTTATATAGAACTTTCCACTGGCCCACACGTAGGCATTATATAGAACTACCCACTGGCCCACGTAGTCATTTGTCTACGTGGGCTGGTGGGTAGTTGTATATAACCACCAAAAGATATGTCGTGGGTTCGAGTCCCACCGACGTCATAATTCCGCTTTTTTCCGGGACAAGCAAAAAGGAAATAACGCCTTTGCGAGCGTGCGTGCTGGAGACGTGAATGCATGGTATGACTACGTGGACCAGTGGGTAAAGTTCTATATAACCAACAAAATTAACCAACAAAATATATGTCGTGGGTTCGAGTCCCACCGGCTTCACATTTCCGCTTTTTTTCCGGGAAAAGCAAAAAGGATACCAGGAAACGTCTTTGCGAGCGTGCGAGCTGGAGACGTGAATGGTTATGATAGTTTGCCCCTGAGTACTACGGTAGTGCGTGGCGAGGGGAGAGAGCCCCGGAGATCCCTGTTGTACGAAGTCGGTGAGAATCAATTGGCGGACTCCCAAACATATCTTTTGTTGGTTATAGAGCACTACCCACTGGCCCACGTAGTCACGTGACATACGTGGGCCAATGTGTAGTTCTGTATAACCAACATGATGTTGGCATCCGATTCCAAGGACACCACGATGCCAGTACCATCGCCAATTGGCATGGGCAAGCCAATGAAATGTAAATTGATTTGTATCACGGTAATGTCATTGAAAATTTTAAAAATATGCATCGTGGCAAGGCCACGGAACTGTCAAATGATTCGCATAGTTGCGATCAGGGCTGTTGTAACAGGAGGCATGGACACCACAAAAAAGCTCGGAGAGCCCAACATGAGTGTTAACGGCAAACCACGATAAATAGAATACAGAATCGTGTTTAGATACGTCCTCGAAAGGCATGTAATTATCCGAATTTAAGATAATTTGGATGGGTTTCGTATGATAACGTTTTGGCGTTTTATTTCGGGAAAGTTAGGAAATAGATCGGAGGCACGTGCCTCCGATCTCAGAAGCTATCCGGGGCTCTGGTGGAATCGAATAAAGCAACGACTCTTCGTACGAAGGAAAAGAAAGCAAGTACTCTCCGAGGACCTGCTCAAATGGCAGACCTGCAGGGGGAACTCTGTGTCCCCACCTATAACCTTACATTCGTCTGCCCATGTGGTTGATGCTTGCCACCGGCGCTGGCCCAGTGTGGATAATGAACACTTCCACGCACTGGATATCACCTCATAATCTTTCTAGAGCCATTCATGCCGCTGCTTCCCAACCCCCCCACCCCCCTCCCCCCGCCCCCAACGCTCCCTCCTTCCCCACCACACGCACCATCGCCTAGATCTAGCACCATACGTATAGCAAACCCCTACATCTGTGCCACCTGAAGCCCTTCCCTCCCCCCCCCCACCTCCTCCCCCCCTCCCCCACCCCCCACCTCCGCACCCCCCCACCCCACCCCACCCCCACCCCCTCGAATACTCCGCCCTTTACTCACTGGTTGTACGACTTACAGGATGTACATGATAAACTGGTGCATTCTTTCCAAAACCGTCACATTTATCCCCTTAAAAGAATGGATAGTTTCCACGCACAGATTGAGCTGCCCCCCCCCCCCCTAATAATAAACTGGTGATATATATATAATTTTTAAAAATCTATTACATAGTTTTTCCATGTACTTTTTCGAACGCACACTGGTGAGGGTCCTTCCAACGCACACTGTGTCGGGCCCTTGCCAACGCACACTGAAGGGCGTCCCGGGGGGGGGCGGTTCGGCGCCCCCCCCCGACACTGCTACTAGCATCCAAGCACTGTTCGGCTGCCCTGCCAACCCAGCACATACACCAACACCAACACACACTACACTGCTAGTACCCATCCAAGCACCGTGCGGCTGCCATCCAAGCACAGCGTTCCTGCGGTACAAATCCCTTCCATCACCTGTGTATGCATCATCTCCCATGTATGTAGTCTAGACTATGCGTCTCCAGCTACGGCTGTGCGTCCTGTAACAATTTTGATGATCGTGGCATATTAGCACCCACTAATGACAGCATAGACGAAACCAAATGCCCCGCACGAGCAGGATCGAACAGCAGAGGCGCAAACGTTCCAGCGCATGCACCACCAGCGCTAGGGTGGCAGGGCAGCCGAACGGTGCTTGGATGCTACTACTAGCAGTGTAGTGTGTGTTGGTGTTGGTGTGTGTGCCCCAAAATAAACCACCAGCTCGTTGTTTGCCAAAACCGTCAGATGTACCCCCTTGAAGGATGTATAGTTTCCACGCACACATTGAGCTACCCCCCCCCCCCCCCCCCCCCCATCCCCCCCCCCCATCCCCCCCCCCCTCCCCCCCCCCCCCTCCCCCCCCCCCCCCTCCCCCTCCCCCCACCCTCGCCCCCCATCCTCGCCCCCTTTTGGTCAAAACCAGGCCCCCACGTTCTTCAAAACTCCGCCCTCCACTCACCGGTTACTCGACTTACAGGATTCACTTGATAAACGGATGCATCTCCTTCCACAGCTGTCAGGTTTTGTCCCCTCAGAAACGGGTTTTATAGTTTCCGCGCACAGACTGACTAACATCACCCTGTTGACCCTGATAGCGACACTGCTGTAGTTGCAAGGGGAGTCGCCGACCTATATCCTTAATGAGGATACACAACCCGTAATACGCGCGATCGGAGTATCACACACAGCTTGCAAAGATAAGATGAGTTTCGACAAAACCTTCGATCTCACAGCTGGAGTGTATTTTCATTTTTTATAATAGTGTTAAGATACGGCCTCGAAAGGCCTGTAGGTATCCGAATTTGAGATCATTTGGATGGGTTTCGTATGATAAGGCTGGCGGTTTATGTTCGGGGAAGTTAGGAATTAGATCGGAGGCACGCGCCTCCGATCTCAGAAGCTATCCCGGGCTCTGGTGGAAACGAATAAAGCTATATCTCTACGAAGGAACGAAAGTGAGTACTCTCCGAGGACCTGCTCAATTGGCAGACCTGCAGGGGGCACTCTGTGTCCCCCACCTTTAATTTCACATGTGGCGTCGACGGCAGGACAGAAAAAAAAAAACGCCGCTATTTGAGGCGCAGGGCTGTCGTCTTTTTGTCATTGTTCAATTTCGCCCTGCCGACGCCCCCCTCAGTCCAGAGCCGGGAGGCGACCAGTGTACGGGTCTGTGTGCCATCTTTTATGTTTTGTGTGTTGTATTTGTTCTGCTTTGTTTTTTTTTTCGTCTAAACACTTCCTCCCCTAGCGGGGCTGTAGGTGTTGGCACCTTCCATCCCGGGTATTCGTCGTTTCCTCGTCTAGCCCCCCGCCTTGCCGATGGCCCGCGGGAGGTTTTTCGCATGACTTCTCCCTTGTGTTAGCGCCTGTGTTCCCCTCCATATCGACGAGGGCTCGCCTCGGCACAGTACCTTTTCTGTGGTTGGTTTACCGTAGAGCCTTTCCTACCCCCCCCGCCACACCGGCGGCATGCGGCAGGTTCTAGAGCCTTTTCTGCCCCCCCCGCCACACCGGCGGCATTCGGCAGGTTTTTGATGGGTGACTATTGCCTTGATGTAGGGTCTGCTTTTCTTTCTACTGCTTTTCTTCGCGTGTTCCTGGCTCCATAGCCAGACGGTTAGAGGTGTGGGAGTGGGGTTTGAGGAGCCGCATCTTCGACTCATGGTCTAGTTCGTAGAACCGGAGTTTCCCCGAATCTCCCATATTTCTGCATATGCGACTCATCAGGGTGGGCTAGTGTTAAGATACGGCCTCGAAAGGCCTGTAGGTATCCGGATTTGAGATTTGGATGGGTTTCGTATGATAAGGTTGGCGGTTTATATTCGGGGAAGTTAGGAATTAGATCGGAGGCACGCGCCTCCGATCTCAGAAGCTATCCCGGGCTCTGGTGGAAACGAATAAAGCTATATCTCTACGAAGGAACGAAAGTGAGTACTCTCCGAGGACCTGCTCAATTGGCAGACCTGCAGGGGGCACTCTGTGTCCCCCACCTTTAATTTCACAATAACAATACATGGCGTGCAGGTCGCCATGTATTCGTATTCGTGGGTTCGAATCCCACGGTGGTCACTACTATGGAGCCTGGCCTCTCACGGATCCTGGTGTCGAAGTGGAGAGGGCCTTCCCGGGGGTCTTGTACTCGTCTCGTAGCTGGCGTCGGAGCGGAGACGGCGTCGCGGTGCTGAGGTCCCTTGACGATCGTCTTCACAGCGGGCGCACGCCGAAACCTTTCTTTCTTAGATGTAGCAACGAGATGCTAAAGCTAGAGTGACGGTGGGCTTATGCCCTCTCGTCATGCGGCGGGATTATCTTTCGGTGGCTGACTTTCCGGGCATGGGTCAACACCGTCTATGACGGGTGACACCGCTCGCGACCCGGGATCGTGTGACCGGTGACGTGTCCTCTCGCGCATGCGTGTACGTGATCTACGATAGGCATCTACGACCCTGTCTTCCACAATAAAAATATTATAGTAACACCAATGTTTTCGTACGGTACGTACGTACGTATTGATCATTCGATTTTGAACAGAGAAACCCAAATCATCAGTATAGACTTACTTACTAATATCTTTGCTGAAAACGCTCGGTTGGTGCATCCCTGGCATCTCCGAGGTCGGACGGTCCAGCTTACTTGCGGAACGGTCCAGCTTTTCTTTGATTTCTTGCTATACCTTACGAATCTATTTTTGTTGAAAATACATATCGAATTTTTTATGGGGATCGTTTTTTTTTCCTGATGTGACACCCAGGAGATTCGAACCACCGAAGACCAAGCTTATAAGCGGACAGTTTTTTTTTTTTTTTTTTTTTTTTTTTTTATCCTCCGGTGGATGGGGAAAAATAAAGCTTTAGCTCACCACACTTCCACGTATTTTCATACGCGTCGTGTGTCGATTTAACTCAGTTGCTTTCGCAGCCCAACGCTAGCTGGCGCACCCTTCGGGTCCCATTGTAGGTACAGCCTAAGCTGTCCCTATCAGTGGTCTTCGTTACAACCCCGGCAGCGCAAGCTGCCGTTGTATACGGATGCGTGTGTATGTCGACCCGGCCTGTCCCCTGAGGGTCAGTTTCGGTGGAGATAGCCACCCGGAATGTCATCTTTCCGGGTAGTGTGGGACTTGCGCAAGCTCACCCACTAACAAAACCCCTGGCCATGGGAGATGGCCTTCCGCCGGACAGCGGACAGTCTATCTACTAGACCACAACGTCACATTGATATCTATTTTATTTTTACAAATAAAGTTGATAAATAAATACCAGGTAGGTACCAAGTAAAGTATCGATTCTTCATGAGGATATTTTTTTTTCCCGATGACGCCCGGATTCGAACCAGCGAAAAGGTCAGGATAATAAACGGACAGTTTATCTACTAGACCACAATGTCACAGCAGCTGCAGTGGTATCTACCAGCCAGTACTATTTTTTTATGTGCAACTACTACTACTGCTGTATATCAGCGAAACATGGATATACCACGCACCTCGCAAAGTTGAGTTTCAATTATTCAATCGGTCGTACTCACAGCTGACGTTTTTTAATTTTTATATAGAGTACAAGGGCTTCGCTCGCGGGCGGCTGGGCGCCGCCCGCTACGCTTGCGGAAGGAGGAATAGACATTCAGTAGAAAGGCGGAAAAGAAGCACAAATGGCGCAACTGGCGACTTGAAAATGCCAAGAGGTCCATATATAGTACAACGGTACAGGATAGAGACGATTATGATTATGAGTTTGTTATTATCATCCATTCGCCCAGTCCATGATGGGCACGTCGGAGGACTTGCTTGGCATGTCCTTCCACCTCTCAGGTAGCACCTAGGTCCTGTACACTTATTAATAGCTCTCTCTAAGTCGATCATCAATAATAAATTATCGCAGTGCATAAACACCAGGCACGCGCTTGTCAAGGATAGAGACAGGAAAACTACAACTTAAGATGTAAAAGAGCGCAGTGCCAAAAAAAACATGCTGGAAGCAGGAACTTGAACGCACACACCGCAAACATGTGAAGTACATTCATTTGTATTCCTGAAAGACGAAGAGCACGCATTTAGGCATAGTTCTCAAAAAACGATGCTGGTATAGTAAACCACAACTTAACGTTCTATAAAGAACGTGCTGTCAACATTGCTTCCGAAGGAGCATGCAGGCTTGCTTGGACTCTTCCTCCTCAGCGGAGGTACCCAGCACCTTGCACTCTTGTTTTTTGTCGATGGTCTTGAGGATCTGTCCACAAACGTTGAAGCATGGCGGGAGAACGTCGATAAGTGTTAAGGAATTAGTGGGGTATTAGTCCGTTTGACCACTTGCACAGGTCCACCAATAGCTTACCCAAACTAAGCCTTATAACTCTCTCCCCCCCTGAAACGGCGGGATAGAAGGTCGGCCGGATATACGGGCGGACCTGTCATTTATCCAAGCCGTTTCATTTCCTGGGTATACCGGGGAGAGTATTTTTCAAGTTCGCCATGGGAAAATCTGAAAAAGTTTATTATGTATGGTGGATGTGGGGATCGAACCCACGACCCAAAAACCCATGGTCTGTCGACGACGCCATTTGTTAAGGTATTAGTGGGGTATTAGTCCGTTTGACCACTTGCACAAGTTAACCAATAGCTTACCCAAACTAAGCCTTATAACATAAGTATGTGTAAAAAAGTATTCGTACTTCTCTCCAGCAGACGTCGTAACCATCCGAATTATTGGAGCTCCTTTCGCTGTTAGTAATTGTTGTGGTATTGTTGTACTTGCTCTTGGTACTTGGAAAAAGAGCCGCACTTCATAGACTATATCCGCACGCCATCCCCTAGTCTTGAGCAAGAGACATGGATGTCTCGACTCGTGACACACAGGACGCAAGATAAGAGTAGAACGTACCTCGATGTCGAACGCCCTCGTGGCACCGTGGGAATGGAATGCGGGATGTATATCGAGCAAGTGGTCGCCTGCCTTCTTCAGGAGGTCACCGACCTTGATGTCGCCGGTGCACTTCGTGTTTATGTCCTCGCCGACTTGGCGGCCCTCGGCGGCTGCTTCGCAGGGCTTCTGCAAACGACAACAACGGATGGGAATACCTTGCGTTCAGTGAATGTTCAAAATAGTAAGGCCACGTAGCTGTCGTCGATTTCCAAAGTTGGAAAGGAAGTCGTACAATTTAACACTGCTATAATGAAAGCGGTCGTTTATGGGCAAAGCCCTGCCTGGTACCACAACGTTGCTAACACCTATGAAACCACCACTGGGACGGGAACGAACGGGATTCACAGTCGCAACTGGTACGCGTAAGCCCCGGTATCCTGCTATATAAGGCCTACCGGCGGAATACCGACAACGAAGGGTAAGAGACAGTACCTGCTGTATATATTGTTCGGTACTACTCTATTACTGCTGCTATCAACACTATTACGACCGACGTGTACTGCGATTCCTGAAGAGGTTGCGCACCCTACTTGTACTCGCTAATACAAAGAGTTCATGTGGTTGTATGAAAAATGAGTAACAGTAGTAGTACACCGCGTCACTACATGAACAACTCGCTAACCCCAATCACGGGACTGCTCTCCAGCATCACCCAGGTTAACTTCAGCTTCTGTTTACTGCTATATATCAACCTCCAGTGTGTACTGCGACTGGTGCTGAGGTATCATGCTGCTGTGTTATTTATCACTGCATGGACCATTTTTACAACCCTGGCTGACCCCCGTGATGAGACTTGCCCGTTTTCATTGCGTCTTACATGTATAGATACCACGTAGTCGTAGTCGTACATCCAAAACGTGTGTTTATATCACAGCACAAAGCGTCACTGCATGGACCACTTGTTCAATCTCCGCTTACCCCGATGACGGGACTGCCCCGTACTCGTAGTCGTACATACATGAAGTGTGTTTGGCTGTACGTATGAAAAAGAAATCGCATCACACAGCGTCACTGCATAGGTCTACTCGTAGACCTGAGTACTTGTACAATTCCCGCTTACACCGCGATGACGGGACTGCCCCGTACACGTACTCGTACATGCAAAAGTGTGTTTGTACGCATGAAAAAGAAATCACAGCACAACAGAAATGTAACTCACGTTTCGTCAAGCTCTCAGCTCCTTCGTTAGGGACACCGATCGAAGGTGAATCACAGGTGTCCGCGTCACACCAGTCACACACACGAGGGTTGTCGCCGCTTCCCCAGTGCTTCTTGTTAAGGTTATGAAAAGCTTGGCAAGTGGAAGGCTCGTCACTCCTGCAGGTGTTGCAGACAGCGTACTGGGAACTCCTGTTTTTCCTATTTCGTGCGATGAGGAAGCCGTCACAACCCTTGCTCGGGCACGGCCAATCAGGATTGCCAGAAGAAGCTGAGTCCCGATCTTGCCCGACCAGCTTCCACACGCCTGATCCTGAACCTCCACCACCCCCACTGTTGGCGGAGCCTCCTCCCGCACTAGCCTTGGTCCGCTTCGCAAATTTCAACTTCAAATTGTTATTGCCGATCCGGCAAATTTCAAATTCAAATTGTTTGCAGCCGTCAACGGCAATTCCCTCTCAACAGCCAGCAATTGGCCAACTTCAAATAAAAGTACAAAAAAGAAGTTGCTGAAAAAGCAAAATAAAAATATCAGAGAGCAAGCAGTAAAGATCAGAGAATGAGAGCTAAGTAAGAATGAGACTAAGGAAATCAAGGAAGGCAAGGAACTTCGGGACGGTTCTTTTCCCCAGCAACTAATTTTCTTTTCGGCAATTACGGGCTGAGAAGGGCTGAGAGGGGGGAGGATATGCCGAGCGAGACGTCCGAGGGGGGCGAGGTCTAGGTATATAGTGTTATATATCGATTTTTTCAAGAGCATAATTTATTTTCCCTGATGACACCTGGATTCAACCAACGAAAACAGGCTTATAAGCGGACAGTCTTATCTACTAGATAGACCACAAACAAAGTGACATTGCTATTTTTTTTTTTTTTCGACAAATATATAAATAAATTTCGATTTTTCATGAGGATCATTTTTTTTTCGATGACACCCGGATTCGAACCAGCGAAGGTCACCAGAGGATTATAAGCGGACAGTCTATGTTGTTCTCAACCACAGCAGTCTATTGTTAAGGAATTAGTGGGGCATTAGTCCGTTTGACCACTTGCAAAAGGTTAACCGATAGCTTACCCAAACTAAGCCGTATAACACTCTCCCCCCCTGAAACGGCGGGATAGCAGGTCGGCCGGATATACGGCGGACCTCTGTCAATATCCAAGCCGTTTCATTTCCTGGGGATACCAGGGAGGGTATTTTTCAAGTTCGACATGGGAAAATCTGAAAAGTTTATTATTGTGGATGGTGGGGATCGAACCCACGACCCAAAAACCCATGGTCCTGCCGACGACGCCATTTGTTAAGGAATTAGTGGGGCATTAGTCCGTTTGACCACTTGCAAAAGGTTAACCGATAGCTTACCCAAACTAAGCCGTATAACACTATGTAATAGACCA
The DNA here is from genome assembly GCA_012845835.1 of Undaria pinnatifida. Lineage (NCBI taxonomy): Eukaryota > Phaeophyceae > Laminariales > Alariaceae > Undaria > Undaria pinnatifida. The sequence goes on from JABAKD010000019.1 coordinate 12,321,051, forward strand.
CAATGTGTTACAGCAGCAGTGAGTGGTGTATCTACCAGTACTATTTTTTTACCAATATATTTAAAATTTTTTCATGAAGAATCATTTTTTTTTCGTACAAGGGCTCCGCATGGGCGCCGGCATTCGCCGGCGCCCATGCTTCGGGTAGGGCAGGGCAGCACTTCGACAACTTAAGGTGTAGCTGTCCGATTTGGCATGCATTGAACTTTGAAGTAATGCCAAGAGTTTAATACGAACATGGGATTATGAAAGTCATGATTTGACAAAAGAAAAACGTAATACTCCATCATTCAACAAAGAAGGCAAGGATAGGCGAAACACACTGTGTTAAATGCGCCGTCAAGTAAAAGTTGGCGTCTATCAAACAAAAATACCGAAAATAGTATTTTCGAGAACCTGGGTCGCCTCTAGGCGAAACGAAAGAGGCCTTGGCATTAATGAAGAGACTGCACTGCTGTCCCCGTGGCAATGGAGGTTCGAAGTCGACAGGATGCAAAGTCGGTTTGCATCAAACGTCGACATGGGGCCATGTCAGCCGGCGAGGGTTTGGAAGAAGATTGCTTTGTTTGTTACGTGAAGGCTGTCGCATTGATTGGTCTGCGTGGTTGCGGGCGAGGAGAAAAACAAAGAAGAGGTGGGCGATCTCTCGTTGCCTCGGCGTTGTCTAAGATAGGTGCGGGGGTGGCTTTGCTCGTACGGGAGGTTGGCGTAGCGCTTCTTCTCTGTTTTTTCTCGAGGAGGCGGGATATATATGTGTGTCTGCTATCTTTGCTTCGTGGGTGCTTTCACGTTGTCGAAATCGGACACGTCCCCTCAATACATAATATCCGGAGTGTCTCTACCATGACGACTGCTGATGGTGCCGTGCGTATTTCCCCAGAGACTGATGATATATTATTTACTGGTAGAAATAATCATACCTGGTATACCTTTCTCTGCAACATTTTTTTTTCTTCATCCCATTTATCGTCCCCGCACCATTCTCGTGCTCCCTCCCAGTAGTAACTCAGATCCGGGGTCACATAGGGGGCCCTTCTCCTCCCTCCCCACTTCATCACGTGCCTTCATTTTTACCGCGAGGAGAATCGAGCATTTTCTTCCCTCGTCGACTCGCGTCGAATTGTACCTAGCAGGCGCTCTCAGCAGTTGATCTCTCTTTTTTATTGCATTTTTGCAAATTAAGTCAAATCTCATCGTGGTGGGTGTCGAACTCAAGGACAACCAAACGTCAGTAGTATTCGAGGGTAAAACCATTAGACCACCGGGGCGGCCGGCTGACAATTGATTAAAACAAAACAGGATCTTTGCATAGAGATTACATTCCCTCCCCCATATTGTATATGATATTACGATGGTTGACGCGATAGAGAATAAAGCGCCAAATACCTAAATATCAGCCTACGCGGAGTTTTAGATATCATGAACAACGAACGATCGCGACGGCAGAGCACGGCAAAGCATAGCGCTTCGCTCTGCGGAGCTAGCGCTGCGCAGCGGTGCGCTGCTGAGCTGAGCCGCAGGGCACTGCACGGCGCTTCGTTGCTGTGAGTTATAGCGCTGCGATGGGGTGCTGGGCGGTGTGGAGCTGATGAGCCAAGCCCAGAAATCAGCCGATGAAGCTTCGCCAACTACAAAACAAATGGTGGTAATCAAAGAAAAGCTAAAGCTGGACCGTTCCGCAACTAATTCACAGGCGGAAAATCAGCGGCAAGTCAACTTACTAGACAAAAAAAAAGAAAAAATCGCGAAAAGGTTCAAAATCGTGTTGGCAGAAAAACCAAATTTTCAGGACGCAGCTGAAAGGTCAAGAAACAGGCAATATTCAGTTGTTGTTGTTCTCACATTAACTCGCACAATCCAGTCCGTGGTCACAGGACTGGTTCCATTCACTCTGGAGCAGAGGAATACCCTAGGGAAAAACACAAACAACCCAAGGTGGTACGCGCATAAATCACAGCTGACGCAATTCATGCCTCCACCAGAAACATATAAAAGTGAAATCGGGAGTCAGTATACGATGTGCCAGGTCCATCCCGGTGCATACGTCTCATTACTCGCGCCTGGGAAAACCGACTATACCGCTTGCCACCCAAAAGACTACCACGTATATATCACACGTAGTATCTATCACTACGCATACGCACACCAGACGCAAGTCAATTGGAAAAAAGAAACAAAGAACAAAGAAGAGAAAGGAAAGGAAATGGGTGCATGGGGCCAAGAAAAAGAAAACAAAAATAATTTTTGGGGGGTCTACTGGCGAGGCTGCCACCAGAACGGGATGTCACATGTCACGTGGTCTTTCGACGGTCTACAGCAGTAGTACTACGAACGACTTCCGATACACCCACCGAAGCACGGACTATCGGCCAATTACGCGATCGACAGCTGGCCGTGGTTGTCACGTGTCTCTGTGTTGGGGGCCCCTGCCCTGCCTCTTGTTGGCTCTTGAGAGTGATGCGTGTACGACTAAACTTGCCAACGGCACTCGCACTGCACTTTGAGCTATCTGCTGTAGTTCTGGTTGCTACTTGTTGCTGCATTATGTGCTAGACGTTTCGCCCTTCGGCTACTGCTGCTACACCTGCTGTTTTGTGCTTGCCAATGTCGTCAATTGGCGTTCATGCTCGTCGTACATACTGCTGTTCTCACCGAGTACGTACGGGTTTCCTCGTACCTCAACCGTACGACGACGAGCTCAAAACAGAAGGAAGGTGGAATGAAATGGCATGGACAATGGCCACATAGAAGCGAGCACAGCGGGATAGTTCGCTGCGAATCAACCGCATTCGTTCATGCCTACAGCAGAGGCTGCCTGGAGTGTCAGCGGCCGTGCTAAAGCCAGGGCCAAAGGCCGAAGAGACGGCTCTACCTGCTTTGTTTTGTCTCGAAATTCTGTAACGTGAAAGTATTATGATTTGGGAGTTATTTTGTCACGAAACGTCTTGCCGTCGGTAATTTGTGTCACGAAGTTGTTGGATATCGTCGGTAAGTTGTGTTACGTTTTAGGTGAACCCACACTAAAAAATTGAATTTCCAGCTGGCAAAACGAGCAGAAACAAAAGCAATAAAATGCCGAGCAAGAAACCAATCGAATGAGTAAAAAAGTACAGCAAAGAAACTAACGCTCGAGAGTATGCCACCGCAAAATTCCAAATATTATCACGTACCGTTTGGAAATGATGCCAATTTTGTAAATCATTCAGGCGTTGCAGCCATTAAGATTCAACAATTTTTCCAAAATTCCTCCTCGACACCCGCTCGGCACCCGTCCGCGTTCACGTCGATGTGCGGAACGGACACGGCAGGGCGAGGGGCGTTGGAGTCGCCCCCCGATGGCGGCGCTCGAACCAAGCCATATTCGACCGAGAATTCCAGTTCCGCGAATCGCATACTTAGGCCGAGACAAAAACTCCTGACCGAAGTCCATGACACCAAGGAATGACTCGATATTCAAGAAATGATTTTATATACATACAAGGGCTCCGCATTGGCGCCAGCATTCGCCGGCGCCCATGCTTCGGGTAGGGCAGGGCAGCACTTCGACCACTTAAGATGTAGCTGTCCGATTTGGCATGCATTGAGCTTTAAAGTAATGCCAAGAGTTTCATACGAACATGGGATTCATGCTTTGACAAAAGAAAAAACGTAATATTATACAATAAAGAAGGCAAGGATAGGCGAAACACACTGTGTTAAATGCGCCGTCAAGTAAAAGTTGGCGTCTATCAAACAAAAATACCGAAAAGAGTATTATTGAGAACCTGCGTCGCCTCTAGGCGAAACAAAAGATGCCTTGGCATTAATGAAGAGACTGCACTGCTGTCCCCATGGCAATGGAGGTTCGAAGTCGACAGGATGCAAAGTCGGTTTGCATCAAACGTCGACATGAGGACATGTCAGCCGGCGAGGTTTTGGAAGAAGATTGCTTTGTTTGTTACGTGAAGGCTGTCGCATTGATTGGTCTGCGAGGTCGCGGGCGAGGAGGAAAACGTAGAAGAGGTGGGCGATGTCTCGTTGAGGCGACGTTGTCTAAGATTGGTGCGGGGGTGGCTTTGCTCGTACGGGAGGTTGGCGTAGCGCTTCTTCTCTGTCTTTTCTCGGGAAGGCGGGATATGTGTGTCTGCTGTCTTTTCTTCGTGGGGGCTTTCACGTCGTCGAAATTGGACGCGTCCCCTCAATGCATAATATCCGGAGTGTCTCTACCATGACGACTGCTGATAGTGGCGTGCGTATTTCCTAGAGACTGACGTATTATTTACTGGTAGTAATAATAATATACCTTTGCAACATTTTTTTTCTTCATCCCATTTATTATCCCCGCACCACTCTCGCGCTCCCTCCCAGTAGTAACTCAGATCCGGGGTCAATAGCGGGCCCTCCTCCTCCCTCCCCACTTCGGCACGTACGTGCTTTCATTTTTATCGCGAGGAGAATCGAGCATTTTCTTCCCTCGTCGACTCGCGTCGAACCAACCCACGCTGCTAGGCGCTCTCAGCAGTTGATTGATGCCTGTTTTTTTTTTTGCATTTTTGCAAATAAAGTCAAATCTCATCGTGGTGGGTGTCGAACTCAAGGACAACCAAACGTTAGTTAGTGTAGTATTCGAGGGTAAAACCACTATTATTAATAGACCACCGGGGCGGCCGGCTGACAAATGATTAAAAAAAACAGGATCTTTGCATAGAGATTACATTCCCTCCCCCATATTGTATGATATTACGATGGTTGACGCGACATGTATAGAATAAAGCGCCAAATACCTAAATATCAGCGTACGCGGAGTTTTAGATATCATGAATAACGAACGACCGCGACGGCAGAGCACGGCAAAGCATAGCGCGTCGCTCTGCTGAGCTAGCGGTGCGCTGCTGAGCTGAGCCGCAGGGCATCGCAGGGCACTGCACGGCGCTTCGTTGCTGTAAGCTATAGCGCTGCGATGGGGTGCTGGGCGGTGTCGAGCTGATGAGCCAAGCCCAGATCTCAGCCGCTGAAGCTTCGTCAAGTACAAAACAAATGGTGCGAATCAAAGAAAAGCTAAAGCTGGACCGTTCCGCAACTAATGCACAGCTGTCAGGCGGCAATTAGCGGCAGTAGGAAGTTCAACTTACTAGACAAAAAAGAAGAAAAAATCGCGAAAAAGTTCAAAATCGTGTTGGCAGAAAAACCAAGTTTGCAGGAAGCAGCTGAAAGGTCAAGAAACAGGCAATATTTCAGTTGTTGTTGTTGTCGTTCTCACATTAACTCGCATAATCCAGTCCGTGGTCACAGGACAGGCTCCAGTCACTCTGGAGCTGAGGAATACCCTAGGGGAAAAACACAAACCAAAGGTGGTACACGCATAAATCACAGCTGACGCAATTCATGCCTCCACCAGAAACATATAAAAGTGAAATCGGGAGTCAGTCTACGATGTGCCAGGTCCATACCGGTGCATACGTCTCATTACTCGCGCCTGGGAAAACCGACTATAATACCGCTTGCCAACCAAGAAAGACTATCACGTATATATTACACGTGGTATCTATCACCACGCATGCGCACAACAGACGCAAGTCAATTGGAAAAAAGAAACAGAGAAAGGAAAGGAAATAAATGGGTGCATGGGGCCAAGAAACAGAAAACGTAAATAAATTTTGGGGGGTCTACTGGCGAGTCTTGCCACCAGCACGATGCCACGTGGTTTTTCGACGATCTACAGCAGTACTACGAACGACTTCCGATACACCCACCGAAGCACGGACCACCGGACAATTACGCGACCGACAGCTGGCCGTGGTTGTCACGTGTCTCTGTGTTGGGGGCCCCTGTGCGCTGCCTCTTGTTGACTCTTGTTTGGGTAAAACATGCGGTGTGCTCGATGGTCTCACGGCACCAGAATCAGAACGTCCGCTCGTACGACGTATCATTCTTACAGGAAATAAATGTAATACGACCTGGTATTTTTTTCTCCATCAATATGAACATAAAACGGTTGTTATATATTGGACCACATCACCTCGCCTGTTGCATTTGACAATAATACGTATCTCTTTCTTATAATTAGCGATGTCAGGAAAAAATGGTACCTACAAATATTCTCTAAAATATTCTAGCTTTCGATCGATGTATCATACAACAACAAATTAGGAAGATTTAACACGTTATTTACTACACTTAAACACCGGGTTGCATGCTGCATCTAACATCAAACCTTCTAGAATAGTAAACATTACAAGCCAGATGATATAAAGGGATGTCTTATTGCTTCAATCGTCAGGTTTGTCCCCTTTGATAATTTATAGTTTCCGCGCACATGTTGAAATGTCCCGCCCCCCGCCCCCCCCCCCCCCCTCCCCTCCCCCTCCACTGACCCCTTTTTCATAACAAACCCCAACCCTTCCCCCCCCCGCCCCTCCGTCCCCTGATCCCCCCCCCCTTCCGCCTAGTCTGTCCAAACGCCCCACTCACAATCAAAATCAGCCTGAGTAATAAACACCTATACATACGCAGTTGATATCACGTCATTATCTTTCTGACCATCCATGACGTAGTTTTCAATTATTTTTCCCCCCAACGCCCCCCCACCCTCCAACGCCCCCTCTTTCCCGACCACCTACACGATCGCCTAGACCTAGCACCACGTGTATAACAAGCTGCTACATATCTTTGATCTCACAGCCGAAGTGTATTTGAATATTATTTGTGACCTAAACCTCCTAAAAAATCCCCCCCCCCCCCCCCTCTTGCTCTCCCTTACTCAAACGCCCCACCAAAAATATCGAAATCCGCCACATTAATAAACGCTTCACGCACAGGATATCACCTCAATATCTTTCGAGAGCCATTCATGCCGCTGTGTCCCCCCCCCCCCCCCCCCCCCCCCTCCAACGCCCCCTCTTTCCCGACCACCTGCACGATCGCCTAGACCTAGCACCACGCGTATAACAAGCTGATACATATCTTTGATCTCACAGCCGAAGTGTATTTGAATATTATTTGTGACCTAAACCTCCCAAAAAATCTCCCCCCCCTCCCTCTTGCTCTCCCTTACTCAAACGCCCCACCAAATATCGAAATCCGCCACATTAATAAACACTTCACGCACAGGATATCACCTCATTATCTTTCGAGAGCAATCCATGCCGCTGTGTCCCCCCCTCCCTCCCCCCCCGCCTCGAACGCCCCCTTCTTCCCCATCACCCGCACCTTCGCCTAGACCCAGCACCACACGTATAACAAACCCCTCACCTAAAGCCCTTCCCCCCCCCCCCCCCCCCCCCGCCCCCACCCCCCACCCTCCCCCCCCAACCCATCCCAACCCCACCCCCTCGAACATTCCACCCTCTCTTTACTCACTGATTGTACGACTTACCCCAGGATATACATGACAAACTGATGTATTATTTCCAAAACTGTCACATTTATCCCTTCAAAATAATGTATAGTTTCCAGGCACATATTGAGCTGCCCCCCCCCCCCCGCCCAAACCCCCGCCCAAACCCCCGCCCCCCCCCGCCCCAACCCCCCCCCCCCCCCCCGCCCCCAATAATATACTGGTGCTAAAACCGTCAAATTTATCCCCTCGAAAGGATTTATAGCTTACATGCACAAATTGCCCCTTCCCCCCCCCCCCCTGCCCCCCTCCAAACCCGCTCGATTTTGATCAAAACCAGGCCCCCCTTTCCCTTCACAGCTGTCAGATTTTGTCCCCCTCAGAAACGGGTTTTATAGTTTCCGCGCACAGACTGACTAAAACCATCCTGTTGACCCTGATAGCTACACTGTAGTTGTAAGGGGAGTCGCCGACCTATATCCTTAATGAGGACACACAACTCGTAATGCGCGCGATCGGAGTATCACACACAGCTTGCAAAGATGAGTTTCGACGAAATCTTCGATCTCACAGCTGGAGTGTATTTTAATTTTTATAATATTGGACAGAGTGATGCGTGTACGACTAAACTTGCCAACGGCCCTCGTACTGCACTTTGAGCTATCTGCTGTGGTTCTGGTTGCTACTAGTTGCTGCTGTATGTGCTAGAAGTTTCGCCCTTCGGCTACTGCTGCTGCACCTGATGTTGTGTGTTTGCCAATGTTATCAGTTGGCGTTCATGCTCGTCATAGATACTGCTGTTCTCACCCAGTACGTACGGGTTTCCTCGTACCTCGACGGCACGACGACGAGCTCACAACAGAAGGGAGGTGACATGAAATGGCATGGACAATGGCCACATAGAGGCGAGCACAGCGGGATAGTTCGCTGCGAATCAACCGCACGCGTTCATGCCTACAGCAGAGGCTGCCTGGAGTGTCAGCGGCCGTGCTAAAACCAAGGCCAAAGGCCGAAGAGACGGCTCTTCTACCTGCTTGAGATGCTGTTATATATAGACTATTGGACAGAGTGATGCGTGTACGACTAAACTTGCCAACTGCACTCGTACTGTACTTTGAGTTATCTGCTGTGGTTCTGGTTGCTACTAGTTGCTGCAGTATGTGCTAGAAGTTTCGCCCTTCGGCTACTGCTGCTGCACCTGATGTTGTGTGTTTGCCAATGCCGTCAGTTGGCGTTCATGCTCGTCGTACATACTGCTGTTCTCACCCGGTACGCAAAATTCCAAACATTATCACGTACCGTTTGGAAGTGATGCCAATTTTGTAAATCATTCAGGCGTTGCAGCCATTAAGATTCAACAATTTTTCCAAAATTCCTCCTCGACACTCGCTCGTCTCGCTCGGCGCCCGTCCGCGTTCACGTCGATGTGCGGAACGGACACGGCAGGGCGAGGGGCGTTGGAGCCGCCCCCTGAAAGCGGAAAGCGGCGCTCGAACCAATCCATATTCGACCGAGAATTCCAGTTCCGCGAATCGCATACTTAGGCCGAGACAAAAAACTCCGGACCAAAGTCCATGACACCAAGGAATGGCTCTATATTTAAGGAATGATTTTATATATGTTGTTTATATTTATGATCCCTCAGGATTCAACCAACAAAAACCAGGCTTATAAGCGGACAGTCTATTTACTAGAAGACCACAAAGTCACATTTATATCTACAGTAGCGGCTACGGTTTAAGAAAAAATGTTTAAGAGAAAGTACGGGTTCAAGAGAGGTGAACTGGCTGGCACGGCCAAAATCGATTTTTTTAGAGAGAACTGGTCTTATGTCTAGGATTTTCTCTTAAATCGAGCTGCTGGAAATCACACCACACAGCCGTCACACCCATCACACACAGCTGCAGACACAATGTTCTGCGCAGCGGGTAGTCGCTGCACAGCTGTCCCCGACCATTCGCCAGGCCCACCGAAGTTTACAAATCACCAATGCAGAGGCGTCTGCGGGAAGTACGTCCATGGCACTTGTGATGTGGAGAACACGCTCGGGACCAGCGAGATGCACCGCATTGGCCACACCTGTGCTGACCTCCCGCGAGAGTGAGATATGATTTAAGAGAATATTCTCTTATACCGTAGCCAAAACAGTATAACAGAAAGCCGGATTTAAGAAAGCGAAACAGGGCTGGCACGGACCTCTCTTAAACCGTAGCCGCTATTGTATTTAATACTCCGGAGTACTTCGAAGTAACATTTTTTTACGAGTGTGGGTCACAATGCTCTGAACCCAACCTGCCTACTTGCGTCTGAACACAAATTCTAGAACCTTCAGGAACGTTTCGCACGTTCTCCTAGAAAGATCGTCTCTCGGAGCGATGTCGTTCTCACTCACACTCCGAGCCACAAGGAAGGAAGGGTACAACATCCCGAGGAACCTCAAGACGTCTTCCCAGACGCTTCCTCAGCTCGTTGCCCCTTACTTTCGTCCGAGAGGAGTGCGAGAGTGCACCCTCGCACACCTCTCACACTTCCTACTGTCCCCATCTCAACCTGAGATTCTTCTGTCTCTTTACCGAGCACGTCTACTCGTCCGGTGATCGTCAACACCGCCCACATTCTGCGGCCGTTGCCTTAGAGGAACGCGTGTACGCACAGCGTTGGAGATTCGCACCTCCCTGCGGTGTTCTTGAGTACAAACCCTTATTGGCGTTCAGACGGCAGTCTTTTGGATTGAGCCTTTCTCGAGTTCACCTCAGCCATGTCCGATAGCTACGGAGAAAACGTCGACAACCGGGATCAACAGCCCGCTACCCCCGCCGACGGGACTGTTGTGGTCACCACCAACGGCGCCGCTGGTGATAACCCCGTGGAGCCCGATGGCGACGGCGCCGCCACAACCAGCGACGGCGCTGCTGCCGAGGCTACCGCGGACGGATCTTCCCCCGCGAGCGCCATGGACGTCGACAGCGACAACGCTGTAGGAGCTTCGGGCTTCCATTATTTTTTCCCCATGACACCGGGATTCGAACCAACGAGAAGACATTGAGGCTTATAGTACATACCGGTACTACACCAGATTTGTACATACCATCAGGTACTACGCTGTTGGATCACAATGCACGCCCAGCTCAGATCAGTCCGGCTATTTATAGCCCAGCAGCGCAGCGTAGCGCCATGCGGAGCCGTGCGGAGCCGTGCGGTGCGGTGCCATGCCCTTCGCTGCGGTGCTGTGTCGTGCTGCGCTGTGTGCTTTCTTTCGAAGATAAGAGCAGAACCGGGTATATTGTTGTCGTTGTTCTCACCTTAACTCGCATAATCAAATCCGTGGTCACAGGACAGGCTCCAGTCACTCTGAAGCTGAGGAATACCCTAGAGAAAAACACAAACAACCCAAGGTGGTACTCGGATATATCACAGCTGACGCAATTCATGCCTCCACCAGAAACATATAAAAGTGAAATCGGGAGTCAGTCTAACGATGTGCCAGGTTTAAGAGAACTTTTTTAAGAGAAAGTACGGATTTAAGATAGAGGAATTGGCTTGTACCAATCAAAATCGATTCAAGAGAGAATTCCTATTGCGTCCGAGATTTTCTCTTAAATCGAACCATTTGGAAACCACGTGGACACACACATCACACACACAGATTGTGTTCAGGCTGACAGGTCGCGAGGGTAGCGTTAGTTTCTTGGGTTTGTGTTATTTGTAGGGCGAGTGATGTCTTGATAATGTGAAGTTTTTTTTTTCCGTTGACTCGTGTTTTGTCGGGGGTTTAAGTCGATGGGATGAGGGGTTGAGGGTGTTGTGTTGAGGGTACGGTGGGAGGAAGGGGTGCAGTGTGTAAACGGGTGCGTCTTTCTTGAGTGCCGGTGCATTCGTAGCCTCGTGTTGTCCTTCTAGAAGAGGTGCGAGCATGAAACACACCTATAAAACAACAAAACGACTGCTGTACCGACTTTGCGTGTCCACGTGCAAAATGTGCATCGCATGACACGACGATGATTTATTTTCCAAGCGCAGATCCACCAAAAGCGCACCACGTACTTGGGTCCACGTGCTCGCCAACCAAGAGAATGAGCGGTGTTTGGAGGTAGCCCGACGTGGTAACGCTTGCTGCGTTACGCGACATTGAATGATACACTCTCTACCACCTCCTACGCCATATAGTTCGGACAAGAGCGTCTCTCTCTGGCGCGCTTTCGATTTGGCTACGTTATTGGGGAATATTCTCTTAAATCGTAACCGAGGTACGGTATAAGAGAAAGCCGGATTTAAGAGAGAGAAATTGGCTTGTACCGACCCTCTCTTAAACCGTAGCCGCTACTGTATACCGCTTGCCACCCAAGAAAGACTACCACGTATGATATACTTCGAAGTATATTACACGTATGATAGTATCTATCACTACGCATACGCACGACAGACGCAAGTCAATTGGAAACAAAAAAGAACAAATAAGAAGAGGAAGGAAAGGAAAGAAAAGAAAAGCGAAGAAAGCGAAAAAAAAACGAGCAACGAAAAAAAAAACAAAGAACAAATAAGAAGAGGAAGGAAAGGAAAGAAAAGAAAAGCGAAGAAAGCGAAAAAAAAAAACGAAGGAAAGGAAAGAAGAAAAGACAAGAGAAGCAAGAAAAGGCAAGACAAGAAGAGGAAGCACAAGGAAAGGAAAAGAGAAAAAAAACGAAAAAAAATGTCAAACTAGCAGACCCTAGAAACTGAATAAAGGTGTCATTGGGCTCATAATAGAGAGTATCAAGTGCATCATCAAATGGCACTGGGGAGAGAACGCAACATGGCGAAGAAGTCAGGGCAGTCTTACGCTATCTTGTGACGGCCACTGGAAGGCCCACAACTTTCAAGACGATGATGGCCAAAGCCAGACTTCAGTCTCTTGGGCATGACGCCCCCCCTTCCCCCCCCCCCCCCCTTCCCCCTCCCGCCGGCCGCTTAGAGATGCCGACGGTGGATATCGCTGCCGCAGCCTTTGCGCGTCGCTCTGCGGCTTTGCGCCTCTCCGTTTCATGCAAATTCCGCATGAACAACTCGGCTCCCTCACTAGTCTAAACCATCTGCCAGCCTTCTGAGCAGCCTTTCGCCACCCTTCGAATTTCATTCCGAAGACCGACACATAATATTATTCTTCAGATGAGCCATCCAGTCTTTCTCTTGCCCGCTTGAGTAGCCCTTACCCCCAACAAGCTCCCCAACATCACCCTCTGTGGCAGACGCTCCTCCCCCATACGTGCTACAAATCCCGCAAACAATATCCTCCGTTTGCGCACTATCGCCTTTATGCTCTCGGAAGCTGTCTTGGTAAAGAAGTGTCTCGACCACCTCAGCTTTCAGCAACGGCACCTTCAACCGTAAGCGCACACCCGCCGTGGGCGATCATAGATTTCCATCTTGTACCGTTGGAAGCACTCCCAGGCCCTCTGAAGACGCCGCGATATTTCCATGCTGAGGTCTCTGTCAACGGTGATAGATCCGCCCAAGTACACAAACGCGATATTGTTTGTTTGTATATCTGGTCGGCTGCATTGATTGTGAAGGACACCTTCCGTATAGTTTACACGTGTTGTTGTGTACTACTTTTTTCTTCTTCTTTTTCTACATGTATTTGATCTTTCACGGGCTCCTGTTTTCCCCCCCCGCAAATTACCCTCGTACTGCCGATCAGAACGTAACACCGGTAACAAAAAACACACAGCACAGCTGAGCACAACAGGGGAATTTGCTCTGCACAAGAAGCTCTTGGCATTACCAAATCGCTGTTCGCCCTAATTATGGGCCTCTTCTTCCTGCCCCCTTTACATGTTTTTAGTTGCATTCTTCCTTGCCTTGCGCGAGCGTACGGGGCGACGTCAGCTGCCCGCGTAGCGGAGCCCTTGTATATTTGAACGAGTGGAAAAACCTGCACGTTGCATACAACAACACACTGGACAACAGCAATAATAGCAGCGCCAGCACACACACTCACCCGAAGGCCTACCTGCGGCGTTGTGGGGAACACTCCTCCAGCGGCAGCACAATATACTTAGGGCGCGTGGGAAGAGCGAACAAGGGCTCACATGGCTTCACAGCAGCAGCCGCAGCCTGCGGCGGCGGCCGCGGGGTCCCGGCGGGTCGATTGGGATGACCTTTGCAACTCGCAAGATGTCGAATTGAAGGTGCCGGTGTCTCTGTTCATTTTGTGCAAGACGGTCGTCGAGGATGATCAAGGGGCTCTCTTCCTCAACGGGACGCTCGTCCAGAGGATTTTGGTTGATAACGTCCCAGTTAACGGCACGTCGCCAAGATATACTATGCTGCCACCTTCTCCTACGCGGACAGCTACGCCGTCTGTCTCCGGTCCAGCAGAAGCCCGAGACAACCTCTCTGCAGAAGATCACCAGATGAGGCTGGAAGCGCTGTTGTTCCCAATTAAAATCAAAGGGCCGATGCCAAGCGACCCACCGAAAGGTCGAAGAATAGACCTGGTCGACCTCCCTGCTGAAGCAACAACGGGAGCGCAACATCAAGTTGGAGATGGAGCACTCAGAGGAAAACAACACGCTGGTGGTGGGGCATCAGGTCCGCAACAAGCTGGTGGTGGGACATCGGGACCAGAAATCGGCAGTGTAACATCAGGTGCACAGCTTTTTGCTAGCGGATCACCGGTTGCACGAACCGAGGCACAACCCAAATTTTGCGGAGCATCATCGGTTGCACCTTCTAGCGGATCGTCACAAGCTGGTGGAGCAGCACAGCGAGGAAGTGGCGCAACATCTGGGGGAACACAAATCGAGAAAAAAACCAAGTTGTGCACGCAAACGCTGGACCTTGTGTTTGCCCCGCTTGACATTCACCAGCACTGGCACAGGTGAGCGAGACGTCCTTAAAATATTTTTTATATAATGGTATCGCTGCCCTAAAAAACGCCTTGGCGGTCCGCTCGCTCGGCCGTCCCGCTGCTCAAACATACTTTGGCGGTCCCGTCACGCGGCGGCACCCTAACGGTGGCGTATCGGGTTATCCTCGAACCTGGTATAGGTCAGTTTCGTGAGTTCGAGCCCCCCCGAGTGCATACTCGTATAAATTCGTTGGGACTTTTCTTGTGCACAAATTGACTTGCGGAAAGCGCGAGAGCATGAGTTAGCATTACTCGATGAAAAATCGACGAGCAGTGGGATTGCCGAACCCTATGCGCGATAAAAATTGAAGGCAAGAACCGGGGAGGAGAAGGGATGACACCTGTGACCACGGCTTGTCCAGAAGCTGGAAAGTGAAAGTGTGCAAAAAAAAAAAAAAAAAAAGTGGGCACCAGGCACACGTATTTCTCTCCTCCTTACCTCTCTCCTCCTTACCTCTCGTCATAATAGGCTACGTGTTGTTGTTGTTGTAATGTTGTTGTTGTTGTTGTTGTTGTTGTTGTTGTTGTTGTTGTTGTTGTCTCATATAAATCAACTCTTGTCAAAGATCGTGAAGTTTGTGGTCACGCCAAGGTGCTGCAGCCCTAGAAAGATCCGAATCATACGTCCCGTAGAGCCGGTGACTATCAATGATGAATTCTGTCTTACCTGATGTGTTAATAAAACCATATTCAGTCGTGCTTCATTTTTTGTTGCTAATACGAGAGGTGATCGATAGGGTGGTTGTGTTTTTAACACACAACTGAAACTTCCACCCTGCCTGGTGTTATGCCCGCCGCAATATCTGTGGTACCAGGTATGATAATCGTAGTTTGACGTACATTTGCTGGGTAATAGTGGATGATAGGATTGTGTTCAACCCCCCCCCCCTCAATGCCGCACAAAACCGAGTGATCAGGGGGGAAGGGTAGATAGATATAAGGCTTTATACTGTTGTTGTTGTTGTTGTTGTTGTTGTTGTTGTTGTTGTTGTTGTTGTTGTTGTTGTTGTTGTTGTTGTTGTTGTTGTTGTTGTTGTTGTTGTTGTTGTTGTTGTTGTTGTTGTTGTTGTTGTTGTTACTCACATTAATTTACTCTCGTCAAGAATCTAGAGTTTGTGGTCACACAAAGATGCTGGAGCCCTAGGAAGATCGGAATCGTATCATACGTCCCGTAGAGCCCGTGACTATCAACGATGACTTTGGTCTCATGTTTATACAACTCACCATATTCAGTCGTGCTTCATTTTTTGTTCCAAAAACGAAAGGTGATCCATGGATAGGGTGGTTGTGATTTTCACACACAACTGAAACTTGCACCCTGACTGGTGTTGCGCCCGCATCAATACCTGTGGTACCAGGTATGAGAATCGTAGTTTATTGACGTATTTGCTGGGCAATGAATGGTGGATGGTAGGATTGTGTTCACCGTTGTTGTTCTTTTACATTAACTCGCACAATCAAGTCCGTGGTCACAGGACAGGCTCCAGTCACGCTGGAGTTGAGGAATACCCTAGGGAAAAACACAAACAACCCAATGTGGTACACGCATATATCAACCACTGTACACCAATATATATTCGAAAACACGATTCTGATACAATACGATAATGAAGTCTAGAACATCATACAAAAAGTACGTGTAGAAAAAACCACGTGGTTGCAAAACAAACAAAACAAAATAATATGTATCCGAAAACACCACCCTGATACAATACGATAACGAAACCTAGAACATCAACCAAAACGTACACGTGTAGCAAAAACTACGTGGTTACAAAATAACATGTATTCGAAAATACCGCTCCGAAATTTTACAGGAAAGCGTTGGTATATATAGGTAGTCTGCTTATTGAGTATCCCGCCATGTGGGTGGGTGACATGTGATGAGTTGTGGGAGGTTTGGGGATGTTTCGGCGACTCCACTTGCAACTACAGTGTAGCTATCCGGGTCAACAGGGTGACGTTAGTCAGTCTGTGGACGGAAACTATGAAATTCGTGGAAGGTAATGCATCAGTTTATCAAGTGAAGTCTGTAAGTCCATTATCTGGTGAGGGAAGGGTGGGGGGGGGGGGGGGGGCGGGGGCCGGGGGAAGGGGGTGAATTGCAGCAGCGGGATCTCCAGCACGTGGAAGTGTTCAATCCTCTGGCGGATTTCGATGTGGGTCGTTTGAAGGAAAGTGCGAGATGCATTCAGGCGTGATTTGGACTCAGTAACGTTCGTTGTTCCCGTGGACATACCATGTTTTGGCAGGGTTTTTTGGCGTTGTTTATTTCCTGAAATATTTCGGTTCTAGGTAGTGTGTTTGATATGTACGTCATGAATGTATGTTTTGCGTTGGTATAGTTGAGAAACTTGGTTATAATTGACATTCCTCAATCGACGTCGTCGAGAAGACACATTAATCCATACATAACAATGTTGTTTTTGAAAACGTTTTTGTAATCCTCAGATGTTTAATAAAGACGTTGTAACCTACGAACGTAGGTTGAACACTTCCATGCTTATATACACCCTTAACCCACAAATACCCAGTACTCGACATGCACAGTCCATACTCACTTCCACACTCATATGTACCCGTTTCCCAACCCACACACATCCAAATGTAGACGCCTCTTCCGAATAACTCGAATCAACATGTCCGCACACATTGTTTATTCAGGTACGACGTTGCATTACGCTCTCAGACTCTAATGTCTACGGCTATGCTTACGTGACTACGTTTCCACTTATCCACGAAAATACCCCCCCCCCCCCCCCCCCCTTTTCCTTTTTCATAACTCTTATATCGATCTATTCCCCTAAAACGTGGTTGTTCATTCCTCTATGACACTTTGTACAAATACACGTTCGAGGGACAGGCGAAGTGGCCGTTCCCATAAATCATGTATAACTTCTGCAATTTAATCGCTCATTCCTAAAAACCATGTAACGTACAAAGACGTACCCACTCCTCACTCAGCAGTCTATCATGCCCGGGTGCTTGACCTTCCCTTTCGATACATTTCCAAACTCCTTCAGTGACCAACCACCAATACTTCTCACGTACAACCGGGTCATGCACTCTTTTAATAGTCGGCTTTATTGGTGAGTTTTTGAAAAATGTTTGGCGGAAATTGTGGAGTTTGTTCCTCAAACGTTCCTTGGCATAACCATGTCTAATCATGTCCGTCATCAACTTAGCAGCTGCTACTTGGAAGAAATGGATTTCCGAGCACCTAATTGCAAATCGACAAAGTTGGCAATGGAGGGTCGCATACAAACACTTTTTTGATAATCGTGTTTCAATGTGGGGGTATCTACGGTACTGCTTCAGTGTCTCCATGTGGTCCCGCTTATCATACATTCGAATTTGCGACACTCCAGCAGTACTTTGAAGAATTTCCATATCCAGGAAATGCACTGTTTGCCCTCTTTGTTCCTTGGTGATAGATACAGGGTTCGCAACCTGCTCACCCTCGTCATCCAGGATGTGTTCTGGGTACATTCCACCATACACCCCCCCCTTCCCCTCCTTCCCGCTTGATAATTTGTTCAAACGTAGGGCCTTTCCTACTTGGTAAGCCTGGTGCTACCGTAAGTATGTCATCTATGAATCTCTTAGTGTTACTACCGTACTGTTCAATAAACTCTAAAGGGTAAAGAGGTTCAATGTTGTTTCTCGTATCGAGCAAATATCTATTTATCATAGTTTTTAGGAAATTGAGTTCATGCATGAACGCAAAATCGTTCGCTAAATCGGGTGCGGGTGCAGTGCCCATGAATATGCCCGATGATTGCTTATATATCGCTCCTCCAAATTGTACAAACCCTTCGTCTAATACGAAGTTAATCCATTCACACAGTTTAGCTTGACCAACATTAAATTCCCTTTTGTTGTTGGTTGTTCCATTAGCATTTACAGAAGGGTTGAGAGACCAGAGTGTACTTTGTTGATCTTCGGTTCCTTTTCATTATTTTTGAACCCATACTTAATGTACATCGATTTGGAACCGTCTTTTGCTTCTTGGTACGTGAATACCAAGTCCAGTAACTCGCCCATGATACGTTTAAGACATTTGACCGGAATGTTAGTGTACATGGCTACAAAATCAAAAGTTTCCAGGTGGTGAGGCAGTCCGTTTTTTGCCATCGCTGCTTTGTGGTCCAAATCTTTGATAACATGTACTATCTCAGCCCCACCTGAAGTAATCCAACACTTGTTTGCAACCAAACCGATACGAATACATTCTTCACGCCACAAAGCATGTAGTACTGGTCTAATGCCAACGAGTACTGCATTTACTATCTTAGCTACGCCTTCTGTGGTTGGTTGTGCCACAACACGCTGTGATACCCCGGAAAGCTGGGATCGCTTTGTGTAATTTGGGCATAAGGTATCTAACCGGTATCTGCGTAGAGTATCTTTTGCATATATATGACATCACATACCCACCTCGCCTGATGTATTTGTGGGACGTATCTCTGACTTGAAATTGACGACCGCAGAGCCCCACATCGACAAGGTAAAATTATAGGCGTGAAATCCTACATTTATTTGAGACAAAAATAATTTGGAAAAGGAAGCACAGGCAGAGGTGTTAAAATTGCGGTAAACAACCTTACCAACCCATTACGTAGGGTATTTCGTACATACCGTCTGCATGATCGCCTCCCCACCTATGCCAAGCGAAGTATTACTAACGAGGTAACGTAATTGAGCGCGTGTATACCAAGTATGACTAATGAGGTAACGTAATTGAGCACATGTATACCAAGCGTTCCTTTAAAACTGACGATTCGCATCCCTCCCTCTAATGCTCAATGGCGGAGACAGTACATGGCCACATACATCACCTCGCATGCTGTATTTAGCAATACGTATATCTTTCGTATAATTAGCGATGTCAGAAAATAATGGTAACTGTATGATGATGGCTGCGAAAGCAACTGAGTTAAATCGACACACGACGCGTATGAAAATACGCGGAAGTGTGGTGAGCTAAAGCTTTATTTTTCCCCATCCGCCGGAGGATAAAAAAAAAAAAAAAAAAAAAGATGATGGTGACAAACAGTGCATGACCACGTCACCTCGCCTGTTGTATTTGACAATACGTATCTCTTATAATTAGCGATGTCAGAAAATAATGGTACAGTAGGGGTCCCGGTTTAGCGGTTCCCTGTTTAGCGGTTGGACCCGATTTAGCGGTTCAAAATTCTGCTGACACCGCGGTACCCCGCTTTAGCGGTTGTACAACCGCTAAATCGGATTGTTACCGGTTTAGCGGTTGTTTGGGGTCATTTCGGCTGGAATAGCGGTTGTGTACATACCCCGGGGAACGACGGGTCACTTTCTGCTGCAAACCTCGCCGGCACTCACACACACTTTCACAGCAGTATACAAACGGCCTACCCACTGCGGTTCGCAGCTACCCGTTCAGAACCATGCCGCGCGCGGCGTTAGAATTCTGCAAGTTTCCGCACATGACACCGGGTGCAACCGATGGGCATCTGTGTCGCGGTGAGTGTGGAGGCCGCCTGCACGGCGCTTGCGGCGAGGTAGAGGATCCTGACGGAAACGAGATGAACCGCATTTGCCAGTCTTGCTCTGGAAACGTGGTGAACGACACCTGCGGCAAGGACAAAGGTCCTTCTGAAGACGAGCTAGACGAGGGGTTCGAGAGTCCGGAAGAAGTTTCCTTGATGGCGCCACCGCCGTACTCGGAAATCTCGTCGCTTTTTGGGCAGCTAGAGCAGTACGCAGAGTCGTGTGGTATATCAGAGGCAGGGTGCTATCTTCGCAAGGCGAAGATGTCCTTTCTCGCAGCGCATGCCTCTAGGCCAGCAAGGCAGACGGATATCCGCGCCATGTTTTCTAAGACGTAGTCGAGTGTACAGCAGTACTCTCCGAGGTTCCTGTAGAGTACGAAGTGTGAAGTACGAGTACACCACACTTTTTTTGTTTTGTGTTTCCTTAGAGTGTTTCAAGTCCAAACTCCGGGGCACACGCTGCGGTTTGTAGCAAGACGAGCAGGAGCGTACAGCAGTAGAAGGGGGGTTCCAGCAGGTGTTATGTGCACGTACAGTATGTTACCCGGATGCGGGTACACACAGGTGGTGGTTCTCTTCGCGATGCTTGATACGTTTCACCTAAGTTTTAATGTCTATCCCGCACTACCGCTGCTGTATTCGTACTACTGGTCCCGCGGCAATCATGCTGTACTGCTATATTCAGCAGCCACATACTGCTATATTCAGCAGCCACATATGACGCTATCTAGTTTTGATCGCAATGGCAACGCTACTTTCATTCCCAGTACATGGGCTTTTACCCGGTTTAGCGGTTGTAAACCGCTAAATTGGGACCCAGAATAGCGGTTATTAACCGCTAAACCGGTTTACCGGGCGGTCCCGGTTTAGCGGTTATTTCGCCCTTTGGCACTAGGGACCGCTAAACCGGGACCCCTACTGTACCTACAAATATTCTATGAAATATTCTAGCTTTCGATCGATGTATCATACAACAACAAATTATGAAGATTTAACACGTTATTTACTACACTTAAACACTGGGTTGCATGCTGCATCTAACATCAAACCTTCTAGAATAGTAAACATTACAAGCCAGATGATATAAAGGGATGTCTTATTGCTTCAATCGTCAGGTTTGTCCCCTTTGAGGATTTATAGTTTCCGCGCACATATTGAAATGTCCCGCCCCCCGCCCCCCTCCCCCTCCACTGACCCCTCTTGTTCATAAAAAACCCCCAACCCTCCCCCCCGCCCCTCCGTCCCCCGATTCCCCCCCCCTTCCGCCTAGTTTGTCCAAACGCCCCACTCACAATCAAAATCGGCCTGAGTAATAAACACCTATACGCAGTTGATATCACGTCATTATCTTTCTGACCATCCATGACGTAGTTTTCAATTATTTTGCTCCCAACCCCCCCCCTCCCCCCCCCCTCCAAGGCCCCCTCTTTTCCGACCACTGCACGATCGCCTAGACCTAGCACCACGCGTAAAACAAGCTGCTACATATCTTTGATCCCACAGCCGAAGTGTATTTGAATATTATTTGTGACCTAAACCTCCTAAAAAATCCCCCCCCCCCCCCCCCTCTTGCTCTCCCTTACTCAAACGCCCCACCAAATATCGAAATCCGCCACATTAATAAACACTTCACGCACAGGATATCACCTCAAATGTTATCTTTCGAGAGCCATCCATGCCGCTGTGTTTCCCCCCCCCCCCCCCGCCTCGAACGCCCCCTTCTTCCCCATCACCCGCACCATCGCCTAGACACCTAGCACCACACGTATAACAAACCCCTCACCTAAAGCCCTTCCTCCCCCCCCCGCCCCCCCCCCGCCCCCACACCCCCCACCTCCCCCCCAACCCATCCCAACCCCACCCCCTCGAACACTCCACCCTCTCTTTACTCACTGATTGTACGACTTACCCCAAGATATACATGATAAACTGATGTATTATTTCCAAAACCGTCACATTTATCCCCTCAAAATAATGTATAGTTTCCAGGCACATATTGAGCTGCCCCCCCCGCCCCAACCCCCCCCCCCCCCGCCCCCAATAATATACTGGTGCCAAAACCGTCAGATTTATCCCCTCGAAAGGATTTATAGCTTACATGCACAAATTGCCCCCTTCCCCCCCCTCCTCCAAACCCGCTCGCTTTTGATCAAAACCAGGCCCCCACGTCCTTCAAAACTCCGCCCCACCCCCTCACCGGTTATTCGACTTACAAGATTCACTTGATCAAAGGTTACTTTTCCCTTCACAGCTGTCAGATTTTGCCCCCCTCAGAAACGGGTTTTATAGTTTCCGCGCACAGACTGACTAAAATCATCCTGTTGACCCTGATAGCTACACTGTAGTTGTAAGGGGAGTCGCCGACCTATATCCTTAATGAGGACACACAACTCGTAATACGCGCGATCGGAGTATCACACACAGCTTGCAAAGATGAGTTTCGACGAAATCTTCGATCTCACAGCTGGAGTGTATTTTCATTTTTTATAATATCATACCTGACGCAATTCATGCCTCCACTAGGAACATATAAAAGTGAAATCGGGAGTCAGTCTACGATGTGCCAGGTCTATGTCTCACTCCTCGCACCTGTAAAAATCGACTATACCGCTTGCCACCCAAGAAAAACTACCCGTCTATATTGCACGTAGTACCTATCACTACGCGTACTACGTTTACCACGACAGTCGCAAGTCCGTTGGGAAGAAAGAAACAAAGAAAAGAAAAGAAGAAGAGGAAAGGAAAGGAAAGAAAAGACAAGAAAGCGGGAAAACGCAAAAGGAAAGGAACGGAAAGAAAAGACCAGAAAAGCAAGAACAGAAAAAGACGAGGAAAGCAAGAAAAGACAAGGCAAGAAGAGGAAGCAAGGTATGGAAAGAGAGAAAAAATGCCATACCAGCAGACCGTAGGAACCGACTAAAGACGGCATTGGGCTCATAGAGAGCATCAAGTGCATCATCAATGGCACTGGGGAGAGAACGCAACATGGCGAAGAAGTCATGGCAGTCTTACGCTATCTTGTGACGGCCATTGGCAGACCCACAAATTTCAAGACGATGACGGCCAGACCCAGACTTCAGTCTCTTAGGCATGACGCCCCCCCCCTGCCCCCCCCCCCCCCCCCCCCTCCACTCTCCCCCAGGCCGCTTAGAGATGCCGACGGTGGATGGCGCTGCCGCAGCCTTTGCGCGTTGCTCTGCAGCTCTACGTATCTCCGTTTCATGCCTATTCCGCAAGAACAACTCGGCTCCCTCCTCTACTCGTCGAAACCATCTGCCGGCCTTCTGAGCAGCCTTTCGCCACCCTTCGAATAAAAAATCATTCCAAAGACCGACATATCCTCCTTCAGATGAGCCATCCAGTCTTTCTCTTGCCCCCCTGAGTAGCCCTTACCCCCAACAAGCTCCCCAAACATCACCCTCTGTGGCAGACGCTCCTCCCCCATATGTGCTGTGAATCCCGCAAACAATATCCTCCGTTTGCGCACTATCGCCTTTATGCTCTCGGAATCTGCCTGGGCAAGCGCGTCGGCGTACGATAGGGTGTGGTGGTCGCGCTTCCGTTTCCGCCATCCGAGGCATCGGAGGAGCATGGAGTGGTGAACCCGTCGTAGCCTGTAATAGTCAGGCTTGTTCGGGCTCCATGTCATGCAACCGTAAAGCAGTGTCTCGACCACCTCAGATTTCAGCAACGGCACCTTCATCCGTAAGCGGACACCCGGGCGATCATAGATTTCCATCTAGTACCGCTTGAAGCACGCCCAGGCCCTCTGAAGACGCCGCGCTGTTTCAATGCTGAGGTCTCTGTCTGCGGTGATAGCCCCGCCCAAGTACACAAACTCGATTGTTTGTTTGTGTATCTGGCCGGCTGCATTGGTTGTGAACGACACCTTCCCCCCGCCTTTGGTTTGCAAGCACGTAATCTCTGTTTTCACCTCTGAGACCGTAAGCCCGAACGCCGAACACGAAGTCACGATCAACGTCATCATCCTCTCCAGCGCTTCTGATGATCGCGATACGATGCCCACATCGTTCGCGTACAGCATACCCCACAATCTCTGCATCTCACTCCTCTCCTTCCCCTTCCGCCCTTCGACTTTGCCTGTGCGTGAAGTTCCCTTCTTCTCGCTTTTCGCCTTTCGTTGGAGCTGCACCATGTTGTCTGTGATGGCTGCATCAGCGAGCAACCGTTTCTCGGCCACACGCAGTAGAGCCGTGGAAAACATGTTGTATTATCCACAGGTGATCACACGTCATGTACGAACGAACGCACAGCAGTAGTTTAACGAGCTTTTAGTTTGAGTTCAGAAGAATACCAGAATTTGGCGATGTTTCGCCTTGAATTTCACTCTTGAATTTTGCCCACGGAATTGGAGATTATTATCTAGATCCAAAATATTCGTTGTTTTTGGGCGCGTTTGACACTGAAATTTGGTACGTATTGTTATCTTAGCGCCGGTTGGCCGGAAAGAAATATCGATCGTCCACCCACTCTGATTTTCCGCGGGAGTCTTTTGACCATCACCAAGTACCGTAGTTTCGCGATGAACTCCCGGTGATATTAATATGAGGTCGAGCTGGCAAGATGCTTGAATGATTCCTTTCAACACAGGTAGAAGAGTAGGTATGATGAGAATGCTGGCTTCCATAGTTGAAAAAGCGCATGTCCTCGTAATCAAAATGTCCTGTAATACCAACGCGTGTGAGAGCTTGGTATGGACTAAACCAGAGCGGAACTGGTCGGACAAAATGTGGCTTGACTCCGGAGTCGGGGAGTTTGACTCCGGAGTGAGGGAGTTATACTTTCCTTTTCTTTTTCGTTTTTCCGCTTTCTTGTCGTGCGTATGCGTAGCGAGTTAATGTGAGAACAACAACAACTTTAGCTGACTTTTTGGGTCATGATATAATGGTTGAAGGCGATGCTTTTATACTTTTTATTTGGATTTGAGGATGGTATTTGTGAATTTGCGTTCATCTAGGATGGAATGAGCATTATCGTGACAGTTGTCACGAGCAGGAGGGATGTAGGATTCACTATATGCTCGTATCAATGTCCGAGAGAGCCAGGCTACGGTAGGGGGTACCCCTTTTCAGCCATCTATTTCACCCCCTTTTCTCAGTGAGCGACCCGAAGGAAAACTATATAATAGGTGTTTCTCAGTGAGCGACCCGAGAAGGAAAACTATTTATGTGTTTCTCAGTGAGCGACCCGAAGGAAAACTGTATAGGTGTTTTTTGTTCTGTGCTTGATCGTAGATGGTGTGATAATATATTAGCATGCGTGTTGTCATTTTCGTCGTCGTCGTCGTGGTCGTCGTCGTGGTCGTCGTCGTTATTTGAAACGTCTTGTTTGGGATCACTTTACAAGTGGGCTTCACTTTGCTTTCGAGTTAGAAACACTGACTGTAAAATGACAACACGCATGCTAATATATTATCACCATCTACGATCAAGCACAGAAAAAAAAAACACCTACAGTATACAGTTTTCCTTCGGTTCGCTCACTGAGAAACACCTATATAGTTTTCCTTCGGGTCGCTCACGGAGAAAAGGGGGTGAAACAAACGGCTGAAAAGGGGTACCCCCTACCGTAGCCTGGCTCTCAGAATCGAACTCGGGTCTGCGTTGATACTAACAGCCATATTATTTTTTTATTTAGCCCGTGGGGCATGTTTGAAAACGAGAGTATCTTTAATTTACAAAATAATTTTGTTTGATCGAAGATCTGGAAGTATTAAATTGGGGGAACAATATTGGTTGTTTTCGAGTAGTGGATGACGAAATTTAATACCTGGTATTTCCATCTTGATTTCAGCATTGAGTTTTGCTTGATCGAAGGCGTGGGAGTATGATAATTTGAGGTGATATTGGTGGTTTCGGGGTTGTTTTAGGCTTGATTTGTTGGACCATAATCGAGAATTTTTTATTTCTAGTCTTACACGGATTAATCCTGCTGCACTCTTGATCGCCGATACATACCATCGATTTCCGTTACGATTACTGCGGTTCAATTCCGCTAGCTACGGCGTTGGGCATAATTACTCAGGGTTTTTGGAGCAGAGGCAGCATTGTTTTGAAATTGACAAATTGGATATTTGCTATTTGAGGCATGCACTTTATTTAAATATAAGGAAGGTTTTTGGATGGTGCGCTTTGGTTTGTTATTATGACGTGCAAAAGTGCAGGGGGAACGTTGGTTGATGCCTGTGCACAAGTCTGATGTTGATGTGTATGAATGCATAGAATCTATGGAGATGGTAGAAAAGAACTATTGATATGATCGGCGGTCCCAGTCTTCCGATATGTTCGAGTTTAACCCCCTTTGGCTTAGTCATATTGTGTTCGCTATAAGTTGTCTTCGGGAGTGCATGTTCAGAGTGGTCTCCGGGACTCCGGGACTTTAATAGGGAGTCGCCGACCTATATCCTTAATGAGGACAAACACCCAGTAATACGCGCGATCGGAGTATCACCCACAGCTTGCAAAGATGAGTTTCGCCAAATCTTCGATCTCACAGCTGTAGTGTAATTTTATGGTTATAATATTTTTTGTTACTATCTTCTTATCTTCTCCGCCTGATGGTCCCTCGTCGGGTACCGAGAGCAATCTCCCCGTGAGCCGCCCTACGCCGGGTACACAGATATGGTTGGTAACCGGTCGCCCCGGTGGTCTAGTGGTTACTACTAGCGTTGGTCCTTGAGTTCGATTCCCACCGTTGTGAGGTGTTTGACTTTTCTATTTGCAGAAATGCAGAAAAAGGATCAACTAACAACTGCTGAGAACGCCTAGCAGCGTGGGTAGGTACAATTCGACGCGAATCGACGAGGGAAGGAAATGCTAGATTCTCGCGAAAAAAGTGTTGGCATGTACGGTAGTGGGGAGGGCCCGCTATATGACCCGGGATCTGAGTTATACTACTGGGAGGGAGGGCGAGAGTAGTGCAAGGATAATAAATGGGATGGGAAAACAAACTGATACATATGGAAACAGCTTTTTAGGCCATTTCTTATGCAGTCGGATTCCGCCAGTCGAAAACGGCCCTTTTGGACTGGATTTTTTTTCGACTGGATTGTTCTGGTCCTTCTTCTTATCGTCAGTCGAGTTGATTTTATAGTTTGTGTGCTCTTCCTAGAGGCGGTTGGTGTGAGGGAGTACTGCTGCACAGCAGGCGAAATCGGTTGGTAGCTCTATGCTTCCGGCTGTCTCCGCGTGCAACGGCTCAACGAACCTTCGCCCCAGCGAGTTGGTGGCTTTGGGCTCAGCCGAAAGCCGCCAAAGCTACGTTCGTGGAGTTGCACTCAGCCGAGAGCGGCCAAAGCTACAGCAGGCGCAGCCGTTGTTGGCAGCATGGGATCGAGACCGCGCGCTGCTGCCTTCGTGTGATACACGCCGCTGGCGAGCGGAACTAGGAATGCACCACGCTGATTTGCTGCGAGAAGCAACAGCAGGGATAGCCAAGCCAACGTTAGCGCTTTGTATGATACTGCAGTGTGGTACCTGGTATGCGTGTGGCCGTGTGGGTGTGTGTTTGGTGGTGGGATGGGCGATGCGATCGGTTAAAAAAACACGTGTAAAACTGTTTCGACTGAGTTTTTCGACTGAAGGATCCAGTCGAAAAAGCTCTTTTTCGACTGCGTAAGAAAGCCCGATTTGGGCTTCAGTCGAAAAAGGCCGTTTTCGACTGACAAACCCGACTGCATAAGAAATGGCCTTAGACAAGCTACACCAACAAGAATTGCAGCAGTACAGTGGGGGTATTCCGATGCAAGATCACTCTGAGACAAGCCAAATCAGGTGGTCATTGCTCTTGTTTGTTGTGGGTAATTTATGGCTGTTAGTATATGCAGGGACATGTCAATTTGACCGCCCTTATGTCCCGAATGTCTTCATCTTTGACGCTCTGGGTACCAAGTGTATAGATTCATCCTGAGGTCGAGCGTTTTGTAAGATTTGTGGTCGCATGGCGAATCTTTGCCGTACGCAAGTAGTATGCAAGAAAACTCGAGAGAAGAATAGCGAGCTTAGTTAGGTGACCAGGAGGTGATAATGCACGGGCAAGTATTCCATGATTATTCGACCATTATGCGAGCAAAATAAACAGTATTTTGTTTTCATTTTAGACTTTTTTCCACGGTTATTATGCTCGAGTTGTACCAGTCTTAGTTCCATTTATTATTGGGTCGTTTTTCTTTGAACACTCCATTTTTGTATGAAATTGTGCTTATAACCGGGGGGCTCTAAATCCTGGATACGAATCGCTCCAATTCGTCCACTTATATTGCGTTTGGTGCTGTTGTTGTTGACAAGCGTTTGTCGTCCTCTTTTTGAGCGTGTTTGCTCGGCACGCCAATCTGATATAATCTCAAAATCGCTATTTTGTGCGACCTACCATGCAAATAATAACTGGTCGAATTGCGCTCGCTTTGCGAATGTTTGCCGTGTGCGAGAAGTATGCGAGAAAAACGAGTCGGTCGAGATAACTGTGAGCTCATATTGGGTCAAAGCCTACCAGCCAATCACCATCAAGCCAATGGGGTCGGGGTTGACACGCCGTGCGGGGAGGTATCGACCCGGGACATCATCGGTATAGTTCCCGCGTTGTTGGAGCTGTAGAGATTCGGAGAATTTCTCAACGGGGCATGGGGCCCTAACCCCGTGTACGACGGAACTGCCCCCATTGGTTGGTGAGCCTACCTGTAACTGACACAAAATATCACCCGTACATAAGGAATCACACCGCCCACAGGATACGACACCCCGGTGATAATTTCGGGCGTTTTTGACAAACCATCGATTTACCACCCGGGGTACATAAGATTACACATCCCGGTGGTATCGTAGTGTCGATTTGTGGTTTGTGGCTTCGAGTTTTGGTCGTGGTGTCTCTGCGTAACTCTGTTTTGGTCGTACCGATAGCGAGGTAGGTAGCAGCAGCCCACTTTTATGTGGGGGCAGAACGGATGGCGCAGCCACCGCCTCGTATCATATCGGGCGAGGTACCTTCGATTTAGGTATTTTATATTCATTTATGCTCCAATCCAAGCCCGTATTTTGTTTGAAACTTTCCTCGACGTTCAGGGGGTTGAGTCATCGCTGAGGTCATGTGGTAAAGAGTTTCGTCACGTAGGTTGAGCCCCTTTCTTTTACCACAACCCGTAGGTACCTACAGCAGGCGTGCGGGGCAGCTGCAAGTTTTCGTGCCCGCATACGACACCCCTTCAAGTGTGCGGCAGCAGCGGTCGAACTGCTATCACACCCGCTTTTATCACACCCCCGAACACACCCTGTGGGTGTTCGGACGTGCTATCATACCCCCTTTTCATCACCCCATATCTTTTATCACACCCCCAAACACACCTTGTGCTGACGTCCTATCACACACCCTGGTTTATCACACCCCCTTGGGCCCCCTACGAGCTGCACTGTATCACTCGGGGTACACAAGATCTCACACCCCCCACAGGGCACCACACCCGGTGATCATATTTTTAAATGCCAAGATGTTATTACCGGCGTGTGTTATCTTGTGTCAGTCACGGTATATTATCCTCCTAGGGTGGGGCGGCGCTATGGAGCGCGAACCAATCAGCGATTTCAGCCAAAGGACTTGGGGTTTCCACACCGCGAAGGGCGGTGACGACCCAAGATAAATCGCTTTTATTCCCCGGTCTGTCTAACACTTGGAGATGTAGAATGACCTCTGGACCGGGGATGGGACCCTATCGTCCCCGGGTGTAGCTGGCTCCATTATTTACGACCCTAAGACAGATCAGAGATCGGCCGGTCGGTGGGGTTGGGGATTTTCACACTGCGGGGAGAACCAACCCTGGTGATATTCGTGTTCGTTCGCGGGTTGTCCGAGTTGTATATGTGTGGATGGATCATGATTCTGGGATGGGACCCTATCGTCCCCAGATGACGGAAACTTCATGTACGATCCCCGGTCAATGAACGACCAGCGCTACGACACAAAGGCCATACCAGTATATGTTTATTACATTTTCGTCTAAAACTCGAGCCTGAAATTCTTAACTGCCAAATTCTTAGTTCAGTGTGCTATCGCGTACTACTAATACTCTGTCTACCAGATAAGAGTGATCTACGTCAACAAGTAGCAGCATTATTATAATATTAATAGCATTCGAGGAATTGAATGACGAAGGCAGCGACACCGTGTTTCACGCCTAAAATACCGTCAGCAAGTCTCTCCACGATCAGACTATGCACACAAATACCGTCGGTGTGCGGACCACGGGTTTACAGACTGTCACGCATAGTATTATAGCAGAAGCTATGTGGCTCAGTGCGCGCCTTCTCGGTGGCTACGTAGAGAACATGAAGCATACATGGCCACCCCCTTGCTGGCCCTTGATGATTGATTGAGTCAAAACATCAAGAAACGCACTCGAAACGTCTCTTCGAGGCCAGGCTAGAGGGCCAGTCTGCGTGTGGGCTCGGATTGATCCGATCGAATTATGATGAATCTCGGAATCGCATTCACGCAAGAAACGGCAGAAGAAAGTAGTCCACTGTCAGTCTATATCAATCTCTTGGCATTACGTTACGTTCTACAAACGTAGACGATGTGTTGTGTGGTAACGGTTTTTACTCCACAAGGTATCGAATAATGAATCGAATAAGTCGAAGTGCTGCCCTACCCTACCAGGGTCATGGGTGCCGGCGAATGACGGCACCCATGCGGAGCCCTTGTAATATATTATAAAAATCAAAATACACTCCAGCTGTGAGATCGAAGAGTTTGTCGAAACTCATCGTTGTAAACTGTGTGTGATACTCCGATCGCGCGTATTGCGGGTTGTGCGTCCTCATTAAGGATATAGGTCGGCGACTCCCCTTGCAACTACAGTGTAGCTACCAGGGTCAACAGGGTGATGTTAGGCAGTCTGTGCGCGGAAACTTTAAAACCTGTTTCTGAGGGGGACAAAATCTGACAGCTGTGGAAGGAAATGCATCAGTTTATCAAGTGAATCTTGTAAGTCGAATATCCGGTGAGGGGAGGGCGGACTTTTGAGGACGTGGGGGCCTGATTTTGATCAAAAGGGGGGCGGGAGGGGGGGGAAGGGGGGAAGGGCACGGGTGCGGCAATTCTATTTGTGCGTGGAAACTATAAATATTTCTTGTGGGGGAGGGGGAATGTGGCGGGGGGGGGGGGGGGCGGGCGGGGGGGGAGGGCTTTAGGTCGCATAGATGCCCTTGTAATATATGTAATGAATCCTCGAAGATTACGGGCATGCGCGGAGCCTAGGCGGGCGGCGGCCCTCCCCGGCATAACCCCCCCGGTACAAGTGGACAGAAAATGGGAAAAAGAACGGTGCCGACACGACGAAAAATAAACGAAAAACAAGGCACGAGAAGACAAGAGTCAGCCGGCAACTACGGGCACGGGCAACACGGCAGACGCCATCCAACCAACATCGGGAGCAGAAACGATGTTGGGTTTCGAACGTCCCTACTACTGTAGAGGTACCTCGGAGCATTGCCTCATGGTCTTTCACCTGCGCACGGTTCACGTTAAAGGTGCACCTGCTAAAGACCGAGGTGATGGAGACCCCCACGTGTGACTTGGACTCTCGGCCCGGAGCACTGCGCTAAACTCCGAAGGCACTCCACAACCTCCTCCTTCGTGAGGATGATTGGATTTCAGCGCCGACAGTGCACCGACCACCGCATGTAGTACCGCCGAGGCTCTAAAAAAAGGCACAATGTGAGAGCGTTGAGACGACTATCCGCAAACGACGCCTTCTCTTTGCGGGTGCCGTACAAAGGACGACCAATGAGCGACTGACCCGTCGCGTGATGTTCGGGACGATGGCTGGCGGGGTGAACCCGGGACGAGGTCGATTAGAAAAAAAAACTGGGCCCAGTATCTGGCAGACGACAGTATTCGAAACCACCGAAGGGTCCACGGATGGCTCACCTTTACGGTCCAATGCGGCATAAACGTAAAGTCCAATCGGTCCTTACATTTCCGAGCCATCCCACGAAAGGGTTGCAGCAGAACGTCTCTGAGCTCCTTACATGAGGAACTCAATATCTCACGCGAAAAATGACTTCGAAGGCATTCGTTCGCGCAACCCGACCAAGCTTCTATGCCTTAGTCCTACAACAATATGTACTCGGGAAATTACTTCATTGACCGGCAGTTCCTCACATGAGGAACTCAATCGCCCAGGGACTTTTTGGCGCAAAAAGTGCAACCCCTATCGTGGGATGACTCTTCCGTCCGTAGTCACTGCATGGTGGTATTCAAGTATTAATGTACATGGCATGGACTACACGACGGCATCATCAGCAAAACACGTGTATATTGCATATTAGAACATTCCGCCACGGCGAAACATTCGTACTGCTATTGCTACCACTACCATGAATACCGCTACTATGTACTACTGCTAATGATGCTACTAGTATAAACTGCTTACTGCTACTTATTAGTCGCGAAAAAAAGAACATTCACATCATTCCACAGTCCCCATTGCGCAGATCTAACACGCCGGCAGAATCAGCAATCAGTGGATGGATGGGGGTGGGATTTCCACACCGTGCAGGGCGGTATCGCCCCGGGGGATCACCTTTCGGGATATTGGAGTCTTACATGTATGGAATGATTTTCGACCCGGTAATGGGACCTTATCCTCCCCGGGTGCGGTGAGACCTCGACGTTGGCCCCAGGTGTAATCTCTCGGCGTACTGGCTCCCAATCAGTACAGTAATCCGTGGATGGGGGTGGGGATTCTTCACCGTGCGGAGCGGTATCGACCCGGGGGATCAACTTATTCGTCCCCGCGTCCTTGGAGTTGTATTTACAAGGAATCAGTTTTGACCGGGCATGGGAAATCATTGTCCCCGCGGGTGCGGGAGGACCTCGACGTTGGCCCCAGGGGAAATTTTGGCAGCGCGCTGGCTCTATGAGCTTTAGCCAGTCAGCGATTAATATATAGGGGTGGGGTTTCCACACCGTGCGGGGCGGTATCGATCCGGTGGATGACTGTTTTTGTGCCCTCGTTGTTGGATTTGTTTATATATGGGAGGATTTCTGATCAGGGGATGGAACCTTATCCTCCCCGGGTGCGGTGGGATCTCTACGTTGGCCCGAGGGGCAACTCTCGCAGCGTGCTGGCTCCATGAGCCCCAGCCAATCAACAATCAGTGAAAGGGGGTGGGCGTGCGGGGCGAAATCTACCGGGGATTTATACCGGGGGGATCAATTTTTCAAGGGCGGGTTTAGTATAGAACAGTATTTTTAGTACAGTATTGAAATCCATACTAAACGTATTATTAATCTTGGTATAACAGTATTGGAATCCGTACTAAACGTACGTACTTAGTTACTAATAGAAGTTTAGTACGGTATTGAGACTCGTACTAAACGTACTATTAGTTTAGTCCAGTATTGAGAGCCGTACTAAACGTACTAATAGTTTAGTCCAGTATTGAGACTCGTACTAAGCGTACCATTGCGCTTAGTATGTTTTGATCGTACTGTACTATGTCCAGTATAGTACGGGCTGAAAACGCGACTAAACTCATAGTTTAGTACAGTATGGAGAGCCGTACTAAACGTACTATTGCGCTTAGTACAGTATTGAGAGCCGTACCAAACGCACTATTGCGCTTAGTACAGTATTGAGAGCCGTACTAAACGTACTATTGCGCTTAGTACAGTATGAAGAGCCGTACTAAACCCCCAGTACAGACAGCATAGTATCATACAGCAGTACAGCAGTCCAAGAAGCAGAATATTATCGAAGTATGAGAAAGTACGGGTTTTGTACGTACGCAAGAAGTTTGACCAATCAGATCAATGCGGTAATTCATAGTCGTATGAGCGATAGCATTGGGCACACCTGGCCCAGCTGTGTAGGCGACGACCTGCACGCGGAGCGCGTAGGGGAGCAGAGTCAGAGCCTACAGGTCCAAGGTGTGATACAGACTAGTTTAAGTTCTAGTTTAAGGCTAGTTTAAGTTCGTGCACTCCCCGACGATGGAGGAGTGCAAGTCACCGGAGGCTGAAGCTCTCGTGGCTGCTGCTGTACGTGGTCCTAATCAGGCCGCCTCGGCTGCTGCTCGAGTCGAGGCTCATGCTGCTGTCGACGCTGTGCAAGCTGGGGTCGACAAACGCCGTGCCGAAGCTCTGGCTGCTGTGCAAGCTGAGTCCGAAGGTCGCCGTGCCGCAGCCGCTTCGGCTGCTGCTACTGCTGCGTCTGCCACCGCGGCACCATCTTTGCTCAGCCCCAGTCCCGCTGTGTCCGAGGCTGCGGCGGTAATATAGGCGTAGGCGAGGACGTCAACGTCACGACGTCAGTGGCTACCCAGCTCCGCGCGATCAGTGACTTTGACGTTCGTGCGTACGGGCCGCGCGCGGAAGGGATGGTCGAACACCTGCTGATGGTCGCTGACCGCCTCGATTTCTTGCGCCAGGCTCTTGTGGCGGTCCTGTCTGGTGGGTTTTCCCTCGACAGCGACGGCGACCGCCATTGCCGGGAGAGGGTGGCAACGATCGATGCCGCCTTCACGACAGCGTCTGCCGACCTACGCCGGCACACCCAAGCAAAACCAAGCAACCAGCAATATTATCCTGCTCTCTGGCTCCGCGGCGCGGGCTGTCATGAGCAAGATGGTAAACGACGATCTTCGTCTCCAACTGCAAATTCTTGCATTCGGCTCCCGCGGCCGACGCCACTTCACCTGACGCTCTTCGCGACAGTGGCAGTTCGGCGGCGCCGGCTGGTGGGTCGCGGGCGTTGGTGCTGCGCTCAGAGCCCCGCGGTGGGTCCGGGGGTGGTAGTGGCGGCGCTGGTTCTGGATGAGGACACAGTCCCTTCCTGTCGGTTGGGCCAACACCTGGGGGGGCGGCTGCTGAGCTTGCCGTTGGTAGAGCGGTGACGGCGCCGGGGGCCAGCGGGGGAGCGGGTGCCCGGCCGGCCACCCAAGGTGTAGGAGGGGGGCTGCGTGGGCGTGCGTTGGTAGCTTTGGCTGGCGATGGGGGTGTGGGGCGTGCTCGCGTGGCGGTGGCTCCGGGCTCGATCCCCTTCGGCGAGAAAGGTACGGTTTCTTGTGTGCGTGTGAGTGAGTTGCCGGCTGACTTGCTGCGTGTACAAGGGGCGTTTGATGGCGTACGTTCGGGTGCCTTGCGATTCGTTGCGGTCGACCCTTGGTTGGATGCTCGGGCGGTTGTGATGCAGGCGATGGCCGAGCAAGGCTCCGCGAGCCTCGGTCATCTCGCCTCGGTAAACTCCCCCCTCTTGAGACAGTGTCAGCGCCCTCGTCTCGTACATCTGCTTCAGCGAGACAGGTGTCGCATCTCGTTGGCTTCCTTATACATGTCTCCTTTGTTGTGCATCCGGGGCGGTTTTTCGTGAACCGTTTGTTGGCTTCGGTGGGTATGCCGCGCATATCTGCCGGATCTGATTTCGGTTTTCAAGGCGCAGATTTTTCCCAAAAAGGGGTTGCTGCCGTCGCGCACGTCGGAATTCCCCGCCGCGGGGGGTTCCAGTTGTCTCTATCCCGGGTGATTGTGGGCCTGTTTTTGGCTCTGGTGGCAACGCCGGGAACTACTTCTTTGTGAGGTATTACGTAGACGATGGCATTGGCGTCTAGTTGCAATGGTGGCCGGACGGTCGCCGTTGTTTGCGCGCTGTCCAGTCGCTGGCATCGGACCATTTTCGCTTGTTGGGCGAACGTGGTGTCTCTGATCCGCCCCTCCTGTCCACCAGAAAAATCACTGACTGGGACACGCAACTGGAGGCGTTGGGTTGGATCATTGACACGGAGGTGCTTCCGGTTACGTTGCCGTCCCATAAGCGCCTCAAGCTGCAAATCTCCTTGCGGAGTGGCCCTCGTCTCGTACAACTGCTTCAGCGAGGCAGGTGTCGCAGCTCGTTGGCTTCCTTATACATGTCTCCTTTGCTGTGCGTCCGGGGCGGTTTTTCGTGAACCGTCTGTTGGCTTCGGTGGGTATGCCGCGCATATCTGCCGGATCTGATTTGGTTGTCGTACGGCCAACCTCGGGCAGCGCCTCGTCTTGGGACCCGAGTTTCAAGGGAACCTCGAGTTTTGGCGATGGTTTATTGAGGAGGGGTTGGACGCGCGCGTAAGAACCTTGTCGGCTCCGATGTATCATTTGCTTGAGCGCCCCTTCCAACGTACTCCGTTTTCGGGTGCATCCAAAACCGGTGTCGGGGGTTTCTACCTTGAAACTGGGGTGTACTGGAGATACGATATTGACGCCGGGGAACGATCTCGATTTTGCGGGTCGAGCAAGTCAGTTGCAGGCGAGACCGATATATCGATTAACGTCCTCGAGCTGCTAGGTATGGTCGTCTCCCCGTGGGTCGTCGTATCTCCGTGCGCCGAGCGCCCGGCCGCGTTGGGGGACTGCGTGTTGTGGCGTGGCGACAACGAAGCAGCCGTAGAGTGGGTGCGGCGTTGTCGAGGCGGGAAGGAGCCGAGATCGGGCGCGTTGATGCGCCTCCTTGGTGTGCTCAAATTGTCCTCTGGTTGGCACTTCGACGCGAAACACGTAGGGGGTATTTTTAACGTTGCCGCGGACGGTATCTCACGCTGGGATCGCGCTTCCGTCCTCGTTAATATGCGTGCTGTCCGTGGGATATGCTGCTCGCGGGCGAGAAGCTGATCCCCACGTGGCGTGCCGGGGGTCGTGTTTTGTGGCCGGCCCTGTGCGCTTCGTTCTGTCTCTTGACTCGCGCGTCAGAAATGTTCGCGGAAACCCGGTTACGAGTTCACGAGACTTATTGTTTGCGGCGTGCTGATGTTGCATTCTTTTGCGGACATATTCAGCTTACTGTTGCGCAGTGGTCAACCGCGGATCATGTCAAGGTTCGATTTCGCGGGTCGCAGGGTGACCAACCGCGGAAAGGGGCGGTTGTCACACATGTGCGAAAGGGTCCGTCGATGCGCGTGAGGGAAGGTGGCGGCGCCGTCGATCTAATGATCGAATTGATGTCTTGTTACTTGTTTCTTCCCTCTTCGGCCCCCTTGGTTGCGTGTGTCGTTGGTAATGGCAGATGGTCCATGTGGACACAACATCAAGCGACGGTAGCTTTGCGGAAAGTGGTTGCGTTGGCGGGTGTGCGTGCGGAGGAGTACGCCTTGCACTCCCTGAGGATTGGAGGCGCAACGCACTTGTCGGCAGGGGGTGCAACACCGGCGGTGTTGCAGCGTGAGGGCCGATGGGCTCTGACTAGTTGGGCAAACGCGGAATTACAAAGAAGTGTGTTATCCCCCCGTGTGCACTCTACGACTCGAGGGTAGGGCGGGGCGGGGGGGGCTGGGACTACATTCGTAATACGGGTCAACTACCAGTTTGTGCTGGAGGCTGGCGTCGAGAGTTCGATGTCGCCAGTTGGGTTGGGAGTTGACTCGTGTATACGGATGTTAGCGTGGGGTTGCCGGCGGGGCAGCCCCGGGGTATTCCCATCTCCAACCCCCCCTCTCCGGGCGGGGGTTTGCGCATTAATATAATACAACTTCGAAAGCAAAGTGCAAAGCAGAATATTATCGAAGTATGAGAAAATATGGGTTTTGTACGTACGTAAGAAGTTTTACCAATCAGATCAATGCGGTAATTCATAGTCGTATGAGCGATAGCATTGGGCACGCCTGGCCCAGCTGTGTAGGCGACGACCTGCACGCGGAGCGCGTAGGGGAGCAGAGTCAGAGCCTACAGGTCCAAGGTGTGATACAGACTAGTTTAAGTTCCCACCCACCCGCCCGTGCTTTTGAGGGAGTCAGTGGAGGGGGAGTTAATCGGTCGCAGTAACGTTGCGCGTGTTTGTTACTGTTTTGGCAAACGTACCCGTTTTCGCTGAAGATGCGACGGGGTTTCGTAGATTGCGCAGGTTTGCGGTGGGTGCTAGCCGCATCAGTGTTATAGCGTGGTGCAAGGGGTGTTCGTTGTTGTGTTTTTTTTCAGCATGTGTAATATCTGAGTATCCCTCCGTGCGGTGGGGTTACGTATGACTGTTTTACGCAGATATTATGTTGATAGTTAACAGCGAACGTTGTGGCAGTGCATCGGCTCGGATTTAGCGCGCAATCTGAAAGTGTGGGAGAGGGGAATTATCCGTATATTGGCAAGTAAGTGCATTTGTTTAATGTGCATGGTGTGTGCAGGCGTGCATATTTTATAGCATATTAATTACACGCGTGTGTACGTTTTGTTATATGCTGCACGTTATAGGCGGTTGCCTCGTGTGTCTTCTTCGAGTTGCCAACGATTGTTCGTCGTTGGTTGTTGGCTGGCGTCGAGAGTTCGATGTCGCCAGTTGGGTTGGGAGTTGACTCGTGTAAACGGATGTTAGCGTGGGGTTGCCGGCGGGGCAGCCCCGGGGTATTCCCATCTCCAACCCCCCCTCTCCGGGCGGGGGGTTGCGCATTAATATAATACAACTTCGAAAGCCGTACTAAACGTACTATTGCGCTTAGTACAGTATGAAGAGCCGTACTAAACCCCCAGTACAGACAGTATAGTACAGCAGTACAGCAGTCCAAGAAGCATTAAGCATGAAGCACCTGCAACAGCCCTCTCACGGTCAGCCGTTTTTTTTTTTTTCCTGGGATCAAATCTACCAATTGAAATCTACACTTACTTGAAATTAAAGATAGTTCCCTCTCCCCGCCCCTCCGTCTTACTGCTGTAGCACCTACGACCACCAGAACCCTAAATCCTAATCCTTCTTTGCAATCCTAAATCCTAATCCTTATCCTGATCCTCCTCCTCATTGACCACTACAAATCAGAGTACCAACTCGACATTTTCGCCAACGCCAACGTCATCCTCATTGGGAGGCGTGGTGTTTGACAGCGGGTCGAGCGCCATCTCTGCTACAAGCAGATCGTCGTTTTTTCCGGTGAACATCGCAGGAAGGCACTTCTTGATGTCCTTGGAGTCGATGTTGGGGATGTCCTTGTACACGGGAATAAACTTGTAGTTTCCTTTGAAGAACATCACCACTTCCAGCCAGTACTCGTCTATACGACTGCGGTTCCCCACACAAAACAGGCTTCGGTTTGCTCCTCTGCAGCCTCTGTTTGTGACGAGGCAACCGGTGCCGATGAACTACTTGCGGCCTCACTCATCGCTGCCACCTCCGCTGCGGGCCACTACCCCAGCACCCTGTGTTCGTCAGCACCAGTAGTACCGCAGTACCCCAGTACCAGTACGACGCTCTCGCAGTTCCCAGCAGCAGAGCGAGACTGTATGACGAGACTGCACCGCTTTCTGCCGAATGGTGACGTCACCAACACGCGCGTTTGGTTTAGTACAGTATTTTAGTACGTGCTTTATTTTAGTACAGTATGGAGAGCCGTACTAAACGTACTACCAGGTATTACAGTATGGAGAGCCGTGCTAAACGTACTATTAGTTTAGTACAGTATGGAGAGCCGTACTTAACGTACTATTGCGCTCAGTACAGTATGGAGACTCGTACTAAACGTACTATTGCGCTTAGTACTTTTTTATCGTACTGTACTATGTCCAGTGTAGTACGGGCTGAAAAACGCGTACTAAACCCATAGACTAGTACAGTATAGTATGGAGGGCTGTATTAAAGCGTACAATTAGTTTAGTACAGTATGGAGAGCCGTACTAAACGTACCATTGCGCTTAGTACAGTATGGAGAGCCGTACTAAACCCCCAGTACAGTATAGTACGCCCATACTGTACTAAAATACTGGTGAGTACGTTTAGTACGTAGTATACTAAACCCGCCCTCGCAATTTTTTCGTCGCCTGGTTGTTGGAGTTGTACGTGTATGGAATGCTTCCTGATCCGGGGATTGGATCCTTCCCGAGCGCGACGCGACCTCGACGTTGGCCCCAGGGGCAAACTTCCCAGCGCGCTGGCGCTATGAGCCCAAGC
Source organism: Undaria pinnatifida (assembly GCA_012845835.1). Lineage (NCBI taxonomy): Eukaryota > Phaeophyceae > Laminariales > Alariaceae > Undaria > Undaria pinnatifida. Next base: position 12,360,692 of record JABAKD010000019.1, read on the forward strand.
CAATCAGTAATCAGTGGATGGGGTTGGGCCTTCCACACCGTGCGGGGCGGTATCGATCCGGGGGATCAGTGTTTTCGTCCCCGCGTTGTTGGAGTTGTGTATGTAAGGAAATGTTTATGGCTTGGATATGGTAACTTGTCCTCCCCGATTGCGGTGGGACCTCGACGTTGACCCGAGCGGCGACTCTCGTAGCGCGCTGGCTCTATAGCTCTAGCCAACAACGTCCAGTGGATGGGGGTGAGGCTTCCACACCGTGCCGGCGGTATCGACCCGGAGGATCATTGTTTTCGTCCCCCGATTGTTGGAGTTGTGTATGTATGGAAGTATTTATGACCGGGGGGCGGAACCGTATCATCCCCGGGTGCGGCGGGACCTCGACGTTGGCCCGAGGGGGAGCTCTCGCCGCGCGGTGGCTTCAAGAGCCCCAGCAACAGCTACCAGCCAATCAACAATCATTGCATGGGGGTGTTGTTTCCTCACCGTGCAGGGCGACATCGACCGGAGAGATCAGTGTTTTATTCCCGAGGTTGTGGTGTTTTATACACCTAATATCGATATCCGCCAGAGTAATAAACACTTCCACGCCCTGGATATCGCCTCGTTATCGTTTCAGAGCCGTCCATGCCGCTCCTGCAATTCCACCCACCCCCGTCCCCAATGCCCCCTCCTTCCCCACCACCCGCACCATCGCCTAGACCTAGCACCACGCGTATAGCAAACCCCTACATCTATGCGACCTATAGCCCTCCCCCCCCGCCCCCGCCCCCCCCCGCCACATTCCCCCCCCCCCCCCCACAAGAAATATTTATAGTTTCCACGCACAAATTGACCTGCCCCACCCGTCCCCTCCCCCCCCTCCCCCCACTCCCGCCCCCCTTTTGATCAAAATCAGGCCCCCACGTCTCTAAAAAGTCCGCCCTCCCCTCACCGGATATTCGACTTACAGGATTCACTTGATAAACTGATGCATTTCCTTCCACAGCTGTCAGATTTTGTCCCCCTCAGAAACAGGTTTTAAAGTTTCCGCGCACAGACTGCCTAACATCACCCTGTTGACCCTGGTAGCAACACTGTAGTTGCAAGGGGAGTTGCCGACCTATATCCTTATTAATGAGGACACACAACCCGTAATACGCGCGATCGGAGTATCACACACACAGCTTGCAAAGATGAGTTTCGACAAAATATTCGATCTCACAGCTGGAGTGTATTTTAATTTTTATAATATATATGGAAGGCTTCCTGATACCAGGATGGGACTCTATCCTCCCCTGGTGCCGCTGAATCCAGGAGCTGCAGTCAAATCAACGATCAGCCGACGGAGTCGGTTTTTGTACAACATGCGAGGCGGCGTTGATCCGATAGGTCACCGTTTTCGTCGGAGTTGCAGAGATATGGAGGGGTTCCTGAACTGGATGGAGATGAGAGCCTGTCCTTCCCGCTCGCGGCAGAACCTCGATGGCTCCATGGCTGGAATATTCCTGTTTAGCACCAACCTTCTAGAGAAAAGAGACAACGGCGTGTGGCAGGTATATATGATAGGCCAATCAACGCCGAGAATTGACTTTCAAAACTGTATTTAAGCAGCGAGGATGGCTTGATCGCTGTGAGGACTGCCTCGGGATGGTCGGAGTACTCAGCACACCACGACCACGACTCGGCGCGGCACGATATCTGGTTCTGCTGGTTGGATCGCCCACCCTCCCTACTGACACGGAAGACGTGGCTGAAATGCTCTGAGTGGCAAGACCATGGCGACAGGCAGACAGATGGACAACCTTTTTTCGGCATAATACAGATGGGTAACAACTGGACCACCGTGGCAACCAGCAGTTCACGTTAACATGCGAAGGAAAAAGGAGAAACTCAAGGCAAACTAAAAGCGGAAAGTAGTATATAGGCATCATGCATCATGCTATGAACTATATTCATGCATGCGCGAATCAAAATTGAAGTTCCTTTCACCGCCGAAGGATCAGTTTTACCGATTAAAACCAAAATCCGTCGTAAAATATACTCCGGAGTATGCAATCCAATTCGATTTTCATTTCGCGAAGGAACAGATTCGTCTCTTTTTATCGAGGAAAGGGCGCATTGTTCTTTAAATATGTGGGAAATCGGAATAACGCAGCAAAACAATCACTCAACGCCTTCCTGATGAACACCGACGAGGTACTCGTAGACAAGATCGACGGCTTGCGTCATCGCGTGCGCGCCGCAGCCAGCCCCTCCTTTCTTTTGGCGGCCCATGCTAGGAAGCCATCACCCTCGTTGTCTCTTAGGTCGGCGGAGGGAGTCTCAAAACGCCGCGCACGGAGACGCGACTGCGATGAAGCTATCGAACTATGGAGCGAATACTCGTGTTTTTGTCTCGCTAGGTCGATTTTGTGCTGCTTGGCCGAGCGAGCTGGTTGAAAAATTGGGATGGCAGCCGCCATGATATTTTTCAGGCGCCACCGCCGGGGTACGATGTTCTATGGTCTGTATTCGTGAGCGTGGCTATTTCCTCGATCGCCTCTCGTTGAGGTTTGCATTTTATCGCCTCGATCGTGATCATCGATGCGGCCAAGAACCGCACAAGGCTGCCCGGGGTGTGTTGATCCACCGCGAACACGCCACCTGAACTAACTCCCAGATTGGATTTGGATATTCCCCCAAATAGGTCTTCAAGATTTTTTTTTTCTGTCAAATCAAATTTTAATCACAATCCAAAACCACCCTGTTCAATGTCTGGCGTCGGACACGATGAACAGTCACCCCAAAGAGAGATTAACTGGAAACTGAAAACACGTTTACCCTCCACGCCTTGCCATGTAATGAAGAAAAGGTAATTCGAGGAATCGAATGAATTGTCCCATCCTCCAAACGAGACACCTGCTAAGTATAAAGCAAGATGTTCATGACTAAAACTTTCGCGCCATCCGTCGAACCAAGCTGAGGCGTCCAAGTTTGTTGATATTACGAGGCAACATGAGGTACACTCCCACCTTCAACTTGAAGTTGTGAGGGTGGACACCGCTGTGTTGCAGTGTAGACACATGTAGTCACCCATAGCAAATTTATCGCCTAAATCACACTTTACTATTTCGTGATTCGAAGGGTAAGGGGCCTTCTAGAGTGGAGTTCACCAGGAACGCTGTTGAGGACGAGATCGTTGACGATGTCGACGTGGCCATTATGCAATGCACCGGCATAATGTTGTAACAAAAATCGGCATCCGCAACGAAATGTGTGGAGAGGAAGACGAAATCAAGGGAAACATTGGAATTTTCACATCGCTGTGGGAAATCACTCGAGACACTCGAAACGTGTACGCCGGACGCATGCTACGATATACGTGGCACTCTTCGTCTGAACTTTTTTCTGGATGACGAGGCTCCTTAACTCAAAATCGTCGGAAAAAAAATAAATAATAGGCCATTTTTGTTTTTGGATGATTCTCGTTGCATAACTAGACCAAGATAGGCTTTTTCATCCGGCAGCAGTTTTTTTTTTCTTGAAAATCGGTTTTTGTGTGAGGTCTTAAGCTCCCAAATTGAGGAACCTCCTCAGAAAAAAAAACAATGGTTGAGTCATCTCTATCGTAGCACGCGACACCGCCCTCACTCACAACGTACCTCGCCAAATCGTTTCGCACCAGACACACAGGCCGCTCTTTTGTTAATTGATCATAGTAACTGCCATGCACACCATCAGTCAGACCAGAAGCTAAACACAATACCTGTGTGCATACCTCGGTGATGTACGCCCATTCCTACATACAGCACTTCTCCCCCATCTCTTATTTGAGCTGAAATCTTTGTGTCGCAAACGATGAAAATCACCGCGGCCGCCCCAGTTTGATCGCGCCTGACCCTTTCTTCTGCAGTTGTACTTGTCTTGTTGCCACTCAAAACGACCGAAGAACTTCCTAATGTCGTTGCAATGTTAACGCCGTCCGTGCTTTGCTGCTTTGGTTCGGCGTGTATGTACGCCACGAGATGTCCCGTCTGATTTCGCGTGCTTTATTTTTCTGACTTGTCAGATTTTGGGGGTAATGCATGGATCTCCTCGTGTTAAGGGCTTCAGAAAGTTTAGTTTGCTCCCCTTTTACATAGCATGCGGCTGGCGGTTGGTTGGAGAAGCTAACTAACATAAGTGAGGATTTTGCTGCCTAGAACGTCGTAAGACTTTATTCGCTTCACGTTAGGCTCGAACTTTAGGCGTACACGCGTCTAGAGTGCACGCGCAGTTTTTTTTTCGTGTCTCTGACGTTTCGCTATTTGTCCGTGGGTCAGGTTCCCGTTCCGAATCCTGAAAGCAACGGTCGACTTGGAGCTGCAGGTGAGGTATCGACACTCCGGCTTTGGCGAGGCAAAGGTCCTCTTGTGCCCGGACCTCTTGTCGCCGAACATCAAAAGCACTTTCTCAACGAAAGATCTACGAGAAAAAATGGATCATATTGTCCGGGTCAAGGTGCCGGATCGCCTCAGCCGGCTGCGGAGGCTGGCGTTTATTAATGAGTGGCCGACCGTCGAGGTGCGTGGGGCTTCACGGCCACAACTCTGAACTGGAGTCATATTGGTGCCTCAACGATCCCTATACGTTCGACCAGTGTGGTGGTGCCTGGTACCTTGAACTTGTTTTGATTTTAGTCGTTGTCCTCTCATATTGCGATAATCTGGGCCCATAGTCACGAGAAAGCGCTATCAATAAGAACTGCGCACGTAGGCGATGAACCAAAGCAACCCAGACTTGAAGCGAGATCTCCGGGCATATGAGGTCCCGCCGCAATGCGTATGAAACGGTCGAAACCCAATCCCACATAATAATATAAAAATCAAAATACACTCCAGCTGTGAGATCGAATATTTCGTCGAAACTCATCTTTGCAAGCTGTGTGTGATACTCCGATCGCGCGTATTACGGGTTGTGTGTCCTCATTAAGGATATAGGTCGGCGATTCCCTTGCAACTACAGTGTAGCTATCAGGGTCAACAGGATGATTTTAGTCAGTATGTGCGCGGAAACTATAAACCCGTTTCTGAGGGGGACAAAATCTGACAGCTGTGAAGGGAAATGTATCCTTTTATCAAGTGAATCTTGTAAGTCGAATAACCGGTGAGGGGGGGGGCGGAGTTTTGAAGGACGTGGGGGCCTGGTTTTGATCAAAAGGGGGGCGGGAGGGGGGGGAGGGGGGGGGAGGGGACGGGTGGGGCAGGTCAATTTGTGCGTGGAAACTATAAATATTTCTTGTGGGGGAGGGGGGGGGGGTGTGGTGGGGGGGCCGGGGTCGGGGGGGGGAGGCTTTAGGTCGCATAGATGTAGGGGTTTGCTATACGCGTGGTGCTAGGTCTAGGCGATGGTGCGGGTGGTGGGGAAGGAGGGGGCGTTGGAGGCGGGGGTGGGTGGGAATTGCAGCAGCGGCATGGACGGCTCTGTAACGATAACGAGACGATATCCAGGGCGTGGAAGTGTTTATTACTCTGGCGAATTTTGTAGGTAGGGCGTTTAAGCAAGAGGAAGCGAGGGAAAAAAAAAGAAAAAGCGGGGGGGGGGGGGGGAGGGAAGGATTTTCAAGAGGTTTAGGTCACATATAATATTAAAATCAAGGATTTGGTCGACACTGATGTTCGCAACATTGTGTGTGATCCTCCGATCGCGCGTATTAATCATATATGTAGAGCTGATACATATCTTTGATCTCACAGCCGAAGTGTATTTGAAAATTATTTGTGACCTAAACCTCCTAAAAAATCTCCCCCCCCCCCCCTCTTGCTCTCCCTTACTCAAACGCCCCACCAAATATCGAAATCCGCCACATTAATAAACACTTCACGCACAGGATATCACCTCATTATCATTATCTTTCGAGAGCCATCCATGCCGCTGTGTTCCCCCCCCCCCCCCCCCGCCCGCCTCGAACGCCCCCTTCTTCCCCATCACCCGCACCTTCGCCTAGACCTAGCACCACACGTATAACAAACCCCTCACCCAAAGCCCTCCCCCCCCCCCCCCCCCCCCCCCCCCGCCCCCCGCCCCGCCCCCACCCCCCACCCTCCCCCCCCAACCCATGCCAACCCCACCCCCTCGAACACTCCACCCTCTCTTTACTCACTGATTGTACGACCTACCCCAGGATATACATGATAAACTGATGTATTATTTCCAAAAATGACACATTTATCCCCTCAAAATAATGTATAGTTTCCAGGCACATATTGAGCTGCCCCCCCTCCCCCCCCCCCCCCCCCCCCCCGCCCCAACCCCCTCCCCCCCCCCCCCGCCCCCAATAATATACTGGTGCCAAAACCGTCAGATTTATCCCCTCGAAAGGATTTATAGCTTACATGCACAAAATGCCCCTTTCCCCCCCCCCCCCCCGCCCCCCTCCAAACCCGCTCGCTTTTGATCAAAACCAGCCCCCCCTTTCCCTTCACAGCTGTCAGATTTTGTCCCCCTCAGAAACGGGTTTTATAGTTTCCGCGCACAGACTGACTAAAATCATCCTGTTGACCCCGATAGCTACACTGTAGTTGTAAGGGGAGTCGCCGACCTATATCCTTAATGAGGACACACAACTCGTAATGCGCGCGATCGGAGTATCACACACAGCTTGCAAAGATGAGTTTCGACGAAATCTTCGATCTCACAGCTGGAGTGTATTTTCATTTTTATAATATGTAGGGGCTTGCTATACGCGCGGTGCTGGGTCTAGGCGATCGTGCGGGGTGTGGGGAAAGAGGGGGCGTTGGAGGGGGGGAGGGGGGATGAATAGAAGCTACGTCATGGATGGCTAGAAAGATGAGGACGTGATATCAATTGCTTAAAAGGTTTTTTTTGCTCTGGCCGATCTCGATTGTAAGTGGGGCGTTTGAACGAACTGGACGGGGAACAAAGCGGGGGGGGGGGGGGCGGAAATGAATTTGAGCAACGGCATGGATGGCTAGATGGATAATGAGATGATATCAGCTGGCTGGTAGTGTTTACTGGTCTGGCCCAGATTTTGATTTCAGTTGGTGCGTTTAAACAAAAGGGATTCGGGGGGGGGGGGCGGGGGGGCGAGCATTTTAATATGTGCGCGGAAACTATAAACCCTCGAAGGGGACGAATCTGACGGTTGCAGCAAGAAGACACCCCATTATATCACCCGCCTGGTAATGTTTATTTTTCTAGGAGGTTTGGTGTTACATGTAGTATGCAACCCAGTCCTTAGGTGTAGTAAACAACGTGTTAAAGCTTCATAATTTGTTATTGTACATGGATCGAAAGATGGAATGTTTCAATCGATACAGGTGCAATCATAAAGATACCATCATTTTCTGACATCGCTATTTATAAGAAAGAGATTCATATTGCCAAATACAACAGGCGAGGTGATGTGGTCATGCAATGTCACCGCCATTGAGAACGACAGGGAGAGATGCGAATCGTTATCGTTTTGAAAGGAACATGAAATATATGACATCGCATGCCCTCAGGAGCTGGCCTGCTGTATTTGTAAAATGTATCTCTGTCTTAGAATTGGCGACCTCAGAGCCCCACATCGACACGGTAAAAATCATGGGCGTGAAATCGTACATTTGAGATGCCCCCTCCCCCGATTCTTCTAGCTAACCCCCCCCCCCCCCCCTTCTCCCCCCCCCCCCCCCCCTCCCCCGATCCCTCCCCCTCCCCCCCCCTTTCCGCCTAGTTTGCCAAACGCCCCACTCACAATCGAAATCGGCCAGAGTAATAAACATCTATACGCAGTTGATATCACGTCATTATCTTTCTGACCATCCATGACGTAGTTTTCATTATTTCCCCCCACCCCCTCAATCCCCCCTCCAACGCCCCCTCTTTTCCCACCACCCGCACGATCGCCTAGACCAAGCACCACGCGTATAACAAGCTCCTACATATCTTTGATCTCACAGCCGGAGTGTATTTGAATATCATTTGTGACCTAAACCTCCCAACCACCCCCCCCCCCTTCTCGCTCTCTCTTGCCCAAACGCCCCACCTAATATTGAAATCCGCCAGATTAGGAAACACTTCACGCACTGGATATCACCTCATTATCTTTCTAGAGCCATCCATTCCGCTGCTTCCCCCCCCCCCCCCCCGCCCCGAACGCCCCCTTCTTCCCCACTACCCGCACCATCGCCTAGATCTAGCACCACACGTATAACAAGCCCCTCACCTAAAACTCTTTCTCCCCCCCCCCCCCCCCCCCCCCCACCTCCCCGACCCCCCCACCCCATCCCACCCCCTCGAACACTCCGCCCTCTCTCTACTCACTGATCCTACAACTTACCCCAGGATATACAAGATAAACTGATGCATTCTTTCTAAAACCGTAACATTTATCCCCTCAAAACAATGTATAGTTTCCACGCACAGATTGAGCTTCCCCACACGCCCCAACCCCGCCCCAACCCCCCCCTATGATAAACTGGTGCATTTTTTTTTTTTTTTTCTTCCTACAACCGTCAGATTTATCCCCTTGAAAGGATTTATAGCTTCCACGCACAAATTGCCCGCCCGTCCGCGCCCCCCCCCCCCCCTCCCAGTCCCCCCCCCTCCCAGTACCCCCCTCCCCCCCCCCCCTTCCCCCCCCCCTCCAACCCCGCTCGCTTTTGATCAAAACCAGGCCCCCACGTCCTTCAAAACTCCGCCCCCCCCTCACCGGTTATTCGACTTACAAGATTCACTTGATCAAAGGTTACTTTTCCCTTCACAGCTGTCAGATTTTGCCTCCCTCAGAAACGGGTTTTATAGTTTCCGCGCACAGACTGACTAACATCACGCTGTTGACCCTGATAGCTACACTGTAGATGTAAGGGGAGTCGCCGACCTATATCCTTAATGAGGACACACAACTCGTAATGCGCGCGATCGGAGTATCACACACAGCTTGCAAAGATGAGTTTCGACGAAATCTTCGATCTCACAGCTGGAGTGTATTTTCATTTTTTCTACTAAAACAATAAGTTGAAAAGGAAGCACAGGCAGATCTGTTAAAATTGCGGTAAACTACACTACCAACCCATCGCATACCCACCTGAGACGACCTCCACCAAACGCAGTAGCATATGCCTAACGAAGTAAAGTCACCCTCGCGTTCAATAGTGGTGACATCGCCTATATATGACATCGCATACCCACCTCGCTTGCTGTATTTGCAAGATGTATATTTTTCTTGGAATTGGCGACCTCGGAGCCCCACATCGGCAAGGTAAAAATCATGGGCGTGAAATCGTACATGTGAGACAATAATAATTTAAAATTGCGGTAAACCACTTTACCAACCCATTACGTAGGGTATTTCGTACATACCGTCTGCATGATCGCCTCCCAACCTATGCCAAGCAAAGTATGACTAACGAGGTAACGTAATTCAGCGCGTGTACACCAAGCGTTCCTTTAAAAACACTGACGATTCGCATTTCTCCCTCTAGTGCTCAATGGCGTGACAGTGTATGACCACATCACCTCGCATGTTGTATTTGGCGATACGTATCTCTTTCTTATAATTAGCGATGTCTTAAAATAATGGTAACTACATGATGGCGGTGACAGGGCATGACCACATCACCTCGCCTGTTGTTTTTGGCAATACGTGCCTCTTTCTTATAATTAGCTTTGTCAGAAAATAATGGTAACTACAAACATTCTAGCTTCCGATCCATGTAAAACAACAAATTATGACGATTTAACAACGTTATTTACTACACCTAAAAACTGGGTTGCGTACTACATGAAACATCAAACCGTCTAGAATAAAAAACATTACCAGGCGGGTGATACAAAGGGGTGTCTTCTTGATTCAATCGTCAGATTTGTCCCCTTTAAGGATTTACAGTTTCCGCGCACATATTGAAATGTCCCGCTCCCCCCCCCACCCTCCCCTCCCCCTCCCCCGATCCCTATTGTTGAAAAAAAAAAAAAAACCTTTCCCCCCCCCCCCCCCCCCCCTTTCCGCCTAGTTTGTTCAAACGCTCCACTTACAATCGAAATCGGCCAGAGTAATAAACACCTATACGCAGTTGATATCACGTCATTATCTTTCTGACCATCCATGACGTAGTTTTCATTCTTTCCCCCCACCCCCCTCAACCTCCCCCTCCAACGCCCTCTCTTTTCCCACCACCCGCACGATCGCCTAGACCTAGCACCACGCGTATAACAAGCCCCTACATATATTTGATCTCACAGCCGGACTGTATTTGAATATTATACGTGACCTTAACCTCCTAAAAAATCTCTCCCCCCCCCTCCTCCCCGTTCTCGCTCTCCCATGCTCAAACGCCCCACCTAATATTGAAATCCGCCATATTAATAAACACTTCACGCACTGGATATCACCTCATTATCTTTCTAGAGCTATCCATGCCGCTGCTTTATCCCCCCCCCCCCGCCCCCCGCCCTCCCCCCCCGCCCCAAACGCCCCCTCCTTCCCCACCACCCGCACCATCGCCTAGACCTAGCACCACACGTATAACAAACCCCAACATCTATGCCACCTAAAGCCCTTCCCTCCCTCCTCCCCCCGCACCACCACCTCCCCCCCCCCCCCCCCGCCCCCACCCCCCCACCTCCCCACCCCCCCACCCCATCCGACTCCCACCCCCTCGAACACTCCGCCCTCTACTCACTGATTGTACGACTTACTCCAAGATATATATGATAAACTGGTGCATTCTTTCCAAAACCGTCACATTTATCCCCTTGAAAGAATGTATAGTTTCCACGCACAGATTGAGCTGCCCCACCTGCCCCAACCCCGCCCCAACACCCCCCCCCCATGATAAACTGGTGCATTTTTTTTTTTACAAAACCGTCAGATTTATCCCCTTGAAAGGATTTATAGCTTCCACGCACAAATTGCCCGCCCGTCCGCGCCCCCCCCCCCCCCCCCCCCTCCCCCCCCCCCCCCCCCTCCAACCCCGCTCCCTTTTGATCAAAACCAGCCCCCCACGTCCTTCAAACCTCCCCCCTCCCCTCACCGGTTATTCGACTTACAAGATTCACTTGATAAACTGATGCATTTCCCTCCACAGCTGTCAGGTTTTGTCCCCCTCAGAAACGGGTTTTATAGTTTCCGCGCACAGACTGACTAACATCACCCTGTTGTTCCTGATAGCTACACTGTAGTTGCAAGGGGAGTCGCCGACCTATATCCTGAATAAGGACATACAGCCCGTAATACGCGCGATCGGAGTATCACGCACAGCTTGCAAAGATGAGTTTCGACAAAATATTCGATCTCACAGCTGGAGTATATTTTCATTTTTATAATATGTCCTCGACAGCGAACTGACGGTCTACTGACCACTACAGCAAAGCTGCTGTGCAACAAGGTTAGCTATGTTCAACACAAAAACGTTTCCATGATAGACCCAGACCAGTCCTACCTGATAATTATATGCCGGCCCAAAGTGTGCGGGGCGAACGAGCGGCGGTGGTGCGTGTAAGGTCTTTAGTACACCATTCGTGGTGCATTTAGCTTTACCTTGTATACATTCGTCGCGTACCTATGAGTATATATGCATTAGAAGTGTCATGTTGACTGCTAGCACTCCATCTGTTATAGCTGTTAACACCACGTAGCACTTACTCCCAGCAATTCGTTGACGAGCATCTCATGGCGACGCGCTTCTTGTTGTCCGGTAGATGCGAGGCTGCCAACTTAGTCGTAGCGTACGCATTAACTGATTTAACCAAGGTCGCCGAGGTGAAATGCATTTTCTGGCGCAAGTTGGACGGTCTGGTCCAACAGATCCCAACGAACGAGCGTTGGTTTTACTACTAGGCGCTAACGCGCGGACTGGGCGAGGGGTGCATGAGTGCAGCAGTGATGACGATCGAGTGCTTGGAGCTTTTACGGGTGTGATGTGAAAAACGTAAAGGTGAACTATTCCTGTCGTTCGCGGCCAATCGCAAGCTTGCCCTCACCAACACCTTTCAGCCCCACGCAAAAGGTGGACTGCCGTATACGCACAACGTTGTACCGCGAAGTGTTCGTAACCGGACATAGTACGTCCTAACACGCCAACCTCAACGGCCTAGGGTACATGATGTTAAGATCCACGAGCCAAACCGGACTCAGACCATACCATTGTGTACGCGACGGTCGACCTCGACGGTCATTATGCACCTAACCGGCAAGTGCGAAAGGCCCAAAAAAGATCGACCGTTCGACCAACAATTTTTTACGTCCGACGGGGAGTGTCGTAAGCGAGTAGTTGCTAGAGTCTCATTCGTTGTCCAACCACCTACCGACCCCAAGACCGTGTCTAACCTAACTGATGTATGCACCATGGCTATTCTTGATGAAATGAACGTAGTAGAGGTACCAGCTGTACCCACCCCGTCATCGCAATTGTGGATGGTGCGAGCCGGCCGAAACCTCGGCCACGTTGTAAATCGCATGAACCGTGAGGGAGGATGCGCGAGACCTCTTGCGCCCCCCCCCCCCCCCTCCTTCCACGCGAAAGAAGCTGATGAAAGACGTTGCAAAGGACGGCGTGGTCGAGGTTGCGACCCTGCGGAAGGTGACAGACGCAGGGGAGTACAATTTTTATTATGACTACGGTGTGAATTGGAGAAATTACTCCCCGAAAACGACAAGCAGGGCTTCTACGGCGCTTGAAGGGAACGGTCGGTGTGGGAGGGGAAAAAATGATGAGTGGACGATTCATTCGGGATAAATAATGGTTCGTTTTTACCGTACAAGGTGCAGAGTCGTCAACAATGGGCGAGGTGCGTCTAGGAACTCCCAAACCCAACATCGATGACGGTGAATCCCACCATCACCAAACTCTTTATTCCCCCAAGCGACCGTCCGCGCTATCGCTTGGAGATGAACCCAATGTCGACGAACTGACTGGGTTAATCCGGGGTATGCCAAATTGGAAGGTGGCATGCCCAGACTCTCTCTCGGCTGAATTGCTGAACCTTGACCACCCGGAATTCGCCCGTTGCTTCCGCAACATCCTGGTCAATGTTTGGAAAACGGGTGATACCCCCCAGCACTGAAATTTGCTATCGTCAAGAACTTTCACGGAAAGAAGGATCTTGATGACTGCATCAATTACAGAGGGAGTTCACTTGTTGCCCGCGCAGGCAATCTACTGTTGAAAATAGTGGCGTCTCGCTTTCGCGATTGCCCCGAACAAAAAGGAGGATCGTTTTGGTTGCAGCAAGTACAGAGGGATTTCGCTTGTTGCCCATGAAGGCGAGGCACTGTTGAAAATCACCGCGTCTCACCGTAGAAACTACTGCAAACGAGGGAGGGTCCTCCCTGAGGAACAGTGTGGCTTCCGTCCGGCGCGATCGGCCGTGTCTATGCTGTTCGTCGTGCGGCGGCTGCAAGAGTTCGGACGAGACAAGCAAATCCCCTTGTACATGTTTTTGATCCATCTACAGAACGCCTACTACTCTGTCGACCGAGAGCTACTTTGGGAAGTGTTCGCAAGCTTCGGTGTAGCATCGAAGATGCTTGCAGCTATCCGCCAGTGCCACGAAGGCATGCGGGCTTGCGTGTGTACGCACGACGGTGAGCACTCGGAATGGTTCGACGTCACGCAGGGGCTTTGACAGGGTTGCGTGCTATCGCTGCTTCTGTTCAACACCTTGTTCACGGATGCGCTACACGTTGTCCTTGTTCAAAGGATGAAGATATCGTGCAAAATTTAGTCCACCTCGACGCCGATAAGGTGGGCAGAGACGAGGAACATTGGGATGCGTGCAGAGGGCCATTTGGAGCATGCTATACGCCGATGACGCAGGCGTTGTCTCGAACTCAGCGGAGATGGTTGCTAAAATGATGACAGTCGTTGTCAACGTCTTTGAAGCAGCAGGCTTTACGGTTTCGGAAACGAAGGCGGCGACCATGCTGCTTTGAACACGGTACCTTTCGTACCGGGCTTCCGTTCGTCATCGAAGCAGGAAGACAGAGGTAGAAACCGGCAATGAAAGTTTATATACCTCGGCGGCGTTGTCCAAGAGGGCGTCGACTTCATGGTTGAGATCGATTGACGGGTTTTACTCATAATGACGGCATGCTACAACCAGTTTAATCCACAGCTATCATATAACGACGGCCCATCTCAGCCTTATGATCGGCATGCTAAAGGACGAGGTGATTGGGACCCTGCTGTACGGGTGTGTGACGTGGACCCTCAACGCGAAACATCATGACGTGCCCCAAAAGGCGCACCTCGATGTCCCCCGGCAAGCGTTTGGCTTCCAGCGTTGGGCTGACCACACCATCCTGTTGTATGCCAAGGGGCTCTAAAAACACCAAATGCGAGAGCATCTAAACGACCATCCGGAAACGGCGGTTCTTCTTCGGGAAGGCAATGTTACGGCGAAGCGAGGGGAAATCACTGGGTCCGATGACGTTGGCATCGATAGCCGGTGGAGAAAACCCGGGACATGGTGGACCACTGAATCGCTGTCTCACAACCTTAAAGAGATGGCCTCATCATTTTTTGACCCACCGATGGCTCCACAGGACACTCCCCACGGCAGTGTGGCATTGAAAATCTAGCGTGGGTGCACGCAGCAAAGAGGGCGGACAAGTGATGCGGGGGGGTCCTGGAGGCGGTCGAACGGTTCATGGCGAGGTGGCACGTAGAGGAGGAAAGAAGAAGCTCGGAGCGCCGCGTAGCTCGCATGCATTGCCCCCAAAGGCATGGGGGGGGGGGGCTGCTGTTGAAATACAGGAGGTGGTAGACCTGTCAGGGTAGCAATGACTGGGCTCCTCAACCCCAAAGCGTCGGAATTTCATTCTATCGCAGTATGAGTATTTCTTGCACGGAGGTAATTGGTTAGGAAAATCGGGTAGCACTTTCAGTTTCCTGTAGAAACGTTTTTGCCTCAGAGGGGTATAGGAGGGTATAGGAGAGGTAAACAGATCCTCAGGTGAGAGGTAGTATTGGAAAAATAAAATAGTGCATCAGTTCCGTAGCATGTGTGAGGCAAGCGCTTGGGTCGCCGTTAGGGAAGTCCGGTTGCGTGCTTTATTTAGCTCAGAAGAGAAGAAATGCGGCAACCAGGTCGCTTCTTGGCCGAATGTGAAATATGAGGGTGGTTTGCGAAGGGGGGAGCGGAGCTCCGCAGCCCTCTGCTGGCAACTCGGGCCTGTGTTAGCACCGTCTAGAGCACGGAAGCGTGCTACGATGGAGGCCGCGCTGTTTGTGTTGCCTAAAACAAAAATTCTGAACGACGATGAACGACGATGAAGGACGATGCTCCTTGACCCCAAATCGTCGGAATGGTCGACAACGGCATTCTTGTTTTCGCAAAATGATTGTTTTGTGGCACGTGGTTTCTTTGTCGAAGTGCCAAATCGCCATCAGTTTTTATATAAGGAAAGACCCTGTCCCAAGTGTATTCTACATGTGCTACGATATAACGAAATGTTGTTTCTCACGGTTTGTTACAGCCGGCTGTCTCCCAAACATGCTCCAGATGTGCTACGATATGACTTAAGGTTGGTGGCGTTTTTGTCAAGTCAGTCTTCTCTCATATATGCTCCACATGTGCTAAGATATGACGAAAGGTGCTCGGGTTGTTTTAATGTCAACTTTTGTTTCTTCGCCAACGTTTCCAGATGTGCTGCGACGAGAGGCTGAGGAAGGGTGTGGCGCAATACACCCGCCCTGAGGATGTGCTCTTCAGATACCCCCAGTTAAGGCTGACGTTCTGGCTGTACGAGCCGATCAGCAAGGCAATATTCAAGATTGTCGGCCCTCTCTTCCTCGTGGTCTCGTTAATGCTGGTGGGTGAAACCGGATCTCGCCGTGTTACCCTTTGACAATTTTCTTAAAGTATCATACTAATAATATTATTTCATGCGCTTGCTAACAAAGACACATAACACGGTAAAGATGTATGCCGTTTTGTTTTGTGGAAACCCTTAAGTGAGGAGCTCTATACCCTCACCCCAAAATTGATTTGGATGGAAATGAAAGTGCAACTCGATGAACAAACCCGTGGCCCGGGCATATTTAACAAGCGTTTGGCCAAACAAGGAAATGACAATCCGATGAATTTGGGTAAATTAAGAAGCCCCTATCATCCAGAAAAAACTTAATGGTCTCCTTCTAACGTATCATGCGGCTGAACACCAACATCAACGCCTAAACCCATCCTAGCATACTTCCAAACTCGTTGTCCCAGTGACGGGAGCTCTGTGCTACGGGGTTAATGAGCACCAGGCAATTCTAGCCTACAGGTTGCTCACAACGTTTGTACAGAGCCAACAGATACCCTCATTCAATTTTTTCTGCGCGTGGTTGGGTGAAGACATAACTAGCCTCATGATGGCGCGCGCTCGACATGTCCCGGCTTCGTCTCCTGTGTTCGGGGGACATTTGTTTTCGGGAACGTAGCTTCGATGGGTTCTGACGAAAATGGCTTGGTTTACCACCGAGTTTTCGTACGCGTACTTACTGCAACACTGGAGGAGGTATCATCAGTATCGCCACTTCGAGCGTAAGAATTATGCCCCTCCCCGGGCTTTCGTTGCTTCTTGTGAGGGATAAAGGGCACAAAGTAAATTGCGGCAACAACAAAACCAGTAGTTGCGTATTGTACGGCTCCACGTAGTTGCAGGGACGCCTTCTACGATAGAGGTGCATCACTTTTTTTCTGAGGTTCTCGATTTTCTGGACCTTACATAAAGATTCCCCCAAAAAACTGATCTGGAGAACAGAACATCCGCTACCGGAAGAAACATCCCATGGGCTAGGAATACACGACGATATATCACGCACAAAAAAAAGGCGAATTTCCCGAGAGATTTTGGGTTAAGAACCCCCGTCATTCAGAAATCATTTTCGCCAAAAAAAGGTATACCTCTATCGTAGCATGCGTCCAGGCACTTACCCGTGTATCGCTGATCACCGGAACTATACCACCATCTCACCGGAAAGAGGGTAGGATAGGGCTTTTTTTATCACAGGAGACATCCCTGCTTGTTTTTGATTCTCCAATCGTGCCCTGACTGCCTTGTCGTACCGCCAGATGAACTTTCAGGAGTACTTCGGATTCTACGCAATGTTCCGCAACGAGTGCAGGAAAGCGTCAGGGAGCGACTCGTACCAAGACTACTTCGCCAACGGAGTCGGGATAGCGCTTGCGGCTTTCTTCGTCACCCCCTCGATTCGTGCGGAGACTACCAAATCACCCGGCGTCAGGTAAAGGGGCTCGAAAGTAACCCAAAGACCGTGGGAATTGTACGGCGGGGGAGGTACCCCATTTTTTCACTCGTCTTTTGGTGTTCATTATCATACTCGCACGATTGACTCTGCACCTCAATGACCGAAACACGTTGCGCGGTTAGTCTGGCGCAACGTAGCTAACCATCTCATCGAGGATTCATATCGAAAAATGAAAGCAGTGCTCACGACAGAAACGCTATGGCCGCGAAGGAACAGGGGGGTCACTCGCGCGAGTGACACCGAAGCCACTGCAAAAAAAAAGTGGTCAAACGGGGGTACCCCGCCTTCCGTAGCTTCGGTCCTCTGTACCTCATTCACGAAAAACACGCTATTTCGGAGATCCATTGTCAACAGAGGATGAAATTTCCCCAAAAAAAAAAATGGGAAGCATCTCGCGCCGCGTTTTGGGCGAGCGCTCCCGCGCTACAACTGTGTTCGATTGAGGCTCTGCATACTTGACGAAAACAGCCAACGAAGTAATCTGTAGCCGAGCGCTTTTGCGTAAGGCCGGATGCTTTTTTGCCCCCTTTGTTGTTTGATCATTCATCCTGCTGGCAATGGATGTCCGTAATTGGCGGTTTCTGTGGCGCAGCGTAGCTAACCATCCCATTGGAGATCCATATAAAAAGATCGAACAGATTCACGACAGCTTGTAACTGCATGGAACAGGGCGGGGGGTCGGTCGAGCGAGTGGTCCCGAACCACTGGAAAAAACGACCCCGAACGGGACCTCCCCTGCACTCGCAGTAGTCGGTGGGTCGTTGATCGTCTTACTTGATAACAGGTTGGATGGGAGGCCTTTCGTGTCGTCGTCAAACTATTTCTGTCGTTCTCTCGTCGGCTCTAAACACAAATCGGACTCGATAAGCTTGTTGGAATCAGAACGAAATCTGCCCTCCAAGAACGAGTTGAACAATCGTCTTGACCATAGGTGAACATGTGCGTGTGGATTCCCGTGGTTGCAACGTGGGTAGTCCAGCGGTAACCCCTATCTGCACTGAGACTCTCCACTTGAGCAGCCCTATATGACCTGGCGTAGTAATCGCCTTTGAGCAAAAACTGCAATCTAACCCCGACACACGATCTCGTGGGCTGCGTTTCTAATGAACGCTGTAATGATAGTGTACGTACTTGACGACTCCAACTATTCTTGGAGTAGCTCATGCCCCGTCAGCCCGTCAAATGATAAAATTCAGGCGCCAATGTGCAGCCAGCTACCGTAACACGGCCCCTCCGTGGGTTTGGCCTGCCCGCGAGAAGCTGCTCTTTCGCAGGTTGACCTGATTGGCTGAACTGTTTCGCGCGGTGGTCTGATTGGCTGAACCCTTGCGCACGGTTCTCCCATTGGTTTGGCCCTTTCGTTCGGGGGTCTGACAATTGGCTTGACCCTTTCGCGCGGTGGTGATCTGATTGGCTGGACGTTTTGGCGTGATGGTCTTATTGGCTGAACCCTTGCGAAACGGTGGTCTAATTCGCTCAACCTTCCCTTCCCTGTCGTCATTTCGCACTATCCTGTTGCGCCTGCAGTTTCACGTGGGATGACTGCATTGCGGTCATATTTCTGCTGGGACTGGCTATTTCTAACGCGCCTCAATGCCACGTGGCCTTCAGTGGCTGCCTACTCTGCGTCTTGGTTGTGTTGTATGCGCTCATCTCTCTGATATGTCACAATAAGGAGAAGAATGCTCTTCAGCACAGCTCTAGTACGGAGCCTCTGACCGTGCAGCCATCGAAGGGTTCCCTCCAAGAAAATGCCACAAAGCCAAGGGTGAGTAACCGCTCTGAAGGGTATGCTGTGAACTGTTTTTTTTAATTTCTGTTTTGTTTTTTTATCCATATCCTATTTATTATCCTCGCATTACTCTCGCGCTCCCTTCCAGTAGTAACTCAGACATAGCAGGCCCTTTTCCCACCTCCCCACTACGCTACGGGTCTTCATTCTTATCGCAAGAAGACTTCAGCATGTTCTCGCGTCGAATTGTTTAAACTGAATAGACGTGTGACCATGTTAGTGGTAGCGCCTCGTTTTTATGGGGACCCTTACTTTGAACGAGAGCTCTCGAGGTACCTCACACCCGTTACCCAACTTCTTCGAGGGAGTTCGTAAAGTGTACACCCGATACGCACTCAACCCAATCAATCAAATCAATCAATCAAACAAGCAAGCAATCAAGCAATCAATCAGTCAATTAATCAATCCGTCAACCAATCAACGAATCAGTAAGTCAATAAACTAGAGAATCAGCCAATCAGTTAACCAATCAATCAATCAATCAACCAACAATTTGTCAATCAATCAATCAATCAGGCAATCCCAAGGGCTAGCCTCTAACGAATGTACTTCGAAGTATGTACATGGAACTGCTAGTTGAACGCAGGCGCTTGAGGCATGCTATCGCGCACCAGATTCATCGTAGCCTTTCCTGCCCGATCTCATGGACATGAAATGTATATATATATTATATTCGGGACGCTCTTGGGCTGTCGTCACGCTTCTCCACCCAGCACCCCAGACACCAGACTGTATTGTCGTTGAGCGTACGGGATGCGGTAGGGGGACTAGCCCCGTCTTCGCTACCCGTACCAGGCCACTCGACGAACCCCTCCGTACACGCCTCGCCTGAAAAACGAAGACGTTCTGCGTGGAGTGTTGGCCATACGGGTGTTCGCACGGTAGAGGGGGCACATTTTTTATGAAAACATATATTCTGAATGACGGGGGCGCCGTAACGCCTCTACAACAGGAAACCCGTTTCGGGGGGCAGATTGCTTGGATATACGAAGTAGTATAGGGAGGGGTATGGGGGCTCTTGAAAGGGGTTAACCCACGGCCGTCGGAGTTTCGTTCTTGTTTTGCGGTCTGAGTATTTTTGTATACCTAGAGTAGTAGGTGATTGGGTTTGGTCATCGGATTGGCTCTCAGGTTGCTAGAACACAAAACATAAGTACTCTTCGTACAGGGAGGTAACTTTTGAGTTTTTGTTTTTCAGTGTGGCTCGGGGTCGCTCGCGCGAGTGACCCCCTGTTCCTTCGCGGCCTTCGGCTTTCTTTCGTGAGCACTCTTTTCATTTTTGATATGAGTCCGCATTGAAATGGTTAACTACGCTGCGCCACGCCAATTGCATGAAGGCTGTTCGTCGGTGAGATACGGAGTCGCTCGTATTAGTGGGGCTCAAGTCCAGTAGTGAATAAGAGGATACCGCCCTACCATATACCGGTAGTTTGAGGTGCTACCTACCATCGTCTCCATCTACCTCCAAAAGTATTTTATGCGTCGAAATCGTATTAATGAGTTAAAGTTCTACCCCCCCTATATATTGGTGATTTGTCTCGAAAGGGAAATGTAGTCAATGGTCAAATGACTTAGGGCAAGAAACAAATGAGTACGCCCCCCCGCCCCCCCCTTCCCTCTATATTTTCAAAATAAAAATACACTCCAGCTGTGAGATCGAATATTTTGTCGAAAATCATCTTTGCAAGCTGTGTGTGATACTCCGATCGCGCGTATTACGGGTTGTGTGTCCTCATTGAGGATATAGGTCGGCGACTCCCCTTACAACTACAGTGTTGCTATCAGAGTCAACAGGGTGATGTTAGTCAGTCTGTGCACGGAAACTATAAAAGCCGTTTTTGAGGGGGACAAAATCTGGCAGCTGTGGAAGGAAATGCATCAGAGTATCACGTGAATCCTGCAAGTCGAATAACCGGTGAGGGGAGGGCGGAGTTTTTAAGGACTTGGGGGCCTGGTTTTGATCAAAAGGGGGCGGGGGGGGGGAAGGGCTTTAGGTCGCATAGATGTAGGGGTTTGCTATACGCGTGGTGCTAGGTCTAGGCGATGGTGCGGGTGGTGGGGAAGGAGGGGACGTTGGGGGCAGGGGGGCGGGGGGGTTGCAGCAGCGGCATGGATGGCTCTAGAGAGATAATGATGTGATATCCGGTGCGTGGAAGTGTTTATTACTCTGGCGGATTTCGATATTAGGTGGGGCGTTTGAGCAAGAGAGAGCGGGGGGAAAAAACAAGAAGGTTGGGGGGGGGGGGGGGGGGCGGTTCAAGAGGTTTAGGTCACATATAATATTAGAATACACTCCAGTTGTGAGATCAAAGATTTGGTCGAAACTCATCTTGACAAGATTGTGTGTGATACTCCAATCGCGCGTATTAATCATACATGTAGGGGCTTGCTATACGCGTGGTGCTAGGTCTAGGCGATCGTGCGGGTGGTGTGGAAGGAAGGGGCGTTGGAGGTGGGGGGAAAGAATGAAAGCTACCCGATTTTGATTGCAAGTGGGGCGTTTGAACAAACTCGGCGGGAAAACAAAAAAAAGGGGGGGGGAAGGAGGGCGGAAATGAGTTGGAGCAACGGCATGGATGGCTAGAAAGATAATGAGATTATATCAGCTGGCTGGTAGTGTTTACTACTCTGGTAAATTTTGATTTCAGGTGGGGCGTTTGAACAAGAGGGATCGGGGGGGGGGGGGGGGGGGGGGGGGACATTTCAACATGTGCGCGGAAAATATAAATCCTTAAAGGGGACAAATCTGACGGTTGTAGCAAGAAGACATCCCTTTATATCACCTGCCTGGTAATGTTTATTATTCTAGCTTTGATGTTAGATGTAGTATGCACCCAGTTCTTAGGTGTAGTAAACAACGTGTTAAAGCTTCATAATTTGTTATTGTACATGGATCGAAAGATAGAATATTTCAATCGATAGGTACAATCATGTAGTGTTACCATTATTTTCTGACATCGCTAATTATAAGGAAGAGATACATATTGCCAAATACAACAGGCGAGGTATATATACTGTATATTCCAGGCTACAATATAGGCTCAAACGCACTATAATGTCGGTGCTTTCGGAGGCCTCCCTCGCGGCAGTTCTCTGGCCTCTCAGCCTACTCTCCTCATCTCTAAATTGCCGACGAGATTTGTTGGAACGCTGTTTCATCCGATACACACACAAAAACTCGATGCCGTATTTCCTGGTAGGCACGGGGTTATTTATCGCTTTTCTCGCGGGTTCGCGGCGAATAGAAAATGCCTCCTCAGAAACAGCGGACGTTACGACCGGTGTTACGGCCAAGGCCCTACGGTAGGAGAAGTCATCCCACCGTGGGAGTTCCACCTTTTGGACCGAGCGTTTCTGACCTGTATAGTGCGGTTGATCTCCTCAAGTGTGAAACTGCCGGTCAGCATGTGACGATTTCACGGCTATTGTATTGTTGGTCGGGTTGTACGGCCGAATGTCTTCAGAGTCATGTATGTGTCGAGTGAGAGATATGACCTCCTCACGTTCGGGGGTCAGAAACTTCTGCCGCCCGCTCAGAAACTTCTTAGAATCTACCGCACCCCTACCTAGCGTGGTGGAGGTTTTGACTGCTTGAGGCCACTTTGGAGGCGTTTCTTCGGCAGTCGCTCGGGGTCACTCGCGCGAGTGACCCAGATTTGTTCCTGTCTGTGCGGTCTTTAAGCTTTTATTGTTTTTATACTCCCACGCGCGATGTAAATCCGAAATGGAACGGTAAAAGCTATGCTGCACCGAAAAACTCGCTTATGATGTATGTTTTTGTCGATGTGGTATAGAGTTGCTCGTGTGCGGGTGGCTCGAACACCTGAAGGTGCAAATGGGGGTATGGTGGAGTATGGTGGGGTATGATACTACAATACTGTAGCCTTTGTTCAATGGCAGTTATTATCGTAGAACGCGTCGTTTGTATTGTGGTAGAATTTTGGCTAGCCCTGAGGGGCCGTCAAGCCGCGAGGGTGAGGGGAAGAAGAAGCAGAAGGGCTGCGGCCAATGGCCTTGGGGTTGGAAAGTTGATGAGGATTAGGGCAGGTTAAGAGCTATTAACAAAATGAGCAGATGTAGGAGGGAAAGAAAGTAGTAGCTAAAATGAGAAAATGTGGGGAAAATAAGTGGGGAAATGGTTGGCAGAAAGTGACAAGAGAGATACTACTGCTTTATGGAAGGATGTTAAATTTATATCGGAACGGGATCTGTCTACGCTGTGTTGTCGGAGGCCAAAAACAATCATATTAATAATTGACGACGCATGATAAAATATGGGTGCGGCTAAATTCCTCAGAAAATGCCGAACTTAAGACGCACGCCACGGCAGGGATGCAGCTATTTTTGCCGGGGGCCTCTCAGTTGAGGAGAGCTGTTAGATCAGACCGAGAAACTCATTTTGACATTAGTACGGAAGGGCATCCCGATGAAGAAAGAGTCCCATGCTCTGGATATCCAACACGAACGACACCAAAGAAATTCAACGACGCGACGAATAATTCTGTAGAAGTCCAACGACGCTGGGCAGGTTCGTCATTATTAATAGTTTGAGACGAGACGCCCCATCGGCGACAAGTAATTTTTAAGGTAAAAATGCTACCCACACGGTCGCGCTTGTCTTAGTTACCCTTTCAAACAACCAGAGAGTGGCTGTGTCGCCTCATTCATGTGCTACTTCCTCCTTGGCGAATAGCGATGCCAATGACCAGATATCAACTCTAGCGACGCGGCGAAATGAGATATCAAAGACCAGATATCAAGTCGATCTGGTGCCGTGCTTGGGGCTATTTACTGAACTTTTTCTCTCGCGCTTGCTTGTTTTGGCCAGGCCGTCGAATTCGACGACACGCAATGGGTGCGAAATGAGCGGAAGCAGGCACCAAGTGCAGGACGAGGGACGTAATCGCCGTACCTTGAATGAATGGCCGTAGTTCGTAGGGCCAGCGGCCCTGGCACCCTCACAGTGCCGGGACGGAGCACGTTGGGTTTTCACCGGGGCTACTAGTAGTAACTGTACCATAGAGATTGTTTGTTACTATCTACACATTGAAAACAGAATATGCGTCTGTTTCGAACGAGGTACAGTCAGTGGTGGCCTGTCTCCCCATGATGCGGGTAGGTACCAGTGTTATCATGTTCCACTACGTAGGTATCCGCTATCTGCGTGTGCTACAGTCAGTGGTGGCCTGTCTCCCCATGATGCGGGTAGGTACCAGTGTTATCATGTTCCACTACGTAGGTATCCGCTATCTGCGTGTGCTACAGTCAGTGGTGGCCTGTCTCCCCATGATGCGGGTAGGTACCAGTGTTATCATGTTCCACTACGTAGGTATCCGCTATCTGCATGAGCTATAGACCAACCGTCTACCTCTGAGGATAAGTGATATATCTCTGCTGATATCTTGAAAGTCTGATTTCCGTTATTTCATTTGTTGTGCGATTCACAATCGGAATCGTGATATTCGGAATCATTAGAATGTCCAGGAAGGCTGACGCGGGATCCAGAATTCGGCACGTATGTATATATCGCACAGCTGTAGTCCAGAGTATAATAAACCACATGATCTACGGGGCATGCAGGAAACATGGCAATGGTATCATCCTTTCTCACTCTGCGCGTCCCGCGCTGATTGGTTTACAATAGCTAGCTGCCCTTTCGCATAAATATTAAAATGAATGGTTCTTAGGAGAACACGAGGATTCGATGTGATCGGTCGTGTTGTAAGTTGGTCCTTACTCCCAGTTGAAGTATGCAAGGAGTCACACACAACATGGCCTTGTAGAAGCGGCCGACGTGGGCAGTTTGCAGCTTACACTCAGGGTTGACGTTTGGCATGAAGCTTGGATGCCTTGCCAGTACGAGAGCCGGTGCTTGGAGCTTGGGCAGAGCCAAGCTTCCACCCCCCCCCCTCCTCTCCTCGCCCCCCTCTCGATCACTCTTGTATCCTGACCAAAAATCAGCAAGCCTCTTGCTCGATAACAATACTAAGATAATCTACTACCTACCTGGGTTTTGTACCGCTGTCAGCTGTGGTCTCGCGATAGACACACCTGTCTCTTCTGAGGATCACATCTATAGGGACCCCGCATACCTCTCTTTAACACCAGCCGACACTACCGGAGGTAGACCGGACACCGGCACTATTTGGTACCTGGTATGCTACAGATAGATGCTCTGGTACTGGTGGTCCCGGTCGTGCCAAGCGATGTCAAACCGGCGCCATACCGGTATCTAGGCGCTACTCAACCCGCACTATGAGACCACTACCTTGCAGAAGCAGTCGCGCGAGCGAGTTATGGCCGAGTGTAAATGGCGAAATGGAGGTACCCTCCCTCTGTCGTAACCAGCCATGGTTCTGACGCAGCAATGTTGAAACGATGGAGGAGCGGTCTTAACCCCTGTTGGGACTTGTGAGACGAAAAAATTGACAAACAAAAAAAAACCTGATGATTAGTCTAGTCTACAGCATTATCCACATGAAGCTAGATCCGAGCTGCTGGTGTAGGTAGGAGATAGCTTTGTTCGAACTGCAACACGCTGGAAGCTGTGAGGCAACGCGTGAGGCATGACGATACTCGGATCGCTTCAAGCTTTTTCCTCTAGATGCTTGGGTTATAGATCGAGCTCTCGTCGCTTTTTTGATCTGCATCAACGGGTCGCAAAAAAGGGGTTGAAGGTAAGGGCTGCACGTTTGAACGAAGGGTTTCCACGCTCACGCGGGCTCCAAAGGAGGCGTGTTTCGATAAGGGTGCACCCTAGTTTCCCGAGGGTTCATCACAAGAGTTTTTATACCGATCCCCAAAACCTGACTGCTTATAATCACGAAAGTTTAACTCGATGAGCAATCCCATGGCACTACTGTACGCAGCGAAAGGTATGTTAGACTCTATCCATACTGGAGGTAGGTCCTCGGTTGAGGAGCTCCCGTCGGTCAGAAAAGGTTTGGCCGAGAAACGATACACCCCTATGAACGCACGCGTCCCAACTGGCAATTGCGCGATATGAGTCGGGGTAGGGGTGCAGCACCGGAATCTTTTCGGAGATCATAGCATGATTTGAGTGGAGCTCAATGTATCACCCGAGGCGCGGTTTCGAAGGCATTCGCTCAGGCAATCTGGGGCCAACAGTTCTATTCTCTAACCCTAAAACAAAGGCACTCGTAAAATGATCCAATTAAGTAGTGGTTTCTCGCTTGAGGAGCTGAGTCGCCGACAAATATTTCGCCAAAAAAGTGCGACTCCGCCACCCCGTGGGAGGACTCCCCGACGATATATATCTGGGGCCGACGTGTTCTAAAACTAAACGTTTTCTCGATAGGTACCTACAGTAGTAATAGCTATTAATAGACTGGTTATTTATGAAGTTGTGCGTATCGGGATAAGCTTTTTCTTTCAACGAATTGTGTTTTGTGGGTGAGACATATAAAATATATGGCGTTTTCAAGTGCACTCAGGCGTCTCAGAAAGCCAGGTGTTACCCCGTGTTCCATGGCATGGCTCCCAAGACCAAACCCAACTGGGGACATGAAAAATATAGCAGGGCCTGATGACGCGCACTGCGCTACAGGGGTAGCACATCTGGGCCAAAGCTCAGCTTATGGCTCACGGTGTTCTTCAACTGGGGAACTATCCCGTATCTCCGTGCGGAATCCCGTTTTTAGTTTTCCGTCATGTTTCGCCCAGAAAAAAGGCTGCGGTAAAGGAGAGTACCCCTATTTTCACTAGAGAGTTTGAGCCACTCGCACGTACGAGTTAATCTTACCTTGGACGTGAAAAAAAATACAACAGTCGTTTGTTTTGGAGCAGCGCGCATCTCCCCATGCCCCTGCGGATGGATATATCACAGAATGAAAACAGAGCACGACAACGTAAGACCGCAATCGGAGCCATCCCACGAGAGCGCTCGGAGCTGCAGGAAGTTCCTGAGCTCTTGGCATCAGGAGCTGAATATCTCGCCATCACCCGGAACATGACCTCGAAGGGATTCGTTCGCGCAACCCGGCCACAAGCAAGCGCCTACGCCCTAGTCCAAAACCAAATCATACTCGTAAAAGCATGTGACTAACTAACCGTTCATTCCTCATTTGAGGAGCTCAATCGGGGTCAGATGTACCCTTTTTCGGGTATAAAAATGCAACCCATACCGTCGGATGGCTCAAACGAAACAGGGCGGCAGTCACTCGCGCGACTGACCCCGAAGCGCGCTGCAAAAAAAGGCTCCAGAAAATGACCCACCTGCTGCAGCCTTTGGTCCCCATTGGATTCTTCATCGGGGTTTGAAGGGTGCCATTGACAGGCATCCCACTGTAGGGGTTGCAGTCCGGCTGGATTAACTAATAATGTACCTGTCCAATTGAGAGCTCCTCAAGAGAGGAACTACCGGCTAGTCATTAATCAAGTAATTTCACGAATATACGTTGTATTTTAGGGCTAAGGCACATAAATGCTTGAGCAATGGCCGAAATTGGGTACACCCGATCGACCGATAGCCGTTATCGGGTAACACACATTCCCACAACGACTCAGGACGATATCTCATTGGTCGAAACCACACCGCATCCGAACGCAGCCGCATGTCCATCGGTTGCACCCGATTATGGCTGAACAAGTCCTCGAAATGTACCCGACTCGCATACAAGCCACCCGATTATGGCCGGACTACTCGACGACCACCAGCCCACACGCACACACGCACGCGCAGCGGGCGCGAACTCGCGCCACGTCACGAGGCGGGGCATTGTTTGTCATTTCGTCTCGGAGCTCTTTTTCCGGAGCTCTTTTTTGTGGCTTGTGAAACCCCGCTCCGCTCACGCCGGCGCGCCCAACCACAGCCACAGCAGTAGTGATGCGCGACAATGGCCACCAGCGAGATATGTTCGTGGCGTGGCGGGCCCGAGAGATGTAGACTATTGCCGCCACCTGTCACATCACAACACCAGCGACAGCCGAGCACACAAAAAATTGGCAACACAACGCAACATGTGCACGAATATACATGAGACTCCACACATACCATGAAGCACTGCTGTGTACACGACTGCTGGGTTTTGGCCATTGCAAAACTAATTCCTATGTAAGAGAGGTACAAGCACGACCCACGAAGCTTTTCTTGAAAACGGCGTCTCTGCAGGGCACCTGTTCGCGAGACCTAGGGAATCAGTTGACTCAAATCATTTGATCCTCATTTCTCGGGGTGTGTGATGTGACAGGTGGCGGCAATGCATTTCTCGGGCCCGCCACGCCACGAACGTATCTCCCTGTGCCATTTGGAAAGAAGCATCTAAATCCTTAGCCCTTCTCGTGCCGTGTCCGTGCCCAGGTAGTCTATGACCTATGTCTAAACCGTCTGCATAGATGCGCTTCTGTGCCTTGTGTGTAGGGGTGCTAACTGCGACTTCATGGTCCACAAAAAAGAGCTCCGGAAAAAGATTGAGAAACAGCGCCAGAAAAAGAGCTCCGAGACGAAATAGCAAACAATGCCCCGCCTCGTGACGTGGCGCGCGTTCGCGCCCGCTGCGCGTGCGTGTGTGCGTGTGGGCTGGTCGTCGAGTAGTCCGGCCATAATCGGGTGGCTTGTATGCGAGTCGGGTACATTTCGAGGACTTGTTCAGCCATAATCGGGTGCACCCGATGGACATGCGGCTGTGTTCGGATGCGGTGTGGCTTCGACCAATGAGATGTCGTCCTGAGTCGTTGTGGGACTGTGTGTTAAAGGGGTACCCGATAACGGCTATCGGTCGATCGGGTGTACCCGATTTCGGCCATTGCTCTAAATGCCTGTTCGGATTGTGTGAACGAACGCCTTGTCGAAGCCATTTTTCGGGTGAGATGTTGAGCCCCTCATGTTAGGAGCTCAGGAAGTTTCTGCTGTACACACCCCTACCGTGGGATGGGTCTAACGATGGAGCAAGTGCGTGCACTGGCTCTTTTTTTCCTTCTGAGGGTGGCGGCCTACTTGGTAAACTACTCTAGACCTCACCGCCAAAAAGTGAAAATGCAAACGGATGAACACTGCCATGTGGCCGAGCCAACCGAACGCATCTGCTCCAAGACGTCGCGACGGATGAAAATCTGAGGAGATCGTATCCGAAAGCATCTGCTCCAAGACGTCTCGACAAATGAAAATCTGAGGGGAACCGATGTAACCAGTTTCAAAGAGCGCGACAAAACCAAAAGCCGTAAAGGCGGTAGTGCCACTATGGACGAAAAATTTGGTGGTAAAAGAGGCGTCAACAAGCGTAATCGTGCCTCTGACAAGGCTTGGGCCGTGTTCGGGGAGCGAGGGCGCATCTAAGAAGGCCAGGACGGCGCAAGGGGCAACAGCCAGCACATTGAGGCTGTGGTCAGCTGGCGCGTCAGAAAAATTTCTCGAAAACTCCGATGGAGGACCGGGAATAGCGCTTGCCGAATTCCGAAGCCACGGCAATGGCGCGGAGTTAATCTCAAGGGTTCCTCGCATGATGTCGGAGCGTCGAATTGAGGAGAAGAAGAGTGGGTGTGCTCACCCGTCCGTACTGTGGCAAAGGATGCCGCGGATGGTAGAAAGAGCCTGCCCGAGCAAGTTATTTCCTCGCCACAAGCGGGGGTCATGGGCGTCGAGATTGTCCGCCGGGAGGCGAATGCTTCATACACCGGGTCAAAATGGCTGGGTTTGGATAAAAGCTCGCTACCAATGTCCAAAAGGTGGCGTTTCATCGCCGGGTTTAGCGAAAGGTTGGAGAAGGTTCCCGGGATAACGGAGTTTCCCGTTCACACTCCTTAATGGCATCGTCGAGACCACGAAAGCTACGGCCAATGCGTTTGTGCGATTGAGGATCCGACGAGCACATAATGAGCTCCGATGCAAGATTGTCGTGGAAGAGGCGCGCCTTTTCCGCCATCAAATAGTGCTCTGCGCAAGAATACGAAACGTCGTCGGCGACAAACGCCGACAGTGCCCACTGCGAGAAAATGAGGGCTGCCAAATCAACCCGACGTTTCGCGTGAATTACTCGCGTGTAGGGTCAAAATCCGAGGGGGGCGAGCCGTCTGAGGGTATGGTTGAGACGCGCAGAGAAACCCTCTGGGCACTGGGTAGCCGACGAGAGGCGCGAAGCCGATCGACCGGTCGACGGCTGGGAGGCTTTATCGAACGAAGGCAAAAAATAGCCTCAAGGGGCTCTCCCTGTGCGCTCATCGACCGAAAACCAGCGGGGGCAACGGGCTCAGAGCTGTTTCTGCCCGACGATAGGAGCGAATCATCCGCGCGACGGCGGCAAAGCAATCGGGCTACGTTGACCGGAGGTTGTAGGGTCACCACCGGTTCCACAGGCAGTGTTGGGAGCGCCTGTTGCGCTGACACCTGGAAGTCCGAAGAGGGTATCCGTGGGCACGCATAGACGAAAGAAGCCCTGCATACATCTCAGACGAATTTCTAAACGGGTCTCGGGTGGGCGGCACGTGAGTGCCGCTGAAGGGGGTTCCTGCCCTGTGCCCACGCCTGAGAATGTGGACCGGGTAGCTAAGCCTGCTGAATCCTCTGCGATAGAGAACAGGTCAAACCGCCCGCTGTTCATGGGAGGGAACGCCGAGTCGAGCGCCAAAGAGGGAGGGACTGGGGGGTTTTGAGCCGGCCTTCCCGCCCTCAAACCAGCCGTCATCGTATTGTTGGGACCCGGGGAGCTGGGGGGGTGGGAACGAGAAGGGGGGCGACGCCCTCGCGAAGAGTCAATGTGGCGCGGCGGGAAAAATCCTGGGGGGAGCGTTGCGCGAAGGGGAGTATCGGTCGGGGCGAGAGCTCTCCCAGCGCGGCAGTGATGCCACCAAAATAATTGTCAGTAGACGAAGACGTGGGATTGCACGTGCGAGAGACGCGGGGTTTGGGTGTTACAGTCGGGAGTTAAGCTCGAGCGGCGGCCCGTACATGGTTGTAAAGTCGTTGCTACAGGGAAAGTCCATGTTTCGTTTTTCGGCAGCGTCCGGCAGCGAAAGATTATTAGATGGCTCGTCGCGGTAAGAATAGGTGCTGCATAAGAAAGCCGACGAAAGTTGACGATACTAATGGGCAGCGTTCGGGGCGTAGGGGCAGTTGTCGAGGCTGGTTGGCGCTGGGAGCGGGGTACACGAGGATGTAGTGAAAATATACGTTTATTCCCCTGGCGATGCTGGCTGTGGACGCGGGAGGGGTGCCGTACCTTCGTCGGGGCGTCAGCTACCAGCGCAGAAAGTGTCAGGCTCACGCGCATTGGCGTCATTATTCGTGCTATACACGACGCGGGCCAAAACGAACGGCAGGGACGTCACTCGATGAAGCGGGAGAGAATGGGACTGATTGATGTACACTTATGGCAGACCTATCGGTGGGAAGTCCGTAACCGGCGTCTGACCCCTGCTGTGGCTGCCCTGAACGCGCGTCCTGCGAGTTGTGGCCGGAGTTGCGTGATTGGCCTTGGCCCTGCTGCCGACTTGACAGCCGGGTGGCGGCCCTTGCGAGAGCTATTTCCGGGAGGCCCCTGTTCTGTGGCCGCGGCGGTAGCGCAGCATGTGCGTTTCTGCCAGGGACGGTAGGCGTTGCCGTTGTGTCCGAGCTGACAAAGCTTGGGGTTCATGCACCCGATAGCATTTGTTAAAGGGTTCTTGCACTGTTTTAAAGAATGCGACGTCGCGTGGAAATTTTAGACAGTGTCCTTGGTTTTCACGAAGGGCTACGGTGCGAGCTGTTGGTGAAAGGAGACCGCTTCACAGAGGAGGACCATCGGTCGAAAAACTACCGCTAACAGTAGAAACTCCATCACATTGGGCAAGCGGGCAATGCGAATACGATGTGGATGAGACCCAGGGGTCGGAGGAATCTTGTGACACATTCATGATAACAGTTCGACTTTGCGAGACCGTCGCCCAAGAAGAACTCTGCGATGGCGCACGCCCCTGCGCGCGGCCTAGGGCGGCAGGCGAGGGCCCCGACGGGGCGGAAACACGCCCCCCCACGATATAGCAACAGGTAGTGAAACAAATGTTTCGCCGCTGAAGGCAGGTATTGTATTGTTCGCGAGAGCGCCCAAGGGTACGGACATACTTGTAAGTAGCACCGATCGACCCAAAGGGAAGAGGACAAGTTGCCAGCTCTCCAGGGTACAGACTAGGCACATGAGCTGCGGGAACTGCTAGCTTACGCTCAAACGATCTATCTCTAATACCAGCTTCACCCTTGGCGCCAACGTGTGCTCACTGCCCGTCACCCCCGACACTACCATCCGGAAAACACGATAGATAGTAAGCCGCGTAAGGGTGACCGTTTGGGACACCAAAACTCTCTGGTCCCCTGAGGGTAGACAGTTCGTCTCCGTGGTCAATCTGCCGGCTCGGCACTAGGAGAAGAAAGTCGAAAGCAGCCGGCCCTGAGTTTCCGGCCAAGATCTCGTGAGATCTGGCAAAAATGTTATCAATGACGGAGGTGAGGGTGGGAGTGGGCGGTTGGTCAGCGGCGATAGCACGCCCGAAATCTTTGCGAAGGGGACGTTCCCGCCCGGGGACCCAAACCACGGTTTTTAGGCCGCCTTGCTTACAACGCGTATCTCGTAAACCGTCGGGATGTCGGTTTGGGCTTGTTCTGCCAGCGACAACAAGCTTTATGACATAGGGCCTGAACACAAACACAGGCCATCTTCTCGCAGGTCTCCGTACTACGCAGGTTCCACGTTGGTCACTCATTTCTGCATCAAAGAAGCTTTCTTTTTCCTGATAAAGCACTGTAGTCACGATTGGAACTGAACGATATGCGTGGGTGGCGCAAAGATCACCACCCCCTTTCTTACGCGCGCAAGCCTTCAAAGGAATGTAAAACCCTTTTATCCTATATCCACATCGCAGATCCTACGGCTTTGCTAGCTTCCCAGGGAAGAGCCGTAACAAGGGATTTTGAGCCGCTGAAACACCAGGCCTTAGAAGCGTTCCCTTTGCAGTGGCCTTTGTCTTTGAGCGGTACATTTTGGTTTCGGGATCAACATAGTTCATTACAGACTGCAAATTACGACCCACCAACGTTTTCAGGAACAACGTACCTTTGGAAATGTCACGGTGAGATAAATTTTGCAGTAATAAAACGGTTAGCCCGCTAGAGTACCAGAATTTGTCCCACATTGCGTCATCAGGACTGTGTTTCAGTTTGCTTCGATGAGCAATTTGGATACACGATACACGAGTTCATTTGATTACATATATATATTGTTCGCCATCATCATCCGAAAAATGTGCAGAATGAGTCTTAAAACTAAGGACATGGTATACCCTCGGTTTTTAGTCATTTGGCGGTACAGAGAAAACACGGGCGCGGAACGTGCACGCGCTTGCCCCAAACGGCGTAAAATTCGATTATGACGCGCTGACATGACACCCGCAGCCCATGCCGAGCACGCACACCATTTGTTTTTTTCGGGGACGGTATTGGGGCAAAACGGGGCCGCGGCGAAGGGGGGGGCAACCTGGTTCCCCCGTTTGACTAAAACGTGGAAGGGTATACCCCCGAAATCTACTAAATATAATATCCTGTACCCGCGTTTGACTGCATTTGTCCCCAATTTGACTGAAAACGACACCACCCCCGATTGACTGATTCTGACGCCTTTAAAAGCAAGTTCAGCGGGCGGCTGCACGTCACCGCTCAACGGCCCGAATAGACCACGAGCGTAACATCCAGTAATCGCGAATAGCTGCGATCGTGTATCTCCGAACAAATGACGGAACAGGAAACAAACTAAACGAGACAAATGCTTTTCTCTGTACCCCCACATGACCAAAATACCGGGGGGTATACCCCCTTTACACTATTTTCCCCGAAACAATGACGAAGAAGCAGGAGATCAAAGCCCTCTACGTACGATGGTTCGTTTTATAATGTGCTTGCCCAGTCCGATTCCTTCGCCATCCCATTCTCCTTATTATGGGCGGTTTTTATTCCAGTGCGGATGTCACTGCTCTTTGATTGCGCTGACGAGATCTGCCCCTTCGCCCCCCGGAGCGTGCTACGATAGGGCGGAGCATCCTAATTTTGTGAGGCTTCTCATTTTGGTCCATGATACATCGCAAACAACCTAAACCTTGACCGCAAAAAAAACACGATTTCAAAGTGGAACCCGATTAGCAGCCCGGTGGCCTAGCTAGAACTATGGTATGCAGCAAAAAAATAATGAATGGTGCGTTTATGAATCTACCGTCACGAAAGTCAGTAGTACATACAGTAGTATTAGATTTTTTTTTTTTTCTACAGATAGATGCGTGCTCACGGTAGAGGTGCACCTTTTTTTTTTAATACTACTACTGTAACTCCTCACTCAAAAAGAGATATTTTCCTCTCCCAAAACCCGTTTCGGATCGAAAAAACAATTGTGCTGCGGAATGAGCAATTTAATCCCTTGGCGCTCAGGCGTACAACGAAAATGGTTGCGAAAAATGATATTCGAACGATTTCGGGTCAAGTAGGAGCCGCGTCATTCAGAAAACGATTCCGCCAAAAAGTGCTTCTTAGCACGCATCTTTCGTTAGCTCATCAGGCCCCGTCGGTCGCAAAGGGTTTGACCAGAAGCGGCTAAACTCTCTCGTGGCACGGTAGCGGTGTCCTCGTCCAAACCATGCTACGGGTAGCGGTGCACCCGCATTTTTTTTTCTGAAGCGCACCTCGCCTGAGGAGCTCGCTTGAAAAACAAAATTGACTTCAGCCTGAATGGACACTTCTGTGGCCTATATATATTATAAAAATAGAGTAACACCCCATCCAGCTGTGAGATCGAAGGCTTCGTCGAAACTCATCTTCGCAAGCTGTGTGTGATACGCCGATCGCGCGTATTACAGGTTGTGTGTCCTCATCAACGACATAGGTCGGCGACTCCCCTTAAAACCACAGCGTAGCTTGTATGTATATATTTATGTAATTTGCAACGAGACATGCTTAAAAGCACACCTATTAAAGAGGACGATAGTAAATAGGACCAAATATTGTTAGTAAAAATAGATGAATATATAGGTTTTTGTGTCCACCGTAGGTCCTATTTACTAGGGTTCCCCGTAATACCCAACATATTCCAGCGATGTTGCATAGTTTCTCTAGATTGATGAGCCCGCTCAACCCGATGTTTTCTTTCGCCAACAAACATATATATCGTACCCGTATCTATCGCACCATTCATTGTCTCCCTCCGACGTTCTCATTATTACCTGGTACATAGTCTATATTATAAAAATAAAAATCCACCCTAGCTGTGACATCTCCATGATTTTGTCGAAACTCATCTTTGCAAGCTGTGTGTGATACTCCGATCGCGCGTATTACGCGGGTTGTGTGTCCTCATTGAGGATATAGGTCGGCGACTCCCCTTGCAACTACAGCGCAGCCATCAGGGTCAACAGGGTGATGTTAGTCAGTCTTGCGCGGAAACTACAAAACCCGTTTTTGAGGGGGACAAAATCTGACAGCTGTGTGGATAGAAATGCATCAGTCTGTCAAGTGTATCCTGCAAGTCGTATAAGCGGTGAGGGGAGGGCGGAGTTTTTAAGGGCGTGGGGGCATGGGTTTGAACGACAGAGGGGGGGGAACAGGCGGGGCAACAACTCAATCTGTGCGAGGAAACTATAAATCCTTCAAGGAAGGGGATAAATCTGACGGTTGTATATACCCCCTCATCTCTCATCTCCCGCATGGTTCAGGGCACAGGCGATATGATAACCAGGTGACGATGACTAGCACTTACTTCTGCACTGCAATTCCTCCACCCGATTCCTATTATTACGGTGTGAACATTTCTTCCTTTTTTTTTTGTTTTCTTTACTTCGAACAGACTGATAAGATGGTTGTTTTGAAAATATTTTCATTCGTTTTCATTTATTTGGTGCCTGCTAAGCTACATACATATGTATGTACGCGCGAGTCGTTCTACTAGCCCCCTTTAACTTGAACGAAATCGCCGGTTTTGTGTCCAGCTCCAGGCCGTATCTCCTGAAACACGTTGTCACGGTGCCACGGTAGTAGAGGACGCGTGCTACGACAGAGAGAGGTGCACCACTTTCTTTTGTAATATTACCCCTCAATTTGGGAGCTTAAAAGCTCTCCCAAAAAAAAAACGATTAGGACAAAAAATGCAACTGCTAGCGGATGGATGACAAATCCCATGAGACGTAGGAGGTGCACGACGGGAGCAATGAAAAAACAAAATGATGTGTTTCCGACAATTTTGGGTCAAGGAAAAAAAAAAAGCCAAAAAGTGATGTCGCTATATCGTAGCACGTGTGTCGGTGCCCCTTGCCGCTCCGACGCCATCGTTTTGATAGTCCTTTGCAAAAACAAGGAAATATATGATGATGTTTTTTTCATAGCATCCTTCCTCCTACTATCGAGCAGCCATGAAGAAGCGTTTTTCGTAGAAGAATATCACTGGTTCTGGGGGAGGAGCTATTATTATTGGAGAATCAGTCGCGCCGGGGATATTCAATGTTTGTCCCCCCCCCCCCCCATGTTGGCCCTTCCTTGTACAAAGTGAGGACAAATATTCGGCCCCTATTCATGGTAATGAGTCTTGTTCCTGTGTCCTTCCGCTATTCTCTGAATTTCCCCACGCCGCCGGGTAATTTCTCTAAACATTTCCACAATTCACCCCCGATCATCTCATATTTCTAACGCTTGTCCGGGTAGTTTTCGTGCATCCCTGCAGTTTCTTCTATATACGGTATACGGTACCATCCTACATGTCGTCACCGTCGGTCTTGCTGAATTGTTCGCGTCTTGAACTGGTATATTATATACTACAAGTTTTATGCAGATGAAATCGCAACGCTACTATATTTTTTTTTTTTAGATGAACGCGATTCCAAGGCCACCGGGAAACCGACACATCAAGCAAAGGCCGGGTTGGCCGAATAATATGCACATACATGTATTTCTTCACGTTTAGTTGCAAGATATATTGTCCGGTGGCCGACATTCCTCTGACGCACGCGCTATGTATGGTAGAGGTTCCCCGCATTTTTTTCCTGGGGGGTGTTGGCTTGAAGAGCGCAATGCGTCACCCAAGAAACGGACTTATTAATAGAGCACAGAGTAGACCGAAAGCGCGACTTGGTGAACAAACTCATGGCCCAGGTAGATATGAAGAGTTAAACATAATGCAAAAAAACAGTCAATCAAACCCAAAAGCGCTGCCTCCATCGAGCAAGGCTACGGTGGGAGAGGTATCCCCCCTTTTTCGCTACATGGTGTTGACTATCATATCAGGTCATACTTTCATACCATCATACTATCATGCTATCATACTCGCACGAGTGACTCTGTACCTCGCAGACCGAAACACGTTAGGTGGTTCTAAGTTTGGCGCCAAAAGTAGCTAACCCTCCCATTAAGGCTTCATATCGAAAAATTAAAGCAGTGCTCACGGAAGCCTACGACCTCTAGGGACAGAGGGGTGGGTCACTCGCGCGAGTGACCCCGAATCCACGGCAAACGCAGGAAAAGTTTAAAGGGGATCTCTCCCTACCCGGTAGCTTTGGTCCATGCTGCTGTACAGGGAGTGCACCATTTTTGTCTGAGATTCCTCACCTCCTCACCTCCTCACCTCCTCACCTTCTCACCTCCTCGGCTTCTCACCTGCCTCACCTTCTCACCGAAGAAACTGCTGTGCTTCGGTAAAGACCCAGGCTACCGTAAGGGGGGGGGGGAAGGGGTACTCAGTTTGTGCGTGGCCGCAGTCGTATGACCATAGACCCTCGCATCCCAACTATGCCTACTATGCCTACCGTGCCGGAGCCCAGGCTCCGGGGGGTGTTTTGTTGTTTGGAGGCATTTTTTTGCAGTGGCTCGGGGTCACTCGCGCGAGTAGAACCTCTCTGTTCCTTTTCGGTTTTACGTTTTCTTCATCTTTTAAATTGACGGAATCATTCCGCAATGGAATGGCAATCTACAAAATCATCGCCTGATTATGTATTTTTGTGCCCGTGACGTACTGAGTCACTCGCGCGAGTATGATAGCTCAGGCTTGAAAACGGTGGAGTACATCATAACATCATCATAACATCATCACAACATCCTCCCTGCTAATACCGTAGGCTTGGTGTATAGTGCAAGTGCAACTCGATGAACAGACTCGTGGTCTAGGTATATAGTTTATATATTTCAATACAGGGACGAGACTCCGACGATTTAGGGTTAAGGATCCCTGTCATTCACAAAATATTTTAGCCCAAAGATGCCACCTCCTCTGTCTTAGCACGCGTCTCACATGCCATGCCTCGGGCTTAGGACGTGTTGCAGAGACGTTAAGCCGCGGAAGAACGGAGGGTCGAATGGATGGAAGGCGTACGCTGTTGTCGCGGCATAACGGGATACCCGTTTCGCAAACGACACCATAGTTATGCGTCGGGCAGGGGGGGGGGAGCGGAATTACAGCAGGCTGCGCCCGGATGCGGTTCCACCGTGGACCTAGGATACGGTGGGGGGGATGTTAGCACATGTTGATAGATGTTATGATGATGTTTATCCCCATCTCTCCCAACTGCAGGGTTTGAGCTATCATACTATCATGCTATCATACGATCATACTATCATACTATCATGCTATCATACGATCATGCTATCATACGATCATACTATCATGCGATGAGCTATCATACTATCATACTATCATACTAGCATACTATCATACTATCATACTATCATACTATCATACTATCATGCTATCATACGATCATGCTATCATACGATCATACGATCATACTATCATGCGATGAGCTATCATACTATCATACTATCATACTATCATACTATCATACTAGCATACTAGCATACCATCATACTAGCATACTAGCATACTAGCATACTAGCATACTATCGTACTATAATACTATCATACTATCATACTATCATACTATCATACTATCATACTATCGCACTATCATATTTTCATACTATCGTACTATCCTACTATCACACTATCATATTATCATACTATCGTACTATCATACTATCACACTATCATACCATCATACTCGCACGGGTGACTCTGTACCTCGCAGACAAACATATCGTTGGCGATCTCTTTTGCAGCAGGGTAGCTTACCACTCCTTTTGCAGATCTATAGAGCAACAGTATAACAGCACGAAAGCCCGTTGCCCTAAGGGACAGGGGAGTCACTCGCGCGAGTTACCCCGAGCCACCGCAAGAAAATGCCCCCAAAAAACAACATACCAGGTAACCCCCCTATCCATAGCCTTGGTGGTGATGCCTGGTGACTGGGCATCTGAAGGTATGCCACGTGGAGGGGCTATCGTTAGGAGGATTCTCTGGAGTGACTAAGCAGGTCAGTTACGCCCCACGCGATATATCGTCGTTGCTATGCAAGAAGAGTGCTACAATGAGGAGAGCACCCGACGTTTCTGGTGCTCCCCTCACCTGGGGTGTATTTTTTCCTGACTCCTGAAGCGCACTACGACAGGAGTGACACTTTTTTTGGCTGAACTGTTTTCTGAATGGCAGACCTCCTTACTTATCCGAAAACGTCGGAACTTCGACCGCTTTTATTTGGCAATATGATTCGTTTCGAGCCTAGGCCAAAAGGGGGGTTTGTTCTTCGGGTTTCATTTTCATTTTTTTTCTCAAAATCGGTTGATAGGTGAGCTAATATATAGAGCTCCGACACGCACGCCAAGTTATTAAAGTGCGCGCCATTTTTTTCTGGGGCTTCTTGTCACTTGAGGATCTCTGTACATACATGTCTCCCAAAAACTTATTTGGGGGAAAATAAAAATTGTACCCAATGACCAAGGCTACCGTAGCCTGGGTCCAATCAACAATCCCACGGCCTAGAGGTATAGACTAGTCTACACTACTACACAAACCAAAATCATCGCAAGAACAGGAAATTGAATTCCGACGCTCGAGGTTGGGTCAAAGAGTCCCCCCCCGTGTGGCCGTCTTTCGGAAAACGTTTCAGACATTAAACGTGCGGTCTCTAGGTCGTAACGTATGCATGCTCCCTAACTCAAGCTAATAGAATCCGGAAAAAAACAATTACTATCCGCCCCTTCCGCTGTGGGACGTGTCCTCTTTATGCCACCCTAACGCCGGCTTTGTGACGAAAGGAAGCCCAAAGCGATCAAAAGCTACAGTGGTCTAGGCGTATGCGGAAGAAATGATGATGATGATGATGACGACGATGGTGATGATGATGATGACGATGATGACGGTGATGATGATGATGATGATGATGATGATGATGGTGATGATGGTGATGATGATGGTGATGATGATGATGATGATGATGATGATGATGACGATGACGATGATGATGATGATGATGATGATGATGATGGTGATGATGATGATGATGGTGATGATGATGATGATGATGATGATGGTGATGATGATGATGATGATGATGATGATGACGATGATGATGATGATGATAACGATGATGATGTTGGTGTTGATGTGACCAGCGCAACAATGGAGGTAGCAGTTTTCGTCTGAAATGATTTCTGAACGACGGGGCTCCTTAACCCAGAATCGTCGCAATCGTCGACAATAGCACTAATTCTTGTTTCGCAAAAATACGAGTTTTTTTTCATGCACCGAAGCCATGTGGCTGATTACCGGGAGAGCACGTTCAGTCTTCCATACATACCTGGTATGTATCAGCGATTTGTGTGAGGTGTAGAGGTCCTCAAGTGATCAACAACCCCCAAAAAAAAGTGGTGCCATGGCAATGGCACCATTTTTTTTATGGGGTGGTTGTTGATCACGTGCCCGTCTACCTTGGCATGTGTCTTCTAAAAAAACACAAACATCGGATTCCAGCGAGTATCGGGTACATCCTCGGCAGAGAGGAGTCTCGAGTTCGAAGCAAATTGGCCAAATGTAATGGAGTGCCCTCCGTAGAAGGATAGTTTATAGATTCGACGTGAAACCATGTCATGGTTGAGGTGAAACCACGTGACATTAGATATCACATTCACGTTAAGGCCATCATAGATGGGCGATAATGTAGGTGACGATGATGGGCGACAAGCAGGACGCCCCACATCTCACTACCTGCTCTACCTGCTCTACCTGCTCTACCCAGCCCTATCGTGCCTAGGCCTGTTTTGTCTGTCTTTTAGAGTTCAATGTAGAGGAAATAATGTATAAGCTTTTGAGTCTATCCAGCGAGCCATGAGGAGAGACCAAACAAGGGCACCGGAACCCATGAGGAGCACGCTTCCCAACACCGACCAACCACGCATCCCCCACTCGGAGTACCACTACACAAACATTGCTACCCCTTTTTTAGACTAGTCTAGTAGCACACGCCATACTGTTAGTGGTATACTACTGATGCATGTACTGTTTCTGCTGTCGCATTACACGCATAACACAGCAACAAAAGATTTACCTGTTGTACATGTAGGCCGAATGCACCCTAAAAGCTACGAAGGGTAATAATAATACAAGAACCATCACGAACGAGAACGAAACTGCCGCCCCACGTGGTGGAGAGGGCCGATCTAAGTAGTAGTAACTCGAATGAAAAAATATGTGTCACTGTTTAAGGTCAAGAAGTAAGTGCGGGAGTCGGATGAACATGTATATTCCATGTACAGTAATGGGAACTTGAAAGCCCTGTTAGAGAGTCAGTATGGCTCAGTGTGTTTCTCGGTAAAACTTGACCAAGTTTGCGATGGCGATGGGGGCGTTTCCCTGTTTTTTACTACCGGACTAGCGCCACTTCCCCGGGCGAGTCTGCTACCTCACTCCACAAAATCTCAAGGCGGTTAGATTGCCACGGCGTTAGGGCTGATTCTACGATAGATATAGCCCCCCCCCAAAACCAGCGATTTTCTTCAACGAACGTTCGACACAACAACAAGGAAGGATACTATTGAAAACAAAGTATCCATATATATACTCCGGAGTATTTTCTTGAGTGCAAAGGCCTATCGATCGATGACGTCGGGGTGTCGAGGGACACCGTATTTCAGGATATATTACGACCGGGAGCTGGTTTTGAAACCGCCGATTTCGTTCAAGAAAAGTTGGGGGGGGGGCTCTACACCGCAGAACGACTGGTAGAAAATAACCATTCGATGGACGCGTGTCATATCGCGAATCAAAATCAAAAACACGAAATTTTGGTTGACGCACTTACTTGCTCAAGGCCGCAAAAGAACAGGGGGTTCGCTCGCGCGAGTAAGCCCGACCCGCCACAGAAGAAGCCCCCCAAAAGTGACCCACCTACCGTGTACCCTTTCTTTGTCGCTTCGTTGGACTGGTTCACTAGGTATACCGGTGTGGCATTTATTCTGGATGTTGAGAATCGCGGTTTGCGACGACGCAAATCTCCGTGTTATTGATTGACCAGGTGCATACAATATGTGCGTGATGAGAGCCTGGACACCTTGAAAACGTCAAGCGACAGTGTTCCCAAATGGACTTCGCTGAGATGGTCCGCCAGCTGTGTCTTAGAATGCAGAGACGTTGATTCAGACGGGGTATTCTATGGGGACGGGACGCTGTCTTGTTTTGTCGGAAGTTAGGTGCTCGTGTGTTCTTTCTACTTGCTATGTTAATCGACCGTCGTCGTAAATACTCTATATAATACTGAGCAAATACATAGATAGTCTAGAGGGTGAAATCCCAGGCGATGCTTGCACAACGAGACTCAGATCTCTCAGCAATGTGTGGAGTAAAACCGTGGACGGCAGAGTGGCAACGTGATACAAGACCCTGGGACAAGCACATCCATGCATCCTCGCTGATTAAAATACCTGCGTCGTTGGCATCAATTCCCCTATAATATATGATGGGGTGCTTTTGCCCGTCACGAACAACACCACGACGTAGATACATAGAAAAAAACACCGGGGGGATTTTATGTCAGAATTATTTATTGCTAGAGAAACGCTATACGAATGCGCAGCCACCGACGACGTGAAAAAAACGGTAAGAAGTCCACTTTCGATACCTAACTAACTAGGATTTACTGCACGTTCGAGCTCATAGTACGGGCGCCTGATAGAACCCCCTCCCCCTGCTCGTTCCTCCTCTTCCCCTCCTTATTACGGGACGCTCTGGGCCTTTCTCGGGGTGCTCTCTACCTCAAACTGCCCCATTCGAGTGGGTGGGGAGACACGTGCTGCGATGGGGGCTCTAGCGCTTTGTTTCTGGACTGCCGTATTTCTGAGCGGTGGGCCTCACCAATCAACCGAGGAACTACCGAAGGATACACGACAAGTTGCTACGATAGAGAGAGGTATACCTTTTTTTGGCTGAAATGTTTTCTGAATGACGGGGGGGGGCTCCTTAAACCAAAACCGTCGGAAAAAAAATAAATAATAGGCCATTTTGTTTTTGCG
This sequence comes from Undaria pinnatifida, assembly GCA_012845835.1. Lineage (NCBI taxonomy): Eukaryota > Phaeophyceae > Laminariales > Alariaceae > Undaria > Undaria pinnatifida. Next base: position 12,404,025 of record JABAKD010000019.1, read on the forward strand.
ATGATGATTCTCGTTGTGTACCTAGCTAGGTCCTATATCCATGGGGATTTTTTTCATCCGCGGCCCAGCAGCTTTTTTTTTTTCATCTTTTCTCCAAAGTTGGTGTTTGTGATAGGTCTTAAGCTCCCAAACTGAGGAACCTCAGAAAGAAAGATATGGATGGTTGGTGCACCCTGCCGCAACACGCGCGTGATACAAACGGACACCGCCGTGCTTCGTGTATTACATTCGTCATGTTCGTTGGAGATAACTAGGCCATGTTCAGGGGTTTGTTCTCGAATCAAGTTTGGCCATGCCTCTCAAATCGCGCTTTGGGGTGAGAAGGTATGGAGCGCCTCAAGCAAGGCCCGTCCGAAGCCCGAATAATCCAGATATGCACCCGCTTTCCGCATAGCGCGCGCGTTTGAAGTGGCTGCCTTACGCGTGCTACGATAGCCGAGTCGTTCTTCGGCAGCCCCTCCCAATTTTTTTTCAACGAAATCGCCGGTTTCGAAACCAGCCCACGGCCGTATCTCCTGAATCACGGTGCCCCTTGCTACGCCGACTTCATCGGTCGATAGTCCTTCGCGAACAAGAAAATGTATGACAATATGATTTCCATAGCATCTTTCCTCACAACAATGAGCCGCCGTGGAAAAATCGTTTAAGAAATAGCCGTTTTTTGGGGGGGGGCTATCATAGAACCAGTCAGCCGGCGGTAAAGGTTTCTGGCTAAACCCGATTGTTTTTGTGGATGACAGAGGGCCCCCTTTTGCCCGAAAACCATTGCATTTTTTTTCATCCTTGTTTTGCTGAATGTTTTGTTGTGTATGTATGTGCTATATAGGACACCGGATTGTCCATCCGGTAGCACTTTCGCTTTTCTTCTCCTAATCATCTACACGATAGAGGTAAACCTTTTTTTGGCGAAAATGATTTCTGAATGATGGGGGTCCTTTAATCTCAAAAATTTCCGGGAAATTCACCGTTTTTTTTTTCATGATTCTCGTCGTGCACCTAGTCCCATGGGCCTTTTCATTCGGTAGCAGACGTTTTTTTCTCCAATTCAGATTTTTTGGGGGGATCTTAAGCTCCCAAGTTAAAGAGAACCTCCCGAAAAAAAGTGATGCACCTCTATCTTAAAACGCGTCCCTATTCGCTGGTCACAGGTATAATAGGGCATCCCAAGTTAAAAGCCTCAGAGTACAAATGTTGCGTCCCTCTACCTCGGCAGCATGCGGCGACGGGCACACTCAATTACAGTTTATTAATGGTATTATTGTTGGAAGACGTCCCGTGGTGATAGTGTTACTGTGCGGTGGGAATGGTTGTTGTCGGGGGTCACATTTCCATTTTTTTTTTTCTCAAGGTCAAGACTGTGCGGGAGGCATTAATACAGACCTCCTCAACTGAGAGGGTCCTCAGACGAAAAATACGCGCACCCCTGAATTAGCACGCGTCCGCATGTGGTCGAACGGACGGAAATTGGTCCGTTTTTGAAAGATGAAAAAAAAAATCCCGCGGAGTTTCATGAATGGGGGCGTTTTCCGGGTGGGTGGGTGGGTGGGTGGGTGAGCCACAGAAAAACAACAGAACCAAAGGGGTAAGGGTACAAACGCTAACGAGGCAATCCCGACCCGCCCCCTAACACGGTCTGTCGCCACCGCGTCAGCACCGAGGATAGCAGTGTTTACACCTATTACTAGCAGCGAGTGAGGGGCGGGATTGGCGCCAAAACGTCAGACAAGGCCGGCCAAGAAAACGATAGATGGCGACCAAAGGGGACGAGGCGGGATGGTGGTCGACGGGAGCAGGGGAGGAAGCCACACGCCTAGGGGTAGCTCGCCATCCTCGTGTGCAGGCCCGGGAAGGGGGGGCTGGTGGGGAGACGGAGAGGAGGCGGCGGGGATGTGGAAGGGAAGGGGCGGGGGTGGGGGAGGGATTGGGGGAGAGGGGCGGGGTGCGGGGGAGGGGGGGGGGGGCGGGGACGGGAAAGGGCGGGGGGGAGGGGGGAAGAGGGGGCGAAGGAAGAGCGGAGAGGCAAAGGCGCGGAGGGAGGCAACGGAGACAGGCTTATGCCGCTTGTCCGAAACCCACACCGTCGCTTTCGCGGCCGTGATGAATGCAGTGCTAGCGAGCGCCACTGAGGTAAAATATTGAAATGCTCCGCCATGACGGTTATTCGCCTCTCGGGTATTTTTCGACGTCATCATATTCTGCAGTGCCCTATCAGGCCCGAGCAACGACGGTCAATGATTCACGCACCTGCGGCCCATCATCCACGCCGGCGTCGATCGGGAGGAGTTTAGCCGGTGCATGAAAGCCTTCTGGCCAACGGAGAATCTTCGACGAGCTGGACGCGTGCCCGCCGGAGTTGTAGCAACTCTTCTCGCGGTGGAGTCTCACCGCGATGGGGGAGCAGTGTTTGCCGGTTTGCGTGGGCATAAAATGGAGGATACTCATCTCCGAGGGGGCTGGAGGAGGCCAATGGAAAAGTGAGGTAGCGTGGTGTGTCGCGGTACCACAGGACGTGTGAAGCATGTGAGATTGCGAGCACGAGCGCTACATGACAAGACGGGCAACCGTCTTGCTGTCAACGATTGCCAAAAAACAACTTCAACGCCGTATAAAGGATGGCGGTGCTTGGGAGGGGGGAGCTGTGTGCCGGCGCTCACGCCATTAGTGGTCGGCTGCTATGGCACAACATCAGTGAGCGAGTGTTCTCGGATAAACTCCGCGAAAAAACAGGACGATCGATTTCTTCACAACGGCGTCCAGCAGAGAGGGATCCCACGACGCCGGACAACTTTTTTTCGTGTGGCGTAGCGACCAGGGCTGAAGCGAATCAGAGAGGAAAATCGAGCGAGAAGGGGTGCAAGCCTTCCCGCACGTGGATGGCATTCTGTATCCCACAGGACGAACCGCGGGGTCTCATGGGACGTAGAACGAAGTGAAGTAACTTCCCATTAATTGAGTTGCCACCGGGTCCCCTTTACATGGGACTTCCAATGGGTCTCACCATCGGCGGTGGCAAGGGCCATGGGACCTCACCTACGAAGACCCATGGGGAGCTCGATGCATCCCATTGGAAGCACTTTGCATTTCACCGGTAATCCCGTGATAGGAAGTCCCATGGGGGCTGTCTGAAGTCCTATGGGTGGTACAAATATGTATATGGGTGTTATGATAAGTCCGCTGGGACCTGTCACGTACACCACGAGGAGCCTCACATGCCTTGCCGTGAGAGGTCCCGCGGTCCGTGAGTCCCATCTGGGAGGTCTCGTGGGAAACTTGGTGCAGTCCATGGCAGGATTTGGCATTGGACGTTCGACACCTCTTCCATGGGAAGTCCCATGAGGTTCCCCATCTGGGGTTCATGGGACTGGGAACCCTCTGAAGCCCCACAGGATAAGTCCCATCGTAAGTCCCACGGAGTGGTTTCCCCCCATCATTCCTATACATATGTAATCTTACCAAAAAAGTTGCTGCGACCTCGAGTTGTTGCGATTTATTCGGCCTACCGAGGTGTTTTTAGATCTTCTACCAACACGTTGTGGTCTCGAGTGTTACAAAAATGTTGCCATCTACTGCATGCAGCATGCACAGTACCTGGCACGTACTGTAGAGTCATACCAATCCCATCAACCAAACAACAGATCCTGGGTTGTAGTTTTGTTGGGTTTGGGTTAGGAATGTTCTAGATATTCGGGTCGGGTATGGGTCAATATATACATACGTATGATAGGGTTAACCCATCTGTTGGTCCGCGCACATGCCCTAAAACTAGAGGGTGTACAGGGAAGGGGCTTTGCATGGGATGGTGATTTCCCATAGGCATCCCCTATGGGGTTTTCCCATGGGAGGCATCGTGTATCCCATGATTTCCTCGTGGGCCTTCTCATGGGACATTCCATGGGAAATTTTACCTCCCATGCGGGATTGCCCTCGGAGCTGCCGGGTGCCTCCCATGTCTTCCCATCGGGGGTTTCGCTTGCCCTGGAAATTCGCATTGGTTGAGACAGATCCTACGGGAATGACTATGAGATATAGGACGTCCCACGAGAAATCCGATGGTACGTATACCATGAGATTTCAGTAAGAGTGTCCTATGGGAATGGGAATATGGGACGTCCCATGGGATTAAACACCCCCATGGGAATTCCCACGAGGTTAAAAACCCCAATGGAAAGGTCCATGGGAAGATCAATACGATCCCAACAAATGAATGGACTCCCCCATGGGATTAAAAGGGTCCATTGGCGACTTCCCATGTGGGAAGGTGCATTGGAAGATCAACATTATACTAAGGGACTCCCCATGCGACGCCGTATGGACACCCGTGGGGCGTCTCATGGGAAAGGTCCATGAGAAAACGAGTAAGATTCCGTCGGACTCCCCACATGGAACATCGTATGGGCGACCGGGAATCACGTTCTCGTTGGATGTCTTCTAGTGACATGTCCAATGGTAGTGTGCGTGGGATTTCCATGAATGATGAGGCGTCAATATCTGTAATAATACGTCGTGGGCTCCCGTGGGATGAAACGGAACATGATCCCATAGGATGACCCATAGTAGGGTCATACTTCTCCCGTCGTGGGACATACACCAGGAGAGGCCATAGCTTTCCATGGGAATTCGCTGCGCCACATGGGAGCCCATTGGACGTCCCATAGGATGCTGTGAAGTTAAAGGTGGGGGACACAGAGTGCCCCCTGCAGGTCTGCCAATTGAGCAGGTCCTCGGAGGGTATCTTAACAATGCCCCATGGGAAGAGGAAGACAAGATAACAAGTTGACCCGTGCTCGCCCGCAAAATTGATTAAAAAAAAAATACTCCAGTATGGGCCAATAATTATTGCAGTGTGAATATCAGTAAAATAAAAAGTGGATGGATGGGTGATGCGTGCGCTTTGCTTTGTGGTACGATCATGGAACCACATGAACAAGAAGATTCATTCGCGTGGCGGTTCGTTTTCTGTCGAATCCGAACTACCCTTCGCGGCTGAGTTGGACCATGAGAAGATACATACAGCTGTATGTATCCGTAGATAGATCCATCGACCTACTGCCCATTCCATAGGAATGACGGCTGGTCACACGCTTTCCTCGTCGTGATGCTTGCACCTTCATCGTTATCATCACCATCATCGGTACTGCGCAGTGCCACCCCCTGGGACGCGACAGGATTGAAACTAACCATGATGAGTGTTTTAATTTATTGTGAACAAGTATTAACATCATCAGCCGTCGACCCATAACCCGATAAGTCAACCAGCTGAGCAAGCTAAGAGGGTTTATTTTGCCGCGCTCTGCGGTCGTTCACCTATCGTTACGTCTGCTTTTTCTTTGAGGCCGTGCGCGTAAAAGGCGCTGCGGTGTGAGCGTGCCCTCGCCCCACACCCGGCAAATAAATCTACCTGGAGCAAGATGTTCAGCCCGGGTTGCTGTTGCTGTGCGGTCGTTTGTCGTTGTTTTCCGTTTCCATTTTTTCTTCTTTCCTTCTGGGGGCCGGGCCGGGCGATTTCGGCCGTAAAAACGAAAAGATCCACCGCCGGGCAAAAAAAAGAAACCGGTAAAAAAAGTATCTTCTTGTGGAGTCTAATTGTAACACAACGGTATCGTAGCGTAGCGCACGTACTCTTTCGATAATCTGGGTTTACCTGGCCCCTAGGACGCCCCTATTTATACTATACGGATAGAGTTGCAGGAAACTGAAGTCTTGCCCTCCTGCTGCTGCTGCTGCTGCTGATATTCGTGGTCTCGAAGATACAGCTGGGATTGGCGAGAACGGGATAAAAGCTGCGCGACGAGAGGAAGCAGGAGGAGGGTGTTGAGCCCGGGTAGGGCGGGGTCAAAGCAAATAGTGCACCCACATCGCCATCATGTCGTCTGCTTGGGAGTCAGGTGTGTATTATAATAGGTCATGAGCGCCGCTTGGCGGCCTGTCTGGTCTAATAAAGTGGAACATCACAGCGGTGGTCGTGTTGTACGAGAGCTTAACATTTGTTTCTTGCTGGTATTTCTTGTCGATATGGTGATTTTTATGTAGACTTTAGTCTAGTCTAGGTCTCGAGACGCCGCATGTTTTTGTTCTTCGCCCGAAACAAAAGGCTTGTGTCTAGACTATGCATGCATGAAAAAGGGGGCATGATAATGCGGGTGTACGCCCCAACATGCCTGGCGTTGGAGGATGCCCTCTCTCGTAATGGGTTAGCTCTCCGCCGATACCTCTCTTGGTTTCGTTTGTCCTTCTTGTCTGGTGTCATCTCAGATGGGAGCAATTCCGCCCCCTCATCGTGGTCAGCGGCTATCGCAGCTACTGAACTCTCCAGCGTGCAAGAAGGTCAGTAGAAAAATAACTTGCTTTCCTTTTGGGTATTAAATATAAGTACCGTTTACATATTAACATTGATATAAAGTGGTCCTTAGGATCGTTTACGGACTTTCTTGGTTGAATTTTTAAGTAAGGTCTGTGTTTTGTACTAATATTTATACTATAAGGTTATTATATTTTGGAACAATACAGTGCTGCTGCTGTATATGGTGGTTTCGCAAACCTGTGCGAACCGGGCGGTTATTGGCAGCGGTTTTACCTCGTTTTTGTCCTGATAAGCTGTGCGCGATGTTGCAGAATATCCGTGACGGCATGGTGCAGCAGGAGTATTAGCTAGTCTTATCGTCACGGACGCTTTTGTTTGAGTTTTACAAGCCATGGGGTACGCGGCTAGCAATGGACGAACGAAGGCATATCGCCACACAGCAGTAGAAATAAATGCAGATACAGTAGGTGGCCCTATATAATGCGGGTATGTGTCACGAAAATTTACCCGCACTATACCGGGCACCCGCACTATATGAAAACCGGCCACTATAAAGGGGTCTATATTGTGCCAAACGATTTCACCAGCACAATATCGGACACCCGCACTATACGACACGCACTATATAGGGCCACCTACTGTAATCATTACCACGGCACCCGAAAGTATAATTTCCGTATTTGTCTTTCCTTTTGTTCATCAAACGGTGCTTAAATTTCCGAACATAGTCTAGTCTAGTGGAAGAGTTCGTTTAATTCAGATCTGATGGAACAACAACAGTTAGTTCTGCTTCTTCTCGTCTGCATTACAACTACAACTATTATTAATGATCAGCCATGATCCCGTACAGCTGACCAGAGGTGTACGACAGCTGTGCTGTGCAGCAGGGCAGCAAGGTGGTTGTAGAACAATGTTTTCGCGTCCGGCAACTGCCCGGGGAGCGCACATGCATGCATGTGATGCATCTTTGCTGTGTCAGGCCCCAGTCTGGCCCTGCGGTTCTGTGGTGGAGCTGTACACTCTCTGGTCCGCGTCGGTTGAACTTGCTGACAGTTTGTTGCAACGCTATTTGCCAGGTCCTATCAGGTGTTTTAAAAAGGCGCAATACCTGGTACTCTCTGCATGCAGAATCACCGCGACAGTAGTATACGTGGGCATATCTCCATCTTCTCTCTTCTATAGTCTAGACTATTAATAGAGCCGTAGACTAGACTATTAGTACATCAGAACGAAGAATGTAGCTTTACGTTTCACAGACTGGGAACGATAGATAAATCTCGTTTTTCGGGATCTCGGCTGTAGGCGCTTGGCACGCTGGGTGGAACATCGCCCTGCTCGCTTTGCTATGAAGTGTCTAGGTATGATGTTTTTTCACACCGGGCGATTCGATGATAATACCGAACGAAAACAGCTGGATATTGTACTCGTGCGAGCAGTCAGCATGACATCAATAGACCTAACACTACTTACTTGTAAGTTGCGATCGCTCGTCGAATCGAAAATGTACCAAAAAAATATTGTATTTTTCACACCGACCGGGCGGTTCGATGATGACAATAATACCAAACGTAAACCGTTGGATAAATTGTACTCGTACGAGCAGTCAGCAAGAAATCAAGAACAACTTGTGCTTTTACGATCGCTCGCGTCGAATCAATCAATAATAATGATAGTGGAGGTAGCTCTACGTCGTAAAAATCTGCTACCGCAGTGGGTGGGCTGCTGCTTGCCCTCTCCGCTGTGCGTGATAGCGTGATAGATATCCTTCAGCCCTGTGCACCTGGCATGACAATGCCAAGATATGAAACCGTAAGCAGGAGTACAGCACACCTACCGCGAGTATATAGTCTAGATCAGAAGCGGTAATAAGAACGGCAGGCTGGGATTTACAGGAAAACAAGAAATAAATGCGGAAACCGTTACCGTCACACCCTGGCGCTGGTTGTAGTGTAGAACGCACCCTTTTGTCAAAGATGAAGCCCAGCCTAGGATCTCAGCTTAATTTTCTTATTGATGCAGTAAATAGTGGCCGTCCCAAGCAGTGGGGGGCTTCCAATAATGCCGGTATGTGACAGCCAGCAGCCCAATATTCCTGCACTATCCAGGGCACCGGCGCGTCGTTCTATTTTATGACTAATTTTCAAGGACGTCAGCCGTGAGTTTGACGAATTTCAGGTCAATACTCATCTTTGCAAGCTGCGTTGTTGGTGCTCGTACTATACAATATGAGTGAGTTTTTCTATTTGTTCAGCTTCCCCTATCTTCAACGAAATCGCTGGTTGTGAAACCGGCACGCCCGGCCGTATCTCCTGGACAACGGTGCCCCTTGCCACCCCGACTTCATCGGTCGATAGTCATTTTGGCGATCAAAAGCATATACTCGGTATATGCGAAGACGTGTTTTTCATAGCATCCTTCGCCGTGTCGAGCAGCCATGAAACGTTCGTTACAGCAATTTTTTGTTATTTGGGTGGGGGTGGCATATATATAGTCAGTCCGGGCACTATTAATATTGGGAAATTGTCTTACTCGGGAGATTCCCGGTCGTGACGAGTGATTCATAGCTAATACAGAATTAATACTGGGAGCCCCCCCCCCCCTCCCCCTCCAATTGTACTATTAATATTAATATTATATACCGCGTAGTTTGAAATATAGGCCACACGAGCGTCTAGACATCGTGCGGCAGCTAAAAGGTTTGCAGTGAGTGGTTGTGGTTGATGTCGGTCGGTCGCCGCAATGTACCCTTGGCGCAGAGAAGAGGCATAGCCAAACCTGCAAGCAGGCGGATTGCGGCGTATGGAATACCCAGCAGTGAAATTTTGATACTCCAGGAACGGCATACAATGTCGCGCTAAGGTATCATGTGGCCATGCTACCAGATCAGGGGGGGGGGGGGGGGTTACCATTGTATCATGCGCGTGGCCGTAGTCCGTACGATCGTTGACCCTTGCATTTTCCTACAATGCCTGAAAGGAGCATGTTGGATTTTCACCAACCAGGATATTGCTTCCACCAAGCGAGACGCGCCGTCGGATGTTCGACGAGTGTTATATGAAGAAGGGGGTAATATCAGCATGTATGTCATAATCGGGCGGGCGGGGTGGGGGTGGGGGTGGGGAGGGGGGGGGGCTATATCCATCCCATGCGTCGCAGCAGTAGTAGTTGTGTGACCATAAACGCTCGCATCCCCACCGGGGGGAGTGGGGGGAGGGGGGGCAGAAACCCGTGAAAAAAACAGCTTGACGCACTTGTAATATTGTGCAAGCCCATCGCCATCCAGCGCATCCCGCGTCGTTACTGGTCCTTCGTCCTAGAGTGATACGACCGCGACAAACTACGAAACACATGAACACATACATACACACCTGGTACTTGAGTTGGTGAGTATGTCGTTGTTACGTTACGCGTGTCTGGCGTTTAGGACACACGACAAGGATAGCACCATCATCAGTCACCGACATCAACTGAACTTACGGCCTACTTTTTCCAAGTCGCCGGAAGAAAAAAAACACTATCACACGTTGGTACAATGGTAGTTACCTCCTCTGAATCCACCACTGAACGCTGTTTGTACGCCTATGAAATGCGTCTCATTTTGTCGAATGTGAGTATCTACAGTGTTAGCTATGTGTATCCATTGATTGGTTGGTTGGTACGTTTTGCGTGTGTATGGCTGGTATATGCTGAAACCCCTGAACATCGTTTGTACGCCCATGATACGTCTCGTCGTGGCGAATGAACGTGTACGCCCAGGACTCGCTTGGTTCGAGCTAACGTTTGGTCTCCTGTTTCTGACCGTGGCTACGCTAATGACAGCCAGGTTTTACTACGTAAGGAACGTCTTCGAGATCCACGCCAGGTGCGTCCATCGCCGACATCCTACCGAATGCTGACTGCTGGATGTTCAAATGTATAGTGGCGTCATGATAAGTGTTTAGTCTAAAGAAGCAAATACTGATACATATAGACTATAGACTAGACTATACATGATAAAAATAAAAATACACTCCAGCTGTGCGATCGAAGAGTTTGTCGAAACTCATCGTTGTAAACTCTGTGTGATACTCCGATCGCGCGTATTGCGGGTTGTGCGTCCTCATAAAGGATATAGGTCGGCGACTCCCCTTGCAACTACAGTGTAGCTATCAGGGTCAACAGGGTAATGTCAGTCTGTCTGTGCGCGGAAACTATAAAACCCGTTTCTGAGGGGGACAAAATCTGACAGCTGTGGAAGGAAATGCATCAGTGTATCAAGTGAATCCTGTAAGTAAGTCGTATAACCGGTGAGAGGAGGGCGGAGTTTTTCAGGACGTGGGGGCATGGGTTTGAACAAGAGGGAGCGGGGGGGGGGGGGGGGGGGGGGCGGAGCAACTCACTCTGTGCGTGGAAACTATAAATCATTTAAGGGGGTAAACCTGACGGTTTTGGAAGGAATGCACCAGTTTATCATGTATATCCTGTAAGTCGTACAACCAGTGAGGAGAGGGCGGAGTGTTCGAGGGGGTGGTTGGGAGGGCGGGGAATTGGGGCGAAAGATTTGAACCAACTTTAGGTCGCATAGATGTAGGGGTTTGCTATACGCGTGGTGCTAGGTCTAGGTGATGGTGCGGGTGGTGGGGAAGGAGGGGGCGTTGGGGGGGGGCGGAGAGAGCATGAATTGGAGCAGCGGCGTGGGTGGCTCTAGAAAGATAATGAGGTGATTTCGATGTTAGGTGGGGCGTTTGAGCAAAAAGGGACGAGGACAAAAAAAAGGGGGGGGAGGGGGGGGGGGGGGGGGTCAACAGGTTCAGGTCGCATAGATGTAGGTGCTTGCTGTACGCGTGGTGCTAGGTCTAGGCGATCGATCGTGCGGGTGGTGGGGAAGGAGGGGGCGTTGGGGGGGGCGAGGGGAAGGGGATGAATAAAAGCTACGTCATGGATGGCTAGAAAAAAAATGATGTGATATCAATTGCGTAGAAGTGTTTATTACTCTGGCCGATTTCGATTTTAGGTGGGTCTTTTGCCCAAGAGGGAACGGGGAGAATATAAAATAAAAAAAGGGAGAGGGGGGGACGGGGGGGACGGGGGGGGGGCGGAAATGAATTGCAGCTACGGCATGGATGGCTAGAAAGATAATGAGGTGATATCAGCTGGCTGGTAGTGTTTACTACTCTGGCAGATTTTGATTTTAGGTGGGGCGTTTGAACAAGAGGGATCAGGGGGGGCGGGGGGCGGGGGGCGGGCGGGACACTTCAATATGCGCACGAAAACCTTACATCCTTAAAGGGGACAAATGTGACGGTTGTAGCAAGAAGACATCCCTTTATATCACCTGCCTGGTAATGCTTATTATTCTAGCAGATTTGATGTTATAGCTAAGTAATTTGTTATTGTGCATTGATCGCAAGATAGAATATTTTAATCGATAGGTACATATATATTGCTCTCAGAAAGTAGGTCCTGACATGGGCACATCATAGCATATCATGTCACATCATATCATATCATACAATATCATATCATACCATATCATACAATATCATATCATAACATAACATATCATATCATATCATATCATAACGTATCATATCATATCATATCATATCATATCATGCTACGGAAGGGGTGCGCCAATTTTGCTCTGAGGAGCTCTATACCTCACCACCACCCAAAAAAACTCATTTTATTTTGAGAAAAATGGAAGTGAAACTCGATGCCCAAGTCCCATGGCCTAGGTGTACAAAAACATATACTGAAACACGATAAAGACGAAACCCGGACGGATCTTGAGTCAAGGAACCCCGTCATTCCCAAAATATTTGTTTTAGTCTTAAAGTAAGTCATACCTGGTACACCTCTATTGCGGCAAGTGCCTACGCCAAGAATAATAATTCTACTACTTGTTAGACCTAAACGAAAACAAGAGTTCATCTACCGACCCATGGCGGAAAGGTGGGGCATGTCGAGTAACAAGCTCAAAGGCCAGCGGGGGGGGGGGTAATCCCAATGGAGCGTGTACCCATCGTCTTATTATTATGCCACGCGACTCAACCCACGAGAGAGGACCTTCAGTGGTCCCTCGACAAAAATAGTGTCGACTGGTTAGTGCCGGTTGCCCGCTTTATACGAAGCGCCTGCCTGTAAAATCGCTTGGGTTTCATGTTTGGGAGAAAGTGCGTTCTGTACACAGTTAGTAGTAATAAATTATCGGTGTAAAACCACTCCAAGAGTTTTTGTATTTCTGTAACGTCCCGTGTATTCTATCTTTTTTGTTGCCCTGCTTCTCATTTTTTAATGTCCATGTACGGGATAGGCCGGCGAATAGCGCGTGGCAGCACATTTTCCTCCACTTCTTCAGACAACGAACGGTGGCAAATAAATGAATACCTTATCTACGATATATATGTATATATATAGCTTACTGCTACCGCTATATACTCTCAAGTACCAGGGGCTAGACTTGTAATACGGAAGCATTAATTAAACATGCTACGTGATGCCTGGTGCGAAGTTTCTGCTTGCGTGTATAGTCCTTGACGAACGTCCACTGCTGAGTGCACTCGTGCTGATATTCCAGACGGGTGGCACAAACGCAAATATATCTTCCGTCGCAGATAGGTGTTAATAGTGTACGTACCCAACACCAGTACAATGCATGTTTTAGAAGGCATCCGAGCATACGATGGTGAAGTACTACAGCAGTTTCACTTCGAACCATGAAGTGTATATCCCAACTACTACAGCTTATTTGATGAGACGGTTTCCTCCCGAAAACAGGGGTTTAGTGAGACGCAGACACCCTCCCTGCAAACCCCTACTGTATAGCGAACCCCACTTCAGTGTTCACTCGCTCTGAGGTTTTAATACTTACAGCAGAGGTCCCTCGATAGAGTCGATTGAGAAGTGCCTGCATCCCCCTACGAGTAGAATAGCGTCTGTGGAATCGATTGGCATGCAGATGAGAACAACCAATAATTATAGTGTCAGTATGCGGAGTAGTGCCGGTTTCGGCTATAATAGTGCCGGTGTTGCCGGCCTGCGCATACCGGCATTATAGCGGGACCGCACGTCTCACTAGGTTAAATCTATTAGTAGCAGTCTAGTCTTCTAATAATAATTGTGCCGACGACTAACAAAATGTGTTTCAACTTCAACCGTGGTGCACAACGCTTGGACGTCCCAAGACCGCTGCGTGTACTTGCCGAACGAAAACTGCCGGTCGTCGCGGGGTGAAGCCCTCGCGCGGCCACACAAATTATGCGCACATCGGACAGATCACGATACAGATCATCGATGTCTTATATAATTCTATGTGGTGTGTTGGACAGGATCTGTGCGGTACAGATCTGACCAAGGAAACGTGTGCTAGCTCGTGCAGACCATACGCTCCCCACCCGGCAACATGATGATCTATTGGCCCTGCAGATCGTATAGATCCAGGACGTGTCTGCCCTACATGACAAATCCTTAGTAATAAGGATATCTGATCCATCTGTCCGATATGTGGACAAGTAGGTAGCTAGCGAACGGCACGACCAAATTGAATGGCACGTGTTCCATATTTGAACTTTCATCTATAACGCGGACGCTCCCAAATTGTTTGCAACTGCGGAACGAAAAGCGCCGGTCGTGGCGGGGTTAGTCTAAGCCTCGAGCTTGGCCACACAACATAGTCTATATATGTTGCAAAATATGTTAGTATAAACTGGTAAATTTATAATGTATACGTGCAACCGGTCGGACTCTCATCTGACGTTGTCGAAATTCTAAAAAAAAAGAAGTCACATGCCACAGCAGTGGGACAACCACATTCAACAAAAAGATTCACTTGCTTACGAATGATCACAGTATCTTTTACAGGATACCCTTTATTTAGTCTATAACAAGGAACAGGGCAATGAGAAAGGCAGGCTGATATTTTCAGGAAAAAACAAGAAATCCCGCGGTCCTTAACCCTGAGAGGGTCGTGTGACAGTGTAGAGCGCACTTCCTCCCGAACAAAAACCCAGCCTTGGTCATTCATTGTTTGTGGTTATTGTCACGTGTCCTGGGCTGTACTCACCAAATAGCGGTCTGGTGAAAACACGCGTTGTTTAATGTTGTTGCGGCCCCCCGTCGTTACATGCTGGGGGTAGAAACGTACGCAATAACGCATCGAGATACAGAGCGTCGTCCAAGGCGTGAACATTTTATTTGTCGGTCTCCGTCCTGGGGCGATCTAGAACACATCAGAGAGCTGCAGAGCGTATAGTCCGTACAGGTATGCCTTACTCTGCTGAGCCGTTTGTTTTGATGTCCACTCTGAGCAAGGTGGTGGCGGTAGAGGTCTGTCCACGCCCTTAAAGTTGGCACGCTAGACGATACATACATACATACATACATACATACATACATACATACATACATACATCCACACATACATACATCCACACATACATACATACATACATACATACATACATACATACATACATACATACATACATACATACATACATACATACATACATACATACATACATACATACATACATACATACATACATACATACATACATACATACATACATACATACATACATACATACATACATACATACATACATACATACATACATACATACATACATACATACATACATACATACATACATACATACATACATACATACATACATACATACATACATACATACATACATACATACATACATACATACATACATACATACATACATACATACATACATACATACATACATACGTACGTACGTACGTACGTACATACATACATACATACATACATACATACATACATACATACATACATACATACATACATACATACATACATACATACATACATACATACATACATACATACATACATACATACATACATACATACATACATACATACATACATACATACATACATACATACATACATACATACATACATACATACATACATACATACATACATACATACATACATACATACATACATACATACATACATACATACATACATACATACATACATACATACATACATACATACATACATACATACATACATACATACATACATACATACATACATACATACATACATACATACATACATACATACATACATACATACATACATACATACATACATACATACATACATACATACATACATACATACATACATACATACATACATACATACATACATACATACATACATACATACATACATACATACATACATACATACATACATACATACATACATACATACATACATACATACATACATACATACATACATACATACATACATACATACATACATACATACATACATACATACATACATACATACATACATACATACATACATACATACATACATACATACATACATACATACATACATACATACATACATACATACATACATACATACATACATACATACATACATACATACATACATACATACGTACATACGTAGTCAGCGAGGCTTACGATCCCGCGGAGAATGATTCCTAAAATAATGTGAACTCTGCAAATATAGACCTTTATGTTTGTGTCGCTCTGTATGGTTTTGTTGTTGCGCAGGTTGCCATCTATCTCTCGTTCAGCTGAATGCAGGTAGGGGTGGTCTGCGACGATGGTATTATTGTTACTACTGCAGCGATGTGGCATGCGTTTGTTTTGACCGCTCTATTTCTCTTCTTTTTTTTTGTTTTGTTCACAGATCGCCGTTTCTCGTCCTGCTGAACGGGCTGTCGCTGATGGGCATAATGGGCGCGATAACGGCTCAAATCGCCGCTACGCTTGATCCGACAATACCCATTGAAGCGGACGACATCATCGTGGTGAGTAACAAAGTCCAGGGATGCACGCAACGATAGAGGCGTTAAGGCATGCCCCTTAATGAATGGCTGAAAATGTTTCTGAATGACGAGGCTCCGTAGTCTACTTATTAATGCAATCGTCGGAACATTTCATTATTTAAAAAACAATCGTTTTATACCTAGGCCATGGGATTATCCATCGGGGAGCACTCTTGGTTTTCCCTAAAACAGTTTTTTTTTTCCGGGAGGGGGTTGGTATAGAGCTCCTCAAAGTGAGGAGCATCAGAGCAAAAAAGGTGCACCTCTACGGTACTTTATTAGTCCTATAATAATAATAGCATTCCTCCAGGGTTGGAGGAACACGATTAATTTTATTACAGTGGGGAGGGGGGATAGTGTCGGTTGAATAGTGCTACCGCTCTCTATAGTGCCGGTGGAATCGCTTGGCACGACTGGAACTCTCGATAGTGACCCCATTCTCGATAGTGCTGGCGCCCTGAATAGCGCCTGTATGTTAGGCTGGCACACACATATATTATATGGATGCTATTGGGAGCACCCTCCTCTGTATGTATTGCTATATAAAGAATAAGTGAAATGTGGGGAATCCTTGAGAAGGGAAAGCGGGGAATGGTTAGCGGAGAGCTATGTAAGAGGTACTACTACTGTACGGAAGGATGTTCTGTTTCTGTCGGAACGACATCTACGCGTCATTACCATCATTGTTGTGGTCTTCCGTCTGACAGAGTGCAGCACGATGATGATGATGAGCTTCTACGTCGATCGTGCGTAAGCCTTTCCAGAAACTCGAGCAAAGCCCAAGACGAGGAGACCTACGCACGACCTCTGCCTCCCGTATAGACTAGATACTTCCGACTTGATATCGCTCTAATCTTTGCTACCCTTGCTCCACATTTCCTTCTCATTGGACACGCTCGTCTATCATGTTCTGCTACTACATTGTCGGAGGGCAAAGCTAATAATGATGCTGTCAAAGAGTTTCGGGCTCTGCCCGCAGAATCTTGACACCGCTTTTGTTTGTGCACGATTTCTGTGTTGGCGGAGCGTTGTCAAGCACGTACGAAGCGTTAGACATACGTTGTGCGGCCGTTTTGGTGTGTGCTGTCTTCACAATTGATACCGGTGTTATTTCTACCCAACCAAAGACATGATGAGACCAGCACAGCAGTGTGTCGAGCATATACAGTCTATATATTTATCGTAGCAGTTGTGCCATAGCGTAGCAATAGGCTCTACATTATTATTGTCGCAATCCTTCGCACAAATCGATTAGACTTGAAGATGGCGACTGATGCAATACCAATACCCGAAGCATTACCGCCAGTGGCGCGTATACTCTAGTAGTATAGTAGCAGTATATCAGCAGCTGCAGCAGTTTAGGACTCCGCCGTGGCGGTGAAATTTCTGCGGTAAAAACACCTTCGCACATCGGGTGTTTCTAATTATATACCAGGTAGGTATCTATTAACAGGCAAGGATTATTTTTATGTTTACCTTCAAGCAATGCAATGTGAAGTGAATGATCATTTCCAATGTAGATCGAATAAGACTACTACTACGGCTATTGCTACTACTACTGTAACAGTGTGGTAATCTATCTCGAAGTACGAATCATACACACGTGCACAAGTATATTATAAAAATTAAAATACACTCCAGCTGTGAGATCGAAGATTTCGTCGAAACTCATCTTTGCAAGCTGTGTGTGATACTCCGATCGCGCGCATTACGAGTTGTGTGTCCTCATTAAGGATATAGGTCGGCGACTCCCCTTACAACTACAGTGTAGCTATCAGGGTCAACAGGATGATTTTAGTCAGTCTGTGCGCGGAAACTATAAAACCCGTTTCTGAGGGGGACAAAATCTGACAGCTGTGAAGGGAAAGGGGGGGCCTGGTTTTGATCAAAAGCGAGCGGGTTTGGAGGGGGGCGGGGGGGGGGGGGGGGGGGGGAGAAAGGGGCAATTTGTGCATGTAAGCTATAAATTCTTTCGAGGGGATAAATCTGACGGTTTTGGCACCAGTATATTATTGGGGGTGGGGGGGGTGGGGGGGGCAGCTCAATATGTGCCTGGAAACTATACATTATTTTGAGGGGATAAATGTGACATTTTTGGAAATAATACATCAGTTTATCATGTATATCCTGGGGTAATTCGTACGATCAGTGAGTAAAGAGAGGGTGGAGTGTTCGAGGGGGTGGGGTTGGGATGGGTTGGGGGGGGGGAAGGGTGGGGGGTGGGGGCGGGGAGGGGTGGGGGCGGGGGGGGGGGGGGGGGGGGGGGCGGCTTTAGGTGAGGGGTTTGTTATACGTGTGGTGCTAGGTCTAGGCGAAGGTGCGGGTGATGGGGAAAAGGGGGGCGTTCGAGGTGGGGGGGGGGGGGGGAAACACAGCGGCATAGATGGCTCTCGAAAGATAATGAGGTGATATTCTGTGCGTGAAGTGTTTATTAAGTGGCGGATTTCGATATTTGGTGGGGCGTTTGAGTAAGGGAAAGCAAGAGGGGGGGGGGGGGGGGGGGGATTTTTAGGAGGTGTAGGTTACAAATAATATTCAAATACACTTCGGCTGTGAGATCAATGATATGTAGCAGTTTGTTATACGCGTGGTGCAAGGTCTAGGCGATCGTGTAGGTGGTCGGGAAAGAGGGGACGTTGGAGCGGGGGGGGGGGGGGGGGAGGGGGGGGGGGGAGGGGGGGAAACACAGCGGCATAGATGGCTCTCGAAAGATAATGAGGTGATATCTTGTGCGTGAAGTGTTTATTAATGTGGCGGATTTCGATATTTGGTGGGGCGTTTGAGTAAGGGAGAGCAAGAGGGGGGGGGGGGGGGGGGATTTTTAGGAGGTTTAGGTCACAAAAAATATTCAAATACACTTCGGCTGTGAGATCAATGATATGTAGCAGCTTGTTATACGCATGGTGCTAGGTCTAGGCGATCGTGTAGGTGGTCAGAAAAGAGGGGGCGTTGGAAGGGGGGGGGGGGGGGGGGGGGGGGGGATTGCGCATATATGTCGTCCTCGCGTTCAGTAGTGGTGACGTCGCATGCCCACGTCATCTCACTTCGTGTATTTGTAAGATGTATCTCTGTCTTAGAGTTGGCGACCTCAGAGCCCCACATCGGCACGGTAAAAATCATAGGCGTAAAATCGTATACGTGAGACAATAATAATGTGAAAAGGAGGTACAGACAGATATAATATGTTAAAATTGCGGTAGTACCGTCTGCATGATCGCCTCCCAACCTATGCCAAGCAAAGTATGACTAACGAAGTAACATAATGGAGCGCGTATACACTAAGCGCTCCTTTCAAAACAATAACGATTCGCATTTCTTCCTTTCGTTCTCAATGACGGTGACATTGCATGACCGCATCACCTCGCCTGTTGTATTTGGCAATAATATGTATCTCTTTCATATTATTAGCGATGTCAGAAAATAATGGTATCTACATGATTGTGCCTATCGATTGAAATATTCTATCTTTCGATCCATGTACAATAACAAATTATGAAGCTTTAACACGTTGTTTACTACACCTAAGAACTGGGTGCATACTACATCTAACATCAAAGCTAGAATAATAAACATTACCAGGCGGGTGATATAAAGGGGTGCCTTCTTGCTACAACCGTCAGATTTGTCCCCTTTAAGGATTTATAGTTTCCGCGCACATGTTGAAATGTCCCCCCCCCCCCCCCCCCCCCCCCCCCCCCCCAATCCCTCTTGTTCCAACACCCCACCTAAAATCAAAATCTACCAGAGTAGAAAACATTATCACCCAGATGATATCATCTCATTATCCTTGTAGCCATCGATGCCGTAGCTCCAACTCATCTCCGCCCTCTTCCCCCCCCCACCCTCCTTTTGTTCCCCGCCCAGTTCGTTCAAACGCCCCAATTATAATCGAAATCGGCCAGAGTAATAAACACTTCTACGCAATTGATATCACGTCATTATCTTTCTAGTCATCCATGACGTAGCTTTCAAGTCATCCCCCCTTCCCCCCTCCAACGTCCCCTCCTTCCCCACACCCCGCACGATCGCCTAGACCCAGCACGGCGCGTATAGCAAGCCCCTACATAATATATGATTAATACCCGCGATCGGAGTATCACACACAATGTTGCCAAGATGAGTTTCGACCAAGTCCTTGATCTCATGACTGGAGTGTATTTTAATATTACATGTGACCTAAACCTCTTGAAAACCCCTCCCCCCCCCCCCCCCATCCCCCCTTTATTTTTTTTCCTCGCTCTCTTTTGCTCAAACGCCTCACCTAATATCGAAACCCGCCAGAGTAATAAACACTTCCACGCGCTGGATATCACCTCTTTATCGTTTTAGAGCCGTCCATCCCGGTGCTGCAATTCCCACCCCCCCCCCCCCCTGCCCCCAACGCCCCCTCCTTCCCCACCACCCGCACCATCGCCTAGACCTAGCACCAGGCGTATGGCAAACCCTTACATATATGCGACCTAAAGCCTTTCCCGCCCCCCTCCCCCCCCACATTCTCCCCCCCCTCCCCCACAAGAAGGAAAACTAGTTTCCACGCACAAATTGAGCTGCCCCACCTGTCCCTCCCCCCCTCCCTTCCCCCCCCCCTCCAACCCCGCTCCCTTTTGATCAAAATCAGGCCCCCACGTCCTTAAAAACTCCGCCCTCCCCTCACCGGTTATTCGACTTACTTACAGGATTCACTTGATAAACTGATGCATTTCCTTCCACAGCTAGCTGTCAGATTTTGTCCCCCTCAGAAACGGGTTTTATAGTTTCCGCGCACAAACTGACTAACATCACCCTGTTGACCCTGACAGCTACAGTGTAGTTGCAAGGGGAGTCGCCGACCTATATCCTTAATGAGGACACACAACCCGTAACACGCGCAATCGGAGTATCACACACAGCTTGCAAAGATGAGTTTCGACAAAATATTCGATCTCACAGCTGAAGTGTATTTTAATTTCTATAATATATCGTGGATGAAGTAATGCCCTGTGCATTTGCACAGAGTACACATTATACCCCAACGTATGATAGAACGTAATATGATCGGTACGTACGTATGCAATATGTAAAGTGTGCTGACTTGCGTATTACAGTAGTGTGGTCAATTTGAGCGGAGTCCATAAATTCGCGTGTGTTGCCGTCACGTGCCACTGGTTAAGTCTTGCATCAGCACCACCCCCCTGCCGCCGCCACCGCCACCCTGCACATCTGCCCGCCACAAAGAAAGGGTGCACTCGTATGCAAAGAAAGGTTCTGGTTTCGGAATCGACGCGTGCCACGGTGGCTGTACGAAGCATTTTTTAGGAAAACATGTTTTCTGAATGACTTCTTAAATAACCCAAATTGTCGGAACAAATAGACTAGACTATATTGCAAAAATAAAAATACAATCCAGCGGTGAGGTCGAAGATTTTGTCGAAACTCATCTTTGCAAGCTGTGTGTGATACTCCGATCGCGCGTATTACGGGTTGTGTGTCTTCATTAATGATATAAGTCGGCTACTCCCCTTGGAACTACAGCAGTGTAGCTCATCAGGTGATGTTAGTCAGTCTGTGCGTGGAAACTATTATAAAACATGTTTTTGAGGGGGACAAAATCTGACAGCTGTGGAAGGAAATGCATCAGTTTATCAAGTGTATCCTGTATGTCGTACAGCCGGTGAGGGGAAGGCGGAGTTTTGAAGAGCGTGGGGACCTGGGTTTGAACAAGAGGGAGCGGGGGGGGGGGAGGGGTGGGGGGGTGGGGAGGGGGAACGGGCGGGGCAACTCAATCTGTGCGTGGAAACTATAAATCCTTCAAGGGGACAAATCTGACGGTTTTGGAAGGAATGCACCAGTTTATCATGTATAATATCCTGTAAGTCGTACAGCCAGTGAGGAGAGGGCGGAGTGTTCGAGGGGGTGGGTTGGGGCAAAAGGGTTTTTCGCAGCTTTAGGTCGCATAGATGTAGGGGCTTGCTATACGCGTGGTGCTAGGTCTAGGCGATGGTGAGGATGGTGGGGAAGGAGGGGGCGTTGGGGGGGGGGGGGGGGAGTTAAAGCTACGTCATGGATGGCAAGAAAAATAATGACGTGATGTTAATTGTGTAGGAGTGTCTATTACTCTGGCCGGTTTCGATTTTAGGTGGGGCGTTTGAACAAGAGGGAACGGGGGGAAAAAATAAGGGGCGGGGGGGAGGTGGGGGGGGGGGGGGGGGGGCGGAAATAAATTGGAGCTACGGCATGGATGGCTAGAAATATAATGAGGTGATATCAGCGGGCTGGTAGTGTTTACTACTCTGGCGGATTTTGATTTTAGGTGTGGCGTTTGAACAATTTGAACAAGAGGGATCGGGGGGGGGGGACACTTTGATATGTGCGCGATATATAGACTATAGACTATAGTGTCATATTCCCTTCTTGGCAATCTGGACTTTTTTTTTTATGCCTAGGCCATGGGTTTTGGCCATGCCATCGGCTCAGACAAGCTTTTTAGGTTACTCAAAACTTATTTATCAAGTTGTTTTGCCTCACAAAGGCATTAGACTATAGGGCATGATAAGGCATGATGAGGCATGATAAGGCATGATAAAGGCATTATATGGCATTACAGCAGGGTATAGTATTTCTAGTATACAGATACGCAAGTGAATAGCCTCAGGAAATACAAAGGTTGGTGCACCTCTGCCTACCGCAGCACGTGTCAATCAGCAAGGAGAAGAAAAAGAGCTGTTCACTCCAACACCGCTCTTCACGCATCACGCATCACAAACACTCACTCGACCCACACACAGTAGGACACGCGTCACATGCCGATAGCCATCTAGATTTGCCGGAGCAGAGTGGGCCTTGTGCTATCCGCTGCATGCAGCTCTTGCGTGTTTGGCTATACCAGATCCTGTCTGATTGTGTTTTACTGTACGACGTGTCCGACTATCATTGTGGAACCGTAGACCCCTTCAACCTTATTCGGCGACTACAGACAATACACAGACTAGACTACACATTGTCGGAAGGCAAAGCTTCTACGAGTATTAATAGCGTTGTTCATATTTTTCCTCGCCGCTTTGACTCTTCTCAACTTTGATCCTTGCCCATTGTGGCAGCTTGGTTAGGGTGTTACAGGAGGGCTTCCCCTCGCCCTTCTCCAGCTAGCTGCGGTTCGCACCTTAGCTGCTGTCGCGCGATGGCGATTTCGCTTCCATTGCTCGACGACTCGCAACGAATAGCTTATTTTGCATACCCATACTCGCGTGGTAGCTATTTTATAATTCACTACCACGTACCAGGTACGATCTGCGCTGTGCTTTCGTCAGGGATGTGTCCTAACGACGGAGCTCGCAGTCAGCGCTCAGCTCAATGGTGATGGTATATCAGCTAGCAGGCAGCCCCAGCTGACTGCTAGCTCTTAGCTCAGTGGTGTAGTTTATCATGCTAACAATAGCACCCAACACGTTCGATAGTAGTAGTCGTCGTATGTTCGGGGTCCATCGGCAAGGGTGCGCCCAAAAGCAGAATACCAGGTATGTATTTTAGGGGGCTCTGATTGCGCCTTACTTTTTTGTTCCCGCCGTCTCCCGTTCGCGTATTTAACCTATCTTGCAGGGTTCCTACTTCGTGACGTTCACATTTTACTCTTGCTTCTGGGCCCGCATCCTGCGACTTGGGCTAGCGTTCTGCCCTCGCTTGAAGAGGAAGATGCCGTGGCTCATGTCGGTGAGATCCCCTGCCCGAACATCTATTAATATCATGTTTACATTTAGATTTTATATTGGTAGACACATTTGATTGGCGACGCCAATAGTGCAGCATGGAAATACATGTGCTTCGAAGCACGATGCTAGTGCAACTCGGCACACAGGACCTCTAAGGTTATAGTCTAGTACAACGGGTGTCGCTGGGAACTCGCGCAGCATGATGTACTAGCTGCCGTCAATTCCTCGCGTGCGTTGTTGTGTTGGTGTTTCTGTCGTGGTGTGCCGGGGCGTATATTGAAAAGAAGCCGTATACGACTGCAAGAAGCTGGAGTGTTGGCTGGGAAAGAGCTCGGTCGAAAAGTCTCTTCAGTGTAATGGGGCCCCGTTTCCTTGTTAATCTTGTTAATCTCTTGCTAGCTTTCTTTAGTGCTCATTTTCGTAGCAGCTGCCCTGAAGCGTCGTGCGTACCTTGTTAGAAGCAGGTCTGTCCTGCAATACCTATCGTCATGTAGTATGCTCTGTGCTGTAGTACGTGCGTATAGTTTGAGCGCACCGATTGTTACATAGGACGGCTCTGGTGCGCTAATGGTCATGCCTCTTCCTGCCTTTTTTTCTTTGTTAATGGTTTGTTTCCATCACCCCAACGCAGGAAAACCTCCTGGTATTCCTGAGCCTCGTGATTGGGGTTGGCTCGGTGTCCATCCCGTTGTACAAGCGTTCCACCTACAGCGGTCTCTTCGCCGGATTGTGAGCTACTCGTTGTTTTCGTTGTTGTTGCTGCTGTTGTTGTTGCCATATTGTTCTCCTGCGAATGCTAACTCATGGCCGTCGTTTAGTTTTGTCGTCGTGGGGCCGGCTTCAATGCTGGCAGGTATGTACAACGAGTGATATCGTGCATACATGCAGAGTTTGAAACGATACCGTTGCGGGGGGCGATGTATACCTTGGGGTAAAACTACCCGCTGTACAAAAATTGTCCACCTACGGCGATCCCTTCGCCGAACGCCGAGCAACGATAGAGGGGCTGCCTCTAGGAGCTCGCGCAGCAGGATATCGTAGCTGCTTCAACTTGTGCCCGCTCTTATCGGCCGCCGGCCAAGGCGGACGTATTGTTCAGCTTCGACAACTTCGAAAGAAGTCCGTATAGTTTATGACGCCCCTTCGAATAAGAAACTCTCATGCAGGCGTGGTTAGTACTAATATTCTGCCACGTGTGTGAAATACAAGTGGTATCGTGCACATGCAGTGGAACGATATCATTTAGGAGGGCGTTACGTCATGGGTAGCTATATCATTGTTCGCTGCAGTACTGCGATGCACATCTCCCTTCGCCGAATGGCAGGGCTACAACACTACTTCGCCAGTGGATGCGAGTGATATCATGCATGAAACAGAACGGTTTATGTGTAGGGAAGTGTTAAGGTATTAGTGGGGTATTAGTCCGTTTGACCACTTGCAAAAGGTTAACCAATAGCTTACCCAAACTAAGCCTTATAACACTCTCCCCCCCTGAAACGGCGGGACAGCAGGTCGGCCGGATATACGGGCGGATCTGTCAATATATCCAAGCCGTTTCATTTCCTGGGTATACCGGGGAGAGTATTTTTCAAGTTCGCCATGGTGGGGAAATCTGAAAAAGTTTATTATGGTGGGTGTGGGGATCGAACCCACGACCCAAAAACCCATGGTCTGTCGACGACGCCATTTGTTAAGGTATTAGTGGGGTATTAGTCCGTTTGACCACTTGCAAAAGGTTAACCAATAGCTTACCCAAACTAAGCCTTATAACAGAAGCAATGTAATCCTCTATTCATATTAAATAGTAGGTAAGTGTAGTATGTGTGATGGGGGCTGAGGCGAAAATGAACTGGTTACGGCATGCCAATGAGGACGCCGATGAGAAGGTCGACAAGGAGAAGGACGTCCGCGCGCGGGGGGGGGGGGGGGGGGCAGCGGTACTGATATCGGTGTCGATGAAAGCAGAAAAGAACGGGCAGATCGTGTGAAAAGGCACCAACGTGACTACTCAATAAGCGGAACCTGTGCCATCTAATTGCTGAATTCGAATTCGAATTGGAGAGATTATTTTGTCTTCCTATTGCTTGTTTTTTTTTTTTCTTTCTTGTCGGCATCTTTGCTTGGGGGATCGATAGCGGCAGCATTGAAATCGGAGGCCACCACTGTCAAATTGAATAAGAAAGAGATGGCTGACCGTGTGGTTGGCTTCCCGGTCTTCGAAGTAGCAAGAGCCGGAAAACTTTGCGCTCGTAGGGTGCGCCAGCTAGCGTTGGGCTGCGAAAGCAGCTGAGTTAAATCGACACACGACGCGTATGAAAATACGTGGAAGTGTGGTGAGCTAAAGCTTTATTTTTCCCCATCCGCCGGAGGATTAAAGAAAAAAAAAAAAAATTGCCGCTCGTGGTTCCGTCAGTTTTTTTTGTTTAGCCTTATGTATGTTCATTTCGCTCGTTCTCTCTAGCTCCCTCTCCTTTCCTTTCTTCTTGGTTGTGGTAGTGATGTGCCAGACTCTGCTACAGCCTGCGCGGCACACGAGAGATGGGGGGTTTATTTGTTCGTCTTGTTTCCTTGAGTCTTTCTGCATTGTATGTTTATCATGTCTCAGTGCAAGGGCCCTTCTGTTTTTCTGTGTTGTTCTACGTAGACCCAGCTCTCTTTTTCATCATTTGGCTTGTTTTTGCTGTGTCGTTTGTACCCGGAGAGCTGATATTTCGTATGATTTCCTCCGCGCATTCGAGATTATTTGCTTTTGGTTTCTTTGCTGCACCCTGCAACCAACCGCAGAACTTGTGTGCATCTCTTATACGAAGGACGAAGAATCTGGATGGACACTGATGAGTGTTCTATTAACAGTGATGATGATATCGTGGAGTAGAAAGAACCGATTTAATGTGCAGGCGACAGACACAGACAGTAGCTGTGGTACTCGTAAGGCAGTACTCAGCCAATCGCGTGCAGGTGATACCATTCATGTAGTAGAACAACAAGCGTTAGGGAAGGGACATTGTTGTTGTAGCCTTCCAAGATACTCGGGTAACAAAATGTGATGTATCGTATACCTGTGGCACGAGAACAACGTCGATAATTGTTCCGAGACTCGTGTCTCGCATCTTATACTACTGTACGGTCTACTACTGCTATACCCTGTAGACACAGATATATGGTTGTAGAGGAAAATACAGCAGTCTTTTTTTTTTTTTTTTTTTTTTTTATCCTCCGGCGGATGGGGAAAAATAAAGCTTTAGCTCACCACACTTCCGCGTATTTTCATACGCGTCGTGTGTCGATTTAACTCAGTTGCTTTCGCAGCCCAACGCTAGCTGGCGCACCCTTCGAGTCCCATTGTAGGTATAGCGTAAGCTGTCCCTATCATTGGTCCCCGTTACAACCCCGGCAGCGCAAGCTGCCGTTGTATACGGGTGCGTGTGTATGTCGACCCGGCCTGTCCCCTGAGGGTCAGGTTCGGTGGAGATAGCCACCCGGAATGTCATCTTTCCGGGTAGTGTGGGACTTGCGCAAGCTCACCCACTAACAAAACCCCTGGCCATGGGAGATAGCCTTCCGCCGGACTTGGTCCAGTTACGGTCCACCCTACCCATTCGGGCGTTGGTCCAGTCACTTTCCACTTTATGCATGGCTATTGCCTTCACACAGCAGTAGATATCATATCATATTGTTCTGTATTTCGGAGAGGAGACTCTTGATAGAGCGTCTTCTTGTAGAGCTTTGGGTGGTCGACGCGTCGATTGGCTGACCAAGCTCTAATCCTTGCCCTGCAGACACACATGAGGCATCGACAATAAACCAGATGACTCCGCTTGCAAAAATCCCGCAAATTTGGCTGGAAGAAAAAAAGCGGGTACCATTTTTCAAAGAAGCTATTTGCTGTTTCTCACCGCCCACCGGACTTTCAGGCTTTAAGGGATGTCGTGCGCGGCGGCTAGGCTTTAATACAACGAGGGATTTGATTTGATACTTTCTACGAGTCGTGCGGAGTTCTCATTCTCCGGCCAAAAGATGGCAGCCTAAGTCGCATTATGTGAGTAATATTAAGAAGGTCCTGTAAAACACATACATACCAGGTACCTGGCACATAGTAGGGTATGTGAGAAAACAAAACACGAAATAATAAGGTCCCATTTCAAACGAGTTAATTAAATTGAAGTAGTCCCCCCGTAGACACTCATCATCGGTGCAATACGCCGTTTCCCCCCTCCCCCCCGCTCCCTCTTGTTCAAACCCAGGCCCCCACGCCCTAAAAACTCCGCGTTCCCCTCGTCAGTTATACGACTTACAGGATACACTTGGTAAAACTGATGCATTTCCTTCCACAGCTGTCAGATTTTGTCCCCTCAAGAACGGGTTTTATAGTTTCCGCGCACAGACTGACTAACATCACCCTGTTGAACCTGGTACAAGCTACGCTGTAGTTCCAAGGGGAGTCGCCGACCTATATCCTTAATAATGAGGACACACCCCCGGTAATACGCGCGATCGGAGTATCACACACAACTTGCAAAGATGAGTTTTGACAATATCTTCGACCTCACAGCTGGAATGTATTTCTATTTTTATAATAATAATCTACGACTGTTAACGCCTAGCACCTACTTTTTTATCTCTCGTCATCTATTTGCCAAAAGGGAGTTCGCCATTGACCAGGTGGATGAGCTGGCTCTAGTCCAATGGATACTGCTGGGTACGACCATTCTTTGGATCCCCATCGTGTGGTGAGTGGTGTCTACTGCAAAGTTAGGCTTTCACACCTCGGACAGATCACGACCTAGATAATATAGATCCTGCACCTGTAGCCATAGATAGTTTGTTGCTCAGGATCTATGTAGTGCAGATCGAACCCAGGTAGCATAATCTATAGGTCACGCAGATAATAAACCAGAGATCTGTCTTCCCTGGAAGACACAGATCACGAATAGGTATCTGACCTGTCCGATCGATGTGTGAGCCTTTTTGTTACATCGAGCCCGCTAGCTAAATTTCTATTACCATACCCACACCCAGCACATCCAGTGATCTTGCTGATTATTTATCCTATTGATAGAGAGATACAGGCTCTCTCTGTGGTTGATCGAGATAATACTCCGGAATTCGTCACTGACTGTAGATTCATTCATTCACTGTGACCACAACAACTGTTTTTGCATTGGCACCACTGGCCTAATATCGCACCGAATTGGATTCGTGGCGTTGTAGGAGCAATCTCGGTATTCAGAACTTACAAAAGCGCACCTTGGCGTATACATGTGGTAACCCGTTAGTTACCTGTGTCTTGAAAGTTCTGGGATGATATAGACTGATGAAGAACTATTTTTTAGTCTTATATTATGTTGGATGGACCTTGCATGACCTCGAATTGTCTTGAGTGCTCGTGAATGGTCGCGGATGATCTTGAACGGTCTTCAAATTACCTTGAATGGTCTTGAATGCTTATCTTGAAAGATCTTGAGTACGTGGTAGTCTTAAAACAGTTATCTTGCGTGGTCTTCAATGTTCAATGACGTTCAATCATCTTGAATAAACAACAACGATTTTGAAGTATCTTGAACGATCTTGAATATTCATGAAAGATATGCAATGTCACTATCTTGTTTGGTGTTGGATATATTCTTTAAATACCTTGAATACTGTTGGGTGTTTGAACGATCTTGAAGGGTCTTGGATGATCTTGAATGATATCCAGTGGTATCGCATGATCTTCAACTTCTTCAACCGACCTTTGATCATCTGGGATGGCCTTGAATAGGATGGTCTTCAATTTCTTTGAACAACCTTGAATGGTCTTTATTAATATGGAATGTTCTTCAAATAACCTCGAATGTTCTTGAATGATCTTGCGTGATCTTTGATGAGTTTGAATGAGCTTGGATGTTCTTTAATGAGCTTGGATGGCCTTCGATTCTCTTGCATGGTCTACAATAACCTTGAACGGTCTTGATTGGTCTTGGGTGCTCTTTGATTTATCTTGAATGGCCGTGGATGGTCTCGAATGGCATTGATTGAACGATCTGGAATGGTTTTGAAGGATCTTCATTGCTGCTGCATATTCTTGAGTAATCTCCAATGATCATCAAAAGACGTCGAAATATATCAATGGTCTCGAATGCCCTTGGATGATTTTGAATGATATGCACCTTGAAAAGCGTTGAATGATCTCGAAGGGTCTTGAAGAATCATGGATGCTCTTAAATGCTCTTGAACGCTCTTGAATTTTCATTGAATGAGCTCGAATGATCATGAGTGCCTCCTAGTGACCTTGAACGTTCTTAAATGGCTTCGGATAATCCTGAACAATCTTGAATATGGTCTAGGATTATCTTAGAGCATTTTGAACGGTCTTGAACCGTCTTCGCGTGCATATCTGATACGACCAAATTTAATACGTTTTGAACTTTCACGTGCAGGCGGATAGACGACCTTTTTCAAATTAGCAGGGAGATGTTCTGCGTCGTCATACTGCAGCTTTTTCAAAACGGTGAGGTAAATTACAGCAGGAGGTTCCCAATAGTGCCGGTTGAATAGTTCCACTGCTCTCTATAGTGCCAGTGAAATAGCTTGGTACGACTGAAACTCTATAGTATCCTTATTCCCGTTAGTTCTGGTGCCCTCGACAATGCGGCTGTCATCCCGGTATTATTGGGACCCCCCCGCTGCACTTCAGTAGCGAAGTGTGGCCGTGTCTATATTTCATGTTGCACAATAGTACTGCAGTAGTGCGGTCTTAGCAATAGGGTATGGAAGTGGTGTCGACTTGGTTCGGCTGGATTCTCTGCTGGTCGCTCGACTTTATTGTAAAGTATTTCCATTTCCAACGCGGGGGGGGGGACGATAAGGGAGGAGGTATTATTAATACTTAGAATTCGATGTCTTGTTCGTCTGGTGTACTGGGGATAAAGGAGGTTGTTCAATAGTATAGATGTTTCGGGATTCCAGCTGACGACTACGACATAGCGGAGCACATGGACATCATATTCCTAACAATTTAATGATTTACACTGGCTTCAAGCGTTATGCGGTAGGCCAGGGGCACGCGGTCGGGTGGGCTTCAAGTGTTGTGCAGTAGGCAACGAGGCTAAGTACGTTTGCGCGGTGATGCTACGCCTGGTGTAGGAAACTTTACTTGAGGTGCGTTTTTCGCGTTGATCATGTCCATTCATATATCGCTTCGTGCTTCCTCTACCTGCAATCATTTTTCTGCTAGTCCCTCGCTGCGTCGTTAACCCTTGCTCTTCTGCCGTCGGTTCCTCGCTGTATCGTTGGGGATGGACTCTGCCTGGACTCTGCTTGGTCCGTGGAACGGACCTCTACCAATCAGTGGCAGGCGAATTGGCGAGCGAGTTCGCAACGGAAAAGGTGTCCGTTTATATCAACCGAACCAACATTCCCTTATTTTCGGCAACGCTCCTGTTTGGGGTAATGTAAGTGTTCGGATTACGTAAGAAGGGTATCATGCTTTTTCCCAGACAGCTCCATTCTGACGTTCTTTATGCTGCTGTGTAATCACTTGCTGCTATTTCCCAGCAGTCAACAAGATATTGATAA
This sequence comes from Undaria pinnatifida, assembly GCA_012845835.1. Lineage (NCBI taxonomy): Eukaryota > Phaeophyceae > Laminariales > Alariaceae > Undaria > Undaria pinnatifida. The sequence continues at coordinate 12,435,443 of JABAKD010000019.1, forward strand.
TACGTTGTTACCGTAACAATGGCTCAGAGGGACAAGCACACGACGTAGCGCTGCAGTACGGCCCAGAGCCCCTTGGTTTTCAATCTCGATACTACGGCATCGATGCTCGGGATAGGCGTGGTGGTAATGCCTCGCCCCCATTCACGATCACCTGCCTGTTCGGTGGGAGGGGGCTATATTCGATACTATGTTTCGTAGCGAGCTGCGGTGCAACGGTAGACCCTCGGAGTTCATGGTTGTTGCGTGGCTATATATTCCTAGGTGTGAGCGATACGAGTTTTTCGATGTTGTTTAGACGAAACAAACTGTGGGACCCCCCACACCCCCCATCCATTCCGCCTCCGCCAGAGTGATTGAACCTCTCAGACGCCTGACGTTCGACCCCATGTCGAAGACGTACCCAGCGCTTGCCCGCGCTCAGGACAGGAGGAGACAACGCGGGTTAAGGTGGGTTGACGTTTAACCCCTCCCTTTTGACGTCTGTCCTCGCCCCATGCACATGCTTTTGCTTTCGTGCACCCATTGTAGATGAAGGTGAAATTGTTTTGGTTTCGCTTGATATTTCGTCCGAGTTCCGGACCTGGAGGCGGTGTTTAACGTTGCAACTTCGAAGTGGAGTGCCTTGAGTTGAGTTTTCGCGATTACGTTAGCAGCGGCATCAACGTGTACATGGCACGAGTAGCAACCGTTACTTGTGTTCGGGGTTGACGTGCGTCCAACTACATTCCGTATTTTGTCTGTTAGGCGCATCACTCACATTAACGTGGTCCTCGCAGTTCCGCTATGAGGGTGTCAATGGTTTGCGTGAAGCACTAAAGTACTTATCAGCCGACGCGTGCTACGATAACGGTTCGTAGCATTTTCTGGCCATTTTTTTCCTAACTGACGGGGTTGATTAACTATACCGACTAACTACATCAACATCGCTGAGATGCCAGTTTGATGTTTACACTTTACAATATTGTATTCGCGGCATATCTAGGCGATGGAATTGTCCATCGAGGTGTATTTTCATTTTTTGTTGAAGTCAAGTGCTCGGGTGGAGTACAAGGCAGCTGCCCAAGTGGGAAATCTGCGAAATTTTGTGGGCTGCAGTGGGGTACTCGATTTAAGTGCCCCTCGGAACAGGCCAGTATACCGTTGTTCTTATCTCTATGCTGCTCTTATATAAGGCTGGGTATGATATTGGTTTTAGTATTGCTTCACAACCTTTTCGGTTATAGCATAGGCGTCACAAGGCGTGGCAAGACCATTTTGCCTCTCTTAAATACGTTTGATGTTATCATGGACGCTTTTAAATCGAATGCCCCACTGTAACTCTATCGCAGTCGCGACATGCGTCAAACCCCCCTGTCCTTCCCTCCCAATCTGCCCTATATATTACCCCCTCCCGTGCTCACCTCGTCGTCAGAGCGTTGAAGAAGAGAAGATGGTCCAAGTTGACGGAATCAGACAGTCAGCTTGACAGCCAAGAATCGCTGCCTGCCTCTGGCAGCGATGCCGCCCTTCCGCGGAAGAAATCGTGGAGTTACGAGAATCTAGCAGCCGTTCCGGGAATGGCGGCGGCCTTCCGAGCCTTCGCGTTCAGGGCTCTGTGTCAGGAGTCCGTCCTCTTTCTAGAGGAGGCCAAGAAGTGAGACATCGTGTGTACGAGAATTGACGTCTTTGAAGTTCCTGGCACAGATGAGAGAGTTCAGAAAGCCCACTTCCCTCCCTGAATAAAATTTAACAGTGTCTCTCTATCCATGTAGAGTCTAAGTGATGTTATCATTCGAGACGCTGAACGGCGAGAACATTGTCTCCTTTTACCGTTATTGACGTTCTAAGGGATTATTTCACTCAGCCACGGAGTTTCTTCCACATTACCCTGCTACTGGCTAAGTTTCAAATCACGTGCTGCGTGCGTTTCGAGCGATGACTACTTCAGAGCTATGCCTCCCCTCAGATCACAGCATCTTGATTCTACAATATATCCGAATACTGCACCCTACGATATCATCTCGACAAAACGAGTAGCACATCCCTCCACACGTCTCAGCTATCTACGCTGTCCACATGTTGCGGTTCGAATATATAACGTGCATGTCTAGTCTCCATATCGGTTACGTGTTACGGTTCAAGCTAGAGCATGCATGCCTACATATCAGTAGTGAACCCGTGGATCTCCAAAGACGCCCCCAGACGCCACATTCCGTCGCTTGAAGCATATTGTTTGTCCGAACACTGAACCGCACTGCATTGTACCTGTATTAAAGTTACAGCATGTTCATTGCTGTGTCGGTTACAGTTACGGTTCGGGTACGAACATGAATGCCTACACATCAGTAGAAAACCCGTGGGCATTTCAGGATGCTCCCAGACGACATAACCCGTTTCTTCAATCTACTCACCACCCGAATGCTGAACTGCACTACCTTGGCTCCGCGGCAGGGCCGTGGTTGTATTTTTTAATTTTTCGGCTGAAACTACCGCGACTGTCTCGGCAACGTGTGTCGGATACGATTTGATGAAACAATTGCGTCACTTGGGGCAGCAACCTCCGAGGCTATGACCGCGACCCTGCGGTGGTGCCGGAACCAAGCCACCCCAGTCTCGTGCCGCGCGCTGCTGTTGTATATATAACACAGGTACAATGCAGTGCAGCTCAGCGCTCGAACGAATGATAACTTTCAAGCCGCGGGTTGTGGCGTCTAGAGGAATCTTGAAACATCCACTGAATCACTATATTATGTAGCCTTGCATGTTCATGTTCGAGCCGAAAAATTAGCTGACGTAAGAACCCGTTGGTACATGTCGCTCGCTGCTCGGACGATAGCGTTGCTCTTAACAAAGCCCAAGTATATATCACAAACTGACTGACTTCTAGCTCGGTAGATACGATGCATCTCTAGCAAACTCACATGCGCATCTTTGTGCTGCTTCCGGGGCAAGTACCAGCACTGAGATTTGATATGTGACCATCCGGATTGGCGTGGCTTGGCTCGGTACCGCCGCAGGGCCGCGGTCGTGGCCTTCATCTTTGTTGTTACCAAGTGCCGCGATTGTCTCAGAAACGTGTCGTTGCCGTGAGTCACACGCCGCCGACAAGTTGCTAAAACAATCGCGGCAAATAAAGCAAAGTTCGAGGACACGACCGCGGCCCTGCGGTGGTGCCAGCATCAACTCTCCCTAGTATTGGGCGCCGCTCGTTGCCAGTTGTTATCTAATATAGGTACAATGCAGTCACTTAGACAAACGATGAATCTTCGCGCCTCGGGTTGCGGCGTCTGGGGGCATCTTGGCATATGCACAGGTTTTACCATGACGTGTAGGCATGCACGTTCGTACTCGGACCGTAACATGTAACCGACATAAGATGTCCGTTCTTGCGTCCCGCCGCGGCTCCGACAAAGGCGTGCATCTTAACTAATGGATAAGTATATCTAGCAGCCTGGGTTACTGCTAGCTCAGTGGTTACGGTGTGTCTCTAGCGAAAGCACAATTTTATCTAACAACATGGTATTCCGACTTAACTGTGGCATTAAACAAACCGGGAAACAGCAAGGCCGCGCATATGGTTGGCGCTCAAGTACAGATGTATTTAACAACGTGGTGGTATTCCTCAATGCTTGTTCTGTATCGAACCCTGTTGGTATTCGTATTCCCTCGGCGGCAGGTACCAACACGGAGATTTTTCGATGTGCCCACCCGGCGTGGAGCGATCTCAAGTATTTGCGTTCCACGCCATGGTAGACAGATTTTTTGCCGACGGAGCAATGGACGAGATCAACATCAGGTGATTTGTCAGACCGCTACGAAAGAGAACCATGCTACGGGTAGAGCTTGTTGTAATTTAGAGCCCAAGCAATTATCTCACTGACGGGACTCCGCAACAGAGGAGCTGTACCTATGTTGCAATTGAGGAGCTGATCCAATATATTTCGGATCGAAAGTATGCAGTTAAAGTCTTCTTCAGACACACCCAACACGTAGGATCGTGTATCGGGCTTAACTAACAGCTTGTCTCGTACTGTAGTCGTTTGGTGGGTGATGGGTGGAGTATCGAGCTCCTCAAGTGGGGAGATTCAAAAAGTGCAGGTGGTACCCCTACCGTGTCACGCAAGAAGAAGAGTGTATGAAAGCATTAGTCCCAAGCGCGATGCGTGCACGATATGCGTTTCTGGGCCGTCCCGAGCCACGTAAAAAACAAGAGCATAGTGCCTGTTTGCACTATTAACAGTAATATGCTAACTCGGTTTGCGCATAGGCATAGCACCCGCGATCGGAGTAACACGCAGCTGGCACGCGGCTGGCATGGACAAGTTGCCACGAAACCCTCGATCTCACAGCTTATCTTTGAATGTTGACAAAACATGCTTGCGGCGTCCTTGCTCTCGCGTAGCGGTGGGGACAAGAAGCAGATTTTGGAGCTGAGCCGTTCAGACGCACAAAAATTCAGCAAGTTGGATGACGACCACAGAAGGTGAGAGCACGGACGGGTGGAGTGGTTCTCTAGGCCAAAGCCAGATGTTCGTTTTTTTGTTTCGGCTGCACGGCATTCTTCTTATACCCGTTTATACCAAGTATGGATATATGGGTCGGTGCTCAGGGCTTAGAAGGAGGTGGTTGTTCTGTGCCGCGCCTTATCTGGTAGGAAACGGGAGGGTGGTCCTAATCCCCCACCGAGGTACGTATCGGCGAGAGCCCGGTAGGTGATATTCTGAAACTCGTCGTGTTTGCATCCGGCGTTATTCCCATAAACATGTTGTGCCCCGGCGCTTTAGTGTGTTCAACTCAGAACGAAAGTTCCCCAAGCAGTGTACCCGCGCTTTGCACTTCACCAGCGGTTCAGGTTGACAATGCTACTTTGAACAGGACATGGTAGGCACCATGTTACGTTATCATGGAGACCATGCTACATATAATGGACACCATGTTACATTGTCATGGCACAATTTCCCATTGTCATGGACACAGCGTTCCATATATCATGGACACTGTGTTACATTATTACGGACACCGTGTTACATTGTCATGGACACCGTTTTACGTTTTTCGTTAAGAACGTTTGCCCGGTTCAGCCAGCAGTCAAAACGCCTTCAGTACCAATACAGCGCTGATGGGTATTGCTTGCGGTAGAATCGCAACCTTAAGCGTAGCTTTGGTGGTGCGACGATCATTCCAACTACCTGACGCAATGTATCCGCCATTTTTCACTTGAGCCGTACTATGATAAAAACCTTAAGCCATATTACCCGCACTTTGCAGTTTGTCCACCGGAGGTTCAGGTCGTGAATATGTATAATATCCAAAGGATTATCGTGGACACCATGTTACTTTACGTCAAGACATTCCAACGGGTCGGCCTAGAAGTTAGTACACCTTGGGTAGCGGTGAATTAAGGCGCTGGAGATATGTCGTGCCCTGTCTACCCCGTGCCATAACATAACTCCCGTTGATCGGCCACAGGGCTGTGTTCGGCAAGGCCTACGTCGAAATCCGCTACATGCTGGAGACTAACCTCCTGGGGCGATTCATGGAAACCCAGGAATTCAAAGACGAAGAATCCAGGACACCCCTGACTCGCGCTCGACGCAGGAAGCGAGGGGGGTCCGGCGGCGACATATGCTTCGACGTCGAAAACCCTTTGGGTACCGCTAGCAACGACACACGGTCGAGATCTCCGCCAGACGTGTCTCCTCCGGAGACTTGCTGACAGCGCGAAGTATAGTATCGCTTTCGAAGAGAATTCACCCAGGGAATTGTCGTCAACTTATCTGCATTGGTGGTCGCCGGGTGCTTCAGGAACCTCAAAAGGGGTACCTACTGCTGTTGGAAAGGGACTAGCGCAGCTGAATGCTTGTAACTGTCGTGAATTTTGTTGGGTCGTCAACTTATCTGTGCTGGTGGTAAGTGGGCGCTTCAGGCAACTCGAAAGAGGGCCCTTATTTTTATGTTACTGTCGTCAGCTTGTGTGCGTTGGTGGTGGTCGGCGGACGCCTCGGGCAATCTTCAAAGGGGTCTATTTGTTTTGTCGCCGTCAAACTTAGAGAAAATCACAACAACGAAGCAGGGAATGATAGAGTAGGATAGGCTATAGGCGCGGAAGGCACTATGCATTCGATGATGCGGATGCTTGCGACTTTCTTTTGTTCTCCTTGCAACGACGGCAACGGTGGCACGGGGCTCACGTTCTCCAGCACAGGAGAGATCCCTCTGTCGTGGCGGTTGAGTAGTGCCGGTTGCCCGCTATAGTGCGTGTGAAGTGGCTTGGCACAGACGGTAACAGCCAGTAATGGCAGTATGCAGAGTAGTGCCGGTTACCGCTATACGGCCGGTATTTCCATCTGACACATACCGACACTATCGCGGGACCACTACGTACGGTGGACCGTGGCCACGTCAAGGGGCCATTTGTGGGGTCTCTTAGGTACTGGCTCGGGGTTGCTCGCGCGAGAGACCCCCCTGTTCGTCTCAAGCTTTCGTGCTGTGTTTTGTCGTAGGAAACCGCCATGGCATGGTCAGCTACGCCAGGCCAAACAAATCATCGCCTGTTTGTTTTTTTCCATTGAGGTGCAGAGTCACTTCGGCTAGTGGCCCAAACCCAATAGTGGAAAAACGCGTACCATTTCTCTCGTGGCCATGGTCTGTGGTGGTGTCGCCGAGATCACGGGACGATGCCCTCCTCCATCGTTTTCCTGCGGCGATTGATTCTTTTTCCTAGTTATTTAGAGCGGGCGCGCTTTTCGTGCGTTTCGCAATCGCCGAACGATGAAGGCGGCGCGAGAGCACGTTTTCTTGCGTATGGACGGGAAACCTGCACGTTACCACTCTGGGCGGGAATGTAAGGACCGTTTGGCATCGTAACAACCAAATGATCCCTCTATCTACATCGAGAACGAGTGGTATACTACTTATATGCGAGACATATATATTGTGTATATGGCGTGGACAGTAGCAGGGGGCGCGCTTCGAAGTGCTAGGCGCCCTGTTTCCGCGCTGGATTAGTCTCTGTTGAAATGAGACTGGACTTTGTTTTTTTCGGTGCCGTTACGTGTTTTACTGTTTCCTGCGCAGGACTTGTTTGTGTTGAAAGAACTAGACCATTTATATTAGGTACTGTTCCGTGTTTCGATGTGTTTATTCTGCCTATAGTGGCTATCTTGCGGCATGCCGCGATCAGGCTGATTCCTCTGTGTGTGTGCTGATCGAAGCCCCCCGCTACAATTAGTTCGTCCTGTCTCCGATGCTAGGCATCAGTGTCGGCACAACAAGCGTACGTTGGCACTGACAAGAGTGCCGCGTTAGTCTGCGCGACGTGCCTGGCAACCTCTCTCGCGTGCCGCAATAGCTCTCGAGGCAAAAAGGGATGGTAACAAAAGTTGACCGCGTACATACATAGACTCTGGTAGTCTTTGGGGGTGACGTTTGTTCCTTCCGATCTGCGTGGTTTTACCTTCGATACATCGGCAATCATGCACTATGATTAGTAGGTGGGGGGAACGAGGGGGACAGCGCCTGTTACGGCCGCCCAAAATCCCCCATACGGAGTCCAAGCAGTTTCCCTCAAACGAATCTGCGAGAAGTTCTGCAGGGGTTGAGAGCGGAGAGTGCCGGAGTGTCGTCAGGTTTTGGTTTATGGTGTTGGGCATTTGTTTTTTTGTATTGGCCACTTCATGTCTTAGACGTGGAGGCCTAATGATTTGGGGGGGGATGGGGGGCTCTTATCGCGTTAATCTAGAAGGGGAGAGGGATCGCTTCAAGCAGCGGATCGGTATACTCGTGTGGGGCTAGGCTTTTCTTTCGACGCGCCTCATTGTATTGCCCGAGTTGTTTGTTCAGTTCAAGTTGTTAGTTTAGTCAGTTTTGTGTTGTCTTCCAAGTTACCAGCGTTAGGGATACCGAATATCCGCTGAGCTAGCAATCTGCACTGACGATTACTTCACTCAGTGGTTGTGATGTACCTCAACGACAATTACGCACAATTTGGGGACCGTCTACCATAGCTACACAGTCAGTTCAGGCATCGGCCGATGTCCTCATCAGTCGCTTTTGCTCTGCCGTGGAGAGGTGGCATGGTCAGTCGATGCTGTATTCTTCCGTTCAAGAGATCCGGTCAGTCGTAAAAGTCGCGAAGGCTGGCTTATGTTCGAAAGCTCCGGTCGATGGTAAAAGTCTCGACAAGCCTGTTCGCTTGTTGAAAAATTCCGGCTAATCAATGGCAAAAGTCTGATTGCGGGTTGTTCGAGCGCTCGAATGTTTTTCGTTGTGTTGCCGTTCGTATCATTCAAAGAATGGAGGCATCAGGAGGTCTATTGATCTACCAGTTGAGTGTGCGAAACTGTCACGGGAGGGGGGGGGGGGGGGGGAGGGGCGGGTGAAGAGCTTAGTTGTAGCTGTGTTGCTTGGGCGGGTTGGCTGCGTCTTGGCTTTATTTTACGGTTTGTGTATCACGTCAAACTTCCGTGAGAGAACCACGGCTGGTTACCCACACGCCGTACCTCGAGTGGCTGCCTTTCGTCCGTGTTTTGTATGGGTTGTGCTTCAGCAAATATTTTGACGCGACTTACTAGGTCGAAACCCAGGCGAACACACGCAAGAACAGACGGCCAGCGCATGGATGTGAACGGCGATAGACCATCGTGGTAGTAGCAGCAGAATGGAAGCTTATTTGACCAGATCTGCACGACTGAAAGTATTGATCTACCCGTAGTTCCCGTACCTACAGTAGAATTGTTTGGTATGGTGCTTGTGTGTTTGAGTGTTGCTCTGTCTCCGGGGTTTATTTCTTGTTTGTTAAAATTGCGAGGAGAAGTAGGAGTGAACCAACGAAATCATGTTTTAGGTGCATCACGGTTAAACTACAAAAAAAGGTGCATTGAATGTAAAGTAATGTCGTTCGTGCTTTCTTTTTTTGTACCGTTCCGTGGAGATGCTATTCGTGCGTTCATTTACGTGCGTCCCGTTAGTTATCGCCTGCACGCACGCGCTGCAACGAACCGTGTTCATGCGTGTGCGCATGCGTGCGTGTACGCGTGCATGCGTGATGCCGTGTTACATGGAGCGGCTAATCGCACGCTGATAAAGGCGCCCACGAGTCTGAGAAACAGCGAATGGGGGGGCAATCTGCTCCAAAAGTGTCAGCCGAGATTCTACCGTGGGTATCTGTCCGGGAAAAGTCAATGAGGTCGGATTGTAACTATTGTTGTGCCTGGTTGTTCCGTTGAGTGTTTACAGTTCGTTAAGAATGTTTGTGGTGGCCGGCGGGGGGGGGGGGACGAGAAGGCATGTTTACGCCACCGCCGCCTTTGCTATTTTTTCCGGGGGTGGGTGGTTTGACAACGTGAAGTTGTATCGCAAAGATGCGATCACGGCGGATGGTGATACGATTTTTTATCAGCTAGCCAAAATTTTATTCATCTTGAGCATGGCGTTCCTTTTGCTCGCCTTTCAACGCCGGATACTGCAGTATACCTGACCTAACTGGATTCAGGTTTTGGCGCGATAGCTTTTCGTGTTTTTGGAGGAAACAACCGCTTGATGATAGAGAGTGAAACCTGCAGCAGAAGTGCTTCAACGAATCGTATCCGTGTTTAAATACTTCTCCTTTTGGCCATCTCTCGAGCGAAGCATCCAATCCCATAATAATTATGCAGGGGCACGGGCAGATGGTGCCAAAAGATTGCCTGGTACACATGACAATCGAAGCAGTGGCCGAGTGGTTTGATTGTGTTCATGCTTGCGTTTTGGTCTCTGCTGTACTTGAGTCTCTCATATTGGATGGAATTTGATTCGGTGTAGCGTCGCCGCCAAGATACGTTTTGAGTTGGACGAGTATTGATGCAGAAAACGCGTCGCCGGGCAGGTACGATATTTTCGAATTCCCGCGTTGATGGCATAGAACACGGCACCTAACATCCTAAGGGCCGTAAACCATCACCGCCACTCCCACTCCCCCACTCCCGCCATCACCACCATCACCAAGCCCAAGCAACAGCAACGGCAAACCATCAACAACACCAGCACCAACCAACATCAGAAGACTCATCCCACCCTGGGGATGCAGCGGACGTTTTGGAGCTTTCAACATGAGAAACTCAATATCTCACCCGTAACATAGCTTCCAAAGCACTAGCTCGCGCAATCTGATTGATGTCTTTGTGCGCAACGAGGTTCTAAACTAAATGTACTCGCAAAAGCATCAGACTCACGGGTGGTTCTTCGCTTGAGGAGCTCGAACGGCCAGAAACACGATATGGCCCAAAACTTTCAACTTCTACCGTGGAATGACTCAGCAACAACACAATACTTCACATTTACATCGAACGACCCTGCACCACAACTTCGACTACCACCACTGTTGAACAAACCACAACAAACCGCCGCGACACCCGACAACACCACCATCATCATCACCGCCAACACCAACAACGCAGCTGGCGTGAATACTGCGACCACAACCAGCGCCACAACCACCATAACCACCACCATGGTTACCACCACCACCATCGCCACATGGACATTGCCACTATCACCATCATCACCACCATGACCATAACCAAACCACCACCAACTCCACCATAACCGCCACCGCCACCACGACATCCAACGCCACTACCACCACACGTCCACCAATACCAACGCCAACACCACCATAAACGGTCAGCACCACCAACACGACAACCACCACCACGCCACCACCACCGTCAACAATATCAACACCCAAACCAACACCAACACTAACACCAACACCAACGCCAGCATTACCGAAGCCTTCAACACCACCACATATACTGCCACAGCCACCAATATCTCCACAACTGCCACACGATCACAATCACAACCACCACCACCACAACCACCAGCCCCACCCCCACCACCACTACCACCACCACAAAAAACATCAGCACCGCCACACCTACCACAAGCAGAGCAACCAACACACCGCAAACAACATCACCAACTGCAACGACGAAAGCTCTAAATCCAACGCCAACTAAACGGATATACCCATCAAAACCAATTAACCGAAACCTAACACCGCACTTACAACTTCAGTGGCAAACGTCACAACCGCTACAGCCATTACAATGATCGCAACCGCCCCCGCCATCGACAGCCCCGTACCCGCACGCCCGCCATCACCGCCATCCGCACCCCCACCATCGCTGCCAACACCACCTCACCATCAACACCACTATCAGCACGGACATCATCAAGACCACAACCACGCTCTACCTACAACCACCGTTACCATCACCACATCACCACGACCATCACCGCGCTCACCACTACACCACCACCACACCACACTCGCACCAACAACAACCACCACACCCACTACCAGCACCAACACCAATGTCAATACCAACACCATCACCAACAATAACGCCAACGCCAACGCCATCACCAACACCATAAACAACCATCTACAATACCACCACCACCATCACCATCACCATCAACGACAAAATCACCAAACCCACCACACCCCCACAATCATCATTACCATCACCACCGCTAACGCTAACCCCTCCACCAATACCAATCACATTCCCAACGCTAACACCAACATCATTGCCACCGACATCAACACTACACCAACACACAGTGGTCGGCATAATTACCACCACCCCCACCATCACTACTGTCACCATAAACGCACTACCATCGCCACCGCCACCGTAACCACCGGCCCAACCGCCACCACAGTCGCCCCAACTACCGTCACCATCATCATTATCGCCACCACTACTACCGTCGTCACCACCACCATCCCAACCACAACCACCGTCGCCACCACCACCTCAATCCCACCAACACCAACACCAACACCAACACCAACATCAACACCACAGCCGCTAGCACCACCACCACGACTGCCACCACGACCACCACCCCCGCCGCCATCACCACCACCACCATCTCCACTGCCACCGTCACTACCACAAGCAAGACCAGTGCCACTAAAAGCACCACTACTACAACAACACCGCCACAGTCATCATCAACTACACCAACATCTACACGAGCACCACTAGATCCACAACCCCCACAACTGCTATCACCCTCACTACCTCCAGCACCATCACAACTCCACCACCATCACTATCAGCGCAACCACACCCGCCACAAAAGTCATCACCAAATCCCTCCAGCACCAACACAACCACCACCACCACTGCCACTACCACCACCACCACCACCACCACCACCACCACCATCACCACCACCACCACCACCACCACCACCACCACCATTGCCTTCATCCCCAACACCAACATCACCCAATTCACCACCACCACAACCAGATACGTAGCACCACCACATATCCACCACCAACACCAATACCAACCCGAACACCACCATCACCGGCATGACCGCCAACGTCACCACAACCACTCCACCAACAACACCAACACCAATGTCATCAACCCCACCACACCTCAACCACCACCAGTATCAGTGCAACAATCACCACTACCGCCACTGGTGCCTACGGGACCACAACAACCACCCCCTATTCCACCACCATCACCACCATCACCGAGTTATCGCCATACCAACAACCACCAATACCAACATCAACAACAACCCAAACAATCCAGCATCACTAGTAAAACCGCCATCAGCAGAGGCAAAATCACACAAGCCCCAACACCACCTAACCAAATACCAACAACGAACCACCGGAAACTAATACTGCCAACACCACCACCACAACGACCACAAACAATATTCACCGCAACCACCACCACACCTTTACCACCACCTTCACTAGCAACGCCAACACCGACACCAACACCATTAACACCACTCACACAGCCAACAACATCACTCCCACAAAACAACCACCGCCGCCGCCGCCACCACCACCAACCAACACCCATTCCCACACTTCAAAAGAACTTCATCTATCATTACGAACACCATCCCACCCACTATCATCACCACAATAAACACCAACAACACACTCGCAGACCAATATCTGCAACACCACCAACACGATCACCACCACCAACACTATCACCAACGCCATATAATCCCCGCTTGTACCACACCCACCGCTACCACCAGCAACACCACCACGAAGTTATATACCAACGCCAATAAAAACAACAATAACATCGACGCCAAAAGCAACCACCACCACCGTCACCGTCACCATTGCCCCTGATGGCAACGGCCATCACGAACACTACCATCACACCCGCACAAAAAACACCCACTACCACCGCTACTATCACCGCTACTACCACCGCTACTACCACCGCTACTACCACCGCCATCTCCACACTCCACCGGCGTCAGCACCACCACCGGGACCACCGCCACCACCACCATTACCACTATAACCACAAGCTAACCTCAACACGGCTACAGCCTCAACAACCACCACCACCATTGCCACCACCACCACTACCGCGGCCACAACAACCACAAACACAACCACGATCGCATCCATCACCGACGCAACCACCATCGCCATCGCCGCAACGACCAACACCATGGTCACCGCCATCAACACCACAACCAACGACGCCACCAAAACACATTCACCGCGCCCCTACAACTATACTCACCACAGCCACCATCAACAACACCACCAATGTCCCTTCCAAACCCGCACCACCATCACCATTCACACCATGCCAACAACCCCAACTACCACCAGTACCACCAACACCGACGAGTCTCCGTCACCTCCACCACCTCAACCACCACCGCCACCACCACCACCAAAGCCCTCAACCCAACCCACACCCAGCTCCACATTTCCACAATCACCAAACGCACCCCAATCATAGCTACCAGCCCCACCACCACCGCCACACCCACCGCCACCATAACAAGCACAATTACTAGCCCCACCATCACCACTCCACGTCACTACCATAACATCACCACCACCGTCAGCATCGTCGATCGCATCAATACCGACCAATAGCACCAGCTCCGCCAATACCGCCGACCTCGCCACTACACGGCCACCACCACCACTACCGCCACCAACACCACCAAAGCAACTAAGATAACCACAGCCTCAGCCACCACCACTGGCGTCACCATAACCAACACAACCCACCATAGACGCCGCCACCACCCCCTCGGCTACCACCACTACTAACACTACCCAGACCTACTGCATTCAACGAGAAGGTCGCGAAGGGGTGCGAAATGCATCCCAACCACGAACAACACCGCCAAGGGCAACAACACCGCCAAGGGCAACAACACCACCAACCCTATCACGGACACCAGAACGCCAGCCACAGAGGCACCAACACCAACACTAACACCAAAGTAACCCTATCACGGACACCAGAACGCCAGCCACAGAGGCACCAACACCAACACTACCACCAAAGTCCTAAACCCTTCGCACTATCACGGCAACCATTCCAGCCACGACGGCATTACCACAATTGCCGTAGTCGAAACGTACACTGTTTGAGTAGACTCGCCGCAAAGCAGTGACAGTTACGTGTCGGTTCGGAGTATGGTTTCTTGGGCTATTCGTTCATGTCCTTGGATCTGTGTGTGCTGTGACGAGCCGCGAGGCTCTCACTCCTTTTCCTGTTCCTCCTGTTAACTTTCCCTCGCGGGTGTGTGACAACCGATAATACACGAACTTAAAATAGAAGCCATTCGGCAGCCCAGCGGGGTGAGTCGACGCTAACCGGCGCGGTCGGAACTAAACATTCTAGAATTGTTGTTACCAAAGTGAGACCATGGCTATTTCTGTGGAAGATCAACTCGCCGAGCTGAGAGCGCAGCTGACGGAGGAGAGGGAGTCACGCGCGGCGGCCGAGAGGGCAGCCGCGGAACGCGCGGACGCACAACGCGTTCAGCACGAGCAGACCATGAAGATGCTGGCCCAGATGATGGCCCAGCAAGGTGTAGAAGACAAGACAAGTCCGGATGGGGAGGTGCACGAGGCGTCTGCTGCGAGTGGCGAGGTAGAAGATCCTGCGTCACCAACATCCCGAGTGGGCCCTGTCAACCCTTCTGTGCCCATGGAGGTTGGTCCACGAGAGGATCAATCAATAGGGAGTGTCCAAAGCGGGTTGGACGGAGACTACGGTCTCCAAGGTGAGCCCGCTGTGACACACGGGAGCCGAAGATCTTTTCGAGCTCCCATGAAGATGAATCCACCGCAGCTACGAGACAGAAAGCAGTTTCACATTTTTCAGCAGAAAGTACATACGTATGCGAAGTTCCAGGACTTCGACAGTGTTCTGTACGCCGAGTCTCATCTCGACGTCGGCGACCAACTCAAATCGAAGAGCGATTTCCTCCGGGAAGGAGTGCCCGAACTAGTTTATGAACGCCATCTTAGAGCCTGGTTCTTCCTGTCCCAGGCATTCCACCTAACAATAGATGTCGGGCGTTTCCGACGGAGCAAGTTCCCCGGAAAATGTTGGGAAGAAACTGTGAAGTACTATTGCCCCAAGAGCACCGGGGATCAAATCTCTCTGCGGAAGACGCTCAGTGATTTTAAAGTCGAAAAGGGAGTTGACCCGATCCCGAGATTGTACAATCTCGAGGAACACGTGATGAAAATGCACACTGCGGGTATTGATGTTGATGAACAAACCACCCTCTGCACGTTTGTTGCTGGTCTGCCTGTGTCGGAGTACGACTTCGAGATACGGCAGCTGAGTCGAAGACTGTCCTTCGACCGGGATGAGGTGATACATACCATCGAATCCCAATACAACCTTCTGCGCTCTCGGAGGCAGAAGAACTCCGCAGCCCATGCGCTCGTTGTTGACGGGCGTGGTGGGGGCGGGGGACGCGGACACCCTGGTGGGAAGCGCGGGGGCCGCGGAGGCGGCCGAGGAGGCAAGCACGCCGAGAAGAAGAAGTCCGGCGACAGAAACGGCGCTGAGGACAACAAGCCTGCGGCAAAGGGACCGCAGTGCTACAAGTGTGGGCTTCGAGGCCACTTCGCCCGCGACTGCACCACACAGCTCTGCAAGCGGTGCAACGGTCGGGGGCACGACGAGGATAAGTGTCCTTCGTCTACCGACATGCACGCCAACATGGTGATAGAGCTACCTGAACCGCCGGAGTCGGACTCAGATTCAGGATCGACGACTTCGAGTTGCGTCGCGTCTGGGTTTATGGCGGTGGAGCTGGGTCATGCAGGGTGTGGGTACCAACCAGGCAAGTGTGATGATGGTGGTCCAATCGGTGGTGTAGGGGAACAGGCTCTGCAGGCCGGGGTCAAATCGGAACGTTGGCACTTTGATACTGGAGCCTCGGGCATCTTTACCCGTAGCTCCGAGAAAATGACCAACTTCCGACCATGCAACAAGCAACTTAGCGTTGCTGGTGGCGGTAAACTGCTTCGCATAAAAGGTCTAGGCGACCTTACCCTCGAATTCCCTTCGGGCGATGGCCAACCTGCCATGCGCATGGAGTTCAAAGAAGTAGGGTTCTCACCTGAGCTTGATTTCAACCTCATTTCGGTGTCGAAGGCCGTCAAACATCGGTACAAGTTTAGTATCGATGACCCCGGACTCACCATCCACCAGAAAGATACTGGTCAAGAAATCCTATTGCGGACATGTACGTCGGACATGGCCGTAGGGTGGATGGCAACGAGATAGCCTGCGCAGTTCTTACACCCGGGCGTATGCCCACCACCGATGTGGATATTAACCACTATCATCGCACTACCTCCCACACCCACCCCCGTTTGTTGAGAAAATCGGCGGAGCAGCAAGGCGTCAAGCTGAAACCTGGGGTGAAGCTGCTCCCGTGCGTGGGATGTTCAGCAGCGAAAGAGTACAGCGCACCGGTGCCCAAGTCCACAAACTCTCGTTCAGATAAGAAAAACGGGAGAGTTTTCGTTGATTCGACGGGGAAGAAGCCTGTCGCTTCGATCAGTGGAAGCCTGTATGGTATCATTTTTCGTGACGATGCCACACGAATGTCGCGGGAATACTTCATGAAATCAAAATCTGAAGCCCCGGCAAGGCTACTTCAGTACATCGCTGATACTAGCCAGGATGGTCCGATAGGAATCATCCGTTCTGATGACGCGCCTGAACTGATGTACGGAGAGTTTGCCGAGATCTGCAACAAAAATGGAATCAAGCGCGAGTTTACGTCAGCGAACACACCGCAGTTGAATGGTGTAGCAGAACGTGGGCTAGCACTTATCGAGAAGTTAGTCAAGACGTCGATGATCCAGGCAAAATCGTCTTTCGTCGGCCAAGATTTGCCGTCGACGGAGCGGCTGTGGGCTGAAGCTCATCATTTTGCCTGCGACAATCTCAATCGCACTGCTACGACCTCAAATAAAGACATGAAATCTCCCTACGAGATGTGGCACGGCAAACCACCGTCGCCGACGTTGGTGCAGTGGCTCCAACCATGTTTCTTCAAGACGAAGAGAAAACACAAGTGCGACCCGCAAGCGGAACCGGGATTTTATCTCGGGCCCGCAGACAACCATCCGAGGGGAACATGTCGTATCCTGTCGAAAGCAACTAACCAAATTCACCTCACCCGTGGTGTCACCTGGCATCATGTCCCGACCCCTGCCCTCTTGCCAGCCTATCAGCATGCACCCCCTACACCCGTTGAAGGGAGGGGGCATGACGACGAGACCGCCGTCGGGGGCAGGGAGGGCACACCAGTGGTGGGGGGGATGATGACGCTTCGGACAGCGATGACGACCTCTCAGTGGAGTGGGAAGACGAGACACACGATGCCAAGGATGTCAACGTCGCCGCCGGCAGAGCACCGGAGACGACCGAGCCGACAGGAACTCCGTTCAGGGGGCCACCCCCTCCGCGGCAGTGTCTCATGGAGGTTCGTTCGGGGACGATGGTGGTACCACCCCGAGCAGCAGCAACCAGCGCAGAAGCCGCAGTCGCAGAGGCAGCAGCAGCAGCAGCAGCAGCAGCAGCAACACCAACACCAACAACAGCAGCCGTGGCAGCGGACATGGCGACGGTGGCAGCGCCGACGGTGGCGGTGGAGGCACTGCCGGTGACTCCGCCGGTGACATCAATCTTGCCGGCTATGCACCGCTCCCCCCCGAACTGCCCAAAGGTGAAGCGGGACGGCTGCAGAGCTGGGGTAGGCACGGTGACCTGATCACATCGTCGAGACTGAGATCCGTGCGCAACCGCATCCAAGAGGTACCCAAAGAACCGAATACTGGAGGCAATACGGCCCTGTTGATCTACATGAAGGCGCTGGTGACGGACTTCATCAACGGCGAACTGGAGGCTGAAGAGATGCAAGAAGCAGAAGAGTTCATCAACGGCCACGCATGCGGTGATCTCCTGGACTCGCTGGCAACGAGTGCGACTGGTTTCGACGACCACGAGTCAGCATCTAACGTCTTCTCGCTAATGCACGACACCGCGATCGACGAGCCCGAGATCGCCCTGGTCACCATGGAATCAGGGAAGTCCGAGTCTGAAATTGAAATGCCGTCTGGTCCTTTGTCAGAAGCTGAAGTACCTCCGATCTCCGTAGCTGGCGTGTACAAATCTAAATACAAAGACGCGTACCTTTGGGCTATGGACAAGGAAAAGGATGTTATTGTGAAGAATGGCACATTTACTGTTTTACCTGGCCTTCCGGAGGGGGAGAAAGCAGTAGATGGTAGGTGGGTGTTATCACTGAAGTCCGACGAAAACGGATACATTACTACACCCAAAGCGAGGCTGGTAGCTATGGACAAGGAAAAGGATGGTATTGTGAAGAATGGCACATTTACTGTTTTACCTGGCCTTCCGGAGGGGGAGAAAGCAGTAGATGGTAGGTGGGTGTTATCACTGAAGTCCGACGAAAACGGATACATTACTACACCCAAAGCGAGGCTGGTAGCAAAAGGGTTTATGCAACGGGAAGGCGTGAACTACCTCCAGACATACGCACCTACACCCGCCACTACTAGTGTCAAGATTGTGCTAGTGTGGGGGAACCACAAGGGGTACACAACGTCTCATTTCGATGTCAAACAGGCGTTTACCCAAGCACCGCTAGACTATAAGGTCATTATGAAGCTCCCTGGGGGTTGCGGTGACCTGTCTGGCAAATACGTAGAGCTCAAGAAGGCGTTGTACGGCCTAAAACAGAGCGGTGCCTTGTGGAACAATTTGCTGGTTACGAAACTAGCGAAACACGGCATGGAACAGTGCAAAGCCGACCCTTGCGTTTTTCGGAAGATTGTGAAGGGTGAGGTAATACTGGTTCTGGCAGTCCATGTGGACGACATGGCTGTAGCCGGTCCTAGGAATGAGGTTGACAAGCTGCTTGTAACGCTCAACGAGGATTTCACGACGGTTGACCTGGGAGAACCAACCTTCTTCACGGGGTGTGCGGTTATCCAAGACGTAAAAGATGGGATAACTAAAATCAACCAGTGGACATTCATCGAAACATTGGCTAGACGTTTTGATGTGACAACGACTGCCCGATACCCCGCCACTGCCGGTGCTGACCTAGGACCGAGGAAGGAAGGGGAACCAAGTGGCAATTGGCCTTACAAGGAGGCCATCGGATCATTGCTATGGCTGGTCGTCTGGTCAAGAATGGAGATCGCGAATGCGACGCGTGTTGTAGCTCGCCACGCGAACAACCCTACCGAGAGGCACTGGACAGCGGTGCTACAGATTATTCGATACTTGCTCGGTACCAAGGACCTGAGCCTCACGTTCGAAAGGGACCCTGAGTCTGACTTTGAATTGTCGGTGTACACGGATTCGAACTTTGCCGAGAAGGATGACGACAGGCGTTCCGTATCGGGGGTAGCTGTATGCCTAGGTTACTCCATGATTACCGGATTCAGTTCGACTCACAAGACCACGTCGCTTTCGACCGCCGAGGCAGAGTACCGTGCGCTCGGTGATGGAGTGAAGGAGGGTCTATTCGCGAAATCGGTAGCTTCGTTCGTAGCACCATCGCTTGTAGAGAATACAATTGTGGTATATGTAGATAACGAAGGGGCAATCAACCTTGCGATCAACCCATTCAGCTCTGCAAGAACCAAGCACCTTGATGTGAGGTTTCATTTCGTTCGCGAGCTGGTATCGTCTGGTACGATCACGGTTGAACATGTTCCGACAGCGGAACAACGGGCAGATCTTTTCACGAAGGCGCTCGTAGGCCCTATCTTCAGGGAGCACAGGGACTACCTGATGAACTCTTACATTTGATTCTGTTCTGGGTCAGAAGTAATTTGTTCAATTTTTTGGTTTAGCGCCGGGTGATTATTATGAATAAGTCATGCGGAGAGAGACAATGCCATCTCGCATTTACTGTCGCGGCCTTAGCGTGCCTATGGCAGGAGTAGGCGATCTCTGGTATTCTTGTCTTCGCCTTAATTCTCATCTTGGAGGCGCGGCTATTGTGGTCATGTTTGATTCGCACAATGGCTTTTATTTTTGGTATTTTTGCAAGGGGTTTTGATCCGTGGGGCGGGTTTCCCCTTGTACATTGCTTTGCAATAGACATACGTCAAGACATGTTTATGATAGGTTCGTCACGGTATTGTGTCGAGCCGGGAGGGTGTTTGAGTAGACTCGCCGCAAAGCAGTGACAGTTACGTGTCGGTTCGGAGTATGGTTTCTTGGGCTATTCGTTCATGTCCTTGGATCTGTGTGTGCTGTGACGAGCCGCGAGGCTCTCACTCCTTTTCCTGTTCCTCCTGTTAACTTTCCCTCGCGGGTGTGTGACAACCGATAATACACGAACTTAAAAGAGAAGCCATTCGGCAGCCCAGCGGGGTGAGTCGACGCTAACCGGCGCGGTCGGAACTAAACATACACACATCACCACCCCCACCCCCACCACCACCACCACCACCCCCACCCTCACCACCACTAACACCACCACCACTACCACCAGTGTCACCACCACCACCACCACCGCTGCCGCCGCCGTCGCCACACCGGCAATCACCAATACACAGTAGACATCACATGCGCCACCACTGCCAAAAACATTTTTACAAACAAATCAGACAAAGCGCCACCAACGCCACTAACGCCCCCATCGTCATTGACGTCGCCGCAACACCACCACAACCACAAACGCAATCACCTCTACCGCTACCAACAAGAAAAACGCCACTACAAAGAACGCAGCAACCCCGCAATCACCAATACACAGTAGACATCACATGCGCCACCACTTCCAAAAACATTTTTAAAAACAAATCAGACAAAGCACCACCAACGCCACCAACGCCCCCATTGTCATTGACGTCACCGCAACACCACCACAACCACAAACGCAATCACCTCTACCGCTACCAACAAGAAAAACGCCACTACTAAGAGCACAGCAACCCCAATCACCACCGACGAAGACCACCAAGACCCTCGACACAATCCTCGGTGTCACCATCACCACCGCCGCCACCACCTGGACAGCCATCACCACCTGGACAGCCACCACAACACCCGCACCACACTCCAACCCTCACCTCACCCCGACACTCACGACACCCACCGTCATCAACACCACCCCCACCAAATACACGAACCGCTTCTACAAAACGCATAACAGCGACAACAACAAAGCCAACAACAGCATCAAAACCATCACCAACGCCGCCCACACCACCTTAATCACCAACACTAACACCAGCACTACCATGTGCAACACAATCACTTCAATCACCCCCACCACGATTACAACCACCGACAGCAACACATTTGTCACAACCATACCCATCACCCCGACCGCCTCAACTACCACCACCTCGAATACGACCACCGCCAAAACCACCAACACTACGGCCACCGTCACCACCGCAAACACCGGCAACGCCGGCAGTAACAGCAACACCAACATCAACACCAACACCAACACCAACACCAAAACCAACATCAACACCAGCACTAACCCCAACACAAACACAAACATCCAACACCGTCAACACCACCAACGCCACCAAAACAACCACTATAACCCCCACCATTGCCACCGCCACCGTCATCATCACAATCAACGACAACACCAACACCACATCCACCACTACCGTCCCCACGACCGTTAACATCACAACTGGTGCCCCCACCAAACCCACCGCCATTATTATCACCAACACCAACACCAACAACAACATCGACACCGACACCAACACCAAAACCAACACCAACAACACCAATACTGTTGATGACATAGCGCTACCGACTGAACTACCGAGTCACGTGACTTAGTGGGTGTAGTGCTGTATGACAAAGGAAAAACATACGTTTCCGATTTCGTTGAATCTCGCCGACTTCGTAACAGGGATCTCCTGCGCTCCACCCACGCCAGTGGACAAACTTCTACGATTACGTTAACCTTCGAGCTATTGTTGTTTTTCCGATGATAATGGAATGCGAATCTGCGGACACCAGGCTTACAAGCGGACAGTCTTATCATCTAGTGTCCATCAACTACACCACTGAGTTACAGTGTGCTTATTGATCCCTAAAGGTATATGCACAGCTGCCTCGGGAACACGTGGTGGTAGCTCCAGACGGTGATACAGAACTCTCTCTCGCATTGCCCGGTCGCCGAGTGACAGCTCATGAAGCAGGCATGCAGAGAAAGCATCCATCAACAGATATCCCTCATTTGTCCCGCTGAAGTTTTCCCAACACGTTATACACCAATCCCTCGTTAATATACGGCACTCCCTATTATGAGATGGACCATCTCCGTGGTGTCCCTGAGTACCATCAACATCCCCACGGATCATTATACACAACGATCATCCTTGTATCCCCCCTGCCCTGTGCATGACAAGGCACAATGTCACAGGGTTGTGTACCGACTCGCGACCGCGGGCCCGGTGTTGTCAGCTCCGGGGGCCTCCCCTCGTAGGCTTGGAATGCGTTTGTTCACAATGCAATAGTTCGTTCGTTATCACATGGGAAGCGTCATGCCATCGACCATGGGTCTTCCCATCCTTCTCTCGGGGGTCAGTAGAAACGAAACAGGGAAAGCGGAACTCCCTGATAAATGGTATCCAACGATTATATGTGCGGTAAAATGCCCAATGATGCGGCCACAGCGGTACAGCATCCTCAAAAAGCCATCTCGGACTACCAACCACAAATTGGCTCAGACCGAGTACTTTTGATAAACATAGCTGTCCCTACGTTGGGCGATGATCTAGTCCAATAATTCGTGGCCAGTTTCAGCACGACCTAAAACCTACCACATTTACTGATCGTAAACAATGAACGTTCAGCAGCCGCGTCATCGCCGATGCATCTTCGAGCAAACCACGCACCTCGCATCACACCTTCAATTTGCGGATGCAACTTGCCGAAACCCAGACCACACACGGAATGTGTTCAGTACAACAGCCACCCGTAAAACGGAAGCATCTACCCCGCGCATGCTCTGTCCACACACAGCCTCCGCAATGTGTCTGCCAGCTGTGGCTGCGTCAGGCACGATCAGCGCCCCACGCAGAAACTCCAAGCCAGAAAATCTATAAATTCAAATTCCGATAAAACAGAAAATCGGAAACCAGAATCCGGGAAACCCCCGCCAAAACACACTATATGATAACAAACGCAGTCCATACCATTGTACGCGCACCCGCTTCTGCTCCGCCTCCAGCCGCGGCGTGTTGAGCTATATTCGAGGTACGGCCTCCGCGTCATAAAACACGCGCGACACCGGTTCCCAGGTGCTCTCCGCCTCCCTCCAGTCGTTCCCAGGCCACCTTGACACCGAACTCGTCGCCGCTTGCAGCCCACTTGATAGCCGAGATGTTCCGGATGTGGTGCTCGCCCTGGTTTTCCAATAGCTGGAAATCCTTCAGGATTTCGCCGGTGATTTTGACCTGGTCATCGGCGTAAAACCTCATCCTCACCACATGGACGTCGCGCAGTTCGCCTGTGACCAAGTGCTGCACCGCATACACGTGCTCTTTGTCGTCGTTGGCAACACGCCACGGTCCGATCCAAGTATTCATTTGCTTGCGGTGCTTGCCTTGCCTGGACACTCGAGCCACCAGAACGTAATCACCTACCGTGAAGTGTGGCAGAGAGTCTTGCCAAGACTGCCACGCGCTTTGTGGTAACGACGATCGGCGCCGACGCGTTGCAGCACCCCAGCCAAGAGCTTTTCTTGGATGTCCACCACAGAAGCTACAAGCTGTTGCAACCTGTTTTCGTTGATTGTGCTGAACTGAAAACCCTCGTCGTCCCCCTCGATGAGAGCAGTACAGGACGTACGCAACCCACGCCCCATCATGACGTGGTAAGGGGTCGTTTGCAGTCTCTTCCACCACGCTGAGTTCAATGCCCATTGCATGGCTGGTAGTACCACAACCCAGCCGCCTAGCGGCCACCCCCCTCATTAAGGACCGCTTTTGCTCTGAGGACCACTTCGCACGTCATGCCCTCGACGGTTCCGTTGGTCCACGCGCTGTTGGTCATTGAGAACCGATGCTCAACACCCAGTGTTTTCTCCAGCTTGCGCACCACGCGGTTGCGGAAATGGCTTGACTTGTCGCTCACCCACGTGGTTGGCGGCCCAAACGTGGCACACCAGTGAACAAGTTCTTCCACGGTGTCGTTCATCGTGCAGATGTTCGCAGCCATGTGTACCCACTCAAGTCCTCGAGAATGACCAGCACGTACTGAAATCCATCCGCAGCGTCAACTCCGGCGTCCACCGCGCTCTCCCCCATGTATAAAAAATCGAAACGCACAACTGTGTGCGGCTCTCGGGTATCTTCCAGCGTACGGGATGCTAGCGCCTCCGCCTTGGTGTCCGCACAGTACAGGCAGAGCCGAATCATGTTCCACAAGTCCCCAGCCATGCCCTCCCATACGCAGTGCCGCTCAAGCTGAGCCGTCGTTGCATCGACCCCGCGGTGTCCAGCCCCCTCTAGGTAGGTACACACCAACACAGAGAGTCGGCCTCGGCCGTCACCCAGATCACGTGGCTATGGTACTCCACCCCCCAACGCTGTGTCGAGGGTGGGCCCCCCGCAGCGGCCGCCTGCACGCCGCGCACAACCTCTTTCGTCGGAAACTTGTCGCTCCCAGCGGAAAGCACCTTCGTGTACTTGACGCTCGCGTGCACGCGCATTGGATCTCGCTTCGCGTCGCCCAACGCGACGGCAGGTCCCCCCAACAGTTCTCGTCGCCAGGGATGTGCACGGTGGTGTACGGGAACTGCTCGAGAAACAAGCGCTCCCTTTGTAGACGTTGTGCCACCGCCTTGGATGTGGGCGCTCCGTTTGCACTAAATTTGTACGCACGGTTCCGATGGTCACATTAAATTGCCACCCCACCCCAAAGCAGGCATGGCAGCCGGTTAAACGTGATCACGATCGCGAAGCCTTCCTTGTCCACAGTTGCCCATCGCTCCTGCGAAGTCCCAAAAGGCCACTCAGAAACCCCAGTGACTCATGGGACATCTCCGTGATTGCAACGCTGCCCCCTTACTCGACCGTCGAAACCTGGGTGATACAGAGCCTCCAAAACCTATTACTCGCATCAGGAAACGTCATCACGGATAATCCTGGATTCATAAGTGATTCAGAGGCACCGCCTCGCTCACCCGTAGTCGCACAGCATCCCACTCGGCCACACGCTCGTCCATCCACTCGCCGTTGTCTATAGCACGGCGCGCCGCCATGCGCTTGGTGCACCGTGTGTTACACAGGCACTCCTCGAGCAGTCCCCTCAACGCCACCTCCAGCTCCACGAGCCCAGGCGGAGACGACCACATCCAGTTGATGGCTTGAAGGAACTGCATGAGCTCTCCGGCGGTTTGTCCGTCGACGCAACTCACTCAGCTCCTGGGTACGCTCGGGGTCGTGGCTCAACGTCTGTCTAGAGAGAGTTTTCCCACACCATTTGATTTCCTATCAGAAAACAACGGCCTTGTGGGCTGCATCAAAATGCCCACGCTCCAGCAGGTGATCCCAAATCGCCAACAGCCGCACGAAAAGGATATTGCTTCTCCTCGCAGACCACGGTGTCGTCCACCCACCCGAAAATTATCTTGTCGATATACCCCTCCAAGACGTCACCCATCGTCGCCTGGACATATCAGGTAGCGCTCACCACCCCCAGAGGAACACGACGCGGCGTGAACAACCCCTCCGGAGTGACCATGGCGAACACCTCCTGGTCATCCTCGCTCAGCGGCACCTGCCAGCAGCCTTGCAGCATATCCAGCGTGCACCATGCGGTGGCGCCCGCGAACAGAGACGCTTTTTCTTCCAGGCGTGGCATTGGCGCAACCACCCATTTGATCGTGTCTTTGACCGCCCGGTAGTCCGTAACCGTGCGGTAAGAGTTGGAGCCCTTAGGAATCGCCATCGCTACAATCTCGTAGATCGCCTGCTGGTTCCGAAACACCATTCCGGCTGTTTCCAAGCTGGCCAGGTGTTCGTGCAGCCATGCCGTCTTGGCTGACGGGGGTGCACGTGGCTTCGCCCGCACCGCCCTTGCACCTGGCTGAAGCCGCACGGTCATGGGGTCCACGCGCGCAGGTGGGTCGCCCAACAACGCCCGACAGAATACGTCAAGGTGCGTGCGAAAAACGATATTGCACAGCATCTTGGCCAATTCCGGTGGTAAGTCAAGGTCAACAGCGTCATCTACTGCCGTTTCCAACGCGCCCAAACGATCGTGGATCTCCACCTCGGAATCCTGAAACGTCATGGATCGTTGAGGCAGCAGCGTCAATGTAGCCTCATCGTCCACGTCATCTGGCGCGTCGCCGCCCGGCCCGAATGCCGTGATAGCCATCGCGGCCCGCAGCACAGCACCAGATTTGGGGTCGCCCACACCGCGAGCTGTAAGCTCCATCCCAACGCCATATTGACGCCCTTGTGCCTCCAGTACAAATGTGTTGAGCTGCGCCATGACGTCGATGCCGAACTTCTCTCTCAGCGTCTCTGCCCGATGATAACCACATCACTTCCCCCAGGGAGCACGATAAACGACATGGCAATCCAGACTGGTTCCCATTGAGATTCAGTTGTTAAGTGGAGCGGACACGATTGCGTCTCAATATCACACTCCTGGCCCAACGACGTCAACACACGCGCATGCCCAACAAACGCCTGCATTAACGCGGTTAGCGTCATGCCTGGCTGTCCCCGCATGGCCTCTACCGCCTCCTCCGACATTGCTGTAATGCCTGAATCAGAATACATGAGCACCTTGACCTCAGCAGCCGCGGAAGCACCGGAAACCGCAAGACGTCCCGCGAAATGCTGCGCCAGGGCCTCCAAATGCGGTTCGGTCTCCACCACATCCACGCTTGCATCACCACATCCGCCAGACTGCAATACCGAGACACGCGCGTAGAAAATAATGCTGGAATCTCCATGCCACTGTTGCAACGCGAGTGCCGGCAGCTGCACCGGAACGGAATGATTGACGGGTTCTTTATTCTGCGGCACAGTTCTCTGGGAAGAATGGTGCTGCACCGTCTCGGTGAGCCCGGTATCCACTGGCGCCACCTTCTCCCGCGGCACGCGAATATACACATAGTCAGCAAACTTTTTGAAACCCTTTCATTAGCTCCTCCTCGGAGAGGTCGACCCAGGGCTTGCCATCGTATAACTCACCAGCCACCATCATTCGAGTTGCCGAATCTACCAGCCCTGGCCTCGTCACGAGCACCCGGTCTCCTCTATCTTGGTTTGTGGTATGCATCTGCTGCTCATACTCCGAGTAGGCACCAAGAAATTCGTGCATATCTTCGAAGGTGACAACATCACCACCCAACCTAGGCGGTCTGTCTCCACCGATCGTCACCTTGACTTCTGACTTCAGCCGGCCGCCGGCTCTGCGTCCACCACTGTAATCACCCCAACATGAAAATGGACTCGGCCAGCGCCCTGCGCTCGCGCTCCTCCAGCTGCTGTAGGGTCTCCCATTGCTTTCGGCCGGTGTCCAACACCAAGAACAAGCAAAATAGGCTTCCCGGCCTCCGAAGAGCAAATAGTCACGTTTGGGCAGGGAGCAGAACTTACTCAATTCAGTTGAATTGTACCGACGCGCAACCGCTGGCCCGGTGGTATCAGCTCCGGGGGCCTCCCCTGGTAGGCTCGGGATGCGCTTGTCCACAACGCAACAGTTCGTTCGTTATCATACGGGGAGGTGCCATGTCATCGGCCGTGGACCTTCCACTTCCATCTTTCAAGAGTCACCAGAAACGCAAAACAGGGAAAGCGGAACTCCCTGACATTTTTATCCAACATTTCAAATATATGCGTTAGAGCCCAATGATACTACCACAGCGGTCCCGTCAATACAGCGCAATATCACAATCAACTCATATCAAACTCATAGACCAAACTCAACAACCAAAAACGCATGCGAATAGTCTAGTCTACACTCAAACCCTACAATCCAAATCCAAAACTGCCGAACAAAATACTCAAAGCCAAACAAAGTAACAACAGCCTCATACAGAAAGCTTGAAACATCAACTACTTCTCAACAATCGTTGCCAGAAACCACAGCAACAACAACCACTGCTGTTCGTAGAATCCGAGCCCGGATGCCCTGACCGTCACGTGATCTGATGAGTTCTCTTATCTTCGTTGTCTGAGAGGACAAAGAGCAGGGAAGGAGCAGAGAGCGGAGTGCCAGAGCTCTCCTCTCAAGAGAAAAAATTGAATCAAAACGCCTAGGGATATATACGCAACCCTCTACAACTACTGTGACCTCTTCGTGCTACTTGCCCAACTGACGGCAGCACCCCCCAAGGTAATTACCGTCCCCGACACCGAGCGCCTGTCATTCGACTTATCAGCGTAATCAGCATCGCTATATGCAGTCAGATCCAATCCAGAACCCCTTACAAAAGTCAAACCCATGCCCCTTGTCCCGTGGAGGTATGCCATGATCTTCAGAACTGCTTTCCAGTGCCTGTCGGTGGGGTTGTGAAAATGACGCGCCACGGCACGCACCGCATTCGACATGTCTGGCCGCGTCATGGTCGACAGCCACATCAGACTGCCTACATCCTCCCTGTACGGCCAGTCTCCCTTTGGTTCGCCCTCCTCTCTTGGACCTAGTTCAACGCCAGGGGTCGCGGGGATGTCAGAGAACGAGTTCACACCAAAACGGTTCAGCATGCTTTCAACGAAAGCCTTCTGCGTGATCCCCAACGTGACCAATTCCCAGTTACGCTTGAAAGCACAACCAGCATAGTCTATACCAAGTTAATTTGCCGAGGTTGTTCGGGGGGAAAATTAATTTTACCGCGGCATGGAAGTCTCTGCATGCCTCGTCCGATCCTGCAATCACTATGTCATCTTCATGAACGGCTATACTTAATCAGTTATACCTTGCCATCCAAACCCATGCCAAAAACACAAGGATCAGTCCTACCGTGCTCCATGCCGAATTCTACCACGGTTGTGGAGTAGTTTGGTACGTGTGGCGCCCCGGTGGTGGTGTAGGTGGAAGAGAAAGGTGGCGTAATAGCCGGTGATCGGTAAACTACGAACTACTAACTAAGGCGGGTGTGATAACCCGATTTACGTGTGTGGTGAAGCGTGATAGCTCAGGTGTGATAACCCAGAAATGGAACTCGGAACTGTGGCGTGGTAGCCGGGATGTAAATACACAGGCGTGGTAGCCGTGCAGTGGTGAAGGCGTGATAGCCCTTGCAATATAGATGGGGCGTGGTAGCCCTTGGCGTGGTAGCCGTAGAAGAGACACAGAGAAGACCCAAGGTAGAGGCAAAAACAGAGTCGAAAAATAGAGTAATATTATTCGGGCACATAAAAACCCACAACACAAAATCCCGTTGTGGAAATCCATCCCACACATATACGAAACCCCCAAAATTCTCCGATCCATCTTTTCGACGGATTCTTGTTTGCAATCTGGCAATGATGGAGTGAGTACGCCCAACAGCCCCCCTACTCGCAACATTGTCATGATTTATCCAGACTACCTTGTTAAAACGTACATTCCCAGATACCAAAATACTGCAGAGTTTTCTTTACTCAAGTCCAGAAAACAAAAAAAATGTTGCATTTGCAAAAGCACTCAAATCCATTCTCATCACATCCATGACCATTAAAACTCAAACACTATTCAGTATTTTCCATCGATGAATTTGAATGCAAGTCCTTGAACCCTCATAAAGATACATCAGAAAACAAAACAAAGAAACATGTAAGAAATAGAAAGTCAGAAAATCGAACACTATCCGAGAGAGAAATCACGTCAAATTCATCACTATCCCCCGGTGAAATTCAAACTGCCTCTCAGGTAACGCCTTGGTGAGGAAGTCAGCATGCTGGTACTGCGACGCTACGTGGATAATTTCGACCTCCTTCCTTTCTACCAGTTCCCTCAAAAAGTGATGCCTCACGTCAACGTGCTTCGAGTTCGAGTTCGAAATCGGGTGCTTTGCGATTTGGATGGCACCCTCGTTATCCTCATACATGGCAATGCACGGCATCCTTGCCTTCGGCGACATAAAACACCAAACCTGCTTCAAAAATAAAATCTCCTTCCCCATTTCCGACATAGCCACATACTCCGCGTGAGTAGTCGAGAGAGTCACACACTTCTGCGTCTTGGAGTACCACGAAACAGGCCCCCCCGCACACATCACTACCCCCCCCGACACGCTTCTCCTGTCCGTACTGCGCGAAGCATAGTCGGCATCTTCGAACGAAATCAAACTAACCCCCGTCAACGTCCCCTTCTGAAAGGAAATCCCAAAAGAACTCGTCCTCATTGCATGCGTTAGTATACTACGTGCCCCTTCCCAGTGGATCAGCTTCGGCGCACTGCAATACTTTGCTACTGCCCTCACTGAATTCGCGATATCCGGCCTGGTCAACAAGGCAATCCACAAAAGCGTACCGATCAACTCTCGGAAAGGAAACAGAACATTCGGCTCGTCAACATCAAAATCCCAAAGGCTCCAAGTTGTGGGGATCGGTATAGCGTTGCCCCATTCCACACCATGCTTCTCTCCCAATTCTTCCGTGTCCGTCTGTTGCGAAATAGGCAACCTCCCTGCCTCCCTATCTCTCCCGTAATAGCACCCCGAGTACCACTTGAGCTCGCCCAACGACTTTACTAGAACGAGACGTCCGAGATCCTTACCGAACTGATAACACCTTCCTTCTTTCCCACGGCAAAAATATCATCAACATGCACCACTGGGTGCATCACTACTTCCCCCCCTTCAACCAAACGAAAAACACACGAATCAGCCAAGCAATGCACAAACCCCAAAGCCAAAAGACACTTCCTCAGTAATGCATACCACTGTCTGGATGCCTGTCTCAAACCATAAAGACTCTTGCTCAGCTTCACAGCCTTGCCTGACAATGAACCACACCCTTCTGGCAATCGCATATAGACATCCTCGGCAAGATCTGCCCTCACAAAAGCCTGGTCCATATCGAAATGGCACAACTCTATGTCATGTTCACACGCCAACGCAGCCAACAAACGGACACTGGACGAAGCAACAGGCGCGTACAATCCTCCAAAGTCAATGTACTCTCTCTGCATGTCACCCCTAGCTATAAGTCTCGCCTTCGCTTTCGTAGGCCAACCAAATTGATCAACCTTCCAATCAAAAATGAGCTTGCTACTGATCACGTTGTCTATTCGTTGCTACTCGTCAACAATTTCGAACGTCCCTGCTTCAAGCAAACCGAACACTTCACGCTTGGCCGCGTCCATGAACTGTGCGCCATGCTCACCGTCAGGCGCCTCTCTGAACGTCTTTGGTACGCGGAGGTCCTTGGCGTGGCAGAGGGGAATGTCGGGCCGCAGGTGAGAGGGGCGCATCTCGCGAAGAGCTGCGTCGACATCCTCCCGCGTGGCGAGTCGCGACACGAGGCCGAGCGGCACTCCCCGTCCCGACGGCCCAAGCGACCAATAGTTACCCCCGCTCTCCCCCCCGCCCGTGGTGTCGTATGGCGGTGCACCTTTGCTCTCCTCCGCGCCCCCCGACCCCGCATGCTGCTTGCCTCCGCCCCCCAGATCACCAGATCCGTGCCCCTGCAGGAGCACTCGTTTCGCGTTCAGGGCCCGCCGGTTGGCCAACAGCGACAGCAGCACATCCTCCCCCGCATGAGATAGGATTCTTACCCCGTGTTCGAACTACGTCGCCTCCGGCAGCGGCGTAGAGGCCGCTTCTTCCGGCACGCCTGAAAGCTGATGGCCCTCCGACCTGGTCCTTCCCGGCACGCGCTCGTCGCCCCTCTCGCCCAGCATCCTCGTTGCATGGGGGTCGAGCGGCGAAGAATATCCTGCGGCGACCGGCGGCGGCTGTCTCCTCCTGTACGTCCGCGGGGCCGGTGTCGCCGCCGGTGATGGCGATGACGATGTCGTCGAGCCGGCGTCCTCGATGGAAGAGGGAGGCCACTCCGGCATCGGCGAACATGCGGCAGGCGGTGTGTGAGCGCTGGGCGAGTGCGCAGGCGGCGGACCGGCAGCGGCAGGCGGCATAGCAGCCGGTCCGGGCGGCGGCGAGGTGTGAGCGCTGGGTGAGTGCACGGACGGCCGTGATGATGATTGCAGCGGTGGTGGCGGCCAGGTGGCTGCTGCAGGCGGTGTACCTGCAGTGGCAGGCGGCTTCGAGCGAGGGGTGTGAGCGCTGGGTGAGTGCGCGGGCGGCGGACCGGCAGCGGCGGGGGGCATAGCAGTCGGTCCGGGTGGCGGCGAGGTGTGAGCGCTGGGTGAGTGCGCGGGCAGCGGACCGGCAGCGGTGGGTAGCATAGCAGTCGATCCGGGTGGCGGCGAGATGTAAGCGCTGGGTGAGTGCGCGGGCGGCGGACCGGCAGCGGCGGGCGGCATAGCAGTCGGTCCGGGCGGCGGCGGGTGTGAGCGCTGGGTGAGTGCGCGGGCAGCGGACCGGCAGTTGCGGGCGGCGTCGAGGCAATCTCGAATGACACCCCCGGCGGCGTGGGCGGTGCTGGCGCGGAAGGGGCAGTACTGAACCCCCCCCCCCCCGACTGTGGCAGCGGCGCCCATGTAACGTTGCTAGAGTAGCTTCCCTGAGTACCTTCACACAGCAGTCGGCATGGTTGTCGCCCGCGTTGAGAAAGTAGCACGGGACTGCCTTGTCGTCCAGCTTCGACCTCCTCTCCAGGTACATGAAACCGTACTGAAAAAACGGCACCAAGAAAGCACCCTTCTTGCCGGTGAACAGCTCCTGCGGCGACGCGCGACCGGGGTTTGAAGGGGAAGCAGCCTGGTTGAGCTCCTTCGCGGCATCCTTCGCCAATTCCGCCCAGAGCTTATTCCCGCGAGCATCCAAGCCGCGAACACACGAGAACCCCCCCGGCCCCAAGCGTCGCTCCGCGGCGCGGCGAGATGCCATGGCGATTTTGTTGCAACGCTGGATTGCATTCTCCACTACCCCATTGTATTGCTGCGCTCCGGGGGGGGAGTACTGCACGGCGATTCACATGGTGGAGCAGAAGTCACGGAAGTCCTTGCTGGTCCAGAGCGAATCACAGTCGCCACGGACACTCCGTATCCTCGTCCCCGCCTTGTGGGCTAAGTCGACGATACACCGCCGGAAGACGGCCACGGCGTCAGACTTGCGACGCAGGGCGTAGTTCGCGATGTAGCCCGTTGCAGCATCGACAGCATAGAGCATGTAGTGGTTCCCGCCTATGGTGGTGGTGCACGGGCCGCACATGTCGATATGTAGGAGATCGCCAGGCGCCTTCCCCGCTCGTCCCTCGCTTCGCTTCGGCACGTCCGCTCGCGTCCCCCTCGCCGGTATGCACGTAGTGCAGGGTTCCATCCGTCCGGTGATGATGATCCCTCGCTGCCGAGCAGATTCCCTCAAAATAGGTTCGGGCAAGTGGCCAGCGCGGTCATGGAACACGTTAATATCGACTCGCTTGCGATCGTTGTCAACATGGAAAGGGTTTTTCCCGGGGGCCAAAATGGCCAGTGCACATTCTTCACTCTCTCTATCTTGCATCATACGGTCGAAAATGTCCCATTCTACGGCATACGCCTCAGTCTTCTCGTCAGAAATGCTCTGGGTCGATAAATCCATGCCGTACTTGAATCACACGGAGTGGGGTGGGATAAAGCAGTCTCAAGCTCAAGCTCCAACTCCATGGGGGAAGCCATCACAACGCTCGAAGGTTGTACGAGGTTGTTTTCACTAAGAGGAACCGGAGGGGATATGCAGGCAGCAGACACGAATGCACTCTCACGCGAAGCACCAACTGCACCAACTGGAATCGGTGGGTTGCAAGCAGAAGACTCGGGGGCACTCTCATTCGCTACATCCACTGGCAACGGAGGAGGGGGGAGTCGGGTGGCGTAGAGGGAGTCGTTCGCCGATCGGGAGTCGTTCGCCGATCCCCGAATGAATCGGAGCTTTCCCGCTTGTGTACCAGTGGAGTTTACAGAACAGGAGTTTTTGTGAGCCACCTTCCAAATCGAGAAAAGGTTGAAGCCAAGCCACGGAGTATATATCACATCTTGCACACACGCCACAACGTCCTCCGGGTTTGTGTTCATCTAGCTGGTGAAATACTAAATTTACGTCCCCGATTGCCTCGACTCTAATCAACCCTGAATCGCCTATCTGTATGTATTGGTCTGTAGGGTAGCGAATGTTGTACATGCCCTCTTTGTTGTTGGACATCATGGCACTAGCTCCCGAATCCGCGTCCCATTCCTCGCTACCATACGGCCTAGGTTGCCCCCGGGTACACCGAAAGGGCGCTAGCAGCACGTGTAATCAACGCTGGCTCAACACGTCCTACAACGCTACCACGCACCACACCATCACGATCTACAGCAACAGAATCACCAGACTCAGACTTGCCTATTTTCACACTACGTGCGATGAAGAGCTGCAGAGGAGCTCCGCTGGCTTGAGCTGCGCCGGGAGCCGGAGAAGAGAGAGTTGCAGTAGCAGAGGTAGACGTGCCAGGAGGCGTGCCCTCTTGCTGTTCTTGGTGTTGTTGGTGCTGCTGCTGCTGCTCGGGAGTACCCAACTCCGCTGTCGGTGGTGGTGATGACCAGTGCCCCGCTGGCTCCCCCCACCCCGAGTATCCCATGTATTCGTTTTCGTAGGATTAATTTTCCGCAAATGCGTGCCGCGGTGCGTTCGAAAATTTTCCATGCGGCAAATTAGGCGAAAAATTCGGCGGCGAATTAGACGGAAAATTAGGCGGTGGCTGCCCGAAGCCCTCGCCCCTGCCTTGGCCGCGCCCGCCCGAATGATGATGGCGGTCGTGGCCACGTCTTCCGGGGAAGGTGTTCGCATACCCGCCAGGCCCGGGTCCGTGTCCTGGCGGCGTTCTCTGCTGCTCCGGCGGGTGGCCCCGACTCCAACGCGCACCCGAGTCGTTTGGGTACGGTTGATAGAAGGTGTTCGCATACCCGCCTGGCCCGGGTCCGTGTCCTGGCGGCGTTCTCTGCTGCTCCGGCGGGTGGCCCCGACTCCAACGCGCACCCGAGTCGTTTGGGTACGGTTGATAGAAGGTGTTCGCATACCCGCCAGGCCCGGGTCCGTGTCCTGGCGGCGGCGTTCTCTGCTGCTCCGGCGGGTGGCCCCGACTCCAACGCGCACCCGAGTCGTTTGGGTACGGTTGCTGTCGATATTTACCTTCCGCCCCGCGCCCTCCTCCGCGTCCGGCGTACGGCCCGAGTCCCCGCGTCTGCAGGTATTCGTGGAAATCACCGTCGTATCTGTCGAATTCTCGACGCATGACGATGCATTCGGGGGTGTTGTGGCCTTGCTCCTCGCCGTGGTGCGCGCAGTAGGTGTACGTTCGGTCGCGCTCCCCATACCCCCGATCACCAGCATTCCTCCCACCCCGGTCGCCCCGACCCACGCTGGCTGCGGTCAGGGCATGCCTTGTCTCCTCTCTCTCTTCTCCTGACCTCCCATTGCGCTCCAGCTCATGAGCAGCTCTCCTGAGAAAATCTTCCATGGTACGACTCGAAAGATCGGGAAGGGGAAGCACGTGGTCACTACAAAACTTGAAAGATGGTAGTATTCTACGGGCAATATGTTTGCACATATATGCGTCTGGCCGCTTATCACCGTATGATTCTAGCTTCATCCTTATGGCCTTTGCCCTACCGTAAAATGACATGATGTTCTCTCCCTCCTTCTGTCTCAGTTCATTCCACTCATCCTCTACTATTTCCCTCTCATGTTCACTTTTGACAGCGTAGTGAGACCCAAACACCCTCCACGCTTCTTGGGGTGACCCCGCAGCAAAAATCATTTCTCGGACTGGTTGGGCTGTGCTTTTTGCGATCAGTTGTGACCATAGCTTGAGTGGCTTATCTACTCTCTCCTTCCCAAAGTAACTCCTGAGTCGTGACAGGTCTACATCCGGAACCCCCACTTGTATCGATTTTCCCTTCAATACGTCCATCAACCCTTCAGCCGAGACACAGGAAAGAACAGAACCTCGGAAAACACGGGAAGCTGATCCAACACTTTGCCCGCTCTCAACCTTTCCAGACCAAGCAAGCATTTCATTTTTCTGACAAATTTCTATGGGTCTAGACTCGTACGTGCCTGCTGTTGGGGCTGTTGGCCCTCCCTCGTTGGTCATCTGCAGTACTTGGCGAAGGGCGTTGGCTAGGTCCGCGATCATGTTCGATGAAGTTGCTGATGGAGCTGCTGTTGTTTCATGATGTTGTGCATTGGCGGGGAAGGACTCGCGTCCCTCTCCTCCATGGTGTTGTGCATTGGCGGAGGAGGACTCGCGTCCCTCTCCCCCGTTGCCTACTCCGCCGGGAGGGGTGCTCAACCTTTCCCCCGACGAAGGTCTTGTGTCGGTTCTCCTCATTGGCGCTTAGGAACGCACAACCCACTCGTTCGTTGAAGATCGTTGACGCTAGCGTGTGGAGTAGTTTGGTACGTGTGGCGCCCCGGTGGTGGTGTAGGTGGAAGAGAAAGGTGGCGTAATAGCCGGTGATCGGTAAACTACGAACTACTAACTAAGGCGGGTGTGATAACCCGATTTACGTGTGTGGTGAAGCGTGATAGCTCAGGTGTGATAACCCAGAAATGGAACTCGGAACTGTGGCGTGGTAGCCGGGATGTAAATACACAGGCGTGGTAGCCGTGCGGTGGTGAAGGCGTGATAGCCCTTGCAATATAGATGGGGCGTGGTAGCCCTTGGCGTGGTAGCCGTAGAAGAGACACAGAGAAGACCCAAGGTAGAGGCAAAAACAGAGTCGAAAAATAGAGTGATACAAGGGTGTCCGGACGTGGGGGGCCTGTCGGCCCCCCCGTCCTCCGGGTTACTGTTTACTGTAAAAGATGTGCGGTGATGCTGGTTGGTTCCACAGCAGGAGTACGCCTGCATACCAAGGGTGGGAGTGTTGAGTGTGGAATGACAGCGGGCCGAGATGGAGGAAAAGGAAATACTCCGTATGTATGATTTGTTGATGGGGCGTGATCCCCAGAAGAAACTGAAAATACAGCGGGCCGAAATGGAGGAAAAGGAAATACTACTCGGTATGTATTATTTGTTGATGGGGCGTGATCCCCAGAACAAACTGAAAATAAGGACGCAGTGGAATATGGAATATGTCCAAAAATAAAGACACCCTCTTTCAGACGATATGGCTATGAAGAGGTTGGCGCAAACTGGGCACTGAAAAAATAAGACTTGGTACTGCAATCATGAAGACTCTGTGACCAAATGCGACGTGGCCACTAATACCGGCAATCATGTACAGTATGGCAGCGAAAAACGGATGTGACTACTTACAAAATGGGGACAGGGTAGCCAGATGCATTGCAACTCGAACTCTTCACCCACTCAAAGACGTTCGCATAACAGACATGGCTATGAAGAGGTTGGCGCAAACTCGGCACCGCAAAAATGAAGACTCCCTACTTACAATTTGATGCTACGAAAGCTGAGACTACATACTTGGCTGACACCGGGAAAAAACAGACAGTATGCCGGGGTAGCCAGATGCATTGCAACTCGAACTCTTCACCCACTCAAAGACGTTCGCATAACAGACATGGCTATGAAGAGGTTGGCGCAAACTCGGCACCGCAAAAATGAAGACTCCCTACTTACAATTTGATGCTACGAAAGCTGAGACTACATACTTGGCTGACAACGGGAAAAAACAGACAGTATGCCGGCGCGGCGCACGCGCAAACTCGGCACTGAAAAAATGAAGACTCACTATTTAGGGTTAGACAAAATGCCACGGTGGCCGCTAATATGTACTCGCCGGCTACCATGTACAGAATGGCTGAAAAAATGAAGACTTACTACTGACAATGCCGCGGGAAATAATTAGCACGAGACTGAGCGTGTCCGCGGCTACTGACATATATACACGAAATATACACCTGGCCCCACGAGTAACTTGGGGTCGACAGTTATCATGGACGGCTACATTGGCACATTTTGATGTGCCACTGGAAGGACGTTGAGTAGTAGTCTTGAAGTTCCGCTTCGAAGTTGGCATCATCTTCGACTTGCTGCCGGGTGTCGCCGGTGGCCTCTTGCTCTGCGTCCGCAATGAGGGAGCGCTCGAAGTGTGGGTCGAAGAAGTGGTGAAGGTCGTCAGGGACGATCATAGAGGCGAACCACCGGCGCTGGCGCGTTGGCGGCGCGGTCATGCTGCGACAGGCGGATGGTCGGTGGAAGGGTTATTTAGGATTAGGGAAGAGTAATGACGTGATTGTGGTTGATAGTGCAGGTGTATGGTAGAAGGGTCGGCGTTTTGAGGATTTGGTCGGGGGTTGTTTCCGATAGTAACGTTTATGGGTATGTTGTATCGTTGCATGCATGCGTAAATTTCTGGCTCACCAAGGTAAGCTCGCGGGTGAGACATGATGGAGAGGTAGTTGTCATATGATGTATACTGTTGTGGCGGTTCACCAAGGGCTTGGAGTAGTTCATGGTTCATGCCAGCGGAAATGGCGTTTAGCAAGTTAGGGTCGTTGCGGTTTTCGTTCATGTATTGGAGTATTTCCGAGCGTACTTGGTAGTGTCTGTTTGGGTCGTTGTATATTCGTCGTGCTATGCCGCGAAATCCGCATGCTCCATCCCCAATTTCGTCGACGACTGTCCATGTTGGAGGTGGAGTTTGGCTGTCACTTGACGGTTGAGAGGAGGCATTGGAGGGCGCAGGAGGCGAGGTGTTTGGAGGTTGATACGGTGGAGGTGTTACAGCTTGGCCTGTGGCGGCAGCGGTGAAAGGAGGGTATACAATGTTCTCCGTGTGTGGAATGCCGTCAACAATATGTTCTTGTGGTAAAAGGCACATAATTGACTGGCGATTTTGCGCACGGCTGAGCGCGACGTAAAGTTGACCATGCCCAAACGCAGGTGATCTCAAGTCCAAGCCAATTTTTGTAAGTGTCTGTCCCTGTGAACGATTCACCGTGACGGAATATGAAGTTCGGATGGGAAACTGTGTTCGCATGAACGTGATGCCATTTCTTCCAACTGTCGCACGAAAGCCTATACGTGGAATCAAAACAATTGGATGGGGCGATGTTTCGGTGAGAAGTTCGACTTGAAGGACTCGGCTGTTTGGGGAAACTGCGAGGACAACGCATTTTTGACCGTTGATGAGTCCCTCCGAAAAGTTGAGATTTCGCACGATCATCGCAAGTCCGTCTGACTTGAGGCAAAGCTCATGGGGAGGGACACCTTGCACGTTTAATTGGTGGAGGTGTTCAGGAGAAGCAAAGGCTGTGTGAGGCGTGGTCTCATCACTTATTAGTGTATCCGAGCTGAGGTATGTACAGTACTCTCCGGGCCGCAAGTCCGATATGGCTTCATTAGAACGGTCAATTGCGTTGTTGGTGGTCGCCAATATGGCGCGTTTGTCCCAGTTGCGCGATTGTTCATTGACATTGGGATACACAAAGTTCATGAGCTCATCGAAATTTGTTGTATATTTGAGCTGGAAGTGGTCATTGGCATCGAGGTTGTGGTTATTCAAGGCAATCATGTCCGTGCCGTCGATTGATTGTGTAGGGTGGGTACCCTCGCCTATCGCCCGCACAAAAGCAGCATACTGAGGATCATCTTTGTCTCGTTGCGATTTGGTTAGTCTCATGCGTTTAACGTGTTTCCATAGGGGGCTAGAAATAAAGGCTGCGTCGACGGTATCGGTGGCGGTGCCGTTCTTAACTATTGGCCCTGTTTGGCGCCAATCTCCACTGAACAAAATAGTTTTTCCACCAAAAAGCTTATTGTTTTTCATCAGATCTTGAAGTGTTCTGTCGAGGGCCTCAATGCAATATCTGTGGGTACACACACACACACACACACACACACACACACACACACACACACACACACACACACACACACACACACACACACACACACACACACACACACACACACACACACACACACACACACACACACACACACACACACACACACACACACACACACACACACACACACACACACACACACACACACACACACACACACACACACACACACACACACACACACACACACACACACACACACACACACACACACACACACACACACACACACACACACACACACACACACACACACACACACACACACACACACACACACACACACACACACACACACACACACACACACACACACACACACACACACACACACACACACACACACACACACACACACACACACACACACACACACACACACACACACACACACACACACACACACACACACACACACACACACACACACACACACACACACCACACACACACACACACACACACACACACACACACACACACACACACACACACACACCACACACACACACACACACACACACACACACACACACACACACACACACACACACACACACACACACACACACACACACACACACACACACACACACACACACACACACACACACACACACACACACACACACACACACACACACACACACACACACACACACACACACACACACACACACACACACACACACACACACACACACACACACACACACACACACACACACACACACACACACACACACACACACACACACACACACACACACACACACACACACACACACACACACACACACACACACACACACACACACACACACACACACACACACACACACACACACACACACACACACACACACACACACACACACACACACACACACACACACACACACACACACACACACACACACACACACACACACACACACACACACACACACACACACACACACACACACACACACACACACACACACACACACACACACACACACACACACACACACACACACCACACACACACACACACACACACACACACACACACACACACACACACACACACACACACACACACACACACACACACACACACACACACACACACACACACACACACACACACACACACACACACACACACACACACACACACACACACACACACACACACACACACACACACACACACACACACACACACACACACACACACACACACACACACACACACACACACACACACACACACACACACACACACACACACACACACACACACACACACACACACACACACACACACACACACACACACACACACACACACACACACACACACACACACACACACACACACACACACACACACACACACACACACACACACACACACACACACACACACACACACACACACACACACACACACACACACACACACACACACACACACACACACACACACACACACACACACACACACACACACACACACACACACACACACACACACACACACACACACACACACACACACACACACACACACACACACACACACACACACACACACACACACACACACACACACACACACACACACACACACACACACACACACACACACACACACACACACACACACACACACACACACACACACACACACACACACACACACACACACACACACACACACACACACACACACACACACACACACACACACACAGCAGTCTACAGACAGCAGTCTACACCCGTGAATTTCCACCCTGATGGCACATCTTTAACACGCGGCAGCCGGGAACGTACACATCGAGCGACTTGATACACTTTGGAACGAACGCATGCACTTACGCCGACGATGTCACCGGTAGCGGCGGTGGCGTTCTTGAAGGTACCGCCGTCCTTGGTCCTTGCTCCCGCGCAGAGGGAGAACACCGCGCAGTAATTCTCCCACACTTGAGCAAAAAATAAAGTGCGGCAGGGCGACATGCACAAAGCAAAAAGTATCAGGAGATGTCACGTGGTTAAAGGTGCAAACGTGCAAACACGTGCTCTGTGAGTGACAACGTACAGGATGCGAGCGGTGGCGGAAAGGCATTGTTTCGTATTCCTGGGCATGTCAAGCGGTTGAAGAGGTGCAGCATGACTGGATCGAACTGCTGTTTCCATGCTTTCTTTGCTGCTGTGTACACAAACTTTAGCACAAAAAAACAGTCACGGCAATTCTGGTCGCGCTCACAACTTCAACATGCACGGTTGCTACATGTACGCACAAAAAGCAGCAACAAACGACTCCTAAACTATGGCCCCGTGACAGCCACATCTTCACACGGAAAGTTGTTGGGTGGGGGGCGGGTGTTCGTGCGCGGCGAGCGAGCGGAGAGCGCGGCAGCCCACGATGATTATCTCACACGCTCGTGCCGGAACGGGCGGTTAGATTGAATATTCAAACAAAACTCTGCTGCTCACCTTTGTACCCGCGGTCGTCGACTTCGTCCGTTGGGATGCCGATGGAAGGTTTGCCACCGACGTCCTGCAGGCAGATGTGGCAGTTGTGGGGGTGATCCTTGCTGGGGGCGAGGAACGAGCACGTCACCTTGCACGTTTCCGGGTCCCTCCAGTCGTTTTTGTCGCACGTCGTGTAGTGCTTGCCGTCCTTTTTCGTGCGGACCCCGAGCCGCCCCTCGGGGCAGTCTTGAGCGTTGAGGCAAAACCACAGGGGGTTGCCGGGTTCCAGCGTAGTCTTGGGCTTGGAGGGGGATTTAGAACTCTCAGCTGGCTTGCGTTTCAGGGGCGAAGCCTTCGACAGCGCACTCATGTCTACTGCGAGGGGAGCGGCTGCTGTGTTGAATTGTGTGCGTGTGCGCGTGTTCGCGTCGGGCGGGTGTGCTGAGGCGACTAAAACGAAGTTTGGTCGAAGTTTTGGTAAAGATCCAGAACCCACAGCAGCAGCAGCTACACCCCAGCTTCGTTGAGCGGCATCGTTGAGGTTGCGCTTGCTCTCGTTACCCGCGATCGACCTACTACGTGAAAGCTGCGCGTGCAACAAACCTCACCAGAGGTGAAATAGACGGTATACGTTCGGCTTTGGAGGGTGTGCGTGCCCATCCCCTCTCTGTGCTGACAACACACAACCTCAACGCCAATACTCCGCAAAACGGGACTGTCACTTTTTTGCGATCGGAAGCAAATGAAAGTGCAGGTTTGCTGCCGAAAGACGAAAGACGTCGGTTCTGCGGGGTTCGGCGCGCTTTTCACATCCCCTCTCTGTGCTGACAACACACAACCTCAACGCCAATACTCCGCAAAACGGGACTGTCACTTTTTTGCGATCGGAAGCAAATGAAAGTGCAGGTTTCAAAACGGGACTGTCACTTTTTTGCGATCGGAAGCAAATGAAAGTGCAGGTTTGCTGCCGAAAGACGAAAGACGTCGGTTCTGCGGGGTTCGGCGCGCTTTTCACGACATTCCAACCCAGCAGGGACAATCGAGACCGCACGCAACGAGCCATTCTGTTCGCTAGGCCACCAGGTGCCGCATTGCGAAGGCGCGAGCCTGGCCGTGC
Organism: Undaria pinnatifida; assembly: GCA_012845835.1. NCBI lineage: Eukaryota > Phaeophyceae > Laminariales > Alariaceae > Undaria > Undaria pinnatifida. The sequence continues at coordinate 12,479,277 of JABAKD010000019.1, forward strand.
GTCTGGGAGCGCGCTATGAGGGCGCGAAGTTAACGTACTGTTTTCAGAGGGGGTCGAATTTCCCCGCTGCGCTGTGAGCGACCCAGTCCTGAAGATCCCGATTCCCGTAATATTAGTTACCTCTATTATTCGGGCACATAAAAACCCACAACACAAAATCCCTTTGCGGGACTGTCACTTTTTTGCGATCGGAAGCAAATGAAAGTGCAGGTTTCAAAACGGGACTGTCACTTTTTTGCGATCGGAAGCAAATGAAAGTGCAGGTTTGCTGCCGAAAGACGAAAGACGTCGGTTCTGCGGGGTTCGGCGCGCTTTTCACGACATTCCAACCCAGCAGGGACAATCGAGACCGCACGCAACGAGCCATTCTGTTCGCTAGGCCACCAGGTGCCGCATTGCGAAGGCGCGAGCCTGGCCGTGCGTCTGGGAGCGCGCTATGAGGGCGCGAAGTTAACGTACTGTTTTCAGAGGGGGTCGAATTTCCCCGCTGCGCTGTGAGCGACCCAGTCCTGAAGATCCCGATTCCCGTAATATTAGTTACCTCTATTATTCGGGCACATAAAAACCCACAACACAAAATCCCTTTGTAGAAATCCATCCCACACATATAGGAAACCCCCAAAATTCTCCGATCCTTCTTTTCGACGGATTCTTGTTTGCAATCTGGCAATGATGGAGTGAGTACGTCCAACAACGGTGTCTACCAGTAGTCCGGCCCACTGCCATCCACTCTGTTTTAGACCATATAGTGATCTGTCAAGGCGAACAATCTTTCCTGACATGTCACCATGCACCCATTGTGGGTAATTTCATGTATATCTCGGCGTCGAGTTTCGCGCGAGCAAAAGCTTTACTTGTGCAACGTCTAAATGGAAACCCTTCAGACCGTGCTCAGTTGCAACGGCCGCCAGAATTTTAATCGACGATGACGATGGGGTTGATGCAAACGTTTGGAAGTAATCTACGTCTGGCACCTGGCTGAAGCCCTTAACCACACGTCTTGCTTTCGTCTTCACTATCATGTCATCTTTGTCGGTTTTGCATGAGAACACCCATTTCGCACCTACAGGTTTCCACCCTCGCGGCGGTGTCGTGGTTTCGTACGTTCCGGTCGTTTTGTGACCGTCCAATTCATTCTTCATGGCCCCACGCCACGCCGCTTTGTATCGTGAACGCTCTACATCTGCCACGGACTGCGGCGGCGGTTCTACATCTTCTGGGAGTCCACTCGGCATGCACACGCTTAACTTCCGTTTATTTTCTTCCACGGCAGGTTTTCCAGCCACCATGGCCATTGTATCTTCCGTCGTTCAGGATGTACTCTCCAGAACTCCCAAACTCCGTCCACTTTTACACTGCCGCAGGTATCGCGTCATCGATTGCAAGCTGACGTTGAGCAGATTCACTCTGCAGTCGTTGGCTCTGACCCCGGGCCCGGCCTCTTACCGTCGGGGGTAGCCGTCCCCAGCTACCGAGCTCGTGAGCTGCCCTCCCCGACAGGACCACGGGGGGAACATCGTCGTTCCCTTGGTCGGTGCTGGAGGCTGCTGATGCGCCTGGGTCGTTTTCTTCCCTCCCAGCCGGGACCGAAGAGGCATCCACCGCGCCCCCTTGAGACGAATCCATCGTCTCGACTGTTTCGGCCCCTCTGCCGGGACCGAGGAGGCGTCCACCGCGCCTCCTTGAGACGAGTCCATCGTCTCGGCTGTTCCGTCGCCAGCATCGCCAGCGCGGCAGGTGTCTCCTGTGAGCGCTCCCGCAAGAACATGTGCAGATCAAACCCCCACATCACGTCGAGGTCGGTCAGGTGATCCAGACCTTCGTCCTCTGCTTGTCCATCACCACCCCCCCACCTCGATCTGATGTATGTGTAATATGTCGTTGACAGAGTGGTCGGTCAACAGCCTCGATCTGACGTGCTCTCGTCATCGCCCTCGGACCTCCTGACTTCCTGAAACAGGGAGCCATGTATCTGGGCAGGTACAGGTAGTGCAGGCGACACGCTCTACCCGGTGACATGACGCGTGATAGGCAGAGTACGGATGTTTGGTCAGTACTCGTACGACGTCTCGGGAGTGGTTAGGCGCAGGGCCCACGTAAAAACTCTCCTGTACTTTCGCCTGGGACGTGTCTTCCCTTTTCACCTTGCAGTAGCCAGGCTTGAGGAAAGGTAAAAGCACGGCCGGGGGGATTTTACCGCACCACATCTCGTACAGCGACTTGTTTGATGGGTTAGCGGGCGTTGCTATGCGGTTCAAAGCATCGCACGCCCAGTGCGACGCTTCGGCCAACAACGATTCCGTTGCCGGCAATTGCGCTCCGGGAAAAAGCTCACGAGCCTGGATTCGACCCGCCATTGCGGGCGTCTCAATCAAACCTAGCGCGCGCTCGGCTACTCCATTGAATTGGGGACTGTCGGCCTTGGTGAGTTCCTGATTAATGCATCGCGATCTACATATAGGTCGCCAAACTTTCCCCCGCGAAATTCACCGCCCCTATCGAATCGCACGATCACCGCCTGCCTGTGGAGGGACACCGCCTGCACGAGTATCCGCGAGGAACTGCTCGAACTTTTCCGCCGCGTGCGATTTGTTGCGCATAAAATACACCCACGTATACGTGAAAAATCGTCGCGCACGATGAGAGAATACCGATTCGAACCCACGACCCACCGTGTATTGGTTACATAGCACTACCCACTGAACCACGCAGTCACGTGACTACGTGGGCCAGTGGGTAGTGCTATATAATCAACAACCACAGCAACACCCAGGAGGGGAGGAGGAGGAGGAGGAGGAGGAGGAGGAGGAGGAAGAGGAGACGATAACCTGCACACCCATGCAGACACATGTACGTACACACCTCGTTATCATATCAGATTAACGTGTACGGTGCACATCTGATCTGGGGTATTCGTACACTATTCCAAGGTACGCATTTTTCCATTAGACAGGACGATATCACAGTTGACGTCAGTGAGCGAGCACAAACTCCCTTTGCGGACCCGTATCATAGCACACCTGCCATTCGCGCGTTACGTGTTCACATGCCACATTTTTTTTTCGCGGGCTACGATAGAGGTGAACCTTTTTTTGGCGAAAATGATTTCTGAATGACGGGGCTCCTTAACCCAAAATCGTCGGGAAAAAAAATGCATAATAGGCCACTTTTTTTTTTATGATTCTCGTTGTGTACCTAGGCCATGTGTAATAGAGTATCGGTATAGCCGGCAATAGATTCGGTAAGATAGTCCGCAGAGTTACGGTCTGTTGGCCACAAGAAGATTCTCTTCAAACGGAATATTCTGAGTAAAGCGGATAACCCGTAGAGAATAGCTAGCTTATACCACGAGAACGTTCTCGGTAATGGAACGTCCTCCTCTGGACAAGATAGGTAGAAGCTACAAGCGCGTTAAGCGCTCATGGGAATATAGAACACCTAGGAGAACGTTCCTTGTACGTTCCATAGGTAAAGGTCCAGAAGAGAGCACAGCAGCAATGCTGGAGGGTGAAGCGAACTCTGTGAGCCTCACCCCACCCCCATGCTCTCACTCCTTCCCCTTTCCTGTCTCCTCGAGCTTCTCATAGCTCAACGCCAGTAATAAGAAATCATCAAAGAAGAACCGGTGCTGTCTCCAAGCGAAGCTGATACCCCTGCGTCCCTTCCCTCCCACCATCCGGCACCACGACTCCTTAACACATGGGATATTCCATCCGGTACGTAGCAGTCTTATGTTTCTCCCAATCAGTTTTAGGGAGATATCTTAAGCTCCGAAATTGAGGAAGCCTCAGAAAAAGATTGATGCACCTCTATCGTCGTAGCACGCGTCCATGGTTGATGATGTTGTTTGTGTTCTCCAAATCAAGATTTGAAATTTTCCACCCATTAACATCCAGCTCATTCAGTTTGTGCGCCGATGTCTCATCCTAGAGAGAGATACAAGCTCTGTGTGGTCACGAACTACGAAAAATGGATATAGGTATCGCAAATACAACAAGTGAATTCGGTCGTGCGACGTCAACCGCGCAATGAATAACCGGAAGCGGAATGTAAGACGAGTGGTGCAAATTGATGCAGCCTCCGAGGGTGCGTGTACTGTAGTTGCACCAGCTGCACTCAGTTCGACGCGCAGAAGGTCGTGCGGTGTTGTTAGTCTATACTGCTATTGGTCGCGCCAGGGGAAGTCCCCCTGCCGTTTTGCTCCCTCTGTGCCCTTACCTCCCCCAACCCCTCCCCAAACATGCTACTACTGTCGTTACTCCCTCTTTGTCCTTGAACCAGCCACCCCCCTCCCGCCATAACCCAGTCCCCCCCCCCGGGTACTTGCGAATAGCTGCTATGATTCAAGCATCAACCGACTGGTTTGCAACTGCTGACGCGCATGTTTCAACGCACAGAAGGTCGTGCGATGCTGTTGGTCTATACTGCTATCGGTTGCAGCAGGGAAAGCCCCCCTCCCTGCCGTCTTGGTCCCTCTATCACCTACCTTTTCCCCTACCCCTCCCCAACCATGCTACTACTTCCGCTACCCCCCTTGCCCTTGACCCAGCCACCACCTTCCGCAAGGGTCCAGTCCTCCTCCCGGACACCTGTGAAGAAGTATCAACCAACAACTCGCTGTCCATGAAAAGGGCTGTTTTGCAACTGCTACGCGCATGCTTCAACGCGCAGAAGGCCGTGCGGTGCTGTGCGTCTAGACTATATATACTGCTATTGGTCGCACCAGGGAAAGCCTCCCTATCGTCTTGCTCCCTCTGTAACCCTGCCTTTTCCCCCAGCCCATCCCCAACCATGCTACTACTGCACCGCCACTCCCCTTGCCCTGGACCCAGCCACCACCCCCTGCAAAGGCCCAGTCCTCCTCCTACGGGTACTTGCCAAGAAGTATCAAACAACCTGTAGTATTCGTTTTTTTGGCGCTTACCGTGCGCAAAGCAATTACCAACCAACCCATTTATATGGACAGCCGGTTCTGGTTGATTCTTCGGCAGTGCCCGGGGGGGAGGACTGGGGCCCTTGCGGGGGTGATGGCTGGGTCAGGGGCAGGGGGAGTAGCGGCATTTGTAGCATGGTTGGGGAGGGGTTGGGGAAAATATAGGGTTATAGTCTAGAGGGAGCAAGACGGCAGGGAGGCTTTCCCTGGTGCGAACAATAGCCGTATGTAGACCAACAACACCGCACGACCTTCTGCGCGCGAAACATGCGCGTAGCAGATACAAACCAGCAGCCATTTTTATGGACAGCGAGGTTTTGGTTGATACTTCCTGGGAAGTGCGCGGGGAGGGGGACTGGGCTGCGTGGGGGGGGCGGCTGGGTCAAGGAAAAAAGAAGTACCGCCAGTAGTAGCATGTTTGGGGAGGTGTTGGGGAAAGTAGGGGTACAGAGGAAACAAGACGGCAGGGAAGCTTTCCCTGGTGCGACCAACAGCTGTATGGAACAACAACATCGCTCGACCTTCTGCGCGTCGAACCATGCGCATAGCAGTTACAAACCAGCTATTTTTATAGACAACGGGTTTTTTACTCATACTCCTTCGGCTGTGCCCGGGGGGAGGGCTGGATCCTTGCGGGGGGCGGCGGATGGGGCAAGAGCAAAAGAAATGACGGCAGCGGTAGTAGCTTACTTGGGCAGCAGGAGTTGGGGAAAGCAGGGGTAAAGAGGGAGCAATAAAGCAGGGATATGGGGAGGCTTCCCCTCTGTTTCGACCAATAGCAATATAGTCTAGTCTAGAGTGTTAACAACAACACCGCACGACCTTCTGCGTGTTGAAACATGCGCGTAGCAGTTACAAAAAACAGCCTATTTTTTATGGACAGCGGTAGTAGTATTAGCTGGGTCTTGTGATAGTGTTGCGGTTCACGATTCGTAACAAAAGTTCTTCGGAAGTGCCCGGGGAGAAGGATGGGGCCTTGCGGGGGGGGGTGGCTGGTTCAAGAGCAAAGGAAGTAACAGCAGTTAGTATGTACGGTAGTATTAATAACACGTTCGATGAGGTTGGGGAAGGTAAAGGTACAGAGGGGCCAAGACGGCAGGACGGCTTTTTCCATGATGATACGGCCACAGGCAACCCCTGATAATTGCATTATTTTTTACCGGTGCGAAAAAAAATGATTGCACACCTTCTTTGTCAATTTCTATGTTGCACGTCGGCCCACAAACCCAACTCCACCATCATACCCGAACCCGAACCCGAACCCGAAACCGAACCCGAAACCGAACCCGAACCCGAACCCGAACCCTTTGGGGGGCTCGAGGTCGGCCAGGGCGGTCCCGCGGCTCCACCGCGTGTTTCTTTGACGAGTTATTTCCATAAATAATCTGCGGGCCGAAAGGCAGGCCTCAACCAATCAGACACACGGGGTTCAGTCAGTTTTTTTTCACACCGATACGTACGAGTAGTGCAAATGGGTGCTGTTGTACCGCCAACCTGTCTAGCGATCTGTGTGTGGCCTTATTTCAAGCGGAAGACAGGTCGGGAGGCCCTTTTAAATCGGGATCCCTTTTATTATGATGATGGTGAGTTTCGTCCACACTACTACTGTATTAATATCATACGAGTATCAAGGGACGATCGGTGCTGGAGGATTTTGAGGTCCCTTGTGTATCGATTTTCCTTACTCGTAGTGCCAGGGGCCGCCTACACGGTATGCGGCGTACAAGATCCATATATCTGCCTTAACAGAGGTGTATCCTCGGTGTATCTTCTGTCATTTTTTGCCCTTCTTTTTTGTCCTCCGGCGGATGGGATGGGGAAAAATAACCACACCCAAGTATTTTCATACGTACGTCGTGGCGTATGTCAATTGCACTCAATTGCCGTCACAATCTTGCAGCGCTAGCTGGCGTATCCTTTGGTTTCTGTGGCAACGGCAGCGCGAGCTGTTCCCCGTGGCTGCTTACTACCAGGTGCACGGCAGCGCGAGCTGCCTCGTGTGGCATGCGGGGTATTTGTTGATCCCTTGGCATCGGTCCCGCCCATTTCAAATAAACTGCAAGTATGCATGGAACGCGGAATACTCGTAGTAAATAAATCTGCCAAGATTTTAATATTTAAAAATTGAAAGTACAGTTCTTTTCATGTGGTAATAAATTTTCTGCGGTCGAGCAGCACGCACGAAAAATGCCCAAAAAATGACATTTAAAATTATCGCATGGGAGATAGAACAGATAGAACTTTCCAAATTTCTCGCATTTCTCCCATCTCCCTTTCCTTTTGCCTCCGTCTTTTTTCTCTTTTTTGAAAAAGTTTGCCGGTACCCCAGCGGTACCAACCAACCAACCAATATATTTTACATCAAAAAAAGTACCAGTAGTACATCTATCTGCGCCAACCAGCAGAAGTTTACTGCGTAAGTTCACCCGACCGAGCTCCACTCTCCAATCCTCCCAGCCCAAGGCAGCAGCAGCATTGCATCCGCCCAGCTGCCGGGACCTACCCTCTACGTCCTAGGCCAGCCATTCCGGATCCCGTGTGTTTTTTTGGTACGAAAACCAGGTCAGCACGGGAACCTTGGTGTTGCGTGGGAGCGTGCGTCAGGTTGTTCCCTACGACATCAACACCAAAACTCTTATCGTATTACACGAATCGGGTATCAAAACGTGCGGCCTGGTGGTCCTGGTGGTGGCGGTACGTTTTGGTGAGTGAAGGAGCGGACTCTCTCTCGGAAAATAATCGGCAGCTAAAAAGCGGAGCTGCAACAGCAGCAGTAGTGTCCCAGGTCATCCCAGGGCGAGGCTCGGGATCGAAGGCCATACCATGTCTGCCCCAGGGGGATCTTCCTCCTCAGCAGGTGAGAAAGAGCATTGGTTTCCGGCGGAGCTTAGCAAGCCGGGTTGTTTGTGGGTTGGTTCAAGAGGTGTAAGTTGGTCGAAGTTTTGTTTGTTTCACCTCGCCGTGTTCAGGCCCGCTGCTGTTATTCATAGGATCTAGCTTTTTGGTTGATTGATGAAGATTTCGTATCATATTCATTCTCGATGGTCGACCAAAACACGAAATGCTCTGCCTCTTCTACAGCAAGAGCCGTGTCGCATCAGATTGTCTCCGGCGCTCTGGTTTCCTCTCCTCTCCTCCTCTCCCTCCCAGGCGGTTTTGGTGCTGGCAACGGGACCCAGATCGACTTTTCTACGCTGGCGCCGCCAGGGCTCACGGGCATTCAAACAGGTGGGTGACACAAACAACCAACCACACACAAGAGAACCTCTATGGAATATAAAATCGGTTTTTAAAAATGCGTTTTTTCCTGGGTTCTGATGTGGGTATGTGTATATACGTACGTAGGTTACATCAAACCTAGGGACCAATATGGACATAAATATAATGACCGTTTTACATTCATTTTTGATGTTCAAACCTTCACTACATTTTAATAAAATTTGGTCGGAAATTTAATCACCGTGGGCACAACATCTTGAATAATAATTCGGTCCTTTTATGCTCCTGTCCGTACTCGTACGTACCTGGTAGTCGTTTTAGCGGAGCGAATACGCGCGTGTTTTTATACCCCACCAGGTACCTATCAAAACGTGAATGAACGAGTGACGATCGCATTGATTCTGCGAGTTGGGCTCCTCTTCCTCGAGCGAGATACACCTATTACGGGGGACCCTAGTAAATAGGACCTACGGTACACACAAAAACCAATATATTTCCCTATTTTGACTAACAATATTTGGTCCTATTTACTATGGTCCCCCGTAATAGCACCGGTACATCGAACATGAAGCAGCTCCAAGCGCAGCAGTACCTACGGGAAGCGCCACCTCCAGCCGCGTATCCGAACGACCATAATCATGCCATCTATTATAATAGTCATCGTGCGGACCGTCGTGCCCACCTGCTGATCCCGGGGAAGCAAATAATATAGGAATGCGAAGGATCGACAGCATTGAGCCAAACGACAGATATATTAATATTAATAGTCGCACAGAAAACGCTCGGACACCAAACGCAAGGATATCTTTTCTTCAGTTTTTCAAGAAGAGTTTCATTTATTCTGTCTCCTGTGCTTGAGAAACAGTAGGTTTCGGCCAACTGAAGTACGGAGGGATCAACGACCCCGCGCGCCTCCCCCGGCCTCGGCTCGTCCGTACAACGACGTGAACTATGTACCAAAGAAACGTTATCCGAGGTACACTGCTGTGGTATCGTTACATAGTGCTCAGCAGCGGTAGCGTGGTACTTCAGAAAAGCCGCGGCGTGCTGGGCGAGCGTGCCGGCTCGCTGCTGTGTGTTCCACACGAACCAGTCTGTAGCATTTAGGATGTCATTTGAGCATTCCTCACCCACAGTACGGCGGCAGCAGCAGCGGCGGCAGCAGCAGCAGCAGCAGTCTTCGACCCATAGTCTATACGTTCCGTGATTCTCCTATTCTACGATAAACATGTTTAAATCTAGTCTAGACTACTAGACTATGTTGTGATTCTTCCCCCGCCGGCAAGTCGGTTGTTGTCTTTTTTGTTGCTGTACTATCTGTTGTTGCTCTCGGCCCTGTCCTGTCCTGCCCCTCTTCTCACTTTACTTCTTCCGCTGCTACACAGCACGCAGGTGTTCCACCACACACAACTGACCTACAGCAGTAGTTAGTTGTAGTTCTTCCACTTTTTGTCCACCTATTGGGAAACGAGTACTCTTGTGTGTACAGAAAGTTATCTGTGGGTATTCCACAGATGGGTTTGTTCGGTGCGCTCGTGCGCTCGTCGACTGCACAGCACAGCAGTAGTCCCTCGCTATGATGATACCCACATGATACAAGGTATCTGGTACACAGAGTGTTATGATTAATACCTGGTGCTCGTAGTATTATTCGGATGTTATACTGGCCATACATACTTGCACGCGTGCGTGTGTGTGCTTTTTCATTCTTCGTTGTCACCGAAATTTGGTTTGCGAAACGTGGCCTATAATATATTTCATGCAGCAATATAGTCAAAATACCTGGTAGCCTATATATAGTCTAGTCTATACAAGTACTGTTCGTTGTTGTGCCCCAGGCCTGTCAGGCGTTCGTTGTTGATGTTGTTGTTTGCCAGAGTACGTGCCAGTGTATCTAGATATATCCACCGAATATGCTCTGAAACACGGGCATCAAACCATCAAACGGGAGACTTGGCGATAGCGTGTCGCTTGGCTGTGATGTACAGCGAACAACAGCGGAGTAAGTAACCCACCCTACTCATTTTCCCGCCGCTTTTTTTTCCAAAGTCTGCAGACGGTCCACACACCCGGCACGCACAGCAGATAGTTTTCTACATGATCTGTTGCGAGAATAACAGGGCGAGGATATAGACGTCGGGAGGGGGGGGAGGGGCGTACTCATTTGCTGCTTGTCTAAGCCTTTGACCATTGTCGGCGGGGGGAGGGGGGGGTTAGGTAGTGTGTGCTCCTCACTCACTCGGAGAGGAGCAACATCATTGGCTGCTGCTCCCCTCCAGCCACTACTTACCACTGTATCACTGTTGTTACTACTGTTAGAAGTGTGTGTTGTGGATGAACGGGGGGGGGCGTTTGGTTAATTTCTCGTTCGCAAAGGAGACAAACATTGTCGAATGTTGCCCCTCGGCGAACGAGTATACCTACACCTCCCCCCCCCACCTGACATTGTGATTTCTCCACCACAGAAATGTGTAGTATACAATAGGAGCAGCAGCTATCGCTGTTGCCCCTTTACGAACGCGAGGATAGCTAACGCCCCTCCCCCCCCCTCCCCCCCCCGTTTGCCCCTAACACTACTCGAGTAGTATATAAGCAGAAGTAGCTTCGAATGTGATGGTGCCCCTCTATAAGGTCGAGACCCCCCCCCCCCCACCCGTTTATATCCACAAACAGTGTTATGAGTTTAAGCTGCTTCTACTACTACCATGCTTTTGTCGCGGATAAAACGGGAGAGGTTGTACTCGGTCACAGTAGAGGGGCAACAAATTGTGTGTCGCTCCTGCTACGATACACTGCTGCTGCACTAGTGGGTAAACGAGGGCGGGGGGGGCTGTTTGTCTCGTGCGTTTGTTGTGTGTTTGGTCGTGTGTGTACGAAGTATGTCTTTGTGTATGTTGTGCAAAATGCCTGTGACGGGATGCTTGGTTTTTGTAAGTCTGTGAGTCGCCACGTCGCCACGAAAGACCCCAGCCAATTGGTTTCATTTTTGTTGCCCCCGGCTTCATCGTGGATGGGCTACAATGTTTATGTTCCTCGTTCTTATTTAGTCTACATGTTTAGAGACCTCGGGGCTGTTTTGTTGTAAATATCTCAAAATATAGACTATATCGGCAATCCATGGGATTTTCAGGGGTACCACACCAGGCAGGTCAGCAGTTGGGTCCTGGATCATATGCCTGCTGCTGGGAACAGAACAATGACAGCGGAATGTGCGGATGGATATGTTGTCTTGTCAGGTCAGAACGAACAAAATCAACGCCATTAGACTAATCGATCAGCAGCAACAACACTTACTACAACAACGAACAAAACTACTACGCTGCAGCTGAACTCGTATATATACCGCAACAACAACCACCACTACTGCTAACTAACTGCTGAGGCGTTCATATAACCGGTACATACGATACGTTCGATAACATGCTCTAACAGACTGAATAATTGTTGTGAGCGACAACTGCAACAACCACAACAACATCAACAACAAGGCGAGTTGGCTGACAGTAAGTCACCCGCACCACTATTAATAGTTACCACTTTATACTTGGAATTTGTTGGCTAGGCACTCCAGTTAGTAGTTGAAGCGGGGACACAAAAGTATCGAACCTTCCTTGTGGGAAGGCTCGTTTTTGGTTCTCATGTGTTTTTTGTGTAATTGAACACACGAACAGCGTGATGGTCGCCTGCGGCGGGGGAGCGTAAGAGAGACCCTCCGGAGGCACCCCCAGCCGGCCCTCCGTGGGCACCTCCTGCGGAGCCCCCTCGGCCGGGCCGGGCGCGCGCGGGGGGGGGGACGAGGGGAGGTGCCCTTGCATCGCTCGTTTGCTGTCTTCAATCGACAACGAAGTGTCAACAACAGTCAGTGGCGACTAACCGTAAAGTCCAACCAACTCATTGCAGAGTCCTATAGTAAATATGACAGAGTGCCGTGTTTCCCGTCTCCTGTGTCTTTCATGCATTTTTTCGTGATGTTTGGGCTCTGATTCGGATAGAGTTGTAAATGAGACCGCACGAAGGAGGGTGACGACGTAAGATGTATGCATGTATGCCCAGCATCGGCATCCCGGCTGTGTCCCCCCGAGGGCACTTCCACGCCTTTTACTACTACTGTAATGCTATTAAAACTACAGTGCAGCACATCCACTGCTGTACTGCATGCAATGATAAGAAAAGAAATACTGACGCAAAGGGTGAGTTTCTCACTTGGTACAGCGTGCGTTCTATACTAACTTTAGTACAACGACTCCCGAATTTCTTAGGTTTGTGTAACATCGGCCTTTTCCTTTCTTAGTAGCCTGTTTCTGATGGCATGGCTGTCCTGATCTGCGTACTGCTGGTTGTACCTGGTACCTGGTATGTTTTATGCAGGAATCGCTTGGTTCAAGCTCACGTTCGGGTTTCTCTACGTCACCATCGGAGTGTTCATGCTAGCGAGGTTTTTCTACGTGAGGAATGTCTTCGAGATAAGAGCCAGGTGAGAAGAGGACGATATCAACAACGAACGGCAGCCAGCACCAACAAAGAGGGTGCTATTAAGCACCACTGCTGGGCAACCGGTACAACTAAATGCCCCTCGTGGTTTGTGACCAGAGCCCTTATTTGTCTCTACTATGATTATGCATCGGCTCGGACACCTCAGTGAGTGGTTGTTGGCTGGACGCAAAGACATGGAAACTCTTTGAAGAACGCACACACAACCGGCGATAAGAAGCTGCAAACGGCCTACTCATTTGAGAGCCGGAGCAACCTTACCTTGAGTTTATTTTGCCTTCGCGCTCAACTGTCGCGAGCAGGTGGGGAGGAGGGGGGGCATACTCATGTGTTGCTTGCCTTAGTCATTTGACAATTGACCACGCATCCCTTTCGAGACGGAGCACCGTTCCTACTCCTAATAGAGACACCTCCAACATTTGGGCGCTCATTGCGCTTTTTCCATATATTGCATAAAACTACTACTGTTTGCTTATCTTATCCCCTTCCATGTTTCGCCGTCTGTGGCCACCATCCATCTCCCAGTAATAGGTTCAGGGTTAGCGATCGTTTTCTCGCTGTACTCTCTAGTCTACCAAGTCCTCCACGAGCAGGGGAGTGATAGTAATCGCTATTTTTTTCCTTGGGCCCCTTCTTGCACCCCAGTTTGATACAGAAAGCTCTATCCTGTGACCACGGACTAGAGTATGGGCATGATAACAACAACAATCTTCACGACTACTATGTATATTTATATATAGCTGGTAGAGGTTTGTTTGCTCTCTACGTCTTAGGAGGGGGCAATCGGCACGGACGGGCAATCGGCACGGACACTGCCTGGTTGTTGTGCTGGATGTAGATGGGTGGAAATAATAGCAGTTGAATATGAAGCACACACTCGAATCCTGTTGTAGTAATACTCCCTTTGGGGCTTCGTCAGAGAGGAGAAAACGATTACGGCATCGGGCACTGCTGATTCGGGGGGGTGGATGGTAAAGATTGGTGTCGGATGCACAACGATGCAAGGAGGGGGTGGTACAGGACGGGTGCAGCATATTCCTTACTCGTGCAGAATCCTCACTCGTGTGCTGCTGCGCGCCCACCGCGTCGTACTCATAGACGCTTGAAAATGTCGGTGCCACCGGGCGGGGGGTTTTCGCCGTACATGGGTTCCAAAATGTTTAGAACTGTAGTACGCACGCGAGGCCTGGACCCTTGAACAACCTTGCACCGTCCATCCTAATGACGGGATCGCGATCGCCTGGTCATTGTTTTTTTTAACTGCCGGGTAGACGTATCATTTTCGTATGTATGATACGAGTATCGGATCACATCGCATGATACATCATTGATATTTCATTAATTCTAGGTCATGGCTCACAGCCGATACATTCTAACGTTCATTTACATGTTTTCATTTTTTCGAGTAGCTCTCGTATGGAAACTACGAAAATTAACCCCCCCCCCCCCCCCCCCCCCCCCGCCCCCCAACCGTATAGATTCATGCCTTCACTTGAATTGAGGGCGTCTCTTGCGTCTCTTCTGTCTGTAGTCATTGTTTCAGCGTTTTGTTTATTTTCTCATTAATATCCTATATGGGACGCAGTCAGCATGGTGATACGATGCGTACGTACTTACTTGCTGACTAGCTGTATAGTCTATACTCTTTGCGTCGTGTATGATACCAGATATCGTCCCCCCCCCCTCCCCCACAAGAAGGATTTACAGTTTCCACGCACAAATTGAGCTGTCCCACCTGTCCCTTCCCCCCTCCCCCCCTCCCGCCCCCTTTTTGATCAAAATCAGGCCCCCACGTCCTTCAAAACTCCGCCCTCCCCTCGCCGGTTATTCGACTTACAGGATTCACTTGATAAACTGATGCATTTCCTTCCACAGCTAGCTGTCAGATTTTGTCCCCCTCAGCAACGGGTTTTATCTTTTCCGCGCACAGACTGCCCAACATCACCCTGTTGACTCTGATAGCTGCACTGAAGTTGTAAGGGGAGTCGCCGACCTATGTCCTTAATGAGGACACACAACCCGTAATACGCGCGATCGGAGTATCACACACAGCTTGCAAAGATGAGTTTCGACAAAACATCCGATCTCACAGCTGGATGGAGTGTATTTTAATTTTTATAATATATAGTCTAATGTGTCATGTACCTGGTATACTACTTCGAAGTATGAGATTATTGTTGGGAACAGGGTTGGCCCCGGTGGCCTAGTGATTGTTCACGAAGACTACCAAGGTTGCATTCAGGGGTTCTAATCTCGTTATGTACGCAGACTTTTCTGGAGACAGTAACTAACTGACGAGAGCGCTTTATGATAGCGTGGGAAAGCACAACAGTTCGACGCGAGTCGACGAAGAAGGAAGGAACGAAGTGCCGATGAATTATTATTACGCGATAAATTTGAAGGCGCGTACTGTGAAATATGGGGAGGGGAGAGAAGAGCCTGTGTGGTGTGACCCCGGGTCTGAGTTACGTCTACAACAAACAGTAGGGAGGGACAAGGAGAAATGACATGTAAGTGCGGAGATAATGATAATAATAGGTGGATTTGAGTTGAACCAAAAAAAACAAGAAACAAAACAAAAACAAAAAGAATGGAATCGCCTGGGGGGTTAGTATAATAGCCCCAGTCTCGATCTCCCCGCCCTTTTCTTCTCTCCCCTCCCTGGTGAAGTGGCGGCTTGGACGAGCGAGCATGTCATTGATCGTAGCGCTTCGCTTCCACCATTCAGCGTGGTTGTGTATACAGTAGTACATCGGTTTGCGCAACAACAGCATCCTGGCCGACGTACGCGAGACCCTAAACAGCAAACCGTTTTATTGCAAGAAGCAAGAACAGATTGTAGTATAATATGGTAATATGGTACACGACTTATAATTACGGTGTGGTTGTGTCATTAACGGCCGGCAGCGGCATTGCCAACACGGAACTTCAAAATATATGTATGATAAGATATGAGGGACCTTCGGGGCCGACGCACTACTATCTATGTATTATGGGCCACCTACTCGTACTACTGTACTACGTACGGCTGCTGTATTGACTTGAGTGTACTTCATTTTAATCAAGTAGCTGTTGTTGTTGATTGTTGATGTTGATGTTGATTTTGTGCATGTTGATATTGATGATTACCACTAGTCGCATATTCGGGTGCTGTGATCGAATACCCATCACATCGCGGTGATTAGTATGATGGCTAACAACCAATCACTATCACTTACTAATTTAATCAACTTGTTCGTTGATTTTGTGTGTGTTGATTGCCGTCGGTAGTGTCTCTTATATTGATCATTTTCGACATGTAAATAGAGACTCGGTCAAGCGGTCAGTACTAGATATGATTCGATCCGTATTTTTTTACTCGAGATTAGTCAACAACAGCCACCAGTATTTTTTTACTGACGGCATCAGTGTACTGGGCATTTTTATTTATTTTCAGAGACTTCATATACCTGGTATTGAGCAAGCGATGTCAAAGTTTTAGGATTTTTTCTATGAGTGCCCGCCGATCTCGGCGAGCAGGACCGCGGGACTTCCCAGATGGCGGCGCGTGCCACATGCGGAGGCACCGCCCCGAGCGCACGTAGCCGTCGGGACCCTGAGGCGGGAATTGTCAGCGGCGGTAAAAAAAACTGCGGACAAAACAATGGGGATGAGAAAAGAAAGCCGTACGAGGAAAAAATGGTCGAACAGAAACTAAACCCTAAAGGATTCAGAATCACATGTACCATGACCATAATAAACTGTACGAAAAAACTGAGTACGCAATTCGTAGTTATATTTATTTTCAGACGCCACGTCGCGACGGCGATTGAATTCAATCGACACACTACGTGTTGTATGAAAATACGTGGAAGTGTGGTGAGCTTAACGCCTTCACTACTAGAAACCCTTTTGGGGGACAAATTTACTTAAAGTTAGTATAGGGAGGGATTTTGGGGCTCTAATAAAGGGGTTAAGCTTTATTTTTTCCCATCCGCCGGAGGATAAAAAAAACACGCACACACGTTGCGAGGTGCCCTTCCTTGCACCACCAGCAACAAGAGGCGAAGCGACAAAAAAAAAAAAAACGGCATCCACCCGAGAAACCTGGAAGAACCTTTAAAGAATCGGTTTTTCGTTTTTCGTTCTTCCGTTTGGCCGCTGTGTTTATTTTTTTTATTTTTTTTGGTCCTCCGGCGAATGGAGAAAAAAAAAGCTTTACTCGTAGCTCACCACACTTGCACGTATTTTCATACGCGTCGTGTGTCGATTTAACTCAGTTGTGTGTCGATTTAACTCAGTCGTGTTTAATTTTTTATTTTTCACCTCGGGTCAGAGGTTGGTTGTCTACAAGTATGACGTCTCGAATCACCACCGTGTTCAGTATAATAAGGCCCGCCACCAAGAAACTCCTATCTATGTGGATGACGCCTGAGATTCTGATCGTGACACCAACCCTTGAGCACAACCTCGAGCATGGGCTAGTATATGGTAGGATTTAGTGTAGCGCTCGCCCATGAGCAAAAGTTCTTGGTTCAATTTTCTTCGCGTCCACCTTAAAGTGAGCCTTTGTTTATTATTGTGAATATGCACGCACTTTTTGTTCGCCGGCCTACACAGTAATTAATTGTACACCTCGGTGTTTTGGTCCTTCGAGGGTTCTGATTTTTGCGGATGTATACCCATCCTTTACCATCCTTTCTGGTGTGAGCAGGTCGGTGTGTGTGTGTGTTTTCTGTTGTTTCCACCGAACGGCATCCAGGGCACCCAGTGTCCGTGCCGATGTGGTTCTTTCTTTCCCGGACAAGAGAACCAAGCTCTGCGGTCACAAACTAAGGTTTGGTGAGTGTGAGACACACACAAACCAGCACACCGGGCACAACTTGGATGAGGAGTGAGGAGCAAGATAAAAGAACAAGATGGAAGAAGGAGAGACAAACAAAACAAGCAAGCTTGGAGAAAATTAAATTTAAGAACATAGATAGACGTGAAATGACAAAATGCGTTTTCCTGCTGCTCGACGATCGTATTATTGTTGGTATCTATATTGCGATACGTGCCTCTTCGTGCCCACGCGCTGCGTATGTATCGTGTACGTCCTACTTCGTATATTATACGAACGGTAGACTACGGCGAGTTGAGCTACTACGGCGGCCTACGTATCACGCCCTTATCACCGCCAGGGTAGCGTGCATGAAAATTGATTGAGCACAAGAGACATATATACGAAGTCAGTAGCACACACCCTTTTGTAGACTAAACTACTTGAAAATAGAGTTTCGAGTGGAAACATGTATATGCAGTGGCCAATGTGGGCTAACATTTCGCCCACCACTTCGGGCGGATGGATGCCAAAACTCTTTTTTTTTTTTCTCCGCGGCCGGTAGAATGCGCACTGCACTACCGTACGTACACGCCGAGCGGCGCACGTCTATATCAGAAACGGAAACATCTCTCCTCGACGAGATATTCTGAGAGCCGCAAGCAAGCACCACCCCGTTGCTGTTGTATGGGTCCTCCCATGTGTTTTTTTGGAGGAAGTCGGCTCTGAAACTTGTATCCCAGGTGGTCGGGTATGTTGTACTTCGTACGATTTTTGCAGTAGTAGGGGTCTTCCTATTAATATTGATAGTAAGGCGGTCTCCTGATATTATAGTAAGGCGATGGTGTCGGGTGTCAGAGCATTTTTTTTTTTTTTTTTTTTTTTTGTAGCACACTTTTACTTTCCAGCTTCTTCTGGACAAGCCGTGGTCACAGGTGTCATCCCTTCTCCTCCCCGGTTCTTGCCTTCAATTTTTATCGCGCATAGGGTTCAGCAATCCCACTGCTCGTCGATTGTACATCGAATGTTGCTAACTCACGCTCTCGCGCTTTCCGCAAGTCAATTTGTCAACAAGAACAAGTCCCAACGAATTTATACGAGTATGCACTCGGCGGGGCTCGAACTCACGAAACTGACCTATACCAGGCTCGAGGATAACCTGATACGCCACCGGGGCGACCGGTTATGAATGTATGTACCGGTCGCCCCGGTGGCGTATCAGGTTATCCTCGAGCCTGGTATAGGTCAGTTTCGTGAGTTCGAAGCCCCCCGAGCGCATACAATACTCGTATAAAATCGTGGGAACTTTTTGTTGTTGTTGTGCACAAATTGACTTGCGGAAAGCGCGAGGGCGTGAGTTAGCAACACTCAAATGAAAAATCGACGGGCAGTGGCATTACTGAACCCTATGCGCGATAAAAATTGAAGGCGAGAACCGGGGGGGAGAAGGGACGACACCTGCGACCACGGCTTGTCCAGAAGCTGGAAAGTAGATGTGTGTGTGAAGAAAAAAAAATACCGTCTCAATGTATGCCCGTCTTATAGGGGGAAGCCGCGCTGTTATAAGGCTTTGTTTGGGTAAGCTATTGGTTAACCTTTTGCAAGTGGTCAAACAGACTAATACCCCACTAAAGTCCTTAACAAATGGCGTCGTCGGCAGGACCATGGGTTTTTTGGGTCGTGGGTTCGATCCCCACCATCCACAATAATAAACTTTTCAGATTTTCCCATGTCGAACTTGAAAAATACTCTTCCTGGTATCCCCAGGGAATGAAACGGCTTGGATAATTGACAGGTCCGCCCGTATATCCGGCCGACCTGCTATCCCGCCGTTTCAGGGGGGGAGAGTGTTATAAGGCTTAGTTTGGGTAAGCTATTGGTTAACCAGTTGCAAGTGGTCAAACGGACTAATACCCCACTAATTCCTTAACAGCGCCTTATTCATTCCACGGGTTATGGGCGGAGTTCGCCGGTCGCGTCAAGTAAGTGATTTTGACCGTTTGGCCGCCTTATATCGGGACACCCGCCTTACTCAGACCGCCTTATTTGGGCACCCCTACTACTACTGCTGTGTCATACGAAGTACCGACACACGTCAAACCCCTTGAGAGCCCCATCACCCCTTCCTATTATATATCCAAGTAATTTACCCACAACGGGTTTCCAGTTGTAAGTGGAGGCGTTACGAAACAGGGTAATAAGAAAGGCAAATACCGAAAATTACAGGAAAATCATAAATTCGGCAACGTCGATACCCAAACAAGGGTTGAACGCACCCCGCACCCCCTACCAAATATGGAAACCCACAGCCTCCGTCAGCTCTTCCGTTTGTTACTATGATCCTGTAGGTACAGCGACAAAGTTCGAAACACTCTTCGTATCATGGTGCGAGCATGCAGCAGCACACCGTAGTGCAAGCAGCTGTGCACGTGTCTTACGGGCGCTTTTTGCGTTGGCGCTTTTGCATCGGAGTTGGACGGTAAAAATCCTCATCACCTAGCCTGGCAGCCCAGGTTCCTCGATTTTGGGAGCTTAAGACCGCCCCAAAAAAACTGCTTTGAAATTTGGAGAAAGAATGAAACTGCTATTGTACCGGATGAAAAATCCCATATAATATGACCTAGATACTCGACTAGAATCACGCAAAAAAATGGCCCGTTTCCGACGATTTCGGTTAAGGAGCCCGTCCTTCACAAAACCGTTTTCACACGAAAATTGATACCTCTGTCGTTGCACAGGTCGAGCAAGGATGCTGCTGCGATCGTCGGTTTCATTCGTCACTTTTTTTTCCTCTCGCGCCCCTAAAAGATTGCTGTATAATAGTAGGTGTGTCTTGTACTAAACTGGTTGTATCAGAAGCCATTTTAGAAGCCTTTGTTTCCGGCCAGGCTGGAACCCTTGTGTGTGAGGCAGGGGTGTTTCCTACACTATTTTCGGTACAGAAAAGGCCAAGTTTTTGTGTTAATCCAGAACTCGAGCCTGAAATTCGTAACACTGCCAAAATGTTAAGTGCTTCCGCGTACTTTTGTGCGGTGACACCCAGGATGGCACGCTCCCGTTGTACTCGCGTGTGTTTTTTCGCGGATTGTGACGAGCCACTCTGCCCTCATCTAGTAGTACCAGGTTCACATGAAGGGGTCGATGCGTGCGCGACCACACAAACAAAAACGACCTGCAGTGAATGGCAACAGCAACAACTGCTGCCGCGAAAAGTATAACCGCAACTGCCAACAACCACCACGACCACCACCAGCAACCACAACAACAACAACAACAACAACACTACGAGCACTGACTGTTGGTGCTAAATAAAGCACCCGATAATACGGTCCTGTTAAGGTATCAGTGGCTGGGGTATTAGTCCGTTTGACCACTTGCAAAAGGCTAACCAATAGCTTACCCAAACTAAGCCTTATGTCACTCTCCCTCCCTGAAACGGCGGGATAGCAGGTGGGCCGGATATACGGGCGGACCCGTCAATCATCCAAAAGCCGTTTCATTTAGCGGACGTGTCAATTATCCAAGCCGTTTCATCTCCTGGGTATACCGGAGAGGGTATTTTTCAAGTTCGACATGGGGAAAGTCTGACAAAGTTCATCATGGTGGGTGTGGGATTTAAACCCACGACCCAAAAAACCCATGGTCTGTCGACGACACCATTCGTTGAGGAATTAGTGGGACATTAGTCCGTTCGACCACTTGCAAAAGGTTAACCAATAGTTTACCCAAACTAAGCCTTCCAACAGCCCTCGTCTCCACCGACAACCACAACACCAACACCACACCCACGGTAACAGCCTATCGCGGTTGTTTGTTGGCTGTTGTATTTGTCGATAAGAGTTACACACTACCGCCTTTTCAGACTAACCTTGTGGGACCCTATAGACGCGGTCGATCGAAATAATCCAGATGTATGTGCGGCCTTGTCAGGCGTCTAGATTGAGCGCACAGCAGAATGACTATTTATTGCGATAGTGTCCTGCTCATCGCATCACGTTAATGGTAACAACAGTATAATGTATGATGTAAGATGCATGATGCAACAAGCGTGTCAACCCTGATATATATAGTCTATAATGTTGGTCTCGGTTGGCACCGACGCTGTAAAACGTTGCATTTATGTATATTGGGGCTGGCGTTGGTTGGCAACGAGACTGTAAAACATGCCAATCACTGCGCGAGCTAGACAACCAGGGTGGTACCGTTATGTTTTTTTTTTGGCGCTCGCCGTGATGGTTATCGAGTTAGATCATATTGTGCGGGGTGGAGAACCCTAACTCCGCACGAGGGGTTTGATCGTATCACGTAGTGTAAATATGGTAAGGCACCCACGAGGCAGTTACATAGTAACACCCATTCATTGCTGTCTCTGGAGTGGCCACACCAGAAATCAAAGCCACTCGTTGGCGCTGTCATCCATAAGCAAGAAAGTAGGCACAAGGTTCCGGCGTCCGTCTTACGAGCGGTTCTTGGAAGGATGCAGTTCATTCACCCTTCATGCGACTCGCCGAACACCTCAAGGCGCTTCGCGCTTGGTGCCAGCGATGTCTGCCTGGTTGATGAAAACCCGACGTGCTCCGTCCCGGCATAGTTGGGGTGGGAGGGTCTATTGGTCATACGAATACGGCCATGCGCAACCTGAGTACCCCCCCCCCCCCCCTCCCCCCCCCCCCCCCGAATCCAGCAGCGGCCTCGTTGCTTCGTGTGATCGGTTATGTACTCGTCTGTCTTATTCAAGTTTTCCCTCTCAAGCCCAAACGGGTGTTATACTACTCGTAGTTGTTAATAGTATCTTCTTGTTCATTCGCCAGGTTAAAACGTTAACTCGTTGCTGCTGCGCTATTTAAACTACTTCTACTGCTGTGCCTGGTACTGTTTATGCCCCTCGTTGCCCCTCCCCCGCCCCTCTGTTCCCCTTCCTCCCCGACTCCCCCTCCCGTTCCCCCTCCCTTGTCCCGCCTCCTCCCCTCTGCCTCCCCTCCCTCAATACCCCCCCCCCCCCCCTCTCCGCCCCCCTTCTCTTGACATGCAAGGTCGCCATACCTGGTTATGCTAAATGGAGTGATGCTGCTGTGCATTATCGGAGCTTTCGCGTACAACTCTGAGAATGTCTTGATCGGGAGGTTTCCGGTCAACGTCGAAAATATTTTCATTGTGAGTGCTATTTCGACACGTATCATCATAGGGGTATTGGAAATATTTTCATTTGTGATCAAGGCTACGGTAGGGGGGTACCCTCAATTTTCACTCCCTGTTCAAAGCCAAATAACGGTATACCTCTTAGATCAAGGCTACGGTAGGGGGGTACCCCCAATTTTTCACTCCCGGGTCAAAGCCAAAAAACGGTATACCTCTTAGATCAAGGCTACGGTGGGGGCGGTACCCCCAATTTTCACTCCCTGTTCAAAGCCAAAAAACGGTATACCTCTTTGATCAAGGCTACGGAAGGGGGTACCCCCAATTTTCACTCCCGGTTCAAAGTCAAAAAACGGTATACCTCTGAGATCAAGGCCACGGTAGGGGGGTACCCCCAATTTCACTCCCGGGTCAAAGCTATAAAACGGTATACTTTATTTTAATTTTTGAATAAAGTATATCCTTTTTTGTTATAATAAAGTATACCCTTTTTTGGCTTTGACCCGGGAGTAAAATTGAGGGTTCCCCCCTACCGTAGCCTTGATCTTCTGTGAGCGCTGTTCACGTACGCCAGGGCACACTCTGTGTCCCCGCCCGATCCCCTTACAGCGCTATTTCGATACGCGTACCGGGGTACGTACACTGCTGGATGTATAGTAGTGAGTTGTTACTTTGATATACAGGAGGATTGTTGTTGTTGTTGTTCTGACATCAACTCGCATGATCAAGTCCGTGGCCACAGGACAGGCTCCAGTCACTCTGGAGCTGAGGAATACCACAGGGAAAAACACAACCGAAGGTGGTACACGCATTTATCACAGCTGACGCATTTCATGCCTCCACCAGAAACATACCAAATTGAAATCGGATACATGATGAGGGTACACTGCTGTGAATAGCTACCAGGTATAGATTAGGTAGTAATACCTCTATAGTGCGGGTTGAGTAGTGTTGGTTGTCCACTGTTGTAGTGATGGTGACCTCTATAGTGCCGGTTGAGTAGTGCTGGTTGCCCGCTAAGTTCTGCTCCCCCCCCAAAAAAAACGCGTACTACTACTGTAGCCTAAACCTGGCGGGGAAATAAGAAATTTCGACAGCTGTTGTACTGAAATTGTTGGTGTAGGTGGTGGTACTCCGAGTGGGGGATGCGTGGTTGGTCGGTGTTGGGAAGCGTGCTCCTCATGGGTTCCGGTGCCCTTGTTTGGTCTCTCCTCATGGCTCGCTGGATAGACTCAAAAGCTTATACATTATTTCCTCTACATTGAACTCTGAAAGACAGACAACACAGGCCCTTGGCACACGGTAGTGCAGGGCAGAATAAGTAGAGCTGGTAGAGCTGGTAGAGCAGGTAGTGAGATGTGGGGCGTCCTGCTTGTCCCATCATCGTCACCTACATTATCGCCCATCTATGATGGCCTTGACGTGAATGTGGCATCTAAAGTCACGTGGTTTCACCTCAACCATGACATGGCTTCACGTCGAATCTATAAAGCTATCCTTCTACGGAGGGCACTCCATTACATGTATCATAGAACGTAATGCTTTGCTCCAACAAGAAATCTAGCCGAAAAGGCCACAACAACAACAACAACAACAGCAACAACAACAGCAGTTTGGTTTCTCGGTTTCATATTAATGAGCCGGTGCTGGTTGTATAATACATGGTCACTTATTATTTGCCACCAAAATCGACGAACCTTGTAGACTATACCTGCAGCAGCATCAATTATCAAATACTCTTAGAGCGTAGAGCTCTACGCACTCCTTGTACTGGGGGGGGGGGTATATGTGACGGAGAAAAGTACCTGGTAGTGACTAGGACCCACGATTATTATTGTTATGCGTAACGATATGTAGTGGGGAATGCCGACTATCTGAATAACAAAGTACCGGGTATATTGGGATTCAATTCATGTGAATGTACCAGGTGCCAGGTAGGAAGGATTGCTCACTGCGAAATTGTACTTTTTTCCTTTTCGAACGGGCTCCTATCGGCCGGGAGAGACTGATTTGGCTCGCTTCGCTCGTCTGACTTGAGTCGGTAAGTCAGCTGGTCACCAGTTGGCATCGCCCGCCGACTTGCCGAGTAGAGCCAGCTAGTTGGCTAACGGCACCTGCCGATTGGGCGTTACTACTAATTACTGCTGTAGAGGTGTGAAACCAGCTGACTCACAGCTCTACTGATATTACTATGTTCCTCCCTAGTTACTAGTAGTCTTTTTTTTTTTCCCTATTATACGTATTATAGGGTGTTCTTGCCTTCTTCTATTCTAGGATATAGCCGGTCGCCCCGGTGGTCTAATGGTTACCCCCGAATACTGCTAGCGTTGGTCCTTGAGTTCGATTCCCACCATGATGAGATTTTGTTTTGCAAAAGTGCAAAGAAAGGATCAACTACTGAGAACGCCTATTTATAGCAGCGTGTGGGTAGGTACAATTCGACGCGAGTCGACGAGGGGGAAGAAAAAATGTTGAATTGTTCTCGCGATAAAAATGTAGGCACGTACCGTAGTGAGGAAGGGGGAGGAGGGCCCGCTATGTGACCCCGGATCTGAGTTGCTACTACTGGGAGGGAGCGAAGAGAGTGAACCGTAGTGCCAAGATAACAAATGAGATGAAAAAAAAAAGGGGGGGGGGGTGGCTGGAGTCCGACCCTCGACCACGGAATTGATTATGCGAGTGAATGTAATAACAACAGCAACTGTGTCGTCCTTCTTCTACTGCTACTGTTGTTGTTGTTGTTGTGGTGGTGGTGGTGGTGTTGTGGCACCTGGTGGTGTGTTGCGGTGGCATTGCTAGAAGTTGGAATCGCATCAGGAGAGGTGCGCAACAATAATAACCAGTTCGTGACGAATTACCCCGTTTGGGGAACTTGAAGAGACCAAAGGCACACACAAAGAAAGTTAAAAGCCAGCACTGCACGCTCCATGTATGATAATGTCCATACAGCAGTACTGTATCGTCCCTCCCGTAAGCGACCTGAAATCCTGCTCCAGGCCTCATCCTTGCCCTGGCGGGGCACGTGATGGGAAGAAAGGCGAGGCAACAGCATCAGGGTTTTGATTAGAGCGATGCCAGGCCGGAAGTAGGCACAAAAAAAAGGAGAGTTGGACTTCGTACGTTCTCTTGTAGGTTTCGTGTTTTTTTGTGGCTTTCCCTTGGTTTTATTCTGCTTTCTTGGAATGTTTACGAGTGATCGATGAGTCGGTACGACTTAGGTCACAGACTTGTTGTTTTCGTTGTCGGATGAATAGCTCAATGTCGTTTCCCGAAAATGCCGACTGTCCTGTTTATTTAGGTGGGTTTCCATTCATGCGGGAAGTGCGTTTAAAGCCCCAAAACTGCCTCCCTATACTAAATCCAAGTAATTTTGTCCCCGAAAACGGTTTTTCGGTGGTCAAGGCGTTAATGTGGGATACACTTTTTCTTTTCTTGGGCGCCCTCCCCCCCGGGGGAAGCCAACTTGGTTCGCTTCGCGCGCTTGGCTTGAGTCGGCAAGTCGGCTGGCCATCAGCTAGCTGCTTGCTGGTTCCGTCAGCCGACTTGCCGGCTGAAAGACAGCAGTGTTAGGGTATTAGTGGGGTATTAGTCCGTTTGACCACTTGCAAAAGGTTAACCAATACGAGCTTACCCAAACTAAGCCTTATTATAACAACAGTCATTCGGCTAACTGGCACGTATCTGGTACCGATTAGTTGTCAATCGTCTAACAATAATGTTGCCGACTCACAGGTCTAGTGATGGACGTTGAACCTCATCAAGCTGCACATCGATCGCCGGATGGATGGCAAACACAATTAGTTAGTAACGTACATAAAAGGATTATACGCAAACACAACAAGAAAAAGAAGAAAGAGTGGGGAGAAATATGCATTGGAAATATGTTGCATGCGCGGCGGCTAAAAGGGTAATTTCTTCTTCGGATACGTCACAGCAGTGGTATACGATTATAAAACTACGATCGATCTGGGAATGAAGAGTTATCGGGTATTATATCGGTTACCGGGAATATCGGTTGCCGAGTATATCGGTTATCGGCCCCACCGGGGTAATAGGTTGCAGTAGTAATAGTAATAGTAGACGACCAAGGCTACGGAGGGCAAAGAGGAGGCGGTCAAGTCGGTCAAGGAAAAACGTCCATCCGTCAAGGGTGTCAAACCGATCGTTTCACACTAAACCTAGTAGTTTGGCGTCAGTCAAGGTACCTGGTAAATTATTGGAAAATTGCCGTCGGTCGAGGGGTCAAAGTGCCGTCTTCTGATCGTTCCCCACTAAAATCTAGTAGTTTGGCGCCAGTCAAGGTAAATTATTGGAAAATTGTCGTCTCGTCGGTCAATGGGGTCAAAGTGCCGTCTCCTGGCCTCGTTGACGGAGGGGGGGTACTCCCTTTTTACACTACCGGCTTTCCCCCACTCGCACTATTATTAATATTAATAGTGAATATGTACTCACGGAAGAAAGCACAGAAGAACGCAATTTGGTGGAGCGTTTTTGAGCGCAGCGTAACTTTTTTCTCATTCCACTGCGAAATCATATCGCAAAATGGGAGCAGTGACGAAAGCTCAAGGTCGCAAAGGAACAGGGAGGTAGGTCACTTGTGCGAGTGGCTCCCAGCCACTGCGAAGAAGGACCCCGAGCATGACCCCCCCGCGCATTCGTAGCCTTTGCCTGCCAGGCGCTAAAGACTAACCCTAACCTCGTCTGCGCTGGCCGGTGTTATTATTATACCAGGTATAAATTAAAATACACTCCATGTATGTGTACCTGGTACTGGATTAGCTTTCACTACAACATGTTACAGCAGTAGTTGTTCTTTTTCTTGTTTTTTTTTGTCCGATTTTCAACTTGTGACACTCCCAAGATTTCAACCCAACTTGATCCCGAACGGGAATCTTATACGTACGTACGATGTATATGTATGTATACATGATATTAGACGGGTAGTCTATGTTCTCGCAATGTGTACGGATAGGTACGCAACACGGAATAATGCAGCAGTGCAGTTCCTATAAAAATATAACATTGCTACTGACTTTTATTGGACTCTTTTACGGGGTATGCGGAGATACATATGTTTTCGGCCTCGTGTCCTATTTTTATATTTATTTGCGATTTTATTATTTGAGAAAAAAAATACACTCCATCCAGCTGTGAGATCGAAGATCTTGTCGAAAACTCATTTTTGCAAGCAGTGTGTGATACTCCGATCGCGCGTATTGCTGGGTGTGTGTCATCAAGGGTACGATTTCTCGGTCGGCGAATCCCCTTGGAACTACGGACAGCTATTAATAGTGTAGCTTGTCCCAGGGTCATACGTAGCTGTTTTGTTTTGTTTTGATCCTCCGCCGCGGATGGGGGCAAAAATTAAGCGTAATAAGCTCACCACACTTCCACGTATTTTCATGCATGTATATTCGCAATTCGGCGCTACGAGTATGTAGCTGGCGTATCCTTCAGTTAACCTGGTAACGACAGCGATAGCGCGAGCTGTCCCTGCCGGCGGTCACCGTTACTGCTCCAGCAGCACGAGCTGCCGTTGTATACGGGTGCGTATGTCGACCCGACCTGACCCTGGGGAACAGGTGTGGTGGAGATAGCCACCCGGAATGTCATCTTTCCGGGTAGTGTGGGAGTTGCGCAGGCTCACCCACTAACGAAACCCCCGGCCGAAAGAAAACAGCCTGACGCCGGACTTGGTCCAGTTACTGTCCACCCTATGATACCCATTCGGGCGTTGGTCCCCGGATCTAGTCTGTGCGAATATCCATCTATTCTATCTCTCCGATTCTCTAGATCTGGAACGTTTTTGTTCGGACTTTTGTTTTGTTTTGTTTTTTTGTTCTTCAAGAATGTACATTCATTCGTTGTATTTTCAAAAAAAACATGTTTCTGTCGATTTGTTACTCTTTAGTAGCTGGTACGAATTAACTTACGCTGTTGTTGCCGTTGGTGTCACATCGATGGAAGCAATCTATTTATGGTCCGAGATCGAGCCCAAGTGTTTTGTTTTTTTGTCCGTAGTCACTACAACGGGCTCAAACGTGCCTGCCACCTCTGGCTCGAGGCCGCAGTTGGCTAGGCCCGCCCCTCTCCCCCGCTGTCACGCCTTGGTTGTCGTATTCTCAGCGTTTACCCCAAACGTTTCCTCTATGTGTACCCTTCGCGTTGGTCTTTGCGTTATGGCGTAGGTCTTAGCGTTATGACGTTGGTCTTATCGTTGGTCTCTTAACGCTGATCTTACCGTTATAAAGTTGGTCTTAGCGTCAAAACGTTGATCGTGTTAATAGATTTTTTCGTTTGGCTTATGTCCAGTAACTCCCGAACGATGTGTAACTTTCAACCCCTTTAGAGCCCGAAACTCTCCCCTACACAAATCCCAAGCAATGTGTCGCCGAAAACGGGTTTCCAGTTGCTAAGGCGTTAACCCGTTTTGGGCCCCAGGCAACCAAAAACACGCCAAAACCCTAGCGGTCGCCTTGCCGCCAACGGCGTCACCCCCTGCCCAGGCCCAAGAAGGGGCGCACTTATCTGTTGCTTGCCTTAGCCATTTGACCGTTGACCACGCTTCCCCTTCGAGACGGAGCAACTTTCCCACTCCTAACGAGGAGACGCAAGCCTCCAACGTTTGGCCGCTCTGCACGTTTCTTCCATTGCCTTAGAAAAATATGTGAACAAAACTCCTTCCTCTTTGGCTGTCTGTGGCCACCCCCCCGAGAGAAGATGGGGGGGGGGGGGGGGGGGGAGTGCGATGACAGCGGTAGTGCCATGCTCCGCGCACTGTCGGCAATGTCCGCCTGGTGTGGTTGGGAACCCGTGCACTCCGTACGTCAGGACCTTCGTGCTGGTTCGTAGTGGCAGATTTGTCACCGTCACTGATTTTTGTTTTCGTTTTCGTTTTTCCCCGCTTAAGTTGCAAACGTTTTACGAAATCTCGAGTTAAAAGTAAGTTTTCTCCGCGTTGATGGTAGAAAAAATGCGCCATCTTATTACTACGTCCTAGTAACCAGCTGTTTAATATCGCGCTTTGATGCACTCTAAGACTTGTGTTGGACGAACAGGAGTATGTATGGTGTTGGCGTCGTCCTTCCTGCCCCTTCACTTCGGTGTGCTACGTGATGATCTCGTAAAATGCTGGACCGCCGCTCGTACACCGAGCAACAACAGTTGTTGGTGGTGGTGGTGGTGTTGTCAATATTGTTGTCTATGTTGTCGTCGTCGTTGTTGTTGTTGTTGTCATTATTGTTGTTGTTGTTGTTGTCGTCGTCGTCGTCGTCGTCGTCGTCGTCGTCGTCGTCGTCGTCGTCGTCGTCGTCGTCGTTGTTGTTGTTGTTGTTGTTGTTGTTGTTGTTGTTGTTGTTGTTGTTGTTGTTGTTGTGGTGGTGGTGGTGGTGGTGGTGGTGGTGGTGGTGGTTGTCGTTGTTGTTGTTGTTGTTATCGTTGTGGTTGTTGTTGTTGTCGTTCTCAGACCGACTTATCACTGCCTTGCTCAAGCCCGTAGTCACAGGATATAAAAGTCTAGTTCCCTTCTGTAAAAGCATTGTTGTGTACCCCGCTTGCTCTGTGTATACACGAGTGTGCTATTTGAATAGGGCGGCATTCAGCTTGGCGAGGGGGCTCTTCAGGGAAAGGTTGTTGCCAATGCTGTTTTCCGTTGCCGTGTTTCGCTGTGTTTGCATAGTACCGACCCTCCCGTGACTTAAGAAAGAGCCCCACACGAAGTTAGCCTCAAAATTACTAGCGCTGTTCACGGGTCGGGCCAAGCCTCGCGGGCCGGATCGAGTCTGGTTGGTCCTACCCACCCCCCGCTTTTTTTTATTTGTCGACATCTCACCCGATCCGACCCGTCAGGTTCTGAAAACCTTATTTGACCCGACCCGTGAGGTTCTGAAAACCTTCTTTGACCCGACCCGACCCGACCCGTGAGGTTCTGAAAATCGCCTGCCGCGACCCGACCCGACCCAACCCGACCCAACCCGACCCAACCCGTGAGATTTGGAAAAGCTCTTGACACTCGCGGGTCCGGTCGTGAACCGTGAACAGACAGCCCTGAAAAATACGGCGAAACAAGAAAACGGGCAGCTCGTTATACTAACGTTGGTAGAGGACTCACCATTTCTCAAGTATGATACGATATCTAGGTTAAAGACCACAACCAATACCTCGCTTTCTTAGGAGAGCGGGCGGTGCCTGCACGCTTGTTCAATAGGGTGGCGTACTCCAAATCCCTCCCTGTACTAACTTCAAGTAATGTTCACCCCCAAAAGGTTTCCAGTTGTACAGGCGTCAAAGGGGGTGAGGGGGGGGGGATACCCCGGTTTTTCGCCACTGGATTTGAACCACTCGCGCGAGTGATTTGTACCTCACTGATACTAACAAAAATACTTTTCGATTATTTGCGCGGTACAGCACAATAGCTCGTATAACCCATTTCCCCTAATTTTAGGAGTTCCAACCTAACGGCGTTATTTTCTACGTTTATTTTCGTTTTCACATGCCTGGCCTTGCCTGAGGCAAGATGAGCAAGATAGGCGCGAAAAGCGCGTTCAGGCACTCTGTTTTCAGAAAAGGGTCATTCAGGCATTATTGCAGGCATGCTTCGAATGCCTGGGCCTAGCTAGCTATAACCATTCCAATGTGAATTCATATCGCTAACAAATTGAAACGGCACCAAAGTTTTCAAGACCGCGAAGGAAGAGGAGGGTCACTCGCGCGCGTGAGCCCGAGCCACTGCCAAAAGAAAGACCCCAAAAGCGACCCCCCCGACCACCACCGTGGCTTTGCTCTTTGCTCTTGTTCTTGCTCTTGTTCTTTTTGGTGTTGTTCATCTCCCCTTGCTGTGTTTGTACAATGTCTCTCGCCGCGA
Source organism: Undaria pinnatifida (assembly GCA_012845835.1). Classification (NCBI taxonomy): domain Eukaryota; class Phaeophyceae; order Laminariales; family Alariaceae; genus Undaria; species Undaria pinnatifida. The sequence continues at coordinate 12,510,720 of JABAKD010000019.1, forward strand.
TAATGTGGGTCTAGCATTTTTTTCGCTAATATAATATTTTTCTGACAGGACAGGACGAGGCGCTCCTTAACCCCCCTTCAGCGCGCCCCCAAAGTCCCTGCATGTACTAACTTCATGTAAATGAGGGTTTCCAGTGGTGAAGGCGTTATAACCCGTACTTAACCCATACTAGGATGCTTTTTTTTCCGGCATATGTGTGTTTTTCCTTTTTTTTTCATGTATGTATGTGCCTGCAGGCCAATGGATGGTTTGTTTTTGTTCCATTGGGTTGCACTTTTGGGCTATTAAAAAAAAAAAAAATGAGAGCATTAAAAAAAAAAAAAAAATGGGAGTGCGCCTCTACCGAGGCGTGTTTGTGTTCGGTGGCGTGTTCCATGGCCGGGGGGTGAGGCTGTAATGTTCCGGAGCTCTCGGCGAGTCTCGCGTTTTGAGGCCGACACTGGCCTGCAGCAAGCAGTCCATCCAAGGCTCCGTTTTTTGCTCGTGGTTTATTTTTTGTTCGTGTCCCATGTGTTCCTTGTTCTTGACAACATTTTTGCTTCGCCGCCTGGTGTTTGACTAGGTGGCGTTCGCCTTGGCGTGGGGGCTGTTCGGGAGCTTTTGGTGCCGCGTTTTGAGGCTGACGCTCGCCTACAGTCCAAAACTCAGGCGGAAGGTGCCGTGGCTCATGTCGGTGAGTTGCAGCAGCGGCAAGTATCTATGGAAAAAAATAACCTTCTTGAAGCTCTCCCCGCATGGATGGGTCTTCCATAACGTTGGAAAACCCCCAACACAAAGGTCGTGTGTCATGGCGGCGATGGTGTTGGTGGCTGTGATAGCTGTGTGATGGAGTGCCATACCAGGTGCCTGGTATGTCACACGGGTGCATATTCTTGTGACGTATGGCGATAGTCGACACATGTCGTACGTCGAGCTACATAGTAGTAGTGTGTACCAGTTGTCAGCTTAGATATATTTCTCCCTCCGTAGATGTCACCCAGATCTAGGGTCACCTGTCTGAGCAGGCGTTTCTCCCCCTCCCCACTACGGTACGTGCCTTCTTTTTTCCTCGCGAGAAGACTTCAACCCTTTCTTGCCTCGTCGTCTCTCGCATCGAATTGGCAAACAACACTTACATTCGAACGATTTTGGGGTTGTAGGACCGCAGTCCCAATTTGGGAACAAGTCACTTGAAAATAGAGTCAGAGATAGGTTTCTGTACACTTCAGTACTAAAGAGGTTGAAGAGTTCCCGGTCATTCGTGGTACTTTTCGGCCGAAAATCTCGATCGTACCGCGAGTCGGCGATGTCTGTGTGATAGAGCGCTATATTCGGGCCGTCTTTCTAACGAATACAAGAACTGATGTTGAGAATGGTCGGCGCAAACTAAGTTTTGTTTTTTGCGGAACGTGAGCATTCATCAAAAACCCAGACTTTGAAATCGTTTTGAAATTAAATTTAAATCCGTAAGAATGATGATGATGGTGATGATGATGATGATGATGATGATGATGATGATGATGATGATGATGATGGTGATGATGATGATGATGATGATGATGATGATGATGATGATGATGATGATGATGATGATGATGATGATGATGATGGTGATGGTGATGGTGATGGTGATGGTGATGGTGATGATGATGATGATGATGATGATGATGAATGATGATGATGTCGATGATAATGATGGTGATGATGATGATCATCATCATGATGATCATGATGATCATGATGGATGATGATGATGATGATGATGTCAGGACTCCTGCCAAAATAAAATTAAGTACTTCGAAGTATATACTTATCGATTTTTTGACAAAGACGTGGTGTTTCAGAATTTCAAAATGTCAGCAATCGCGACGTTTTTTTCAGGAGTTGTGTGTTTTTTTTCTCGCTCGCTAGGGACGACCCTTACTTGTATAGCGTAGAAAAGATGCTTTGTCTCGAAAGGGATGCGTGGTAAATAGTCAAATGACTATTAATAAGGCAAGCAACAAATGAGTACGCCCCCCCTCCCCCTCCCCCCCAGACCTCCAGGAATGGAAAGTATGAGCATTTGACGCCCTCCCTCCGCCTCCGCCCCCTCTCCCCCTTCCGACTCCAGGAACGATTGCTGATAGTTCTAAGCATTTTATTTGCCCTCTCTGGAGCGATTCTGCCATGGTACAGGGCTAAAACCATTGTCAAGGGTGGTGTTTTCGACATCCTGTGAGTGCTCAAAATACAAGAATAAACATAAACGTTCCACACATCTCGGACAGATCACGATCTACAGCAGTAGATCATCTACAGCAGATCCTGTACCTGCGTCGTCGCCCCCCCCCCCCCCCCGCCCCCTCCCCCCCTCCTTTTTGTTTTAATGCCCCGGCGGATGGGAGGAAATAAAGCTTGATCTCACCATACTTTCCACCCGTTGTCATGCCATGTGGTGTTTCGATTTAACTCAAATTGTATTCGCAATTCAGCGCTATGTAGCTGGCGTATCCTTCAGTTGCCGCGGCAATTTCAGCGCGAGCTGTCCCTGCCGGCCGGCGGTCACCGTCACTACTCCAGCGACGCAAGCTGCCGCCGCATGTAGAGACGCGTGCGTATGCCGACCCGACTTGATCCCTGGGGATCATTTGCGGTGGAAATAGCCACCCGGGACGTCGTCGCTCGGAGTATTGTGGGACTTGCGCGAGCTCACCCACTAACGCAACCCCCGGCCATGAGAAAACAGCCTGACGCTGGACTTGGTCCAGTTACGGCCATTCGGGCGTTGGTCCTCGTTTGTTGCCTGCCTCATGAGATGCTGTGCACGATTTGTGTACAGGTAGAGGATGCATGTCCGACCCAGAGAACGTGTGTCAGGTCATGCTGATCTCGTGAGAGTCCCACGCGCCTGGTTGTAGGGTGTACTGTATACTTCGCGGGTACCCTACCTTGAGTATCGCCTGAAACAGTCACATGTGGTACCCGGATCCCCTATGGTATACCTGGTACCTGCGGTACCCGGATACCCTACGGTACGAGTAGAGTATACCTGGTGCCTGTGGTACCCGGACACCCTAGAGTATACTTGGTATTAATACGAGGTATTCCGTACCCAGGGTCGATTTCGACTACACACGTTTGATCTTATTATCCTAACTGCGACAGCTGTGATGAGTTCGAAAAAAAGTAGGGTCGATACTCATCTTTGCGAGCTGCGTGATACGGCGGCCGCTCGTTTTATTGCAGGTGTATTGTCCTTTAGATGTGTACATGACTCCGGTGCATGTTGCCGGGGTGAACAGCAACAACCAAAAACGATTACAGTAGTTGCCATACTTCCTCCATCCCTACGTCGTAAGTAGTAAGTTGTTTTGGTTGATCTTTGTTACCGCCTTTTACGACTGGAAACCCATTGTTGATGGCAAGTTACTTGGAATTTGTATAGGAGGGGTTTCGGGGCTCTATAGGGGTTAATGACAACATTATTTTATAGATAGATGCAGCACATTATTTGTTATTTCCCGGATTTTTCACGAATCGGATCGGAACAGGGGTGACCTGACACATCCCGTGAGACTTGAACACCTCCTGGCCCGACCCGACTCGACCCATGACATTTCAATCACCTCCTGATCCGGCCCGACTCGATCCGCGAGTTTTTGAAAAAAAAACTGCCCGGGCCCGTGGGCCGGATTATGACCCGCGAAAAGAAGCCCTGGTTATTTCAAAACTTGAAAAAAGAATAAAAAAAACTGCCAAATTTGTAGGTTTTGGGTTGTAACCTCGTTGTATCCTCGTTATAAACTTTATCAAATAACCACTTTCGGTTTTAAAGTTGAAAAAAAAACGTCCTAAAATTAGATTTTCTATAAAAATAAATTATTGGCATTTTTTTTTTGCGTTTGTTCTTCGATTTGCAATGTGTCCTTAGAAACCAATCGCTCCCAAATAAAACCTTGAAGAAACAGTTTTTTCTTCTGTTTTTTTAACCACTTTGTTTGTTTTGTTTTTTTCATCCTCCGGCAGATAGATGGGGAAAAATAAAGCTTAAGCTCACCACACTTCCACGTCCGCGTGTTGTTCCTTTGTTTCTTTCGTGGAACCAAAAACCAGGTTGCTCGTGCAGCAAAACGAAGCCGACCGGAACGTCTGGTCGTGGGTTTTACTCGGCGTCTGCTTGGTGCTGGTGCCTATCGTGTGGTGAGGCACTTTGTTTTTTTGTTTCATCCCACGTATTGTCCTCGCACTACTGTTCACTCTCCTCGCTCCTTCCCAGTAGTAGTAGTAGTAGTAACCCAGATCCGGGGTCACATAGCGGGCCCTCCTCCCCCCTCCGCACTACGGTACGTGCCTTCGTTTTTATCGCGAGAACAAACCAACATTTTTTGTTCCCCCTTGTCGACTCGCGTCGAAATGTGCCTACCCACGCTGCTATAAATAGGCGTTCTCAGCACTTGTCCTTTTTTTTTACCCACGCTGCTAGGCGTTCTCGGCACTTGTCCTTTTTTTTTACCCACGCTGCTAGGCGTTCTCAGTACCTTGTCCTTTTTTTTTGTGCTTCTTTGTAAAATTGATTCAAAGTCTCACCACGGTGGGAATCGAACTCGAGGACCAACGCTATTAATACTACGGAGGACGATAGTAAATAGGACCAAATATTGTTCGTAAAAATATATTAATATATAGGTTTTTGGGTTCACCGTAGGTCCTATTTACTAGGGTTCCCCGCAATGGTAGTATTCGAGGGTAAGCATTAGACCACCGGGGCGACCGGTTATCAGAAGCTACGAATAAATGTATTAATAGTATTATTTAGTATTTACACTAAGTCGTAGGGTAAATTAAAGAGGCCGGTCGTTTGCGGGTCATCCAGGCCTCTTTTGACTAATTGAAAAAAAAAAAAAAAAACGGGCCCCGCACATGACATGCCGATCAAAAAACGTTCAGCGCTTTTTACGGGGGTCAGGTCGTCGGAATTTTCTGAATTCGTGAGTGCTATGGTACCTATACCTCTGTACCAGGTATGAGTTTGCGTTTTGGCCCCTCGTTTTGTTGTTGTGCTTTCTGGTGTCGATCAAGCTTTAAGGTGCCCTTTGTTGTTTTTTTTCGTCTTTCGTTTTGTCCGCAGGCGAGTGGATGACATTTTCACGATCAGCAGGGAGCTGCTCTGCTTCGTCGTCATCGAGTTGCTGCAGAACAGTGAGTTGACCCAAAAACCTCGCGCTATCTCTCTACGCCACACCCGGCACAATGGGTTCCAGTTCAGTACTTGTACGTTAACAGGCTACGAATCGACGTGCTCCTAAGCCGGAAGCAACTTCGCACAAAACGCGAGGTAGAGTTCATGCGTAAGTAGGCTTTTCCTTCTTGAAGGGTTTCCCTTGATTTTATTTAAACTTTTCTGGGAATGTTTCACGCCTCGGCAGATCAAGACCTGCTAGATCGCAATCTAGATCATGTACGGCAGAAGATCCTTTTTTACCCGTTATGAGATTATGTGCAGGATCTGTTATGTATTGAGTACGGATCAATCCCAAGAAATGTTTTCTAGATCGTGCAGATCGTACGGCTCCCACGGGATAACACGAGCTAGATCATATTAAATATTCCGTCTTGGAAGATCTACATCACCAGGTCGGAGATAAGTGATCTGTCTCAGGTGTGGAATGCTTATGTTCGATCGACGTTGAGAAGCTCATCCTGCCTGCACATTGTCGGATGGCTAAAGGTAACATGAGCTAGATCATACAAATCTTCCTTGAAATATCTAGATCATCAAGTGAGGATATCATAGATCCTCTGTGCTCTGCCGGACGTATGGAATGATTGTATTGATCTATGTTGAAGCCCATGCTGTCTGTTTGGGTTGTTAAAATATACCAGTAATAGTATGATCCTATTCCAATGGGAGGCCTACTGCTGCTTGTGATACGTATCGATCGACAATTCCATACATCTATCCTAAGAACTAGTAGTCTTATTGTCCCAGTTTATATCAACCTGTTGATCAAAAATAATAGGTACATCAATCGACAATGTGGTACATTGTACATCATTGCCTATCCTAAAAGAGCCATATTCTGTTGTATTATAAAAATAAAAATACACTCCAGCTGTGAGATCGAATATTTTGTCGAAACTCATCTTTGCAAGCTGTGTGTGATACTCCGATCGTGCGTATTACGGGTTGTGTGTCCTCATTAAGGATATAGGTCGGCGACTCCCCTTGCAACTACAGTGTAGCTATCAGGGTCAACAGGGTGATGCTAGGCAGTCTGTGCGCGGAAACTATAAAACCCGCTTCTGAGGGGGACAAAATCTGACAGCTGTGGAACGGAATGCATCAATTTATCAAGTGAATCCTGTAAGTCGAATATCCGGTAAGGGGAGGGCGGAGTTTTTTAGGACGTGGGGGCCTGATTTTGATCAAAAGGGGGGCGAGATTTATGTACCAATTTACGTCAACGTATCGGTCGAAGACATACCAGGTAGTAATGATGGACAATTTCAGCCCCTCCTACCTGCTACGTATAATAGGTGACCAACGCAATCAATATGCATTGCATGCAATTCCAGAAAAATCATTGTTTCACGTCTTTCTATCAGATCATGATCTAGATAAAGATCAGATCAGATCAGATCAGATCGAGACACGTGCTACGATAGAGGTAGCACTTTTTGGGTGAATCGTTTTGTGCATGACATTGCTCCTTAACCCAAAGTCGTCTGAATTTCATTCTTTTTTGGCATTTTTTTTTTTTTTAGGTACCCCTAGGCCATAGGACCGACAATCGTGTTGCACCTTTCGTTTTTCTCAACATCGGTTTTTTTTGTTGTTTTTTTAGTATCAATAGGTTAGGATCAAGGGAAAAGAAAAGGTGCACCTCTACCGTAGCATGGGTCTAGATGATCTTGATCATAGATCATCTAGATCGTAGATCATCTAGATCATAGATCATCTAGATCATATCATCTAGGTTAGGAGCCTCGGAAAAGAAAAGGATGCACCTCTACCGTACCGTGGGTATAGATTATCTAGATCATAGATCGTCTAAATCATGGGTCATCTAGATCATCCACAGTACATCCCGTATCTGCTGTTGTGAGACGTGCTGGAATCTTTTTCTGCAGAGCACAGATTCAACTCCTTTACAAGCATGTGCTAGATAATGCAGATCGTTCGGCTCCCACCCGGTAACATGAGGTAGACCTCACAGCTCTTCCGTGAAAGATCTAGATCATCAAGTAAAGGTCCGATTATCCGTCCAAGGTTTTTTTTTTTTGCAACCTTGTTCCCCCCACCAAAAACGTGCGTTTTTTTTTGTCATTCATGCAACCAACCGGCCGGTCTTGTGGTTTTGTGCCACGAAACAACAAAAACATAACCCAAACCCTAACCCTACCCCTCTGCCTCTTTATTTTGTGTGTGTTGGCAGTTGCTACCAAAGCGGTGGAAGATCACGGGTCGGACGCAATATCGGAGTGGATCAACACCGAAAACATTCCGTTCGTCGGAGCCGTGGTCTTGTTCGGACTCATGTGAGACGCGTGTGCTTCAGTGGCACTTACCACTTGCTCGAGGAGCCCTTTCATTGGCCAACCATAGATGCGTGGTTTGGTAGAGAGGTAGCGCTTTTTCTTTTTTTTTTCCGAAACGGTTTCAGAATGAGGGGCATCCTTAGAACCCCGTTTTGGACTGCAGTCCCAATTTGGGGACAAATCGCTTGAAGATAGGGTGAGGTATAGGATTATGTACACTGCAGTACTTAAGGGGGAGTTAACCCTAACTCGTCGGTATGTGGCTACGTTTACGTGATTTTCGCTGGATACCTATAGGCCATGGGACTGTTTTTGACATCGGATAGTATTTTTTCGTTTCCCAAATCTGTTTTCTTTTAGAGAGGCTTACTAAAAGCACTGTTTTTGACATCGAGTAGTACTTTTTTTGTCCCAAATCTGTTTTTTTTTTTTGGAGCTAGGCTTAACAAAAGTTCCTTAAATTGAGATCATACTCTCCAGAAAAAAACAGGTGCATCTCTACCCCTAGCGTGTGCTTCTACAGATGTTTCGGGATTGTTTTTCATTGGTCAAACGCACGCGGACACACTAAATGTGCTGCACTCGGCGACGCGTGGTGCTATATGATACGATAGAGGTGCGCAAAGCACTTTTTTTTGTTACTCTTTTTGGTTACATTTTTTGTCTGAACGGCCGGGCGCGCTTCTTACCCCAACACCACGTCGAAAAAGGCAATTCTTGTGTTTTTGCCGTAAAACCCGTGGCATGCATACCCCTACAGGTTCATCGTGCTTCTTTTTTTCTCTTTTTTTTGCACTCTTTGTTCTTTGAAAGGATCTGTGTTTCGGTCAAGTGATGAGCCTACAATATAGAACAGGCGGCCCCTACGGTAGCATGCCTAGTCACACCCAGGAGGACCTGTTATCCTGCGCGGACCTGAGCCCTCCGAACCGACCCCCCGGGAACGTCAATAGCGGAACTTGCTACCTTGGGATGAAGTGAAGCACGGATGGTCGCCACCATTATTACTATTGATGGTGATGTGTTGTTGATGTTCGCCCTGGCAACACCCATTGAAGTAATATATATTCTCATTTTGGTTTGGCATGTGGGCGGGTCGGGTTGATAGAATGGCCACTCACGAGACATGCCACACTCGCGGCGAGAGCTTTTTCTCACCCTTTCCCTCCCTCTTTCCCCTCCCTCCCCCCCTCCCTCTCCCTCCCTCCCTCCTTCTCCCTCCCTCCCTCCCTCCCTTCCTCCCTCCCTCCCTCCCTCCCTCCCTCCTCCCCCTCCACTTCCCCATCCCTCCCATTCCATCCCATCCCATCCCATCCCATCTCATCCCCTTCTGCCGCCAGTGTTATTGACCCGTTGAGGCGACTGGCATTCAATCCTCTGACGAAGACATACCCTGCGTTTGCTAGAGCGCACGCCTCTAGAAGGGAAGCTGCCCTGAGGTGAGACATGCTGTTCAATACTATACTATTAATCGTCATACTTCGTATCAATACATTGGTGACAGCAGTCATGTAGGGTGACGATGATGATGATGATCACGATCATGATAATGATGATGGTGATGATGATGATGTTGATGATGATGATGATGATGATGATGATGACGATGGTGGGGGTGATGGTGGTGATGACGATGGTCATGATGAGGAGGAGGATAAGGACGATGGTGATGGTCACGGTGCTGGTGATAGCGGTAGATATGATGTGAGGGGAGCGGAACATCAAACTTAACACTACGTGATGTGAGCATCCCCGTTGTGCGGAGTTAGGGTTATCCAACCAGCACAACATGATCTTACTCGATAACCATTATGGTGACCGCCAAAAACAAAAACACAAAATAACGGTACCCTGGCTGTCTAGCTCACGCAGTGATTGGCATGTTTTATAGCGTCGTTGCCAACCAACGCCAACCCCAATGTACATATAATGGGGTGGGGTGGGGGGTGGGCCTTAGTTGGGGTTGGGAGGATGTTTCGGTTGTGGGGAGGGGGGTGCGCGGTGTCGGTTGGTATGCCCCGTCCAAGCTTCAAACGTCTTGGTCTGATGTTCCGCTCCCCTCACATCATATCTACCGCTATCACCAGACGTTTGAAGCTGGACGAGGCACACCAACCGACACCGCGCACCCCCCTCCCCACAACCGAAACATCCTCCCAACCCCAACTAAGGCCCACCCCCCACCCCACCCCATTATGTGTATATTGGGGTTGGCGTTGGTTGGCAACCATGCTACAAAACATGCCAATCACTGCGTGAGCTAGACAACCAGGGTGCCGTTTTTTTTGTGTTTTTGTTTTTGGCGGTCACCCTAACGGTTGTCGAGTTCGATCGTATCGTGCTGGGTGGATAACCCTAACTCCGCACAACGGGGATGCTCACATCACGTAGTGTTAATATGGTAAGGCACCCACGAGGCAATTACATAGCAACACCCATTGCTGTCTCTGGAGCGGCCACACCAGAAAACAAAGTAACTCATTGGCGATGTCATCCATAAGGAAGAAAGTAGGCACAAGGTGCCGAAGTCCGTCTTACGAGCGGTTATCGTAAGGATGCAGTCCATTCACCCTTCATGCGACCCGCCGAACACCTCACGGCGTATCGCGCTTGGTGCAAGCAATGCCTGGTTGGTGAAAATCCGACGTGCTCCGTCCCGGCATAGTAGGGATGCGAGGGTCTATGGTCATACGACTACGGCCGTGCGCGAACTGAGTACCTCACTCCACCCCGACCCCCGCCTTCTTTCTTAGCTGTAAAGAAAATGTTTCCATCCAAACAAACGGAGCCCAACTCCTTCAACGAATCCCGGTCTGCCTCCACGAGCGACAGGAACTTGGGGCAGAGCCCAACAGCTGCCTCTCCCCCATATAACCCCCCCCCCCCCCCCCCCCCCCAACCCCTGCTCCGCGTCGAAAGGGGTGCATGGTCAATGGTCAAGTTACTAAGGCATGCAACAATTGAGTACGCCCCAACCCCTCCCCCCCCGACCCAACCCCCACCACCTCAATCCCACGCTAACCCCATCCCCATCCTAACCCCGCCCTCGACGACCGCCCTCAACCCCCACTCCCACCTCCAGAGCTTTGAAGAATACCAGTCCGTCCGAACAGACCGAGCCCAACTCCTTCAACGACCCCGGCTCTGCCTCGGCGAGCGACATGAACGCGGCGAGGCGGCGAAGGTGGAGCTACGAGAGCCTCGCGGCGGTGCCGGAGATGGCTGTTGCATTCAGGGCGTTTTCTTTCAGAGCGCTGTGCCAGGAGTCGGTGCTGTTCCTCGAGGAGGTCTCCAAGTGAGTAGGAAGGGTTCCGAGCGAGGCGGGGGCGGGGGGTGGTCTTGATTTGTTGTCGACTGGGGATAGGACCGTCTGTACTTGGTTTCCTCCATGGCTCAATCATACCTCTTTATCTCCTGTGTTTCGCCGGCTGCTGCTACGCTTTGCTGCGTTGCTTGCTCCTCTCGCCTACGGATTTTGTTTTTACTGCTTTGCTTGCTGCTTCTTCGCTCTTCAAGGTACCAATGTGGCGACTATTCCTCGAGTTGCCCCGAAGACTGGGGACAGTGGTCTGCCTTTAGCGTTATCGTCACCAGGTTCATCGCCGACGGCTCACCGGACGAGATCAACATCAGGTAACAGGGGGGACGGGCGTGGGATAGAGGGGAGGGGGGTGTCGGGGGGGGGGTGCTCGTTGTCTCGCTTAGCTTTAGTGGTAAGACTGAAGCCCTTCGCATCCCTAGAATGTCGGGACGGAACGCGTCGGGTTTGACTGACCGGGAAGGCATTGCCAGGGGGGGCGGGGGGGGTCGTGTGGAGTCGTGGTCGCCCCTATCGACCTTTGGAGGCTACGAATTTTTGTGGCGTGATCTGTGCTTTGGGGTTCAACGAATGAGCGTTTTTGGTGTCACGGTCGGTTAACTCATTCCTTCAAATGAAACTCACCCGCTTGAAACTTGAAATCGACGACAGCATTTGGAAGTGCAGCGTAGTGTCGCGAGCTACCCCTACAACCGCCGCCGCTACCGCTGCCGCCTCGCTGAACTTTGTTTCGGGACTTTATCCTGAACCCACCCCGTACCTCCCTCGAATCTCCCGCCACCACCACGGCCAGTCACTGCCACCACCTCCGCTGAGTTTCGTTTGGTGAACCGCCTTTCGCTATTTTACGCTGAACCCCTTTCTCCTCTATGCAACCGCCAACCACCCCCTGCACGCGCTTACCCACCACCACCCCGCCTCTCATTAGTTTTTGCTGAAGCGCTCCCCAATCCCCCCCCTTCATACTATCTCCTCCGCCACTAGCTGCGGAGACATGGGGGAGGTGTTGGATATGCTCAGGCCCCCCCAAGCCCCTTTATCCCGTGCTTTCACGCTAAACCCCTCCCGTACTCTCCCCCAACCCCCCCCCCCCCCCCGTTCCCCGCCATATATACCGCTTCATTCGCTAGCCACGGGGACAAGAGGAAGATCTTGGACATGCAAAGGGCGGGCTCGCAAGTATTCAATACGCTGGAAGAGCACCAGAAAAGGTCGGTCGAAAGGCGACAAGCAAATGGCCTCAGAGCGTAACTTGGCCGCCCACCTCCTTATTTGCCTCCCTCCCTCCCTCCCTCCCTCCCTCCCTCCCTCCCTCCCTCCCTCCCTCCCTCCCTCCCTCCCTCTCTCGCCTCTCTCGCCTCTCCTCCCTCCCTCCCCCGCCTCCTTAATGGTGTTTACGATCTGTGTTTTATTTGTTTTCCTGTTTACCGTCCGATAATGTCCAGCATCATGACCTCACAGCTATCTATTAACGTAATGATTACCTGGAATTATTGCGACATCCGACTCCGCGCAGAATGAGCTCCATCGACGACATAACTCACAAATATCTAGCATGGTCACTGTCTAGCCTGTCCTACGGACTACGGCCGTGCATGATACGAGTATTGCTCTACTGTACTCCTCCCCCCCCCCGCCCCCGACTTCCCCCCCCCCCCGACTAAAACGTAAAAAGAAAATACAGGACGATATTTGGTGAGAGCTACGTAGAGGTCCGCTACACGCTCGTACCAACCTCCTCGCGCGGTTCTCGACCCTTACCCACAACCCCCCGATCCCCAACCCCTGCCTCGATCCCGATCCCGAATTCACTCCCAATCCAATCCCGATCCCAACTGCAATATCCCAATCCAATCTCGATTCTAACCCTTGTCGCAATCCCAATCCCTATCCTAACGCAATCCCGGTCCCAAATGCAATCCCCAACCCCTATCCAGCACAATTCCGATCCCAACCCCTATCCTAACACGATCCCGATCCCCAACGCAATCCGGATCCCAAATTCGATCCCAAACCAATCCCGATCCCAACCCCTGTCCCAATCCCGGCATCGAAATACAATGATAATTCACTCCCGATCCCAACCCCTGTCCCAATTTCAATCCCGATCCCGATCCCAAATGCCATCACAACCCAATGCCGATCCCAACCCCTGTCCCACTCTCGACCCCGTTTCCTATCATATTAATAACACGATCCCAATCCCAATCTCACCAAAACACACAGGACGGTGTTCGGCGAGAGCTACGTGGAGATCCGCTACATGCTCGAAACCAACCTCCTCACGCGGTTCCTCGAGACCAGAGAGTTCATGGACCAAGAAATGACCGCGCCCGCGCTGACGGTCGGCCGACGACGGCAGCGCCGGCCGAGCAGTATCCGGGACGGGGGGAGTGAGGCGGACCTTGAACTCGACATAAGGATGTCGGGGATGGAGGATGATAATAATGGTGGAGTTGGGGTTGAGATTTTGGATGAAGAGCAGCCGACGCCGAGGAGGTCGCGTCTGGACTTTCCCGAAATGGCTACGTTGTAGTGGGGATTACAGTAGGTTGGATTTTTTTTTACGAAGGCTGCTTTCTGGGATGGTCGTGCCTGTGATACGCATCGCGCGAGAATTCCGGCGGTGTCGTGCCTTGTGTGTTTAAAGAGGTCGCAGTCAGGTGGTCAGGCGGTAAAGTCTTGTCTCTCGGTATTAATAGTAGCAGCATGTGAGAGAAGGGACGATTTGTGCGCCTTCTCTCCCTTGTTACCGCTGTTGTTGGTGCTATTGTTGTCGCTGCTGTGCTGTTGTTGTCGTTGTTGTTGCTGTTTATGGCATTGTGATGGTAGTTTTTTGTTGTTGTGGTCGACATGCTCAATGACAGTAAAAACACTGGAATAGCTCGTATAGGTGGTCGTTGTTCATGGTATAGCAGTATCAAGGTGGGTGGTGTTCTTTTTTTCTGCCCCGTATGTCTGTCTGTACAGTAAGGAGAGTGGCAGGAGGGAATAGAGCAGTCTTCGTGTTGGGCAGCATAGCCAACTGACGAGAGTTTCTCCTTGATTGACAGCGTATGTATGTGTGTGAATGTGTGTATTATGTGTCCCACGTGTGTGTGCTTTTTCTTGTACATTATTTTAAAGGTGTGCGCAGTACGAGTAGGGTATCTACTCGGGCGTACCTGGGTGTATCAGACCTGGGTGTTTTCGCCGTACCCGGGTGTGTATCCGACATACCCGGTTGTTCGTACCCGGGTACACGGGTACGAATGTTTTCGCCGTACCCGGGTATGTACCCGTCACGCAGGTATTAATATCCGGATATGTACCCGGGTATCCCTAGAGCATGTACCCTGCTAAAAACCCACCCTTTGCATTAGTTTTGCAGTTTTGTTTTTCCTCAAAATTGGGAGACGGAGTTTCCTTTTAAGGTCGATTCGCCGGGCTGTTGTGTGTCTCCCTCTCCTTGGCCTTCCTTGAAAACCGCCCCGTACGGTATCCGTCTGTCCGGACCGATACATCCGGTATACCATACCGGGTTCATATGGCCATTGTTTTGTTTCGGGTGTTATTTTACGTTTACCTGGTATGTTGCACTATGAATAGTACGCATACTACTCCCTCTGTCGGTACGTAAACCCCATTGAAACTACACCACGTTCTCGGGGCCAAATTACTTGGGTTTAGTTTGGGATATGTTTTTAATATGTTCAAAACGGCTTGTAAAGAGGCGTTTTGCGGTAACTTTTGTTTCAGGGTGGCAGGCGCCCTATAAGGCCTTTTCTTTTGTGGTTTTCCGTGTCCCGCCGAAAATATCGATTTAATGTATTTCCTCGGCATTATCTCCACCGAACTGCTTATTTGTTGTATTTCCTTGGCCTTTATCTCCATCGAAACATTGATTTGTTGTGTTCCCTACGTCTCTTTACCCGTTCGGTTCGTACTATATAAGGGAGTTATGCATGGTAACTTACTCTTCGGAGTGGGATTAGAAGGGGGGTACAGTAACTGTTGTCCCGCGCTAATTTGGTACCATTTTGAACGGGGCTCGAGTTTAGGGCGGCGATAATCGCCAGTCAAGACGTCGCCGTACAGAGTACCACCCCCGGTATGCCAGGTCAATTCGGGTTTCCTCTTTAGTGAGTATACTACCATCTGGCAATGTATCGCACTGCCACGGAGCCACGATAGTGACAGCGTACAAGAGTGTTGGCATTACAGCTGCTGTATACTCGTAGAGGAAGAGGGAGAGTTGTACGAGTTATGGGTTGCTTTTTTTTCGCGGACTGCTGTGGGTGTGAAATGCAGAGCGCGATGGCGGGATTTTTGCATGAGGCGTGTGATGCCTGTTTCCCTTGGCTTTTGACGGGCCATCACGCGATCCGCGGGTCGGGGCATGGGGTTTCCAAAATCTCACGGATCGGGGCGGGTCGGATCAGTAGGTGTTTGAATTCTCAAGGGTCCGTTCAGGTCGGGAGGTTTTGTTTTCATAATCTAGCGGGTCGGATTATGGGTCAGGTCAGGAGGTGTCCGAACTCTCATGGGTCGGGTTGGGTCAGATGTCGACACAACTCAATTTTTTAGGCGGGTCGGGTACCCGCGAGGTTTGACCCGACCCGTGAACAGCCCTGCTAATTTGGAGCGGAAAACCGTGTCGGATAAAAACTGACGATTACACGCGTCGGCCAAAATCCGAATCAGCCATGGTCTCCCTGGGTAGGGATTGTGTCCGGTGGGGAACGGAAGGAGATGTGCGACACACACGCGCAGCACGATGATACGTGTGCTATCTGCTGCACGCTCATCCTCGAAGGTTGATAAGATTGTCCTTGTCGTTTGTTTGGTCGCTTTACCTGGGCCCTAAAAGGGTGAAGGATGGTTATCTTGCTACCTAGAAGTAGCCAGTGGCAATGGCCTACCGAGTTGCTGATCGGTAACATAGTCGCCTGCAGCCGCAGTATTTTGCCTCCATCGAGGGGTCGTATTAAGGATATAGCTGCCTTGCCACCCAGAAGGCGCCAGTATCCTACGGAGTCGCTGATCGATAACTTAGTCGCATATATGGACGCTTGACTACGCCTCCTTCATCGAGGAGGCGTGTAAAGAACAACCAACCTTGCTACATACCCAGGAGTGGCAGTGG
This sequence comes from Undaria pinnatifida, assembly GCA_012845835.1. Taxonomy (NCBI): domain Eukaryota; class Phaeophyceae; order Laminariales; family Alariaceae; genus Undaria; species Undaria pinnatifida. Next base: position 12,526,664 of record JABAKD010000019.1, read on the forward strand.
CCTACCGAATCGCTGATAGGTAACATAGTCGCCTGTAGCGAGTAAGCCAAAGCATGTCACCTCCATGGAGGGGTCGTATTAAGGATTACAACTTTGCTACCCAGCGGTGGCCAGGCGCCTGCTCAGTCGCTGATCGGTAGCACTGTCGCCTGTGGCGAATAGGCCACAGTATGTCACCTTCCATGGAGTGGTCGTGTTCACGACAAGTTCACTTGCTGACCAGCAGACTTGCTGACCAGCAGCAGTGGTGAGACGCCTACGTACTCAGTCGCTGATCGATAGCACTGTCACCAATAGCGAGTGGGCTACAACCCTCCAACTCCGTTGAGGAGTCGTATTACGGAAGAATTGATTTTTTGCCCAGCAGTAGCCAGTAGCCTACCGAGTCTCTGATGGGTAACGTGGTCGCCGGCAAGCGAGTAGGCCATAGCATGCCACCTTCCATCGACGGGTCGTGTTAAGGATAGCTACCTTGCTGCCCAGCAGGAGGAGCCAGTATGTTACCGAGTCACTGGCCGATGACATAGTCATCTGTAGCGAGTAGGCCACGGCATGTCTACGCCATCGAGGGGCCGTATCGTTGATAGCTACTTTGCTACCTAGAGTGGTTAGACGCCTGCTCAGCCGCTGATCGGTGGTACAGCCGCCTGTACCGAGTAGGCCACAGTATACCACCTTTTATCGAGGGGGCGTACTAAGGGTGTCCACCTTGCAGCAGCCACAACCGTGGCCTACCGAGTCACGGGTCGGTAACAAAATCGCCTGTGGCAAGTTTTGTCACCTCCATCGAGGGTTTATATTAAGAACAGCTACTTTGCTAACCAGAAGCAGCCAGTGAGTCGCACTGATCGGTCGAAGGTGCCTGTATGACAATCAGGCCACGTCAGCAGCGCAAGGTGATACGTAAGGCCGTACAAGCAGTGTGGTATGTCGAACGTCGATTTTAAAAGGCGCCTGTGTAGCGATTAGCCCACCGCAGCATCACAAGGTGATAAGTACGGCAGCACAAGCAGTGCGATGTGTCGAACGTCAAATTAGAATATGTGTGCGGCTTAATCCCACAAGGTGCGACGGCAGCGCAATGTGCAACATGTCGATCGTCGATTTAGTAGATGTGCAGCACAGTCAAGCTGTCGTTTCGTATTATCTAACGTACACCTGGTACGTGAGTACGTACCATCGGTCGGGCGTGCTCTTCTCAAGCCGAGATGCGGCACGGAGACAAAGCTGTTAACACATGAAAATACGAGTGTTGTTCGTTTGTGAGAGATTGAAGGGACCATCTATCGCCCTACCTTAACGATCGTCGTTTCTTCAAGATTTTTTTTGGTTTACCGAGAGATGCAAAAAAATGTTTGGATGTTCACCCGATTTGTTAATAGGAGATTGAAGGTGTTACTAGGGGGGGGGCTAGGTAAAAGCAGGCACACACGCCCACTTAAGGTCGGTTCCAACCTTTTTTTTTCAAGATACTGTCCAACTCTAATTAAAAAAAATCCCCCTAGGGCCGCTGTTTATGGTACCCCGATGTAGGCCATAGATCTTGATCTATACAAGATTCGCCTACGGTAAGATCTGTGTACACTGCATGTAGACGAATGTTGGATCTGACAATTTCGGAGATCGGAAAATCCACCGAAAAGGGGTGTTTCGTCCCGATCTCAGGCTGAGATCGGGACAAGGTACTTCTTCTCCAGATGTTGTCTCGAGGTTAGGCCGCAAATTTGCCCCCGCGCGCACACACGCACAGAACAGCAGTATTTCGCAAAGATGCGGCAGCACCCTGAGCCTATTGCCAAGAAGCTGCCGCTTGACCCTCGCGCACGTCGATCGCCATGGTCTGTAGCGTGCTGTGGCGCTGCGGCGCGTTTGTGTGTGTTTCGGCTTTTCGAAATTGTACAACCACACCTCTGAATAAACCAACGAATGTATTGAACATTGCTGTTGGCTCCTGCATCTAGACTCGTTTTTACGGCACACACTGCTTGGAAGTAAATGCTACGTCGGCATCTTGATCTTTAGGCGGCGAAAATAATGTCAGGAACGTATGTGACCTGGATCGGGGTGCCATAAGCAATGAACTAAGACGGGGGTGCAGTTGCCAAAGAGGGGAGATACCATGGACGATGTTGCTTGACCTCGACGTCGGGTAAATTAAATATTTTCCCTTTTCGTGAAAACGGTGGGGAATATAGATAGGGTGTTTGCGATGTACCAACTTTGGACGTGGGTAGGAGTGGGGATAGGACAACATACACTTTTAGTACATTGAAACCCCCGGCCATTTGTTCGTGGGTGAGCTCACGCAAGCCCCACACTACCCGGAATGATGCCGTTCCGGGTGGCTAGCTCCACCGCACCTGACCCTCAGGTCTCGGGACGACATGCTCACACATATCCGTATACAGCGGCAGCTTGCGCTGCCGGAGTAGTAAGGGGGACCGCCGGTAGGGACAGCTCGCGCTATCGCTATCATGGGAACTGAAGGAACACGCCAGAAAACCAGCTGGGTTGCGAATGCGATTGAGTTAAATTGGCACACGACGTGTATGAAAATACGTGGAAGTGTGGTGAGCTTACTACGCTTATATTTCCCCACCCGCCCGAGGATAACATACATAGAGTACATATGTTTAAACCGTCAAACGTCACGATGCAAAGCCATTCCAACCCACGGGAAAAGCGAGAGAAAAATGGTTACCGGAAAGCAACGCGTTTTTCCTACCCTTTTTTTTATTTTAGTAGCCTAATTTTTTTTCGTGGGTCGATTGGCCTTGGGCTATACCAGGTACTCACCGTCGGCGGTTCCAATGCCATTATTACGTTTTGTCCATATCCCAACAGGGTTTGGAAATCGCTGACACCGTCGTAACGAGTATTCGCGACTACGACGCTTGGTCGTTAACAAGATTGGTTGTTAACAAGTTCCCCTTCCGTCCTTTAGTCTTTCACAAGCTTCCCCTTTCGGCAAGACAACCGAGAGTATACTGTAAAGCGACTCGACGTGTGGTCGTTATCGAGTTTCCGTTTCAGACGTTTGGTCGTTACACAAGTTTGCAGTATTGTCAAGATAACGGGGAAAGATGTTTCGCGACTCTTAACATTTGGTCGTTATCAGATTTCCCCGCTGATGCTTGGTCGCTGTCAGGTCCACCCCACGACGTTTGGTCGTTAAAAGATTCCCCTTCGACAATTGGTCCTTTACAAGTTTTCCGTTTTGTCAAGATAACGGGGAACATTTGCTCGGCGACGAGGTTGCGTTCAGGCGTTTGGTCGTGAACAATTTTGCCGTTTCGTCAAGACAGCGGGGAATGATGTTCCGCGAGAACTCTGATGTTTTCGTCGCTAACGACTTTCACCTCTCACGCTTGGTCGTTAACGGGGTTCCCCTCCGATGTTTGGTCGTTCATCACTTCGCCGTTTCGTCAGGACAACGTGGGGAGAGTGAAAGATGCTTCGCGACTCCAATGTTTGGTTGCTAACTAACTTGACCGATATCCGGTCGTTGGCAGGTTCCCCTCCAACCCAAATGGTCGTTGCGAAGTTTCCCCATTCGTCAAGATGATGTGGAATGGTGTTTCGCGACTCTTGACGTTTGGCAGTTATCAGGTTTCCCTCCGAGGTTCGGTCGTTAAAAAAAATGTGGTTTCACCAAGATAACGGCGAATGGACAGTTAGCGAAATACTGAGTTTGGCTGAGTAGGATTTGAGCAGGAAAGCTTGTAATAATAGTATTGAAACCATCGAACGTCACAATCCAAGAACCAAACCCCAAACCACGAAAAAATCAGCGAAACATATAGGTTAGAAAATATGTGTTCCTGTCATACCCTTTTTTAGTTTCTAACCTAATTTTTGTCGCGGGCTGGTTGGGTTTTGGGTTTATAGTGACAGTTCGTCGGTTTCAACACTCCTTTTTTTCCCCCCTTTTTTCCAACCCTGAACAAAGAAATCGCAAACATCCTAACGATGTTTCGCGACTGACTTCGGCGTTTGGCCGTTAGCAAGAAGAACTCCGTCACTGACTCAAACATGCTCGCAAAGTAAGAGACCTCGGAACCACCCCTTCATTAATCGCCCCTACACTAAACCCCGTACGATGTGGCCAAACGTATGCATCTGCCTTGACACGCCCCAAAAAAGACCAGTAACGCGCCCTACAATAGAGGTTCTTGGCATTTTTTTTTCGAAGCGGTTTCTGACTGACGGGGGGTTCCTTGATTAAACCTCTTTGTAGCCCCCAAACCCCTTCCCACACTAATTCCAAGTGAATTGTCCTCCAAAAACGGGTTTCCACTTGTATAGGCGCGAACCTAAAAGTCGCGGTCGTCCGAGGAATTCCATTGCTTTTTTTTTTAGAAACATGTTTCGTTGCGTATGCCTGGGTCTTGGGAGAGTGTTCGCCGGGCAGCGCAGATCGTTTTTTACTCTTTTTTTTTCGCCCCCCGAATCAGTTTGGGTGAGAGCTCATCAAGTGGAGGGTACCTTACCTTGCCACTTATTCGAGAAAAGGGTTTGACAGATAGTCTTTAATTTATATATGCTCTGACCCTACTAAACTTCCACCAGAAATGACCACTTCTTCGAGACGATGGTTGACGCACACTGCGTAGGAGACGAAGGGGGGTTTCACCCTACATTGTGTTGGTTGCGTTTCATTGGGCCAACAGTGAAGAGCTTACCGCCTTTTCGAGACGATGGTTGCTGACGCAATGTAGGGTGAAACCCTCCACTTTTTTCGAGACGATGGTTGACGCACACTGCGTAGGAGACGAAGGGGGGTTTCACCCTACATACATTGTGCTTTGGTTGCGTTTCATTGGGTCAACAGTAAAAAGAGCTTACCGCCTTTTCGAGACGATGGTTGCTGACGCAATGCAGGGTGAAACGCTCCCCTTTTCGTCTCGTACACAGTGTGCGTCAACCATCGTCCCCGAAAAAGTGGTAAGCTCTGCACGAGGGTACCTTGACAATTATTCGAGAAAATGGTTAGTCTAGACGTATAGTCACTTAAGTTATGTATTCCTTGACAACGCCAACCCCAACCCTAACCCAATGAAACGCAGCCAACACAATGCAGGGTGAAACCCTCCCCTTCGTCTCCTACACAGTGTGCGTCGTCAACCATTTTCTCGAATAAGTGGTATACATAGGCCTTACCGGAGGCTCAAGTAATAGAAAAAATGAGGGGGGGGGGGGGGGGGGGGAAGAAGGTGGATCGCTCTATGTACCGCAGCAGCACGACACATGCCACACGGCGGTGGGGCGCCCCAACCATTTCTTTTTTGGACGTTCTTAGCAGGATGAGGAGTTCTATACCCAACAGAGAAGAGCTCACCATTTTTTCAAGACGATGGTTGACGCACACCGTGTACGAGACGAAGGGGAGGGTTTCACCCTACATTGTGTTGGTTGCGTTTCATTGGGTTAGGCTTCGGGTGGTTTAGGGTTAGAGTATACATGATTTGAAAAAGCATGTCAAACCATTTCCTCGAAAAAGCGATAAGGTACCATCTCATACCCAACCCCCCAAAACAAAAACGTTTAAAAAAAAAAAACAGTGAACGTGAAACGGATGAATAAAACGCATGGCCTGTCACATTGCAAGGGGAGTCGCCGACCTATATCCTTAATGAGGACACACAACCCGTAATACGCGCGATCGGAGTATCACACACAGCTTGCAAAGATGAGTTCCGACAAAATATTCGATCTCACAGCTGGAGTGAATTTTCATTTTTTATAATGATACCCCACCAAAAAACCAATTTCGGCAAAAAAAAAAAAAAGAATCGAAGATAAAGTGAAATCCCCGGTTGAAAAAAACGCATGGCCAATCATAGGCATAAACATGTAAATCTGCATTGTTCTTCCTGCAAAACGATAATAATAGCATTCCCCTCCGATTTGGGGTCAAGGTGCAGAGAGCCCCGTCCTTCAGACACGAAAAATATTGCCATACAAAAAAAGTCAGCGCTACCTCCACCGTATCACGTGTGTCACTAATTCCAAGTAATTTGTCCACAAAAACGGATTTCCCGCTGTAATAAAGGCTTCATCCCCAAATCGTCGGAATTTCGTTGTTTTTTTTTTGCGACGTGTTTCGTTGCATACCTGGGTCATGAGAGTGTTCAGCAGTCGTACGTTTTTTCCTCCCCCAGATAAGTTTTGGGTGACAGAGGTGTGGAACTCCTCAAATGAGGACATGAGGGGGAAGGGGGGGGCGGGGGGGGGGGGGGGGCGTACTGATTTGTTGCTTGTCTTGGCCATTTGACCAATGACGACGCGTGCTACAACAGAGGCAGCATTTTTCGTCTGAAATTTTGTTTCTGCACGACGGGGCTCCTTAACCCAAAATCGTCGGGAATCGGCCATTTTTTTTTTTCTTTTCTTGACTTTTCTCGTTGTGTACGTAGGCCATGGGGGATTATTTCATCCGATGTATGGAGGCTTTCTATTTTTCTCCCAGCTTGGCTTTCGGGGGAGGTCTTAAGCTCCGAAATTGAGAAACCCCAGAAGAAAAAGTGGCTTCTGACCACGCATCCCTTTCGAGACGGTGCACCGTTCCTACTCCCAATAGAGACTATCGAACAGAGACACCTCCAACATTTGGGTGCCCATTACGCTTCTTCCATATACTACATAGACACGGTTTGCTTATCCTATCCCCGTCCTGTTTCGCTTTTGCGGCCACCATCTATCTCCTAAGACAGCGGTCGTTTTATCGCTACTATTTAGTGAGGACATGAGAGGGGGGGGGGGGGGGGGAACTCTCTACCGCAGCATGCGTCCAGTCTCCTATTCATATAAAATTAAATACGCTCCAGCTGTGACACCGAAGATTTTTCGTCGAAAGTCATCTTTGTGCAGCTGTGTGTGATACTCCGATCGCGCGTATTACTGGGTGTGTGTCCTCGTTAAGGATATAGGTCGGCGACTCCCCTTAGAACTAGAGTAGCTGGTACCAGGGTCAACAGGGTGATGTTAATCAACCTGTGCGCGGAAACTATAAAACCCGTTTTTGAGGGGGACAAAATCTGACAGCTGTGGAAGGAAATGCATCAGTTTATCAAGTGTATCTTGTAAGTCGTATAACCGGTGAGGGGGCGGCGGAGTTTTTAATTTGTGAAAGATTCGCTATTTATGCCACGGATATACTAGTACCATGGCTGTTGCGTTGTGTGTTTCTTTGGTCGGTTCTGTTGGTTTTGGTAGTGATGGAGAGAGGGATTTTTGTCATGGGGGGGGGAGGGGGGTGTACTCATTTCACATATAACCGCAGTCTTGGGGGGGGGCGAGGGGGGGGGGAAGGGGGGGGGGAGGGGGGGTGAGGCCCGTTTCTGGCATTTTATGGATGAGCTTTTTTTGGTTGGTCGTGGACGATGGAAAAACAGGCGTTATAGTATTCGTGACGGGGAAGCAATAGTAGGGCAGTACATACGACTATAGGTAAGCGTTTAATCGTGGAAAGGGATGGTGGTGCCAATCAAGAGGGGTTCCAGCCCTTTCTCTAAGAGACCAGGAAGGGACGGGACGGCAATAACTTCTGTACAGTTTGCTTTTTTTCGGGTTAGTGACAGGGAACGTCCCCCTCCCTCCCCCCCGCGCGCCCACTCGCCCGCCCGCCCAATCCACCATCCCCGCCCTGCGTGGACAAAGGTGTTTTCTAGTTGGCGTCTCGACTCACCACCGTTGGCGGTAGAACGCCAACGGGGACTGTGGGAAACCCCTCCCGCGATGATCGAGTTAAGGAAGTTTTGAGTAATTCAACGTTTATGGGAGAGCGGGTAAGGGGGGAGGATCTCAGTTTGTGCATGGCCGTAATCGTATGACCGGGGGGAGAGGGGGGGGTTGTCGCGTGGCCCCTGTGTTTTAGAGTGGGAGGGGTGGGTCGTCATGTGGCCCCTGTTTTTGGTGGGGTAGATGGTGGTGTACGCCGAGCAGAAGGGCAGTCACCCTCCCAGTTTATCTTATGGGGGGAGGGGGGGGGGGGGAGGGGTCACGCGTAACACCGAGTCACTGCAAAAAAAGCCTCCAGAAGTGATCCCTCTGTCGTGTAGCTGCGGCTTCACCCAAAAACTGAGTGGCGCTGGGGTACCCTGTTTAGGAGCGTCCATGACAAGAGAAAACGGACTCAAAGCGGTCAAATTGTCTTGTCACTGACCACGGCGGCGGAAGGAGTAGCACCACCACTTCATTACCCGGTTTGAGCCACTCGCACGAGTGACTCTCTGGCTCACGGACTTGAAGGCTTTATTGGTCGACCGTTTCTGCGCAGTATCTCTAGCTTCTACCATTCAATTCCGGTTCATATCGAAGAAATTAAGCAGCACGAAAGATAGGGGGGACCGCAACTAAAAATAGACGGCTCACTCGCGCGAGTGACTCCGAGCCACTGTGGCCCCTCCCCCCAAAAAAGCGACTCCCCTACCGTGCGCACCCTTGGTCCATGTCTTTTGAATCCTATATCCAAAACCTGCTTGATGCCGAATCTGAGATAAGAACGGCATGGAGATAAGAGCGACGACACTTTTTGCCCGTTCTGAGGGGCTCTTGTACCGGGTACCCCAATGTATTGCCTTAATACTGTAGATAAAGCAGTACACCTTTTAAAAAACGAGGCGGCCGGTGTATCACGCAGCTTGCAAAGATGAGTATCGACCCTAAATTAGCCGAACTCGTGGTAAGATATATATATATTATATATATATATATGTATTTGAATGAAAGTGCGACCCGGATGGACAATCCCGCGGCCGTTAACAGGTTTAAGATGCGTGCTACGATGATATAGGTGCTGCACCACTTTTTCCTTAATACTACCCCTCAATTTGGGAGCTTAACCCCTTTAGAGCCCCCGAACCCCTCCCTATATACTAAATCCAAGAGATGCTGTCCCCAAAAACGGGTTTCCAGTTGTAAAGGGGTTAAGACCTCTCCCAAAAACTGATTTGGGGAGAGCACTAAAACTGCTACGTACCGGATGAAAATCCCATGGCCTAGCTAGGTACACAACGAGAGTCATCAGTTCGAAACAAGAATGGCCTACGAGTATTATTTACTTTTTTTCCGACGATTTTGCCCAGGTTAAGGAGCCCCGTAATTCAGAAAATATTTCGGACGAAAGAAAAGCGCTACCTCCATCGTAGCACGCGTAAAAAAAAATATCCTAGGAAAAGCGTGTAGGGTAGTCGCAACGATGTTGGCTGGCTATTCAGTTGAAGAGCCACGTCAACGCAAAAACAATATTTCGGCCAGGAATTGCCGACCGCGTGGGCATATTGATGCGTGCGACCGTATATCCGGTCGATCTCTGCTATCCCGCCGATCCAGGGGGGGGGGTATCCCGCCGGTCCAGGGGGGGGGGGTACTCTTTTGTTGCTTGCCTTAATCATTTGACGGTTGACCACGCATCCCTTTCGAGACGGAGCACCGTTCCTACTCCGAATAGAGACACCTCCAACAGCTGGGTGCTCATTGCACTTTTTCCATATACTTCATAAGTACTGTTTTGTTTATCATATCCCATGCCTGTTTCACCGTCTGTGGCCACCATCTATCTCCTAGGATAGCGATCGTTTTATCGCTACTCTCTAATCTACCAAACTCTTCCATGTCACGTTCGTCAAATTTCATCATACCCTCTAAAGCATCCCGTTGTTTCTTGTATATTTCACATTCTCCTACTCTGTGAGCCGGCGACCAACAGGAGGGACCAAAAGCCGAGACGAGGAGTGTGCTCCGAAGAGCAGTGTCGTCCGCACGTAGTTGGAAGGTATCGTCCGTGTGGTACGTGCCCGGCGACCAACAGAAGGGATCTCTGCCATCTCACTGTTGTTGTGGTCGCCGTTGTAGGAGGAACGGCCCTCCCTTCATTGAGAAGCCACCCGTGAAGGAACAGGGGTTGTGGGCTCGGTGGAAAGCAAAAGCAAAATCGCTGCGAAAAAAAAAATTCGGAGAGATTGGAGGAACGCTCTGCCACAATAGCGAGTCAAGCTTAAGACGACGCCATGTGTAAGGTTATTGGGCGGGGACACAGAGTGCCCCCTGCAGGTCTGCCAATTGAGCAGGTCCTCGGAAGGTACTCACTTTCTTAGTCTTATTCAAATTCGGAAAGTAGAGGCCGTATCTTAACATGTGTCTCGAAACAACACAACGGGCGTTCATACGAAGAAGTGCACGTAGTAGTACAGGGTCCATCCCATGCTGCCTCTCAGTGGCCACGAAAAAAAAAAATTGCTGCGAGCGAGTAACACACTTACTTTTATCGATTGGCGTACTCGCGAGAAGAGAACTTATTTATCATAATTAATTAGTCATTTGACCATTGACCACGCATGCACACCTCCCTTTCGGGACGGAGCTTCAGGGGGCGGGGGGGGGGGGGGGGGGGTAAATATTGTGCTAACAATGACGACTAATACAACAACAAACAGCATCGGCCACACGAAGCACCCGGGCTGTTGCACGAAATAACTGTTCAAGCGGTCGTTGTTGTTGTTGTCTCACATTAACTCTTGTCAAGATCTAGAGTCCGTGTGCACACAAAGGTGCTGGAGCCCTAGGAAGATCCGAAAAACCAAATGAAATCGAAATTCGTTCGGGAAATGCAGAATATTATCGAAGTATGAGAAAATATGGGTTTTGTACGTACGTAAGAAGTTTGACCAATCAGATCAATGCGGTAATTTACAGTTGTATGAACGATAGCATAGGGTGCACCTGGCCCAGCTGTGTAGGCAACGACCTGCACGCGGAGCGCGTAGGGGAGCAGTCAGAGCTACAGGTCCAAGGTGTACTACAGACTAGTTCCACAAAAAGATTTGCGAGGACGTCACGTACGGCCGCGCATTGGTATTTAATCTGCGTTTCGCTGGCGAAATTTTGGGGCTTCGTATTGCACCGCTTAGTGTTGTTCTCGAACACCCAAAAAAAAAAAAATCGGATTATTCACGATCTCACGTTCGCGCGCGCGGGGGGTTGGACCAGTGTTAACGGTGACACGGATTTTAATTCCGCGCCACCGTCCGAGCTCGGCCACGTGCTTCGTGAGGTTTTACTACGAGTAATGTTTTTGAGGCAGACCGACGGTAGTAGTGCTCGAATTCTCTTGTGCCGTGTGGACGTCAAAGATGCGTTTCGACAGGCTTTGGTTGACCCGGCAGGTGCGCCGGTTTTCGGTTACGTGTTCGGCGATCGCGTCGTCGTGGATTTACGCTTGCAATTTGGGTGGCGTAATAGCCCGGTGTTTTGGGGGTTGATGGCATCCGCGCTCGAGCATGCTCACACCCACTCTACGTAGTTTCAAGGCGCAGATGTTCCCAACAAGGGGCTGCTGCCGTCGCGCACGTCGGAATTTCCCCGCCGAGGGGGGTTCCAGTTGTGTCTATCCCAGGTGATTGTGGGCCTGTTTCTGGCTCTGGTGGCAACGCCGGGAACTACTTCTTTGTGAGATATTTCGTAGATGATGGCATTCTCGTCGAGTTGCAATGGTGGCCGGACGGTCGCCGTTGTTTGCGCGCTGTCCAGTCACTAGCATCGGACCATTTTCGATTGTTGGGCGAACGTGGTATCTCTGATCCGCCCCTCCTGTCTGCCAGAAAAATCACTGACTGGGACACGCAACTGGAGGTGTTGGATTGGACCATTCACACGGAGGCGCTTACGGTTATGTTGCCGTCCCATAAGCGCCTTGAGCTGCAAAATCTCCTTGCGGAGTGGCCCTCGTCTCGTACATCTGCTTCAGCGAAGCAGGTGTGCAGCTCGTTGGCTTCCTTATACATGTCTCTTTGCTGTGCGTCCGGGGCGGTTTTTCGTGAACCGTTTGTTGGCTTCGGTGGGTATGCCGCGCATATCTGCCGGAGCTGATTTTGGTTTTCGTACGGCCAACCCCGGGCGGCTCCTCGTCTTGGGACCCGGGTTTCAAGGGGACCTCGAGTTTTGGCGGTGGTTTGTTGAGGAGGGATTGGACGCGCGCGGAGGAACCTTGTCGGCTCCGATGTATCATTTGCTTGAGCGCCCCTCCCAACGTACTCTGTGTTCGGATGCATCCAAAACCGCCGACGGGGTTTCTGCCTTGAAACTGGGGTATACTGGAGATACGATCTTGACGCCGGGGAACGATCTCGCTTTTGCGGGTCGAGCAAGTCAGTTGCAGGCGACAACGATATATCGATTAACGTCCTCGAACTGCTAGGTATGGTCGTCTCCGCGTGGGTCCTCGTATCTCCGTGTGCCGGGCGCCCGGCCGCGTTGGAGAACCGCGTGTTGTGGCGACAACAAAGCAGCCGCAGAGTGGGTGCGGCGTTGTCGAGCTGGGAAGCAGCCGAGATCGGGTGCGTTGATGCGCCTCCTTGGTGTGCTCGAATTGTCCTCTGGTTGGTACTTTGACGCGAAACACGCACGGGGTATTTTTAACGTTGCCGCTGACGGTATCTCACGCTGGGATCGCGCTTCCGTCCTCGTTAATCTGCGTGCTGTTTGACCGGAAATTCCGTGGCAGAAGCAGGATCTGGGGGCCGCGGGCATATCCCTATGTACTTCGGTGTTCGCCTCGAACTCATGCGACACGCCATTGCGGCCTCGTCTGAACGCACTTATCAGGGGCATTTTGGCGCATGGTTAGAATTTCGGGTGCGTTGTGGCTTGCCAGTGTTTCTCGAGCGTTGCCGAGATGGCATGGTCAACGTGTGGCATGTGTTTGAGTACGTCGCGTACGCCTTTTCGACCAAGAAATTGCGGTCGGCAACTACTGAGAGCCACTTGTCAGCGATCAAGTTTTTCCACCGTATTTCGAGAGGTTTTGAGATCGACACCACTCATCCCGTGATTGCTAATGCCCTTAAAGGCGCCGCCCGTTTGCATGCCGACGTCGGCAACCAGGCAACCGTGCGGCGGCCCGTTTCGCGGGATATGCTGCTCGCGGGCGAGAAGCTGATCCCCACGTGGCGTGCCGGGGGTCGTGTGTTGTGGCTTGCCCTGTGTGCTTCGTTCTGCCTCTTGACTCGCGCGTCAGAAACGTTTGCGGAAACCCGGTTACGAGTGCACGAGACTTATTGCTTGCGGCGTGCTGATGTTGCCTTCTTTCGCGGAAATAGTCAGCTTACCGTTGCGCAGTGGTCAACCGCGGATCGTGTTGAGGTTTGGTTCGCGGGTCGAAGGGTGACCAACTGCGGAAAGGAGTGGTTGTCACGCGTGTGCGAAAGGGCCCGTCGATGCGCGTGGGGGAAGGTGGCGGCGCCGTCAATCTAATGATCGAATTGATGTCTTGTTACTTGTTTCTTCCCTCTTCGGCCCCCTTGGTTGCGTTTGGCGTTGGTAATGGCAGATGGTCCATGTGGACACAACATCAAGCGGCGACAGCTTTGCGGAAAGTGGTTGCGTTCGCGGGTGTGCGTGCGGAGGAGTACGCCTTGCACTCCCTGAAGATTGGAGGCGCAACGCACTTGTCGGCGGGGGGTACAACACCGGAGGTGTTGCAGCGTGAGGGCCAATGGGCGTCCGAAGCTCATAAGACGTATGCCCGTAGTCACATATGCCAGTTGGGCAGCATGCGTTATGGTCCAGGAAGGAATTAGTGTTGGGGTCCAGCCGGGGCAGGGCACAGAGTGGGGGCGAGTTAGCCCACCCTTACATCTGACTAGTTAAGCAAACGCGGAATGACAAAGAAGTGCGTTATCCCGTGTGCACTCTACGACTCGCGAGTAGGGAGGGGCGGGGGGGTGAGACTACATTCGTAATACGGGTCAACTACCAGTTTGTGCTGGAGGCTGGCGTCGAGAATTGGATGTCGCCAGTTGGGTTGGGAATTGACTCGTGTATACGGATGTTAGCGTGGGGTTGCCGGCGGGGCAGCCCCGGGGGATTCTCATCTCCAACCCCCCTCTCCGAGCGGGGGGTTGCGCATTAATATAATACAACTTCGAAAGCAAAGTGCAAAGCAGAACATTATCGAAGTATGAGAAAATATGGGTTTTGTACGTGCGTAAGAAGTTTGACCAATCAGATCAATGCGGTAATTCATAGTCGTATGAGCGATAGCATTGGGTGCACCTGGCCCAGCTGTGTAGGCGACGACCTGCACGCGGAGCGCGCAGGGGAGCAGAGTCAGAGCTACAGGTCCAAGGTGCGATGCAGACTAGTTTAAGTTCCCACCCACCCGCCCGTGCTTTCGAGGGAGTCAGTGGAGGGGAAGTTAATCGGTCGCAGTAACGTTGCGCGTGTTTGTTACTGTTTTGGTAAACGTACCCGTTTTCGCTGAAGATGCGACGGGGTTTCGTAGACTGCCCAGGTTTGCGGTGGGGGCTAGCCGCATCAGTGTTATAGCGTGGTGCAAGGGGTGTTCGTTGTTGTGTGTGTGTTTTTTTTGTTTTTTTTTCAGCATGTGTAGTATCTGAGTATCCCTCCGTGCGGTGGGGTTACGTATGACTGTTTTACGCAGATATTATGAAAAATGAAAATACACTCCAGCTGTGAGATCGAAGATTTCGTCGAAACTCATCTTTGCAAGCTGTGTGTGATACTCCGATCGCGCGCATTACGAGTTGTGTGTGTGTTTTTTTTTTTTTTTTATCCTCCGGCGGATGGGGAAAAATAAAGCTTTAGCTCACCACACTTCCGCGTATTTTCATACGCGTCGTGTGTCGATTTAACTCAGTTGCTTTCGCAGCCCAACGCTAGCTGGCGCACCCTTCGAGTCCCATTGTAGGTATAGCGTAAGCTATCCCTATCATTGGTCCTCGTTACAACCCCGGCAGCGCAAGCTGCCGTTGTATACGGGTGCGTGTGTATGTCGACCCGGCCTGTCCCCTGAGGGTCAGGTTCGGTGGAGATAGCCACCCGGAATGTCATCTTTCCGGGTAGTGTGGGACTTGCGCAAGCTCACCCACTAACAAAACCCCTGGCCATGGGAGATAGCCTTCCGCCGGACTTGGTCCAGTTACGGTCCACCCTACCCATTCGGGCGTTGGTCCTCGGTACGAGTTGTGTGTCCTCATTAAGGATATATGCGCAGATATTATGTTGGCAGTTAACAGCGAACGTTGTGGCAGCGCATCGGCTCGGATTTAGCGCGCAAATCTGAAAGTGTGGGAGAGGGGAATTATCCCGTATGTTGGCAAGTAAGTGTATTTGTTTAATGCACATGGTGTGTGCATGCGTGCATATATATTACACGCGTGTGTGTGTACGTTTTTGTATGCTGCACGTTATAGGTGGTTGCCTCGTATATCTTCTTCGAGTTGCCAACGATTGTTCGTCGTTGGCTGTTGGCTGGCGTCGAGAGTTCGATGTCGCCAGTTGGGTTGGGAATTGACTCGTGTATACGGATGTTAGCGTGGGGTTGCCGGCGGGGCAGCCCAGGGGTGTTTTCATCTCCAACCCCCCTCTCCGGGCGGGGGGTTGCGCATTATTAATATTATAATGCAACTTCGAAAGCAAATACTTTAAGTGCAAAACTACGCTTTCCCGCCTAAAACGCACGATACGAAGAAGGCGCACAAGTGAAAAGGTCCACTGCTGTGTGCAAACTGAACTCACATGGCCGCGGGTATCCACTCAACTACAGCATAGAGTCCCCCGTTCCCACAACTAACCAACTCGCGGCTACAAACTACAGCCGTTGGGCTGCCTGCACCGTACGAAATACTCACAGCTGACATTTCTCGATTTTCATAGAAAATACCCATGATATAATACGAGTACTTGAAAAAAGAGGTATTAAATAGCTATTATTAATGGCACACTTTTTGGATGAAACATTTTTCTCTCCTCCCATCCAGCAGCTCAAGAATCGCAGGAGTCGCGTAGCATATGAACCAGATACTACGTACGTGGTGACTGCTGCTGATGATGACCTGCGCTGATTTTGTGCCCTCAACTTGCTACGAGACGTTTTTGAGCAGATCGCGCTCACTCTCTCGTCGTGTTTTAGGCCGCAAAATAATGCGTTGTGTGGGTCCTCAATATCTTGCCGCTAGCTCTCGCTTTACGTAGCCAAACTTTTTGGCGCGCTGTGGTACGTATGATACGAGCTTTGTTCCGTTTTTTGTCAGTGATGGTGGCTTCCTTGTCCACAAAACCCACTGCACATTATTATTGTCAAGCCCATGCATGCTTATCCCGCCAGCGAAGTCCATACGCTCGCTTGTCAGAGCATCTGGCATCCCGCATGCAGCAACTCGCATACCGCTTGCTTGCAGTGTACAGCATCTCGTATCTGCTCCCATACATCATCATCGTTGATCGTCAGCACAACGTACTTGTGGCGAGTGGCAGTTGCACTGGCGGCTGCTGCTGCCGCTGGTTTTACGATCGCGGATTTTTCTCGGATGCTGAAGCTTGGTAGCTTTGGCCGTGCCAGATAACAACGACGACAACCCCACCAGAACCCAAACCCGAACCCGAACGCCATGGGGTGACCTGCGCTTGGATGCTATGGCTCGTGAGGGCTGTACACAGCAGTAGGTTGGAGGACCCGGTTCAGATCGGGATGCTGCGGTCGAAAAACAAAAGATACGAACACACGATCTACGATCTCTACGTTCAAGCCCACGGTCGACAGTTATTCATTTTTTTTGTTTGGTTTAAATATAAGTACCGTTCATAATGTAAATTAATGACTAGAATAGACTAAACATTTATTATATTTACGTAAAAAGTGGCATATTTTCTATTTTCCTTTGTGTACATACATGCGTACTATAGTAAGGGTCCCCTTACTGTGCTTGTTTAATAGTGCCTTCTTCCGTTATAGTGCTGGTTTAATCGCTGGAACCCGCCAGTGTCTTGAACTTTTATTTTCAATACTTGTACACAATAGTGCTGGTGATCTTTATAATGCTGCTTATATAGGCTAGCATATACCGGCACTATACAGGGAAACCACCGCTTGAACTCTCACATCGATTTGTTTTCCCATTTTTTTCTTCTGTATTTCGTGTTTCGTGTCCCCTTTATCCCCACCCGTACATGTACCTCGTCCCAGCCTCAGCAGCGCGCCACGCTGCCATTGTCACACCTAGGTGGCAACCAGCCCTACCTCTGTTAGGGTGGGTGGTGGTTGGTCCTGTGGTGGTGTCGTACTTGTGGTACGCCGTCGTGATTTCGAGTTGGTACTAATTGCTGCTGCTGTCATTGTTGGTGCTGCTGCTGCTGCTGCTGCCGTTGTTGGTGCTGCTGGTGGTAGTAGTGCTGGTGGTGCTGGTGGTGGTATTGCTGTTGTTGGTGCTGCTGCTGTTAGTGCTGCTGCTGCTGCTGTTGGGTTGATCCCGATACATCACGGTACATCCTATGCGAGAGGAAGGGGTCGGCTTAAAAGGAGCTGCTGCTGTTGTTGGTTCCGCTCGTGCTGTTGTTGGTGGAGGTGGTGCTGCTGCTGGTAGTTTTTTTTTTTTGGAGGTGATCTCGATACTGCTATTCGAGGAAGGGACGCAAGGGTCTCGGCAATCAGAGGACAACCTATCCAACTAGCCGGACCCCCGGCGAGCCTTGGAGGTATACCGACAGAGCACGGACGGTCTCTCTAGCTGGTCGAAGGGCCGCCGCATCTTCCTCGGTTCGAGGAACTCCGAGCCATAATGGCGGAGGCCACAGGTGAGCGAGTTAGTTGCTACGATACGGCTACTGTATTCGAGAGGCCCTCCGGCAAATGGTCCCTTTCCATTGAGAAAATTATACGGGGATACCGGTGGTTTCACGTCAGAGTGCTTTGTTGTTTCGTTCTTTCGTTCACTCGTGTTCATCTCTGGCCCCAGAGGCGTCGGGCATGGGCTATGTATCCTTCACATAGGCTATATGCATACGAGTACTTCTGCTTGTAGTTCTAGTTGTGTTATCATCCTGCATCACGGGCCACAAAAGTCACAATTGGTGTGTCGCGCACAGCTTGCATGCACAACGAAAATTGAACGAACTATCAAAACGTTTGTTTTCCTTTTTCTTTCATGTAAAAAATAAATTCAAACCAAGATGGATAAAAATGACAAGATGTGTGTGATACAAGAATGAAGAACGACGAACGATCCAACCGCATTTTGACTGATTTGATTGATAGATTGATTGATTGATTGATTGCTGATTGACGTTTTGCGACCATCCTACCACCCGACCATCCGACCACCCCGCTCTCCCTTCTCTTCGCGCGACCCGTTGCCATGTCAGCGTGTGCTACCAGGCAGCCCTGCTGTTATCCCATCGAAGTAGATGCTCGTCGTGATGATGAAGGAGCGACCCAACTGCATCCCCATCGCATGATGTAGCGTTTCATTGACCAGTCATAACCCGCACACGCAAACTTGCACTTGGCACCCCTGATCCCACCCGTTTGTCTGGGACCTTGTTCCACCCGGACCTGGGCCCTCCAAGCTGCCACCGGGTGTATAAGTGAGGGCAGCTTACTATCAATACTTTTCCAAGAACATGGTTGTCATACACTTTGAACTACAGCACTACCACTACCACTTCTATCCACAATTATATTACCCTTAGCTTATAAGCCTTAGCTAGTAGTCTAGACTAATGATATTATAACAGTTAACCCTAACCAAACGCCATTCAAACCCAATCAACCAATGAATGTAGCGATAACCTAATTCGTCTCGCACATACAGCAGTAGCAGTGTGTCTCAACCCTTTTCTCGATTGTACATAAAAAATCCTTTTCTCGATTGTACATAAAAAGTGGTAATTTTTATAAAATAAAGTGGTAAGCTCTTCGTACGGTAAAAAAGTAGCCGCGGGCAGATGCGGCGTGCCCCTTTGTTCGTTGATTGGTTGATTGGTTGGCTGATTGGTTGGTTGATTGGTTGGTTGGCTTTTTGATTGACTGATGGATGATTGATGCGGCGTCCATCCGACCGCCGCACGCCCCCTGCCGTCTTCTCGCGACTCGTCATCATGTCATATTCAACGAGACAACAACAACGACAACAACAACAACAATTCATGTTGTGGCATCAGCGCCGCTGCTGCTATTCCATAAAAAAAAATGGTGCCGTCGTCGTGCTGGGTAACACGACCCAACTGCATCCCCATTGCATGATGCAGCGATTGCTTAATTGATTGGTTGAGTGATTGATGTTTACGCCGCGATCGACCGACCGCCCCTCCCTTCTCCTGTTCTCGGGACTCGTCATTGCTCCATCATCCTGTCGTGGTATCGGCGGCGCTGCTGTTATTCCATCAAAGATGCCGTCGTCGTGTTGGGTAACGCGACCCAACTGCATCCCCATCGCATGATGCAGCGATTGCTTATTTGATTGATGAGTGATCGACGTGTAGGTTTCGCGGCTATCGCACTGCCCTTCCCTTATCTTCCCGCGACTCGTCATCATCTCGGCATAGTGTGGTATTTAAGCGGGCCTAATGTTATTCCGTCAATTGTGCTCATCTTGATGAGGAGAAACGACTCAGCTGCATACATCCCTGATGCATCGATTGGTGGATATATTGAATGGTTGGTTATTTGATTGATGCTTGATGCGTTACGTTTCGACCGTCTAACCCTCCGCGCCTCATCCCCGATTCGTAAACCATGTTTACATATATACTCCGGAGTATATACTACTACGAAACGGGGACGTAGGAAATAATCGCAGCGGGTGATATCGACCAGCATGGTGTACAAACCCCAATCCCATTGGTTGATATAATAGCTGATTACGTGGAGTTGGTGAAGCCAGCGGAACCCGGACGATAGGGCCCCTTTCTCGCACCGGGCATCGTTTCAAACATCTACAACTCCGACCAACCGGGGTCGAAAACGGGTATCCCCCGCGACGATACCACGCCACGCCGTGTGGAATTCCCGACCGCAATGGCTGGCCCTAGATTGCCTGCGGCTCGTGAAGCCATCGGAACCTGGGAAAAATACGGCGTTACCAGGTTATCTTTCTCTTAACGCAATCGCCTACGGTTACACTCTCCCCCCCCCCCCCCCCCCCCCCCCTCCTCGTTCTGTCCCTCTATAACTCCATTGCTTGCGACTACCATTCCCCCCCCTTCCCCCCCGGCGCCGTCGCCGAACCGTCTACCAATAGCATAACTCAGTCGATTGTGATATGCGTATTTTCTATGTTTCGGCAACCCCGGGGGTTGGTGTCGTTTGGCAACGACGCCGTAAAACACGCCTCTCACTACGTGAGCTTGACCACCAGGGTACCGTCTTTTTTTTTCTCGCTTTAATGTTTTGGCGGTATCCGAGATGATGGTCGAGTTAGATCATGTCGTGCGGAGTGGAGAACCTTTACTCCGCGCAAGGGGGGAAGATGTTAGGTCTTGTGCATAGGGTAAGGTACCCACGAGGCAGTTGCATTGGAGTAACCCCATTGCTGTCTCTGGAAGTGGCCACACCAGAAAACAAATTAATTCGTTCGAACCTGCCACCCAGTGGAAGAAAGTAGGCACAAGGTGCGGACGTCCCGCCTCACAAGTGGTTCTAAGCACCTGGTAGGATGCAGCTCACCCTTCGTGCGACTTGGTGAACACCTCACGGCGCTTCGCGCTTGGTGCACGCGATGTCTGCCTGGTCGGTGAAACTCCGACGTGCTCCGTCCCGGGTTTTTAGACACGCAAGGGTCCATGTTATACGGCTATGCCATGAAATGAGCACACCCCCTGCCCTCCTCCCTTTTGTTTTCGCAACTCGCTATCCCGCCATCACGTGGTATCAAACGGCCCTGTTGTTTTCCCTCAGCGATTGATCGATCGATTGACTGATTGTGTGATTGATGATTGATGATCGATCCGACTGACAGGAGTTGTTGCGTCCACCCGACCGCCCCTCCGTTCCGTTCTCTCTCCCCGCGATTCGTTATCGTCGTGCCGTGATGTCGTATCAGGGGGGCCTGTTGTCATCCCGTTCATTCCGTTGGACCTCATCCCGCCGCCGCTCACCAAGACACAGATAGGTGAGAATCAGCGAGGGTGGGTATGGCATGGGCGTGGGTTTCTGCTTGTTGTTCGTTTCGCCGGCCAGTTTTCTGTGCTCTGCCGTATGCTGCACCTCTCTATTTATAGCAAAAGCAACTATTGGTAGTACCCGTCGTGTGTTTGTTTCTTTCTTCAGTGCAACTCCAACTTACCACGTACTCGCTCTGTCAAAAAGACTGTGTAGGTGTCCCCTCATCAAACACGCGTCCCGTACATGAACACCCGGTACCGCTCGTACTGCCCCAGATTTCCTACATTCGATCTTGCACATTACGTACGCATACTTACGTCTTGTACCGGGGATGAGCTCGAGCCACTCCCGGGGCAACTACCTTAGCCGTGGACCTACGTTATGTTGTAGTCACACAAACGACAAAACAAACTTATCCTCCCGCGTAGGCTTGGGGCTGCCTACAACTTAAGTATTGACAGCCGTAGTGCATAACTTCAATTGGGAAGGGCCAAAATGCGCCGCAAAAAATGTAAGGCAGCATCTTTCCTGCTGTGCTCGTTCATGTTCGTATTGCCTGTACCGTCGTACGTATAGGAGCAGCGTCGCCGTTTTACGGCACTGCAGCAGAGTACTTCTACCGGCCTACTACAACTACTGGTGATTGGCGGCAGTAGGACAAACACTCCCATATATACTTCCCATACGTATGAAGCTTCAATATCGCCACAAACCCCAGATTTCCTACGATCCATCTTTTGGTTCAAGTTTGGGCTACATAGACTAGTAGAATAGATGTAGAGGACCTGCACGTACTACAGTAGTACCCTTCAAAGGCAAGTCTCGTGTTATACCTGGCAGCGCGGCCTGCAAACTGGGAAACAAAACTGTACGGGTGATATGATGTGATGCATCGCATTTTCGCACACATGTTTGTACGACAGTGGCAGCCGATGGATGAGAAAAATTCCAACCTAACCCACAACCCAATCCGCATCCCAGGCCGACCCAACCCAACCTCCTACCCAACATAACAAAACATAACACAGCACGACACAACACAACACAACACAACACAACACAACACAACACAACACAACACAACACAACGCAACACAACGCAACACAACACAACACAACGCAACACAACACAACACAACACAACACAACACAACACAACACAAGCAACACAACACAACACAACACAACACAACACAACACACCACACCACAACACAACACAACACAACACAACACAACACAACACAACACAAAATTGATGTGAGGTCGCTCCTCATTACCACCAATTTCTTGTAATTGTTACGATATCTTTCGGAGATTCCGACGGTCGGGTGGGGCATGAAAAGTCGGGCACGCGTGGATGGAAACAGGAAAATGGGCCTGATTTTTTTTTGGCGCGGGAGGAAGTTAGAAACTAGCTTCGCACTTCACGCGTACATGCTCGGCAGTGGTAGCCGACGCAGAGAGAACAGGACGGCAACAAAGTTCGAAGTTAACCTTGATGTCAAAGAGACGAGAAGAAGAACAACCACAACTTCAGCGTACAACGGCGCTGGGTGTGGGTATTTATATCGTAATAGTTTGCGCCCCTCTGTAGTGCCGGTCGAGTAGTGCCGGATGCCCGCTATGGCGGCTGTGGAATCGCTTGGCACAGATGGGAACAACCGGTAGTGGTAGTGTGTGGAGTAGTGCCGGTTTCCGCTATAGTGCCGACAGTTCCCTCTATAGTGCACATACCCGGATCGTAGAGCGACCCCTGCTGCTGCTGCAGCCGCATAGTTTATAAGCAGTATCCTAGCCACCAAACGTCCAAAGAAAATTCGTGTAAAGTTCGTGTGGCCCTGGTTGGAATAATATGTGGACCAGAGGCAGGCAGAGATAACCAATTGGGATTGCTCGTACAGTCAGTGTGCTATAGTATCGACCGCTCAACTGGTCGAACTCAAAGCTGTTTGTTTTTAAACAGTGTAACAAATACCCCGATTTCAATGGCACCCCGTGTCAAACCGAAGCAAGCGCTCTTTTTTTATGAAAATATTTCAAGGACGTCAGCCGTGAGCTCGACGAATTTCGGGTCAATACTCATCTTTGCAAGCTGCGTTGTTGGTACTTGTAATATACTATGTGGTACACGTAGTATGTAGTGGAAAATGTAGTAGTATACCTGGTAGCTTTTAGTGTAGGCGGGACATGCATGCCGAATTGACCGCGAATGCTCCTATCTTTCGCTCCCTCAACCCTTTTAGAGTCCCCTAACCCCTTCCTATACTAAATCCAAGTATTTTTGTCCCCAAACACGGGTTTCCAGTTGTAAAAGGGTTAAATCGGGGTACCCACTTTACAACTATACTACGGCAGGCTCGCGTCATGTGTACCGCCTCTGCTGTTGAAGTAGTCCGCAGATGACCAGGGTGGCTTGGGGGGGGGGGGGGGGGGGGGGGGGCTCTTTCGCGTCTGCGTCGCGTCGGGTGTTCCCCCTCTCAATCTTGATGTCTTGGCCCGCCAGCCCAACCCCGCCGGGCCAAAATATTGTTCCGAAACAAACGTGATCGGCCTGTTTGCCTGACTTATCACATCATCACAGATAGATGACGTAACACTCACTCCCCGTAGATCATCCATCAGTTTTCGAAAAATGTTTCTTAGTACGAGTAGTGTTGTTCCGTAGGTGCCATGGATGGTATCGTACCAGTCTGGGCTACGGCAGCTAGTCTCCATCCAACAGGCCAGTCTCGAATTTAGATTTTTTTTTTTTTTATCCTCCGGCGGATGGGGAAAAATAAAGCTTTAGCTCACCACACTTCCGCGTATTTTCATGCGCGTCGTGTGTCGATTTAACTCAGTTGCTTTCGCAGCCCAACGCTAGCTGGCGCACCCTTCGAGTCCCATTGTAGGTATAGCATAAGCTGTCCCTATCAGTGGTGTTCGTTACAACCCCGGCAGCGCAAGCTGCCGTTGTATACGGGTGCAAAGTGGGTTGATTTGCGGTTGAAGTTTATTGTAGCGAAAAGAGTTATTTTTGTCAAATTCTTAGCTTAATATCTCGATATTGTCAGTTATGGCGAAGGTACATACGGGTTCAAGTCCCGTAAAAGGATTAATATAATTGAACATTGATTTTCTGTTCCTACTGGGGGCCAAATACAGCACGAATATAGGCCACAATTAAAACTGGCCTTCTACCTAACCCTGGTGCTCGGGAAAAGCGGCTTGTATTTGAACCCAGATTGTTGGTATTGTACGTATGTAACAGCGTTACATGTATGTGCATTTCCCCCTCCCTCCATTATTTTGTGCTTGCTGGCGACGCGTGCAAGGGCCGGGTGTTATGACAGGTATGGCAGAAGCGGGAAAAGAGTTGTGTGATGTAGCCGTCCGTAGCTATCAATAGTTTCTTGTTTCCGAGGTTTTCTTGAGGGCATGCCATGTACGATATGGTGAGTGATCAACGTTCAACCTCACCCTGCGCGTTACTATCGGATGGCAAGCACATTAACCCAATTCCAATTCTCAAGGTGTCCCTACCGTAGTCTAATTCCAAGTGGTTCGTCCCCATATCGGGAGTGCGGTGCTAAAAGACTTTATTATATTAATAGACATAATAAGCGCATAATACCCCTCGCCTTTTATCATGTATGACGCTGGAAGAAAACATCCCGCGCTGATTATTGGTATTATACGTATGTAACAGCGTTACATGTATGTGCATTTCTCCCTCCCTCCATTATTTTGTGCTTGCTGGCGACGCGTGCAAGGGCCGGGTGTTATGACAGGTATGGCAGAAGCGGAAAAAGAGTTGCGTGATGTAGCCGTCCGTAGCTATCAATAGTTTCTTGTTGTTTCCGAGGTTTTCTTGAGGGCATGCCATGTACGATATGGTGAGTAATCAACGTCCAACCTCACCCTGCGCATTATTATCGGATGGCAAGCACATTAACTCAATTCCAATTCCCAAGGTGTCCCTACCGTAGTCTAATTCCAAGTGGTTCGTCCCCATATCGGGAGTGCGGTGCTAAAAGAGTTAATTATTTATAGTAGACATAATAAGCGCATAATACCCCTCGCCTTATACTATGTATCACGCTGGAAGAAAACATCCCGCGCTGGTATTCTACAGTAGTAAGTGCTTTGTCCCCACACGCAAACAAACTTGGGTGGGAGTGGTGACAGTTGGAAAGGGTTAGCGTTAGCCTCGGGGCGGACACGATCGACTTTTTCGCTCACTCGCTTACTCGTAGGGTAAACGACCTTGCCTCGGTTTCTTATCCTCATCATATACCTGGTACCTGGTACCAAGCAATGAGGCGGTGTCCTCGCTGTGATGACCCTGGTGGCCCAGGGGATCTTCACGACTATCTGTCGGTTTCAGAATATTCCCCGCTCGGCGTCGGCTCTATCGTGCGGCACCGGACCGCCCGCGCCGCAACGACCGTGCCACGGCCACCGCTACACGTGTCAGCCCTCGGTGTGGTCCCCGGCGCAAAAAGGGGCGCCGACGCCGAACTCGGCGAGCGGGGGTGCTGTATGAAGTCCCTAACTATTTAATACGGAGCGCAGGTTTCTTCTATTTTGCTACCGGAACCTAAAACTAGCCTACTCTCAATCAGTTTTTCCCGAAAAACTGGGTATGATGCATATATATATATACGTAGTAAAGGCGCGCCAGCAAGGCACTGACTGTTATTTCTGGAGTGAGTCCCAGATTATTTGTATAACAAAATAAAACACGCTCCAGCTGTGAGAGATCGAAGGTTTCGTCGAAACTCATCTTTGCAAGCTGTGTGTGATACTCCTATCGCGCGTATTACTGGGTGTGTGTCGTCAGATTCTTGTTGTGACACCACCCTTGAACAACCTTGAGCATAGCAGGCTTTTAGACAGGATTTTGTGATGTAGCGCTCGCCGCCGATCACGTTTTGTCAAGTCTAATTTTTGATAGCGTCCGCCCAAAAGTTAACGTCACGTTCGCATTGGGCGCTTTCTTGTTTGTGGGCCTATACCGTACTGTTGCCAAGAGTTAGGGTTATTAGGCTGTCACCAGGTATGTTGTTAACACGGTTTCCTTTTTTGCTTGCGGCTTCGTCGTGCGCGTCAAATCTGTCAAAATAGAGCCACACCCGCACTATAGTGGGACACTCGAACTAAACAGGTATAGTGCGGTACCTTGGTATTCTGTAGGGCGAGGCCGCGATAAGCGGTTTCCACCGCACTAAAGTGGATCCCAGCGCTAAATGGAACCGCACTAACAGAGCCCAGCACTAAATGGTAGCGCACTATCGGAGCCCAGCAATAAATGGTACCGCACTAACGCGGTGCCACGACTGATGACGTATGCACCTATTTTTTCCCTGATTTTTTTTTGTTGTCCGACGCCAGAGTTATTGGCACCTGCCCTGAAATCAGGTACTATTGATAGATTATGGTGATGGTGAGTTCATGTGATGACAACCACAACTGTTAACAACTGCTTTTCGTTAATTAGTACACGATCTCTTCTTCTATCTTCTTTGTGGCTTCTTAAAAGGTACTTGTCGTCTGTCTTGCTGCGTGCTTCTTGTGCTACTCGAGAAAATGAATAAGGCTCGTAGTTTTTTGTTTCTTTCTATTTTTGCTCGTCCCATCATATGTGATATTTTCGCACTTTTTCTTTGTTTTTCTTCCCTCGTCACACATAACTCAGATCCAGGGTCACATAGCGGGTCCTCCTCCCCCCTGCCCACTACGGTACGCGCCATCGTTTTTATAGCGAGAAAACTTCGGCCCTTTTTTCCCTCGTCGACTCGCATCGAGTTGGCTCAATTCAAGCTGAGGTTGCTTGTTGCTACCTAATACAGAGCACAGACCCTTCCCCAGCATCAGCTTGCAAATATGAGCATCAACCTTCAAATTGATCGAACTCACAGCTGACGTATTTGAAGCATTTAAAAAAGAAAAGAAAAAGTGCCCGGCACGAAATCCATGTAGGGTATTTGTTGCCGAAAACTTGGGGTATGATATTGCTAAGGGGTTTCATTGTTATGAATAACATAATGACCCCTCTTTGATTGTGGCTATTTTTTTTTATCGCCTCTCACGTTCGCGATTCTTCTTCTCTCGTGAAAACGAACAGGGCTGGCTTGGTTTAAGCTGACATTCGGATGTTTCTTCATGGTGGTGGGCTTGGGCATCTTGGCGAGATTCTACTACGTTCGAAACGTGTTCGAGATCAAAGCGAGGTATGATATTACGATAAGATACTCGGTTAATACTGGCGTCTGTAACTCCCGCTATTAACGCCTTTGAGGCCTAGTCGTTGAGGACCTTACGTTTTGACCGAAAACAATAGAACTGCGATGTTATCAACAGTCTGAGGACTCGAACAGCGCATAGCAGCACAGGCGCCATTATGCTGCGCGCGCATCGTACAGCTCCGTACGCTGCAGTTCGTACGCCCCCCCCCCCCCCTCCACAGTACGGTGCACGCCTTCGCGAGACCTTAGCAGCTCGGCCTGCTGCTTGTTACCTCAGCAGCTCGGCCTGCTGTTTGTTGCCTTAGCAGCCGGCCTGCTATTTGTTACCTTAACAGCTTCGCCTGCTGCTTGTTACCTTAGCAGCTCGGCCTGCTGCTTGTTACCTTAGCGGCTCGGCCTGCTATGTTCGGCTGATGCTGTAATATTTGTGGTCACGTTTTGTGAATACTGTTTTTCCCTTTGAAGTTCCAAAGAGTTCAATGGGAACTCACACCGTCGGTGCGTTTTTGTAACTGTCGTGACCTGTGTGCGTTGGTGACAAGCAAGGATGACCCAACCCAACCCAACCCAACCCAACCCAACCCAACCCAACCCAACCCGGCCCAAACCAAACAAAAGCAACCCAAAGAGTAAGATTAAACGCAGGAAATCTGGGGCTTGTGGAGCGGGAATGGGTCTTGACATATTTGGAAGGCATATTTTCTTGCAGTAGTAGGGGGATACATCCGAGTGTGAGAGAGCGAGTTCCGTGGAGATGACCTGATATTTTCTGCTTCGCTGTCATGGGACGTTGTTGGTGTTGGTGTTGGTGTGTGCGCCCCATGATGGTTTGTGGTTGCTCTTTTTGGGGAGATCCGCTCGTCGGTTGTGGACTGACGCTTTTATCACCATAGAGATACCGGTATACAGCACCTTCTTTTTACTAAGGGCAGACGACAGAAAGCGGTATACCGCAACCATTCCGCGCCACCGTGCGGTACAGTGGAATACACCTAATAGATGTTTGGCCCCGATCCGCGATGCTGATTTGTCAACTCAGCCTCGTGCCGGTTCTTGACGCCAACCCCTTGCGGTACGTCGTACCGCGGCTTTTCAACTCGGCCGCCACCGCTTTCTGACGTGACCCATACCGCTTTCTGTCGGAAAGTATACCATGCGGACCGACTTTGCCCGTGGCTCTTCCCCCCCCACACCCTTTCAAATTTCAACCGAATCTCAACCATCGGCGCCACGTCGTGTAGACTGCGTGGCTACAAGACTACAGATAGAAGGCCATGTAGAAGACTACATCTGTCTCTAATATGCTCCCGATTATTTCAAGGTCCACATTTCAACACTCGAAAAAGCCGTTGTTTCGTACAAAACCAGTTGTGTACGACTATATTAATACAGATCGCACAATCACTTGAGTTTTTTTTTTTGCCGAGGCTCGGTTCTTATTCTTCTTATTTTTCAATGGGGCATATTTAATAGGTTTAGTGTTTGGGTAGTGAGTGCAGTATGCGGCATTTTCCTGGCATCTCAAGTTAGCCCAAGGTTTTTAACTACCAAATGTAAGTGGTGGCGTCTCTCTCCCCGCGTGGATTTCCACAGAATGCGGTGTAGGAATACGCAAGGCGGACGAGAGAGCGGTGTGTGTGCATCGTCAGGGTCGATGGTGGCGCCATCGGTAGCGAGGGTTTCAACAGAATGCGGCGTGCGAACGCGCATGGCGGACGCGAGGTGGTGTAAGTATGGGCCAAGAGGGTCGTGCGCGTGTAGCCAGCGGGATTGTCCACACTCTCCCCCTTCATCCCTTTGTCCCACCCCTTTGTCCGCCATTCATACATACATAATACATGCGTGTGCGTGTGCGTGGGGCGTGCGAGCTGTCTATGGTTGAGCAGCGGTTCGTGCTATGTGCCGAACAGAGATTTACATTATTGTGTTTTTTCAACCATTTTACCCCGGTGACGTCATTAGAGTTCCATCCATTGTTAAGCAAACTCGATAATGTAGGGACACCCGAAAATCGGACACGCAACTAGGATGAACATGAGCGATTTATGTTTTTCCGCGCCGTCAGAAGATGTGCTCCTGTGCTCCTGCTATTTTGTTTGTATCCTGAGAGCTAACAATAAATAGCTTGCACATACGACCTGGTAGGAATAAGGAACAAGCTGTGTCTCTCCGAACCAAAACCAGCTCTTCTCTCTACTATGTACGCACCTAATAAGACTTGTAGTGCGTGTGATATCAGTTTTGTTACTATTATTATTATTATTATTATTATTATTATTATTATTATTATTATTATTATTATTATTATTATTATTATATGACATTCCGGGTGGCTATCTCCACCGAAACTGACCCTCAGGGGACAGGCAGGGTCGACATACACACGCATCCGTACACAACGGCAGCTTGCGCTGCCGGGGTTGTAACGAAGACCACTGATAGGGACAGCTTACGCTATACCTACAATGGGACCCGAAGGGTGCGCCAGCTAGCGTTGGGCTGCGAAAGCAGCTGAAATAAATCGACACACGACGCGTATGAAAATACGTGGAAGTGTGGTGAGCTAAAGCTTTATTTTTCCCCATCCGCCGGAGGATGAAAAAAAAAAAGTTATTATTATTATTATTATTATTATTATTATTATTATTATTATTATTATTATTATTATTATCATCATTATTATCATCATTATTATTATTATCATTATTATCATTATTATTATCATCATCATCATTATTATTATTATTGTTATTATTATTATTAACATTATTATCAATATCATTATTGACATTATTATTAACATTATTATTAACATTATTATTGTTATTGTTATTACTCCAGTGTTTTTTTCTTTAGGAGATGGGTGGAGACGCCACGAAAATATAATTGCCGAGACAGCAGTACCGATCGGCAAACGCAGGGTCGTAATAAACCGCAATAACTGCTGCTCTGGTTTGCCACAGGGCTGTGAGCTGGCTGAGTATACTAAGTCGGAATTCGATGAGAATCGACGGGCATAAGAAAAAGCCGTAATGTGGGAAGTGCTGAACCATATGCGCGATAAAAATGAAGGCATGCACCCGGGGGGCGTAGAAGGGACTGCTGTAAGTCGGAATCCGATGAAAATTAACGAGCATAAAAAACGGAAGATGTGGAAAATGCCAAACCCTACGAGTTATGCGCATCAACACTGAAGGAATATTAATACTCCGAGTATTATATGTACTGGAGGGGAGAAGGGAAGACACGCGTGACCACGGCATATCCAGAAGTTCGCTTTGGGTAAAACTTGTTACTTGACCCCTTTAGAGCCCCAAAATCCCTCCCTATTTTAACTTCAAGTAAAATTGTCCCCAAAAAGGTTTCCAGTAGTGAATTGAGCTCGACACACACGCGCCACGATAGAGGCGCACCCCTTTTTGTCTTAATACTACCCCTCAATTTGGTAGCTTCAGATCTCTCGCCAAAAACTGTTTTTTGGAGGAAAAAAAAAAGACTACTGCTACTACCGTGTGAATAAAATCCCATTCATTGCCTTCGTACACGAACGAGAACCATGCAAAAGAAAATGGACAAATTTCCGACGGTTTTGGGTTAGCCCCTTGAGAGCCCCCGTACCCTTCCCTATACTAAATCCAAGTAATTTTGTCCCCAAAAACGGGTTTCCAGTTGTCAAGGGGTTAAGGAGCCACGTCATTCAGAAAAAAAAAATGGGACGAAAAAAGTGCCACCTCCATCGTTGCCCGCGTCAAGAAAAAGAAAAAAAAAAGGTTCGCTAACGAGTAATTAAATGGCTCATGGGTTAAAGTAATGCACCCCTACTTAATGTACTACTAGTCTCGTAGTAGTATTCCGACTTTTTTTTCTTGTTTTTTTGTTGTTAACACAACTTCTACTTTTCCAGCTTTTGGACAAGCCGTGGTCGCAGGTGTCGTCCTTTCTCCCCCCCCCCCCCGGGTTCTTGCCTTCAATCTTTATCGCGCATAGGGCTCAGCAACCCCACTGCTCGTCGATTTTTTCATCGAGTGTTGGTGCTAACTCACGGTCTCGCGCTTTCCGCAAGTCAATGAAAAAAAGTCCCCACAAATTTATACGAGTATGCACTCGGGGGGATTCGAACTCACGAAACTGACCTATTATACCAGGTTCGAGGATAACCTGATACGCTACCGTGGCGACCGATATGTTGTTGTTCTCACATTAAGTCGCACAATCAAGTCTGTGGAGGACAGGCTCCAGTCACTCTGGAGCTGAGGAATACCCCAGGGAAAAAACGCAAACAAACAAAGGTATACCTGGTACCAGGCCCTAACGCGAACACAGAGTAGGCCTAAGCCCTAACTCCTATGGGCTGGACGGCGTTTCTTTCCGCGTCACTTGCTGCGCGGTGGCTATTGCATGGCCAAATCGCTTTGCTGTACAAGATCTCCCTTCGGAGTGTGCTCATGAGAGCACAGCGGATGGGGGTGATGCAAAACGAAAGCAAAGAGTGATATAGATTTGAAACGCCTCTTTTCCCGCAACAACCCGCTGCCGAAACACAGCGCGAACCACTTCCTGTACGAACGCATACGGATGTTCAGCCCGTGTCAACACTGCTGAGCGGCGCACCCAGCCCCTAAGTAGTATGACGATATTATGTTAAACTGAAAAAAATATATATAATTGAAAAACAGTTTTCAGTCATGGATCGCTATCATTATTATTGTGCGCGTTCGAAGGTGACAGAGTGCAGTAGTGAAGGGAATTGGCGTGGAAAAGAACAGTGAGAATGTTTGGCTGGTGAGGGTCAGCCGGCGGTGGGTAATTTGTTCCAGCGACCCGGACTTCTATGGTCACCCCGTATAGTATCTCGGCGGCCGCTATCTCGATGTATCCAGCGTAGGCCGTGGGTAGAGCCATGATTTGCAAGTATTGCTGGACGGAGTGGTAGATTTGTGGGCTAGAACCTTGAACATGAATGGGTTCATTTCCAAACCCGTTTTGAATGTGTAGGAAGAAGTAGTCTTGGTTGGCATGGATGTGAGACACAATTTGTTGGCGAACTTGATGGTGATATTCTGGGTCGCCGAAAACTTTTCTGGCAATGGTTCTGAGCAGACAGGCACCATCACCAACCTCGTCGACAATATTCCACGAAGAAGGTGGTTGTGGTTGGTCAGGCGCGGGCAATGATGGACGGGAGGGAGGGTTTAAGTTCGGCGGTTGGTAAAAAATGGGGTTGAACTCCGGAAGCTTGTTGCCGGTGGCTGCCTCGATGAAGGGCGCATAGACGCAGTTGGCGACATGAGGCACGCCGTTGATGAGACGTTCTGGCTGCACCAGTAGGAGGACGCTGTTGCTAGAAGTGGTCCTGCTGAGAGCGACGTAAAGCTGACCATGGCAGAACACGTCAGATCGAAGATCTAGTCCGACGCGGGCAAGTGTTTGCCCCTGGCTTTTGTTTATTGTCATTGCGTAGCAAACACGCAGCGGAAACTGTCGGCGGTGGAAGCACATCCCTTGCCTGCCGACCTTAACCTCGAACAGAATGCGCGGCACTTTCACGAGCGGAGAACCTGGAGCGATGATTTCGACGTCAACAATTCGCGGCGAAATTGCGCGCACAATGCCTTTCCTTCCGTTGACGATACCGCTGTCGAAGTTCACATTTCTGATGAACATGACGATACAGCCAACTTTGAGGTCTAGTTGGTGCGGCGGTACCCCAGGAACGTCAATCTTCTCCAAGAATTCTACAGAGGTAACCTCCTCAATGTCTTTTGGGTTGGACTTGATGATTGTGTTGGAGCTTTTCAGAGAATGCAATTGGTTGGGCAAGAGATTGAGTATATGATCGTTGATCTTGTCGGTGCTGGCGTTAGTCGGCGACAGGATGCCCCAGTCGGCAAATTCTGCGGGCTGAGCGGTCAAAATGTCAGGATAAACAAAATCGATGAGCGTTTGGAACTCGGTGGTGCCACTCAATGAGCAAGTTGAGGGGAGAGAAGCAGTTGGATGGGATTCTGTATCGTGCTCCTCGGGTAGGGTGTATTCCAGCGGGATAACAACAGACTCGTCCGGAAGGGTTACAGGAGGTATCAAACCTTCACCTACCGCTCTGACAGTGCGCGAGTATGGTTTGTCTAGGCGGTCGCGCATGGACTGCACCAGGCGGAACCTCTGTAACTTACCCCAAAGATAGGAAGAGATAAGAGAAGCCTCGACGACGTCTGCAGGAGTACCAAAGACAACGACAGGCCCGACCTGTCGCCAGTCTCCTCCGAACAAAACTGTTGCGCCTCCGAACGGCTTGTCACAGCGGCGCAAGTCACGAAGAGTAAGATCTAAAGCTTCGGGTGCAAGCTTGTCACTCATAGGTATTTCGTCCCAAATAATGAGGTCGGCACGACGAAGAACTTCGGCACGTTCTGTTTCGGCCTTGACGTTGCACACAGAGCCCTGCACGAGGTTATCACCGAATGGGATTTTGAAGGTGGAGTGGGCTGTGAGACCCCCTGGTAAGAGAAGTGCAGCGATTCCTGTGGAAGCGGAGCACAGTACGAGGTTGCCCTTTGCTCTCAAGTCTGCCGAAATGGCGGTCATGGTGAAGGTCTTGCCCGAACCAGCCGGCGCGTCGATCATGAAAATGCCACCTGCCTTGTTCCGCACGGAGTTGACGACGGCATCGAAAACAGTCCTCTGTTCTGAATTCAACTTAGGTATGATGCCGTCAGCCTCTTGCCGCATGTCTTCACGGTTGAAGGCAGCGAGAAGCCGGTGGTATTCCGTGTCTGGATGCGAAACATGCGGCAAGCCGACGGAAGCGGTAGTCTTTCCGTGCTTGGCGAGCATTACATCGAGCTGCCTGAGCGCGCTGTCGGTGGCTGAAGATTCGGACATGCGGCACATGTAGTCGGTCATGAAGTGCTGCTTGTGAGTGTCCCACAGGTCGCGTGCCGGAGCACCTGCGATGATGAGCGTAACTAAAAGAGATCTGAGTTCCCGAGGAGTGGAGAAATTTAGAGCCTCTCTTAACGTAAGGTCGTACTCCTGTGCGTCTGCCACCAAGCCAAGTGCATGCGCTGCAGATTGGTGAGACTCGTGAAGGACGGCATCTACGGTGCGAATTTGCTCCCGGCTTTGCGAGGCGATGTGGTGCAGAAGAAGCCGAAGGTACCACACGTCGCCTGAGTCGGGCTTGAGAAAGTTAACACGGCAAACGCATTGAGAGCGTCGGCGGTACACGTAGTTGCCGTAGCCATCGATACGATTGGGCGTAGCGGTAGGGTCTGCGTCGTCGCTGTCGTAGCCATCGCTGTTGTCATCCTCAGACTCGTTCCGTTGTTGGTTACGGCGGCCACGTTTTCTCCGTCGCTGTTTCGGCTCGACGGTAAATTGTTCGAAATAGTCGAGGAAAGTGAGTTCGTCAAAAGGCTCTCCGGTAGGGCGTCTGAAATACCGCATGAGGTCAGTTTGGGAGTTCTTGGCCAATTCGCGGCGTTGCTCCGCTGTATCATCCTCGTCGTGGATTACGACTTGTTCGCCCTCGAGATGAACATAGAGCAGTATGACACCAGGAGAACGGCTTTGCATGTCGAAGCCAAAAATTCTCCACATTGCTTCAGAACTTGATATGTAGCGAATACTTTTGTACGCCTCTATCTCATCTCCGTCGTACATAATCCGTGCTTTGGCCATGTCCGGTCCTTTATAGCAGTATTTGTATATATAGGCAACTACTGCCATGGCCGTGACCAAATCAACGCCAATGTGACAATCGTATTTCATGAGAAGGTATGGATTGTAAGGCACAATGTAGCGGTTATCAATTTCGGTCTCAACGTACTGGTTGGCCCCATTTTTTTGCTTCATTGTAGCGGTATCTCGGTTGTCTAGACGTCGGTACTCGGCCCTTCCTGTCTTGGGGTCTGTTGCAAAATTGTCCCTGAATGGTTGAGGGTAGTGCTTTGAGCAGTGCTTTCTGTTCGTCTTGTGGTCTGTAGTCATGCATGGCGCGTTGGGGTTGAACTCCCCGCACTTTTGGTGTACCATGTACTTAATGACTTTTTCTCTCGGTTTTCCGCCGGCAATATATTCGTCCGGCAAGTTCGTCCACACCCACTTGCCCACCTCCTGACGAGCTTCAGGGCTCAGGCCGTCAAACCTTATTACAATATGACTGTGGGGCATGCCCCTTTTCTGAAATTCAATGACGGAGAGGTGATAAATCGCCTTCCCGTAGAGGTTGTTCTTCAGGTCGTTCATGATAGCTTTAAGCTTTATTTTGAAAACGCGGTTGCGCAGATCCGGTCGGTCCATCGCGCATTGTCCTGGCAGCAAATTAGCTTGAATTTCAGGCCAGAACCCGTTGCACGTAACAGTAACCATTAACGACGGTTTCCCTTTGCGTGTGACGACGGCCATGCCGTCAAGCTGTCTCTTTTTACGGTTTGCTGGTGACGCGTGAAATGCTGTCGGCAATTTTTTGCCCGTCGGAGTTGTGCCGACTGCACTTCGTAGAGCTTTGTATTGTGTGATTCTTTTCTGGCATTTGTTGGAACCGATGTAGTCTAGGGTGCTGTCCTCCTGTCTGGAATAAGCATCACATGCATATTCTTGAGCAAGGACGGAGAGTATGTGGAATACTTTTTCGCACAAAATTCGCTGGCGAACAAACGTCCAGATCTTGATTGGTTTGTCGCAAGTAGTTGAGAGGGTCCGAGAATCGTAGGGCGGGTCTTCTTTGTAGTAGCCTGGACTCCATCCTGGCTCGCCGTGAAAGAGCAGAAGTGGGTATTGTAGTGAGGAATACGTTGGAGACCAAATTGGCACAAAGCGAGGTCGATCGCAGATTTCACCCGGTCCAGTTCTAGGAAAGGTGTACACAAATCTTTTCGAGCGAGATTGCGCGTCGTCTTTGAAAATCAAAGCAGCGATTTCTTTTCCTGAGGGAGGAGGAGCGTCGCCGACTACGGGCCCGTGTGTTTGTCGTGTGACTTGAGCGAATTCAATGCCGACATTGTCGCTAGGATCTGATTGATTGACCTCTAGGAGAATGGACTTGTACGTTTTTATCCAAGAGTTGTTCGCGTGCAGAGCTGCGGACAGGTTGGCGACGACTGTCTGGTCTAATTTTTTCTGTTTGGCAGCATGCTGAAGCATGTTCGAGTCGTACATGTATAGTTGCGCTTTGTTTACGACTGGGACACGCTCAGAGTAAGTTTGGAAGGCGTCCATGATGCGGTGGTAGGATCGACCGTGCAACTGAAGCATTGAAGGATAAGAGGGTTGTGTCCAAGTGGGTGTCGGAGCAGCGCCCATGGCGGTGAAACTAAACAACCCGTTATACCGGCGCTGGTTCTGTAAGAAGTGTTTTGTCTTGTACAACTCCTCAACGTCACTCGACAGCGGAATCAATGGCTCCACGACATACTTGCCGCTGGAGCAACAGTTAATAGTCTCCTCACGCCAAGTGCGAGCATTGCAGTGTTTGCAAATATCGTTGGACGGATCGTCCAGGGATGGAGCACGCAGAACGTACTCACTCGGCAAGGACACTGTGAGATCGCCAAATGTCAACACTCCCAACCTCGGAGTTGGTGGAGAGGACATGTTTAAAAGATGAAAGTGTTTTATTTATTATTCAGAATCCAGAAGTCTTTAAAGACCAAAACACGCAAGCCTTGACACGAGTCAAGATCAGACGAAACGAAACCGGTGTTGCCTCTACTCCAAACGATGAGCAGAAAAAACGGTCACAGAAAAAACGAACGCCTGAGCTCAAACGCAGGCACACGCACAAAAATGCTGGTAACTTACCCGGCTGAAGCCAAGATGCAAACCAACAAAAGGCAGTAGTAAAGCTGCGCTCCTTCAAAGGAGCTAGTCGAAGAAAACAACAACCCTGGTCCAAACCAAAGTCAATACGGATGACGTCAACCCGAACAGGCAAACGTAGAAAAAAGCTGGTTACAGACCTGGCCGAAGGCAAGGTGTAACCCAGCGATAGGTAGCAGCAGTAAAAGCAGCGCCCCTTCAAAGGAGCTTACTGAAAGAAAAATTAACCTAGGTCCAAACCAAAGTCAACACCGAACACGTGTAGCTCAAGCTCACGAACGAACGAAACCCCAACTTCTCAAGAAGAAAAGGGCAAGGTAGTAGTAAAAGCAGCGCCCCTTCCAAGGAGCTTAATGAAAGAAAAATTAACCTTGATCCCAACCAAAGTCAACACCGAACGTGTGGAGCTCAAGCTCACGAACGAACGAAACCCCAACTTTTGAAAAGAAAGGGCAAGGCGATAACGAACGCCTCAAAGGTCGTCGTCAGAGTCAGGCGCGAGGGCAGCGAAGCCGACTGCGCTCTCGACCTTGAGCTTCTTTTCCGCCGACTCCTGCTCCTTCTTGAGGTAGTTCTTGTGGCGCTTGTCCTGGGAGCCGAAGACCAGGCGAAGGAAGTCCTTGCGCTTCTTGCGGGCGCACGTGTAGTGCAGGCGAGTCCCCAGGGGAGCGCTGGAGAGCAGGACGTCGCCCTCCTTGATGACAGGGTCGGCCTGCACGCACGTGGTGCACTCTTTTCCGATCTGCGCGGAAGAGAACAAAAAACAGGAACGGAGGAGGAAACAAATTTTGAAACAAAATTAGACTTGTTGCGCGGAGCAAAACACTCACTCGAAAATATAGTAGCTGCAACACAAACGGGAAACAATACATGCACGTTTTTTGCAAGCATTCTGCTCTACCGTGCGGCTGTCTAGTTCTTGCACAACCACTCACACAGAAAATAAAAAGAGGGAAAACACCTTCTGTTCTGTATAATACTGGGAGGGAAAAAAAAATAAACGACTTCTGCATGCTGCACACATGTTGTATGAACACATACATAGCAGCGTTGTTGTTGCGAACGTAGAACACGGTCGTACGGAGACAGCATGCAGAACTTGAAAAAAAAAAAAAAGTGGGAGGATCGAACCTGACGCTAATCACACGGCATCATGCAGGCACGCAGAAATGCAGTAATTTATAGGATCACTTGGATCACGCCAGAAAAAAACGGTGTGAGGAGGATAGAACCGGGGTCGGGGTGCGCACCACGATTCGTCGTATTCTATGAACACATTGCTTGTTGTGTTGCTCATTTCAACGCCAAACACGGGGCTGGAGGAAAACGCAGGAGAAAAAGAAACAACGACGGTGTAAAGATCGAATCGGGGTGACACCGCGAGCATACAGAAACTGAGACACGAGGAAAAAGCAGGTGAATACTGATGCTTAGTACTTGCATAGAGAAAAACACTCACACAAAAAATAAAACAGGGACAACACACACTCTCTGTTCCGTGAACGCTCATTACGCATAATACTTTGAGGTGACAAAAATGAAAACAAAATTACTCCATGCATGCTGCACACATGTTGCGAACGTACAACACAGTGCGCAGACAGCATGCAGAAATTGAGACAAAAAAAAACTTGAGGATCGAACCTGGGATATAACCACAGGAGTAAAAAACCAGGAGTAAAAATGTTGGAGTATGTTGTATTTTATACGGTACAGAGTAAAAGAAAGAAAAAACGCGTGAGGCGGATAGAACCGGGGTGCGCAGCAAGATTCATCTAACCCTACCAATACAGGACTGCTGTTGTTGCTAAATTTAACGCTTAACACGGGGCTGGAGGAAAACACGGGGAAAAAAAACGTTGGTGACACCATCAATCAGCAGGAAAATCCAGTGGGGTGCGTTACACTCCTCGTTCTTCTCTGTCAGACGTCAGGTTTGTTTGTAAATGCACCTTCCAACACACACACATATATTTGAAACAGCACTGGACACACTTCATCATGCCACGTCACATAAAAACAAAAACAA
Organism: Undaria pinnatifida; assembly: GCA_012845835.1. Taxonomy (NCBI): domain Eukaryota; class Phaeophyceae; order Laminariales; family Alariaceae; genus Undaria; species Undaria pinnatifida. Next base: position 12,565,640 of record JABAKD010000019.1, read on the forward strand.
CGGCGGGATACACGTGACGCGATGAAGCCAGACGCCTGTTCCCAATAGAAGGGAAAACATACAATAGATAGTGTACTCACGTCCTTGACAGCAGCGTTGCAGGCGAAGGCCGCGTTGTCCGTGCCTTTGGCCTTGTCCAGCAGGCAGTTCCTGAGGTGCTGGTTCGTGAACTCTGTGCAGCAGGGGAATGGGACGACAAAACAGAAAGGGCGTTGGTTGGTTGCAGCGGGATCTTTTGATAAAGATTTGTATGAGCGTCATGCATCTGAGCGTGCTGACGCGCACAGAAATGAGAGAGAGCAGCGAAAACGACAGAAGCAGTTGAACAAAAAAAAGTCATAGTTCAACAGAAAATCGTCATATGCCAGCTACGAGCACTGCTGTAAGGCACAGCTGTAAGGCACAGCTATGCGCAGCTGTGTTGACACGAGCGTCCGTACAGGAGCACCCGGTTCTGTATGCAAAATCTGGGGCCGGAACTGTTGGTGGTGTGTTTTGCAGGGGGAGCTGTTTCCGTGTACAGAAAGCTGATGATGTCGATTAAGATCGGCAGAACCCAGCTGAGTTTTGCGGGAACTTTTGCGGGAAAAGAGGCGTTTGAGGTCAAGATCTTTGGTTCAAAGATCTGTGTTCAAACCTAGAGCGCCTCGCGCTGCCCCTCTCTCTCACAACCCTCACACGCTCTCGTTCCTGACCGACAAACCATACACCGAACAGCTTCGAGCATGGCCCGCACGCCCCGCACCCCTGCACTCCCCGCAACTCCCCCGGCCGCTTCAGCTACTGCTGCTGCTGCTTCCACTGGTGGGGGTCCTTCGTCCCCTCCTGCTCCCCGTTCTACGGCAGAATCCCCTCCCTCGGCCCCTGTCAAGGACAAGCCCATTTCCTCCTTCGCCGACTACAAGGAGAAGTGGAACACGCCTGCGACTGCGAAGACGACCAAGCTCGAGTTCGACGAGGAGCTCCGCTGCAACCGCCCTTCCTGCCCCTTCACCCTCGTGCAGTTCATTCCCCCCGGAACCAACCCGCAGACCGGTGTGACCTTCGCCGTCTGCCGCTCTGGGAGCTGCGCTGGAGGCGGCACTATCCTGAGGTACTCCGCCAAGTGCTGCGCCTGCCACGGTACCATCCCGGAAGGGACAGTGTGCCTGTCTATCAAGACGGACTACGACAACAGTGAGTAGTTGACTAAGTTCGTTCAATGTTGCGTGTTATTCTCATGCGTTTGTTCATGCATCTGTTCGTTTCTGTTTTATTCGCTGCTTCGCGCAATTTTCAACCGGACTGCACATACAAACATGTTGTCACACCAGTCTTTTTTTCAAGCTACCCAGAGTACGATGGTTGTACATGCACGGGTAATTTAGGGTGACGTGTCTCGGCCTATGGTTTTCGGCTGATGTATGTGTCGATCTGTTGTCCGCACACTGCAGAAAAACATAGCTGTGCAGGTCTGCTAGAGCAGCGACGTTTCATTACGGCCCACAGGACTTGGTGAATTCACGGCTACGACAGCAGCAGCAGTAGCAGCAGTCGTCGCAATGGTCGTCCTGCGATTCTTTGACAACCTACACAGCACAGAGCGGGGGCTCTGAGCAGTGTGTAGGCCTGTGCCTCTCGGCAGTGTGCTTAGCTTTAGCTAGGGGCATTTTTTGTTCAACTATACCCTGCTGGAGTTGCTGTAAACGTGTTCAACCAAAAGAGGCAGCTGCTGTTTTTCTGACGTGTTTTTGGACTGTTGAGCCAACAGCCCGCCAACAGCCCGCCGACAGCCCACGGAAGCGGAAAGAAAAATGACAGTCCTGCGCCAGATTTTGTATATAGCCTGTTACAGCAGCTGTGCAGCAGCTGTGCCTGCTCTCAGTGCAGTGTGCTCAAAACGTGTTATTGTTCTAAATTACTGCTGCTGCAACTGCCGACAGCTGCTGCTGACGTAGCACAGCAACAGCAGTGCTGAACTGGTGGCCCTGTACAGACGCCCGTGTCAACATAGCTGTGCAGGTCTGCTCCTCTCAGCAGTGTGTAGGCCTGTGCCTCTCGGCAGTGTGCTTAGCTCTAGCTAGGGGCATTTTTTGTTCAACTATACCCTGCTGGAGTTGCTGTAAACGTGTTCAACCAAAAGAGGCGGCTGCTGTTTTTCTGACGTGTTTTTGGACTGTTGAGCCAACAGCCCGCCAACAGCCCGCCGACAGCCCACGGAAGCGGAAAGAAAAATGACAGTCCTGCGCCAGATTTTGTATATAGACATACGTATGTGCAACGTGTATCACTGCTGTTTCGAAGTTTTTTCACCACACATCGTAGCAGTAGTAGCAGAGCTCGTTTCAAGAGGAGGCATAGGCACGGACACTGGTCGAGCTGGATGTATTATAGATGGGTGATGGGTGAAAATTTAAATATCGTCGATTTAATGTGAAGAATGCGCACATAGAGAACGACGAATGCCATTCTCCTAGGCCAGCCAACCCACGGAGGCCGTAGATTTTAGAAACTAACAAACATAAAGATGGTATAATAGCAAATCATCACTATTTAATCTAACATTTTTCGCTGATTTTTCGTGGGTTGGGCTCGCCTTGGAATAAGACACTCGACGGCTTCGGTACTATTCTTAATACGTTTTCCTACCCAACTCGTACCCAACCAAAAAAGTTGTTTTCTCGCGAACACCCCAGTGCCACCATTTTAGACGGTATCATTATCAGTACTCTGTCGTACCTACTCTGTGATCGCCGTTGGGTCTCGCATTGTTCTATCAATTAATTCGCCATGCGTTCTACTCCGCATCTACACATATATATATGCCACTCCAGCTCGGGCAATACGTTAGTTGCCGTCGGCCATCGCTACATGCCACCTCATGACGTATAGCTACCTAAAAAAAAGTGATAGGTAATACGGTAAAATCTTCTTCTGGCAAGAGCGCGCGGCAGTACAAGTATGAGGCATCGTGTTGCGCGCGTGACATGGATCTGCGTACTACACGCTGCGTCTCGGAAGCGTTTGTTAACCCTACAGCCCGGGCTGCTTCGGAGCCGACGCTGTAGTCATGTCACTTTCATTTTAGGCATTTTACCGCCACCGTAACTTGAAACCAGAAAAGAGGGGACGCCAGCAGGGTGCCCCCTTATTTTTTCGCGAAAGCCTTCTGATGTTACTTGGAGAATGGGCAGGGTTAGTCCACTCCTCCGTGGTTTGTCGTCGATACCCGACAGCGGCACGACAAGCGCGAGGAGGTTTGAAAGAATAGAAAACAGGTTACCAAAACTGTTGTGTTGATGGTACGAATGAAGCTACGTCGCACTCTTTTTTTTTTGTGGGGGGGGGGGGCTCATCCCATCTATTGTGTTCGCAGTTTTTCTATCTCCTTCTCCCTCCCTAGACGTAACTCAGGGGTCACTAAGTAGGCTCTTCTCCCCCCTCCCCGCTACGGTACGCATCTTCATTTTTATCGCGAAAACTTTTCAGCACGTTCTTCCCTCGTCAACTCACGTCTAATTAGGCCATGATACCACAGGAATCCCAAAGAGTTGATACGCCATGCTCAGCGGCAAGCGCCACACTAAATCCTATATATAGTAGTGGTCCACCACTAAGGCGGTGGTTTGTCTAACTTGGGGGAACAAAAAATGTCGGAATCGTTACATTTTTTTTCAGCATCGTGATATTTGTCAGGAATCTTGATTTTTCAGGTCACGATGTGTGCCGAAAAAAACACGAATCATGACATTTTTTTTTCTAGACGTTTCCAAAGCGATTCATGATCGCGATCCGTGACAAATGTCACACCTCTCGAAAACACGAAAACACGCCTGATCAAGACACACAAAAACCACTCTGCACCCCATCTCCACCGAGAGAGATAGAGGATATCCAAGGCCGGTGGGGGCATATATGGGGCCTGGCATACCCTGCTAAGCACGATGATTGCGAGGAAAGGCGTGGTACTGCGGACGATGAGCAACTGCCACAGGAAACGCTGAAACGTCTGTGGCGCTTTGAGTGTAAACGTCACGAACCGTGATACATCATATTTTATCGTTAGGAATGAAATGTCAGGATTCGTGATATTTTATAGAATTATTCAGACGTTGACGTCAGCTGTGAGTTCGACGAATTTAAGGGTCGATACTCATCTTTGCAAGCTGCGTTGTTTTTTACACCTAAAAGTCACGATTCCTGACATTTGTTTTTGTTCGGTAGGAACGACCCTGAAGAGCAATATGACCGCCTCATAGGGGGAAGCCGCCTTGTTCATTCAGAGATTTTTGTGCAGTTCCCCAGTCGCGCCAAGCGATTACGCCCGCCTTGTATCGGGATACCCGCCTTACTTGAACCGCCTTATCGCAGGACCCCTACTACTGTACGATAGACTTTTTTTTTTTTTTCTCACACATTTACTTTCCAGCTTCTGGACAAGCCGTGGTCACAGGTGTCGTCCCTTCTCCCCCCCGGTTCTTGCCTTTAATTTTTATCGCGCATAGGGTTCAGCAATCCCACTGCTCGTCGATTTTTCATCGAGTGTTGCTAACTCACGCTCTCGCGCTTTCCGCGAGTCAATTTGTCCCCCAAGAAAAAGTCCCCACGAATTTATACGAGTATGCACTCGGGGGGATTCGAACTCACGAAACTGACCTATACCAGGCTCGAGGATAACCTGATACGCCACAGGGGCGACCGGTTCTGTTGAAGCCTGGCGTAATATTTAAGGTTTCCACCATTGCTCCGAGCAGGCGTTTTTCATTGTGGGGAGCATATACTTGTGTATTGTGCCCAAATAGCTCTCACAGCAAGCAGTGTGCGTTCTTCACATTAAACTCCCACCCATCTACGTCTAGCGCATCTAGCGCCCGTGCCAGCGCTTCCTATAGAGACGAGGTCTGCTACTGCTGTGGTCGCAAACTACGAGGCAGATATACGCATCGCAAATACAGCAAGGTGGTTTGGCCATGCAATGCCAACGCAATGGACACGCGGGCACTAGTTAATGTGTGTTGCTGCTGTGTCGCGTTAATAATTTGGGGGGTTTCTCTTGCCCACCAACAAGAACCGCCAATAGAGTACTCAGGGCAACGCTAAAACCTTCGTATTGCCACACCATCCTTTGACATTGATATTAATAGATAGTTTATTTATTGGATTGTGGTGTAGCGCGCGACGGCCCAATGCTGAGCGCTTTTGTCTTCGTCTTATTTCTCGCGAATGTCCCAAAACTTTATTTTTCCCCATCCGCCGGAGGATAAAAAAAGTCCTCCGAAATAGTGAGCATCGGTTTCGTATTTCTCGATAGATCTTTGCTTATTTTCTTGCTCGTAGGCCCATGCTGGAGTAACCCGTATACTATTGCTGTAGGACGGAATGAGTCGAAGCTTGTCCGGCAGTTAAGATTTACGGAAGGATATGTTTACGCTCTACGGCAGGATATTCGATTTACATCGGAACGGCATCATATCTTATGCGTTAATATTATCGGAGGGAGAAAAAAAACAATTAAGTTAGGATTGATATCGGAACGGCATCGGCGCTATTTTGTCGTAAGGCCAAAATATGCTCATAATTATAATATTATTGTTGCTATGATCATTACAATTTATACCGTAATGTTGAGGATTAAGGTAGACTCAGCTATAACACGCGAGGTATATACGGAGTATATCGTAGGGAAAGGAAATAGTACTCACTTGTAGATAAAAGGAGAAGATGTGGGGAGAGGAAATGGGCAAATGGTTGGCGGAAGATACCACTGCATTATAGTGCGATCATTCGCCTTCAGAATAGGTGCTACTGCTGCTTTATGGAAGGATATTCGATTTGTATCGAAAAGGCATCTACGCTACATTGTCGGAGGGCAAAAATAATAATAATGTACAAGGGCTCCGCTGCGCGGGCGGCTATCGCCGCCCGCTACGCTCGCGCAAGAAAAGGGGCCGAATAGATGCACGACGTGGTGCAATTAGCGACTTGAAAATGCCAAGAGATAGAAGGGAAAGCATTGTGAAGTTGACACGTACTCGAAAAACACTCAGGACAGAAGACACAGTGCATCATAAAAAAATATGTATGGCGGAGGCATAAACATATGTATCACAGAAGAAACGATGGTGTTGAAAATTTGAATTATTGCAAACGGAAACAACGACAACGTCGTTTTGATCACGGATGGTCGTTGAAAAACACAAAAACACGAACGGAGGGCGTTGCCGTGTAAACCGTCAACACATGTACGTGTAACACTTGAAGAACGAAAGCCACTTACTCTATATAAAATGCGCCGTGCAACATATCGTCGTCCCAAACGCCGAAAACTTCCGTCAGGTTCAAGATGGGCATGCAGACGCAAGCTAGTTACCGAAAAAAAAATGCTGTGCAAACGCAAGGAGGGTCGCAATAAAAGTTGCCGCGTCCGTTGAAAAGCACAAAGAAAAGCGAAATCCACCGAGATATAAAACCGGCCGTGCGACATAAATCCCGGCATGTGAATGCGGTAGGAAAAGACGAACTCAATTACGTATAAAAACAACAGTATTCCCATCGCCTTGCATCATGACGAGGAAAAGCGTGCGATCGAAGACAAAAGGCAAAAGCTACTTAATTAGTCGCCGTGCATCATCACGAGGATGTGCGTGTGGAGACGACAACAGACGAAAGCTAATTCTAAAGCTATTTACTTGAAAAAAAAAAAAAACACTGCAATACAATCGTTGTGCATGACCACCGGCATGTGAATGCGGTAGATAAAGACGGCAGCAACGTATAAAATCCGCCGTGCAACATCACCATCGCCTTGAATCATCACGAGGAACTGCGTGTGGTGGAAGAAAAAGATGAAGGCAAAAGCGCACAAAATCCGCCTTGCAACAGTACCATCGCCTTGCATCACCACGAGGAAGAGCGTGCGGTCAAAGACAAAAGGCGGAATCTACTTAATTACTCGCCCTGCATCGTCACGAGGATGTGCGTGTGGAGACGACATCAGACGAAAGCTAAATCTAAAGCTATTTAATTTTAAATCCGATCAAAAGCACAAAAGACGAAATTCACCAAGACACAAAACTGGTCGTGCGACATGACCATAGCCGTGCATTGTGATTCGGAGGAGGATGTGGTGGCGAGAGCTACATAAAAAGTGGATGTGCAACATCACGCCCAACTTGTAATAACACCGGCCGTGCATGATCACAATGATGTGACCGTAGCAAGAACACAAAAGTGGAAAGTGCACTCGCCACAACACTTGTGAGCATGACTACCACCACTTGAATGCGGTAGGAAATGACGAAAGGAAACATGTATAAAAGTCACCGACGAAAGGTCATTGTAAAGCTATTTACTTATAAAATCCGGCGCACATCATGTGCTGAAGCATCAAGTATAAAGCTAGTTCAATGTAAAACCGGCCGTGCAACATGAGCATCGCTGTGAAGCATCACTGAAAGGTGCATGCGGTAGAGCACACAACACGAAACGCACTTCATTACTTGCTGCGCATCACGACGACCACGTGCGTGCGGAGACTGCAACATACGAAAGCTACTTACATATAAAACCTGGTGTACAATATGCCCATCGCCGCGGCATCATCTGCAGGTGGAAAAGCATGAAAGACTCAAGTTATTTACTTACAAAACCCGCCGCGCATCACCACCATGCGTGTGTGGTGAGAGCATGTGGTGGAGAAAAAATTGCGAACGCTACTTAACCCCGCGGTGCCATCATTGAACAGACCAAAGCTATGTACTTACGAAAATCGCTGCGCGTCACCACCAAGCGGGTGTGGCGAGAGCATAAAAAATCGCCAGCTTACTAGCGATAAGGTGAAGGACACTTGTCACATTTATGCCCTCTATTAGACGCAGCGCAGACCTCTGTCGACGACACTTAACCCGCACAACGTTTGTCGGGCAGGACGAAGCCGAATGGGCAGAAACCCAATCACACGTCTCCTGGAAGGCCGCGGGAATCTTTTCCCGGGTCTCAGCGTCATCGAAAATTGAGCTTGTAGGCGCACAAATTTCTTTGGCTTTGCCGGAGATGTCGGCAGGAAGCCAGGCAGGCGGCGCGGCTCAGATAAACGCAGAAGAATGCGCTTCATGTGGACGAGCCAGCCTGAAAGAAGGCCGTAAGAAACACGGCGTAACAAAAGCAGTAGCGTAAGAGGAAACTTGTCAGGCTGACGCGTTGTAATGTAGAGATACGTAGTAGGAGGAAGAGGGTAAGTACATTATATTGCATGTGCTGTCGGTTGGAGGATCAGGGCAGAGTTGGTTGTGCTCTGAGTAAATTGTAACTGAAATGTTAATGTTGTAGATGAGCTGCGCAGCAACAATTTCGAGATAGCCGGCGTAGGCACGAGGGTTAGCCATTAGTTGAAGATATTCTTGAGGAGAGGAATACATAGCTGGTGGGGCATTAAGTGTTTGTACTGGTTCAATGCCTATACCGACGGAAATGGCGTCATGGAAAGATAACTCTGTATTCGGTAGTGTTTCGTGCAGGTGTTGTTGAATATACTCAATAATGCTGGTGCGAACGGAACTGTGTTGTTCAGGGTCACCCAGGACTTTGCGTGATATGCATCGTAGCAGGCAAGCTCCATCTCCAACTTCGTTTACGACAGTCCAGTTGTTGCGAGATGAAGGTGGAAGCGGAGGAGGAAGGAGAGGTGAGGGACGCGGGATGGGGTTGCCAGTTGCGGCTTGGATGAAGGGAGAGTAGACGACATTTGGAGCATGGGCTATTTCGTTGGCAACATGTGAAGGAGGAACGAGGCACATAATCGAGCGTCTGTTCTTGACACGACTAAGGGCAACGTACAGCTGGCCATGAGCAAATATGTCATTTCGTAAATCGAGCCCGATGCGCGACAGGGTTTGTCCTTGAGATTTATTTATTGTCAGAGAGTAGGCGAGGCGTAGAGGGAACTGCACACGACTGAACTTGATACCTTGTCGACCAACTTGGGCGTGGAAGTTGATTCGTGGCACAAGGATGATGGGCCGATGGGCGGTAAGAAGTTGCACTTGGATGACACGAGAATTGGGTGAGACTCCCAACAACACACATTTTTGGCCGTTAACGAGACCCTGCCCGAAATTCAAATTCCTCGTTAGCATCGCTAGGTCGTTTGACCGAAGCTCTAGTTGGTGAGGCGGAACGCCCTGTGCGTTGAGAAGGTTAAGGTGTTCAGGAGCAGCAAAAGCCGTGTAGGGGTTTGACTCATCGCTGATAAGGGTATCCGAGCTGAAAAATGAAGTGGCGTTTTCAGACCGCCTTTCGGCGATGTCTTTATTGGAAGCGTCAATGGCAGTGTTAGTAGTCGCAAGAATGGCACGATCATGCATAAGATGTGTGTCTTCGTTCAAGTCTGGATACACAAAGTCAACGAGGTCTTCAAAATCCGTGGTAAACTGAAGTTTGAAGTTGTCAGTTGTTGAATTGGTGCCGTTGTTTGATAGGGCAATCATATCGCCGTTAGGTGTGTTGACGACAGCTTGTCTATCTTCTCCGACGGCACGAACGAAGGAGGCGTACTGTGGGTCTTCTTTATCGCGTTGCGAGGCGGTAAGGCGTAAACAGGCAATATTATTCCAGAGGAAACTGGAGATGACGGCGGCTTCGACAGTGTCAGACGCGGAACCATATTTGACCACTGGGCCCACTTGCCTCCAATCCCAACTAAAAAGAATGGTTTTACCACCAAAAAGGCTGTCGTTATTGAGCAGGTCTTGTAGTGTCGTGTTTAGCGCTTCCACGCAGTACTTATGTGACATTGGGAGTTCGTCCCATATGATCAGGTCACAGTTGCGGATGAGCTCTGCGCGTTGGGATTCACTACGAATTTTGCACACTGCTCCCGGCACTACATTTTCATCAAGCGGCAAATTGAACATGGAGTGGGCAGTCCAGCCGCCTGGGAGTTGAAGCGCGGCAATTCCAGTAGAAGCGACTGTCAAAACGACACGCCCATTGCCACGCAAACGTGCTGCTATAACCTTTTCAGTAAATGTTTTCCCGGTCCCTGCAGGACTATCAGCCATGTACGCGCCCGGTTTGTTCAAAGTAACAGACTCGATAATGGTGGAGTAGATAACGCGTTGTTCCTGAGTAAGAAGATTTTCGTTGTCATCTGCGTATTTAGTTTGTTCTATACGATCAAAAGCACCTCTTGTACGTTGAAGTTCTGATTGTTGATGTATGGCGGCAGGAAGATTGACCTGTTCGTTGTCTCTACCGTGTAGCTTCAATTTAAGGTCTATTTCCCGTAAGGCTTGAGCGATCGCCTGTGCTCTTGTCATAGACATGCGAAAGTCTTCTATTAGATCATCTTTGAAATCTTGCCATAACTTGGCAGCTGGGGCACCATCTATAATGAGCGTCACCAGTAACCCTCGAAGTAAGTTTGCTGTTTGGAACGAAGTAGCTTCTTGCATGCAGATGAAGTATTCCTCATCACCCGTGACGAGCCCTCGAGCCCGAGCGGCATCGTGAAATGTGTCGTGCACGACGGGCGGTCCGATATCGGAGTGTAAAGTACGAAGTTCGACAAAAGATCTGGCCGGAATTTTGTGAAGGAGGAGTCGAAGGTAAAAACATCGCCAACGGCAGGGCTTTTGAAATGTATACGGCATACATGCTCTGTAGTCCTCGTAGAAACAATGTTACCGTACTGGTCAAGCCATTTTCCGGCCGGTGCAGAAGTCGGGAAGCGGTCATCTTTTTTTCTTTTTGTGATAATATAAGTTTCGAAATAGGAGAGCAAAGTAAGCCCGGTGAAACGTGCCGCAGTGGGACGTTTAAGGTAACGCATAAGATCGGAGGCGGCGCCGCGAGCGATAGCTGCGCGTTCTTCAGTGGAAGCATCGGCAGGGTAAACGACGTTGTTTTCTTCCTCAAGGTGGGCGTGGACACGGGTAACTGAGGGGTAACGGCTGTTAGATTCAAAGCCTAACATCTTCCAAGTAGCTTCTGCAGCCGAAATATATCGTGTAGTTCGGTACATTTCGATTTCACTTTTAATTCCAGAGATCCTGGCTTTGGCGAAGTCGTTGCCCTTCGCGATATACTTGTAGATGTACTTAGCACATGAAGCAGCGGTAACGACGTCAACACACACGTGACAATCTAAGAGAAGGAGTAAAAACGGATTATAGGGGACCACCCACTGGTTGCCCACTGAAACATCGACCCATGAGTTGCCGACTTTGTTACGTATGATGGGATTGTCGTCACTTTTAGTCCTGCAGTACTCAGCGCGGCCGCTGCGTTCATTTAGGGTGGCGGTTGTCCTAAAAGGTTGCGGGTAATATTTATTGCATGACTTAATGTTAGTATCCCGGTTTGTTTGCATGCATGGAGCGTCAACGTTGTGAGAGCCGCAAGGCTTATGAATCATATATTTCAGAACCATTTCACGCAGCCTTCCGCCTGCGAGAGACACATGAGGCAATTGCGCCCAAACCCAGGAGTCCATTTGGTTGAGAAGATCAGGGCCGGCATTTTTGAACTTCACAACAACATGAGCGTGCGGAAAACCTCGTTTTTGGTACTCAATAACAGACATATGGTAATCGTAAGGCCCAAACACTTTACCGCTTTTCAGGTGAGACATGAGCACTGCAAGCTTGATTTTGAATACTCTACAGCAAAGGTCTGGACGGTCATAAGCTTGTTGACCTTGTAGGAGGTTTTGCACAATTTCAGGCCAAAGCGGGTTGCAAGTCATCGTTATCATGAGGTGTGGTTTGCCCTTTCTATTAACAACTGCAAGAGCGTCTTCTGTGTCGTGTTTACGCTTGGCAGGCGAGCCATGAAACGAAACAGGAAGAAGTTGGCCAGGTTTTTCGGCGCCGCTTGATTGTGTAATTGAACGCGCAGTGGCTAACCGTTGCTGAAAAGGTGCTGCTTCGATATATGTAAGCGTATTTTCTTCACTTCGAGACAAATTGTCTGTAATCCACTCTTGGGCAATACGACTATTTCTTTGGAAGACACTTTCACAAAGAATGCGTTGCCTGCAGTAAAAAGGGAGAGTAACATGGGTTTTACCTGACACGTTCATGGTTCGAGACTTATTCGGAGGATTTTCATGGGCATGGCCAGGGCTCCAACCAGCTTCGCCGTGCATAAAAAGTAGAGGGTACTGTAGGCTCTCGTAAGCCGGCGACCAAAGAGGAAGGAACCGAGGTCTGGAGTCTGGACTATTTTTGGGGTATGTTATAACGGTTCTCTTCATAACGTCTTGTTCACCTGATGTGTAAAGGATAGCCGCGATTTCGGGGGCGCATATTTCTTGGCCGAGGACGTTCCCGTCGTTGACTCTGCTAGTTTCCGCAAATGAGATAAAGGCTGGTTCGGAACTAATGGCGTTAGAATGAATGATGTCGTCGACAGCAGCGCGAAATTGACGAGCCCATGAAATATTTTCGCGAACGTGGGTGCGCAACGTTTCCGCAACACCAAGGTCGATGCCTAGTTGTTGGGCCTTATCTACAAATTCCGAGTCGTAAATATAGAATCTTGAGCTATTGTTGACCGTCATGGTTTCGTATTTTTCTTGGAGGTCGAAAATGCGATGGTACGCTTTCCCATGTAATGTAAGCATTGACGGAGGCTTAGGATTTGTCCAGGTCCTACTTTCACAACCGCCGGCGGCGAGCGCTGTAAAAGAGAATAGGCCGTTGTATTTGCGTTGGTGGGTCCTAAATGCTGGCGAGCTGAAGAGACGCCAAATATGATCACTAACAGGCCGAAGGCGTGGAATTACAGCGGCACCGGATTTGCAACAGTTCAGGTTTTTTTCTTCCCACCAAAGTTGGGCGCCGCAATGCTTGCACGTGAAGTTGTTTGCGTCGTTCAAAACAGGAAACCGAAAATTAGATGTTTGAGGGATATGTAACTCAGGTGCGTTGAACTCATACACGCCAAGAAGGTGTGGTGATTGTCGAGCCCTGCGTCTGGCGTTTAAGATATGATGTCGAAGAGCGCGACGACAGCGAGCTATTTGACCGGTGTCAGGCATACGCCTGCTAGCCATGATGGCAGCGCGAAGATTTCGGTTGAGGCGTGATCGAAGCCTAACTTCTGAATTATTGGTTAAATCTGACATGTTGTAACAGCAAAGTAAGAGCTGAACGCTTGAAGAGGGTAAATTACCCGGCAGTAAGGAAAAACACTCAGTAGGCTGACCTTTAAAATCCGTCCCCGAAGTCGTCGGGGATATAGGCGCAGGCCTGCTTCGCCTCCTCCTCTACGGAGGTACCGAGCACCTTGCACTCTTGCTTGTTTGCGACGATCTTGTGCAGCTGGTGACGGGAGAGATTGGACAGCGGCAACAGGGAAAATAACGGATAAAATGAAAAGGTTAACTGAGGGCTAGTAATTGCCGAACCGTTGTTGCTTATATTCAATCCGTACAGTACAGACATTATGGTGAACAAATCCGCACTGGGCCACAGAGCAATGTACAGTTACGTACCGCCCTTCACTTTTCGAGACTGTCACACTGAAACCGAAAAAAGGGCTGAAAAAAACAAAATATGGATGGTCCCGTGGAAGGTCCCGTGGCTGTTATTTATATGAAGCAAATCGTGGGCCTAGTCTGCCAACTTCACACGTTTTGGTGTATTCTGTCTTACTCAAGCGTAGCGAATACCGTAGAGATGCGGCAACAAATCCGCACTGCGCCGCCCCTCATGATCCAACTGCAGTACGTGAAAAACACAATGAACAGCTACGCAACACAATTCCGCCGAAAGAGTTAAATCACATTTATTTATATATACGTGAGTCTAGATGAAAATATACTACCGCACATTGTTCTCAGGAGTAGCAGCAGTAAACACGCAGTCTAGGAAAGTATACAAAGAGCAGTCCATACCTCTTCGTCGAAGTGGCGCTTTGCGCAGTGGAAGTGGAAGGCCGGGGGGTCTTCCAGGAGGTAGTCGCCTGATTTTTTTAGAAGGATGTCGCCCTCCTTGATTTTCCCGGTGCAGGTTATTTTGATGTCGTCGCCGATGTCGTCGCCCCTGGCCGCCGCCTCACAAGGCTTCTGCAAACGACAACAATGTGCAACAGTAGTAGTGGCCATTGGTCAGTGCTTGCATTTTGAAAAAATAATTTGAAAAATCCAAACATCTTCCAAGCAGTGTCGGATCTAAGACTTGCCGAACTACTACTCCCGGTACGTAATCATACCGGGTTGTTCGGTACGCCCAACAATAATACCCGAACATATTGTTGTGCCCACCAATACCCGAACATATTGCTGTGTTTTCCATACGATATCATTGATATGTAAAACAGCACAACAGCAGTAAGATCGTTACGTGGCACATATTTATTTATTGGTACTGTTTGAAACAGCATCAACTTTAAACAGCACAATCAACACAGATATCAGAAGAAAAACGGCGCTGCGGTGCGATACCTACAGCAGCAGCAGTAGGTATTGTGGCATCTAACTGCTGTACAGCAGCCATAGCACAATAATACTGGTAACACTATTAATACTCGTATACTTGGTACGTTTTTCTTTCATGGCAAGGTTTATAACAGGACCAACTTTAAACAGCACAGCCAGCACAGATATCAGAAGAAACATAGCGAAGCCAACGAATAAAATTGAAGCACAAACATCAGCTATGTGTCGTAAGTAGGTACGTGCTTTCCATACAAAACACTTACGTAGTAACACAGCAGTGCCATCTCATAAAAAATTACGCATCGCGCAATTTCAAACTTGTATCTGTGTGCAACGACTAATTTCGGGGATCTTTCATCTAAAAAAAAAAGGACAACAACTGCTGTGGCTCACCCCGATCACGGGGCTGTCCTTCGACACCTTCGAGCAATACCTATTAATAGTGCTGTGTGTATGTGTAACTGAACGTATAGCACCCGCCTACCGCTGTGTCGTTTTGCAGCAGTAGTCCTGGTAAGTGGCATGTTTCAAAGCATGTAGTCTATTTGTATGAAAAATATTTCAAGGACGTTTCCCGTACATTTCAGGTCATTACTCATATTTGCAAGGTGCGTTGTTGGTACTTGTAATATACTATACGGGTGAGTTTTTAATGGGAGGGGTCCTATTTTTTGTCCGCTATAAATAGTAAGTTGTACAGCAGTCTACGCATCGCGCAAATTCAAACTCGTATCTGTACTATTTTTCGGGCTATTTCATGTAAGAATAAAGGGACAACAACTGCTGTGGCTCACCCCGATCACGGGGCTGTCCTTCGGCACCTTTCAGCAATACCTACTGCTGTAGACTATATACGTACAATTGAACATGTAGCACCCGCATACCGCTGTGTTGTACTGCAGCAGTAGTCCTGGTACGCGGCCTGTGGCAACATTTTTTTTTTTTTTCATCCTCCCGCGGATGGGGAAAAATATCTAATTATACAGCAGTCAACACGCCCACACAAAAGCCAAACAAACAAAACGTACGTACCTGGTAGCATTGTGATATCATAGAAGTATCATGTGAAAAAAGCACGCCAAAACAGGAACACATCAGTGACATATCAATGAAAAAAATATGTTTCGCGCAATTTCAAACCTGTACCTCGTTCGAATCTGTAATGTACTATTTCTCAGGGCTATTTCATCTAAAAGAAATGGACAACAACTCACCCCGATCACGGGGCTGTCCTTCGGCACCTTCCACCCAAACTTGAGCTTCAGGTCGCTGCGGCTGCCCAGGCAACACGTCCAGACCACGTGGTAGTTGTTCCACTCTGGTTTCGAAAATAGGAAACAGCAAACGGAGTGCACGAGAAACAAAACGTTATGGAAAAACGATGCATGTCCGCTCGTTGGGACAAAAGGTGCAGCAGTCAGTCTCCAAACAGCACCACAGGCGACTCGAACTACAACAACCCATGACGCATCGCAGTTAGCCAATCGAAACCGGGTGGGGACGTGGGGACACGTCAAACCCGGAAAGCCTGTGACATGCGGCGCCGATCAGACCGTGACAACGAGATCAAGCCCTGCTCAAGGACGACACACGAAATTTCGTACACACACAGGAAAAAGCAGTGAAACAACACCGACACTTACTATCAATACAACAAAAATATGGCAAGAGAGTCTCCAAACAGCACAACAACCCCAATCCAGCATGCCTGTCCAGACACGGTGCTGATTAAACCGTCGCAGTCGCCTCAAGCACTGAAGGCCAGTGCGATTGTCAACACCCTATAATACACTAGCTACTCCAACCGAACAGGAACAAATGGAAACTTACCTTTGGACGAGCTGTCCGTTCCGTCGCTGGGCACCCCAATGGAAGGTGACTCCCCTGTATCTCCGTCGCACCAGTCACACGTGCGAGCGAGGTCGCTGTTCGTGCCCCAATGTTTCTTGTTGACGTTGTAGAAGGCCTGGCAGGTGTTGGCGTCGTCGAGGCGACGAGTCTCGCAGACGGCGTATTGCGAGTTGCTGTTTTTGCGCGTTTTGGTCAGCAGGAACCCAGGGCAGCCTTGCCTGGGACACGGCCAGAGAGGGTTACCTTTCTCAGGCACCGGACCGACCAGCGTCCACGACGCCGAACCACCACCACCTCCACCTCCGCTCTTACCACAGCCAGTACCCGCCTTAGAACGCTTTGCAGGAGACGTGCGGTAGATAGACGACATGACTACCTCTGACCTCGAACTTGCTTTGTGTTGTGTGCCGGAGGGTGTGCGTGTGTCCTGCATGCGCATGAGCGCTCCCAGCAGCAATTCTTGAAGTTTCAAGCTACAGGCGTAGCCGGCAAATTTGGGGAACTTCAAACTGTTTATGTAGCCGGTAAATTGGGCGTTTCTTATTCTTATTTCAACCCCAAGCCGGCAATTTTGGGGAACCTCGAACTTTTCTGTACCCGGTAAAGTTGGCGTTTCTTATTTCAAACGAAGCCGGTAAATTTAACGTTTCTTATTCAACCGCAAGCCGGCAAATTTGGTCAAAATGTCTCTGTAGCCGGTAAATTTGGCGTTTCGTAATTTAAAACGAAGCTATCTCTGTAGCCGGTAAATTTGGCGTTTCGTAATTTCAAACGAAGGTAGAAAGTAAAGAAAAGCTGGAAAGGTTCCGCAAGTTGGAGCTCTGAGAAAGCTTCTGTAGCCGGTAAATTTGGCGTTTCGTAATTTCAAACGAAGGTAGAAAGTAAAGAAAAGCTAGAAAGGTTCCGCAAGTTGGAGCTCTGAGAGGCCAGGGATGGGCAATCCCTGAGAAAGACAAAATTAAGTAAGTCTATACCGTATAGACTATGGGGTGAACCCTTCAACCGCAACGAATAGCATCACACTAAGTCCAACTAGTGCTTGTGGTGTATCCCAGAAAAACAAAAACAAAAAAGGTTGGTGCAGTTCCAAGGGGTTAACCCGTCTTCAACCCCTATTACGGAGATCCACTGTTAGCAGGGGTAAATACCTGATCATGTGCAAAACATTCACCGGAAAGTTCTCATAATTTTCGCAATATCTCGGCCAGAACATAATATTTTTTATTTTTTATTTTTGCGCCGTGACCGTAAGGTCTGTGCAAACAATCCAAGCTGTCGTTTACCGTTATCGACGAAGAATTGACAGAGTTATGACCCCATAGGCATTTACCCCTGTTAACAATGCATCTCCGTAACAGTGTTAGCCCTTAGGAGGCAAGAAGTGCCGAACGAAATTTTGACGATTACTACAGCATCGACCACAAAGGAAGCACGGCGGGTTGCAATCTTAGGGTCTGGTTACTTTACGTTCCGATGTATTGCACAATAGTACAGCATATAGTAGCACCCCATTCAATCCGAGGAGTTGTACGACGCCATCCAAGGAGTTGTATGACGCGATCCAACGAGTTGTATGACACAAATTATGCAAGGAGTTGTACGCCATAATCAAGCCAAGGAGGTGTGCGACACAATCAATCCAAGGAGCTGTACGACACAATCAATCCAAGGAATCGTACGACACCAATTACCCACGGAGGTGTACGACACAGTTAATCCAAGGACTTATACGACGCGGTATAACAACAGCATGATGCATGATTATATTAGTAGCCATCCTGCTGTTGTTGCAGCGCTCACGCTAGACTGGTGAAAAGGTCGTACGTCTCGTTTTTTTCTTGTGGCGTTTTTTTATCACCAACAGGGCTAACAGTGTTTATCCTCTATTAATAATTCCAAGAGGTATGTCCTCGTATCGGGAGTGCAGTGCTAACCCCTTTAGAGCCCCCAAACCCCTCCCTATACTAATTTCAAGTAGTTTTGTCCCCAAACAGGGGTTCCAGCTGTGAAGAGATTCAAGGGTCCCATGTTTCACTGGGACGGTGTGTACCAACTGGTGTGTACCAGCCCTCCGGTGCCTGTGTTATGGTACCCCCTCTTCCCCCGGGTACGGCGTTATGGTTGGTAGGAAATGTCCCCGCATCATCACCTGGCAGGCGTTACCGCCTTTGTCTTGGTGGGGATTTTTCTCCAGCCGGCGTGCAGAAGGCATCTATCTGGCGAGCAAGAAACTACGGTCGTACCAGTATATGCATTACGGGACACCTACTACTGTTACAATGTAGTAAAAAACATAGTAATAGGAGAGCCGGACTGGGGCCAGATCTCGTGTAAGACAGTTTCTGCATCCGAACATGAAACGGCAAGTTCGGGCCGCAGAACCAGACGGGCAGAACTGCGCCCCCCTTTCCGGGTAGGGGCCGTCCCGAAAACGATACCCGAAATTGAGAGCTTGAAAAATCACCCGTTTCGAGTCTGTTCAAGGGGTCTACAAACTGTTTTTTTCGATCCGAAAGCGTTTATTTTTGGATTCAGAAGCGGTCTTGCAAGAGATGCCTGAGTTCACCGGGAAGTGTGAAGTTTGGGAGCCGTGGTTATGCTGAAGTTAGTGTGGAATGCACCCTTCCTCACCTTTGGAATCCAGCCTGAGCCGACATGTTCCGATTTCTTGTTATGATAGGTGTTCTATGCCGTAAGTCGTACCTGGTATGTCAAGATGTGCTTGCAACATCCAAGCAGCCCGTCATGTGCTTGGTCCATGTCGGCCCGAATGTGTATCGTTCACATGTGTCCGTCGCACCCGAAGGGTTCGTGCGTAACCCGTTCTCGTGCCGTATCGCGATGGTTTCAACAACCCCCAAGGGCAGTACCATAACACTAGCCCACCCTGATGATCCGTGTGTACGTCGTTTTGTACCGAACGCATGTTGTTTTGTGCCTCTGTCTGACAGATCACCTTCCTTGATTATGGTCGGTGGGGCGTCGCTGCTGGGGTTGATCGGACTGACGACGTATCTCGCCGCATTTGCGCTTGACGCAACGTTTCCGCTCGACGTGTACAAGGTCTTTTATGTGAGTCTTATGCGAGTCTTGCATTTTTTTCTTATTATTTTCCGCAGGACGTGTACAAGGTGTTTGGATCTGAGATTTGTTTTCGTGTGACCTTTTACCTGCTAGTTTGTTGTGTTCTAGATTTTATGAGTTTTGCTTTTGTCAACAATTTCCCGCTGGACGTGTAGACTAGAGTAGTGTTGGTTTCCTCTAGAGTGCCATCTGTGCCTAGCGATTTTACCTGTACTGTAAAGGGCAACCGGCACTACTCCGCACACTGCTACTACTAGTTGTTCCCATCTGTCCCAAGCGATTTTTAGGCATTATGGCGGGCAACTGATGCTGTAGAGGGACACTGCATAAGTTTTTTCAGGCGATTTTTTTGTTCGTTTTTATTAACCATTTCCCGTTTGACGTCTACAGGATGGTTTCGAATAGGGTTTTGTTGATAACCCAAACGATCTCGACATTTTTTCCGGGCAGAGTGGTGCCAGATACCAAATAGTTCATAGCTCATATTTCCGTCAGGCGTTTGCGTGGCACACGTCGTCGAGTAATGAGCCCCCCCTCCCGATACCGCTCCCCCCCTCCCCGCCTCTCCCTCCCCTCCGTCTCCCCCCCCCCCCCCCCCCTCCATTATCTCTCTCTCCCCTCCGTTTTCCCTCCCCCTTCCCCCCTCCCTTCCCTCCCCCCGGTCCCCCATTGACATGGGTGTTTTTGGTTCTTCAGTCTTTCTACTTTTTCATCTTTTGTTTTTCCGTTTCTTTCTGGCTGAGAATTCTTCGGCTGGGGTTGGCGTATTGCCCCAAGTACAAGAGAAAGCTGCCCTGGCTCATGTCGGTGAGTGGGAAGCTGAAAAAGGAAGGTAGAAATCGAAATCTTGAATGGTTTTGTTATTAATATGCGGTGAGTGGGAGGCTAAAAATGTACCTGGTATAGAAAATGGAGAGCTTGAACGGTTTTGTGTTTTTCAAAACGTTTGTAATCCGACAGTTAGTGCGCAGAATGAGGTTCAAGGTCGATGGCTCGTAAACGTTCCCCCAGATCGCTCTCAACACATTCAACACCTCGGATAGATCGTCGAACCCCTGCTTGATGATCTAGATATTTCAGGAAACATCTGTATGGCCTAGCTCATGTTACCCGGTGAGAGCCGTAAGATCTGTACATATAGCACACGTTATTGTTATTATGCTTTCCATCCGGCAGGAAATATGCAGCATGGTCAGGTTCAAGGTCGATCACTCGTAAGCATTCCCAGAAAGTAGAAGAAACCATGGGAAACTAGAAAAGAATGCCTAGATTCGCGAAGTCGAACCCCCTCGCCTGTTCCTAGATACTTCTTTTTAAAAACGAATCAAATACTTTTTAAGTTATGTTGTCGGTTTTTTGTTTACCTCTGCTGCTGCTGCTGTTTCTCCCCAGACTTACGTTTAAGAAAAAACGAAAGCTTGCAAAGTTGTACATGTTTTTTTTTCGCTTTGGGAACGTCATGTTGAAAAACAATTGAAAGTTTGAATACGCTTATGTTTTTTATATTTTCTTTTCTTTTCTGGGCATCATTGTTACTTTCCTGGTCGACTCGTTTCAGTGTTTTTATAGGCCGTCAGGGCCTCCCAGCCGCAGCAATGTATCACTTGAAGAGCCTTACACGCCCCCATCCCCTCCGCTCCCCTCCCTTCCCGCTCCCCATGGCGACCCCTCCGTTTGCAGGAACGCCTGCTGGTGTGCTTCAGCATCCTCGCCGGCCTGGCGTCCATATCGATACCGTTCCATGAAAAGCGCACCGCGGGTGATGATCCCTTCGCCTGGGTGTAAGTACTTGCCGTACGTGTTTTGTTTTTTCGCCCTGTACATGTTTTTTGGCTCAGGAAGGACTCTCTTTTGTTGTGTTTTCCTGGGTCATGCAGTGTCTGTCCCCGGGCCCTTTCAAGTTGAGGCCACATGGCTTGCGCCTCCGATAGTCGATGACAGCGACACATTTTTGTTTGTGTTGAATTGTGCCATATATTCGTTTCTGCGTTTCAGCTGCGTATGTAATGTATGGACCGTATACACGCATGGGTATGAGTACGGTATGTCCATGTTTCTTGGCCCCGAATAGCTCTTGTTTTTGCTCCGTTTTCCAGTATCTCTCCGGATGTGTTTCTTGGTCCTCAAAAGGCGAAACGGGTTTCCCCACTGTGCTTGCAGTACTGGGAGGGAGGGTTCCAGGTAGATGGACACACATAACGTGTAGATGAAGTGCTCCTCTCGAGTGCATTGCGGAGTGAGCTCCGTGGAGGAGAGGCGGTCGAATAGATCGTCGAACCACATGAATCCCGACATACCGGGGATATTCCGTGATGTATTTACCACCACAATAAAGCCAACCTGATATTGGAACTCCATGATATCGTGAGACCGTTACTATTGCTGCATGCTTGTGCAATCACAATCGACATGATTCTTATCTGCAATGCGTCGAGATATCATATTCGCCCGCAACAGGTAGCGACAGCTTTGCTTTGTTTCGTTTTGCTTTGTTTGTGCTTGAAAAAAAATCATCCTCCGGCGGATGGGGAAACAGAAAGCTTAAGCCTTATACAACTGGAAACCCGTTTTTGGGGACAAAATTACTTGGATTTAGTATAGATAGGGGTTCGGGGGCTCTAAAGGGGTTAAGCTCACCATAGCACACTTCCACGTATTTTCGTACATGTTGCGTGTCAATTTTGATTCAATTGTCTTCGCAATCCAGCGCTAGCTGGCGCATCCTTCAGTTCCCGGGGTATCGGCAGCGCGAGCAATTTTTTGTTTTTGTGGGTGTATACCATGCCGTTTGTTGTGTCCCCGTTTCTTCGTGTGTTGAGAACAAAAATGTGACTGTGACTACTCGTACGCCTTGTTTGTGCTCCTCCGTGCCTCTAGTGTGTACGAAGCTCCTTTACTGCTGTATATGTTGAGGCGGCGGATGTAGTACACATGGAGAGGACGCACCCACATCGTCCTTGGGTACTGTTGATGTGAATGCTACTACCGCACAGGGAAAAGTTGTTTTGTTACAGGGTAGAAGTATGGCCTCAACCGGACGTTCTTAACAAGCACCAGGTATGGTTGATCAAGTACGCAGCTTGCAAAGATGACTATTGACCCTAGCGTTATCGAAGTCACGGCGGGCGTGTTTAGAATTCGTTTTTTTTTCAGTATCCGGTAAGGTAAGGTAACAAATGCTGTATTAAGAGCAACATATAGATAACTAATACTCCGGAGTAATATTCTATATTCGTGCTCTTCCCGATATTAAAGCCGGGGGGAGAAAAAAACAAAATAAACCGCCTGCCATACATATGATAGAGCAGTATAGTGGAAATTACAGTGATAAATTTATAAAATAGATGTGATGTTTTACCTAGCTCAAAATTCCCCACCTAGAGTATAAATACCAACACTTACCGTTATGGTGGACAAAAAATGGCACACCTCCCAATAAAAACTCACCCATATAGTATACTACGAGTACCGACAGCGCAGCTTGCAAAGATGAGGATTGACTTGAAATTCGTCGAACTCACGGCTGACGTCCTTGAAAATTAGTTATAAAATAATAATCATGGTTGGGTGGACATTGCACGGCGGTGTCAACAAGGGATGCGTTGCCAACGTTTTACCTGCGTGGATAACCTAGGGACACATGCTACAGGAACTTGTGCACTTTTCAGAGCATGGTTAGGGTTGCTCACAGGTCGGATCACGTCTCGTAGGGTCGGACCGGAACTGGGTGGCCTGACCCGTCCCAGGAGGCTTGAACACCGTCTGACCCGGGCGGAGCTGACCCTTCACATGTCGATCACCTGCTGATCCGACCCGAGCTGATCCATGACATTTCGATCGCACCTCCTGACCCACCCCGACTCGATCCGCGATTTGAAAAAAACTGGGTGGCCTGACCCGTCCCAGGAGGCTTAACACCTTCTGACCCGGCCCGAGCTGACCCTTAACATGTCGAT
Organism: Undaria pinnatifida; assembly: GCA_012845835.1. NCBI lineage: Eukaryota > Phaeophyceae > Laminariales > Alariaceae > Undaria > Undaria pinnatifida. The sequence goes on from JABAKD010000019.1 coordinate 12,588,950, forward strand.
CATCAGCTGATCCGACCCGAGCTGACCCATGACATTTCGATCGCACCTCCTGACCCACCCCAACTCGATCCGCGATTTGAAAAAAAAAACTGCTCCGACCCCGCGGGCCGGATCATGACCCGTGAACAGCCCAAAAATGATGAGACTCCTTGCTTGTGGGGGCTCTATCTTACGCCCCCACCCGAAAATTGAGTTTTTGATGCAATATGAAAGCAAGAAGCCCGGCGCACGATCCAATGGCCTAGGTGTACACAACGAGTATTTAGCATGTTTTTGCCAGGTCAGCACGGGGATCGAAATTACGGACAGACCGCACACTCCTACGAGTAGAAGGTCCAACATGAAAAACAGATCGGAGCGTGTTGGGATTTTCTGCACGAATCGAACGAAAATTACGTGCCAGAGGTATGATTTTATTCAGGCTTTCTTTTTTCCCCCTTGGTTTTTATTTAGTATACCCCCCCCCCCCCCCCCTGTCTGGGCTCTCGAAAAAGAGGCGCGTGGCTCTCGGAAAGAGGAGCATGGCTTAAGAAAAGAAGAGTGTGGCGTTTTCGGGAGAGTGTGGGGAATCCTCCCTTGGTATTTGAGCGGTATCTGTTGAGGAGCCCTAATCAGTCTGGACGTTTTCGGCCAAAAAGTGATCCCCCCCATCGGATTACGCGCGGAGTCTACGGTCAGCCGTGGCGTCTCTTGGCGGTTTGGAGTTGGGATTTGCCTGCTGAGACGCTCTTTCCTGCCGCTCGCTGCGAACGAGTTTTTAAGTGTACAACTGAAAGTGTGCACAACATCGGTACCCTTGCTGCGTCGGCTTTCCGCTCAGTTGGTGATCCGCCATATAGCACAAGACGCCGAATTTTTACGAGGGGACAAAATATGGCTTAGCAAAAAAATTGGCAATATTTAGGTTTTTGTGCGTGTCGTGGGTCCTGGTTACGATGGTCCTCCGTAAAATAACAACAAGCGGAAATATCGTTGTCGTCTTTCCGCTCAGTTGCCAGTGCGTGTATGCATACAGGACAAGACGGGTAACAAGAAAACAGAAGTGTTGACTCCAACCCCCAGGCTGTATATTTTAGTTGGGACTGGGTGCGTTATATATTGACTTCAGTAAAACGGCTCCCGGATTTCGGCCATTATTGCTTTTTTTGCCCTCCGACAATGTTTAGCGTAGATGCCGTTCCGATGTAAATCGAATATCCTTTCATAAAGCGGTAGTATCTCTGATTTTCTGCCAACTATTTCCTCACTTCTTTTCCCCCACATCTTGGCATTTTGTCTACTACTTCCTTTCCCTCCTATATCTGTTGATTTTCACTGCTAGTCTACCTTAATCCTCATAACTCCCGTCCCAGGCCATAGGCCGCAGTCCTCCCGCCTCTTCCTCCCTTCCCCTCGCGGCTTGGCGGTCCCTCAGAGCTTTAGTCGGCGTCGGAGAACTCTGCGCGTAATCGCGACCTGATTGAGTGGTCACGGAGATTATTTGAAATAGGCGTTTCTTGCAGTCGCCTTTCTGCGATAGGGACGATCCGTCCGTCCCTCCTACTATTTATTATATTCACACATCAGACTGGACCGGTCACGATCTGTTTGATCATCTACATAGATAGATCGTATAGATCATGTGTGAAGGATCTGTGTGGTACAGATCCATCCCGGTAAACACGTGCTAGATCATTCAGACCATACACCTCTCACCTGGCAATACGATCTGTAGCCCATGCAGATCATACACACCAGGGGTCCGTCTGCAATGAAACACATAGATCAGGAGTAGGGACTGGATGTGTTCGATGTGTGCATAAATACCAGCCTGCCTTTGGTAGTACCCCTGTTTCTCGTTTGGTGTCCTGTCGTGCTGTCTACATCTGAACGTGCGTTATACGTCGGTACGTTCGCGCACCCCTTCCCGTCGGTCTTCTGTGTGACCAGATATTTCACTGCCAACCAGGAGGACCAGCTGTTTATCTGCCAGGTGGTGCTGGTTGTCGCCGCGATCCTCTTGTTCCCTGTCGTCTGGTAAGCCAGCGTCGCCGCAACAAGGTGTCCGAGCAGTCGACGCTCTTGTTTTTGTAGTTGTTTGGTTGTTGATACAGTATGAATAGGGTTCCGTCAATAGTACCGGTACTGTGTGCCATTCAAAAAGCACCCGCACCACAGCGGGCAACCGGCACTACTGCTCACACTGCCACTGTAGGCTATTGCCATCCGTGCCAAGCGGTTTCACCGGCACTATACAGGGCAACCGGCACTACTCCGCACACTGCCACTGTAGGTTGTTCCCAATGTGCCAAGCGATTTAACCGGCACTATAGCGGCAACCGGCACTGCTCCGCACACTGCCACTGTGCGGTATTCCAATCCGTGCCAAACGGTTTCACCGGCACTGTAGCGCGCAACTGGGCACTACTCAACCGGCACTGCAGAGGGGCCCGCTACGGTATTGTTGTGACCTTCGCGTGACGCTGGTGCAACTGCGCCTACAACTGTACTGGTGCGTTGTCGGCGAGGCACGTGCAAGCGAGCCGTCGGTGGCTTCTGTTTGCCCTATCTTAGGGCAATCGAGTTTTCGACGCAAAACGGGCTTCTTTTTTTGCAGCTATTTATTATAATAGTTCATGCTTTTTGTTCGTTCTGGTGTTTGTTTTTGGCAGGTATGTCGACGACCTGTTCAGGATAAGCACGGAGCTGCTCGTTGCAACCATCTTGCAGATCATCCAAACCGGTGAGACCTTCCCCTACCGTGCCCTGCCCTGTTCAAGCCGACCCTTCTTTGGCTGCCCTTCCGTACTCTACGCCATCGTACCCTACCCTACCCCACCCTACCCTGCCCTACCCTACCCTACCCTACCCTACCCTACCCTACCCTACCCTACCCTACCCTACCCTACCCTACCCTACCCTGCCCTACCCTACCCTACCCTCCTCCTCCCGCTATTTGTGCACGATTCCTGTTCGTCGCTGCGTGCCCTCCTATGCACCGCCATTTGTATGATTTTATGCAATTCGTGTTATTTATATTAATTGTATCCTTTGTACGATTTAATACGGTTTGTCGATTTGTATGGTGTGGTTTGCATAATGTGTATGGTTTGTACGGTTTGTGTTGTTAGTGGGCGATCCCTGGCCATCGTTGCGTGTAGCCCTATGCGTCGCTGTTGTATGATTTTGTATGGTTTGTATGAATTGAATGAATGAACACGAATTGTATTGTGAATAATTTGCATGATTGATCCGATTTGCATGGTACGCATGGTTAGGTGTATTATGTGTGATTTTTATTTTTTGTATGAATCAACACGATTCGTATAATTTGTATGATTCGCATGAGTTGTATGTTATGATTTGTATTATTTGTATGACAAATAAAAACAGGCGGCAACTTTCTGGCTGACAAATACGGGGACGAGAAGACGAAGTACTGGATAAACAAGGAGAACATCCCGTTCACCGCGGGCATCGTTCTCTTCAGCATTGGGTAAGTGCTGGTTGTACTCCGAAGTATTGCACTATCCACAAAACCTCTGAGACACTCTTGATTCCCAAGAGCTTGTCCGTGGCGAAGGGAGTACCCCGGAGATCAACCCTAAGAAACCGGCGAGATGCGACGAACTCGAAAGTGCCGTGGGTACCCCAATTTGAGAGCGCCGAGGATAAGAGTGTTCGGGGCTTAAGAGCGGTCAAATCGGCATATTCCGCCTATACTGAAAGTTGTATACTTCCCACAAGGGATAGGAGTAATGCATCGTTAAGAGCGCTTGCTTCGGCTTGTCGTGGGGCTCTCTAAAGTCGGGATACCCACTGCATATATCTTGCTGGTTGTTTTTGAGTGGCACTATCCACTAGACCACAGCACTATCCACTAGACCACAGCACTACCCACTAGACCACCCATTCAGCGACGGAGTGGTCTAGTGAATACAGTGGGTACCCCGATTTAAGAGCACCCGAGTTAAGAACATTCGGGAGTTACGAGCGGCCAACTCGGTATATCCCGCCACACTAAATGATATATGTATTTCCCACTACTACAGATAGAATCGCTTCGTAGTTAACGCCTTTACAACTGGAGCTCCTTTTTTTTACAAATTCACTTGAAGTTTGTGTAGGGGTGTTTTTGGGTCTCTAAAGGGGTCGAGAGCTCATGTTTCGGCCTGTCACGGGGCGCTCTTAAATCGGGGTGCCCACCGTATATATATAAATACAAGTTCTCCCTTCGGAGGTAAAGTATAAGGAGGCAGAATGCTAGGCAGAACAAAAATTGAGCGCAGAACCCAAACACTAAACATGTTATAGAGTAGCAAGGAGCAGTAAACGAGGCCATAAAGAGTATATATAAACATATGTTGGTTATATACGAGTAGCACTATCCAGTAGACCGCAGCACTACCCACTAGACCACACTACTCGCTACAAGTGGACCACATCACAATCCACTAGACCATAGCAAAACAAGAATGGTGACATGCCGACGATTTTGGGTTAAGGAGCCCCGTCCTGTCAGGAAATATTTCAACCGATAAAGGGCTACCCCTCTAGCGTCGCGCGCGTCAAAAGTGGACCACTGGGCCCGAAAAGCCTTGACAGCGCGCGTCTTCCAGTGGTTGACCTGTCTCGTGGCATTTTTGCCACGCAGCCTATTTGGGGAGGTGGGATCCAGCAGTAGTAAGGTAGGCTGCTTGCGATGCATCAACTTTTGGTTGGGCAGGAGTCGGGTAGGAAAATGTAGTAAGAATAGTATTGAAACCGTCGATGTCACGATCCTATTTAATAGGCCAACCCAACCCACGAAAAGTCAGCGAAAAAAATGGGTTAGAACTACGGTTTCCGCCCATTTTTTTTTTTTTTTCTAATCCATTTTTTTTCGTGGGTTGGTTGGCCTTGGGCTTAGTATGACATTCGTCGGCGTCGGTACACTATTTTTCACATGTTTTCCAAACCAACAGAGTGTTTGTAAATCGTGAACACCCTAGTCAGTAAAACGGTCGAGCTTTCGGTCTGCTGGTCGGTTTGTTGGCCGGTCTGTTCGTCAGTATGTTCTTCGGTCGGCAATTCATGGTATAATGTTCTCATGCGCGATGGTTCATGTATATTAACCATTTTAGTATCACTACTCGTAACCATTTTCAGGATTTATCACGGGTCGAATCATTTCTTGCGGGTCAGATCGGGTTGGGGTGGCCCGTCCCTACCCGTGATGTCTGGAAAGCTTCTGACCCGACCCAACCCGACCCAACCCAACCCGACTCAACCCGCGGAGTTTTTGAAAACTCCCTACCTGACCCGCGGGCCGGGGCATGACCCTTGAAGAGCACTCAAGTTGTTGGCCAAAAGCGCTATCATACCCCCCTCGTAGCCCTCGTTGTCATACCATATATAGTATTGTTATAGTGTTTATAGCAAGGCAGTGAAAATGACGAAGGGCAGAGATAGACCCGGGACAGAGGAGGCCTGGCTTACGGATGGCCGCTTTGCTGAAGGGATTATGTTGTTGAAGCCCTTGGCTGAAAAAGTCGACAAGTTTAGTACCGGGGCAAGATGATGATGCGTGCGTGTTAGACGATCGTACTCGCAATGTGCGCACCCCCGCTAAATATTGGAGATATATATGTTGGGAGTAGGAACGGTGCTCCGTCTCTAAAAGGGATGCGTGGTCAATGGTCAAATGGCTACGCCAAGCAGAAGCTAAGTACCCCCCTCTGCCTCCAACCCCCAACCTCCCACCCCCGCCTCCCCGCTGCACCCGGCACGGCCACAGCGTCATCGAACCCCTCAGGAGGCTGATTTTCCATCCCATGGCCAAGACATACCCGGCACTTGCCAGAAGCCAGGCGAACCGGAAGCACAGCGGTCTACGGTAAGCTGGTTACACAGCAGTGCTAGTTAACCCCATTTAGAGCCCCAAAACCCCTCCCCATACTAATCCCAAGTCTTTTTCCCAAAAAAAGGGTTTCCAGTTGTAAATGCGTTAAACGCGTCGGATTGATCACCCCTCCGTCTTTGATTATGATCTAGCTACTTCAGAGAAGATCTGTGTGATCTAGCTAGAAACGCAGGACACATCGCCGACCGCGACGTGATGCTCTAGATCTTTCATGGAAGATTCGCATGATCTAGCTCGATTTCCTGACCTTGCAATCGCGCTTGTGACAGTTGTTACAATACGTCGGAAATATTACCGATCCCCACATGATGATCTACATTTCTCAGGGGAAGATCTGTACGGTCTAGCTCGGTTGACCGATTGCAACCGCGCTTGTGACAGTTCAACACATGATCGGACAGATCACGGATCTCTTGACGATCTAGATATTTCACGGAAGATCTGCATAATCTACGGTAGCTCATGTTGCCGGACGGGAGCCGTACGATCTGATCTGGAACACAATGGGCAATGGGGGATCGAGGGGGGATCAGGGGCAGGAGGGGAGGGGGCGGAGGGAAGGAGGGGGGCGAGGGTGTACTCAGTTTGTGCCTGGCCGTAGTCGTATGACCATAGACCCTCGCATCCCTGCTATGCCGGAACGAAGCACGTCGGGTTTTCACCAACCGGGCAGGCCGAGGGGAGGGGGAGGGTAGACGGCGGGGAGGGAGAGGCGGTGGGACAGGGGGGGGGGGATTAGGGGGCGTGCCACGGCAGAGGCGCAGCAACCATTGTTTTTTCTGAGGATCTTAACATGATGAGGAGCTCTGAACCCAACCCAAAAAAGTTGATTTTGAGACGAAAATGACAGTGCAACTCGATGCGCAAGGTCATGGCCTAGGTATACAAAATGCCTTTTTTTAAAACCAAGAAACGGCATTCTGGCGATTGTGGGTTAAGGAGCCATGCCGTCTATTCCGATTTTTTTTCTTTTCCGTGTCCGAAAAGGTGCTAACCCTGTGTCGTAGCACGCGTTTTGGGACAAACTGCTCGGAATTAGAGTGGGATGCGCTTTGCCGTGGTGAACAGGTTACTCAATGAAGTCATCCCTCTATATCGCTCCAGTGGTCTAGTGGTTACCCTTGAATACTACTAGCGTTGGTCCTTGCGTTCGATTCCCCCCGTGGAGACAAAAAAAAGAAAGAACACGGATCAACTGCTGAGAGCGCCCAGCAGCGTGTGGTACAAACGCACAGTTCAACGCGAGTCGACGGGGGAAGAAAATGCTGAATTCTTCTCGCTGTAAAAAAATGAAGGCACGTACCGTAGTGGGGAGGGGGGAGGAAGGGCCCGCTATGTGACCCCGGATCTGAGCTACTACTGGGAGGGAGGGCTAGAGTAATGCGAGGACAATAAAGTGCGGTAGGAGTTGCACTTTTTCGGTAAAACGTTTCTGACCTTCTGGCTTTCTAACCTCTATAGTGCGGTTGAGCTTCTCAAGTAGCGCATAGCAATGTTGGTCGGGTTATGGCATGGCTCCTGATCCTCCCCCGTTTCCACCGCAAAAAACTGCCTCGCAGGAGTTTGAGCAGGGACCCGCTCTCGGAGATCACCGTGCCGGATAGGCAGCTTGAGCGCCAAATCTCACCCGACCCCACCCAACCCAAGCCAACCCAACCCAAACCAACCCAACCCAACCCTACCCAACCCTACCCAACCCAACCCAACCCAACCCAACCCAACCCAACCCAACCCAACCCAACCCAACCCAACCCAACCCAACCCAACCCAACCCAACCCAACCCAACCCAACCCAACCCAACCCAACCCAACCCAACCCAACCCAACCCAACCCAACCCAACCCAACCCAACCCAACCCAACCCAACCCAACCCAACCTAACCCAACCCAACCCAACCTAACCCAACGAAAGCACGAACTATGTTGCCGTGCCGCTAGTGGACCCGACCACCCCCCACCTACGCACCCCTCCCTTTCCACCGAGAACACCTCGCAAGAATTCGACCCCCCCCCCCCCCCCCCCGCTCTACCACCCCACGCATTCCACCGCGAAACGCCTTGCAGGGGTTCGAAGCGGGGCTTGAACTCTGAGATCACCGAGCCGGACAGCCAGCTCGAGAGGCAAAACTCGCAGTGTGAGTTTACGGGCGAATTGGGCACCCCTCATCGCCGCCATTGGAGCTACGAGAACCTGGCGGCCGTTCCGGGCATGGCCGCAGCCTTCCGAGCTTTCGCGTTCAGGGCTCTCTGCGAGGAGTCCGTGGTGTTCCTGGAGGAGGTTTCCAGGTGCGTGTGGGCGGGGGTTGGGGGGGAGGCGACCCCACGCCTTTGCAACTGGGAACCCTTTTGGGTGACAATTTACTTGAAGTTAATATGGGGAGGGTTTTGGGGGCTCTAAAGGGGTTAAAAAATCCCCAAATGAGCAAAACGAAAACGCCGTCGCACCACGGTCTCGTTGAAAAATATACTAAAATGTTTTAAAGAAAGCAGACACCGCTACGTACGACCCTGTCGAAAAGGCCCAACTAAAGGGAACACAAAACCAAAGACCCCGACTCGTTCTCGTTGAAAACTAATACGAGTATAAACAACTCAAAAATTCGCGGCTTTTGGGCTTAAACCATCCCCTATCCCCGGCGGTGCAAATCTTCCCATAACCCAGTGAAAACCCCGTGTATTTTGTTTTTTCATGCACGGAGAAGTCGAGACGCTTAAGTCGTTATCTGCCATAAGTACGCGACATTTGGTCCTCAAACACAGTAAGAGATCTGTACTTTTCTACAGATGTGTGGGGACACCGTGGAAACCCGGGGATATTTTGTTGTTGTTCCTGGTTTTCTCCGTAACTCGCGTACGTGGCAATAGCCCTAAGCACATTGTCGGATGGCAAATGTAACAATACCTGTAGATGATTTGGCATGCATATGATGCTCGTACGCGTAAATGTTGTTCTTGAATTGCCGTACAACCTATGATATATCGCTGACAAATAGACGGTCAACTGACGCGTTTGCCCCTGACGGGCGGGCACGTGGCTGTCACATGTAGGGCAGCGTGTTTTCGGTCCCGGTTCTGGAGAAAACGCGGTTCGTGAAGGCTTTGGGTGACAACCCCCTGAATAGAAACGCCTTGCTGGAAAACCCCCTTTGTTTTGTGCGTTTTCTCAGTGGGGGGATGATAGTCCATCGACCCCCCGCTACCGCCATTGTTGGCGATAGCTGTTCTTGAGTATGGCTACGGTGGGCTACCCGATTCAAGATCACCCCGTGACAAGCCGAAGCAGGCGCTCATAACGCTATTACAAGTGGAAACCCGTTTATGGGGAGAAATTGCTTGGAAGTAGTATAGGGAGGGGGTTGGGGGTCTCCAAAGGGGGTTATCGCATTTCTTTTATATGTAATGGGAAATATACCAGTGGCATGTTTTTTGGTATGGCGAGATATGCCGATTTAACCGCTCTTAACGTCTGTACAACTGGAAACCCGTTTTTTGGTACATTACTTGGATTTAGTATAGGGAGGTGTTTTGGGGCTCTAAAGGGGTCAAGTCTCGAATGCTCTTGACCTGGGCGCTCTTGAAACGGGGCTCCCACCGCTGTATCACAATTTTTTTCGTATTAAAAGTTCGGTCGCATTCAAAACCTGTCTGCGGCTAACAAGTAAACGCTGATCGTGTGGGGTGGCAGGTATCAAAACGGGGATTACTCCGTTTGTTCTCCCGCCACCCGTAACCAAAAGAGTGCATTTTCAGCCATCGTGGCGAGATTTATCGCGGACGGCTCGGCCGACGAAGTGAATATCAGGTAAGCAGAATATGGAGGCGGAGGCGGGGGAGAGAGCGGGGGTGGTGAGGTGTCGGAAGGGATATGGGTAAGCTGAATCCTTGGTCGTTTATTGTTTTCTACGGCCGTTGATCACTGGTCATTGGTCGTTGGTCGCTGGTTCTTGATCCTTCGTCGATGATCCTTCGTGCTTGGCCATTGATTCTTGATTCTTGATCCTTGATGCTTGGTGATCTATTTTCCTTGGTTTTTGGTTGTTGATTCTTGGTCGTCGATCCTTCATCCTTGATTCTTGATTATTGATCACTGTTCGTTGATGAGTCGCACTTGGTCCTTGGTCGTTGATCATTGGTCCTTGGTCGGGGGTCGTTGACCCCTGGTCGTTGATCCTTAGTCCTATATCGTTGGCATTTGATCCTAGGTCGTTGATCCTTTGTCCTTGGTGGTTGATCCTTCTTGCGTTGATCATTGGTCTTTGGTCGTTGATCCTTGGTCGTTGGTCGTTGGCCATTGGCCCTTGATCGTTGATCCTTTGTCATTGGTTGTTGATCAGTGGTCCTTGGTTGTTGACCCTTGGTCGTTGATTCCTGGTTCTTGGTTCTTGGTTGTTGATCCGTGGTCCTTGGTCGTTGATCTTTGGTCCTTGGTCGTTGGTCTTGTGGCGCGATAGGCAGTAAGGGCATTGACGGAGCTGGATGCGACGGTTGGTTTTCCGGACCGCTGGTGTGCATAACCGCATGCGCATTTTATGAGATCGGAAGATATACATCTGGTTGAAGGAACACACGTATGTTGTCGCCGAATGTGGCGTTTTTTTCCGGTATCCAGCGTAAGATGCTCGGTACGCTCGTACATCAAATATTAGCAACTGTATTTGGGCCTTCTCTCCTTTATCTGACAACGCCGTGGTGGCTTGAAGAGTGAGAAAAGGCCTCCGTTGTCGCCGCCTCCGCGGCTTTTACAACGCCTTTACCCCCGTTTCCGTTGTGTTGCGCTCTTTTTGTCGGTGTGGTCACGCAGCTGGGGCGATAAAAAGCAGATATTGGAGCTGAGCCGTTCCGATGCGGAACTCTTCGACACGCTGGATCCGGAGGAGAAGAGGTGATCCTTCGAACAAAACAGAAGTAGGAGACACCCGCATCGACCCCCCTCCCCCCGCGCCGTCGCCGCCAACGCTCTTCAATAGGAGCCCACCAATATCGCGCTCCGTTCTCGGGAATGGTACTTACCACGAAATCCGGCACGTGCTGGAGACTATAACCTGCTTAGGAGGTTCACGGTATACATGTTGAGTATATATGTATCAATCTGCACGATCTCGAATACGTTTGACGGGTGTGATCTGCACATCACGGCCCTTGCGCCAGTTTCATAGCGGCAAATATGGGGTCTAGGTGATCTGTGTGATCTGTGTGGTCTATATGGTCTAGCTCGTGATCGATGTGCCCGAGGTGTGCTATTAACTCCGATACACTCCCTGGCTATGTTTGGCTTCGATAAACTCCCTTGACTAGCTTTTTTTGCGGCGGCAAAGGAAAAATATTACTCCGTATTATGTATAACGCAGCTTGCAAAGAGGAGTATCGACTCTAAATTTATCGAACTCAACAGCTGACGTGTTTAGAAGATTTTTTTTCAAGTAATAGCATATTAGATTTTGACTCATGAACAATTACTAAAAACGAGCGACCGGTGTAGTACGCAGCTTCCAGAGATGAGCATCGACCCTAAATTCGTCGAACTCACAGCTGACGTTTGTTACCGCAATTTTATTATATATCTTGACTGTTTTTTTTTTGCGCCGAAACTACAAAAAACCAAACTGCACAGGACCGTTTTTGGAGATGCTTACAACGAGATCCGACACGTCCTGGAGACGAACCTCCTTCTGCGGTTCACGACAACGCAAGAGTTCAAGGACGAGGAACTCAAGGGGGAGAGCGCCAGCAGAAGCTTCGATGCGTACGCCGGCCCTCAAATCGTTGCGGCTTCGTACGGCGATTTCGTGGAGCAAGCGTAGCGGTGGGTGGCGGAGAGGTGTTGTAAGTTGTTGTTTCCGTTTTTACCGATTTTTTTTTCCCGTGAATGAAACCGCCACGAGCCGCCGTCGGTACAGCCAGAGAATTGGAGCGAGGTACTGGTGTAAAAGCTGTTACGGTTGCTTCTTGTGGTGGCTTTTGACGGCGGTGGAGATTTGGGGGATAGCTCGGCTTCAGCGGGAGCGGTGGCGATGACCTGTATGCTGGCCCTTGAGTGGTGGCGGCTTCTTGTATACGTCGACTTCGTAGAGCAAGCGTTGCGACGAAGAGCAAGGTGTTTTGTTGTTATTACGATGGTGATTTTTTTGTTCCGTGGGAAGTGGAGGAGGACGGGGGGGGTGGAGGGCCGGGGGGGCGGGGGGGGGGGCTCGGAATCAGCAGAGGCGATTATGCTGACGCGTGTTAGGGCCTGCAAGTGGTGGCGGCTGCTCAAGGCGATTTCGTGGATCCCCCGGGGCTTCGGCAAAAAGTATGGTGGCTTAATGTTTCTTGCTGTTGTGTTTGGTTGGGGTTTTGAGAGGCGGGGGGGGGGTCGGGAGGGGGAGGGGGTGAGCAGCGTGTTCGCTGTTCTTCTCCGTGTATGTCTTGTGTCTCGTTGGCGTTTTGGCGGGGGGAGCGATGGTGGGGGTGAGGGGAGCTCTTGGCAGCAGCAGAAGCGATGATGTTGACGCGTGTGGTGATCCTCCATGTGGAGATGGCTAAGCACGGCGACTTTGGAAGAACCAACGTAGCGGCTGGGGTCAAGGTGTTTGTTGTCATATTGATTTTTTTGGCTCGATGGTTTGTACGGGGAGTGGCGGTGGTGGGGTATACCGCAATAATACCTGTTGGGTGGCCGTTTAACTTTCCCCCGGGGGGGAAAGGGGGGGGGCGTAATCATTGTAATGCATGGCCGTAGTCGGTAAACCCGTAGACCCTCATATCCGTACCATGGGTGGGGGAGGGGAGGGGGGCGGGGGGGGCCCTTTCGCGGGCGGTTTGCTAAGGTGTCGTGTTGGGGGTAAATTTAGATGGTGCGTGCTGTTTCCCCTCCCCGTCTTGTTTTTTTGGTGATGTTTGTTTCTATTTTTTGTTTTTGTTTTTTCGAACAAAAAAAAACGGCTTTCAACTTGAATATATCATACGAGTTGTGTCCGTATTGTATCGTGTTGCGTAAATCGGGTAAGAACAAAATAAAACGGTTTAATTCGTTGCCGGCCCAAGGTTTGGTCGAATCAGCAGAGCGTGTTGCGGAACAGAGGGGGGAATCATGGGAGGGGGGGAGGGGGGGGGGGGGGTACTCATTTCATGCAGATCCGTAGTCTTAAGAACGCAGACCCTCGCATCCATCCAATACCGAGACGGAGCACGTCGGGCTTCGATCGACCAGACAGGAAGGGGTGTGATTATTGGCATAGGTAACCGTAGGCGTATGCCGATAGACCGTCGCATCCCTACAGTACCGGGAAGAGGCACATCGGTGTTTCACCGACCAGGCAGGCATTGCTTGAATCGGGGGGGGCGGATGGGGGGGGGGGGGGGGGGGTAGTCATATCATGCATGGCCCTAGTCCTATGATCATAGACCCCCGCACCCGTACCATGCCGGGCAAGAGCACGTTGGGTTTTCACAGACCACTTAAGTGGGGGGGGAGGATAGATCTCGTGGTTGGTTTTAATATTTTCCATTTGGCGTATGGTGTCGCGCGGATCTAGGAGCACAACACACACCTACACATCTACGCCCGTTTACTTTGGCAGGAGCCCGGGGCCGACGTCGCCGTATATACACCCGGTCACACGGGCGTGAGATGTATGGAAACTTTTTTTTTCTAGGGATTTGTCTGATGCGTTCAGGGCGTCGAGGCCCCAGTAGAGCAGGCTGGTCACCGAGAAAGGCCGATGCTCGGAAAGTTCGGGTATTCGTTTCTCGCTTCCCCGTGAAGCATCTCTTCGCTTTTTTTTTGGTCCGTCGCTTTTCTAGATGACATGAGCAGGAGTAGACGTGCCAGGCGACATGTCAAGCAAGGAAAAACGCGCACTCTTGACCGTGTAGGGGCGAGTGTTCTATACTAAAACCTTTGAGTTTGGGTGGCAAGTCAAGGCGATTCTTCCTGGACTTTTTTATCAAGGGGTAAAAGTGCCGTGTATGTATGTCCTGGCGTCGTTGGCAAGGTCAGAAAGGCGGTAGCAGGGAACGGAGACGCGATGATGAGGCGGGCATGATGGGGGTTTTCGTTAATTGGCTTACTCGTGCTCCATGTCAGCCCTTCTTCGCCTTTGGTACGGGAAGGAAAAGCCGCGCTGGTCATGTGAGGACCGAGTCTTGTTGCCTCGTGTACGAGCACGCGCAAGACCAAAGCTTTTTACGATTCTAGCGCCGCTGTTTTATGTTCATGATATACCACGATGGACGTAAATGTAAATACCGTTTGGTATTTACGCTAGTACACTAACGGTTCTTATGTTTATATCCATAGCGGAGTCTCACTTGTGTTTCTCGTTTTTTTCGGAGGCGTGTTTTCGTTGTATGTAGAGTAAAACGGGCAGCCCCCGATGGCGTGCATGTGTCTTGTTTCTAAATTGTAGTTTTCCGGTGTAAATGAGGCCTATTGGGGGGGGGGGGGGGGGGGGGGCATGGGGGGGGGGGGGGGGGGGGGCATCATGGAAGGGTCGGTAGTGGTTTCGAATCGTTAGGGACGGGTTGTCGTTGGTTGTATTGCAAGCCCTTCTGCACGTACGTACACACATAGGTGCGAGCCGACTTTTTCTGTTCGCCGCCGCGAGTGAGCCTACTTTCGTTTTTCTCTTGATGTTTGCTGTCGCCGAAAAACAGGCTTTTGACGCCGCACACATGAGGACGGGCAGGCTTTCCATTTGGGCCCCGCGAGTAGCTTACCATCATGCGTGGCTTCATTTTTTTGTGTTGGCGAAAAAGAATACTGCGCTGTACTTATGTGCCAACTTTGGTGTGTCCCTTGCGTTTTGCTGTTGGCAATAAATGTTGAACGAGTGTGTGCCCTGTGTACCCAGTACCATAGGCCGTTGGGGGGGTTGGTGCTAGTACTACTCCAAAAACAGCGCCCCACACTAATTCTAAGTACGTTTCCCCCTCAAAAAATGTGTGGAAGTTATGCAGGGGTTTCCGAAAAACCGTACAACCTTTCCGGGATTGTTTTTATGCGGGGGTTTTCACGATTCGTGACCCGGCCCGCGGGTCGCGTCAGGAGGATTTCAATGTCTCGCGGATCGAGTCGGGTTTGGTTACGTGGTGTACGAAATCTCACGGGTTGGGTCGGGTCGGGCCGGGTAGGGCAGGGCCTGGAGGCTTTCAATTGTCACGGGTCGGGTCGGATCGGGTCGGGTCGGTCTGGCCCAATGAGACGTAGCCCGACCCGTAAAGAATCATGTTTTTTTTTTGCGTCTTTTGTGTTTCCCATGCGTGTGTGGTGTGGTAGCTTCCCAGTTCCTCGAGTAAAAATATTGCCTTGTCTGTCTGACCCTCCCCAGTTCTGATGCCCAGGACCTTTGTACGCAGTTGTTTTTCCGCGACCCCTATAGCTAGTAGAGCGCTGGCGGGGTCAAGCGGACGGGCGCTACCCTAACCGCGTGTGTATGGCATGAATGGGGGTTCGTGGGCGGCTTGTTGTGGCCGTTACGGGGAAACGTAACTGAACAAGGGTCTGTAGGCGGCTTGTTCGTGGATGGACGGGACCCCCACGTTCCGTGGACATTGTAGAAGGTGACCGATAGGCCGACCTTGCGCGCGCCTTTAGGAAGCGTCGAGCATCCCCCAAAAGCGTGCGGATTACCCCCCGTTCTGCAAGCTAGGCGTGTGTTTTTTTCTGCTTTCGAAGATGTACTTCCTAAGGCTCTGCCGTTTGCGGTTTGCCGATGCTCTGTGGATTTGGCGTCATAGCTGGTTTTGTAGAAGGAGCTCAGATGGTGAGCCCTTTGCCCACCTTGGGGCCCATCTTCTAGGTCGGCGGCGCTGGCGGATCCCTTCCACCCGTATTAGTGATTATGTAGGGGGCACGCAGCTGATCGAGGGTCGCGGCTGGCGGCCTGTCGTGATGTTCGCGGGACACCCAGCAAGACCCCGGGGCCAGCATCGCTGTTCACCCGTAAACGCGCGGCTGTGGTGTTCATGGTAGCTTGCAGCACGAGCCAGGTTCGGGGCCAGCATCGCCTACACCCGTACACCCGCGCTTTTGTGGTACTTTTGGTGGTGCACGCATCTCAACGCCGGGACCAGCATCCCGTTACGCCAGTCACGCCGCAAAGATATATATCCCAGAGGAGGGAGGCCCCTCGACCCCACGTATTCCTGTCAGAATGTATGTACGAGGAAATGTGTCAAGAGCATATGTCAAGCAAGGGGAGGGGGGGACGCTGTCAAGGGTGGAAGGCCGAGTGCTCCACACTAAAATTCAGTAGTTTGGTGTCGTTCACGGCAAGTTTGCCGTCTGTGGCGGGATGAGAGTGCTGCGCCCTGGTATGTGTCCGAGTAGCGACCGGGTGCTGATGCACTCCGACTTTATTTTTTGGGGGGTCGCCGCTGTCGTCGTGTTGTTCCCTTCCTCCCTTTGTTTTTTTTTTCTCTTTGCCTGTACAGGCCTTAACCGTTTTTTGAAGTGCAAAAGTTTTCCAGCAGTAAATTCCAAGTAGAGCATGTTCCTGAACACGTTGGTGCGGCAGTTCTTCCTGAAACGCTTGTTGTGTGGCCTATCTATCTGTTTTGTGGTGTGTCTGGTAAGAGTAGCAGTGGCGTCAGAGTTTGTCTTTTTTGGTGCCGTCAAAGATGTTTAATTTTCCCGTACGGTAGTCTCTAGAGTTCGTAACTGTACGGTGAGTAAAAATACGTAAGGCGGTGGCGGTGGGCGGTATCCAGGCATAGTGCGCCTAGCTAGGCTTATGAAGCAGAGCACGCGCCCCTTGCCCTCACCCGCTTGGAAGGGGGTGCGTGGTCAATGTTCAAAAGACTTGAAACAAGCAACAAGCGAGTACCCCCTCCATCCCCACCCCGCCATCCCATCCCCCGCCCGCACCGCAGGTTCTCCACCGTGTGTCGGTAGGGTGTATTCTGGAGATAATGATTTGCTGTAAGGCGGGAAGGGCATTATTTGCGTCGCCTGTGATACTATGCAGCTGAATTGACGAACGTTTTGCCTCGAGCCAAGAGCCTTGCTAAAGCAGGAGTTGCACCTTGGAGGCTGGGCGTTTCTCTCCGACCGCCCCCCCTCCAACGGAGGAGTTGTTGCACCTTTGAAGGCGTAATCGTGTATCACCCACGCAGGGGATCCTACACGGAGGAACTGGGAGGGGAACGAAACCCAACATGTTGGGATCTTTCTGTGAGTTGTACTTTTAATTATTTTATTCGTTGTTCGCCCTCAAAGGAGGACGGGAGCTACAGCAGTAGACCCGATGCTATTGGAGCTTGGGTGAATACTAATATTACTATTTTTATAACATTACTCTGAAAAACACGTCCGCTGCGATGAGTTCGACAAGTTTAGGGTTTATACTCATCTTTGCAAGCTGCGCAGTGACGCACCGGCCGTTCGTTTTTTATTCGTTGGGCACCTAATTGTTTAGCCCACGAGATTGTGGATTGCTGTATGTATCAGGCTTTCTTGGCTGACAACCTTTCGGTTGGTCGATTGCTGCGTTTCTCGTCTCGTTCATTCTCTCATGACGGGACCGGTGTACGTAGTGTACTCACGACCAAGATTATACTCCCGCTGGTATATATATGTGTGTGCGCACAAAAGTCCTACACAGACTGCAGTAAATGGCAAAGGCAAAAATGAAGGGATGAGCGGAACGATGAAGTGTTGTTGTCGCTGTCATCGACGGAAACACACGAGGGGTATCGCAGGTACGATGTCGCACGCACAGAAGGGCCTGAACTGCCAGGCAAAACGTAGCAATAGTGTGAGGTGCTGTAGGTGATGCCGCAGCAACCAGAATATATACATTGCATGCTTCGAACTATGTATTTGTCTATGCCCAGTCCCGCCGCCCCCACCCCCTCCTTGCCTACGCCACTTTGCTTGCGCCACGGGGAAACACTCCTGGCGACCCGCAGAAGCAAACAAAACCCGATAAAACGAAAAAAACGAATGAGTGCAGTCTTGTCTTCTTCTCTGTGAGACCGATCCAAGCCGAAAACAAAACAGGAGTTGTATCGAATCAGGGCGTCTCAAGGGGTCACGTCGAGTCAGGGTAACCCGTCCCGACCCGCGAGATTTTATAGACTTCCTTACCCGACCGAACCGACCCGTCCCGTGATCTTACGAACGCTTTCTGACCCGACCCCGCTCGACCCGCGAGATCTTGATAACCTCCTGACATGAGTCGCGGGTCGGGTCATGACCCGTGAAAAAAAACTGCGGTTATTTTTCAAGAAATGTTGACCCTTTTTTACTACCGAAAAAAAAATTTCCCACACGAATTTCAAGTATTTTGATCCCCAAACCGCGGGGTGCCGTGCTTCGACCCTTGGCGTTGACCTCGCCCTTCAGCGGACGCTTCACGGACAAACAGAAAGACTGACAGACGGCCAATCCAAGACGACGAGAGAGTCGTTCATGTTCATGTCTTCGCTATTGAAAAAAAAGCCTCCACAATAAGCAGGAGTATTATTGATCGAACCCCCGCCCATTTTGACGGTTGATTCACGGACAGACAGACAAGGCAGACAGACAGACAGACGCCCACCCATACCCTGCCCGAACTGCATTGGACTGGTTGAGTGGCTATCACACTACAGACAGACAGACAGGCGCCCACCCGGCCCTAGCTGCATTGGACTGGTTGATTGAATGGCTATCATAATACGGCGTATGGAAAAAAATAACGCCCCACTTTCGAACCCCACGACCTCACGGAAAACGCGGCGAGATGCGCGAGCGAGTTCGCCGAAAAGTCTATACCCCTTTGTTTAGACCAACTGAAAGAAAAAAAGGAAATACACACTATTTCCAAGTAACTGTGTTCCGAAAAACGCAGGTGTGATGCAGCTCTTAGCGGTTAACAACTAGTATAGCCAAAACCAAACCGGGAGCAAAAAACGAATAACACGCGTCTTAAAAACCTGGTAAAAAACCCACCCATAATGCTCGTTTTCCCAACTTGTTTTCACGGGTCGGATCTCTTCTCGCGGGTCGGATCGGGCCAGGGTGCGACCCGACCCGGCCCGATCGCGCGAAATTTGAAAACCTCCTGATCCGACCCGCGGGCCGGGTCATGACTCGTGGAAAGCATTTGGTTTATCGGATAAGAACTTTCCACCTCCACCCCACCCCCCTACTCGCATCCTCGAGAATCCGCAGGTTCCTACCCGGGACCACCGGCGCAGGTTCCGTCGAGAGTCCGCAGGTTTCCACACGGGGCCACCGGCGCAACGGACCGAGATAAAACTCCGTGCGCGCAATACAAAAAAACAAATAGGCGATTCGACAACCGGCGCAACGGACCGGGATAAACTCCGTGCGCGCAATACAAAAAAACAAATAGGCGATTCGACATCCTGTTATATCGGTCAAGTGTCGCTCGTATGATACGATACACAATACAGCAACAACAGGGGGGGGGGGGGGGCTGTCGCGGCAGAGAAACCTTCTCTTCTCAGCCCTCCTGTCGTTTGTGTGTCTGCGCTTGAAAAATAACACGAAAAAAAGCCGAAACATTGGCAGATCACCAAAAAAAAAAAAAACGCGCTGTTGTCGCTGCTCTCTCCTCTCCGTTTACTCTAGAAAACCCCAAAAGGACACCAAAAGTCGGCGGTAAATATTATTCGCAGGGACCAAGCAAATGACTCAGTGCCAACACAAAACGAAAAAAAAGTCCGACGATCACCGGTCTTCTTTTTTGCAGGCCACCTGCTCTACGAAAGACAAGCACGCGCCACCAGATATACCAGACTACCTACCCCTCGCAGAAGGAAATCCAGGGGGGGAGCCCTTCAAAGCCCACTGCAAACATAAAAAACAAACCATACAAACAACTAAAAAAGCAAAACCAACTACGATGATCGAAAAGCTTCTGTGTGAAATCAAGCAGGGCTTTGCACGGGGCATGACCCCCACCCGTGGACCGGGTCGGGATTTTTTTTTTAATTACCACGGGTCGAGCCGGGTCGGGTCAGGAGAAGGTCTCACGGGGCGGGACGGGCCGGGAGGTTTTCCAATCTCACACGAGTTAGGTCAGGTCGGGCGGCCCCGACCCGATCCATGAAATTCTTGGAAACAATCAGTACCTGGCTACGTTCGAAAGTTCGTCAATTCCGTCCTTCGTTTCTACCTGCACCGCGACTCTGGATACCATCACCAACCAAAACATTGGGGGAAATAGTGTCGTGTGAAGAGACCGCAGTGAAGGAGACATGCTCTCGGTCTTGCACCAAAGCCCGACTTCAGGATCCGCGAGAGAGGCGAGGTCGATGGAAGATTTCCAACTTTACCCCCCCCCACCCCTCTCTCCGTTTCGCAAACCTATTTACGCGTCACCTTTCATTCGTCCGGCGTTTCTGCCAGCGCGACAACGCAAAAAAAATAGTACCGCTTACCAGTACCGCGCAAGGATTACAGCAACAGGAGGTCAACCACGTATTACCACTTACCGCGCCAATAAAAATAGCAACAGGTGGTCGACCACCACCCCCTCTCTCCGGTCCACAACCCGTTCACGCGTCGCCAGTCATTCGCCCAGCGCTTCTGCCGGCGCGACAACCCAAACAATTAGCTACCACTTACCTACCGCGCAAGGAGTACAGCAACAGGAGGTCAACATATTATCACCTACCGCGCAAAGAAAAATAACAAGAAGTGGTCGACCACCACCCCCTCTCTATGGTCCGCAACCCGTTTAAGCGCCGCCTTTCCTTTGCTCGGCGTTTCTGCCGGCGCGACAAACCCAAACCATTAAATTACCAGTTCCCGGTACCGCGCAAGGAATACAACAGCAGGAAGTCAATTTATGACCACCTGCCGCACCAAGAAATATAACAACTAGCGGTCGACAAGAAAAACAAACCGATACATTTTTTTGGCACTTTGTGTTCCGTTGTTGGCCTCTCGTCCGGAACAAAAAAACAAACCATTGACAAGGAGGGGTACACCACAAATAAACACCGAAAAACTCCCACAAAAAAAAACAGCCATGCATCGGACCGCTAGAAAAGCAGCCAGCTCCTCCCACTCCCTCGCCTCTCCACGTCCCCGTCCTCCTATTCCACACGCGAAAAAACGAGCAAAAACACACACAACAGCACACCACCTTCCCTACCGCGCTACGCCTACTCCAAAGTCTGGAAACCCCAGCGCCCCTTCCCCCGCATTTTCATACACAAAAAAAGCAACGCAATAAAAAATGACATCAAACACCACCTACCCTCCCCGAAAAAGGCAAGCCGACAAAAAGTGACACCGGAACACAACCCACCCTCTTTGCCGCGATTCTCGCTTTGGGATTGGGCAACGTTAGCGCTGCTGCTGTAGCCCCCCCCCCCCCCCCAATTTCACTCACTAAATAAGCAAAGCAACCAAAAGCACCACCCAACCCCCCAAAAATAAGCCAAGCGATAAAAAAAGCAACACAGAACACAACCACCCACCCACCCTAACGCTACGCTTCTTGCAACCGCGGGCCTTGAGGTTGCGCAACGTCAGCGCTATTGCCGCTGTGGCTGTGCAACGCCTGCCCTTGGGGTTGCGCAATGCCAACACCGCTGCTGTGGCTGCGCGTCTCCTCTTCGGCTTGAGAGTGAGCAACATCAAAACCGCCGCTGCTGATCTTCACCGCCCGACGTTGGGGTCGAAAAACGTCAGCGCTGTCGCTGCTGCTGTTGCTTCTGCTGAGTGTCCCGCCGTCGAACCTTCGTCCGTCCCCCGCATTAAACAAGCCGATGCTGCTGCTGCTGCCGCCGCTGCCGCTCCTGCGATGCCAACGGAGTCGAGAGGAAGGTGTCCCCTTCTGCTCCTCGATTGCAAAATCGTCCGTTTCTGTGAATCTCTGGATAAGGTTAGTCTCCAGCACCCGACGAATTTCTTTGTAAGCTTGCGCGAACACGGTCCTTTTAGTTATTTCGGAGACAAGAAAAAAATAGCAAGCGGGGGCGGGGCGGGGCGGGGCGGGGTGGGGGGGGGGGGGGGGGGGTATTCATTTTCCCGCATAGCTTTTGTCTGTCAGACCATAGACCCTTGCATCCCTGCATCATTGTCGTAACAGAGCACGCCGGGTGTTTTACCGACCACGAAGACGTCAGGTACACCACGCGCGAAGCGCCGCGAGGTGTTCGGCGAGTCGCACGAAGCGCGAGTTGCGTCCTTCCACACGTCCGACAGACCACCAAAACGCCCAATTGACGACCTATTAACAGATCGTTCAGGGAGGATCTGTGGGGTCTAACTGATGCTACTGGAGGTGGGAGGAGTCGTACGATCTGCACGATCTAATAACACGTGTTTATTTGGGTAGGATCTGTACTCTGCATATGGCCCGTGCTACGATGGAGGTAATATATTAGCTTTCGTGTGAAATTTTAGTGGACTCCTCGACCCCAAATCGTCAGAAATAGACAATTTTCATTTTTGCATTGTTCTCGTTGTGTATATCTAGGCCATGCGATTTTTTATCCGGTACGGAGCAGTTTTTTTGTTTTCTCCTCCTCCTCCCAAAATCAGTTTTTGGTGGAAGTTTTTTTTCGTTTCAGCTCCCAAATCGAGGAAACCTCAGGAAAAGAAAAACAGCGGTGCGCCTCTATCGTCATTATACGGATCCTGCACAGCATCTCATAACGGCACATACAAGGTCTGTATGATCTATATGATCTATGTGATCTGTATGATTCATATGATCTAAGTAGATCGTCATCTGTCCGAGGTGCACATCCGTCTAAAAACACTTGTGAGGCGGGCACCCTGTGTGCAATTTCTTGCATATGAAACGACAGCTTCGAGCAATGGGCGGGGGGGAGGGGGGGGGGGGGAAGGGGGGCGGGTGTACTCATTTTACAAAAAAATATTTTAAGGACGTCAGCCGTGAGTTCGACGAATTTCATTCAGGTCAATACTCATCTTTGCAAGCTGCGATGTTGGTACTTGTAATATACTGTACGGGTAGTTTTTCTATTGGGAGGGGTCCTATTTTTTGTTCACTGTAATGGCTAGTGTTGGTATTTTTACTTTGGGCGGGGAATTTTGAGTTGCATCTAACATCATATGTTGCTTTGCCTCAGCCGCTTGACCGCTATTCCGCATCCCTTCGAAGACGGAGCACCGTTCCTACTCCTTATACAGACACCCCCAACAGATAGGCGCTCACTGCAACCTGTGAGGCGGACGCCCCCAACAGCTAGGCGCTCACTGCAACCTGTGAGGCGGACGCGGCACCCTGTCTGCGCGTAATTTCTGGCATATGAGATGATAGGTTCAAACAATGGAAGGGGAAGGGGAAGGGGGGGGCGGGGCGTACTCATTTGCTGCTTTGCCTTATGAGCCATTCGACAGCTGACCACACATCCCTTTCGAGACGGAGCACCGTTTCTACTCCTGACAGAGACACCTCCAACATTTGGGCCCCGCGCCCGCTATATTTCTTTTCATACATTACCAGGTACATAAAAAAAAAAGGAATGCTTGTCTTATCTCCGTCCTGTTTGGCCGCATCTCTCTCCTAGGATAACGATTCTTTTTTTCTCGCTGCTATCTAATGTATGTGCCAAACTTCTCCATGCCACATCTGTCTAACTTCTTCACATAACTCTCCAACACCTTCCATGGTGTTTTCTTGGTGCGGGTCGCTTATTTCCAAATAGTAAAAAGGCTTGGCGCAATCGCGCACCTTGTCGGCAATTTCCACGACAGTTGTCTACTTTCCGCGAGTTTTTTTTTCAAGAGAGCTCACCGTTTCTGCTCCTCGTCCAGCAGATCGAAGCTTTGAGCGTCGGAGCGGTTCAGCTCCAGGATCTGCTTCTTGTCGGCCCAGCTGCGTCCACAACAACAACAACAACAGCACGAACGGATGATTCAAAAAATATATATTAACGGGGCGTGTTTCAGCCTTTCAAAAGGGGCCCCCAACTACTTGGAATTGGTGGCAAGAATTTTTCCGGTAGGTGTAGGGTTGATCGTGTGGATACCAGGTCCCCTTCCCCCTGGATAGTACCGCCTCATTTACACACGAGCTTTTTCGAGGCCACCGGAGGCACGAACGGACGATTTAAAAAAGGATAATAATGATAGGGACGGCTTACGCTATACCTACAATGGTGCGCCAGCTAGCGTTGGGCTGCAAAAGCAACTGAGTTAAATCGACACACGACGCGTATGAAAATACGTGGAAGTGTGGTGAGCTAATTAAAGCTTTATTTTTCCCCATCCATCCGCTGGAGGATTGAAAAAAATAAATAAATAAATAAATAAATAAATAACAAGGGCGTTGTTCAACCTTTCAAAAGGGGCACCCAAATTCCTTGGAATTGGTGGCAAGAATTTTTCCGGTAGGTATAGGGTTGATCGTGTGGATACCAGGTCCCCTTCCCCTATATAGTACCGCCTCATTACACACGAACTTTTTCAAGGCCACCGGGGGTCCCAGACTCCGTTCTGTGCTGACCCAAGGTACCGACCCACCTCGGTGTGTCCTACACGCCAAAACCACGCAAGAGAGAAAGAGAGCCCGTTCGGGGCGCGACTCCATTGTGGTGCCTTTTAGAACTGCGTCCGAGTGCTGAGAGGGAAAACTAGTTGGAACTATTAATAGGTATTGTGGGATGTTTTGGCTTTCGAAAGGAATCAAGGTGCTTGGAGTTGTTGCGGCTGTGGCGTTAACGCATCGCCGTAACAAATCTCTCTCATATACCTGGTAGTATATTACGAGTACCAACAACGCAGCTTGCAAAGATGAGTGTTGACCTGAAATTCGTCAAACTCACGGCTGACGTCCTTGAAAATAAGTGATAAAATCTCTAGCCTGTGGTCACGAAAGAAGGGCTTCAATAATGATGGGGAAATGAAAAAAACGAAAAAAAAAAAAAAAACAGGAAAACAATACGAGTACTATTAATATTAATACTCGTACCTGATATTGTAACGGCATTACACTAAGTATAAACAAACGGCGGAAATCGCATAGATAGAGCAAAACGAAACAACAAGGCTCCAGCAATTATGTGGGGGGAAGAAAAACACGAAAACAACACGAGTACTGCACCTGTTCGTATCACACCAAAGCAAACAAAACGGCGGAAATCTCACAAAAAAATAAAATAAATGAAAATCCGTATGTATGTATGCCGATCAGACGCATACGTTGTACGACTTCAAACAAACAGGAAATCGAGGAAATGTATGTGACCCGCGGAATCGACGGTGATGGAATGCCCTTAGCCTATTTTTCCTCATGGACACGTGCTGCTATAGAGGTAACGCTTTTTCGGCAGAAACGTTTTCTGAATGACCGGAGCTCGTCAACCCGAAACCGTCGAAAATTTTCTCCATTCGTTTTTTAACACTAATTTCTAATGTTTGTTTTTTTTGTTTTTTTTTTCTTCTTTTCTTGCACACTTTCACTTTCCAGCTTCTGGACAAGCCGTGTGTGTATACCCAAGAGGCCAAAAAAAACGTCTGGAATTTCCATTCGTTTTTGGCAATAACTTTCGTTGTATACCCAGACGCCAAAAAAACCCGCCTGGAATTTCCATTTGTTTTCAGCGATACCTTTCGTTGTATACCCGGAGGCCAAAACTGCCGGGATTTTCCACTCGTTTTCGACAATAATTTCCCCAAGTATATACCCACGACGAGGCCAAAAAAAAATCGTCTTGAATTTCCATCCGCTTTCGACAATACCTTTCCGTTGAATACCCACCCAGAGGCCAAAATGATCGGAATTTTCGATTCGTTTTCGGACAATAATTTTTTTATGTTATACCCACCCAGAGGCCAAAATCGTCGGCATTTTCGATTCGTTTTCGGAAAGCAATTTTTTCGTTCTATACCCACCCACCCAGAGGCCAAAAAACGTCGGAATTTTCCATTCGTTTTTGGCAATAGCTTTTCGTTTTGTACCCCCGCCCAGGCCATGGGATAGTCCATTTTTTCTCAAAATCAGTATTTCGGGTGACGTATACAGAGCTCCTTAACCCCTTTAGAGCTCCCAAAATCCCCCAATGCTAAGTTCGAGCCCATTTGTGAAAAAGCAAAAAGCTTTCCAGTAGTGAAAGCGTTACGTCAAGAACCTTGCAGCTAAAATAATAGGCCTGCACCTCTGCCAGAGCATGCGTCCATCATCCACCATCCAACGATGGCGACAAGACACCTACGACTGCCCCTCCCCCCCCCCCCCCCCTCCCCCCCCCTTCTCCCGCCTCCTCGTGGGGCGCACCTGATGTTGACCTCGTCGACAGAGCCATCGACGATGAACCTCGCCACGATGGCCGAAAACGCGGCCTTCCGGCTCTGAAACTCAGGGAGGTTATCGGAAAACTGCCCTTTTTCATACCTGTCCCAAGCATGGTCACAAAAACGACCAGAGTCCGGGAGGAAGCGGAGAAGGGGGAGGGGCGGCGGGCGGCAGAGCGTTACCTCGCGCCGTGCGTCCAATCATACATCGACCATATACATCAGCAACGACGAAAAAAAAACAAGCCAGGGCGGGTCGTCTTCATATGCAGTGGTGTCGGTCCGGCGTTAGTTCGGCATTGTTTACGTGGCGGGGTAGCCCGTTTAGTGCGGTAAAAAAATGGCTTGGCATGACCTCGTCAAGGGAACCGCGCTACATCGGGATAGTTGAAGGGTGCCAGGGTGGACAAACACGCGCCACGTTTTCTCTGAAGGCTCCTTGCTTGGAGAGCTCTACGAACAATATCTGACCCAAGAAACGGAGTAATCTGGAGAAAATTAAAAATGCTCCCCGATAACGAATCCCATGTCCTAGTGATCCTCAACCAAACATATTTGCGAAAAAAAAAGGGCCAAGTTCCGGCGATGTGGGGCTAAGGAGCCCCCGTCATTCGATCCCAAGGCCTAGGGATACAACAAAACGCATTTGAGAAAACAAAAAAGAGAAGTGAAATTCTCACGACTTTGGGCGAAGGAGCCCCCGTTATTCGACCCCATGGCGTAGGGGTGCAAACGGAACGCGTTTGAGAAAACAAAAAAGAGAGCGTGAAATTCCGACGACGTTTGGATTGAGGAGACACGTCATTCGATCCCATGACAACGAGACGTGTTCGAGAAAACAAAATAAGAGAGAGTGAAATTCCGACGACTTTTCCCACTTGGTGATATGTGGAGATGTACATCTTGTGGGCAATCTGTACGATCTAGTGACTCGTCATTCACCAAAAGGAGAAAGAAAAAAACAGCCCAAAAAGTGATATCTCCATCGTAACACGATTCGGTTTGGGGTACCACTATAGTGCGGTCGCTGCTGTCATCTGGCAAAAGCACCGCACCAAGGAGGGGGACCCGAGACCGTGCGACTACTCTTGAGCAGTGCTTGATGTACCATCAACCGATTTAAGACTGAAAAAATAAAAGGCTAACCTCCCCCCCTACGTCGGACCTCACGACCAAACACCACACCGACCCTCTAACAGCCCACCCGAAAAAAAACAAGCTAGCCCGCAACGAGACCGTGACGGGACCGCCTCCTTCCCCCCCCCCCCCCCCCCCTTCCCCTCTCCCCTCCTCCTCTCCCCCCCCCGCCCCCCCGCACCTAGAACCGCCTCAAGGAGCACGACAGACTCCTCAAATAGAGCCCTAAACGCGAAGGCTCGGCAGGCTGCCGGTATGTCTGGAACAGCCTACCCGAAAAAATGCAAAACCAGAAAAAAATGCCATATTTGTTTTTTGTTGTTACTTTTTCTTCAAGAGTTTCCATCCAATGCCGGGCCATGAATCACCCCCCCCCCCTCCCCCCCCTGCTCCCCTTCCCCCTTTACGTTCCCCTCACCGAGCAACCTCTTCGAGGAACACCACGGACTCCTCGCAGAGAGCCCTGAAGGCGAAGGCTCGGAAGGCTGCGGCCATGCCCGGAACGGCCGCTAGGTTCTCGTAGCTCCACTTGGGTCGTTGAGGGGTGCTTAATTCGCTCCCCGATGCAGCAGACTGGCATATTTGGCTGTCCAGCTGGCTGTCCAGCTCGGTAATTTCTGAGAGAACACCCCTTTTCGATGCCCTACGAGGCGTTTTTTTGGCGGTGGAAATCGGGGGGTGGGTGGGCGGATAGGGTTGGGTGGGGGGGGGGGGGGGGGGGGGGGGGGTACGTCGGTGGTTGGGCGGTTGGGTGGGTGGGCGGGTGAATGGGTTACGGGGGTAGTTGAATTAACACACGACACATAAGGGGAAGAATGATGAGCTTAAGCAAAACACGTTCCGGTACACCGGAGGTTTAAAAAAAAAGAAAACAGAAAAACAAAAAGACTACACGACGCGAGTATGATCCACAGGGTAGTGTACGCGGCTACGGTTGACGATTGCATCCTTTACCTTAGAGTGCGCTTCCTTCTTTGCGCGTGGGCTCGGGCGAGCGTACGGTTTGACTTGGACATGGGCTCGTACGCCAGCCGCCGAAGAGGATCGATGACACTGTCGATGAGCAGAGCACGGGGCGGCAAGCGGGGGGGGGGGGACGGAGGGGGGAGGGGGAAGGGGGGAGGGAGGGGAGGGAGGGGAGGGGGGAGGGAGGGGAGGGGGGAGGGGGGGGAAAGGGGAGGGGGGGGAGGGGGGAAGGGGGGAGAGGGGGGAGGAGGGGGGAAGGGGGGAGAGGGGGGAGGAGGGGGGAAGGGGGAGGGGAGAGGGGGGGGGAAGGGGGAGGGAGGGGGTGGGGGGGGGGGGGGGGGGGTAGGCTCGTCAAGGGTTCGCCGTTTTGCCACTGAGGGGGAGGGGGGGGGGGGGGCAAGACGCGGAGGGGGTAGGCGCGATGTGGGTTTGCATTTTACTACCCACGCGCATTTTACTGTTTTCCTGTGTTTTAGTCCAAAGCATCACGGCTAGTGCACCCTGACCTAGCCAACCAACAACAACCACAACCACAACAACAACAACAACAACAACAACAACAACAACAGCAACAGCAACAGCAACAGCAACAGCAACAGCAACAGCAACCGC
Organism: Undaria pinnatifida; assembly: GCA_012845835.1. Lineage (NCBI taxonomy): Eukaryota > Phaeophyceae > Laminariales > Alariaceae > Undaria > Undaria pinnatifida. The sequence continues at coordinate 12,617,752 of JABAKD010000019.1, forward strand.
AACCGCAACCGCAACCGCAACCGCAACCGCATCCGCATCCGCAACCGCAACCGCAACCGCAACCGCAACCACAACCGCAACCGCAACCGCCACCGCAACCGCAACCGCAACCGCAACCGCAACCGCAACCGCAACCGCAACCGCTACCGCAACCGCAACCGCAACCGCAACCGCAACCGCAACCGCAACCGCAACCGCAACCGCAACCGCAACCGCAACCGCAACCGCAACCGCAACCGCAACCGCAACCGCAACCGCAACCGCAACCGCAACCGCAACCGCAACCGCAACCGCAACCGCAACCGCAACCGCAACCACAACCACAACCACAACCACAACCACAACCACAACCACAACCACAACCACAACCACAACCACAACCACAACCACAACCACAACCACAACCACAACCACAACCACAACCACAACCACAACCACAACCACAACCACAACCACAACAACAACAACCACAACCACAACCACAACCACAACCACAACCACAACCACAACCACAACCACAACGACAACGACAACAACAACAACAACAACAACAACAACAACAGCTGTCTCACGTAATGCTGAACATGACGACCGCCGCCACAAACACGGTGTTCTCCTGGTTTATCCAGTACGATTCTTTCTCGCCCCCGTATTTATTCGTTATCGCGTTTCCGCCTGACATTTGGCCATTCGGGGGAGGGAGGGCGGGAGGAAGGGGGGAAGGGGGGGGGGGAGGGGGAGGGCGGTAGGGGGTAGTTGTACTCATTTCGGGACGTTTAATTATCGTACCACGCATTGCCGTTGTTCGTAGGACCATGGTCGAATGGACACGCATGAAAAACCCGGCACGCAAGACTGGAAATGAACCTCTAATTTTGTGCGCCATCGAAAACTGGAGACTCACCTCGCTCGTAAGGGCCTGGATTAACGTTTTCGCAAAACAAAAAAAAAAAAGATTTGATAAATGTAAAATCTATTTTGTAATGGGTTGGTCTACAGGTTGGTTCTCACCTATCCCCCCCCAAATCTACTCCCCCGGCGAAAGTCCACGCCGTTTTTTTGATTCAGACCGTGAAATGCTGCACACGTCTTCTATGCGCTATTGCGAAGACCTCACCTGTCGTTTTTTTGTTTTTTATTGTTTTTGGGTCTGATTTTTTGTCAGTTTTGAGATTTTTTTTCAGATGTGGCCCACCTTAGACCAAAAAATTTCGGCGAAAAAAAAAGAATAAAAAAAAAAAAAAACGGACGTCTTGCCTCGGGATGAGCATGTAGAACACGTGCAAAATTGCAGGGACTATCTCTCAAAATCGGCGTGGACAGTTGGACCTTTGTGCGTAAACATGAGTAAGGTACGTTATTTCCTTCAAATTACTTGGTTTCAGTGTATGATCCAGTTTTTTCGCTTGATTCTGCTTAATGTTGAACACAGGCAGGTTTGACCTTCGATTTTATTCACGGAAAAAATTCTACAGACATGCCTTGGAGTTCGCACCTCCAACCGGTTCGTACCAAATGCGGCGCGTTTTTTTTTTTTCTCTCGCCTCCGCTTGGAAAAGGCCTGAATATTATTGAAGAATATGAAGGCCTGTCATTGGTCGATGCGAGGTTTGCTCCTAGAGACAGCCCGAGGCCGTTGAAAAAAAAAAAAAATGGTCATCGGTCGTGGGGGGGCTAGAATGATACGAAATATTAACTATTTTGACTAGATATTGCGAGCGGCATTCGCCGGGGGAGAGAATGTGTTTTTTATTACGTGAACCAGCCTGTAATAAAAATATAATATTTTGAAGAAAAAAAAATGAAAAAACATGCACTTAAGCTGTGAGATCGACCAAAACCTCTTTTCTTTACCATACCTCAGCTTTTGCAAGCTGCGTGTGATACTTCGATCGAGCGTGTTACGGGGTGGTATTACCCTCGTGAAAGATATTGTGCACCTGCACTCAAGAAAATGATTTCGGCATTTATGAAATTGCATTTAGACCAAAAAAGCAACAAGCCCTAAAATACTTATTTCGTTTTGAAACCGTCATATCCAGTTTGGGAGTTTACCCAACTTGGCGTGGCGTGTGCATGGTGGGACAACACACCCGGCGCAGCCTGGAGCGACTTTTTGTTTTTGCGCGGACGACCATCATCGAGGCTACAAAACACGAACCCCAACGAGATGCGACCAGGGCAATAGCCACGCCCACGCTTTCTGACCGTAGCACATCGTAACCCGGCGGTGGCGCTTCAGACGAGATCATGGCGGCCGCGAGCCCAAATTTTCAACCAGCTCGATCGGCCAAGCCGCACAAAAACCGACCCAACAAATCAAAAGCTTTGTATTATTTAGATAGCTCCATCGCCGTCGCTGCTCCGCGCGAGGCATTTTGGGGTTCCCTCTGCCCACCCAAGAGACCCTGGAAGTGATAGGTTCCAAGACTGGGCTGCTGGACACAAATGCAGGCTGGCGGCGGCGCCGCGCACGCCCCGACGACGCAAGCCGTCGCTCTCGTCTAATACCGTCGGTGTTCGTCAGGAGGGCATTTTGTGTGGGTTGCTGCGATGTTCTGAGCCATCTACAGATTTAACGAAGAATGCGCCCTTTCTTGGATAGGAAGCAGATCAGTTTCTTTCGCCCAAGGAAATTCCAATTTAGAAAATATTTTTCCAAATTCAAAGCGGTTTTGTTTTGTAATCGTTAATCCAGGCCCTAAAGATAAGAGCTGACAGATCTCGGCATCCGTCCGCTCACAATTTTCGCCATAATCGGCGACGTGTTTCTTTTCTGTTCTGCCCCCCACTTCATTATTTCGTACTGCAACCCTACAAGGTGTGTAAGTGCTCGGCTATTTTGGAATTTTGTGTCCATCCCATCAAATCATCTTCGTACGTTTTTCAGTCTCCCTCCCTTTTCGCACCTCAGATCCGGCTAAAAATAACGGGGCCTCTTCCCCCCCCAACACTAAGGAGCAGGCCCTCCGTACTCCCCCTTCCCTCAATACGGCACGTCGTGCTTGGCGCACGCGATGTCTTCCTGGTCGGTGAATACCCGACGTGCTCCGTTCTGGCGTGGGAACGTCTATGGTCATACGACCACGGCCACTCATGAAATGAGCGCACCCCCCACTTCCCTCAACGCGGGGCATGCCTTTCATTTTTACATAGGCATGGGCTCCGTGGTTTCTACTCTAATCGACTCCCCTACCCCCCGCCCCCTACGGCGTAAGCTTCGGTTTTGTCGCGAGGGTTCAACAATTTTTTCCCTCGTTGACTCCCCCCCCACCGCCCACTCCCGCAAAAAATGCCTTCAATTTCATCGCGAGAAAGGTTTAGCGATTCTTCCCTTCCCTTCGTAGTCGACTCGCCTCTTCTTCCTCCACAACGGTGCTTGCCTTCGCTTTTACTGCGAGAAGTACGTACATCCCTTGTCGGCTCCACCCCCCCCCCCCCCCCCCCCCCCCCCCCAACCTCCGCCCACAGCGGCGCATGCCTCCACTTTTACCGCAGCAAAGGTTCAGTATTTTCAAAAGGGTTAGTTCGGTTCAGCAGGGTATGTACTGTAGGGTACCCGGGTACCACATGTGATCGATACTGGTCATGCAGAAGCAGGCGGGGGGCAATAGTGCCGGTTGAACAGAACCACTTCCCTCTATAGTGCCGGTGAGATCGCTTGGCACGACTGGATTTCTCTACAGTATATGTCGTAACTATATTTCCAACAGCGCTGGTGCCCTGAATAGTGCCGGTATATTGGGCTGGCACGTACCGGCAATATTTGGAAAGCTCACTATATACTCGGGTATGTGCCCGGGTACCCGCAGAGTGCTTGCCCTACTGCACATACCCTTGTTATTTTATATTTTTCTCTCATCGACTCGGGTATGGGGTCTTACCAGTCTGGAAGATCTGCAGGATAGTAGCAACGAACAGCTCCGTCCTGATCTTGAACAGATCGTCCACATGCCTGCCGAAAATCCATCACAGGTCGGATCGTGGACGCAAACGATGGTGTGTGCCGTGGTAGAAACGCCAAACAGGTTGGATCGCTGATGACAAGCTATTCTCGAAACGATGTTGATTGCAATGCGTGTTCGTTAGGGCTGAGAGATGGCTAATTACAGTTAATTGATCGCGGACCATTCACGGAGTTCCGAGCCTTTGCACCAAGGCTGGTGAGTTCGTGGCTTCGACCTTTTGTCCGTCACCTGGGTTTTGTCAGTCAGCTCGAGAAGACAAATATACACTCCAAGGGGTGCATGTAAGCCATGCGCCCCTGCCCCAAGTGTCGTACTTTATACACACACCCTGATCCCACCCGCTGTGATTTCCGGGCAGGGTTAGGGGTTAGGCTTACGGTCGGATAGACCTGGTACCAGGTATATCGGTATACTACTAGTAGGGTATAAAGTAGGGGTGCATGCGGCTTGTATACACCGCTAGGAGCGCGTACAATCTTATGGTCAGCTGGGTTTTGCTTCGCCATTCAGCTATTACGGACGGACGACCATACTAATCAAAACCCACGGCAAACACAAAAACCCTATACATTCCCCTACTTTTGCTAGCCATGATTGGGTTCTGACTACTATGCTCCCCGGAAAACAAAACTAGCCGTGAAGCCCAGGCAACCCGCAGCCCTGTAGAATACACGGTTCCTCCCGTGTTTGTTACATACAAAACACGGGAGGACGGGGCCCTCCCGTTTCGCCCGATACAGTAGAAGGTGGGGCAAAACTCAGACCTTCCGAAACGTACATTTTTAGGGGCAAATATATCACCACAATATCTCACCACGTGGCGGAGTTGCTCAAGTTCTGTGAACTTGCCGTGCTTTTCGACCTTCGAAAAGGTAGAATATTATAACCTCCAAAAGGTTGCCGCTTGGAATTTTCCTTGCGTTTTCTGCGGATTCTTGCGTCAAGTTCGGCAATCCAGAAGGTGCTCGAAAGGTCTGCCTTCCGCCCACGTACTAAGGTCGACGAAACAAAGGGTGCCCCGTCCACCCACGTACCGGATGTGGCTGGTTGCACCACATACATGTAAGCTTTGGGTGGCCTGGGAACCACGTGCACAAAAGCACTGTTTGCCCACCCATTGCCGAATGCGAACCTTCGGCCGCTTAGCGTTCACGGGGGGATACAGAGGGAACACATGACGAACTAAAACAGACTATTCCAGGATCAGCCACACGAACCAACGCGCACGGGGCTGCTAGGTTCGCGAGTGCTGCCCTTAATTGCGGGCTCCAATGCAAGGAGCAGCAGCGCGACAGAGGCATCGCATCAACTATTCGTTGGTTGCGCGCTCACTTTTTGTTTTTCGCTCATCCCTTCTATCATCTTCCCATTTTTTTCCTTCTCCTTCTTCCTCCCTATTAATAGTCGTAACACACAGGATTTTCTTCCCCTCTCCACACCAAAGTACGCGCGTTCATTTTTATGGCGAGAAGACTCCAGTCCTTTCTTCCCCCGTCGACTCCCATCGAATTGCGTCACTATAAACGCATGCGATAGGACCGCACTTCTCACTTGTTTCATCGCTATCAACGGTCTCCCAAACGGTTAATAATCGCGTGCAGCAGCGCTTGCTCACTCATCCGACCCGCTTGGAAGCCGTTGGCCGGTTAGGATCCGCGTGCACAAGATCAGCGTTGTTTGCTCACCAGACGATGGGGATAAATATGACGGTAGCGATGAGCAGCAGAACCTGGCAGAGGACCAATTGGTCCTTCTGGTCGGCAGCGAATTTCCTGGCAACACGCGAGAAAAAAAAAAAAAACAGAAAAAAGCGCAGCGAAGACGTTCCGATATGGATGTCCAAACGGGCAGACACGCCGACTGTCAGACGTAGCTTCTGCCTTACCATTTGATTTGTTATTTTTCGTTTGCTTTTCCGACCGTGTGCAGTGCGTTATTTGTTCCAATGCGCATACAACGAAAAATCGCGCGTCCTCTGTCGGCGGTACGTACCGCTAAAAGCTGACACGATGAGAGGCATCCCTCTATACGAGTGCGGTAGGAGTTGCACTCTCTGGGCGGGATGTTTTTGACCTCTACACGAGCGCCGTTGAGCTCTAAAAAAAGTGTGGAACTATCAGTTGGTGTGATAACTTTCACGAGTAAATTTGTTTTAGGACTAGATCATAGAAACGTTGGTCGGGTTGCGGGAACCAACGTCTTCGAAGTTATGCTTTGGGTGAGATGTTCACCTCCTCGAGCAAGGAGCCCAGAAACTTCCGCTGCGCTCCTACCCAGCGCGGGATGACTCAATACACCGCACACTGCCACCCAAACTCCTTCGCCCTTGCGTGTACACACTTGAAGGCGCATGTATGTGTGCCTCCCCTTGTGTTAATGACGATGACGATGGTCCGCGATTGATCTCATTTCCCCGAAAGCTACTACTGTACCCCGTTGCCACAAAAAAGTCTAAGATGTTCAAACGATCACATTCACTGCAAGTCTTCCAGGTGCGCTGACGTACATGGCAAAGCGACCCACTACATACACTGCCTAGTCACACCTGCCCGAAGGAGGTTCGTTAACGAAGCTACCCGCCTCAGTGCGCACTTACATCCCCGCCAAGGAAAACAGCTAACGAAGCAATCCTCTACGTTGCATGCTCACAACGGCGCAAAGTAGAATCGTCAACGAAGTAATCCGCTGCAGTGCGTACTCACAGCAGCGCAGAGTAGAATCGTCATCCAAGTAATCCGCTAAAGTGCGTACTCACAGCTGCGCGTAGGGGCCTGTGATGCAGTCCATCTTGTACAACGGAATCGATGTGGACGCGAGGCCGATAGTAACGCTCATGCCCACCAGCAGACGTTCCTGCACAAGGGGTGTGGTAACGGAAGGGGTGTGATAACGGAAGGTGTGAGATAACGGAAGGGGTGTGGTAGGGAGGGGGGGGGTTGCAGGGGGAGGGGTGTGGTAGGCGAAGGGGTACGGTAGGGAAAGGAGTGTGATAGGGGAAGGGGTACGGTAGGGAAAGGAGTGTGATAGGGGAAGGGTTGTGGTAGGAAGAGGGGTGCGGGAGGGGAAGGCGTGTGGCAGGGGAAGGGGTGTGGTAGGGGAAGGGGTGTGGTAGGGGCAAGGGTGTGGTAGAAGAAGGGGTATGGTAGGGGAACAGGTTCGAGAGGGAGGTGGGTGTAGTAGGGTAAGGGGTGTGGTAGGGGAAGGGGTGTGGTAGTGGAAGGGGTGTGGTAGTGGAAGGGGTGTGGTAGGGGAAGGAGTGTGGTAGGGGAATGGGTGTGCTGGGGGAAGGGGTGTGGTAGGGGAAGGGGTGTGGTAAGGGGACGGGTGTGGTAAGGGAAAAGGTGTGGTAGGGGACGGGGTGTGGTAGCGGAAGGGGTATGGTAGGGGAAAGGGTGTGGTACGCCAACGGGTGTGATACAGGAAGGGGTATGGTAGGGGAAGGGGTGTGGTTGGCTAACGGGTGTGGTAGAGGAAAGGGTGCGATAGGGGAAGAAGGGGTGTGAGACTGGGCGTCATCATGGAGGGGGGGCGGAGGAGGACGCGGTAGAGGGGAGCCGAATACGGTTAACTTGGGATTTATCTCGTGGCTTCCTCTCAACACGGGCGTTGTCAAGAGCGCCGACTCCTGCTACAATTACTGCTGCTGCTGCTACTACTACTACTATGGCTGCTGCTACTAGTGATACTATCGCTAGTACTGTTGCTACTACTTCTTCAACAAATTTACTCCTGCTACTAATATTGCTCTACTATGGGCACTACTGCTATTAATATTACTATATTAAAACTACTGCCATCCGCGCGTGTAATCTCCAAATTATCAGGCGAGGGTCGTTCCTGCCAAACGCACTACATGTCAACCTCCGCCCACATCACTTACTTCGTTTGGCGTGCGAAGCAACCAAATACAAATTTAAAACGTTTTTTGACACATTTATCGGAAAGTTAGATTGGTATATATATGAAGTGTTTATTCGAAGCTAAACAATATTCCCCTGTCAGCAAATAAACGCTTCGCATCTCCATTCCATCTCGTCATTTTCCGTTGGCGCATTACAGAACACAACCGTAGCACCTTACGCTTGCATAAATACAGCAGCAAACTAATATATAACCATGTTATGTTGTTCCTACATAAACCAACCATGGCAATGTTTTCCCCGTCGATTGTTATTCAATCCCGGCGGGTCAACCATCAACCGTCAACAAATCATTACAGTCGGGGTCCCGATATAGTGCGGGTTATATAGTGCGGGTGCCCGCTATAGTGCGGGTGAAATCGCTTGGCACAACTTGGACCCCTCTATAGTGCGGCTGCCGCACTATTCGGGGCACCCCTTTATAGTACGGGTTTGATCCCTTTTCAGACCTTCTATCGTGCTAATTCTGACGTCACCCCGCTCTGGGTGCGGCCAAACCCACACAAATTCTCGACGCACATGCATCGAAGCCATCGCGCCAGGCTGACGTCAGGGCGTACTTTGGCAGCGCAGAGTAATGAGCCGTTTTGCCGCATAGTGTCTTCTTTTTTTTTTCTTCTTTTTTTGGAATCGAATGAATGCATGGGGTGTCTGCAGTATAGTACACGTGTGGAATGTGGGTTATTTAATTGCGGATTTTCGCCGTTTTTTTCTTTCTTCGTGCGTCACCCCACCCAGCCCCACGTAAGCGTTGTAAAGACGTTTTGTGAAAGAAGCTGAGAAGAAGTGTCCTTCCTTTCTTATGTCGTCTCTGTTTTTGAAGTGCTCCCCCTTCGCTTCTCACATGCGTGGGTGGGTATAGGCGGGAGTTCTGAGCTGTTGCGAAAGTTGATTTTCAAAGGTGTTCCTCGGTCGTGTGTGCCAGCGTGTTCCATTGTCTACGTGAAGCGCTTGGCTTCTAAATGCTATCCTCTCAATAATTTATATTTATTGTAGGGTATTCAACGTACAATGGATTGGAGCAACAGCACGGGCTGAGACACAGCTTCGCACGCAGCATGCTCTCGCCATGCGAATGTCACGGTGTATGCTGTGATCTGTTCTACGATGGACGGACGTGGTTTCACCTCTGCGCTGTGTGTTCTACTCTCACCCGTGAACGACCGCAGGCGTCTACACCCTACTGCAAAGGCCACATCTTACTCTGTCCATGCAGCACAGTACTTTACCCTAGTGAATTCGCGAACAGTGCGGAAAGGCGCACTATTCAGGGTTCTACAGGACCCGATTAGTGCACATTCCCGCACTATTCAGGTCCGAAATCATATAGTGCGGGTGCCCACTATAGTGCGGGTATTTTGGCTTGGCACATACCCGCACTATTGCGGGACCCCGACTGTACCCACCGCTGCCATCCATGGGCCAACGTACTCAGTGGATAATATTTTCAGCAGCGCTGACTTGCGTGCGGACAATAACAGTACGGAACACTGTTAAGGTTTTAGTCTAGTTGTCGGGCTACTGGTACAAGACCTTTTTTTTTCTTCATCCCATTTATTGTCCTCGCATTACGCTCGCGCTCCATCCCAATTGTACCTCAGATCCGGGGTCACATAGCGGGCCCTCCCCCCCCGTCCCCACTACGGTACGTGCCTTCTTTTTATTTTTTATCGCGAGAAGTATTCAGCATTTTCTCCCCTCGTCGACCGTCGACTTGCGTCGAATTGTAATTGTTCTTGCTCACGCTGCTAGGCGCTCTCAGCAGTTGATCCTTGTTTGCAAATAAAAATCACCGCCCTAGGTACCATATCTATCTGCAGATAGCACGTGGGGAGTGGCGACTTCCTTACAGGCCTGACCGTAGCACAGAGTACGCCGTAATATTGATAAACGCCGCTACCTTCGCGATCAAACTGGTTTTGGATACCGTCCCAGTTCAAACCCCAACACACACACTCCCGCTATCGCTTGTCCTGGCCCCAAGGGCTGATTGATCACTGATGATAGCGTGCGATAGGAGCAACCACAAACATCGACACAAGAAAAATATGGTAGAATGGTCGTAGGCTCGCCCCAGTGATCCATTAATAGTGGTTGCCCTCGAATGCTACTACAACACGTACATACTTGGTTCTAGAGTTCACACCCCACGTCGGTCGGACTAAAAAAGGAATCAACTGCTGAGAGCGCCTAGCATCGTGGGCAGGCGCAATTCAATGCGAGTCGGAAGAAAGGACTGAAGTCTTCTTCACGACAAAAATGAAGGCACATATCTTAAGGGGGAGGGGGGGAGAAGAGTCTGCTTAGTGATCCCGGATCTAAAAGTTGCGTCTGGGGAGGGCGAAAGAGAAGCAGTTCAATGCGAGTTGGAAGAAAGGACTGAAGTCCTCTTCACGACAAAAATAAAGGCACATACCTTAAGGGGGAGGGGGGGAAAAGAGTCTGCTTGGTGATCCCGGATCTAAGTTACGTCTGGGGAGGGCGAAAGAGAAAGAGAAAGTAGGTGCCAAGACAATAGATGGGACGAGCAAAACAAGAGAAACAAAAAGAAGGGCCCACGCTATATGACACAGCGGGATGTATAGTATGAGCGTACGCACCCGGCGCGTTGCTTTTTTCTTCACGTTTCCAACTGCCCGCAAAAACCAAAGCACAAGAGTAGACTAGTTTAAATGTTTTTTATGTTTACAAAAACAAACAAAAGTACGCCTCAGCCGTGAGATCACGGCTTGGATTTCGCCGGAGCTCTCTTCTTTGCAAGCTGCGTGCGATACTTCGACCGAGCGTGCTTAAGGCGTGGGGTGCGCATGGCCGAAAAAACGCTGTTATGTAGTTTTCCATATCTCAAGGCTTGCCGTTGTGTTATTCGCAACCGGTACGCAGACGTTTACTTTTATTTTCCTCCAGTTGTTTGCCACTATGTTGGTTTACGCTTTTCACATTATGTGACAAAGCCGCACTCATGACCGAAAGCTCAGTCTATTATTTCTCGGGATAAAACCTGTCGGGTCCTTCCCTCCCCCCCACCCCCTCCCTCCCGCCCTCCGAGACTTGCCCCCACGCCCTCCGGGCCTCGTCCTCCCGCCCTTCGCGCTTCGCCTCCCCGCCCTCCCCTGAGCCTTACCAGGTACCAGATGATATATACTGGTATATAGGATGAAAAACCAGGACGGACGCTGGGTGCGTTGATGATGTCGCTGTGTAGCTGGGTGCGTTGATGATGTCGTTGTGTTGAAAGGAACGAACGGTCTAATGCGTGAAGACAACACACACTCCCTTGGTTTTGTTATTTCTGGGAATATTTCTCGCCTTGGACAGATGATCTGTTAATAGATGGATAATCTAGATGATCTATAATATATCATCTACAATATATCTTGTACCTGCCATTCCGAGACGTTACGCTGGATCTGTATCTATCGAGCACAGATCCAACCCAGGAAACGTGTGCTAGATCATGCAGATCGTACGACTGCCACAGGGTAGCTCGAGCTCAGATCATACAGATATTATTGTGGACGATCGAGATCATCAAGTAGGGGATCAGTCTGGGAAATTTCTCGCCTCGGACAGATCATGATCTACATAGATCATATAGATCATCTAGATAATCTACAGTACATCCTGTACCTGCCATTACGAGACATTACGCTGAATCTGCATCTATTGAGTACAGATCCAACCCAGGAAGAATGTGCTACATCATACAGATAGTGCGGCTCCCACCCGGTAACATGAGCTAAGACCATACAGATATTTTCCAGAAAGATCTAGATCATCAGGTAAGGGATCAGTGATCTGCTGTCCGAGGTGTTGAACGTTTTGTGAGCGATCTGTGGGAACGCTTACAATTGATCGACCCCAAAACTCATGCTGCACACTAGCCGTCGGATGGCCAACATGACAACAACAACAACAAAACAAAAACTCCCCAGCGTTCGCTTTGTTTTCTTTTTTGGGGGCTTCCCATCCACCACATTTCAAGAACAAAACCATCCATCCAGCTTTTTCGGTTTTTGGTTTCCATTTTCCAGCTTCCCACTCACCGACATGAGCCACGGCAGCTTTCTCTTGTACTTCGGGCAATACGCCAACCCCAGCCGGACAATGCGCCCCCAAAAAGAAATAAAAAAGGTGAAAACGAAAAAATAGAAAGACTAAAAGGCGAAAAAACGTCGGGGATGGGGAAGGGGGGGGGGGGGGTGGGGGCGGGGGCGGGAGCGGGGGGCGGGGAGGAGTAGATGGGGTTCAAAGCGAGATCAGGCGTCACACAACACGCCTGGCGGAATGATGAACCCCGTAAAAAAATTCGGTGTTATTCAGCGCTGAACTACCGTTATGCGGACAAGACACCTGAAAATAGACTACCAATAGGATAGCGTTATTAATAGGAGTAGGATGGAACCCAACCCGGATAATGCGGTCCCAGAAAGAAACGCAAAAAAAAAAAGTAAAAGCGAAAAAATTAAGCGCCGAAAAACAAAATAGAACGGGGGGGGGGGGGGGGGGGGGGGGTGTACTCAGTTTGTGCATGGCCGTCGTCGGATGGCCATAGACCCTCGCATCCCTACTATGCCGGGACGGAGCACGTCGGGTAATCACCAACCAGGCAGGCATTGCTTGCACCAAGTGCGAAGCGCCGCGAGGTGTTCGGCGAGTCGCATGAAGGGTGAACTGCGTCCTTCCAAGAACCGCTCGTAAGACAGACTTCGGCACATTGTGGCTATTGTCTTGGGACGAAACAAAGTGGGGAATGGTGATCGGGGGGGGGGGTGTACTCATTTTATCCATAGTCGTAGTCACATGGAGAAAAAATAACATGCTATGCAGATGCGTATGAAGAATACTAGGTATACATACAGATAGCCTAGGCCTTCTTGTTTAGGTAGCCTTGCTTTTCTTGTTCCTTTCGTGAACTGCAAAACACGTTCCAACCTTAAAAGCCAAGTACTTTTTTGGTCCTCACACACGTGGACGCGGCTATCAAAGGGTTAAAAACTTTTCAAACACACAGAGTGAATGGCGTCGAAATATCTTCAGCAAAGTTGTCGGTTGAGGCAAACACACGCGACAACACTCGTCGTTTTTTTGTTCGTGGTCGCCACTCACGCTAGCTATTGTCGGATGAAAATCGTCACCATCCATGATACGCAAAAAATGGTTCCCCAAAAAGCTTAAAAGGCTTGCCTCGCGCAACACATTGCACGCATCGCGCCCAAACCTCCACGGCAGTGACCGCGGGGTTCGAGTTGTGCCCACCCCCCTGACGTTTCCTCAAAAAAAAAGTTCGCGCACGAAAGAGACATTTTCCGAAATCAAAGGGCCCTGGCGTTTCAGCAAAAAAAAAAGTTCGCGTACGAAAGAGACATTTATTTTCCGAAAACAGAGGCCAAAGACGACGAAACACAACGGTTTTCCTTGTTAGGCTTTTCCTTGCTTTGTTTTGTTTTTCCTGGGATTTCGTGAGTGATCGAAGGTGAGACGCCCGCCCACGTTGCACAGAGTCGGATGGCAAACAGAAAAGCAATAGTATCAACAACGACAACTGCCACTGTACCAAGGGAACCAAGGTCACGGTGAGAGACGCGCGCGACGATCGAGGTGAACCAACCATAATTTTTTCTGAAGTTCTTCAATTTCGGGAGCTAAACCCTTCTACAACTGGAAACCCGTTTTTGGGGACAAAATTACTTGGATTTAATATAGGGAGGGATTCGGGGGCTCTAGAGGGGTTAAGACCTTTCCCAAGAACTGATCTTAGAGGGAAACAGGAAAAAAAATGCTTCGCACCGGATGAAAAATCCTAATGGCCTACTCGTAGGTACAATACAACGAGAATCACCATGCGAAACAAAAGGCTGATTCTACGATAGCCCCCCCCCCAAAAAAAAAAAAAAAACAGCGACTTTATTCAAACGAACGTCTCATGGCTGCTAGACAAGGGGAAGGGTGCTATGAAAAAAAAGCATCCTCAAAACCCTTTCGTGCTTGCAAAGTGTTTACCGATCGATCACGTCGGGGCGGCAAGGGGCACCGTATTGCAGGAGACACGGCCGGGAGCTGCTTTCAAAACCGGCGATTTCGTTGAAGAATAGCTGGGGGGGCTACCGTAGTAAGACTAAAAAAATGGTCAATTTCCGACGATTTTGGTTAAGGAGCCCCGTCATTTAGAAAAAAAATCGGACGAAAACTGCTAGTACCTCCATCGTAGCACGCGTAAAAAAAAAATGTCTCGGTAAGGGGCCGGGGGGGGGGAATCCCCATTTTGCGCCACCGTTTTTTTACCACTCGTACGAGTGACACTGCTGTGCCTCGCGGCCGAAAACCCTTTTGGCGATTCCTTTTGTCGCAGCGTGTAGTTCTACCGTTCCATTGCGGCTTCATATCGAAAAATTAGGACGACACGAAATGGTTACAGCTCACGCTATCGCTTTAAGCGGGAACCGAAGGACACGCTGGCTATTAATAGCGCTGGATTGCGAAAGAAAGAAAATTGAGAAAAAAAAATCGACACACGACATGTCGCATGAAAAATACGTGGAACTCTGTGGTGAGCTTAAGCCCTTTAGAGCCCCCGAACCCCTCCCTATACTAAATCCAAGTAATATTGTTCCCAAAAACGGGTTTCCAGTTGTAAAAGGGTTAAGCTTTACTTTTCCCCATCCGCCAAAGGATACAAGGAAAAAAAAAAAAAAAAAAAACGCTCAAGACTGCAAAGGAACACTGGGGCGGTCTACCCGCGCGAGTGGCCCAGCCACTGCAAGAAAGGGCCCCCAAAAGCGACCCCCCCCCCCCCCCCCTCCCCCCCCATCGTCTCGATCCTGAATGTAGCATCGATTCCAGAAAGCCCATGCGAGGTACTCACGACGAAGATCCCATACGCGTTGATAGGAATGCTCTCGTTTAACATGGAGGCCCCCATGTAGGCGGGTATTCCCACCACGCCCAGCAGCGACAGCCCGCCCAGCATTACCAGGTAGGGCGATCTGCGACATATATAGGCGTATACAAATCATGCAGCATGCGGTTTTCTTCAACAATCGGGCATTGCCAGGTGTGGCGATCGATCTGTGACACAGGACACAGGCACATGCAGCATGTGGTTTTGTTCAAGAATTCAGGCATTACCGCGTAGGGTGATACGTGAGTACGGCACATACAATGCGCGATTTTCTTAAGCAATCAGGAATTACCAGGCACATGCAATGCGCTATATTCTTGAAACAATCAAGGATTACCAGGCGAGGATATCTACGATACATGATAACCAGGCATCAATAGCTAGGGAGATCTGCGAGATCGGCGAATACAAATCATACAACATGCGGTTTTCTTCGATAATCAGGCATTACCAGGTAGGGCAATTTGCGAGATGGGCACGTATAAATCATGCAACATAAAAGTTTTCTTCAAGAATCAGGCATTGCCAGGTAGGGAGATCTGCGACATACCTGTGTCAAGGTATTGGTGGGGTATTAGTCCGTTTGACCACTTGCAAAAGGTTAACCAATAGCTTGATTACCCAAACTAAGCCATACAACACTCCCCCCCCCTGAAACGGCCGGATATCAGCTCGGCCGGATATACAGGCGGACCTGTCGAAATCCAAAAGCGGTTTCATTGAAATGGCGTCGTCAACAGACCATATTTTTTGTGGGTCGTGGGTTCAAATCCCACCATCCACAATAATAATTATTTTCAGACTTTCCCCATGTCGAACTTGAAAAATGCTCTCCCCGGTAACCTCAGGAAATGACACCACGTGGATATTGGCAGGGCCGCCCGCATATCCGGCCGACCCGCCATCCCGCCGTTTCAGGGGGGGGGGGTTCTAAGGCTTAGTTTGGGTAAGCAAGCTATTGGTTAACCTTTTGCAAGTGGTCAAACGGACTAATACCCCGCTACAGCATAACGATGAACTCAAGTGTTAAGGGCACGGACTGGCTCGCGGAGACAGTACTCACGTTATCCGGAGAGCAATCGAGCCGGGGAGAGAGTAGCGGAGTAGAGTTTTGAAGCGCGCCTGTGGGGCTTTTTCCCCCCCAGCCACGTGGTGACCCCAATCATGAGCGATTGGAGGCCACAAACAATATTATTATTATTTCTCGGGGAACCAACCTGGTTCCGCCGCATCTCCGAAGATGCGTTACGGTTTCACAAACCACAAACAATATCCCAATCAAGTTTTGATACAAGCACAAACCAACAGCTAACACCTTAACACCTGGTAGGCCCATACAAATCATAAAAGCATGCGGTGTTCAATAACTTGGCATTTCCAGGTAGGTAGATCTGCGAGTTGGACACATACAATAATACAACATGCGGTTTTCTTCAAGAAATCAGGCATTCCCAGGTAGGGAGATCGATCGGTGAGATAGGCACATACAACTCAATCAATGTGTGTTTTTCTTCAATAATTAGGCATCACCATGTAGGGGGGATCTGCGAGGATGGCACATATAATACAAAAAGCGTTTTTCTCCAATGACCAGGCAACACAATTTATTACGGCGATCTGCGAGATGGGCACGTACAAGTCATACAACATGCGATTTTCTTCAATAATCAGGCATTACCAGGTAAACCTTTTGACCCGACCCGACCCCTCCCATGATATTTCAAACAATCTCCCGACCCGACCCCACTCGGCCCGCGAGATTTTGATAACCACCTGGCATGATCCGCGGGTCGGGTCATGATCCGTGAAGAGCCCGGGAACAAAAGGTATGCCATGCAGAAAGGTCGTTACGGTCGTGGTCCCTCTATAGTGCGGTACCTTGCCAGATGGTAACTAACCCGCACTATAGGGGAACCTCGCACTCGCCCGGAATAGTTAGCGCGGTACATCTGTATGACGCGGTCGTGACAAGCGATTTCCACCGCACGATATTGGTTCCCCGCGGCAAAGGCTCTTCATACCGCACCATAACGCGAAAAGGCGCCCGTCCAGGTGGGTGAAAAGGCTGGGGTTATTTTTTTATGTCCAGCAACACGAGGGTCAGGAAGACTCTATCAGCAACTCGTGGAACGACATCGTCCCACCACGAAAAAACAAAACAACGCAGCAGAAATATATCATTCTCTCTTGCTTCGCTCGGTTACGTCGGTGCGTCTCCATTGTCCGCCTGACAAAGAGAGCCCTGAAAACAGCAAAAGGGTACCATAGTGCGGATCTCCCCTATGGTGCCTATCGAATAGTGCCTATAGCCGGTACAGTGCCGGCGAAATCGCCTGGCACGACTGGAATCCGCTATACTATTTGCTAATAGTACCAATATCGGTACAATACATAGTGCCGGTGTCCAGTATAATGCCGGTGCTGCTGGATGGCATATACTAGCACTACGGGGAGAATACCCCCGTCTTGTACCGAGATACCACGACGGCAAATGCGCGTCATGCTTTCTGGAGCTGACTGCCGTCCGTACCTGGCTTTGATCTCAAACACATTTCGAACTTGGTAAAATCTGGCGACGAACCCCAACGCGATCGCCATGAAGACGCCGCCGAACGTCACCCTGAACCATGCCAGACCTACCAAAGTAACACAACAGACGCGGCGTGCATAAAACAAGTCATCACCAAGCGAAGCATGGGGGCGTAGGGACGTAAGAGACTGTGGGCGTTTGGCAGATTTAGCGACATAAGAGACTGGGCGTTTGCCAGGGGTAGCTTACCAGGCAGGGCTGCTTTCACGGCATCGAGCCAAGCAAAAAGTGGCGGGGTACGTGGAGACGAGGGGGGGGGGGGCAAGCAGAGTTAGCGTAGCTAGCAGTTTTTCGATTTAAAACGGCACCCACATTTTTTCGGGACCAAACTACTTGAAAATAGTGTGTTCATCTTTGTAGTTATGCAAGGGTTCTCGTACTGTATGATGGATTTTTTTTGTAGCGGGGGCATGCAGAGTTAGCTTAGTTTCGTAGCCGTTTTAGAACGGCACCCAATTTTTTGGGGACCAAGTTACTTGGAAATAGTGTATGTGATCATTTTTTCAGTTGTACAAGCAAGGTCTACTATTGTGTGACGGCGTTTTTTGTGCGATATTTCCTGCTCCTCCTCCTCCTATCCATCGTCCGACCCCCCTCCTGTACATGCACGAGGAGTTTTACAGTAGGGGGGGTCCCCCAAAAAGGCGGTCTGAGTAAGGCGGGTGTCCCGATACAAGGCGGTCGAAATCGCTTGGCGTGACTGGGGAATAGCACTACAGTACTCATGACCTGAAGTGAATGAGAGGCGGCTTGCCCCAACAAGGCGGTCACATTGCTCGCGCACACCAACCGCCTTACTGGGGGATAAGGCATCTTCCCCCAATACGGCGGTCATATCGCTCTCGCACACCAACCGCCTTAACTGATGGATAAGGCGGCTTCCCCCTATAAGGCGGTCATATTGCTCTCGCACACCAACCGCCTTACTGGGGGATAAGGCGGCTTCCCCCTATAAGGCGTTCATACTGCTCTGGCACACCAACCGCCTTACTGGGGGATAAGGCAGCTTACCCAAATAAGGAGGTCATATTGCTCTCGCACACCAACCGCCTTAACTGGGGGATAAGGCCGCTTCCCCCTATAAGGCGGTCATATTGCTTTTGTACACCAACCGCCTTACTGGGGGATAAGGCGGCTTGCCCCAATAAGGCGGTCATATTGCTTTCGCACATCAACCGCCTTACTGGGGGATAACGCAGCTTCCCCCTATGAGGCGGTCATATTGCTCTGGCACACACCACCGCCTTACTCGAGACCCATGCCACGGTAGAGGGTGCACCACTGTTTTTCGGAGTTATCCTCAATTTTGGGAGCTTAAGACCTCTCCCAAAAACGGATTTGGAGAAAACCAAAAACTGCTGCTGCCGGATGAAAAATCCCATGGCCTAGCTAGGTACACAACGAGAATCGCGTGCTATTCGAAGTGCTGGGCTGGTTGGTGGACACAGAGGCGCTTACGGTGACGGCGCCGCCACATAAGCGCCTCAAGCTGCGATTGCTTTTAGCGGAGTGGCCCCCGATTCGCACCTATGCTTCAGCGAAGCAGGTGTCGCAGCTGGTGGGTTTCCTCAATGCACATCTCTTTTGCCGTAAAAACGAAACAAGAATGGCCTATTATTTTTTTTTCCCCCAACGATTTTGGGTTTAACCCCTTTACAACTGGAAACCCCTTTTTGGGGACAAAATTACTTGGACTTAGTATAGAGAGGGGTTCGGGGGCTCTAAAGCTCCGTCATTCAGGAACCATTTCAGACGAAAAAACTGCTACCTCTACGTCGGTGAAAAACAGGTGTGTCCACGGGGGGACATGCGTGCATTGCGCCGTCCGGTGGAACGACATGAATTCGTTATTTTCTCGAATTCCTGAATGATAAACCGCTCTTGACTCTTTGAACACTGCTGCTGCTGTCGTGCTAATGACACGTCGGGATTAATCGTGACAACGTTGAAACCAACCCAAAAAAAAAGTGTAGTTTCGAACCTCGCATAATATGGGCCGAAAATGTGTTGAACTCATTCATGCACGCAATTAAGTAAACCCGTGCTTGGTGGCCGTAGGGTATGATTGATAGCACCCACTGGTGGATGGGGTCGCCGGCCCATGTCGTTCATGGAGAACATGTGCTTTTTTCTCTGTATCTGACGACTTGCCAGGTACAGTAAGTACTGGTATTCGATTATATGGTTGTAGAACGTTGTGTACGAGACGGGGGGGATGACCCCCCACATTATTCAATTGGGTTAGATTGGGCTACAAAGGGCAGGGTTTAAGGCCGGGGTTGAATAAAATTCAGGGTGATTGCCAACAATTTTCTTCAAATAACCTGGCAAGTGCCAAGGCGCCCTCATTTCAACAGAACACCCGCGACTAATAAAATACATGTCACCCAGCTTGCAAAGTTGAGCGTGTCAATGCTCTCGGAGTCTGTCTTGGCGAGCGCGTTGGCGTACGAGAAGTTGTGGTCGTCAAGTTTCCGTTTCCGCCAGCCGAGGTATCGGAGGAGCATAGAGTGGCGAGCCTGCGGTGGCCTGTCGCCGTCAAGCTTGTTCGGGCTCCACGCCACGCACCAGCAATGTGGCTTTTCGATCACGTCGGCTATCAGCATCCGCACCTTCAGCCGCAAGCGCGCACCCGGACGATCATAGAATTCCATCTTGTACCGCTGGAATCACGCCCAGGTCCTCTGCAGACGCCGCATTGTCTCGACGCTGAGCTCTCTATCTGCCCTAATAGCCCCGCCCAAGTACGCAACTTCGATCGGTTCTTTGTAAACCTGGCCGGCTGCAGCGACGGTCAACGACACCTTCCCCCCATTTTTTTTTCTGCTGGCATATCACGTCCGTTTTAGCCTCCGAGACCGCAAGCGCGAACGCCGAGGACGCAGTGATGACCACCGTCATCATCCTCTCCAGCCTGCCTGGTAATCGCGATACGATGCCCGCATCGTCAGCGTACAGCATACCCCACCACTCCTGAGCCTCCTCCTCCTCCTCCTCCCCCTCCTCCTCCTCCTCCTCCTCCTCCTCCTCCTCCTCCTCCTCCTCCTCCTCCTCCTCCTCTTCCTTTACTCCCCCCCGCCCGTCGACTTTGCCCGCCCATGGCTTGCCCTTCTTTTCCCCCTTATCATTATTTCGGTCGAGCAGCACCGTGTGGTCCATGATGGCTGCATCAGCCAGGAAGCGTTTCTCGGCCACGCGCAGTACCGCCGTGAAAACGTGTTGAACAGCATTGGCGCGAGCGCACACACCCTTGCCGAGGACCCTGCCTCACATCGAACTTTTCCGAGCACTCCCCCATCATCCAACCACATGCATGCATGCATGCATGCATGCATGCATGCATGCATGCTTGCATCCCGTCGTGGAATTGTGGCGAGCATTCTCGGTGGTACATCCAAACGAGCAAGGACAGACAGCCCACAGAAGTGTTCGGTCGACGGAGTCATACGCTTTGGTAAGGTCGATGAACCACGGGTTCAAGGGGGTGTCCCTTCTTCCACGTCAGTTCCTGCAGGGGCGTCGTACTACGAACATCATGTCAACCGTCGATCGCTGGGGTCTAAACCCACACTCTTCCTCCGGCAAACTGTTAACGTCAACAGCATACGAACATCCTCGCAATCTTGAGGAAACCCTCGGCGTGGCCTGCACCGTTCTACCAGGTACCGTCTAGCGATACTTCGATGTATGATGTTAGTTAAAAAATATCGGGCTGAATGCAAGCTTTCTTCGCACATCACTAAAACAGACCAATTCATATCAGCTCTCTCTATAGACTAGTTCAGGAAGCGTGGCACTTTCCGTGAGGCATCTTTCACCGGCCACTAACACACTGACCGGAGTAATACACCTGTTTCGGAAAAGGCAAGTAATACTACAAAAAAGACAGAACCAAAAGAGAGAGGGAAAACACATGGGACCAGGTACGTTTCGCGGTACGGCCGGCGCGGCTCCACCCCCGGGACTTGCAGCCAAACACCCCCCCCCCCCCAAGGAAACTCTTTTTTGATGAAAAAAAAAATGAAAAACGTAAGCTGTGAGTACGACCGATTGAATGGTTGAGACTCAACTTTGCAAGCTGCGTGGTACATCTATGTTTCGCTGATACACAGGCAGTAGTTGCACAAAATTTCACGGAAGGTCATTCGCGCCTGCTACGATGTATTTGATCCTCATGAAGATATAGGTCGGTGACCCCCCTGGATGTTGTCAGGGCCAACGGGAACTCCTGTAGACTAAACAATAAACTCGTTTTAGCCGTGGGAACAGTCAGTCGGTGTCGCTTGCCGAGTTACTTGTAGGTAGCTATTACAAAAGGTGGGTATCATCATCGACCCTTGAATCGATTAAACTCGCAGCTAGCTGACGTATCATTTTTTTTTTTTTCTAGTACACACCCTGACCCCAAGTTCTTTAGATTTCAAGAGTTTTTTCTCAACTTGCGTTCCTCCCCCCCCCCTGACTAAAAAAAACTTGCACAAATATAAAAACCTCAAGTACGAAGTGTTTTCTCGATTTTTTTTTCTTTTCCCGGGTGCTTCCTGCTTTTGGTGCCTGCGTTCTACCGAACCACACAACAACGCAACGAAGGATACAAACCTGTTGTGCTACTGCTGCTGGTGTGATAGGAGCAGCGCAACAACATGGCAACGAACAAAAATAAAAAAGTTTCGGGGGGTGGCGTGTTTGCTCTTCTTGCATTATATTTTTCCGGTCCCGGCCTGGAGACCAAGCGACAACAGGCCACCAAGTTTTTCCGTCGCACTTATAGATTAACCCTGTAACAACGTGCTGGGACTGGATTACAGTAGTAGTAGAGGTCGCTCATCAAGGCGGTGGTGCGCCCGAGCAATATGGCCGCCTTGTAGAGGGAAGGCGCCTTGTTCATTCTGGGTTGTTAGTACAGTTGCCCGGCCGCGCCAAGCGATTACGACCGCACTATATAGGGATAACCGCCTTATTTTGGGGGACCCATAATGAATCCTGCTGCAAGAAAAAAATGACTGAAAAAACTAATGATTGCTTGTTGTTGTTCTCACATTAACTCGCATAACCAAGTCCGCAGTCACAGGACAAGCTCCAGTCACTCTGGAGCTGAGGAAAACCCGCAGAGGGAAAAACACAAACAACCCAAGGTGGTACACGCATATATCACAGCTGACGCAATTCATGCCTCCACCAGAAACATATAAAAGTGAAATTGGGAGTCAGCCTACGATGTGCCAGGTCCATACCGGTGCATATATATGTCTCTTTACTCGCGCCTGGAAAAACCGACTATAATACCGCTTGCCACCCAAGAAAGACTACCACGTATATATTACACGTAGCATCTATCACTACGCATACGCACGACCGACGCAAGTCAATTGGGAAAAAGAAACAAAGAAAAGAAAAGAAGATAAAGAAAAGGAAAGAAAAGAGAAGAAAGCGAAAAAAAAACTAAATAAAAAGGAAAGTTACTACGTGTGGTTGGCTGTGAGTCGGCAACATTTCAAGATTAAAGAACTGTTCGGTAAGCGCCGTAAGCCAACTAGCTGACTCTAGTCGGCAAGTCGGCTGGTGAAACCAGCTGAATGAAGCGACTCACCGTCAGGCGAGCCAAGTTGCCCCACCCCGGCAGAGGAGTGCCTGCCCAAGAAAACAACAAAAAATCCATCCCGCATGAACCTCTTTAGGACTGCAGTCCCAATTCGGGGACAAATCACTTGAAAATAGACGCGGGTATAGTCTTCTGTACACCGCATTACTACAGAGCACTCCTTCGTACAAGTATGGAACACACGAAAGAGCCTGGTTCGCTGGGGTAAGTAAGGGATGTGTCCTATAAATGTCCTGTTCACGGATTTGCACCTACCTGGAAACAACTATATTTTAACAACTTTGCTTGCAGTTAGTAAAGGGAGGGGTTTTGGGGGGCTCCAAAGGGACTAAATAGCGGCAATGCAAGGAGCTGTGCGATATACTATACGCGTGTATCATCGGTCACAGCATGACGATACCCGTGCTACTCCACGATCTTCCTCCACACGCATGGCGTTGTTTTTCAACATGAATTCTTCTAAAATGAACACGTCAGCTGTGAGTTCGATAAATTTAGGATCGATACTCGCACACATCTTCGCAAGCTGTGTCGTACGCCGCCGGCCACTCGTTCGTCCTACAGATAGATACTGCCTGTGGGGGTCAATGAACTTTAACAGCAACTTGTAATAATGTTAGCTACTATTAATACGCGTACTTCATCCCAAGCTTTCAAGTTGTGTGTTTGGTCAGTGTTCACAGCAATATCTTCATCTTATTTATTTTCATCCTCCGGCGGATGGGGGAAAATAAAATTAAGCTCACCACACTTCCACGTATCTTCATACAACACGTCGTGTGTCGACTTAACTCAATTGCCATCGCAATCCAGCTGGTTTTCTGTCGTGTCCTCCGGTTCCCACCATAGCGATAGCGTGAGCTGTTCCTATCGGCGGGCCTCGTTTCTACCCCGGCAGCGCAAGCTGCCACTGTATACAGATGCGTGAGTATGTCGACCCGGCCTTAAATACATACCAGGTACTACAGCAGTGTAGTAAAACATTATCATCGTTGCCCTCCGACAATACGACCTCGAATAGCGTAGATGTCGTCCCGATATAAATATCGATTTCGTCGCTTGCTGCGTCGCTGTCCCTGGGCCTCAACAACAGGGCTAGGTGATTTATTAGTGCTTCTGGTGCATCCTACTGGTAACGTGGTACTGGTGAGCCTACTCTGTATACTATAAATATCAATAAATACCAGGTACATGCATGACATCAATGCTGCAATGTTTGCACTTCGTATTATTCTATATTAAGGGAGAACATAATAATCAGTAGGCATCATTCGACGCGAGTCGACGAGCGGGAAGAAAATACTGAATTATTCTCGCGATAGAATCGAAGACATGTACCGTAGTGGGGAGGGGGGAGAAAGGCCTGCTTACGAGTGACTCCGAATCTGATATACGTCTAGGGAGGGCGAAGGAGAAATAAAAAGCGCGAAAATAATGGCTGCCATGAATAGCAAAAACAGTGGAGCATAATATATAAATAAATTAGCAAAAACAGTGGAGCATAATATATATATAGGTTTTTGTGCGCACCGAGCGTCCTGATTACTATATAATAGTCCTCCGTCATGCGAGTATATCCTACTTAGCAAAAACAAAACGAGCGAAAACGACGAAATACCGCGAGCAGTGGAAACAATGCCGTACAAACACGCAAAATATAACACACACGCACCCTTCGGACGAATTTCCGGGCTGATTTCCTCGACAACCGGGGGGGGGGGAACGGGGAAGAGGGCAACAACAAACAAACGCCGACCGACACGTAAAATTGCCACTATCTCGACAAGACCTTTCCTAAAGCCGCCATCATTTTCTTCGCTGTGCCCCCCCCCCCCGCCCCCCTAGCTTTGGAGAAAACCTTCTCGGCATTTCGTTTCATGGGGTGTTTACTGTCTTGCGCGATATATGGCAATGCACCCTTAAAAAATAACCTTGGCATGTAGGCGCATCGATCGGCGACCTCCTACTCAGTGCCAGATTCCAAATCGCGCACACCCTCACGTTAGAGTCCCGTACTCCAGCTCTATAATCCCTGTCTCTCACCCCTTCGTCTCTGTCTCTTGCCTCTCCACGTCAACCAACTGAACCCGCACCAACGTCATGGCCGCCTTCGCCATCCGCTATTTTTCACATGCCTGCCACCAAATCGACAATCCAGCATCTCTCCACAAACTCCAGATTCACTCCGTCTAATCTTGAAAATTCCACATTTTCGCCGTTCATTTTCTTCGCCGTTTGTACCCCTCCCACTCTTTACATAAAATGGCCTCGGTTTTCCGTCCCAGGAGGGCGGGCGGTCGGTTATCCAAAGTGCTATACGGCAGTTAGGCACTGAACCGAAGAACGTTTCAGGTAAAAAAAAACGAAGGCAGGGAGGGAGGGTTCCAGAAATCCATGTACCGGGGACGCATGCTACGGCGGAGGCAGCAGTTTTCGTCTGAAATGGTTTCTGAATCACGGGGCTCCTTAACCTGGGCAAAATCGTCGGAAAAAAAAATACACAATGGGCCATTTTTGTTGCATGATTTTCTCGTTGTGTACCTAGGCCATGGGATTTTTCACTCGGTAGCAGCTTAATTTTGTCTCCAAATCAGTTCTCGGGGGAGGTCTTCAGCTCCCGAATTGAGGAGTAGTATTAGAAAAAAAGTGGTGCACCTCTATTATCGTAGCACGCGTCCGGGGGAGAAAGGGCGACTTGCTATGGTATTGCCCAGGGAGTCTACCAAAGGCTTAGGATCTACAGCAGGACGCTGGACGCGGACAAGGGATAAAACGGTTTTGCTCCTGCCTTTGAAGGCGCCTGTGCACAGGAAAAGGGGGAGGACGCAATCGGGTCTTGCTAATTTTCATCCACCTCGTAGCTTCAGCTCTTCCCTTGACCCAGGGAAGCAATCGGGTTTTGCTTCTTTTTTTCTTCTTTTATTCTCCGGCGTATGAGGAAACATAAAGCTTAAGCTTACCACACTTCGACGTATTTTCATACGCGTCGTGTGTCGATTTAACTCAGTTGCTTTCGCAACCCAACGCTAGCTGGCGCACCCTTCGGATCACACTTTAGCGATACCGTGAGCTGACCCTATCAGTGGTCCTCGCTACAACCCAGGCAGCGCAAACAAAAAAAATCGGGTTTTGCTGACGAGTATTTTGCATCCACCTCGTAGCTTCAGCTCTTCCCTTGACCCGCGGGGAATAACGATACAAAGCTCTTCTCTACGGATACACAAGTGAGCGAACATTGTGGAGCCGGCTTAGCAAAGAGGCTTTCAAGGAGTTTTACCTGCGTCCGTAGTAGCCACTCACCGTTTACCGCATAGTACGGAAGATAACACATCCCCCAGGACCATTTACCGTATAAATAATACGAAGATCAGATAACACACCCCCTAGGAATTTTGCCCCGCCGATGTTTTCGATGGCAAGGGGGGGGGGCACATACAATGGCATCTGTTTGTGGCGTTGGAAACATTTCGTCGTCCATGTTTTTCCTTCCATAGACAAGATGTGTCCTCCCATCTATTAGGCGAGATATTTCCTTCCATAGACAAGATATGTCCTTGCATGGACGAGATGTACAAGTATCTTTCCATAAACAAGATATGTCCTTGCATAGACCACACGTTTCTTTCCATAGACAAGATATGCCCTGTCATAGACGAGATATTTCCTTCCATAATAGACATTTCCTTCCATAGACAAGATATGTCCTTGCATTGACGTGATATTTCCTTCCATAGTAGACGAGATATTTCCTTCCACAGATAAGATATGTCCTTCCATAGTAGACGAGATATTTCCTTCCATAGCAGACGAGATATTTCCTTCCACAGACAAGATATTCCTTCCATAGACAAGATATTACCTTTCATAGACGAGGTATATTATAAAAATTAAAATACACTCCAGCTGTGAGATCGAATATTTTGTCGAAACTCATATTGTTGCAAGCTGTGTGTGATACTCCGATCTATATATGATACGTCTGCTTCTGGGTAGATGGCCGGTGCTGAGTGATGATGGCCACACACAGCAGTAGTATTAGTACATGACAACGCATTTGTGCTCGCGATTCGTCATTAAAATATTGTTCCGCAGCAAGCGAAAAAGCGAAAACAGGAAACAGGAAACACACACTGAAAAAAGTAACAAGAGTTCCATTAGCTGGCACTATTGTACGTACTTGTACTTGTTGTGCTCGAAACGACCGATCCATGGTTATTTTGATCGGTTGATGTGTCAGATACGTTCAGCAAAACCACGGACTGAGCTCCAATCAACGCCGACAGCAGTGTGCTCGGTCGGTGGGTATTAACCCCTTTAGAGCCCCCGAACCCCTCCCTATCCTAAATCCAAGTAATTTTGTCCTCAAAAACGGGTTTCCAGTTGTAAAGGGGTTAAGTCTACTACTAGTGGTTATGACGCTGCACACCTAACAAGCGTGAACCTCACCGTTTACCCAAGGGTTGAAGTCCATGGCGCTGCCTGCACCTGACTGCAGAAAAGTAGTATTAGAACAAGAGCAGTAATATTGTAGACGTAGTAGCAGCAGTATCAAGTGCACTACTTGTAGTAGCAGCACTAGCAGCAGTATAGTAGTGCGCAGTGGTGGTGATGGTATTTTTTCTGTCGATTCGGGTTCGTTCGTTCGCGCGTTCATCGTCAGACCACAAAACCAACAAAAAAACCCGAAACACCGCCGTGTGAAGAAGGTTCTATTCGGTAACTCGGGTTCCTTACAGTCAATAGTAGTCATACAGTACTCTCTCCGCCCGTTGGCTACCACATTGTTGTATCATACATACGATACACGATAGACAAGGTAGGCTCACCCTGCTATTGTTCTTCTCTCATCAACTTGCATAATCAAGTCCGTGTTCACAGGACAGGCTCCAGTCACTCTGAATTTCTGGAGTTGAACAACACCCAAGGAAAAGGATACAGAATACGCAAGGTAGGCCCACCCTGTAGACTAAACCATTAACATTTTTTTTCGAACATGTACATGTTTATTGGGACCTAGGTACACTGACCTCGTACCTACAGTAAGAACGATTGACCTAAGCACGACAAGGGCGGCGGGCGTGGTCAATCGCCCAGAAAAAGCGTGAGGTGTACATACATTACATTCAACACTCGATGAAAAATCGACGAGCATTGGGATTGCTGAACCCTATGCGCGATAAAAGTTGAAGGCAAGAATCGGCGGGCAAGAAGGGACGACACCTATGACCACGGCTTATCCATAAGCTGGAAAGCAGATGTGTGAGGGGGAAAAAAACACACACACATCACAACTATCACCATACCACGCCTAGTATTCGAGTAGTGTTATCTCTCTCCGTCCGCTGCCAATGTATTAGTCGTACATATATACAGCATAGGCACAGCAGTAGGTGGCCCCTTCTAAGGCACCAAAACTTGTCGGGGAGTCAGGGTCCCTTATTATACCGATTTAAGAGCACCCGAGTTAAGCGCATTCGGGAGATAAGAGCGACCACCTCGGCATGTCCCGCCGTAAAAAAGGCTACATATATTCCCAGTCCAGATAAGAGCGCTTTGCGGTAAAGAGCGCATGTATCAGCGTGTCACGGGGCGCTCTTAAATCGGAGGACCCCCTCCAACGCCGATTTTCCCAATCTAGGGGTTCCTTAAACGGGGCTGTATACCTCCCGTATGAACCTTCTAGGGGCCCAGGAACGTACACGAAGTATCGCCCCAAAAGCGACAAGGGCGGCGTTATCGACCGCCTGGAAAAAGCGTGAGGCATTCTTGCAAAAAAATATCAGCACTTTTTCCCCGTGTTGGTACATATCTCTCTCCGCTGGGCTTGAGCTTTGGACGCACTCTCCCCTCCCCCAGAACCTTGGGTTTCTTTTTTCGTGGGGCCGAAGCCGGCCGAAGCCGGCCGAAGCCGGCCGAAGCCGAAATCATCTTCATTTTTCAACTTGATTTCCCTCTGAAACCCTCTTTTAGGAACTGCACCCAGGTTACAGCACGAGGCCTCCAGAAACGCGGTGATGTGCCAGAGCAATATGTGGCCGCCTATTTGGGGGGGAAGCCGCCTTATTCAGATCCCAGGCTTCTACGAGTGCTATTCCCCAGTCGCGCCGAGCGATTTTTACCGCCTTATATAGGAACACCGGCGTACTCAGACCGCCTTAATCCCTTCACAACTGGAACCCCTTTTGGGGGACAATTTTACTTGAAGTTAGTGTAGGGAGGGATTTGGGGACTCTAAAGGGGTTAATGGGGCGGGGGGGGTACTGACTTTATCGTCATGAATTTCCGACACGTTTTCCACTCTGAAACTCCATTAGAATTTCACCTACGTGTATCGTTATTTATTTTCGACGCGTTTTTCACTCTGAAACCCCCTTACTTAGGCCTGCACACTGCACGTACCAAGTACGTTGACCTCTAGATATTTTCAAACTACTCGGAATTACAAGTGGATTTTATTTTCCATTTGTAAACAGGTTTTTGACCCCTTAAGAACGACTGAGCTACAACGATGTCAGGCAGTCAAGGAAACGCGTACAGCGGTCAAGCGCGCAAAACCGATCGTTTCACACTAAAACCTACCAAGTAATCTGGCGTCAGTCAAGCTAAAACAACTGGAAAACTGCCGTCGCTTAAGGTGTGAATCCACACTAAAACCTAGTAATTTGGCGTCAGTCAAGGTAAAAAATATTGGAAAATTGCCGTCGGTCAAGGGTGTAAGACCGATCGCTCCACACCGAAACCTACCAGGTAGTAATTTGGCGTCAAAGTAAATCGTTGGAAAATGGCCGCGCCCGTCGGTCAAGGGCTGAGAGTGCCGTCTCCTGCCTTCTTTGCTGAGCCACATGTGCAGTCAGCGCCAACCGCATAGCTCAGTGGTTAGGGCGTATCACAGTAATAAAAACAATCCGGGGTCCTTCTGGCCGTTATAATCCTTTTAGCACAGCACTCCCGACATGGGAACACAGCACTTGGAGTTAGACTAGGATTATTTCTAGGAATTGGAAACGGGGGTGAGCCTGGATCGCGGATGGATCTACTCAAGGGATTGCAATCCCTTTATTAGTCAGCGAGCGCTGAACGCATATATATCACAGGTCAGTGGCTACGGCGTATCTCTGGCACTAGCCACTTGGAAATAATACGAGTACGGGATGTGTCCTCCAGTAGAAAAAAGGAGTGGAAACAGCAGTCCGTCTGCACAAAAAATAACAGGCTAGCAGTAGTGTGTTCCGCAGGATGTTGGGCGCATAGAAGCTCTGACAGCTGGATGCTGATACTACTGCTGCTCTAACAACAGTCTTACTTCCACCGCGAAATAAAACCTAGATTCACAGCAAGTCTACGTGCCAGTCCCCCAACAAACATACGCTCGGTATGTTGAAACAAAAAATATTAGCTAGATACGGAATTCATATAATAAAACCCAAGACTCGTTGATAATCGTTTCCCCGTGCAGATTGTTATTGTTTTTGCCGTCCGACAATATTATTATAAAAACTAAAATACACTCCAGCTGTGAGATCGAAGATTTCGTCGAAACTCATCTTTGCAAGCTGTGTGTGATACTTCGATCGCGCGCATTACGGGTTGTGTGTCCTCATTAAGGATATAGGTCGGCGACTCCCCTTACAGCTACAGTGTAGCTATCAGGGTCAACAGGATGATTTTAGTCAGTCTGTGCGCGGAAACTATAAAACCCGTTTCTGTATAGCGTAGATGCCGTTCCGATGTAAATCGAATATCCATC
Organism: Undaria pinnatifida; assembly: GCA_012845835.1. NCBI lineage: Eukaryota > Phaeophyceae > Laminariales > Alariaceae > Undaria > Undaria pinnatifida. Next base: position 12,648,480 of record JABAKD010000019.1, read on the forward strand.
CATAAAGCGGTAGTATCTATGGCAGATAGATCGAAGGATTAAAAGATCCATTGGTTGATCCGAGGATGCTCATTTATCCTCCCCTCCCCAAGACCTCGGAGTTTCGCATATTTCTCAAGCAATATTCATGTCGAGCTTACATATTATATTAATTATTTTTTGCCCTCCGACAATGCAGCGTAGATGAAGGGGGGAGGGGGGGAAACAGGAGGAGTAGAAGGAAAGCCGTCCAAGGGAATGGGGGCAGGGGGGGCAACAGGAGGAATAGAAGGGAGACCGCGGTGGACGAAGGCAGGAAGGAGATGGCAGACAGGGTAGCAAGGTACCTAGCCGACTAGTAGGTACATAGCACTTTTCGTCTTTCTCTGGGGTATTTTTTTCCCCTTTGTTCCCTCCTTGCGTGTCCAGGTTTTTGGCTCGTGTTCGGATTATCTTATTTTGGTTTTACTTTACTTTATTTTATTTCATTTTATTATGTTTCTTTTCCGAGCTTTGGCTCTCCTTTGCGGTTGGGTTGTTTCTTCGATTTCCCCTTCATTTTGTTTGTTTCATTTTTTGTTTTATTTTTATCTTTGTTTTTATTTGTTTTCTTATTTTGTTTTTTGTTTTTTGTTTTTGTTTTTGTTTTTGTTTTTGTTTATTTCGTATTTCTCTCTTCCAATGTATTTCTGTTGCTGACGTATGTATGTTGTGCCTGTCGTACCCAGTACTAGGGCATGACATTGCGTTGTCGAATGCATTACGATGCATTATCTCTGTGTCGTGGCTTGTGACCACAGAGCTGATCTTTCTAGGGTAAAGAATCAGTACGGACACTGGGTGTGCTGGATGTCGACGAGTAGAAGAACGGTTTAATGTGAAGAACACACACACACAGATGCCTTTCCGATATAAATCGAATATCCTTCCATAAATCACCAGTAGCACCTAATATGAAATCGACTGATCGCACCATAGTGCAGAGGTATCTTCCACCAACCATTTGCCCATTTCCTTTCCCCACATCGTCTCCTTTTATCTCCTATTTCCTTTCCCTATATATACTTGGTATGTTATAGCTGCGAGTCTACCTTAATCCTCATCAACATCAACAACATTGCCACCCCAGGTCAGTGGCTGAAGTCCTCCCGATTCTTCCTCCCTTCCCCTCGCGGCCTGACGATCCCTCAGAGATAGTCTATATCGATGAACTCTGCGCGAAATCGCGACCTGAGTGGTCACAGAAATGATTTTGGAATAGTCGCTCCTTGCACACGCCTTTCCGCGCTAGGGACAATGAGTCCGTCCCTCTAACGATGCTTGCCGCCACCTGATCTATCAGGTCGCTGCCTTCTTTACCGAGGCCCCCAAAGCTTTCCACCGCGAGGGTGGCGAGTTTGTAGCTGCGTCCGTCGAAGGACACCTGTCCCGGACGAGCGTAGTGGTTGCGCTTGCGCGCCTCGGAAGTGGAAGCCGCTGACCCGTTTCGATCCGCGCTCCCTGCCCGCATGTGGACCCCTGCTTGTGGGTCCGCACACGTCACGTCGAGGAGTATCGACTTGTCGCGATACTCCGGTGCCGTAGCTTTTCTTAGTCCACCTGCCTCAATCACGATGTCCATTCGCAAATCCCTGCCTGCGTGGAACGGGGCTCCGCTTTCCACCTGGTGGCGGACGGACATGCTCTTAATATATTCTACTGTCGGACTGGTACGTCTGAAAATACACAGAAATACTGACCCAGCCCGAGTTTCTTATCGGGGAGTAGCAGACTTCACAGCGTTCTCACCACCCCCAAAACATAAGTACCATAATTTTTACGTTTTTTAAGTTGGCCCGAACAGCATTTTTTTTCCAGGCCATCCAAATTGCGCGGCGAAGCGTTAGCCTCGGGCTAGGGCGCATGGTTAGGGTTAATAGGGTTAGAGTTGGGTTGGGTCTACGCCTTCATGTGCTCTGCAAAAAAACAAACAGCACAAAGCACAAAAAAAACAAGGCTAAAAACCTCTATGAAACGTACCAGTAGTAGTGCAGGTACTTTATCTGGTATAGCGGGAGTGGTAGGAACGGTAAAGGTACCTCTTGGGGAGAAGGTGCGCTCTGCACTAACGTCCAGCGTAACAGCTACCAGATTTCTTATTTTCGTGAAAATTGAGCCTGCCCTCCTTATTTCCCTTGTTTCTTATGATTCATAGGTCTCCTGTACTGTGGCAACGACACCAAGGGCAGCAGGGCGAGTTTAAAGCGATACTGTTAATAAGCTGGATGCAGATGCACGAAGGAAGGTATAGTTCGTGCACATGTTTAAATTTTTTACGGGTTTCCCTTGGTTTTATGTAACCACGTCAGCTGTGAAATCGACAAACGTCAGGTCTTGTGTGTCACTCGCACGAGGGGTGCCTGAACGTTACATCTCAGGTATGAGTCGCTTGCTGTCCGCCGGGGAACCTTTTCTGACAGAAGGGTGGGGCGGGGCCGTTCGTTCAGGCAGGCGGCAACGCCTGCCAGCTGCTGCAGTGTGAAGGGGACAACTAACTGCTGATATTATAAATCATAACGCCGCAACGGGAGAGAGGGGATAGTCTATATCGTAACCGTTTTATTCTATTTTGTGGGGAATGTTTATTAGTGATTCGACGTACGTATAGTCTATAGAAGCTCATCATACTGCATATTGCAGGATGACGAAGCATCACAATAGCAATAAAATACTCATGTGCACCAGTACGGGGGGTGCGAGCGAGTATACACAAAATTGTAACATCTTAAGTGCGCAAACCCCGGCGTTGATAGAGGGGAATCCCCGCGCCGGGGACTATCCAATAACAACGACACACTAGCATCTTAAGTGCGCAAACCCCGGGGTTGATAGAGGGGGAAAACCCGCCGGGGACCAACAAACAGCAACCCCACGTAGCATCCGCAAACTCGAGTCAACTCCGGATCCCATTGACGAACTCGAACTCTTGGGCACCAGCCATATGCGTCGCCAAGACGAGCGCGTGCGAGGTTCTCATTTACACCGCGTAAAAAGAAAGCAGGGCTTTCACGGGTCGAGTCATGTCATGGAGGGCAAATCGGGCCTGTCTGGGTGACCCCGACGGGACCCGTGAGATTCGAAAACCTGCACTGCTGACCCGACCCGACCCGACCCATGAGGTTTTTAACACCTCCTGGGCCCGATCCGACCCGACTCGCCCCGTGAGCGTGGAAACTTCCTGACCAGACCCGCGGGACGGGTCATTGGCCATGAAACGAAGCATTTTTTTTCACGTATGTTCAATTGAAAAAAATTGAAAAACGTTTACACACAGCGTTTGAAAAATAGGGACCCCTTGTGAGATCTCGCTGAAACCGGGTTCTGCGACTTCAATTCTACGATCGACCGCCGACCGAGATTTATGATTTCCCGAAATCTCCAATCAACGCACACAAGTTAAAGACAATTTATAAGTATCTTGTTCCGCGCACACTCCTAGCAACAGCTAAGCGATACCAGTGCACGTAACGTATGTTTTATGATAGTATCATCATCAATATCATCATCATCATCATCATCGTCAGCGTCATCATCATCATCATCATCATCATCATCATCATCGTCAGCGTCATCGGTCCAGCAGCCTATCAAGTGGTCGTGTTGTAATGCTGGTATATTATGTACGAAGTGTCACGATTGATTGTAGACCTCGCTTGAGGAATGAGCAGTTGTCCGCGCGTTAGATACAATCGTACAGCTCACTCGCTACAAAGATTATTTAAGTGCACATGGTAGGCTGTAACAACACCTGTTACAGAGTGCGACCTATTAATAGCCATAGGCGACTCGAACCCCCTCCACAAATGGTTTCACAACACCACGACAACAACACCAACACCAACACCACCGACACCAACATCAACACCAACACCAACACCAACACCACCACGAACACCACCGACACCAACACCAACACCAACACCAACACCAACACCAACACCAACACCAACACCAACACCAACAACACCACCAACACCGACACCCACATCAACACCAACACCACCACCAACAACACCACCCACCTATCTGCACATCCGTGAAATTGGCGAAGAGATCCAACTGCGGAACGGCAAGTGCGCCGCCTGTAACGCCATAACCCGCCATGAAACAAGAAAGAGAGGGGCGCGGGCGAGCAGCCACAACATGCAGAAAAAAAAAACGAATTTAACACATCAGATGAAGCAGTGATCGGAAATGTCGAAAAGTCGTTGTTACTTTGTTCAACATGACAAGTATCATCGTATACGTAGAGAGCCGAACGGGTTGCAACCAAGCACGGTGGTGCTTGGACACAACTATGTAAGCATGAATTTCGACGAGCTACGTACTGTTATCCATACTACTATGCTGCTAGCTGTACGACCGCAGAAGCTTTCTCACACGCGCGCGATTGAGAAAAAAATTGAGGAGCGCAATGTGTGCAGGAAGGGGACCTATTTCTTACCGTCACTGCCCAATATAGCGCACGACCAGCATACGACCAGAGTACAAAGACTTTAATACAACAGGACACCTCCGTGTTACTTCTGTTATTTTATATATAAAAAATTGAAAAACGTCAGATGTGAGTACGACCGATTGAATGGTTGAAACCCAACCTTCGCAAGCTGCGTGGTACATCAGATCTGTGTTTCATTTATGATGTAGACTATGTTATAGTGTTTGTGAATAGATTAAAAATGAAAAAAAATGTAGAAACGAGAAACCAGAGGGCAGAAAAAGCTGAAGGGAAGGACGAAGAAAGCCAAGCCGTGATATCCAGGAAACGAATACTAAAACGGCTGCTGTTCGTGTTACATTTTAGACTGAAGTTTCGTACCACTGCTGTTGTGTTGTAGAACGCACGCTTTGTGGATTGAGAAAACCAGCCTCCTGGCTCATCATGTCAGCATGTATTTCGGTTTCATTTTTACGATATGTGTGTGTGTTCTTCACATTAAACCGTTCTTCTACTCGTCGACATCCAGCACACCCAGTGTCCGTACTGATTCTTCACCCTAGAAAGATCAGCTCTGTGGTCACAAGCTACGACACAGAGATAATGTCATAAATACTGCTGGTACTACTACTTACTACTACTACTACTCCCCATCCGCCGGAGGATTAACCCGGATCCCCAGGAGGATCTAAAAAAAAAAAAAAAAAAAAAAATTAAAAAAAAAAAAACTACTACTACTACTACTACTACTACTACTACAACAGTACTACTACTACTACTACTACTACTACTACTACTACTACTACTACTACTGCTACTACTACTACTACTACTACTACTACTACTACTACTACTACTTACTATACAAAAGTAATATGATACGTAGTATAAATTTGGGGCAACCCAGGCTCGACTAGATATATACCAGGTACCAGGTATAAATAAATGTCTAGTCTATCTAGTCTACGTATGATACGTAACGACCGTGGTAGAAAGTGTACCTGCGACCTGCGACCCATACGTGTAGCAGGTGTCCTGCACTGCTATGATACGTTATTATGTGGCACTGCTCACGAGACACCGAAAAAGTATTTACTCGTCGACGTTCAGCGCACTCGGTACACCCATCACCCCACCCAGCAGTCTCCGTGCGCCTGTATGAAGATTGCGACTAGATAGATACAGTATCGAACCCTACTGGATTTTGCAGCAGAGACAAGCAAGCTCCTTCCTGCCGCGCCGCGAACTGCAAACTTGTAGAGCAATAATAGCACACCAGGCACATACCAGGAGCCCACCCGGGTAAGAGGCACATCGTAGGCTGACTCCCGATCTCACTTTTTTTGTATGTTTCTGGTGGAGGCATGAATTGCGTCGTCAGCTGTGATGTAGTCTATGCGTGTACGTACCACCTTTGTTTGGTTTTTTCATGTTTTCCCCTGGGGTATTCCTCAGCTCCAGAGTGACTAGAGCCTGTCCTGTGACCACGGACTTGATTATGCGAGTTAATGTGAGAACAACAACAACAAAACAACAGCAACGACGAGGACGCACATCGCAAACAGCGGCAGCCCCCAACGAAGTTGGGCAATCAATGCAATGACAAACAAACGCGGTTCAACAATGGATACGACGAAAAGCGGAACATGCACAAGCCGGCAAACCAAATCGCAGAATTATTTTTACAGAAGAAACGAGAAACGGAAGAGCACAGGAGAGAAACGGCCCAAAAAAGAAACGAACGAAAAACAGAAGCAAAACAAACGCCGAAAGTATGGATGATTGTGGACCGTCGATGGACCTGTCTGTGGACTTTTTCGATTGAAAAACCATTCGTCTGCAGAAGGGCCTCATATTATATTTACCGGTACATCGTATATACAGACATATACAAGGGCTTCGCTCGCGGGCGGCTGGGCGCCGCCCGCTACGCTTGCGGAAGGAGGAATAGACATTCAGTAGAAAGGCGGAAAAGAAGCACAAATGGCGCAACTGGCGACTTGAAAATGCCAAGAGGTCCATATATAGTACAACGGTACAGGATAGAGACGATTATGATTATGAGTTTGTTATTATCATCCATTCGCCCAATCCATGATGGGCAAGTCGGAGGACTTCCTTGGCATATCCTTCCACCTCTCAGGTAGCGCCTATGTAGGTCCTGTACACTTCAATAACTCTCTCTCTAAGTCGATCATCAACAATAAATTATCGCAAAGTGCATAAACACCAGGCACGCGCTTGTCAAGGATAGAGACAGGAAAACTACAACTTAAGATGTAAAGGAGCGCAGTGCCAAAAAAAACATGCTGGAAGCAGGAACTTGAACGCACACACCGCAAACATGTGAAGTACATTTGTATTCCTGAAAGACGAAGAGCACGCATTTAGGCATAGTTCTCAAAAAACGATGCTGGTATAATAAACCACAACTTAACGTTCTATAAAGAACGTGCTGTCAACATTGCTTCCGAAGGAGCATGCAGGCTTGCTTGGACTCTTCCTCCTCAGCGGAGGTACCCAGCACCTTGCACTCTTGTTTTTTGTCGATGGTCTTGTGGATCTGTCCACAAACGTTGAAGCAGGGCGGGAGAACGTCGATAAGTGTCAAGGAATTAGTGGGGTATTAGTCCGTTTGACCACTTGCACAGGTTAACCAATAGCTTACCCAAACTAAGCCTTATAACACTCTCCCCCCCTTAAACGGCGGGATAGAAGGTCGGCCGTATATACGGGCGGACCTGTCATTTATCCAAGCCGTTTCATTTCCTGGGTAAGCCGGGGAGAGTATTTTTCAAGTTCGCCATGGGAAAATCTGAAAAAGTTTATTATGGTGGATGTGGGGATCGAACCCACGACCCAAAAACCCATGGTCTGTCGACGACGCCATTTGTTAAGGTATTAGTGGGGTACTTTTAGTCCGTTTGACCACTTGCACAGGTTAACCAATAGCTTACCCAAACTAAGCCTTATAACATAAGTAGGTGTAAAAAAGTATTCGTACTTCTCTCCAGCAGACGTCGTAACCATCCAAATTATTGGAGCTCCTTACGCTGTTAGTAATTGTTGTGGTATTGTTGTACTTGCTCTTGGTACTTGGAAAAAGAGCCGCACTTCATAGACTATATCCGCACGCCATCCCCTAGTCTTGAGCAAGAGACATGGATGTCTCGACTCGTGACACACAGGACGCAAGATAAGAGTGGAACGTACCTCGATGTCGAACGCCCTCGTGGCACCGTGGGAATGGAATGCGGGATGTATATCGAGCAAGTGGTCGCCTGCCTTCTTCAGGAGGTCACCGACCTTGATGTCGCCGGTGCACTTCGTGTTTATGTCCTCGCCGACTTGGCGGCCCTCGGCGGCTGCTTCGCAGGGATTCTGCAAACGACAACAACGGATGGGAATACCTTGCGTTCAGTGAATGTTCAAAATAGTAAGGCCACGTAGCTGTCGTCGATTTCCAAAGTTGGAAAGGAAGTCGTACAATTTAACACTGCTGTTGTAATGAAAGCGGTCGTTTATGGGCAAAGCCCTGCCTGGTACCACAACGTTGCTAACACCTATGAAACCACCACTGGGACAGGAACGAACGGGATTCACAGTCGCAACTGGTAAGCGTAAGCCCCGGTATATTGCTATATAAGGCCTACCGGCGGAATACCGACAACGAAGGGTAAGAGACAGTACCTGCTGTATATATTGTTCGGTACTACTCTATTACTGCTGCTATCAACACTATTACGACCGACGTGTACTGCGATTCCTGAAGAGGTTGCGCACCCTACTTGTACTCGTTAATACAAAGAGTTCATGTGGTTGTATGAAAAATGAGCAACAGTAGTAGTACACCGCGTCACTACATGAACAACTCGCTAACCCCAATCACGGGACTGCTCTCCAGCATCACCCAGGTTAACTTCAGCTTCTGTTTACTGCTATATATCAACCTCCAGTGTTAACTGCTATTGGAGCTCCTTTCGCTGTTAGTAATTGTTGTGGTATTGTTGTACTTGCTCTTGGTACTTGGAAAAAGAGCCGCACTTCATAGACTATATCCGCACGCCATCCCCTAGTCTTGAGCAAGAGACATGGATGTCTCGACTCGTGACACACAGGACGCAAGATAAGAGTGGAACGTACCTCGATGTCGAACGCCCTCGTGGCACCGTGGGAATGGAATGCGGGATGTATATCGAGCAAGTGGTCGCCTGCCTTCTTCAGGAGGTCACCGACCTTGATGTCGCCGGTGCACTTCGTGTTTATGTCCTCGCCGACTTGGCGGCCCTCGGCGGCTGCTTCGCAGGGATTCTGCAAACGACAACAACGGATGGGAATACCTTGCGTTCAGTGAATGTTCAAAATAGTAAGGCCACGTAGCTGTCGTCGATTTCCAAAGTTGGAAAGGAAGTCGTACAATTTAACACTGCTGTTGTAATGAAAGCGGTCGTTTATGGGCAAAGCCCTGCCTGGTACCACAACGTTGCTAACACCTATGAAACCACCACTGGGACAGGAACGAACGGGATTCACAGTCGCAACTGGTAAGCGTAAGCCCCGGTATATTGCTATATAAGGCCTACCGGCGGAATACCGACAACGAAGGGTAAGAGACAGTACCTGCTGTATATATTGTTCGGTACTACTCTATTACTGCTGCTATCAACACTATTACGACCGACGTGTACTGCGATTCCTGAAGAGGTTGCGCACCCTACTTGTACTCGTTAATACAAAGAGTTCATGTGGTTGTATGAAAAATGAGCAACAGTAGTAGTACACCGCGTCACTACATGAACAACTCGCTAACCCCAATCACGGGACTGCTCTCCAGCATCACCCAGGTTAACTTCAGCTTCTGTTTACTGCTATATATCAACCTCCAGTGTTAACTGCTATTGGAGCTCCTTTCGCTGTTAGTAATTGTTGTGGTATTGTTGTACTTGCTCTTGGTACTTGGAAAAAGAGCCGCACTTCATAGACTATATCCGCACGCCATCCCCTAGTCTTGAGCAAGAGACATGGATGTCTCGACTCGTGACACACAGGACGCAAGATAAGAGTGGAACGTACCTCGATGTCGAACGCCCTCGTGGCACCGTGGGAATGGAATGCGGGATGTATATCGAGCAAGTGGTCGCCTGCCTTCTTCAGGAGGTCACCGACCTTGATGTCGCCGGTGCACTTCGTGTTTATGTCCTCGCCGACTTGGCGGCCCTCGGCGGCTGCTTCGCAGGGATTCTGCAAACGACAACAACGGATGGGAATACCTTGCGTTCAGTGAATGTTCAAAATAGTAAGGCCACGTAGCTGTCGTCGATTTCCAAAGTTGGAAAGGAAGTCGTACAATTTAACACTGCTGTTGTAATGAAAGCGGTCGTTTATGGGCAAAGCCCTGCCTGGTACCACAACGTTGCTAACACCTATGAAACCACCACTGGGACAGGAACGAACGGGATTCACAGTCGCAACTGGTAAGCGTAAGCCCCGGTATACTGCTATATAAGGCCTACCGGCGGAATACCGACAACGAAGGGTAAGAGACAGTACCTGCTATATATATTGTTCGGTACTACTCTATTACTGCTGCTATCAACACTATTACGACCGACGTGTACTGCGATTCCTGAAGAGGTTGCGCACCCTACTTGTACTCGTTAATACAAAGAGTTCATGTGGTTGTATGAAAAATGAGTAACAGTAGTAGTACACCGCGTCACTACATGAACAACTCGCTAACCCCAATCACGGGACTGCTCTCCAGCATCACCCAGGTTAACTTCAGCTTCTGTTTACTGCTATATATCAACCTCCAGTGTGTACTGCGACTGGTGCTGAGGTATCATGCTGCTGTGTTATTTATTACTGCATGGACCATTTTTACAACCCTGGCTGACCCCCGTGATGAGACTTGCCCGTTTTCATTGCGTCTTACATGTATAGATACCACGTAGTCGCAGTCGTACATCCAAAACGTGTGTTTATATCACAGCACAAAGCGTCACTGCATGAACCACTTGTTCAACCCCCGCTTACCCCGATGACGAGACTGCCCCGTACTCGTAGTCGTACATACATGAAGTAAGTGTGTTTGGCTGTACGTAGGAAAAAGAAATCGCATCACACAGCTAGCGTCACTGCAAAGGTCTACTCGTAGACCTGAGTACTTGTACAATTCCCGCTTACACCGCGATGACGGGACTGCCCCGTACACGTATCATACTCGTACATGCAAAAGTGTGTTTGTACGCATGAAAAAGAAATCACAGCACAACAACAGAAATGTAACTCACGTTTCGTCAAGCTCTCAGCTCCTTCGTTAGGGACGCCGATCGAAGGTGAATCACAGGTGTCCGCGTCACACCAGTCACACACACGAGGGTTGTCGCCGCTTCCCCAGTGCTTCTTGTTAAGGTTATGAAAAGCTTGGCACGTGGAAGGCTCGTCACTCCTGCAGGTGTCGCAGACAGCGTACTGGGAACTCCTGTTTCTCCTATTTCGTGCGATGAGGAAGCCGTCACAACCCTTGCTCGGGCACGGCCAATCAGGATTGCCAGAAGAAGCTGAGTCCCGTTCTTGCCCGACCAGCTTCCACACGCCTGATCCTGAACCTCCACCACCCCCACTGTTGGCGGAGCCTCCTCCCGCACTAGCCTTCGTCCGCTTCGCAAATTTCAACTTCAAATTGTTATTGCCGATCCGGCAAATTTCAAATTCAAATTGTTTGCAGCCGTCAACGGCAATTCCCTCTCAACAGCCAGCAATTGGCCAACTTCAAATAAAAGTACAAAAAAGAAGTTGCTGAAAAAGCAAAATAAAAATATCAGAGAGCAAGCAGTAAAGATCAGAGAATGAGAGCTAAAAAGTAAGTAAGAATGAGACTAGGGAAAGCAAGGAAGGCAAGGAACTTCGGGACGGTTCTTTTCCCCAGCAACTAATTTTCTTTTCGGCAATTACGTGCTGAGAAGGGCTGAGAGGGGGGAGGATATGCCGAGCGAGACGTCCGAAGGGGGCGAGGTCTAGGTATATAGTTGTATGCATGCATACATACAGTAGTAGTACCAGCAAATAACACACTACAGCAGCAGCAGTATGATAGAACGGATAGGCGTGGTCCCAACTTACTGGTACTGTACTACTACTACTACTACTACTACTACTGCTTGCACGTAGGGTCGGCCGTGCCTTGCTAGTTGGCTGTTCAAGCATTAAAGTGGGACCCCGCACTATATCTCGGGGCGGGGCAGTCTATTCAAATAGGTCGTACAGCAAGCGATTTTTAACCGCATTAAACTGGGTACTCGCACTAACACTGTACCGCATTTAACGAGGGCCATTGTACTACTACTGAGTGACAAGCAGGTGTGCGCAGAACATAGTAAACATGTGAACAAAAAAACAGAACATATGCATACCTGTGTTGTTCATGGCTTTGCTTCACTGCTGCTGGTGTATGACACCAGGTACAAGGTACCAGGTACCAGGTAGATATATGCCGGTTGCTTCTCGGATGAAAGCGGTGCGTGACCCTCCCCTGCGAGGGCTTGCTTATGCCTGCGCTCTGTGGTCGGACCGTGGGTCCGGTGGCTCCTTTGCGGACGCACCCGGCCTGCCCTCTCGTCCTTTCTCCTCCCGTAGGTTGGAGTTTTTATACCAAAAACAGTACGAAACTGCGAAAAACACGCGCCGGGTGGTGACGTTTCAAAGCCCGGCCAAGAAGAAAAACTCTGTTGTTGTTGCTGCACAGCACCGCGCTGCGCCGCACCGCGGCACTTTTGCCCAGACAGACCCACACCGTTCTCTCTGCAGAGGAGTAAGTAGGCGATGTCGCGCCGAGAGACAGAGAGCATACGGCAGTCTGGAGCTGCGTCAAACAAACAACAGACCAGAGGTCGCGGTGGTGTATGTATGCATGCAGCAAGCGGTAGAGCAGTATACAGTAGTAGTCTATGATAAATAGTAGAGCAGAGCGCACGAGGCCGCGGCCTCTCCATCAGCCGGAAACTTTTGATACGAGATACTATTTTTTGTACCGGGTTTTCACCTCTTTTACGATTATTATTGCGGTTGACATTTTTTTTTTTCTTGGTTTTTTGCTCACATCCAGCAAGAAGCAAGAAGAGGTCATCAATCATCATCCCACCTCTAATTTTGCTTCATATCTTCGCACTTTTTCTCCCCCCCTCTCTCCGTCCCTAGACGCAAGTCAGATCGGCGGGGTAAGAGGCAGGCTCTTCTCCCCCCGCCCCACTACTAAGTACGGCACGCGCCTTAATTTTCACCGCGAGAGAGAGAGTAATTCAGCACGTTATTCCCTCCTCGCGTCGACTCGCCGCGTCGAATTGCGCTTTCATTGCTATGGTATATGCCCAAATCATGAAGCGCTACTATAGGCAGTAGTTGGTGAGTGGTGGTTTTGTCTCTGGAAATATCAATCTCCATACAAATACATGCAATTGACAAAACACCGAGATTGAACTCGGTCTTAGATATTAAGATACCGCGGCCTCGATGTATTGAATGGCAAATCATGTCGTTTTTCAGACAGAGATAGACTACACATACGAGTACACATTTCCCAGTCAGTGCTTTGTACCTAAGCGGTACGAGATGGAAATCTATGACCGCCCGAGTGTGCGCTTACGGTTGAAGGTACGGTTGCTGAAAGCTGCGGTGGTCGAGACGCTGCTTTACGGTTGCATGACGTCGAGCCCGAACAAGCCTGACTATGACAGGCTACGATGGGTTCACCATTCCATGCTCCTCCGATGCCTCGGAATGCGGAAACGGAAGCGCGACGACCACACCCTATCGTACGCCGACGCGCTTGCCAAGACAGCTTCCGAGAGCATAGAGGCGATAGTGCGCAAACGGAGGATATTGTTTGCGGGATTCGTAGCACGTATGGGGGAGGAGCGTCTGCCACAGGGGGTGATGTTTGGGGAGCTTGTTGGGGGTAAGGGATACTCAGGAGGGCAAGAGAAGGACTGGATGGCTCATCTGAAGGAGGATTTGTCGGTCTTTGGAATGAAAATCGAAGGGTGGCGGAAGGCTGCTCAGAAGGCCGGCAGATGGTTTCGACGAGTAGAGGAGGGAGCTGAGTTGTTCATGCGGAATTGGCATGAAAGGGAGAGACGCAAAGCTGCAGAGCGACGCGCAAAGGCTGCGGCAGCGCCATCCACCGTCGGCATCTCTAAGCGGCCGGGGGGAGGGGGGAGGGGGGGAGGGGGGAGGGGGGAGGGGGGAGGGGGGAGGGGGGGAAGGGGGAGGGGGGGAGGGGGGAGGGGGAGGGGGGAGGGGGGAGGGGGGGAGGGGGGAGGGAGGGAGGGGGGAGGGGGGGAGGGGGGGAGGGGAGAGGCGGGGAGGAGGGGAGGGGGGAAGCGGGAGGCGGGGAGGGGGCGAGGGAGGAGGGGGCGAGGGGGGAGGGGGGGAAGGGGGAGGGGGCGAGGGGGGAGGGGGGGAGGGGGGAGGGAGGGAGGGGGGAGGGGGGAAGGGGGGGGGGGGGAGGGGGGGAGGAGGGAGGGGAGGAGGGGGGAGGGGGGGAAGGGGGGGGGGGGAGGGGGGGTGTCATGCCTAAGAGGCTTAAGTCTGGGTCTGGCCATCATCGTCTTGAAATTTGCGGGCCTTCCAATGGCCGTCACAAGATAGCGTAAGACCGCCCTGACTTCTTCGCCACGTTGCGTTCTCTCCCCAGTGCCATTGATGATTCACTTGATACCCTCTATGAGCCCCATGCCGTCATTAATCTTTAGTCAGTTCCTAGGGTCTGCTAGTATGACATTTTTTTCTCTTTTCCTTTCCTTAAATTGCTTCCTCTTGTCTTGTAATTTCATGCTTTTCTTGTCTTTTCTTTTCTTTCCTTCACATTTCGTTTTTTCGTTTTCTTGACTTTTCTTTCCTTTTCTTTATCTTCTTTTCCTTTCTTTGTTTCTTTTTTCCAATTGACTTGCGTCTGTCGTGCGTATGCGTAGTGATAGGTACTTTGTGCAATATATACGTGGAAGTCTTTCTTGGGTGGCAAGCGGTATTGTCGGTTTTTCGGTTTTTCCAGGCGCGAGTAGTGAGACGTATGCACCAGTCAGTATGGACCTGGCACGTCGTAGGCTGACTCCCGATTTCACTTTTATATATTTCTGGTGGAGGCATGAATTGCGTCAGCTGTGATATATGCGTGCACCACCTTTGGTTTGTTTGTGTTTTTTCCTGGGGTATTCCTCAGCTCCAGAGTGACTGGAGCCTGTCCTGTGACCGCACGGACTTGATTATGCGAGTTAGTGTGAGAACAACAACAACAGCAACAACCAGTAGTGCATGGTGATTTTTATGTCCTGCGTGCCGGGTCTGCCGCGGAACTTTTTCCCAACAACCCCCAAACCCCCCTTAATTTCAACTCTTTTACCATTGTTATGCTATCTATGTTGAGGGTTATCCATCTCTCTGTCTATCGCGACGACCTAGATCATCGCAGGGGCTTTTACTACACGTTTTTCTATATTTATCTGTGCTGCTGCGGTCACGAAAACTGCCAGCCGCCGTAGTTGCAGTAGTAGTATAGTTACTCTATAGTAGACTAAGTAAGTAGCTGACTGACCAGCTTCTTCTCTATCTGTCCATCTACTATTATTGTATCATAACATGTAGCTATCTATCGCGACCAAACTCCGCGTGGCTATAAAACGGGGGGTCCGATCTTGTGTGCGTGGTTTTTGCTGTCCTCCTCCTGGTTAATATTGTGTGACGAGGTCCACATCGCGCAGCACCAGCAGCAGCAGCAGCAGCACCAGCAGCGGTGCGGGGCTAGAGTGCACACATCGGTAGGAACGAGGAAGAAAGAGTCCATGACCATGTACATTACGGGCGGCGATTGTTTTACCTTTTTTAACGTTTTCATGTTATTGTTGTTATTATAAAAAACTAAAATACACCCCAGCTTATGAGATCGCAGATAGATTTCGTCGAAACTCGCCTTTGCAAGCTGTGTGTGATAGTCCGATCGCGCGCCCTTACTACTGTGTGTGTCCTCATTAACGATATAGTAGGTCGGCGACTCCCCTTAGAACTAGCTTGTGCAAGGGTCAACGCAGTGATGCTAATCAATCCGTGCGCGGAAACTATTAAACCCGTTTCTGAGCGGAGCAAAATCTGACGGCTGTGGAAGGAGTGCCTCAGTTTATCATGTGTGTATCATCCTGTAAGTCGTATAACCGGCTAGGGGAGGGCGGGAATTTCAAGGGCGGGGGGGGGGGGGGGGGGTTGAAAAGGAGGGGAGGGGGGGGACGGGAGGGGAGAGAGGGGGAGGGAGGGGGAGGGGGGGAGGGGGAGGGGGAGAGGGGGGAGGGGGGGAAGGGGGAGGGAGGGAGGGGGGGAAGGGGGAGGGAGGGAGGGGGGGAGCGGGGGGGGGTGAGTGGGGGGAGCGGGGGGGAGAGATTTCCAACAGTTGTAGGTCGCATAAATGTATAGGAGCTCACTGTACGTGTGGTGCTAGATCTAGGCGTATTATACCGGTTGGTACATACGACTACGACTGACTGCAAATTTTAAGGCACCGCAGGTCACACAACCTTCTTGATATTTTCAGCTGATACGCGGCGAGGCCGAGTTCGACACATACACAATGATAGCCCCCAACCATCGCCTAGACCTAGCACCACGCGTGTAGTAAGCTCCTATTCATTTGTGTGCTCGCGAGCCCTAAAAATGTTGGAACCCCCCCCCCCCCCCCCCTTTTTTACCCGCCCCCGCCCCTCCCTCCCCCCAATGAAACCCCGCCCTCCCCTCATCCGTCATACGACTGCAGGATATACATTCTGCTGTAATAACCTGGTGCGTTCCACACCCGTCAGATTTTGTCCCCTTCAAAAACGGGTTTTATAGTTTCCGTGCACAGATGGATTAACGTCACCCTGTTGACCCTGGAGCGAGCTAGGAGCATAGGTCGATGGAGGGTTGCCGACCTATATCCTTTTCCAGCCCGGGCTCGACGCTAGTCCCATCGGCATGACTGTCCACTCCCAACGTCCCCTGATTGCATGCAGACTGCTGTCAACGGGATATAATCTTGGTGGATAGAGCACTGAAAGAACCCGCCATTTTTAATAAGGACACACATCCAGTAAGTATTGCGCTCGATCGGAGTACCAAACACAGCTTACACGATGAGTTTCCACGAAAACATCTCGAATGTCACAGCACAGCTGTAGTTAGCTATCATTGTATCATATTTTTTCATGATGATAATAATTCGAGTTCGTACGAGCATCGGTCATGTTTGCAAACGACACAGAGGTGGGCGGTGCGGTGGGGATAATTCAATTCACTCATTGATCTGGACGAGGATTAACTGTGCATGACCATGTGGGCCCGTGTTTTTTTTTTTTTTTTGGACGCGTGTTACAATAGAGGTGCACCAACCATTGTCTTGTTCTTCAAGGTTCCTCAATTTCGGAGCTCAAGACCTGCCCCAAAAACTGATTTGGAGAAGAACAAAACTGCTGCCAGATGAAAAATCCCGTGTCTTAGGTACAAAACGATAATCACATGCACAAAAAAAAATGGCCTATTTCTGAACGCCGGGGCTCCTTAAAAAATGGCCTATTTTCGAGCGGTACTCATCAATGGTCACGCGTCAACAAACACTCATTGATCATCAATCATCAATGATCACTGATCCAAATCAGCGCTCATCAATCATACACTAACCATCAAGCATCGACGATCAACCATCACCCATCAATCATCTAGCTTCCCTCATCAGTCATACACTAACAGAGATGCCCAACGACGGCAGCTAACCTCATCCCTTAGCGTTCACCAAGCACCCCTCATCAACGAAACGCCAGTCAACCATCACTCATTAATTTGGACTCAAAAATCAGCACTCATTTATCATCACTCATAACCCCTCACCAACCAGCTATCATCAACCACCCCTCACCAACAAACACCCACCAACTCCCCCCCCCCCCCCCCTCCCCAACCAATCAAACTGCCTGGTCGGTGAAACCCCGACGCGCTCCGTCCGGGCATCGTAAGGAACGGAGGGTCTATGGTCCTATGGACCACGGTAATGCATTATACGATGATGCCGCCCCCCCCCCACCCTCACACAAACAACCCATGTCTGCTCGTCAACCACCCCCCCTGACGAGCGCCATCCCTCGCCAGCCCTAACACGTACCACGGGTACACCACTTCATCAAACGCATTACCCCCGCCTCCCTCCGCCCCAACGGCCGCATCCCGTCTGGAAAAGGAAACCCCCGTAGTCACCCCCCCGCTGCTCCCCGGAGCTTCCCCCGCCCGTACCGTCTTGGTTGAGATAACGCCTGCTGCCGATTTAGGGGAGCGGGGAGTCTTGCCTGGGGAGTATAGTGACCTGTCTAAGCGTTGGCGCAGTCGGGATCGCCTGAGAGCATTATTGGGTGACGCTCCTCCCCGTGACATGGTGTTGTTGGTGTTGGTGTTGCTGCCAGTCGTGGAGCCGTTCGTGGGGTGTCCGGTTTTGACGATACCATTAGCGTTGGTGTTGATGTTGGCGATGCCGTTGCTACCGCCGGTCACTGTCGCGGTTGCTGCTCGCGATGTCGACTTGACGGAAGAAGCCGCCGGTTTGTCGCGCACGCCGAAAACACCGACGGTGCTCGAGACTGTAGATAGCCCTATCGCTTGCTGGAAAATAAACGATGGAAGGGAAGGAGAGAGGGGGGAAATAAGAGGAAAGGGGGTGGATAACGCGAACAACAATGGGGGGGGTAGAAGGTCGGATCGAAATTGCAGTGGGGGGGGGGGGGGGGGGGGGGGGCGACTTTCGGTTGCCCATTTGAGTCAGCAGCGACCACTCCGACAACAAAATGGCCGCGTTCCGGAGATAAATAACCCCCCCCCCCTTCTCCCCATTCGGCATTGGTGTTCAGGAAGGGGAAGGGAAGGGAAGCGACACACTCCGTCGTACTGTCCGCTGGGGCGACACGATGCGCCTCAGAACATCAACATCGACACTGGCCTGCCCTACAACAACCAAGCAGCATAAACACAAAGAGCAAACGCGGGTTGATCTCCCCCCCCGCCCCACTCATCCCCATATTTCAACCATGCCATAGGGACACACCGAACCTGCCCCCCCCCCCCCCCAAGCCCCCCACCCCCCTTCCCGACATTTTGCAGGAACTCCATCGCTCACCAGTAGCGCCAATCGGCACTGGTTGGCTTCGATGACACCCTCCACGTCCCGCTTAGCGACAAACGCCGCGCAGGATTGGGAAATCCTACTGGTGAGGCTATCCACCCGAGATCCGAGGGTTTGCTCAACCGGGAGTGGGCCGAGACAAGCCAGCCCTAGATTTCATCAACGTGTACGGAACCGTTCGGATTGAGCGGGGAGGGGGGAGGTGGGGGGGTCAGGGACTGTAGGACCTGTTTCGTTGGGAGTTAGGAGGAAGCGTTTTGTTGCGGCGCTGGGATGGCCTTGGCATAACATGCGGAGATATCCTCCTGCAGGAACTCATCAAAACACCAACCAAACCGCTCGAGATCTATAGCCGACATCTATCTCCGCAAATAGCAGTGTCAGAAAAAAAAATGCGAAAAAAACAAAATTCCCCCCCCCCCCCCCCCCGGGCCATGCATGAATATGGAGCACCCCCCCCCCCCCCCCCCCCTCCCTAACCCGGCGCACTGGCATAAACCAAACACAACAGCACCCATATCACCCCTCCCTCCCCCCACCCACCTATGCAACCATTGACAGATACGGTTTTAGGCAGAGGACGCATAGGTGCATCAACCTTTCAACCGTTTTGTTTTTTCTGACGCCCCACCCTCGAGGAGCGCTGAACTATTAATCTATTAATGCATTCTTCTTCATCTATTAATAATAGTAGACGCGCGTTAGATAGAGGCGCTGCACCACTTTTTTTTCCGAGGTTTCCTCGATTTTCGGAGCTCAAGACCTCTCGCAAAAAAGGTAATAAAACTGCTGCGGGATGAAAAACTCCCAATGGCCTAGGTATATACAACGGGGAGAGTCATGCAAAAAAAAAAATGGCCTACTTTTTTTTTTTTCCCGACGATTTGGGGTTAAGGAGCCGCGTCATTCAGAAGACCATTCCAGACAAAAAGTGCGAACTCTATCGTAGCACGCGTCATTAGTATACCCCTCATAGGCAAACACATACTTCGAAGTACTTACCTTGTAGGGAGGAAAAAAAAACTGTTACACCATGAACACAACCCCATGGTCTTAGGTATAGGTGTACGACGAAACATTTTTATCTAACAAATTGAAGAAAAAAAATGAAAAAAATGGAACTGTAGGAACGATTTTATTACGTTAAGGTAAGCCCTTCCATTCAGATTCGACCCCTCTCCCAAAAACCGATTTTGGGAAGAAAAACAAAAGCTTTGTATTGAAGATAGCTACGTTGCTACGCTACGTAACAACAGCAGAGTCAATTGCTTTTTTTTTTTTTTTTTTTTTATCCTCCGGCGGATGGGGAAAAATAAAGCTTTAGCTCACCACACTTCCGCGTATTTTCATACGCGTCGTGTGTCGATTTAACTCAGTTGCTTTCGCAGCCCAACGCTAGCTGGCGCACCCTTCGAGTCCCATTGTAGGTATAGCGTAAGCTGTCCCTATCATTGGATCAATTGCTATACACAGCCGTAGTAACGGTAGCATATCAGTGCGCTGTATCGGGACATAGTAATCCGATTGAAATACTTCGTATCATAGAGCACAGCAGCATCTAGCGATCATGTACGAGTACCAGTAATGTCGGATCCATTGGCTAAGATACAGGTGAGATCAGTTTGTAGTAATTCGTAACGGTTTTATTATAGAAGTTTTTTTTTTTTTTCTTCCTTTATCCTCCGGCGGATGGGGAAAAACAAAGCTTTAGCTCACCACACTTTCACGTATTTTCATACGCGTCGTGTGTCGATTTAACTCAGTTGCTTTCGCAGCCCAACGCTAGCTGGCGCACCCTTCGGGTCCCATTGTAGGTATAGCGTAAGCTGTCCCTATCAGTGGTCTTCGTTACAAACCCCGGCAGCGCAAGCTATAGTTGTATACGGATGCGTGTGTATGTCGACCCGGCCTGTCGAAGGACCCCAGTAAACAGGTTCTACGGCATCTACCCAGTATGCCCGAGTTTTTACGTATTGTTTCTTGGGGTGCCGGGTACCGAGCATACAGGGTACAGGGTCTCCTGTGTCTTTTGTTTTGTTATTTTCTTTCGAGTCGAGCGATCGATGATCGTGTGCACCGCGCACACTCTCTCACTTCTTCTTCCTTCTCCCTCGTCTCCTCTTCGAGACCGCCAATCATCAAAAAAACAACTGGGACCATCTCGTCTATCAGCTCCGAGGAGCTTGCAGCTCATGCTGTACCAGTCGATTAACATCGATTGAGGAGTGCTTTACTCTGTCACCTGTAACACGCATCGTCATATCTGTAATACTTTGTCACACGATGAACAACCCCATTGGCTAGGTATACAACGAAAACCGTTCAATAAAAAATAATATAAAAAAGGGATTGTTAGTTACTTTCTCGGACGATTTTAGGTTATAACCCCTTTACAACTGGAAACCCGTGTTTGGGGACAAAATTACTTGGATTTAGCATAGGGAGGGGTTCGGGGGCTCTAAAAGGGTTTACAACTGGAAACCCGTGTTTGGGGACAAAATTACTTGGATTTAGAATAGGGAGGGGTTCGGGGGCTCTAAAAGGGTTTGCAACTGGAAACCCGTGTTTGGGGAAAAAATTACTTGGAATTAGGATAGGGAGGGGTTCGGGGCTCTAAAAGGGTTTCCAACTGGAAACCCGTTTTGGGGACAAAACTACTTGATTTAGCATAAGGAGGGGTTCGGGGGCTCTAAAAGGGTAAAGAACCTCTGCCATTCAGCAATCGGTTCAGCGCCCAAAGTGCTAAAGCTCTCTACCGCAGCACGCGTTCAACAACGCATCATACACCTAATACTGTACCTCTGATAGATCCGTAGAGGGTGGTGAGCGGGGTCTTCGATCTCGTGATCTGCGTGCAAAACATGTTGCTAGCTCGAGCTTGAAGAGTCGGGTAGGTGGTCCCATGCCTAAGCGCGCATGGCAAATGAGGGGGTGGGGAGGGGGGGGGGGGGGTGGCGTGGGTTCAGGCCCAGAGGGGGTGTGGTTGGGGTTGGGGCTTGGGGTTGAAGTTGGGGGTTGGGGTTGGGGGTTGGGGACCAGCGTGATCGCGAATACAAGTGCCGTGTAGGAAAATGCGTCATCTAGCATTAAGCATGCCGTCGAACTTGTGCAACAGCAGTATGTGCACGATCAGCCTGGTACACCAAAACCCCTTTTGGGGGGGGGAGTTCAGCGGGGAAAAACGAGGAAAAAGAAAAAAAAAGGCGATTACAGCAGGGAGCCCTCACACGAACCAGAAGCAGCCCGAGCTGGCGGGGTAGGAAGGCCGTGCCACTGGCAATGAAAGGAGCTGTGTCACACGCGCGCGCGGCACCCTGATACCTGTGCTGTTGGACCCTCCTTGTAGTCGCTGGATAACGTCGCACTCGACGTTTTTATGGTCGATTTATATTGGTCCCAAAGGGATAACACCACATACACACACCACTCTGTCCGAAAATAAAAAGCAGCATTGTATTTGAATACTAATGTACAAAGGCTGCTTATTTCTCGGGAAAGAGAAGTGAGTCAACATATATAAAAATATATTAAATCATCACTTGTATTCTCCAGCTCAACTCGTAAGAGGTTTCACCCTCAACGACCTTCTGGACAAGCCGTGGTCACAGGTGTGTTCCCTTCTCCCCCCCCGGTACCTTCCTTCGTTCTTATCGCTTGTAGGGTTCAGCATTCCCACCTTTCAGCTTTTTTATGCTCGTCGATTTGATCGAATTTTCGCCAACTTACGCTCTTGCGCTTTCCGCTCGTCGTTTTTTACACTAGAAAAAGTCCCCACGAGCACGAGCACGCACTCGGTGAGACTTGAACCCATGACCTTGACATCAGTACGGACAATATTCGCCTACAACTCCATCGGGGACGCAATGTATTAAATACGGTACTCACTTATCGCATATCGCGCGAAGCAGGCCCGCCGCGTAATCCCGAACCTTCCAGTGAGTCCACTTAGAGGGGACAGCGGAATTCATCCCCGCCCCCCGCATCGAAGATGCCGTCCACGATCTGCCCTCCCCCCTGTCCTTAGCTCCGCCCCGCCTCGCGAAGTCTCGGTACAAGAGACAGCTCATCACCGGCGGTAGCAGCCGATCTAGCTGCATTGCACAAGTTTACGATCAAATATCGGGCTTTTCGTAAAGAGAACGGCATGTCTACAAGTTTGAAAACGTGATCCAGCCCCTGGTGGGCAGTGCTCATAGCAAGCATTTCGTGTAGAAAATTACGACACAATTGTAGGGGTTTGTTATAAATTGACAAAATGGCGTTTATACTAGTATCAAAAGCGTGACCTAGCCCCCCTGGTAGGCCGTGCAGAGAGCAACTATAGTGTCGGAGGACGAGCGCACGTTGCAGCATAGACGGCAGACCACACGAGCAAAAGGCGCGACCATAGCTGCCTCTGACTGCCTCCCATTACTCGCTTACCTCTCCACTCAAACCAGACAAGATAAGCAAAAAACTATCACCCAATAGTACAGGAAACGGGCGCCCAAATGCTGGTGGTGCTTCTATTAGGAGTAGGAAGTGCGTACGGTGCTCCGTGTCAAAAACGACCGCTTGTCAACGGCCAAATGACTAACGAAGGCAAGCAACACAATGAGGACGCCCCCCCGCCTCCCCCCACCCCTCCCACCCTCTCTCCCTCCCTCCCTTCCTCCGTCCCTCTCCCTCCTTTCCTCCTTCCCATTCCCTCCTTCTCTCCCTCCTTCTCTCCCTCCCATCCCATCCCCTCCCTCCCCCTCCCCCTCTCCCTATCCCCCATTCCCTCCTCTTCCTCCCTCTTCTTCCCTCCCCCCACCCCGCCATCCCCTCCCTCTCTCACGTAAATCTCGAGGAAAGCGAAGTGCGAGTTGTTGAGCAGGCAGTTGAGCATTTGCAGCAAGGTCGCGAGCTGGTCCGGGTCCTTCTGCCGCTTAAGATACTCCGTCACCTAAAACATGAAAAAAAACGAAAAAAATGATAAAATACACAACCACGAAACACTAACGGAAGAGCCACATAAACACACACAAAACACACGTTCGGGCGTGCTTTTTCTCTGGTCACACATTTCGTGTGGCAGTACATATAGTGTCGCCGTACATTCTTTCTCTTGCCGTACATTTTGGTTCTGGCCGATGCCATGTTCTAGCCGCAAATTTTCGTCAGGCCTTTCCATGCTTACTGCGATCGTACCGTATTCTGGCCGTATTTTTCGCCTTTTAGTTTGGCAGTACCTTCTTCTGATCGTGTACTTCGTTATGAAATAAGCGTCAACACAAGCCGACCGATATCAAATCAACCCTCTGAAGGGCAGTTTTCCGGAACACCTGCACCAAAAAAAAACACACCACATCTTGGTATAGTGGGCAAGTCTAGCCGGCTACATGGCCGCTGTCTGGCCAACAAGCCCTCGTCTGGCTTCCATTATAGTCCTGACGATACGCTCGTTAGCCTGACCGTGCCATTTAACCGGCCGCAACTGCACCAAACCGCACCTTTCAGGCACGCCGTATGCGTTGTCTAGCCCGTGCTTTCGACTGTCCCAAGTTCCGTCGGGCGGAGGTTCCTATTGTCGGTCGCAACAAGCATCGCCTTTAAGGTAAAGACTTATCCCACCGAGGGGGTGCACCAAATTCCAAGAAATTTCTGAGAGTTCCTTAACACGGGGAGGAGCTCAGTATCATCAACATCATCCAT
Source organism: Undaria pinnatifida (assembly GCA_012845835.1). Lineage (NCBI taxonomy): Eukaryota > Phaeophyceae > Laminariales > Alariaceae > Undaria > Undaria pinnatifida. Next base: position 12,672,797 of record JABAKD010000019.1, read on the forward strand.
CATCACCCGAAGCATCACTTCGAAGGCGTTTTTTTTTTGGCAACCGCGCAACGGTAGAGGTGCACCACTTTTTTTTCTGAGTTTTTTTTTCATCATTTTGGGAGCTTAAGACCTCTCCCAAACAACTGATTTGGGAGAAAAAAAAAAAAAAAACTGCTACCCCGTACGAACGTACCGGATGAAAAATCCCATGGCCTAGATACACAAAGAGAATCATGCAAAACAAATTGCCTACTTCGTATTATTTATTTTTTTTCCGACGATTTTGGGTTGAGGAGCCCTGTCATTCAGAAATAATTTTCGCCAAAAAAAGGTACACCTCTATCGTAGCCCGCGTCACCAACACTTCTACGCGCTATCAATAGTCCTAAAACAAGGTAGTTAACTCACTTGAGGAGCTCAATCACCCCGGCCAGCAAACGCCGGGCCCAAAAAGTGCAAATCCTACCGTGGGTCGACTCTCAACTATACGACCTTTTCGTGTGCTGGTCAGTGTTACTTGCCCGGTTACTCGCGCGGTGGGTACTTGTTTCTCAAAACTTTATCTTTAGTTTAATCCGTTGTTTTATCGTATCTGGTATCGGTCACATCATAGGAACGTCTGTCGATCTGTTCCTTTTTTCGCTTGAGACACACCACCAGGATTTCAAAGCCAAACGCATCCCGAAAGGGGGAACCTCGTTTCCAAAAAATAAAACCACACCTTAGCTGCGAGATCAAGGATTTCGTCGAAACTCATATTCGCAAGCTGCGTTTGAAACCGCGGTCGCGCGGTTCGGGGTGTATATATCCTCATGAACGATGTACCGGTAGGTCGGCGACCCCCCTGGGTGCTAGTCCTCGCCTAGCCGTACCTTTTTGTCTCTAGCTGTGCCTTTTTTTGTCTATCCGTACCTTTGTTTGGATGAAGGTGCACAGGTGGGGAAGGAGCTGCTGCAATCCTGGGTCGGTCCTCAGGCTGGCCAGGGCACGGCCCCGCTTCGCCTCGTCCCGCGATAAAACCGCCTCACAACACCTGGAAAGCCAGATAAAAGAGCAGAGAGTAATGAGGAGCTTTTCTACCGGATGCTTACCCAAAAAATAACTAGTCGGCGCGACTAATAGTCAGCCCACTCACAGCCCTAGAGCAGCAGTACCTTGCTATCGACGGAAACAAAACATTATTAAATACTTCGAAATATGCGTACGGTAGTGATGCCTCCACAATGCCGGTATGTACCACCGGCACTTGGCGGCACTATAGAGGGCAACCGGCCTTACTGCTCACATTGCCACTATAGGTTGTTGCCGTCTATGCCAAGGGATTTCACCGGCATTCTAGCGGGCATCCGGCATTACTCCGGACACTGCCACTGTGGCCCATCTGTGCCGAGCGATTTTATCGGCACTATAGAGGGCAACCGGCACCACTCCGCACACTGCCACTGTAGGTTATTTCCATCCGTGCCAAGCAGTTTCACCGGCACTATAGAGAGCAACCGGCACTACTCCGCACACTGCTACTGTAGGCTAGTCTCATCTGTGCCAAGCGATTTTACCGGCACTATAGAGGGCAACCGGCACTACTCCGCACACCGCCACTGTGGGTCATTTCCATCCGTGCCAAGCGGTTTCACCGGTACTATAGCGGCAACCGGCACTACTGCTCACACTGCCACTGTAGGCTATTCTCATCCGTGCCAGACGATTTTACCGGCACTGTAGAGGGCAACCGGCACTGTAGAGGGCAACCGGCACTACTCGGCACACTGCCACTGTAGGCTAGTCCCATCTGTGCCAAGCGATTTTACCGGCACTATAAAGCAATCGGCACTACTCCGCGCAGTGCCACTGTAGGTTATTCCCATCCGTGCCAAGCGGTTTCGCCGGCACTAAAGCGGCAACCGGCACTACTCAACCGGCACTGCAGGTTATTCCCATCTGTACCAAGCGGTTTTACCGGCACTATGGCGGCAACAGGCACTACTCAACCTGCACTATAGAAGGACCACTACCGCAATAGGATAGTATTAATAGAGGTTTGGTTCAGGCGTTTTGAAGCACGAATCTAGTGCTCACCGACGGAGGTAAGTGGTAAGCTCCTCGCTTAGCCTCGCTCGCACCGCGGAACCTCGGTCTGCCGTCCCCGCTTCCCCCGGCTCCTTCGATCTGCCCCGCTTGCCTCCCTTGCCCTTACCTGTGTCAAACAAAAAATGCATAAGGCGTAAATATTGTAATGCACGCAACACATTCAGCGCATACAACAAATACAACGCATGCAACCACCGTCTGCCATCCTTCCTTCCCCCTGTTGCTTCCATCTACCCCGCGTGCCTCCTTTGCCTCTACTTGCGCCATACAACGCACACAATACATACAACGCACACAATACACACGACGCATAGAGCGCAAGGTCCTAGGAACACAAGAACAATGCCAGGTACATCGGTTCCACCTTGCGAACACCGTAGGACATCGCGCAGGGCGATGGACACCCGCGCTTCCTCCGAATGTCAAAAGCATACAAGCGGCCGCGCAGCAGCCACAGCAGTACACAGTACAGCGGCAGCGGTACAACAGCAGCCGCGCTTTCAGCTCTTGACCATTGTATGAAACTTGAAACAGCAACGAGGGTTTCGAGTATGAGCGTGGGCGGCGCTCAGCAGGAGATCCAATCGAGACCGCATTTTCACGCGCAATGCAAGAGTCCAAATACACGTCGTCAAACCTCACACATGCCTGATAGCTCATAGGAACGCCCACCTTGGTCCTTTTCACGCTGCCACACATCCGGGGGTTTCAAGCCATCCACATCACGAAGAGGAACTGTGCATCCCATATCATACCTACCACTCCGCGTATCTACCCCTTCGGGATACAGGAGGTGGCCCTATATAGTGCGGGTCCTATAGTGCGGGTGTCCGATATTGTGCGGATGAAATCGTTTGGCACAATTTAGACCCCTCTATAGTGGCCGGTTTTTATATAGTGCGGGTGCCCGGTATAGTGCGGGTAAATTTTCGTGACACATGCCCGCACTATATAGGGCCACCTACTGTACAATGTAACAGTAGCAACGTTTTGCGTAAAACACAAGGCTAGGTGATATGGGATGTCATACCGTATAGGGGGCGATTGGCGGGTAATGGACACCAGGCTCTGATAGTAGTCGAGCCCCGCCGAGTGCATACTCGTATAAATTCGTTGGGACTTTTTCTTGTGGACAAATTGACTTGCGGAAAGCGCGAGAGCGTGAGTTAGCAACATTCGATGAACAATCGACGAGCAGTGGGATTGCTGAACCCTATGCGCGATAAAAATTGAAGGCAAGAACCGGGGAGGAGAAGGGATGATACCTGTGACCACGGCTTGTCCAGAAGCTGGAAAGTCAAAGTGTGCAAAAAAAAAAAAAAAAAAAAAAAAAAGTTACTACTTCGGGCGATATGGGTCGTAGGTACACTTTCTACCGTTACGTAGACATATCTTCTCGTGAAGATTTGTATGAACGCTAGCCGTTCCGGAGGTGTTGGATATCGCGTCTTGTTGTACTAAAAGCGGTCGTGGAGTCTCCGTAGATTCTGGTGACAAGAGAGACGGGCACTTCCGTTTTTCCGCCAACAAGTGACAACTGTCGACTCTCGTCCTGCCTGTAGAAGCACCTCTCGTTTGCCTCAAGGAGCTTCTATCGCTTTGCCCTCGCTTGGTTCGCCGTCGAACCTTGCGCTAACCTGGTGTGTAGATAAGAAGAGAAGCTGTCGCAAGTCGTGAGTCGAACCTGGATTATCCCAACCTACAGGTATCTTGACATATACCACTAAAAATATACCTGGTATGTTTGAAATTACCTCTGGCAGCGGAGGAGGGAATGGGGTTCTGGGGGAGCAGGGGCTGCTGCCCGTCCACGGCAAGCCAGTGCATGTCGAAACCCGGCTCTATCGGGCACACCGGCAGAGACGCGTTGGCAACCTGAGCAGGCAAGCAGCATGAAAAGAAAAGAAAAGAAAAACAGCCAGAGGCACCGCGAGCGGGCAAAGACAAAACCTTAAGACTGAGGCGGCCATCCTTGCCAAGAGCATAATTACAAACCACAGGCAGCAGTAGCACTAGCAACAGCACAGAAGCAGCAGCAGTAGCAGCAGCACCAACCGCACCACCACCCACCACCACGATTCCCGCCACCACTACGATCACCTTCACTATTAGAAGCACTGGCAGAAGCACACTAACAGTCAGCAGTGGTAGAACAAAAGAGTCAGCGGCTGGTTCCCCACATGAAGGCGTGGTGATCGCCCAAAGAAGAGGTGGTGCCAAGCACCCCCCCACCCCCCCACCCGTCTCCTCCCCTTCCCCTCTCCCTCCTCCCCTTCCCTCACCCTTCTCCGCCCCTCTCCCCCCCCTCCCTTCGCCGCCCCCCCGTTAACTCCATTCTCCTCCTTCAGCTCACCTTTCTAAGGTCCACCTTGCTGTCGGCGCCGAGCACAGTTCTAGCCGCTTCGCTCGAGCCGTCGTCTCTCAATGTCGCCATCCCCCCCGAAAAAACGAGAGAGCTCTATCATCGAAGCCCAAAATCCCCCGAAAAGAAAAAGCGGCCAGCAGTGGAAAAACAAAAGACGGAAAGGGAAGAGCGACGAGTCAGCAACGCCACCACGCCCCCCGAAAAACGAAAGCGTCTTGTTGTCGAAACCTAGTCCACCCCCCCCAAAAAAATGGGAAAAAAAGGGAAAAAAAAGAGACGAGGCCGAAAGGTGGATTAATTAGTACAAGTAAAACTTATGGTCGCGCCTGCCTCCTCTACCCAAAAAAATACATACAGCTTAGTACTCGAAAAAAACGAAACCACTACTAATATAGTTTATCGTTGTTTTAACAGTTTGGTTTTGCTCCGTTGTGTTCCGCCCCTAACCGCAAAAAAGAAAAGCAACAGAATAGCTCAGAAAAAAACAACGCGAAAGGAAGCCATACGAAACCAAAAAAACTGAAACTGAAAGAAACGAAACGACGCGGAAACCAAACCAAACCAAACCAAACCAAATCAACTCAACCTAGTAAGGCCAGAAAAGGGCTAGACAAGCCCCTAAGCGCCAGTCTCCTATTGCATCCAAGGTACCACCCTGGAAGCAAAAGCAAGTACGGTTGACACATCAATACGAATACCCAACTGTTCTCACATTTCGTCCATACTTCTTGTCTCACCGCGGCGCCGGCAGCAGAGTTCGAGGGAGGCGTTAACGTCGTCGACGGTGACGCGGGACCCACCAAAACAAAACAAACTAAACCAATAGAATTTACCTCCTTGACTGACCGCCCTCCACACTAACAATATAGTCTAGTAAGGCCAACAGAGGGCTTGACGCGACCAAAAACACCGGTTTCCTACGTATCGTACACCTCGTACCATATTTTCCGTCTTACCTCGGCGCCACGGAGTTCCAAGGAGGCGTTGATGTCGTCGACGGTGAGACGGGATCGCTTGCCGCGAGCGCGAAAGTTATCTGCGTCATTCACGACATCGAGGAGGTGGTACTCGGTCGAGGCCGACAGGAAGGAAAGCACGTCCGGAGACACTTTGCCCACCTGATAGCAGAAGTTGTGCAAAAAAAGGAACGGGAACGGCGGCATTGACGCAAAAGAAAAAATTGGAATATTCCCTTGTTTCCCAGGAAGCGAACAAAAATTATTGCTACACATGCACTTCTTATTGGGTGGCGCATGCATAGTAGGTGCGCGCGCGCGCGGGGGGTAATCATCGTATCACGCATGGATGTAGTCCGCAGTCCGTAGGACCATGGTCCCTCACATCCCTGCAATATCGGGATGGAGCACGTCGAGTTTTCACCAGCCAGGCAGACATCGCGTGCACCAAGCGCGAAGCTCCTTGAGGTGTCGGGCGAGTCGCACAAAGGGTCAGCTGCATTTTGCTGGGAAACGCTTATGAGGCGGACTTCGGCACCTGGTGCGTACATTGTTGCATATGATAGCGTCGAATAACTTGGCGTATTTTCCGGTCGTGGCCACTTCCAGAGACAGCAATGGGCACAATATGTAACTGCCTCGTGCGTGCATTGCCATATGCCTGGTACCAGGGCACACACCCTACGTGATACCTGATTCCCATCGGGGGGGGGGGGGGGGGGGGGGTACTCGTTTGCTACATGTCTTAGTAATTTGACCATTGACCACGCATCCCTTTCGAGACGGAGCACCAATCCGACCCCTAACAGCGACAGCTCCAACAATTGGGCGCCCGCTACGTTTCTTACACCTGGTATACTACAAGGAAAAAAAATGATTATCGTATCTCCGTCCTCTTAGGCCGCCTGTGGCCATCATCTATCTCCTGGGATAGCGATCGTACTATCGTTACTATCTGATGTACCAAACTGACCCCCATCGGTCTATTTTCCCCATCTCATATTCTTAACACATCCGGTTCCTCCTTGTACAGTACACATTCTCCCACTATTTGGGTCCTACTCTCGTAAGCCCTGCCACAAACGCGAGAGTGCCTGTGAGTTCACTTCGCACTGATGGGAACAACAGGCAGTGGCAGCATGCGGAGGAGTGCAGGTTGCCGCCATAATGCCGGCATTTCCGGCTGGCACATACCGGCACTATACAGGAACCACTGCTATATATACTCGTGTCATACTGGTATGTGCCAGGTATGTATAATACATGTATGCGACTTGGCCCAGATTCAACTACAAACCCTAACCCCACCTACCACTACCCCTATAACCCCGACCGCCTGGGTAATTTCTCGTGACGGAGATACAGTGAGGAGGTACAGTGGTGGTCCCTTTATATAATAGCGCCGGTACGTGCCAGCCGGAAACTGGCACTATAGCTGCAGCCGGCACTACTTCGCATACTGCCATTGCTAGGGCTGTGGGTTTGGGCACTACAAATAAAAAGTCGCCAGCTAGTTACTATTTGGCTAGGTAGCATAGTTAGCTGTGGCGGTGTCAACTATCCAACCATTTTCCGCATTTAGGATTGCGTGCGTGTAGGAAGGCTTGCCAATTTTCCCTGGTTCATGAGGTCAAATCCTGAAGCCGGGACTTTCCCCAACGTGATCTAGTATACCAGGTATATAATTATGTCTCTAGTTAGTTTGTTCAGCGTCCAACGGGCAACGAGCGCCTCTGGCTTGGGTGTTTGAGCGATGCCCGTCCTGAGCTGCATGTCTATTTCAGCAAAAGACCGTAAGGCTCAGGAATGAAACCTCGTGGAGCACACAAATTGGTTTTGTGTGTTTGTTGCAAACTCATCCAATACCACGGAGGGTAGCTATGGAGGTATCCCATGGTGTTCGCTCATAGTAGCTCAACCCTTGATACGAACCGTTCTTGAATCGCCGACGACGAATAATTTTCTCTCTGCTCCTGGGTTAGAATAGATCCCAGTTTATTTTCTTTAGTATTTAAGGGTTAGTTCTCGAGAACACCGCAGGGAGGTGTGAATCTCCATTGTGACCCACATATCAGCATATTTCGTGTTATTTTACTGGCGGTGTGCCACTGCGTGCCGCACGAGTATTTATCGTTACGACATATTTTAACACCAGTGAGAGAACCCAAATGGGGACGGCATGTCCAAAATTCTGGTGCATCCAAATAAAGTCTTACAAATTGAGACGATTTTTTTCGTTATCAAACCCAAAGCTAAACTTGGCCGATTCTTAACACTTATTGAGTGTAAGATTATGCTCGAATGCGGCGGCGCTTTCAGCGACATCCTCGCAAGGCGCCTCCGGCGGGCCCTCCGGGGGCGCCTCCAGCAGGGCTCCCTCGGCCGGGGGGGGCTTTTCACCTGACTTTAGTCGACTATAGTAGTGGCCTGGCTAACGCCAGCCAACTAGTCGACTAAAGGAGCGAGTTGGCGGCGGGTCTCACGGGGACGCCTCCAGCGGGGCCCCCTACCAGTGACTTTAGTCGACTAGTTGGCTGGCGTCAGTTGGTTCACAGCCAACAACGAACTAAGTGGGAACTCCAGCCAACTCACAGTCCAAGCCACTGCTGGTTGCTCCCATCTGTGCCAATAGATTTCACAGTCAGTCGCTATGACCTATAAAGCGGGCAACCGCCACTATTACGGGGGACCATAGTAAATAGGACCAAATATTGTCAGTCAAAATAGGGAAATATATTGGTTTTTGTGTGTACCGTAGGTCCTATTTACTATGGTTCCCCGTAATACGAGTTCTCAGCCTGCCTACTACTATCGAGGATGTAGTTTGAACTGTAAACCATTCCGTCCGCCAAGTCGTAAACACTACGCCGTATAATACGTACAGCAGCAGTAGTTGAGTTCTGCTGTAACTGACTTTCGACTCTCGAGACACAAGGTTTGGGCCTGCACTGCCGGTGTTGCTGATGCTGCCGCTGATTGCAATCATCAAGCGGCCAAGCGGTGCACGCAAAAAAATGTTGGAGGCGACGCCAACGACTGGAACGAAGTCTACCGATAGAAATATTGGAATATTCACTCATCCTACTGCTGATACTGCTACCTGTACTGACTCGCCACCGCCGAGTAACCGACTCTACCTGGTACTCTGTACTGCTTTGCCTGGTATATAAATACCAGGTACGCGTGTAAGAGCGAAAGAAGGCCCTTGCCTCGCGAGAGGACATCCTTCTCAGATGCGGCTCAAATAGCCGCCGGTCCCACCGAGAAAAAAGGGCATCATGGCAGTAACATACTATCGATCTGTCAACGTTTTCTCGTGGCGTGATCAGAGGCTACCGAAAACTAACGCCTGAACAAACAGCACAGCATGTAAAGAGGAGGTTTTGCCCTTGCAGAGGGTGGCAGCAACTCTTTTCGGCGAAGGTCCGTCGCCAAGAACATTTGGTGTACAACTCCACAATCTCGATATAAACGTTGCTCCTTTTAGACTGGAAAACAAATCTATATCAATTCCAAGTAGTTTGACGCCAAAAACGAGGGTGCAGCACTCTTTTTGATGTTTGGTGTTTTTAAACATGATTAGGGTGGCGCAAACTTGTCGTCACCTGCGCTGCGGCTGTGACGATACGGAGCGACTCGTGGGATACGAGGGGTGGTAGCTGCTCTGACATGCTTCAGTCGTGGATGGAGAGGCCGGCAAGGAAGTGTATCGGCTGAAGGTGCCTCGTGCTGTGAGAATGCTTTTCTCGACAAAGATGAGAAAACGGGGGAGTGCCATATATCAGGAAGGCTTTTCCAAAAAACGTTACATATTGTAATATTTATTTGACACGAACCGACGAACCAAACGTTACACCCCTAAAAAATGCACTCTTCCAAGCCTATCTGGATTTCTCGACAATGTATACCTGGTACAGGGCAAGAGCCCAGCGACGCGTCTATGGAAAGCTCTCGACAATACATTTTTCAAACCCGCCATGCTGGTTTCGTGAGCTTCCCTTGTTTTGGAGAAATTGTCTTCGAAGTTCATCCCAGACGTGCTCGTATAGTCTCGTCTATATTTATTTCGTGTTTTACGTCGTGACGAACGCACTTTATTTAAAAGTTATTTATTGTACCGGTTGTACTGGTCACACGGTACACAGTTGGTACACAGCAGTACACCAGTTCGCCAGCTAATAATCGGCCGCAGCGCCTCGGGGCCCAGGAAAGACACGTGAGTCTGGGGGTATAAGGGCGGGTACCAGGAAGGGGTCGAATTTTACTTGCTAGAAACGAGGAAGAAGCGCAAGAAAGCTGCACGCCATTTCAGCTCCCTGGTAGATAATTATATACTTCGAAGTATGTATGCTATTATTATTATTGATGATATTATGTGGGAGGTTCCATGGACCAGATTACCGGACTCGACCGCCAGGAATGTCAGCAAGGAAGGGGAGAAAGGGGAGCGGTTTCCAGAGAAGAAGTGCATAAGGCATATCCGATATACCCGATAGGAACAAAAATCCGGAGGGAGTTTGCCGGCATCCGCGGCCGGAGAAAGGTGTTCGTGGGAGAGGTACGACGTATAGTCTAGTCTTCTATTATTGTACGACTTTCAGAAACCCGCACTGGCAAGTAAGGTATCCAAACGATGATTGGGAGCTGAATCATCAACAAATCCCACGGGATTTGGCGGCAGCTTCAGTTTCAATCGGGTGTCTGAGATAAATTTATTGGAAGGCCGGATGAAACCTGGGAAGAGGTAAATAAATCGTCAGCAACTAAAAACGGGAAAATCAATCGGCGACCTTAAGCTCAAATCGTTCTTATTACACGGCGGATCTGGCTGGGAAGGGTAGAAGCTCCGTTGGCCGAGGCAACATTCTTCGAAGCTCTGGAGGATACCAAACATGGGGGGGTGTTGCGGAGGGGACGCGGGAGCACTGATAGGCTGGGATGGACGACGCGTTTCATTTAGATAGAGCGGTTTCGTCCGCTGAATTGTAACGTCGGACCCCAGGGGTATTGCAAATTGCATACTCTTGAACTCATACGTATTAGTAAAGTAGTACGAAGTATTATACTAAACACTCCTCACGTGAAGAAGAAAAAAAAAGGTAAAGAAGTGAGAAGGCAACAACTGTTGTAGTCTATACATCTGGGTGCATAAGCAACGGTTCGCTGGTACACACATCGTTCCCCTGTGCTTACGAGACTCATTAACTGCTTCTAACCAACTTGCTAGTAGCCTGGGAGTTTGGGAAATCCATCGCGAGCTGGGTGGGAATCTAGGAGATGTTGAAGGTATTCCTAGGACTTGCCAGGTTCTACCTGGTACGTGTACAAGCTCTCACGGCGGCAAGGTGAGAACTATATCCAGCGAGAAAGTAGAATGACAGAGGTCCGACTCGCTGCTGTAAAATTAAGAGTTGAGGGTATAGTCTGAGGTCCAACTGCCGAGGGTGGCCCCCAGAGGTAACGACATTAGAGTAAAGGTGAGTCTATGGCGAAGCGACGTCCACGAAAGAAGACAAGCACCGCAGGCGTGTACAAGTCTTCGAGGAAACGTCTACTATAACAAGACCTTCAGAACTGCACCACCATTGTTATTATTTTGGGAGATAAGTATCGTAGTGCGCGAAAATTAGTGCAGTAATTTGTTCTAAAGGTTCTTTGGTGACCACTCACCACCCAGAAGGTTCATAGATGACCAATCACCCGGATGATCCAACTTGGATAAAGCCAAATTACGATCCTCGGCCGTTTAGAGTTGCTTGGTGTATTTCAATTTGACCTCCTGCGTTTTTGGCGATTGACGTCTCACTCTGGCTGTATGACCTTGAGCATGTCGGAATGGAGCAGAGTAAGACTTATCATTGTGTTTTTCGCATGGTTGTGGATGGCAAGGTAGGACTGATTATGGCCGTTCATGTAGGTGACATTGTGATTGCAGGATCGGACGAGGCATGCAGAGACTTCCATGCCGCATATAATACTATGTTTCCCACGAATAACCTAGGCGAGTTAACTTGGTATACTGGTTGTGCTTTCAAGCGTAACTGGGAATTAGGCACGTCGGAGATCACGCAGAAGGCGTTCGTTGAAAGCATGCTGAATCGTTTTGGTGTGAACTCGTCCTCTGACATCCCCGCAACCCCTGGCGTTGAACTAGGTCCGAGAGAGGAGGGCGAACCAAAGGGAGACTGGCCGCACAGGGAGGCTGTGGGCAGTCTGATGTGGCTGTCGACCATGACGCGGCCAGACATCTCGAACGCGGTGCGTGCTGTCGCGCGCCATTCTCACAACCCCACCAACAGGCACTGGAAAGCAGTTCTAAAGATCATGGCATACCTCTACGGGACAAGGGGTATGGGTTTGACTTTTGTAAGGGGTTCGGGATTAGATTTGACTGCCTATAGCGATGCTGATTACGCTGATAAGTCGAATGACAGGCGCTCGGTGTCGGGGACGGCAATTACCTTGGGGGGTGCTGCCGTCAGTTGGGCAAGTAGCACGCAGAGGTGCGTTACGTTGTCTACAGCAGAAGCAGAGTATGTAGCCCTGGGTGAAGGGGTGAAGGAGGCTCTGTTTACGGGGGCACTATCATCTTTCATTTGTCCAGAGCTAGCCGGTTCATGTGTCCGAGTTTTTGAAGATAATCAGGGGGCCATAGCACTGGCTGAGAACCCTTTTAGTTCTGCGCGGAGCAAGCACATAGATGTGCGGTTGGTTCCATTTCGTCCGGGACTTACTTCATGCAAAGAAAATTGATATTTAATTCGTAGCTTCGGAAGAGCAGCGCGCGGATATTTAAATTTTGACGAAATCTCTTGCTGCGACCCCTTTTAAACCTCACCGTATGATAAGTTTTGGTTGAACCTACCTTTGGGTGATGAGTAAGGGGTGTGAGCATTATTCGATGAGTACCATGTTTGAGTCATGCGAGGAATAATTTGTCAGGCCGCCACCCCACGCTACTTTGAGGGGCATGGGTGAGTAGGGCGCTAATTGACATTTTAGTTTCTGGCCATGGTCATCGTTTGAATGCGGCCATCGTTACAATCACTAGTCTAATGGTTTGGAAGAACACTTATAGCCCGGATCATGGATGGGACAACTGCAGATGGTTACGCCCGAAAAAATCAGCAACTGCGCCCTCTTTTCGAGAATAGTTTTCTCGCAAGTAGTCTTCAAGACAACATTGTTCGCAGTGCACAGGGGGAAAGGATTTCATAAAACACGGTCCGAGAGTCTGCAGACCGACCAAAAGTCGACGAGCGAGCACAATCTAACATCCAGGCGTCCAGGAAAAGCTCACGGCAGCACGAGTATCAATCGCCGTGCCGCACGGTGCGTCTTACACAGCTTTACATTGCAGTTTTAGGCAGCCGGTAAATTCCTGGGACAGATCCTGAATTCGTCAGATATTTTCGACATGTTTTTCATCTCAAGCCCTGAACGCGTCCTTTGAAAAAAGGGCAAAAACAAAGGCAGCGACATCGCCCAAAACCCGACCAGACGCCGGAGGGCCATGAACATGAAGAACGAAGAAAGGGATGTGACAAGTGTAACGCCTCTGCCAGATGGCAGGGCCAGATACCGGGCACCCACAGCGGGAGGTCCTCCCAAATTCGGCCACCAAGAACAGAAAAGGAAAAAAAACAAGTGTATCGTCTAATTCGTGTGCCAGGAGACGTAGCCCAATCGCATGAATAATCACCGCGATGATACCTTAAACCCGGCAGAAGCACCAGACAACAAATCAGGCAAGGTGTGTCGTATGAAAAAGAAAAAACGCCACAAAAAAAGGGGTTCCCCTCCCCCCTAGAGCTTGAGAACGCCTCCCAGTCGTTGGCGTCCACTCACAAGCCCCCCCCCCCGCCCCCCCCCCCTCAGCATGTACCCATATGTCGCGCAAGCGACTAATAATCTCGCGCGGCACTTTTTAGCGCGGTTAGATCCAATCAATACATTGAAAGAAACTCGCGTCGCGACGTGCATGAAACGCCTCGTGGAGGACGGGGGCAAAGCCGCAGGCAGTAGGCGGGAGAAGAGGATAGCCGGGACAGCATGAGAGGACATCAGACTGCTGCCGACACACGCAAGGCTGCCGCCCCAACTTTATAACACGCCTCCAAACTTGCACGCAAACCTCGCAAGAGAAAAGCCCGGAGATGCACAGACAGGCGTATTTTTGCCAAATCCCTAAAAGCTCGCTCGAATCATCAGGAGCATGGTATAATAGGTTAAGGTACTGTGATAGCTTCTGTTCCCACCCAGAACATCTACGTGGCATGCATGTTGACACGCGATAACACGACACGACACACCCTGCCGAAAAAAAGAAAACGCAAGGTTGCCGCTGCCGCCCGCCCGACCCTTCAACCCTCCCTCTCCCTCCCCCCCTTCCCACAACAAAGTCGGGCAGGAAGGAAGGTGATCGCCGACCGAATAGCGGCCAGTCACTAACCACCAGGTGGCAAAGCGAGGCGAGCGTGTGACTCCAAAACTACCGCAACCGTAAAAGTAACCGCAAAAAAAGTAACCGAAAACGCGACCAACCGTAACCTGAAACCTTCCCAACGGCAACCAACGCTTCACCGTCAAAACTTCACGCTATCTAGCGGTCGCAAATTTTCGTTTTGTCATTTTTTGGTTTAAGGTTTTCAGTTGACCAAGGCCGCGAGAGGGTCGACGTTCTCCAGCACTCCCACGCCGGTGATGTGCTCCTGCACGATCATGCCAAGGATGGAAAACATAGCCAGGCGCCCGTTCTTGAGCTCCCTGAGCTGCACCCGCTCCCATGCCTCCTCGTTCTGCGGCTTGAGCCCGAGGGGGTCAAAGCCCAGGTCGCCGCCCATGGGGCTCAGCTCCTGCTGCTTCTGGCCCCACACCTCGACGGCGAAGATCGCGAGGATGATCTGGACGAAGGCGAACGGGCGCTGCTCGTACACCTGGGGAGGCGTCAAGGGGCAGGGGAACGGGGGGGGGGGGGGTCGATGGTAAGGCGAAATACCAGTATGAAGAGAGTTTTTTCTCGGCCGGGGGGGGGGGTCGAAGGACAAAAACAAGCACCAAGGATGTGTAGGGGGGCGAGGGGCGAAGATACCTGTAGGGCGAAAACAGGTACAGTACTGCAACAGTACTGGTACGCGTGCATGCTGGAGAAGCTCCGGGAGGAGGAGAGGAAGAAACCTCGCGCCAATAAGGTTTCGATTGAAGCATATAAATCATCCAATTTGCAGCAGTAGCTTTGGAGGTGTGGGGGGGGGCGCGTATAACTAGTTGCTTGCCTTAGTTGTTCAACTATGAAACACGCATTCCTTCAAGAGACAAAGCACCACTTTTACTCGTAATGGACACCTCCAACGTTAGGGCAGGCGCTCTGTACTTTTTTTTCACGTAGTTTTCACGACTTTTTTTATAACCGGCCTCCCACGAAAGGGAATGGGGGCTGGACCTCTGATTGTTTTGGTCGATTTTTTGGGGGGGTCCTAAAAAGGATCATTTCGTGCCCCGACCCACCTGCATCCAAGGGATACACCATACCAGGTATGGAAAAACGATAAAAATAATGGATGGTGTTGCAGTAGCAAAAAAATAATTCATCGTTTGATCCCGACGAACGTTAACGCCTTCCAACTGGAAACCCGTTCTGGGGGACAAGTTTACTTACTTGAAAATAGTATGGGGAAGGGTTTCGGGGCTCTGATGAGTTAAGCGAAGCTAAAACAATGCAGCGCTTAATCCCGGCGGTCGTTAAGTGCATTTTAGCTTCACTTAACCCATCAGAGCCCCGAAACACAACCGGTGCAGGCGTCTCAAAATAGCTGGGCTGACAGAGTTTTCTCGGGGGTTACCTACTGATGTCGTCGCGCGGGCGATCCGATAATAATCCTCAGGTGACTTCACGTCCGCTGCTTGTGTTATTAATACTAGTGTCGTCGAAACGTGGATAAAGCTGTAAACGGGTTATGGTGTCGTTCCGATAATTCGACGCAGCTACTATACGTTGCCGTCCTCGCCCCCTCCCTCCGGCGCCTCCTCCCCGTGACATTGAATTGAACGATTATACGACGAAACCTGCATCAAACACATGCCGCGGCTGCCTACGAGACGTCGCAGTCAATACAGGAAAGCTGCCCTAGCCGATGAGAAGGTGGGGTGGGGCCTAAAACCTAACGCCGCATCCATCGGCATCGCAAGGACCAATACTACGCAAATATTCGCAAGAAATGGGGACAAAATAAACCACATTTATGCCATAGCAGGTAGTATCAATCGCCGCCGGAGAAAAGCGTGGGCGCGTGCAGCAGTACAAGAAAAATCATACCGTCCGCCAACACCCGCGTTGTGGCGCATCTCGCATTGTTGCGAGAAAGCACAAGATAGCTGTCGACGTATCGTCAACTAACTGGAAGGTTGTACCACCGACCGCCCCCCCCAAAACACCTCCAGATCTTCGGTGGGTATACAAAAACCACCATGAAAACCAAAGCAAATTATGGACGTGGGCACACCTCCTTGTATTGTTCAAAATTTGTTTAATAGGTCAAACTATCACCCCCCCAAACCCTAGCCGTGACCAACGCTCTCTGTCTGCTCTCTGTCGGCTTTGTCGTCATTTTTGGCCCTCTTTAGTTCCATGCTCGTAGGACTTGACAAAATCGACACGAAAAGGACAAATGCTGTCATCATTTCCCCCCCCCTCAAATTTCAACAGGGTTCAGCCGAGGGGTGCCATATATACACAAAACGGTACGCGTCATTTCCCCCCCCATTCGTATTGCCAAAAATTAAACGGTGATAAACAGTGCAAGAATAAAACCATTAAAAAAGAACTACACGAACTTCCAAGGGGTCCTTGGCTTTATTAACGATGAGATGCACAAAACGCCTGCTCACCGCTGCTTGACCCCTCCCCTTATTTGGGGGCAAGATAATTGGAAATAGAGTTAATCTTGTTCAACATTCCAACACTTTCGCAGAACAACAATGACACACAAAAAAACGCCTGTGATGCTCTACAACTCTCAACGCTTGACGAATTGTGGGGTGGCTTCAGAGTACCGCAGCCCTACCCGATGACAAGACCGCCACCGCGCTTCAATACTTCCATCAGTTAGTTTTACGTCAGCAACAAAACTAAAAGGCCAACGAAAAAAAAATGACATACTGTTATCAGTGACATACTGCCATCAGTTAGTTTTACGCCAGGAAAAACTAAAATGCCAATGAACAAAATGACGAAAAAAGTCACATAAACAAACTACTGTCGTTATCCCACGATAGGGACACCGTAGGGTGGTACCCTCTGGGGCAAGGCTCAAGTTTAGTGCGGTGTAATTGGCTTGTCGTCACCTCGTCCTACAGCGCTATGACGTACCGCATCATCTCCAGATAGTTCCCGAAACTGTCTCGTAGTTCCGAGATAGTTCCGGAAACTGTCTCGAGATAGTTCCGAGATAGTTCCGGAAACTGTCTCGAGAAAGTTCCGAGACAGTTCCGGAAACAGTCAACTTGCAAGGTACGGCGCAAATGGGGGAACAACACTGCACTGGTACGTTTTAAACAGGGCTCAAGAGACATAAACGTCTCGCCCGACTTCCACGCCAAGCTTGTTCACAGTGTTCCTCGGGGCATGCAGAAGCCGATTTCTACACCCTGACAGCAGTTGTTGGTATACTTTCAGGTACAAAAGACAAAAGCTTGCGTGTGGAATGGCCTCGTTCGAACATCATGGTTTGGAGGCAGGCAGACCCTGAACGAATACCTGGGAATAGAAGCCGAATTGTGTAGTCAAAACGGAGCAATATATACAAGGTTCAACTGTCTACCGAACCAAACAGCCTGCGATTGCGGCTGCACACACTGTTGCTGTGTACCAGGCACGACGAAAAAACTCCGTCGCAAGCAAGTTAACCTGCGGCGTTCTTAAACCCAAACACGCCAACTCCGCCTGTAGAGCAATTCAACGCGTATCAACGAAGGGTGCGCCAGCTAGCGTTGGGCTGCGAAAGCAACTGAGTTAAATCGACACACGACGCGTATGAAAATACGCGCAAGTGTGGTGAGCTAAAGCTTTATTTTTCCCCATCCGCCGGAGGATAAAAAAAGAAAAAAGAAAAAATCAACGCGTATCGGACATCCTGCGTCACACGGATTGCCAAGTTATGACCTGTCAAAGACGAAATATATTGGTAGTTTAAGGCATCCTTGACGGTTGTCCTGTCCTTCAGGGGACAAGAGCGCCGTCAACTGACATACTTGCTGACCGCTGATCGCCGTACACTGCCATACCAACAGGTGTGTAGTCATTTTTTCAGGCGCGAGTAGTGAGACGTACGTATCAGTATGAACCTGGCACGTCGTAGGGCTGACTCTCGATTTCACATTTTTGTATCTAGCGGAGGCATGAAAAGAGTTGCGTCAGCTATGATATATGCGTGTACCATCTTGGTCTGTGTGTTTTCCCTGGGGTTTTCCTCCACTCCACAGTGATTGGAGCCTGTCCTGTGACCACGGACTTGATTATGCTAGTAAACGTGAGAAAAACAACAAGATACGCCTGACAGCGGGTCTCCACTCCACAGTGATTGGAGCCTGTCCTGTGACCACGGACTTGATTATGATAGTAAACGTGAGAAAAACAACAAGATACGCCTGACAGCGGGTACAACAGTTTTTTACTATCATCGTACAACGTCCAACACGCCAGAAAATACCCTGGTGCGTAATGGATTTCCGAGCCAATTGAAGCACTGCCTTCGCTATCGTAACAAGACGGCATGAAACATAAAACACACCCTGGCACGTATGGATTTCCAAGCCAACACAATTATAAAAAGAGGGGTACCCAAAACGAAGAATAGAGGGCTTGGAAACATCTCGCGGAGATCGTTCCATAGCACACATCGCTCGTCCTTGGCACGTGAAAAAGATTCCACAACACCTCTTGTTATCGCCCCCCCGTAACTATGAACTTCAATCAGAGGAACAGGAAATACATGACCAGTGCCTTCATGGTCCATAACGCAGCCATCCGACTACCTGCTGCAACGCCTCGTTCAATATAAACTCTTGGCAAACAAAATATACTGTCGTCAATGAATCACCTGCTGCATCGCCCCCCACGCCGATCCGCTCTTGTCGAAGATGCCGCTGGGGTCGTTCCAGTGGGTGAAGTGCTGCGTGATCTGTCCCAGCGCCGCGAGCATGCACACGCGTCCGTGCTTGAGCTCCGCCGCGCGGTACCACTGCATCTGCTCGGGGGGGCAGTTCTTGCCGAAGTTGAGCGGGTCAAACACGCCTCCGGTCTCGATGTCGTAACCCACGAGGCCGTCCACAGCGTTAAATGCGACGGCGGGGGCCGCGGCCTTGCCCTTCTTCGCCGCCATCTGGAGGCTGTGGCAGTTGGTTCCAATGTTTCGGTGGGGTTTCCATAATTGCCATGGCGGTTTTCCCGTTATTTTGGTGTTTTTTTTGTTTTCCATCGAGGCGTTTCCGCGTGCGGCAATCAGGGCAAAGCGAAATAAGTAACGGACGAGGCAAGGATAGACCGGTTTGGGGAGGGAGGGGGAGAAAGGCAGGAATTGGTGAGCATTGGTGGAGAGTCAGGGAGGTAGGAGTTGGTAAGCATTTGGGTAGACAGCGAGGGAGGTGGGAGTTGGTGAGCAACAAAGAATTCCGCGTACATATTGTTCCTATGAATACGGGTGTGCCGGCACTTGTGTACTCTATTCGCTTGCACACGTCACATGCAACCCCTTTGGAACTCAACACTGCACATATATGTGGTATGGACTACTTGAAAGTAGGGTGGGATACCGTTTCGAGCAGTGACTTAACAGTCAGTCAGTGTTGACGAGATGTGCATCTCTGCAACCTGATGGGAACAGGACGGCTTGCTTTCTACTGGCGTACAGGGTAGGCTAACTCCCTGGCACGCAAATAGCCACTTGAGCGAAACACCAGAACGACTGCCGGTGTCGAATACGCTCTCCCCAATTACAGCAGTACCAGCTCTACGGCGAGTGTGACGATAAAATAACGCAGCGTGCAAATACGAGTTTCCCACGAAATTACCTACCTGGTATCTCACAGCCAGGGCAGGGTGTCACCATGAAAAAAATGTCGAAACATAAAACTAAGTCAACCCTAGTGGGTCTATTGGAGTCGATACGTCTTCTCTAACTTCGTATCATAGGGTCTACCGGTACCCTTTAAAACTGCACCGACGTTTTCCGTGACAAACTGCTTGAAACAAACGTTAGGGAGATCTTGTTTCGTGTTAGCGGCGAGAGGGTTGAGATGAAAGAGGACATCGTACCGCAGGAGGCACAGGTGGAGACCGCGGGTTGACCCCCTTGACTGGCCGCGCTCCTGAACTAGTACTTGTATATCAAACGCCACAAGAGACCCTGACCAGCACAAAAAGGACCTACCTCACTTACTCTTTACAACATAATAAACTCCAAACTCGTGTACCAGGTAGCGTTTCTGCATCAGAGATGGGTGAGATTCGACAACTTCACTCTGCCGTAAGTTGTGGGCTGTGGGTCATCGGCTCAACTTCATCATGCGACGGTAGAGAGAGGGCCTAGAAGTGAGGACAAACGCACCCCTCGGAAACCGCGGTTTGCCCCCTTGAGTGACAGCGTTTCTACGCGACGATACGTAGAACTACTGGTTGTAGTATAGTAAGGTCCAAAGAGGCCCTGGTGTCTCCTACGTAGCATTTTTGCCATGAGATGGGCGAGACTCGGCAACTTCACGCTACCGTAAGCCGTGGTCTGGGGTCATCGGTCCAATGTGGCGGTAGAGAGGGCCAGGGGCAAGCATCGTCGAAACGACAGGAGCGCACAGGGTTGACCCAAGAGAGAGCTTTACCCGTGCTTCTAGAACGACCCGACAACCCATACCATAACGTACGTAACAGGCCAAAGTGCGCACCACGAATTTTGATATGCTGAGAGGCAGACGTGTTATAATCGCAAGAGACAAGGCATGGGGCTATCGTTCCACTCCAGAAAGCACGAAATAGCAGTACGTACTCGGTGCTCGTAATCAGGTACTCGTACTCTCACAAAACAAAGTATACCAGGTATACAGCGGTACCAGATGGCCACTCTTCGCTCTATATTCTTATCTGGTGCCAGTATGTTATGGGATTGGAAAAACTTTTTTGCCGACGTATCCGGTACGAACTTAAGATGCCCTCCTGTTCGCTACGACTCGTACCAGGTATTATTCAGCTTGGCCCATGGAAAGGTTGAACACGGCACATTTACGGCAAACGATGAGCTAATAGAGGGCGCCTGCTACATGCGACAAGCGGTGTGGGTCCATGGGCAAGCCTGAGAAACTGCTCAGTTCACTGAGCGATGATCATGACAATGTTGCCTGGTGGGAGCCACGCGAGAAAAATGACAAACAACTTCAAATTAGAGAACACCCTTTGCTTGCATGATCTGATCCGACACATGAAACCTCAACCCACCTCAAAGCCAACCCCCCCCTACAAAGGGGCCCTAAGAGAACGACATACGCACTGACTTCGTGCTGTATGGAAAAATCACGCGAACGATGTCCGTTGCTGCCGCCGTAAACAGGTGAGAGCAACTGCTCCACGAAAGGTAATACACGCTCTCGAACATATGGCAACCTTCATCATGATAGGCAATGACTGAGTCATCCAGCTGGGTGGGGCTCCTGGTGTGCATGGGACTCTCTCCCGTCCACCACGGAAGAGAGGCGCATGTTTCAGCGGTTGGCCAGGACAAAACATAGCCGGCGAGACTGGGGACACGTCTCTATGCCAGACTCCGGCCACGAATGCGGGCTAGAATAGAAACACACACGGCTCCTCATACCATCCGCTGGGTCACGTCCTTGCGTTATGCTTTTGCCGGGCTACATAGCAGTCGCCATGGCAAAGACCATGTGCTCAATTGCCTCGCTGTCACAGGCTCACCTTGATGATGCGCGCGCGGCCGTCAGCTTCGGGAGAGGTGCGCTCGGTACGAAAGCGTTGGCCGAAGCCATCATAAGCGCAACACCTGCCGCGTACTTCATGTCGCTAATAAGGAAGAAAAGGGTGTGCGGGTACCGACGGGGTTGAGAGGAGTATGGATCACGTGATCGAGCGGAGAGCAGGGATGCGCAAACAAGGAGAGGATGAGGCAGTCAGAAAATCTCTCTGAGAGCTTTACGATAATTAATGTACGATTTTACTACAAATCTATGCAATATATTATCGATGTCAGTTTAACTTCAAGTCATTTGCGATTTATGTCGCAAATAAAGATACGACCAAAAATCGCCCAAGATCCTCCTCAATGTGTAAATATTTCGCAACCCTTTTCCCCGAAAAAAAACGCCTTACGACTCTATACAACTATGCGCAGACTTGGATTGTTCGATACGCGCGGCTTCCTGGGGTCCTCGGGGTCCAAGAGAACACGCCCTGCGTTATTGTTTCCGGCTGCGGGCGGTTCCGGATCTGTTCGCTGCCTCGACCAGCGTCGGGCCGGCAACTCTAGCTTGCGGGAGAAGCTACAGCAGGTTGCGTAGCAACGCTGGCAAAGGTGTCAAACGAGCACGTTTGTATACACGGCCCGGGGCGGCGGCCATCAGCAAGGCGCTCTTATACTCCCACTGCTGTAGACATACGCCTGGGAGCTATCAACCACCCCGACAGCAGGCGAGCGTGTGTGCGTTGCAACTTTCCTTGCACTCAACGCAGGCACAGCTCTTCCTTTCTTCAAACTTGTCTCGATCTCCAAGACTTTGAGGAAAGCGCATCTGTCCACCCACGAGCTAAGGAACGCATATTTGCACGCAGTACGCGCGGGCCTAACGATCTTGTGCGCATAGCGAAGCGTTGGCATTTGCGCGAACATTAGGCTTGGAACTGCTGTCTGCTGCCATTTGCAATAATAGGCGATTGCGCGAAGCAGCGAAATGGCTTCCGATAGACAAGGCGAGCTGGGATGGACCCCTCCACGTGTTCCGGCGGCACCGAGGCTTGTCTCGGGGGTGAGCCCAGGATCTTCTCGGGGGAAGCTTCGATCCGAGTACCAGGTAAGTGGGCATATATGATAAGCGCCATCAGCTGCGACGTACGTGTTATAGCGACCCTTGGCCTCGCGTATACGTACCTACGTACCTGTGTAGCCTGGTGTAGCCGCAAAGGGGTGTTTGGGAGGAAGGTAAGCAAGGCCTTGTGGCGCAGGTTTGGAGCTTGGAAGCACTATTTCGCAGTAACCTTATTCTACTGAGTTCAATGTTTGACCCTGACTTGTGCGTGGAGATGGTCCCATGCTGTGCGCGATGTGGTGGCGTGAGGCATGAGCTTTGCTTCGGCTGCGGAATTTGAGTAGCTGCGTGGGTAAGTATGTTACATTTGATCGGTATTGGCAGCAAGCGGTATTACACGGCTGGTCCATCTAGAGCTCGGAAGGGCGGGCGCGGGGGGAGGTCTTGTTCAAAATCCATCCTTCCTCCTTACATCTTTAGCCTGTCTATCTTGCGCGTGAAGAGCCCATGCCGTGATGTGATGCCGTGAGGCTTGTTTCCTGACAAAGGCTTTAGTAACGGTATTTGATTACCTGCTGCGTGGTGCCCATATTACACACAACATGGGCAGACTTAGCGGTAAACTACCGTACGTAAGTAAGAGTAACATAGTAGTGGCAGCAGCAGTATTCGGCTGGTGCAAGCAGTGTGTCTGGAGATTGGAGAGAGGTCGACAAGATGGACAGCAAGCAGTGCATTGGGTGCAGGCATACATTGCATACACATCTTTATTCGCGGAATCGTCTTGAGTAGCGGGGGGGTTAGTAGTATGGTGTGTCACTCGCTCACCCCCTTTTACAAGCACCCGTGCGTGCCTCGCCATATGCTTGGCGGTATTCTCTTTCAGACGACGCGAGGCGTGTAATGTGGTGTGTTTGTTGTTGTTGTTGTTGTTGTTGTTGTTCTCACATTAACTCGCATAATCTAGTCCGTGGTCACAGGACAGGCTCCAGTCACTCTGGAGCTGAGGAATAAATACCCCAGGGAAAAACACAAACAAGCCAAGGGTGGTACATATGCATATATCACAGCTGACGCAATTCATGTCTCCACCGAAACATATAAAAGTGAAATCGGGAGTCAGTCTACGATGTGCCAGGTCCACGCCGGTGCATACGTCTCATTACTCGCGCCTGGAAAACCGACTATACCGCTTGCCACCCAAGACTACCGTGTATATATTGCACGTAGTACCTATCACTACGCATATGCACGACAGACGCAAGTCAAATGGAAAAAAAGAAACAAACAAAAGAAAAGATAAAGGAAAGAAAAGACAAGAAAGCGAAAAATGAAAAACGAAAGGAAATAAAAAGAAAAGACAAGAAAAGCAGCAAAAGACAAGAAGAGGAAGCAAGGAACGGAAAAGAGAAATAAACTTCATGCTAGTAATAGCAGACCCTAGGAACTGACTAAACGCGGTATATGCGATGACGTCACAAATCGAACATACCGCATAAACACCTACCAGGTACTATGGCTGTGCTCGGTACGTAGTTGTCACAGCTGGTGATGCTATCCTTGACACATCGCACGCTCGCGCTGTGCGCACACGCTCGCACACGATGCTCCTCTTTTGGTATTTGCGCAGAAAGCAGTCCAGGCAGTGTAGTTCAGTCCAGGCTGCATGACGTGGCAGTATATACGCATTAAATGTATTATAGCTGTTCTCTTTGCTCTCAAGTCTCGTTACGTTCCTCCGACTCCAAGCTAGGTAGGTAGCGAGCAAGTAACCAAACCATCTAAGCAAACAAGCAAGACAAGCAACCGCGAGCATTCGTAACCGTCCGTGCGTGCATCCATTCACGCAACGTTTCATTTGCACCTGAAGCGTTATTCAAGTGCTATTAGAACCGCAAGAAAAAATCCTTACTAGTTCCGAGTAGAACGTGCCCGGAGACGCGGGGACAGTTATGAGTATTTATCAAGGGTTGCCTCAATCAAAGTTTTGCGACAATCGTTCCCTCAAGCGCTGCCACGAGCGCTTTCTCGATCGAGTGCTGCCTCGGTCAAGTATTGCCACAAGCATTACCTCAAGGGTTAGGGTTAGGATTGGGGTTGGGGTTATTACCAAGGTTATTATATTGCTGACTCACCCGTTATCTGAAGCTGTGCAGTAAGGGTTCCCCAAGTAAGGCGGTGGTGTGCCAAGGCAATGTGACCGCCTTGTAGGGGGAAGCCGCCTTTTTCATTCCAGGTTATGAGTGCAATCCCTTCGTCGTGCCAAGCGATTTTAACCACCTTATATGTAGGGGTTTATATGTAGGGGTAGCCGGTCGCCCCGGTGGCGTATCCGGTTATCCTCGAGCCTGGCATTGGTCAGTTTCGTGAGTTCGAACCCCCCCGAGTGCATGCATACTCGTATAAATTCGTGGGGACTTTTTCTTGTGCACAGATTGACTTGCGGAAAGCGCGCGAGAGCGTGAGTTAGCGACACTCGATGAAAAGTCGACGAGCAGTGGGGTTGCTGAACCCTACCAGGTATGCGCGATAAAGATTGAAGGCAAGAACCGGGGGGGAGAAGGGACTACTACACCTGTGACCATGGCTTGTCCAAAAGCTTGAAAGTAAATGTGTGAAAAAAAAAAGACGGGATACCGCCTTATTCAGACCGCCTTATTGGGAAACCCCTACTGCTGTCTCCATTGCTTCATTTATGAGCTTTGGCCTCAATCATCAAACATTGCCTAGGAAGGGTTGGGGGTGGGGTCATTTGTCTCAACCGTCACTGTACCTGAAGCCGTTACTTACCTGAAGCATTTTTCCAAGTGATTTATTAAGTCTGGCCTCAATCAAGCATTGCCTGGAGGGCTATGTAAGGGTTAGCGCTGTTCTAGTGCCTCAACCGTTACCCTTACCCCAAGCGTTGCGTGCAGTCAATCAAGTCACTGAGGTCAAGCCAAGCCAGTCCCTGGAGGGCGTCGGTGCGCTGTGCTGCTCGGGAAGACACCCCCCGCCCAGTCCCTGGAGGGGGTGGGTGCGCTGTGTTGCTCGGGTAGACATCCACCGCCCGCCCTCCCGCTCCCAATAATAGCGTTGTTTGCCTGAGGGACTATTGACGCATTCAGCGTTAACCCGTTTCCAACTCCTAAAACTATTCTAGTCTAATTCGAAGTGTTTTGTCTCCATATCGGGACTGCAGTGGGTGCCATTGGGTAAAGGTGTACTTTTTTTTTTTTTCGTTTTTCTGAGGCTCCTTCCTCACTCGAGGAGCTCTATACCATTACTTAGTACTATTAGTACCTCACCCCATAATAACTTGTTTTGGGCTGCTGTTGGGTAAAGGTGTACCTTTTTTTGTGTGGTTCTGAGGCTCCTTCCTCACTTGAGGAGCTCTATACTATTACTCAGGCTCCTCCCTCACTTGAGGAGCTCTATTACTCAGGCTCCTCCCTCACTTGAGGAGCTCTATACTATTATATTACTCTGTCCTATGAGTACATCACCCCATAATAACTTGTTTTTGGCTGCTATAGGGTAAATGTGTACCTTTTTGTTCGTGTTTCTGAGTCTCCTTCCTCACTTGAGGAGCTCTATACTGTTGCTTAGTACTATTTAGTACCTCACCCCATAATAACTTGTTTTGGGCTGCTATAGGGTAAAGGTGTACCTTTTTTTTGTGTGTTTCTGAGGCTCCTTCCTCACTTGAGGAGCTCTAAATTATTACTTAGTACCATTAGCCCCTCACCCTCTAACTTACTTGTTTTGGGTAATAAATTGAACATGAAAGCCGCTGACCAGGACCATGGACTAGGCACAAAAAAAAGAGAGTTATTGTTGCAAGGCAAGCAATGAGATTACGACCAGTTTGGGTTATAATGCCGTTCGTTACAACTGGAAACCCCTTTTTGGGGACAATTACTTGGAATTAGTATAGGGAGAGGTTTCGGGGCTCTGAAGGGGTGGTTAGGGAGCGCCGTCGTTCAGGAGATGTTTTTGCCAAAAGTTGTGCTACCTCAATCGTAGCACCTGTCTAGTCCAACTAGTCCAACTAAGTCACAGGCACGATTAGTGCCGCGACACAAATAAGTAACGTTGTCGTGACTTGACCATGAATTAAGCGCCGTTGTCCCGTTATTGTTATATCTGTTGTCCGCCCCGCTTCACTCTTTTCCCTTCCTGCTGGTTCTTGGTTTAGCTTGCGCGTTGCCTCTCTCTGCCACATGTTACGGTAGCTTCTTGCGGCGTTGCTTATTTTGTCTGCGAGTGGTGCTTTTGTGCTTGTCTTGGTCTTGGGGGTAATAGTGCTGCCTCAACCGTTCTTTGTGCTCCTTAAAGACATCCAATGCAATCCAGCACGCCTATGAAGGCTATACTTGGTGCCCGTTTACGACTGGAAACCCTTTTCGGGAATAAATTACTTGCAGGTAGTGTAGGAAGAGTTTTTGGGGCTTCAAAGGGTTTATTGGGACAAATAACGGCGGTGTCGACTATAGTCCAAGCTGCACGTGTAGACTACTTCGTATGGAGTGTTCTTTGCGACACGTACAGTACAGCAGTAGAGGACACTTCAATGACGTAATATCATTGCTTGCAGTCTTGTTAATGCTTCATGGTTACACACAGCAATGTTGTACCAGATACTTATCGGTGTTGTGCGCCAATCGGCTCGGGAGCGGTCGATTCAGTGTCCGTTTTATGTACTTATCGGTGTTGTGCGCCAATCGGCTCGGGAGCGGTCGATTCAGCGTCCTTTTTATGTCCGTGCGTGGGTGTGTGTGATTGCCGTGAAGAACACAGGGGTAATATTAACGAGTACACACGCTCACACACTACTAAACCTAGCCCTAACCCCTTATGACCCTAGCCCGTGCGTGGGCACTTGCGCAGCCCGTGCGTGGGCACCTCCGTACGCATGTGCGTGCGCGTGTGCGCAGTGTGTGCGTGCTTCCACAGGCGTGTACAGAGTACGCAAGCTCACACACTATCCCCAACCCGCGTGTGCGCAGTGTGTGCGTTGCGTGCTTCCACAGGCGTGTACAGAGTACGCAAGCTCACACACTACCCCCAACCCTATCCCTATCTAACCTAACTCAACCATGCGGTGCGTGCGTGAGTGGCATCACAAATCCACCAACTAACCCTTCCCCTAACCCTGACAAAGTGCCCTCAGCCCTACTACATCGTTAGTACTAGTCTTACGTAGCAACTACAGCAAGCAATGAAAGAAGCGAGTTGTGTGTTGATTGTATCGCCTCATCGCCCGCTCCCCGAGACTGAACTCGGAGCGAAGTAGTACCTGGCATGACTGACGGGTGCTGAACTTTTGTACAATGCGATCGTGCTGAACGACAACACCCTCTGCTGATGCCGCACGAGTTTGTAGTACTGCATACCAGGTAGCACTGTACATGCAGCGTTGTAACCGGTTTGCTAGTACGAAATGGGCCTACTCCACGCCGAAGTAGTTTGTCCGCAGAAAAACACGACGTAATTCACAAGGAGATGATCCTTGTTTAGCGTTATTGCGATCCCGGTGTGGGGACAAACACTGGGGAAATTGTCTAATATTTTTATCATATTAGCAGCTGGGAAAAGGTTGTTAGTGAAGAGGGCTCCTGTTGTGCTCTCCTCGCTCTCTCGGTACTTGTGCGATTGCCGGTGCGATTACCGGTGCGATTACCGGTACGATTAATTATCGGTGGGTATCTTAGCGCTGATGGACCGCATATCATACGTTTGCAGTATACCAGGTAGGTACTTGGCATATGCTTGCATATGTGATATTGGACGTTTGTCGTCTACGAGGTATTATACATGCTCCCGCTGTGCCTGGCTGGCATAGTGCTGGGTACTGTTGACTGAGCCAATGTAAATTCGCCAACTACAAACACCTACGCTGAGCAAAGCTGATACCCTAGTGTGACACGCCAGTAGAAAAACGCCTGCGTACCATATTGTTCGCTTTGTGAGCAAAGCTGAAGCCTTGCTGCTGCGACACCAAAACCTCGGGCATGGGCTATTTGATTATACCCTGCTAGCCAACAAGAAACTCTTTATCTGAGGAAAGCTGAAACCTTGCTGCGACACCAACCTCGAACATAGGCTATGTACGTTTTGTGCAATATATACCCTAGACAGGACTTTGTGCGCAGGCAGCGCTTGTCTGTCGCCGAGCGTCATTGCTTAGTTTATTGAAACTTTTATCCAAAATTTTGAGCGTAGTAGACTATTATGTTATGAACTAAAATAGCGTTTTCACACACCGCTTCGGTTCACACACCGCCTCCGAGCTACAATATATCCCTGCGTCACCTGCTTGCACCCATACTTCGGAGTATGTTGCACATTGCTAATAATATTGAAATCGTTAAGTTCTTCTTACACCTTTTTTTTTTTCTTGGCTCTTAAGGCTATTATATTACTCCAATTCGAGCATATAGCTGCACTCCAATTGGCGTAATAACCCGAAACTAACCCGGGAAGAGGCACATGTGTACGGAAATGACCACTCCGAAGGAAAGCCTTGCTTGCTTGTACCCTTGTGCCCTGGTACCTGGTAGTATTTTGGGTACATAGCGCTTGCCCCCCAGATTCGTTTCTTGTTTCTTGGTGTATAGTTCGGAGTATTTAGTTATTCAGATTTTCTACTCTCGCGCACCGCCCCCAAGACCGAACGCCGATGTTTCTGAACCTGGTTGTTTCTTGCTCGTGGGCATTTGACATGCAGTGGCTCCCTCGATGAAAGAGGGCACCCCGTGACAGGCCATTTCTAGCACTCTTAATCGCATATTGCTCTTATTTGTAGCGGGAAAAAATGGCTTTTAGTACGTAGGCGAGATATGCCGATTTGGCCGCTCTTGACCCTTTTTTGGCACCGCAGTGCCGGCATGGGGACAAAACACTTGGAATTGGACTAGGCAGTCCCGGCAAGGGGACAAAACACTTGCTGTTAGACTAGGATCATTGTAGGAGTTGGTGTTAGACTAGGATCATCGTAGGAGTTGGAAATGGGTTAACCAACCCCTTTAGAGCCCCCAAATCCCTCCCTATACTAAATTCAAGTAAAATTGTAACAAAAAGGGGTTTCCAGTTGTAAAAACGAATGCTCTTATCTTGGGCGCTCTTATACCGGAGTACCCACTGCTGTATATATTATGTACCAGGTATAAACTAAGATGTAAACTCGCTCGAAAGTTCGGAAGGTGTTACTTGGTCGGCTGGCTGCTTGCGCGGTGGCTAAATTAAAATGTTTAGCTTTGAAGGGCTATATATTTTCCCGCTTTTCAACTCGCGACAGACAGACAAACGCCCCCCCCCCGGGATTTCAAGCGAACCACATCCCGAAGTTGTGCTGTACAACTGTGTACAGAGATAGGAAGAAAGTGGGCCTCAGGTTCTTGGTGGGTTGTTTCGTGGAAACTAATTTGAAATGTAATTTCCGTTCCAATGTTATTTTCGAAGCTTCTTGTTCAAAAAGTGATCCCGCGGCAAGGCAGCACGGAGACAGCTAGTAAAGTAACACAGCAATTTGCCGGCGCAGCACGGAGACAGTAGTAGTAGCACAGCAGTAGCGCAGTGTACGCGAGTATTACACGGCACACACGATAACGCCTCCGTAGAGGTGACGACGTTCATGCGGTTCCTACCTGTTTAATGTCATGCTGTACGGAAACGGGCTTCATACGTATCGTAGAGATATATGCATAGATTTTTTATCCTATATAGATTTTTTATCCCCACTTATCATATCATAGACTCCTTTTTTTTTTCTCCTTCACGAGCATGGTCAATAAATAAATATACGCCAGTCAGTCGACCATTTTTTTTTTTCAAGTTTCGGAGCGGGGGGGGTCGAGGGGGAGGGAGGGGGTTGGAACCGTCACTTTTGCTTTCAATTCAACTCGCAGGAGCGCTGTTACGGTCAACGCTATCTTACTACCTTTATCTATTTTCTTCAACAGTTCGCTTCATTTTCCATCAGTTTTATTTCCGGCTTGGCGTCGTTCTTTCTAGTCGGGCCGTGGTCACAGGTGTCTTGCCTGCCCCCCCCCCCCCGCGGTAGTTGACGTTGTCAATAGTATGTTTTGAGCTGGGTCCCCACAAGACCTCCTATGGGAACCCACGGCATACCGTGGAACCCGGGAACCCACGGCATACCGTGGAACCCGTGGGGCTCCCATGGGACGTCCCACGGGCCCACACTGTTTTTCTCGGTGTCCCACGAGATACCTTTGATAAACCTAAATGCTCCACGGTAAAGGTTATGCCGTGGGGTCCCACGGAAACCCGTGGGACTCCCATGGGACGTCCCACGATACCGCACGGTTTTTTAGCGGTTCCTCGCGGTAAGGCTCACGGGATTCCGGGATAGACACAATGGTATAATACCGTCACCTTACACACGCCGGTCCCGGGTTTTCTTTGCCCAGTTACAGAGTAGTTGTCTCGGCGAAAAAAAAGGCTGTTGTAGTGCCTACGAGTGTAAAACGAGCGGTAGACCTCATGACTTATGGCGCGCTATGGTTGAAAAGCACACTGCTGTGTGCGATGAGAGAGCAGTAGACGCTGCCACGTATTCGACGCTGTGGTTAACGCACACTACTGTGTTCGACACGAGGAGGACTGGTGCTAGTCATTGGTTGATTGGGTTGGGATTAGGATTCGGGGTAGGGATATATACACGTATTCGTGTTGTATACAGCAGTGACCCTCAGCCATAATATCGAATGACAACTGGTCAGCCGCCTTCTTAAACTTTCAGAGCCCTATCTCCTTTTCGCTTTCCTCGTGTGTCCCTTGCCATCTCCAGAAGAAGGGCTTGTTCAAACTTGTCAAAATCAGTATTCCGGTGTACCGCTTTTGCGACATTGTGGTTGACGCGCACTGTGTACGACAGACAGACACGAAAGAGGACTATAATAGCCCTAAACATCGGTTGAAAAACTACCAAGCCATTGGAAGGAAACATTTTAAAGATGAAATTTTACAAGGGGCCGTCTAA
Source organism: Undaria pinnatifida (assembly GCA_012845835.1). Lineage (NCBI taxonomy): Eukaryota > Phaeophyceae > Laminariales > Alariaceae > Undaria > Undaria pinnatifida. Next base: position 12,704,190 of record JABAKD010000019.1, read on the forward strand.
ATGTTACCAGGTGTCCCTGGTAGGAACTGCCTAAAGGTAAGCCCCTCCCTCCCTGGGAGGTAATACCTATGTATAAACCATGCAAGGAACTACCTAAGTATAAGCCCCTGAAAGCAAGTACCTAAATACACGGCTAGCCCCCCTAGCCACTACCGCCAATAGGAAACACGCGCTGCTGTAGATCATTCACATCACTAGATCATTCAGATTACTAGATCATTCAGATCCTGGTAGATCATTCAGTTCACTAGATCATTCTGATCACTAGATCATTCAGATCACTAGATCATTCAGATCCTGGTAGATCATTCAGATCACTAGATCATTCAGATCACTAGATCATTCAGATCACTAGATCATTCAGATCACTAGATCATTCAGATCACTAGATCATTCAGATCACTAGATCATTCAGATCACTAATATTCACATTATTAAATCATTCAGATCACTAGATGATTCAGATCACTAGATGATTCAGATCACTAGATCATTCAGATCACTAGATCATTCAGATGATGCAGATCATCCGGCAACATGATCTGTAGGCCATACAGATCATGTTGACCAGGGATCTATCTGTCTTCTCTGAAAGATGCGGATCTTGAAAAAGAGCTGATCCGTTGGAGGTGTGCAACAACCTTGCTTGCACAGCCTTGCTTGCAAAGCCTTGCTTGCACAACCTTGCTTGCACAGCCTTGCTTGCACAGCCTTGCTGGCAGAGCCTTGCTGGCACAGCCTTGCTGGCACAGCCTTGCTTGCACGACTGTCTTTACGAGACCTTCCTTGCCCAACCTTGCCCAACCTGGCGCATCCTTGCCCGGTTTGCTTGCTCTTATGTTTGCCCTTTCGCTTGTTCTTTTGCTTTCACCTTTGCGCATGCATGTATGCATTCCGTCGTTCGCTGCCGTTCTCGCTCTAAGTTTTTAGTCGACTGCCTCGCTGCCTGTTTGCTTGCTTGCTCGCTTGCATGCGTGCTTGCTTGCTCGCTTGCGTGCATGCTTGCTTGCTGGTGTGCGTGCGTGCGTGTTTGCTTGCATCCGTGTTTGCGTGTTTGCGTGCGTGCTTGCTTGCTTGCATACGTGCTTGCTCACTTTCTTTTGGTATGCTCGCTGGCTTGCTGACGCGCTCGCTCTATCGATCGCTTTCAATCCGATCCCTTCCTCCAAATAAACAACAGGCGCGACTGGGCGGGATAAGCGTGAAGAAGAGACGGGCGAGGGTGCTCAAGTTCCCGCCATCAATCACAGGCGAACACTCCAGCATGGCCGCTGCCCTGCCCGGCACAATCCCCCCGTCTCCGTCCCCGCCATCTTCGAGGGGAAACCCAAGCGCAATACGGAATTATGCGGAGGGGAAAGGGGACGAGGAAAGGCGGGGGAGGGACCGGCCAGAGCCCCCGATTGTCACGCGAGGTACCCGGCAAACCTCTATGCTGGAATATTACTTTGAGAAGGAGGCGGGAGGGAGGGGGGCTGATTCTGCCCCCGCCCCCCCTGCCAGGGGTGTTATAACGCCGACTTTGCGACCGCCGCCGCCGCCACCACCAGTACCGTCGATGTCCTCGCTTGAGCTTGAGGGGAGAAGTAGTAGTAGCCAGCAACAATTGAGACATCGACACCAGTTGGGTGTGGAGACGGATGCTTTGATGGGCCCAGAAGGAGGGGCGTCAGCAACGGAGGCGGTGGCGGCGGCGAACGCAGCGGCGAGAGTGGCAGTGGAGGTAGGGGAGGGAGCCGCTTCAGGCTCTTCTACCTTGGTGGATGACATGGACACTGAGGATGATGATGTGAATAGCAGCTTGGAGCAGCAGCAGCAGCAAATACGTCAACAACAGCAGCAGCAAGACCAACAACAACGGTTGCGACGGCACCCCGCTTCCCCTGTAGAAGTTGCTAGCGCTGGTGGCGGCGGCGGCGCAAACACGCCTACGCCTTCCCCGGGGACGCCGGTTCGCCACCCCCCCCCCTCCCCATCCGGGGGGCTCTTTCTTGGGGGAGGAGGAATGTCGGTAACGGCCTCGCTCACAGATCGAGGGGGGAGCGTAGTGGGCATTAGTAGCCCAACTGCCGCAGGCGGCAACAACAACACCGGTGGCGGTGGTGGTGACATAAGCAGTGGATTCCACAACCAAGCCATCTACAGCGACCGCTTTATCCCGGCGCGCCACGGTTCGTTACTAGAAACGGGAAGCCCCTTTTTGGCGGGTTCTCCGGGATCTGCTGGTCGAGGCGTGAAAGGCCTCTTCTCCTCAACTTCCCTTTCCGCTGTTTCTGGCCCGGGGGGGGGGGGGGGGACCCCTGCTTCTGCCGCTGCTGCTGCCGGGCGTAGAGAAGGTGCTGCACGAGGAGGTGGGATGTTTGGGGGGGGGGGAGGGGGGGGTGGTGGCGGGGGAGCAGGCGGAGCTGCTAGAAGATTAGAGGCTGCGGACCCGGGCGGCATTCGTGGGACGGAGGGCGCCGTTATCGCAGCGCAAGGGAGGTCTGCGGGAGGGGGAGCTGGGGGTGGGGGGGCGGGGGCGGGGGGGGGGGGCGGGGGGGGGGGGGGGGAGCGGGGGGAGCGGGGGGAGCGGGGGCAGCGGCTGCCGCTGCTGGTGGCGGAGCTGCGGGGGGTGGGGGGACGGCGGGGGTGGGGAGTCCGGAGTACTGGCCGTATGGGTCGAGCGCCACGGACGCTCAGAAGGAAGGGCAAACGATGCTGAATATGCTGCTGAGGAGTGAGCTGCTGGGAGGGGACTCGGCTTCATCGACGGCGGCGGCATCGCCTGCGCGTGCGGAGCAGATGGGAGGCTCGGCGTGGAGGGGGGTGGGGAGGGGGGAGGTGGGGGCGGGGAGAGCTCTGACGCCGTCCCCGAATGTGTTTCGGTTTAAGGTGGGTGGTTGGGAGGATTGGTCGTGTGGATGAGTTGGTGGGTGGGTGGGTGCGCGGAGGGGGGGGGGAGTTAAGAGCGGTTAGGTGAGAGAAGGTGGGGGGTGGGGGTGGGTGGGGTAGAAGGGGAGGGGAGAGGGGGGCGGGGAGGGGGGGGGGGGGGAACGAGACTTAAGTCCGTTGAGGCATGTGTGCGTGCGGGAGGGGGGAAGGGGGGGGTACGGTGTCGTGATTTGCCTAGGCGGCGATATGGGGTCAGTAGCAACTGTACGCACTTTTTGGGGGATGCTCTACTTGAAATTGGTGTGGATTGTTTATCTGCAGTAGCAATACAGGTTAAAAATAGCGACCTTTGTTTGTTTTTGTTTCTGTTTTTTTCTTGTCCGTCCGCAGGTACCACGGCAATCGTACGAGGACGACGTGAAGATGACGTACTCGATATCACCCGTAAGCCTGTCGACGCGATTACTGTCCAAGCCCAGCAAGGTCAAGCGAAAGATACCCAAGATACCCTTCAAGGTCCGTTACTGTTAATTTGAGCCAAGGAAGTCGGTCAGCTTATCTATCAACAGTCTGGAGTCATGTTTGCAGATATACCTTTCAGGGTAAGCCACTTATTCGCTTGGCGAATCAAAGCGATCAGTCAATCTAGTCAGGAGTCATGTGTGCAGAGACACCCTTCACGGCGAGCCAAGTCACTCAATTCATCTACTCAGCCAATCAAATCAGTCAACCAATGAAACCAGTAAGAACCCAATGAACTTAGCCAATCAAGATCACTCACGAAAGCTCTACTCTACCCATCAAATCTATCGGCCAATGAAATAAACCTCCGCCAACTAAATCATCGTTCACTCTCAGCCGTTCAAACAGGTCAGCTAAGCTAATTCAATCGCTCAGCCAACAAAAAAAAACAACCATGTAGTCATAGTAAAACAAACCTATCAGCCAATCAAAAAAGCATGTACTCTTGAAAAAATAAGCATCCAAGTCAGTTTCACTCATGTTGGACCGTTAGACAGGTGACAATGGAAGGCCAAGCAAAGGTTTAAAATTCCCGAAGATCCCAGCCAAACTCTGCCTGGACGGTCGTCTATGGACCCATTTTTTTTTTTTTGGAACTTTCCAATTTTCCGGAAAAACTGATTTCTCGGGGCGATCTTGGCCAGCATCTATCTGCTTGAGAAGTTTGGAAGCAGATCGCGGATTAGACGCGGCGTGATTTCGTGTGTTCCACACCCTTCGTTCGACGAAATCGACGACAGCGTCGTGAACTCTGAACGTGGTGAGCTCGTTAGGGGCTCCGACCCCCCCTTGGTGTACAGTGCTCACTCTACGGCCGGTGGTTTGTGGCGGGCGCCGATTAGGCTTTTGTTAAAAATACGTTTGGCGGCTGGTGTGTAGAAAACTGAGACGACAACTCTCTATAGTCTCCCAACGCAAAAATTATAATTTGAAGCGGATTTGACGGAGGACCACAGGACAACACAAGCAACCTGTCACGCTCTAGGGCATGGATCTAGACGAACTCTTGAGCGCTGTCACGCATACTCATGTGACCTTGTCCGGAACGAAGAGGAGTGATCGTGGGCTGTCTCTTATCTCGAGATAGAAGGTCAATCATGTTTGGTGGTCAGTGACAGTGTTGGTCAAGGCTTGATGGAAAATTGGCAAATTGACCACTTGGGCCGCATGCATGACCCAAAAAAGGTCCACAAAAAAAAACAGTTCAACTGATTTTTCCCCGTAGCGACGTTACCCGGAATCTTCAAGAAACAACCCCAAAAAAAGTTTGGAAACTTTTTGGTCAAACAAACTGTTGTCCATAGCGTCGGCCCAAGGCGGAAGTTTTTTTTCTCCTATTTTTCGTTCGTTCTTGAGCAAGTTTTCCACGGCACATGCGTGGGGGCATCGAGCTCACCACCGAGCTATTGGATCTAAGATGAAACGACGGCGTAACTAACGATGCGGCGCAACTCCTATTCGAACAGGTACTGGATGCACCGCAACTCCAGGACGACTTCTACCTTAACCTCGTGGACTGGTCTTCGCTGAATGTGCTGGCCGTCGGGTTGGGGGCGTGCGTTTACCTCTGGAGTGCCTGCACGAGTAAGGTGTGGTGATTGAGCACTTTATGTACTGCATGTGCGTTGTGAAGGTGTCTCTCTAGATCAAGGCTACGGTAGGGGGGGTACCCCCAATTTTCACTCCCGGTTCAAAGCCAAAAAAGGGTATACCTCTAGAGGTATCAAGGCTACGGTAGGGGGGTACCCCCAATCTTCACTCCCGGGTCAAAGCCAAAAAACGGTATACCTCTTAGATCAAGGCCACGGTAGGGGGGGTACCCCCAATTTTCACTCCCGGGTCAAAGCCAAAAAAGGGTATACCTCTTGTACGGTAGGGGGGTACCCCCAATTTTCACTTTTGGGTCAGATCCAAAAAAGGGTACAAAAGAAGCCAAAAAAGGGTGTACCTCTAGTACTGTATCCTGTTTTGGCTTTGACCCGGGAGTGAAAATTGAGGGTACCCCCCTATCGTAGCCCTGTCCTCATGTGAGAAGTCTCAAGTGACTGGTCTATCGTACTGTTATTGCTGCTGCTCCTACTGCTTGCGCCTTTTTTTTTTTTTTTTTTTTTTCATCCGGCGGATGGGGAAAAAAAAAGCTCAAGCTCACCACGATTCCACGTATTTTCATACGCGTCGTGTGTCAATTTAACTCGATTGTATTCGCGTCGTGTGTCAATTTAACTCATTTGTATTCGCGTCGTGTGTCAATTTAACTCGATTGTATTCGCGATCTTTTTTTTTTTTTTTTTTTTTTCGATCCTCCTGGGGATCCGGGTAAAAAAAGCTTAAGCTCCATACACTTTCGTTTGTGTACCAGTTTTCGTCCATCTGCAGAACGCAGACTTTGTGTCAAGCGATCCAGACTTGCACTGGTGCTGTTATGTTGCTGCTGCTGATAACGCTCAAAATTTCTTGTGCTGTTCACATTCTTCTGCTACTCTACTGCTGCTGCTAAATGTTAACGCTTGTATCGCTGTCAGTGCTTCTGTCAACGCTTCTGCTATGCTGGTCCTGCTTCTGCTACTGCTCGTGCTCCTGCTATTACTGCTGCTGCGATCGTCACTACTACTGCTCCTGCTACAGCTGCTGCCACTGCCACTACTACACCTACACCTACTACTACTACTACTACTACTACTACTACTACTACTACTACTACTACTACTGCTACTGCTACTGCTACTGCTACCTCGAAGTACTACAACTAGTACTACTACCACTTCGAAGTACTACTACTGATGCTGCAACAGCACCTACTACCGCTCCTACTGCTACTACTACTCTCATCCACGCTACAACCAACCCTTCAACACTACACCGCTTACCGCCTCGATCCCCCGCTGCGGGAAACACTGGATTCCACCCTGCACCACTAGACTACACCGTTTGCCGTCTCCGCTTCCCCGACAACACCCTCGTAACGTAAACCCAGGTGACGAAGCTGTGCGACCTGGGCAGGGATGCTGTCGCATCCGTAGCATGGACTCAAAGAGGGACGCACTTAGCCGTGGGTACCAACACGGGGCTGGTGCAGATATGGGATACCGCCAAGTGCAAGAAGATTCGCACGATGTCGGGACACACTCAACGGCAAGTCGCTCGGGTCGGGAAGTAGAGTACCTCAAGAGCCGGAAGCAAGGCTTGCAGATGTATGTTTTACTTTTCGTTTTTCTTGCTTTGGTTTTGTCTTCTCTCTCCCCGTTTTTGACGTTGGTATGAGCTTGTTGTGCCATTAACGGAATGGTGTTGCTATCGCAGCCGACCCCCCGAATACCTCACCACGCTTCGTGCTTGTGCTTGGTGCACGCCATGTCTTCCTGGTCGTTGAAAACCCGACGTGCTCCGTCCCGTCATCGTAGGCGGGCGAGGGCCTGTGGCGATTGATACCACTACGGCTATACATGAAATGAGTACCCCCCCCCCCCCCTGCCCCCCTGTCCTCGATAACCCCCCTTCCCCTACCCTCCCTTCCGATATTCGCCTGCCTCTCGTTATATAACTCCTCCTTGCAGTTTTTTTTGTTTCTCACGCATCTATTGACCATACAAGTTCCACTGCAACTGCATGATATGTGACCCAATCTCAAACGCAAATCGAAGGTGTCAAAATGCTGTGCCTGTACCGTGAGTCGTGCAGGGTCGGAGTATTGGAGTGCGCATTCGCTCCTGTCGGCAGTACGTACCCTATTGGAACGCCCTTCTTTTTTTCACTGCAACCCAATCTTATGGCGATCAAATGGTCGCCCCTGCTAAAACATCCCGCCTTCACTTTGAAACCCAATCTGATCGCAATCAAGTGGTCACCCCTGTTGACACATCCCTTTATGATTTCGACTGAAACCCAATCTTATCGCAGTCAAGTGATCACGCCTGTTTGAAACATCTCTTACCCAATCAAATCGAACCAATCCCACCGCGTACTACTGTACCGTGAATCGATCAGGGTCGACACGATGTCTCGGATTGCTCAGTCGCTCCTGACAAGAATACCCCCATTGGAACATCCCTTCTTTTTTCGCTCTGGAACAACATGTTATCGCAATAAAATGGCAATCCCTGTTGAAACATTCCTTTCAGGATTTCTTCTGAAACCCAATCTTATCGCAGTCAAATGGTCACACACAACCCTGTTGGAACATCCCTTTTTTATTTTGCTCTGAAACCCAATAAAATCGAACCAATCCCACCTCATACTGCTGTACCGTGAATCGATCAGGGTCGGCACGATGTCTTGGAATGCTCACTCGTTAGCCTCTGGGAGTCGGGACAGGTTTATCTTTCTGCGAGATGTTCGAGCCTCGGAGCCTTTCACGCAGAAGCTCGTCGGACACAAGCAGGAAGTGAGATTCTTCTTTGCATGCATTTAAGAAATATACGTTATTTTTCTGTTTTGATCGGGGGGGGAGAGGGGAGGGGACGGGAGGGGACGGGAGGGGAGGGGAGGGGAGAGGAGGGGAGGGGAGAGGAGAGGAGGGGAGGGGGGGGGAGGGGAGGGGAGGGGGGGGGAGGGGGGGGGAGGGGGGGGGAGGGGAGGGGAGGGGAGGGGAGGGGAGGGGAGGGGAGGGGAGGGGAGGGGAGGGGAGGGGAGGGAGGGGAGGGGAGGGGAGGGGAGGGGAGGGGAGGGGAGGGGAGGGGAGGGGAGGGGAGGGGAGGGGAGGGGAGGGGAGGGGAGGGGAGGGGAGGGGAGGGGAGGGGAGGGGAGGGGGGGGGAGGGGAGGGGAGGGGAGGGGAGGGGAGGGGAGGGGGGAGGGGAGGGGAGGGGAGGGGAGGGGAGGGGAGGGGAGGGGAGGGGAGGGGAGGGGAGGGGAGGGGAGGGGAGGGGAGGGGAAGGGAGGGGAGGGGAGGAGGTACTCGTTTCGTTCATTGCCGTATGACCCTCGCATCCCTACAATTCCGAGAGAGGGCGTCGAGTTTTCACCGACCAGGCAAACACCGCGTGCACCGAGCGCAAAGCGCCGTGAGATGTTGGGCAAGTCGCATGAAGGGGTGAGCTTTTTACTACGAACCATTTATTAGGCGAAATTTCGCACCTCGTGCGTGCTTTCTGGTATACTGGATGACAGCTTCGAATGAAAATTAATTATAGTAATTAGTTTGTTTTCACAGAGGGGGGCGAGACGCGGGTGATCTGCCATGGACCCATCTGGATAAGACGAAAGTGGGGAGACGGTATGTTCTTGTGACCACCCCCTGGTTGGCCCTCATTGTCGTATCCTCTCGTTCTGATTGGCCCCTGTTTTGTACCATTTTGTTCTGGTTGGCCCTTTTGTCATCTGTTTTGGTGCTATTGATTGTTACTGGTTGTCTGTTTTGCTTTGCCGTCTTTTTCCCTTCTTTTTTTTGTTTTCCAATTTTGTTTTTCTCCTTTTCGTTTGTTCTTCCTTCTTATTTTTTTCTTTTTTTTCTTTTTTTGTTGCTATTGATTATTACTGGTTGTCTGTTTTGCTTTGCCCGCTTCCCTTTTTTTTTTTTTTTTTTTTTTTTTTTTCCCTTTTTGTTAGCTGTTCCTTCTTCTTTATTTTGTTGCTATTGATTATTACTGGTTGTTTTGCTTTGCCCTATTTTCCCTTTTTTGTTCCAAACTTGTTTTTCCCTTTTCGTTTGTTCTTCCTTCTTATTCTTTTTTTTGTTGCTTTTGGTTATTACTGGTTGTTTTGCTTTGCCTTCTTTTCCCTTTTTTTTCCCAATTCTGTTTTTTCCTTATCGTTTGTTCTTCCTTGTTCTTTTTTTTTTCTTGCAGATGGTCCGGTGTTTGCTGGCTTGCGTACGTATATTTTACCCTCGTGTTCATCGCGGTTTTGGCAATGCGTGGCCAAATCAACTTGCTGTATTTACAATGTGTATCTCTTGCCTCGTCGTTTGTCACCACAGCAATACCAGAGCTCGTCTCTTTAGGAGGCAGCGGCACGGACACAGGCTGTGCTGGACGTAGATGGGTGGAAATATCAGTTTAGTGTGAAGAACGCACACACTTTCTGCTGTCGTTCGATTATTTCTTGATGGGCTTTCGATCGGCCACTGCGTTGGTTCGATTGTGATTGGCCAGGTGTGCGGATTGAAGTGGTCGTTCGATGACAAGCAGCTAGCCTCGGGCGGCAACGACAACAAGCTGCTCATCTGGAATGCCCACTCCACATCGCCGGTGAGATGCAGTAACAATTTCTAGAACTAAAGAGAGGGGGAGGGAGGGGGGGTATAGGCTCTTCTCATCTGGGATGTCCACCCCACCCCCCCCCAAAAGAAAATGCGGATTTTTCAAGAAGGGGAGGCGGGGGAGGGGGGCGAGGCGGGGGGAGGGGGATAGTGGAGGGGGAAGGGGGGGGGCAGGGGTTGTACTTATTCATGCATAGCCTTTTACGTCTCGCATTTCTTCAACGCCGGGACGGAGCATGTCGGGTTTTCGCCGACCTGGCAGACATGCGTGCATCAAGCGCGAAGCACCGCGAGGTGAGTCGTGTAACGAGTGAGCTGCATCTTGCTAAAGAGCCGCTTGTGAGGCGGACGGACTTCTGTACCTGCACCACACCGCATCACACCGCACTACATCACGTCACGTGGCGCAACGTCACTTCACGTCACTTCACGTCACGCCACATCACGTCACGTCACTTCACTACACTTCACTTCCCGTCCCGTCACGTCACGTCACGTCTCGTCACGTCACGTCACGTCACGTCTCATCACAGCACGCACCACGTCACACAAAAAAACATCACGTCACGTCACCTCACAACCACACCACATCAAACAACACTACATGTCACATCACGTCACAACCACACCACACCACACCACACCACACCACGCCACACCACACCACACCACACCACACCACACCACACCACACCACACCACACCACACCACACCACACCACACCACACCACACCACACCACACCACACCACACCACACCACACCACACCACACCACACCACACAACGCCACGCCACTCCACACCGAACCACACCGTATACCACATTTGGAGCCTTCTTTCTGACGATGGACTATTATTTGCTTACGGGCGATGAGTTCAAACGAGAACAACAATGGCAACGCTTACTTGGGGTACTGGGTATCGTACCTCATATCGTACCTCATATCGCACCTCATATCATACCTCTTGTCATACCTCATATCATACCTCATATCATACCTCATATCGTACCTCATATCATACCTCATATCATACCTCATATCATACCTCATATCGTACCTCATATCATACCTCATATCATACCTCATACCATATCTCGCCGCGGAAACCGCTGTTTGTCCCTGGCGTTGAAATCGATCGATACCATATCTTTCCGATGCTTGTTTGCTCCTGTTCGCATCTCGCCGCCTTCCTCTCATCGGCCCAGGTGTTGCGCTTCACCGGGCACACGGCCGCGAAAATCGCGTGGAGTCCTCACGCACGTGTAGTATTTGTCTAGCCATAACCATATACTGGTACTTAATATCGTGCTATTCGTATAGTCTACATGCAATTTTCTTGCCGCTTTCCGCTGGTTGACATAACCGTGTTTTCCAACTTGTACCTCTTCGTATCCCGCCGCGTTCCGCTGATTGATTGGCCCAGGTGTTGCGGTTCAGCGAACACACGGCCGCGGTGAAGGCGATCGCGTGGAGTCCTCACCAACATGGCATTCTCGCTTCGGGGGGCGGGACAGCGGACCGCTGTATCCGGTTCTGCAACAGCCAGACCTCGGCTAGGCTAAACTGTATCGATACCGGTTCGCAGGTGCGTGCGTTTTTTGTTTCATTTTTTTTGTGCTTGTTTTGTTGTTGTTGTTTTTATGTTTTTGGGTTTGATTTCTCAGTTTTGGTGCGCGCGTGCGTGTATTTGCGTTCATGGAATACTTCGAAGTATGTATGTTGGTGTTTTGGGTGTTTGTTCCTTTGCTTGCTTGCTGGCGTGCTGGCTTGTTTTGCTTGTCTCACTACCTCTGGCTATCTGCCTGTCTGCCAATCTATCTGTCTGTTTGTCTGCCTTAGCTAGCTGCCTGGCTGGCTACCTAACTAACTGCCTGGCCGGTCGGTGTTTTTTTGGTCGGTTCCTCGTATTTTTTTGGTGCTTGTTTTTTGTCTTGTTTATATGTATGCACGCTTACTTGCACTGTTCCCCTTACACCCCCCCCCCCCCCCAAATGCTGAAAAGGTTTGCAACCTGATGTGGTCGAAGAATATCAACGAGATCGTCAGCACGCACGGGTACTCCCTGAACCAGATTATCGTGTGGCGATATCCAAGCATGACTAAGGTCACCACCTTAACGGGACACACGATGAGGTAACAACACGAGGTGTAAGGTGTCACAGCGATGGTACTAACAATGCGTTCTTTGTGTATACACACCAATGAAGTAGTTAATTTGGTGATTTTGGGTATATAGTAGGTTGTAGACACCTGATTCCGTAGCATCGCCCCACCCCACCCTCGACCTCCTCCACTTTCCTGCTCGCTATGTTTGCATTTGGTTTGTATGTGTTTTTGGTTTGTTTTGTTTTGGGGTGTTTCTTGTACCTGTGTCCATCGTCAAACGTCGTGTTTATGTAATCCCCCCCCCCCTGTAAAACATGCCAGTCACTGCGTGAGCTAGACAACCAGGGTACCGTTTTTTTCTTTCTTTTTTTGGCGGTCACCATGATGGTTATCGAGTTCGATCATATTGTGCGGGGTGCAGAACCCTAACTCCGCACAAGGGGAATGATCGCATCACGTAGTGTGAATATGGTAAGGCACCCACGAGGCAGTTACATAGCAACACCCATTGCTGTCTTTGGAGTGGCCACACCAGAAAGCAAAGTAACTCATTGGCGCTGTCACCCATAAGCAAGAAAGTAGGCACGACAAGGTGCCGAAGTCCGTCTTACGAACGGTTTTTGGAAAGATGCAGTTCACTCTCCATGCGACTTGCCGAACACCTCACGGCGATTCGCGCTTGGTGCAAGCAACGTCTGCCTGGTTGGTGAACACCCGACGTGCTCCGTCCCGGCATAGTAGGGAGGCGAGGGACTATGGTCATACGACTACGGCCATGCACAAACTGAGTACACCCCCCCCACCCCCTACCCCCTACCTACCCTCCCCTCCTGCCTTCGCTATTTTTGTCCTTATGTGTTTTAATTTGGTGTGTGTTCGTGTTTTAGGGTGTTGTACCTGGCCATGTCTCCGGACGGCCAGACAATCGTTACGGGCGCTGGCGACGAAACTCTCCGATTCTGGAACGCGTTTCCCGGCCCCAAAAGCAGGGAAGGTTCGGGCTCGGCGGGCCTGCTCTTCCCAGCGGGCGCGGGTATTCGATGACCGTTTGAAAGTAGTGGATGTTCGATGGCCATTCGAAGGTAGGGGGAGGTTGTGTTGCCGTTCCTTTCGATGACGGTTCGAGAGGGGGAGGTAAGGGGAGTGTGATGGATCGCCGTGCGGGCATAGGGGGAGGGTACCTGTTTCGGCTGTCTGCATATAGTGCTCCAGGGCTGCAGCAGCAGGCAGTCAGCAGCAGCAGGCAGTCAGCAGCAGCAGCAGCAGCATCAGCAGCTGCAGCAGCAGGCCGTCAGCGACCTCGACAACCTTCCCTCTTTCTCTTTCAACTTCTTCCTCTGTCTCTCTTTGTCTCTTCTGGAAGAGGGGGGGGGAGGGTGTTTCCCAACCCCTAACGCGGCTTATTCGAGGATCAATCAAGCTGGACGTACATAGAAATAAAGGCCATCGGTGTATTCATATGAGTAACAAAACGGTCTTTACATTTCCGTTCGGAGTGGTATATGTTCTGGTGCTGTTTTGTCAACGTTTTCATGTTTTTGTTTTTTGTTTGTTTATATCTTTGACGCACAGCGTCGCTACGATTGTTGTGGACGCAATATTTTTTCTGTCTCCGAGTGTATGCATCCACGCGATCGCCCAAAGTTGGCGTTTTCGAGGGACGGGTGTACTCATTTCACGCATAGTCGTAGTCGTATTATGACCATGGACCCTCGCATCCTTACAATGCCGATATGGAGTACGTCGGGTTTTCACCGACCAGGCAGACATAGCGTGCATCATGCGCGAAGTTCCGTGAGGTGTACGGCAAGTCGCGTGAAGGTTGCGCTAGGAGGGGGGGCGGGGGGGAGGGAGGGTGCTGGAGGAACATGTCCCCCTCCGATGGTTTCGCGTTTGTTTCACTCAAGCTCAAGCGGTAGGCGGCGCTTTGCCGCAGTGTATCGAGACGCCTTCCATCTCGTATGAACGCTAATTTTTTGGCGCCGGTTTCTGTGTGCTTGTGCAAGCAGGTGTCGGGTACTTGTGAAGATGTTGGATATTGATTACGTTGTGCTGGCGCTGGATGTTGATCATATATAGACTGGCGGGGGAGGGGGGGGGGGGCGGGGGTAGCCGCCCCCCCCCCCCCTCCGTCGGCCCCCCGCCAGCGGGCACGGTACAACTTCGGGTCTTTGTTCAATCAAGAGCGCTTTCTTTGTTCTGAGGTCAGTCAAAGTAGGGGGTGTTTTATTTTAAGCATGTTTGTTTAGGCGGTATCTGTTCTGTTGGTTGGTGTTCCATCTAGTGGCAGGCGTTTTTTTTTTCGCGGGCGCGAAGGTTCGGTGCTCTTATTGTGTACGTTTCGACCGGGGGTTGCCTGCAGTGGTTTGGGTTGATTATTGTGGGCGTGATACCAACAGCCTCCTCATTTATCACTGCCATACCCACGTGTTTAGGAAATATGGTTCCATGGAGCAAATAAAGGGTAGAGAGGTCTCTATTGACTATTCAGGCATATTTTCTGGTGTGAGTGATTTGATTGGTCGGACGGACGGACGGACGGACGGACGGACCAACACGAAAATTATTTTCTTCTTTTTTCCGTTTCAGAGGTATGTGCCCCCACCTCCACGCACGCTCCCTCCTCTATCTACCACCGGGTATATTAATATATTTGGGTATGTTAATGTCTTCAACCGGGTATGTTAGTTGTCGGTTCGTTCTGTTGAAGGTCACCGGCCATTTTGCGAAGCTCTCTGATCTCCTCTTGAAACGAGGATGTCACGTGTCCCTTTGCAAAGATTTTTGGGCTGGAGCTATGGAATGAAATACGTATGGACGTCAAACTGTGTCCTATTGGGAAGATTAGATTTTTGGCCCGGAGATATTAAAATGTGGACGCCAAGTGTCTTTTTGCCAAGACTTTCGGCCGGCTGCTACTGACGTGAGGACGTTGTCGTCGTCACTTCGCCAAGATTTAGGTCTGCTACTATTCATTCGTATTGAAATGAGAACGCGTCTCTTTTTTGTGTGTGTGATTTTTTAGGCGAGGCAACGATCATATATTGTATGTTACTCGTTCCTTTTTGTACCGTATTGTACCGTGTTGTTTGTCGCAGGCTTTAGCGTTCTTGTACTAATGGTGGTCATAGTCCACCTTACCTTGTTGCGTTTTTTTTCACGAGGATTTGTGCATTTTTTTTTCATGTATTATGGTCCCGTAGGAGGTTGCCCGCGTGTTGAGGGGGAGGCGGGGCCGGGGCGGGGGCGGGGGGGACCGGGATATGGGGTTGTGGTGGAAGTGGGAGCTGGGTACAGTGGGCATGAGGGTTGGGGTGCAATTTTACACAGCTCATCGGTGTAAGTTGGAATATCGGATACCCCCATTGGATCAGACGTATATATAATTCTACTACGTATCAGGGTACGCCTGCGTAACAGAGTCGCTCGAAGTCGATTTTTAGAATCGAGTTTTTGAAATTGATTGTTGACTTGCGTTGGTCGCTCGAGCTCGATCGTACGGAAGAAGATAGGATGGGCGTAGGGGGGAGGAGGGGGGGGGGCGAGTTGGTTCAACAAACAGCGGTCGGTTGAAAGACAGACAGCGAGGAATCTAGGCAAGAGAAAGCTAGGCAGAATAATGCTAGGCAAGTGAACGCTATGGAGAAAGCTAAGCAACGTGTATGATTCCCCACAAAGAGATGAAGAGTCAGCTGGCGGCCGGCACCGGCAGCGACCGGCTGCAGCAGGAGTAGCAAGAGCAGGAGCAGGAGCAGCAGCATGAGTAGCTGCAGGAGCGGCAATCGTACTGTACCAGTAATATATTTTGTCGTGTGCCATTCACGCCTAAGGGCCTGCTGTACGCAGTTCTCAGCTTTCTCCTTGTCATTTTTTCTTGTTGGGCCCCTGATTATTATGTAGAATGTGGTTGTTGTGCCTGCGCAATATAGATTCGGTAGGTATAGGTACTGGGTGAGTTGGTACTGTTAGAAGAGATACGCATCGAGCTTTGCTGAAATTTCGTTGATGGGTTGATGGATTTGATTGGTTGATTGACTGATTGGTTGATTGTGTTGGTTGGTTGATTTGGTTGACGGGGTGCTTGATTGATGGATGTGATTGGTTGATACGATTTGGTTTGATTTTATTGGTTTGTTGGTTGATCGATTTCGTTGATGAATGCATGGTGGGTGGCTCGCTTTTGCCTTATAACCTACGAGCACAGCACAAAGGAGAAAATCGTTACTAGTACGTGTTATATGGTCCAACGCGCGGACGGATGGATGATGCCTTGTCAGCCTAGAGCCACAGCATCGCTGAAACACCCAGCTAGGTGATCACCCAGCAGATGACGTGAATAGAAAGACATTTTGGAGACATTGTTCCTTAGGTTGTGTTTGAGACCGCTGTGTTCGGTTCCAAGGAGCAGCTGCGTGAGCAGATGAGCAGTACACAGAGTCCACTGCCGGCCACCTCATAAGACCGAGCTCCATGATACTCACCCTGATATTTTGGAGGAATGAGACGTTCGGGGGGGGTATATATTAGAAATTAGTGTGGAACACATCCTTTCTCAAACAACGAATCTAGCCTGGCTCAGAGCCAATATATTCCTGTTGCTCATTAGCAATTCGGCATTGTATCCGTTATCCCCGCTGCATAATCCATACCCCCAGCTGTGGAACCCGGGGGTGGGTATACTTAGGATGTCCCGCGATGATCAAATTTTGCACAAAAGCGAGGGGTCGTGTTGGGCTAAAAAAACACCCGTGATAACCGATGATTGACAATGACGGACTGAGGATTGCTTGATTGATTGATTGATTGATTGATTGATTGCATACCTCGAACAGACTACGACCTACACAGCATATCGTCTAGATCCTACATCTGTTGTTATAGTAGGATGTGTTGTGCAGGATCTATGTGCTGTAGTACAAATCCAGCCAAGGAAACATGATGTGCAATATTGATAGATATTTCAGATCATCCTGTCCTCACCCGGCAGCACGATCTATAGGCCATGCAGATCTCGTTAACCAGGGATCGATCTGATCTGGAAGACACACAGATCATGTAGATAACAGACTATAGGGATCTGATTTGTTCGACGTGTGGTTGATTGGCGGAGGGAGTAGGGCTTCCCTCAGACAGCACTTACCTACTACCGGGTATGCCGATTAGAAGTGTTGGATATCGTATCGAAACTTTCGATGAATATAATAATATCGAAATCGTATCGATTTGAGGTTTCGTTCATCAGTAACGCATCGAACTCGATCGCCATTCTTGTAGCGGGGCATGGCAGCCCCGAAAACGTATCCAGACCACTTAGTACTTAGTCTATTACTCCGGAAGAGCGTTCGTTCGATCGTGTCAGCTTAATCCACTCTTACGGGAACCCCCACGGATTTTCGATTCTCGGTCCTGTTCACCGTGCGACGCAAACATCCACCTTTGGCCTTTTTTCATAACATCACTGACCCTCACGAAGTTCCAGCGCTCTGTAGCCGCCATTGTCTACAGGGACGGTGGAGTTGGCAGCGAGAGCGAGATAACTTTGTCGGATTCTCCCTGCACGAAGACGTCTCTCACTCTGAGCTGTGTATCAATTCTCGTCGACCATAGATGTCAGGGCATATCCTTTAGAGGGGCATAATCCCGAAAAATGTATTCTCCAGACCACTAGTCTATATATTCCAAAAGTGTGTTCGTGTGTGTTCGTTGGTTGATTCGTTGACGTCCGCTTGGTTCACTCTTAGGGGGAAACCTCCTGCAATAATCGACTCTCAGAATTCTCGGTCCTGGCCACCCTGTGACGTATGCATCCACTGCATTGGCCACCTTTCATCACGGTTCTGACCCTCACGAAGTTTCAGCGCTTTTGGCGCCGCCTGTTACTAGCAGCGCGGTTGAGTCAGCAGCGCGTGAATCTTCTCGGGTTTTACATCCCATGCACAGAGACCACACGCGCATCTAGATATTTTCCCCCCTCTCCCTCACCGGCTTGGACTCTCCACTCACATGATATATAGGGGGCGTAATGCAATTGTAATAGGCTACCTTTACCGGTATTGTTTTAGGGCGGGCTTCTTGGCAATTAATTAATTTGGTAGAAGAGGAACGCAATATGGAGTATTTAGTTGATATTTTTTTTTACCAGATCGTCTTCGAACGCGTACAACACCTGCTTCTATTAGCACTACCGGCTACCGAAAAAAGCAACCAGCAGCAGCAGCAGCAGCAGCAGCAGCAGCAGCAGCAGCAGCAGCAGCAGCAGCGCGGCCCGCACGACGCACTAGAGCCACTGCCCCACGCCACGGCTTATTGCTGGAGCACAATACTTGTCCCAGACGAGTCGCTCTCGTAGAGGCAACTTACCACCATGCCAACCCAAAGCTGGAGTCTCGAGCGAAGCTTCAGGGAAGAGGACAGACTGGTGTATGCGAGTTGCCTGCCAGATGGTCGATTTCCTTTTTCGACCTAGATTTCAGGGGGGAGCGAACGATTCGCCCAGCCACGGCAACCGAGAAGCTGGAGAAGCTTTTGGGGACAGGATGGGTCAGCGAATGGTTGGAATCATTGACGCACGACTCATGCCTCACTGTGAGTACAGTTTTCCTTTTTAGAGCCATCCCCTCTTGTGTCCAATTGTTTGATTTAAATCCCCCTGTTCTTTCTCCTTCGCCGTCCAATGACGCGTCGAGCAAGGTCCAAGAAATACTTTGCGAGCACGGGCCACATCATACACCGACTTGACACAAAGGGCGTTGGTTGCCTCCACATTACATTACCGATCTGAACACGCAACCAAGGCAGGAGCAGAGCAATTGTGGCCAATTACGTCAGGCAGGATTATAGCCACCGATCCTAATGTCAGCATCTCGGGTGGTGTATTGAAGGATAAACAGCGCTTGTAAAACCCATCCACAGTAGGCAGGATCAGAGCATCTGCTGCCAAAATCACATCACGTAGGGTCATGGCTACCGATCACATTATCAGAATCGTGCATGATGTATGGAAGGATAAAAAGTTGTATAAAACAAAAAGGAATAAAGCCCTCCCACGAACAAAACAACACCAAAGCATGTACGCATGCGACCCTCTCCGCCCCCCCCCCCCCGCTCCCCTGTCCCTCGTCGCCAATCTACCTCCCTATGTCTCTCTTTCTCCCTCTCTATATCCTGCTCGTGAACCGACCCGATCTAATCCGACCCGACCCGATCACACCAGATACGAAAACCACCCGTCAAACACACCCCTGGCTCTCTCTCGCTCATGGCCCACACAGAAGTAACACCTTTAGCCAGAAAGTTGCATGGTAAAACAAAAAATAACACGCTAAGAAAAACCTCCTACAAACGGTTTCACCCCCTACCCCCTACCCCCTACCCCCAACCAGCCTCCTCCTGTCACCCCTTACTCTCCACGCCACGGCCTCCCCCCCCCCCCCCATACCCCCGGGTATCGAGCTTAACAACGCGTACCCCCAGCACGGCATGATACGTACGGTACGGTATGGAGCGGTACCACTTGGCACGGGCTAGCATGGTGCCTCCGCCCCCCCCCCCCCCCCTCCCCTCCGGTATCTCGCTCAACCACACTCGTAGCCACGGTACGGTACGGTATAGAGCGGTGCCGTATGATACGGTACTGTATCAAACAGCCCGTTTGATACGGCACAGTATCGTAAGGTACCCGTCTCACACACCTCGGGCTGACCACGCGTAGTCACGGCACGGTTTGACACGGGCTAGCATGGTGCCTCCCCCCCCCCCCCCCGCTCCCTTCCGGTATCTCGCTTAACCACACTCGTAGCCACGGTACGGTACGGTATAGAGCGGTGCCGTGTGATACGGTACTGTATCAAACAGCCCGTTTGATACGGGACAGTATCGTACGATGCTCGTCTCATACACCTCGGGCTAATCACGCGTAGTCACGGTACACGGTTTGACACGGGACATGACGGTATTGTATGTACGATACGGTGCGGTATGGAACGGTATGGTTTTGTACGGTATGGTATGGCACGATACCCGTCTCACACGCCCACGCCAACATTTTTTCATGTGCTGAAAAAACGAGGCCCACCCCCCCGCCTCGCCCCCCCCCCCCCCCCCCCTCTGCCCGGGTATCTCGTCTAACCACGCTTAGTCACTGTACGGTATGATAAGGGGCGGTACGGTACGGAAAGGTATCGTTTAACACGGGACAGCGTGGTGTGGTACCCGTTTCTCACACGCCCCCCCCAGACTTTCTCGCGTGCTGAAAAAGGCAAGATGCACCCAGGCAGATGCAGCAGGGAGAGAGGCACCCACAATTACAATAATACTGCGAAAAAAACTACCAGGTACACGCTAGTACTGTCCTCTGGGGGGGAGGGGGGAGGGCACAACTGCCATGTTGTTGCCGCCGCGCAAGCAGCACTAGCATTAATAGCAGTAGCATCACCAATAACCAGCAGCAGCAGCAGCAGTAGCGACAGCAGCACCAGCAATAGCGGCAGTAGTAGCAGTACCACCAACGTCATCACCACTACTATTATCATCACCACCACCGCCAACACCGCCACCACCACCACCAGTAGCACGTGCAGCGCTATCAGCAGTCACAAACCATCATCACCACCTTCACCACCACCACTAGCAGCAATATAGTACTAGCAGTCACAAACCCTCTTCATCGGCGTCGCTGCTTCTTCCCTGTTGCGGGGGTGGCAGGTTTCTTCTTCTTATGAGAGGCAGGCGCGTCCGACGCCGCTAGGCTCTTGCGCTTCTTCCCCCCGCCACTGGCCGTCTATGATCGCGTCGGTGAGGGGGAGGGGGAGAGGGGCGGGGGGGGGGGGGGGGGAGAAAGGGAGGAGGGAGGAAGGAAGGGAAAAGAATGAGCAAAAACAACAAATAAATGGAAGAGACAAGAATAAAAACATCACACTCGAAAGTGAACTTTTATGTCCCCCGTCGACGTTAACGTTTCTTGAGAAATAATGGCATACCAAGCTACAATTCCTACGTAGTTCTGTTGACTACTGCTACTACTCCTACTGTAGTAGCTACTTTTGACTATTACTACTCCTAATCTAGTTCTGCCACTACAGCTACACCACCTCCTACAAAAATCTGGAACCTACTTGAGACGCGTGCTACGATAGAGGCGTAATTAGCACTTTTTGGTACATTTTTTTTCTGAACGAAGGCGCTCCTTAACCCCGTTAGACCCCCGAAACCCTCCCTATGCTAAATCCGAGTAATTTTGTCCCAAAAACGGGTTTCCAGTTGTAAAGGCGTTAACCCAAAATCGTCGAAATGTCGCCATTCTTGCTTGGCACCATGGATTTTTTTCATACCTAGGCCATGGGAAGGTGTGTTGTCCATCGGGTTTGCACTTTCGGTTTACTCTATTAACAATTCACTTTTTGACTCAGAGGGGCATATTCGCCCCGGTGGCGTATCAGGTTATCCTCGAGCCTGGTATAAGGTCAGTTTCGTGAGTTCGAGTCCCCCCGAGTGCATACTCGTATAAATTCGCAGGGACTTTTTCTTGTGCACAAATTGACTTGCGGAAAGCGCGAGAGCATGAGTTAGCAACACTCGATGAAAAAATCGACGAGCAGTGGGATTGCTGAGCCCTGTGCGCGAAAAAAATTGAAAGGCAAGAACCGGGGGGAGAAGGGACGACACCTGAGACAACGGCCTGCCCAAAAGCTGGAACGTAGAAGTGCGAAAAAGTAAATATATATATATGTATATATGTATAGACCTCCTCATCAGGTCAGGAGCCCTGGAAAAAAAAAGGTGCACCTTCACCGTACTATTAGTAGTATTATTAGTAGCATGTGTCTTGAGTCAGTATTGCGAAAATCTGCCACCGGTGCTGCAATGAGCAATGACCTTACCTCCAGCTCTTCGTTCTCCTTCTCTACGAGCCTGATCAGAGTGTCGCCTCTTCTTTGTAGTTCCGCCGCATTCCGGCTCTTGAAGAACCAGTCGAACCGGAACTGCCACGCCTGCAACGGTTCAATGTAACAGACCAAAAAACAACACGAAACAACAAGAGCAACGAGATACAAAGGCGGTCGAAGCATCAGCGCTATTGCAGGGGAACATATAGCTTTTAGTATACGCGAGATATGCCGATTTAACTGTTCTTAAACCTTTTTTAGCACCGCAGTCCCGACACGGGTACAAATCACATGGAGTTAGACTAGGAAAAATTTAGGAGTTGGAAATGCGTTACTAGCTTGCAACAATGAGTTAAAATCCTCCATCTTACAGCTATGATATGATAGCTGGTGCGTATTTTTTACGTTTTATGGAAAAAGGTGAACAAACACAAAAATGAAAATTCATCATATTGGATTACATCAACGGATGAAAAGACATTACTAAACTGAAAACTTGTTTTTCGTATTGTTGCGTAACCTTATTTGCGTGTTTTTCGTTTTTTTTTCAGTTTTTTTTTTGTCTTGTTTTCGTTTTGTGTATAATATTTGTTGCTGTTATGCAAGTTTTTTTTTTTCATCTTGTTGGTGTTTTCCAATTATAAAGTGTTATCTTTTTCATTTTCTTCCGTTGTTTTGGTGTTTTACCTTGCGGATCTCCATGCGGATGACCTCCCAATTGCCATAACCGTAACGGTGCATCATGTTCAACAGGAAAGCGTCCTCCTCCTCTGTGAACACTTTGCCCTGAACAAAAAGAACGAAACGAAAACGAAAACGAAAACGAAAACGAACACGTGAATAAAAACGAAAAACCAAAACGAAACCGAAACGAAATCGACAAAGCCACTGAAAGACAAAAACGGAAATCAGCGCGAAAACGATACTGATAAAAAAACACTAAAAAACAAAAACAAAAACAAACATGAAAGCTAAGACGAGAACGACGACGAAAACGCACACTGTATCATGCAAACACGAGCAAAATGCAAAAATGCACTACGTAAAAATAGACTATGGTATAAACTTGTTTGGGCTGGTCGGTGATTCTAGCCCAGTTGTAGAATATAAAGCGGTTCTTATAATAGCTGTTCAGCATGCCTCCTTTCAACATGCAACACCCTCGGGATTTTGAACGCAACCACATCCTGAAGAGGGAGGCTTGTAATGAATAAAGTGGTAGTCGGGATGACTTGGAAAGTAAAAAAATAAAGCTCAAGCTCACCACACGTACTTCCACATATTTTTCCATGCACATCGTGTATCAATTTAACTCCTGCCTTGTATTCGCAAAAATTATCTTACTACGAATGTTCACCCTGACAACCTACAAACGAGCGGCCGGTGTATCACGCAGCTTGCAAACATGAGTATCGACCCTAAGTTTGTCGAAATCGCAGCTGACGTTTTTCTTATTTACAATGTTTTTCATAAAATATGTTGGCCAATGAAACACCCGAAATATCGGTGGTTGACCAATGACGTCCGACGAAATCCTCCATCTTACAGCTAGCTGGTGCGTATTTTCAACGTTTTTATGGAAAAAAGTGAAAACATCAAAAAGAAAACACATCAAATTGGATTACATCAACGAATGAAAATACATGGCTAAACTCGAACTCACAGCTGCCGTGTTCAAGAGTTTTCAAAGTACGCAATACTACACCGCACGCACCTTCCCGCCGTAGTAGTTGATGGTGAGGTCCTGCCACGGGTTGGCGTGTCGGTTGACCTTGCTGTCGATGGCGGAGCGGATCTGCTTGGACCGGAAGATTCGCTTCTCTCCCTTCTCGATCTTCTCCATGATCTTCGAGTGGTCGCTCAGCTCCCGGCATCGTTTCCAGAACACCTGCAAACAAGTGCAACACACACACAAAAAGGTGTTACAGACGTACCAGGTTTTGTAAAAAAAGAAAGAGGAAAAACGTTGTAACTGTGGCATACACAAAAAATAGTACACCTGGTAAACAGACACCACGACTTGAGTGTAACTCCACCCACACTACCAAAAGTGTGATGACGTTGTATTGCCGGCGATCCGAATACAACCCTCAAGCTAGTTAGTTGACTATACGCCGACGAAGGCAGATGTTATACCTTTTGCATCATGTGGACTACCAGATTTATAAGAAAATGATAAATAGACGATAATCGCGTGGAAAACAACAAATATGACTGGCTTGCGAGAAACGGACAAGAAAACGACAAAAGAACAAAAAACAAAAATGGGTAGACTAGTCGTTCAGCCATTTCTGTAACCATTTCTGTAACCACCGAGGTAAGTAGCAACCGTCACGTCGACCGAGCGTGCCCAGTAACCGTCATCTCTATTAACCGTAACCAATAATTGTCACCTCGACCGATCGAAGCCAGTAGCCAACGGAAACGAACGCATAAACGTCGCCTACCTTGACGTACCTGGTACTTGATTTCCACCCAAATTCCAAGTACCTTTACTAAAATGTTCGCGGTTTTAAAACTTCTGTTGGGTTGCAAAACATGTAAACATAGTATTGAAATTGAGGAACATCACATATTACCCCAAGGCCAACCAACTCATGAAGAAAATAGGCTACAGAAATAAAAAAAAATAGGCTACAGAAATAAAAAAAATGGTAGGAAAACGTTATTTCTAAACATTTTTTCGCTGATTGTTCGTAGGTTGGGTTGGCCTTAGATCGTGACATTTGACGGCTTCAATACTATTCTTGATACACTTTTCCACTCAACTCCTACCCCCGCTCCTACCCAACCAAACTTGGTGCCTCGCAAACACGCCACTGATTTCACCGAAACGTGGGCGCGACTCTAAAAGGGTGAACAGGCGCGCCTAACAAAGCCGTCGCTTCGACCAACCGTAACCAGTAACCGTCATCGCGGCCAACCGTAGCTAGAAAAGAGCGAAGAACAAACTCAAACTTGAAAAACCACCCACCTTGATGTACTTGCGGACGTTGTCCTCCATCTTGGCCGTCTCTAGGCAAACGTCCCGAACGACGGCCTCGGTGTCTTCCCTGTAGACAAAAAATCAAATACAGGAAGCACGCCGCCAAACGTCGAACCAACCTCGGGGTAAGAACAAACCAACCAGAAGCAAAGAAGCCAACAAACATGAAACGACAAATCGAATACATAAAAACAGACATTAAACATCCAACGACACACTACGCAAAAAGACCAAGGCAGCAAAATCAACAGCTTGACAACAAACGAAACCAAACCAAAGCAAAAATACCGCGAGCATGACACCATAAACTACCGGACTTGAAGCCGACACTAAACACGAACGACAAGACAACGACACAACGAGAAATACGAGCAACACATCAAAACCATGCACCACCGCAAGAAACACCAGCAATATATATCGGAAATATATTTCTAGTCAGAAAAGCTTGTCCCCAAAAGCGCACCTCCTACCGCCGGATGAGTGACATCATCATCATCATCATACTCACCGTCCGTGGCGCTCGGTGGCGGCAACGAAGGCGCGGAAGTCCTTCCTGTTCCAGTCTCCGAACGCCGCATCGATCAGCTTCTTCTTCTGCTCCTGCTCCTTGCTCGACAGCTCCAGCTGAGGGCAAACAACAGTTACCACAAGCAACACCAACCGAACCAAAAAAGGTAAGTCGCGCAAGATAAACACCCGGCATACCACACATACCCCGAATATTGAAAGGAAAAAATATCAAAACTATCAGGGTATGAAGAATTACATGTCCCCGTAGGCCTCATCTACATCTACGAGCTTCTTCTGGTCCTGCTCCTTGCTGGACACTCGATAGCTCGAGCTGGGCCAAACAACCAAAACCACAACGCAACACCAGCCAAGGTACTGCAGGTTAGTCGCGCAAGACAAGCATACCCAAAGAAGCATACCCAAAGTTCGTGTAAAGCTACTCGTAGGGGGGTAAAACGCATACACATTTCTCCCCCGAAAGCCGCATCTACATCGACGACGTTTCTTCTTCTGGTCCTGCTCCTTGCTTGACAGCTCCAGCTGGGGCCCAACCACAACACCAACCAAAACCAAAACAGATTATCGTATTGATCACACCCACCCGAGCAATGCAGGTTAGTCGCGCAAGGAACAAAAACCAACGTATATATGATATCAAGTACCTTGCAGGGAGCTAATACATAGATTCTTATTTAATAAAAAATATTTTAAGGACGTCAGCCGTGATTTCGACTTATTGTTCGGGGAGGACAAAGGAAGCGGCATCGGCCATCTTCTTCTGATTCCTGCTCTTTGCTCGACAGCTGCAGCTACGCCAAACAACCAGAGCAACAACACCAACCACACAAATACAGGGTAGTCGCGCCAGACACAAAACACACAGAGAGAAAACAACCAAATCAAGATGGGGCAGGCCTCTCTTTGCACCGGGCACACGGCGCGACAGCAGCCTAAGAGATTGGGACCCGTGTTTTTATTGCCCCGCCTTTTGCACGAAGCATGCCTTGGTACTGCATTTCGGCTCGAGTTTTGCGCGAAACGCATTATAGATGCCTTTTTATTTTTTGGCTGTACCCTATGCACGAAAGATACTAAATCCTACTTACGTACTAAAAATAGTGTGGGACACACCTTGCTCATATACGAATTCGAGACTGGTAAATAAGAGTTTCTTAGCCCCTTAACCCCTTTAGAGCCCCAAAATCGCTCCGTATACTAGCTTCGAGTAAAATTGTAAAAAAAAAGCGTTTCCAGTTGTAAAAGCGTTAAGGACGGCAACCGCGAATTTCGGGGGGGAAACCTACGGTCTCATTTTGGTTAGTTTGGTCTGGTGTGAACCGCTTTATCTCTGACCTGGTGGGCCGTTTTCTCCAACTCGGCGGCTTGGTCCTCCTCGTCCCCCGCAGCGTCCATCCTCTTGCACCGATTGCGAAGCTCCTGCGAAGGCGATGCGCAAACAGACGAGCATACATGTAAACTATGATACAAAACGCTTATAAAAAAAATTCAAATGCGTGCATACAAGCACGCACAAACGTGCATGCAACGCACATACAGACGTTCACACAAACACGTACATAATGTTCATACAAATGCTTTACAAACGATCATACAAACGCGCATACAAAAATTACAAGTGCGTGCATACAAGCACGCACAAACGTGCATGCAACGCACATACAGACGTTCACACAAACACGTACATAATGTTCATACAAATGCTTTTCAAACGATTATATTAACGCGCATACAAACACTCGCACAAACAAGTAATGCGGATACCAATGCCCATACAAATTCGCACACAAATGCTACTGCAAATGCTCATACAAACGCGCATGCAAATATATGCGTATAAACGCGTGTAAGACGCTCACACAAACGCGCATGCAACCAACCATGCAAACATGAAACGCTCATACATACGCTAATACAAACACGCATACGAACGCATATATGATACAAACTACCGAGGACCAACGCCCGAATGGGTAGGGTGGACCGTAACTGGACAAAGTCCGGCGGAAGGCCATCTCCCATGGCCAGGGGTTTTGTTAGTGGGTGAGCTTGCGCAAGTCCCACACTACCCGGAAAGATGACATTCCGGGTGGCTATCTCCACCGAAACTGACCCTCAGGGGACAGGCCGGGTCCACATACACACGCATCCGTATACAACGGCAGCTTGCGCTGCCGGGGTTGTAACGAAGACCACTGATAGGGACAGCTTACGCTATACCTACAATGGGACCCGAAGGGTGCGCCAGCTAGCGTTGGGCTGTGAAAGCAACTGAGTTAAATCGACACACGACGCGTATGAAAATACGTGGAAGTGTGGTGAGCTAAAGCTTTATTTTTCCCCATCCGCCGGAGGATGAAAAAAAAAAAAAAAAAGATACAAACACGCCATTTCAAACGCGTAAGCAACCGCGCACATACACACGCATATAAATACGTCACGCAAACACGCATACATACGGTGCTTCCAACATATAAACAAATGCGTTTACAAACGCTCGTATAAATTTAACTCGCCCGTTGTATTTGCAAAATTACCTTATGACAAGTGGCTGCTGATGTTTACCCTGACGATATCCATAGGACAAACGAGCGGCAGGTGTATCGTGCAGCTTGCAGAGATGAGTATCGACCCTAAATTTTTTCGAACTCAAAGCTGACGCGTTTGAAAGTTATTTTAAAAATACGCATACTAACTATACACTCATACCACCAGTCACAATATTGCGCTTACAACTGCATACACATGTAAATACACACATGAATAATACAAACACGCACACACACGCTCATAGACTTACTTAGTTTTGTCTTTCTCAGGGATTGCCCATCCCTGGCCTCTCAGAGCTCCAACTTCCATATTACTTGCGGAACCTTTCCAGCTTTTCTTTGCTTTCCAGCTTCGTTCGATATACGAAACGCCAATAGTACATACCGGCACTACTACACCAGGTTTGTACGTACCATCAGATACTACGCTGTTGGATCACATGCACGCCCAGCTCAG
This sequence comes from Undaria pinnatifida, assembly GCA_012845835.1. Classification (NCBI taxonomy): domain Eukaryota; class Phaeophyceae; order Laminariales; family Alariaceae; genus Undaria; species Undaria pinnatifida. The sequence goes on from JABAKD010000019.1 coordinate 12,732,293, forward strand.
ATCAATCCGGCTATATATGGCCCAGCAGCGCAGCGTAGCGCCGTGCGGAGCCGTGCGGAGCCATGCGGTGCGGTGCCGTGCCCTTCGCTGCGGTGCTGTGTCGCTGCGCTGTGTGCTTTCTTTCGAACATAGAGCAGTACCGTGTATAATGCGTGTGTTGTTGTGTACGGAGTACTACTTTTCCTACTTTTTTTTTTTTCCATTAGACTATTTATTTGATCTTGCACGGCCCCCTGTTTTTTCCCCCACGCAAATTACCCCCGTGCTGCCGATCAGAACGTAACACCGGTAACAAGAGCACACAGCACAGCTGAGCACAGCAGGGCAATTTGCTCTGCACAAGCAGCTCTTGGCATTATCAAATCGCTGTTCGCACCAAATCGTGGGCCTCTTCTTTCTGCCCCCTTTACATAGTCTATGTTTCTAGTTGCATTCTTCCTTGCCTTGCGCGAGCGTAGCGAGCGGCGTCAGCCGCCCGCGGAGCGGAGCCCTTGTACAAACATACAATTTGCATAAAAGAATGCATACAGACGTTCGTACAGACATGCATACAACCAAAACACAAAAACGCGGATACAAACGTTCAGACAACCACGCACACAAACACCATACAGAATCTCTCACGAAACGCGCATACAACGCGCATACAACGTCGTGCGTGCAAAACACGCCTACAAAACATCTAGAGAACCATACCTTGATCTCGGCGATGATGGCGTTCTTGCGGTCGGCGTAATCGTGCTCCTTGGTCTGGAGGGCCTCCAGGGCATCTCTGTCGTAAAACTGGAAGTCGTGCATCGTGATACCCTGCAGAAACATCACAGAAAAGGGAACACCGCGCAAAAAGGCGTGTTAAGGGGAAAACATAAAACTGACGTTTCAAGGGAAAACAAAAAGATGGCGTTATCAATAAAAGGAAAAAAAAAAAAAACGGCGACATGGTGTAACACGACCAAAAAAGCAACAAGCGTGTTAGGGATTGACCAAAAACATCCTCCCGAAAGTTTTCGCTTCAGCAAAAGGGAAGGAAGAAGGTCTCCCACCCTTTCCTCACGGTGTCGATTGGAAAAAAAAAAAAAGGCAGAAATGTGGGTGCAGTTCTAACCGGGTTGCCACTCCTTGGGGAAAAGCCAGACTGCCGTGTTTTTTAATCTTGTAAAAATTGAAAAACGTCAGCTGTGAGTACAAACGACTTGAATGGTTGAGCCTCAACTTTGCAAGCTGCGTGGTACATCTATGTCTCGCTAATATACAGTAGTTGCACAAAATGCACGGAAGGTCGTTCGCGCGTGTTATATACCGGGTATTTGATCCTCATGAAAGATGTAGGTCGGTGAAGTAAAAAAAATGAAAAAAAAATTCTAAAAACGTCTGCTGCGAGTTCGATAAATTTAGGATCGATGCTCATCTTTGCAAGCTGCGTGATACACCGGCCGCTCGTTTGTCCTGCGGATGCTGTGAGGGTGAACATCAACAGCAAATTGTAATAACGTTACGCGTAGCTACCACTAGTACGACATGTTATTATACTTCATCCCAAAGTAGTAAGCTGTTATGCTTCGTCAGTATTAACAGTAATGTCTTAAAATACACACATGTCTTAAATACACACAGCGGTAGTAAAACATCATCATAGACAGGCTACCGCATTACCTGGTGCCAGGTATAGTATACGATACAAGCTCCTTCTTCGGCATGTGGTTAGCTCGAAATCCCGGGAGACGTCGCAACTCGAAAATGAGGGAAAGCTCTTCAAAACCAAACAAAAATAGGAAAAAAAAAAGTGTCTGCCGCGCGAGTAAAACGGCACGTAACACCAAAGGAGTTTATAGCTAAGTCTACATGTTGTTATACCTGCCGGCGCTTTCACGACCGAGCGTAGAAGCAACTCGGCCGAGCGGCTTTGTGCCGCGCTCAAAAAACGGCTTACAACAAATGGTTGTTGACGCAGCGTAACAACAACAGCAACAACGGCTGCGGTGTTGATCGTGAAACCGAAAAAGCACACGAGATGTAAGATCGCAAATTATTAGGACAGTCACTCGCGCGAGCCTAAAGCGTGACTCCCCCGTGAGAAGATAAGGTCAGCAAAAGGTTTTATGTAATACACGGAATAAACCTACAGAGCCCCCAAATGTTGGAGGTGTCTCTATTAGAAGTAGGAACCGTGCTCCGTCTCGAGAGGGATGCGTGGTCAATGTCCAAAATTACTAAGGCAAGCAACACATGAGTACGCCCCCCCCGCCCCCGTGCAGGCGTCTCTATTCGGAGTGGGAACGGTGTTCCGTCTCGAAAGGGATGCGTGGTCAACGTCAAAATTACTACTAAGGCAAGCAACAAACGAGTACACCCCGCCCCCGTGCCAAAGCATGCGCCGGGAGTTCAAACGGGAAAAAAATCGAAAACAAACGACGATTATGGCATCGGCCACACCGAGCAGCTCGGGCTTCTGGTGGAGGGGAGGGGTCCGAGGTTCAGCGAAAGGAGCGGTACGGCAAGCGCGCGGCATGGGGATACTTGCACCGCTGCGAGTTCTTCCGAGGCGGATGATAATAACCTAGTACCTTGGGATGAAGCACGTACAGTAGCTACGGTTATTATTGATGAAACTTCGTTGATGTCCACCCCAGTAACATCCACAGGAGTCCTCTATATTGAAAGGATGATACACCTGTAAGCACGAGCGGCCGGTGTATATCACGCAGCTTGCAAAAACGAATATACCCTAAAATGATCGAGCTCACATCTGACGTCTTTATGATAATTTTCATGAAGCATCGCAATCGTCGTTTCTTCGTAGCTATATGTGGGTCTGAGGGCTATAAAAGGCAGGCTGCGCAGGAGCTCCCTTCCTCCCCTTCCTGCTACCCTATTTCGTTCACCTTGCGCTTGCGGACGCCAGGCATGTTCTTGTCCTGCATTCTTGCGCGGTAGTACTCGTTCACGTCGTAGTTGCTCTTGCGCTGCCTGGTGGGCAGGTTGATGAACGCTCCCGTTCCTGCACAACACCGATTGAAACACCATCATCATTAATGTCGTCAACATCACAATATCACCAGGATCTTCCACCAACATCGGTGTCAACATCACCATCTCACCAACATCTTCATCAGCAGCACCAACATCAATTCATCACCAGTAGCACCAATGCCATCATCAACATTGCACCAATACCATCGTCAACTGCGCCCGTACTTTCGCCATACCGCTGCCAACGCCTTCATTAACATCACTACCTACCAACAGCACGAACAACATCATCAACCATAGTCGCGTGTTACGATAGAGGTGCACCAACCATTGTTGTTTTTCTGAGGTTTCTCAGTTTCGGACCTTGAAGATATCTCCCTAAAACTCATTGGGAGAAAAGTAAACTGCTATATACCGGGTAAAAAATTCCATGGCCTCGGTACACCACGAGAATCATGCAAAAAAATGGCACATTTCCGATGATTTTGGGTTAAGGAGTGTCTTAAGTCATGCAGAAAACATTTCGGACGAAAAGCGCTACTTCTATCGTAGCACGCGTCGGTTTTCGTTCATTACCAACGCCATCACCACCGCCGCCAGCAACACCATCACCACTGCCATAGCCACCACCAACAACCAACACCATCACCACCACAAAAATCAGTACAACAGCACCAGCACCGTCACCAACGTCCTCACCGTCACCAACATTACCAACACCACCAACACCGTCACTAACGTCCTCACTGTCACCGACATTACCAACACCACCAATACGGTCACCAACATCTTCACCAAAAAACACCAATATCATCCTCATAGTACTACAATCGCCAACGACCGCACCAACACCATCAACCGAAACAGCACCAACGTCATCAACACCATCCCCAACACCAACACCGCCACCACTACGCCATAATCACCACCACAAGCACCAAAAACGCGTCACCGGTACGAACAAATACGATCACCGACACCAAAATCAATACAACAGAACCAAAACCGCCGCCAACATAATACACTGTACAAGGGCTCCGCATGGTTAGGACAGGGCAGCACTTTGACTTGTTCAATTCAACATTCGATAGAGAGTGAAAACCGTTACCACACAACACATAGTCTACGCGTGTAGAACGTAAAGTAATGCCAAGAGATTGATATAGACTAACAGTGGACTACTTACTACTTCTGTCGCTTCCTCCGTTTCTCCGTTTCTTGCGTGAATCCGATTCCGAGCTTCATCATATATGTATATTTCGATCGGGTCAGAATTTGTCCCCCTCAGAAACGGGTTTTATAGTTTCCGCGCACAGACTGCCTAACATCACCCTGTTGACCCTGATAGCTGCACTGAAGTTGTGAGGGGAGTCGCCGACCTATATCCTTAATGAGGACACACAACCCGTAATACGCGTGATCGGAGTATCACACACAGCTTGCAAAGATGGGTTTCGACAAAATCTTCGATCTCACAGCTGGAGTGTATTTTCCTTTTTTACAATATATTTCGATCGGATAAATCCGAGCTCTTTTCTAGGCGTGGGATACGTTGTCGCTGCCTTCGTCGTTCAATTCCGCGAATGCTATTATAATAATGCTGCTAGTTGTTGCTGTAGACCACTCTCGTCTGGTCGATGGAATATTAGTAGTACGCAACAAAGAATTTCAGGCTCGATCGAGTTTTAGACAAAACTAAAAACGTAATATTCCTGGTATGGCCTTTTTGTCTGATTGCTGGTCGCTCATTGGCCGGAGATCGTACATGAATTAACCGTCATCTGGGGGCGGTAGGGTCCATTCCCAGAATCATAAACCATTCACATATATACAACCCCGACAACCCGGGAACGAACACCGATTTATCTCCAGGATTGATACCTCCCCGCACAGTGTGGAAATCCCCAATGCCGCCGACCGGCCGATCTGTAATTGGCTGGGGTTCGTAAATTATAGAGCCAGCTCCACCCGGGGACGGTAGGGTCCCATCCCCGGTCCAGGGTTCATTCTATATATCTAAAAATTAGACAAACGGGGGAAGAAAATCGAGTTCTCTCGGGTCGACACCACCCCCCACGGTGTGGAAACCCCAGTTTCATTGGCTAGAATCGCTGATTGGTTCGGGCTCCACAGCGGCCCCCCATCCTAGTAGGAGGATGATAGAGGCTCACCAACCGATGGGAGTTCCGTCGCACACGGGGCAGATAGGGCCCCATCCCCGGTTTAAAACCCTTCGAATCTCTACGGCCCCAGTAACGCGGGAACTAACGATGATCTCCCGGGTCGATATACCTCCCCGCACGGCCTGTCAACCCCGACTCCATTGGCTTACTTCTCATGGTTGGCTGGTAGGCTTTGACCCAATAAGCTCACAATTATTTCGACCGAGTCGGGTTTTCTCGTATACTTCTCGCACACGGCAAACGTTTGCAATGCGAGCGCGGTTCCATCAGATATTTGCATGATAGGTCGCACAAAAAAAGCGATTTTGAGCCTATATCAGGTTGGCGTGCCGAGCAAGCACGCTCAAAATGAGGATGAGAAACACTTGAACAGCAACAACAGCACCAAACGCAATATAATTGGACGAATTAGAGCCATGTGTATGCAGGATTCAGCCCCCCCCGGTTATAAGCACAATTAATTTGAAACAAAAATAAATGGGGTGTTCGAAGAAAAACGACAAATAATATGTGGAACTAAGACTGGCACGACTCGAGCATAATAACCAACCGTGGAAAAAGTCTGAAATTAGGCGAAAACAGTGCGCATTTGACTCACTGGCATAATGCTCGAATAATAATGGAATACGTGCTGTGCCGGAATAATCACCTCTTTGTCGCTTATGCGGCACCAAAAAAAAACGCTGAAAATTCCGATTTCATTCGCTTATCGGGTCAGAAACCCAAGTTTGCTAGTATTTTCGCGGGTTTTCTTGCATACTACTCTCGTAGGGCAAAAAAAACCATGCCGCTGCAATTCGTATCAAACGATCGACCTCGGGATGAAACTATGCAGTTGGTGCCCAGAGCGTCACGATGAGGCCACTCGGGATCATAAAAAGAGCGGTCAAATCGCCATGTCCCCGCATACTAACAGCCATATATATTGCCCCCAACAGATAAGAGCAATGAGCGCCTGCTTCGGCTTGGGACACAGGGTGATCTTGAATCGGAATATAATACCCCTTTCCTTTCTTCTTTGTCTTTTCTTCTCTTTTCTTTTTTCCAATTGACTTGCGTCTGACGTGCGTATGCGTAGTGATACTTACCACGAGATATTTGTGCAGAGGATCTGTATTTTTTATGATACTGCTATATCGTTAATTGCTGTGGCGCACAGGAGATATTGTCAAGAAGATTCCTATTACTCTGTATCATCGGTTAATTCCTGGCGAACGAGATGCCTTTTCAAAAAGATCCTTATATTTTATTATACTATCATAAATTAATTGCTGGCGCACACGATGTATTGACCAACAACAACAGCAACAACAACGACAACAACAACAACAACAGTCACTAGCCAGCGTAGTTCTTGCAACCACACGACAAAGCGTTCGAAACACTACTACCTTGATAATCACACCTACCTTTAGAAGTGCATCCACGTTTCGTTTGTGGGTATAAATACACATGGAATTAGTGTGGGATATTTATTGTGTGGTCCGGAAAGATGGACGGTCGATCTTGGACCAATATATACGGAACGACTCTTCGGAGCGGCGATGAAAAAGACTGACAAAACATTGTTTCTCGTACTGCGATTTTCAAGAGCGACTCCGTTCGTTGTGTTTGTTTTCTTTTTGTTTTTTATGGTCTGGCCTGTTTTGTTGTGTTCTCGTACCCGGTACGCTGCTAGCATTTCACTTGCTTTATACCTTGATTAATTGCGATTATTTGATTTACTCTGCGTCACAGTCTGTGACCACATAATTATAAGTTGTATCTCTCTAGGATGAAGAATCAGCGCGGACACTGGGTGTAATGATGTTGTTGGGTAGTGAACGGCCCCCCTCGAAGACAACGAACGCTCGAACAAAGGTATTTACCCTTGAAATCCGATTTCGAAAAGCAACGACACAACAGTCAGTCGTACGTTGTGCACAATACGCCAAACGCTTCGAGGTGTGACCATGAAAAAAGTGTGGTGGGGACGAAATAAGAAGCCAATTTGGAAATTATGCCAACTTGGAAGTGAATGTTTTCCCATACCTGTTGAGTTTTCTTTGTTCAAGCTCTGCATATGCCAAGATCCAAGAATAACTCGGGTGTATACCGAACAAAGTACAAAAAATTGCGCACTTCTCGCTTGTCTCGCTCAGCCCACGTACCCGATCCCGGCCAGGTGCGGAACGGATACGGCAAGGCGAGGGGCGTTTGAGACGCCCCCCGAAGACGGCGCTCGAACGAAGCGATTCGACCGAGAATTCCAGTTCCGAGAATCGCATACTGAGGTCGAGACGAAAAAAACTCCTGCCCGAATCCACCCAAAAAGAATGATCATATAAACATTTATATAGTCTCGACATCAATGCCATCATCACCATCATCACCACTATAATCAGTATCATCAACAGCACAAAAATCGTCCCCAACACCAATATCACCGCCACCATCACCAATATCGCCGCCAACAGCACCAATTCGACTATCGCACCCGGAAAACCATCAACAATTCACCGCACTCAATCCCAACGCCTCAAGCCATCAGCGTACTTACCGTTAGCAGCCCCCCCCTCACGGTGGTCCGAGCCTTCGAACAAAAACGTGCTGATGCCGTCCTCTTCGTCGATCTTGAACGTCAGCAGATTGTGCTGCAAGAACAAAGAGGCATGATTGCCCGGGGGGGGAGTTACGAGTGCATTTCACAAGAGCCTCGACAAGCGCCCCTTGGTCTTCAAACTACGGGTTGATCGGTCGATATTCCCTCGGTGTTAGTGGCTGCCTGTGGCCGACGACGTGGGCTCAGGGTGCTTGGTGGGCACTACCGGCGGCTTATCTAGGGTCAGCATGGAGGGCTTAGCCCCCGTGACAAATTCGGTGGTGGTGGTTGCTTTCCTGTTCCTATCTGCCATCATTCTGCAGGGGGACAACAACACCACGAACAAGAACAAGAAAAATAACAAAACCAAAACCTGCGCACCAGCACCAGCACCAGCACCAGCAACACCAGCAACAACCAGCAACAACAACAACACGACGACAACAACAACAGGCGTACCACTACCAACCGCAAGCCAAACCTGCATGTCCATCTGCATCAAGACAAAAAGCACGAACACAAACAAGAACAAGAACAAGAACGATTCAAGAGCAAGAACATAAACGAGAACAAGATCGTCGACAGACTACACATACCGACCGTCAGCCAAACTAACTTGGACGTCCTTGGATCAAACCAAGGCCAACAACAAGCACAAGGACAAGGACAAGCCCACAAGCAAAAGCAAGAACGACAAACCTGAATGCCTTTTGGACCCCGCCTTCTGGATTCTGGCGTTATTCTGTTTCGTTTTATTTCCCTTGCGGAGAAGACTAACACCAAGACAGAGGCCAAATACAAGAAAAACCGAGACACCAACAAAAAACGAAAAAAAAAACCAACAAACCTGCATGTCCTTCTGGATCCTGGCGTTAGTCTCCTCCGTCTTCTCCTCTCCCTTGCGGAGGAGCTCGTCGATGCTTTCATCGGTCAAGCCCTGACTGTCGTCCATGCGCAGAATCTCATCGGCTCCGAACTTGACCATCGCCATCAGCTCGCGCTGAGGTGGGGGTGGGGGGGTGGGGGGGGGTGAGGGGGGGCGACAAAGGTTGGTTTGCTTGATGGTTGATTGGCTTAGGTAGGTTGGTGTATTGGTTGATAGATAGATTGATTGTTAGCTTGCTTGATTGGTTGAGGGGAGTGTACTTAGTTTGTGCATGGCCGTAGTCGTGTGACCATAGACCCTCGCATCCCTACTATGCTGGGACGGAGCACGTCGGGTTTTCAACAACCAGGCAGTTTTATTGGTTGGGGGGGGTTGGTTTGGTTGATTGACTTCGGCTGTTGTCCATGCGAACGACTTCACCCGCTCAGGAGTTGACCATTGCCATCAGCTCGCGCTGAGGTCACGACAGCGACAACGCTTAGCGAATGTTGGTTGGTTGGTTGATTGATGGATTTATTGACTGATTGCTTGGTTGATTGATCGGTTGATTGGTTGATTGATTGATTGCTTTTGGTTGGTTAATTGAGTGCTTGGTTGACTGGCTGGTTCGCTTTGGTGATTGGCTGGTTGGCTTTGGTTGTTTGGTCGCTTTTTGTAGGTTGGTAAATTGTTTGCTTGACTGGTTGAACGGTTTTGGCCGTCATCTGCGGGCAGGATCTTATCCGCTCCGCGCAGAGGTCACGACGGCGACAGTGCTTGATTTCGGTTGATTGCTTGGTTGGGTAATTGATTGTTTTGGATTCGTTAGACTTAACTGGTCGATTGGTTGGATTTGGTTGGTGTATTTCGGTTGATTGCCTGTTTTTGGTTGGATCTTAACCGCTCCGAAATTCAGCGTCTCCTCGAGCTTGCGTTGGGGTGGGGAGGGGGCAGCGACAACGACAATGGTTGCAGAGCCGCCAAACTGCCCTTCGCGAGCATTGACAAGGCACAATGATCACGGACCGATTGAGAGGACAGATATGCATTGCCCATCGTCAGGTCTGTGTCGCCACCACCATCAATACCATCATTTAAGAGCCATCTCTCCACCTCCTCGAACATCGTGCTGCTCTTCTACAGTACAAACACTGCTTCATATCTACACAAAAGCAGGAGCACGAAGGCCATCACAAACATACAGTAAAAACATCAATAACAACAACCCAGCGCACCAGGGATAAACAGAAGAGCCTCAAAACGAAACGAGCGGTAGTTTAATATATCGGTTTTATTATTAGGTTTTGCTCTTTCTGCTTCTCGGCGAAGGTGTCTCTCACTCGTATTTTTTGTTGACTCTGCTGTACAGCACTCGTACGGGTACGCATCACACAAGCTCATGCAAAACTGAAAGCCGCACATTTTACTGTACAGGACTCACGTCTGCATGTGTTTTAGTTTTCTCCTTTGTTTTGCAATAGCTTTTTTTCGGGCACGCATCATACGTAGGCTCACAAAACTGAATGTGTACCACATTTCGGCGTAGCACCGAAAAGGGCACCAGGTACAGTATCCAATTGAGGGGGGCACATTCAAAGTACAGCAGATACCTTCTTACGCTTTACCTGGCATTTTCGAGAATATAACTCCATGGCCAGCGAAATAGAGCACCACGAGTAGTTTTTGCGATCACTACACCCATGCAGCTTACCTTGTCCAAAGAGGCGTTCTTCTCTGCCAGGCGGCCCTGCTGGATCACGGCGGCGTCGAGGAAGAGTTTTCGGTCGGCTCTTTCCACGATCTTCTCCTCCACCGTGCCCTCCGTGATGAACCGGAACACCTTCACCGGCTTGGTCTGCCCGATGCGGTGGGCTCGGTCCATGGCTTGAAGGTCCACCTGACAAAGATGCCAAAGAGTGCCGCCGTGTGTCAACATAATACCCGTAGCTGCACCAACAACGTCAATGGTACTCGTCATCGTCATAATTGTCATCACCGCCATCATTAACAGTATCGTTACCTCGTGTGTCATTGTATTGTCACTGCCGTTACCATGACATTGATCATAATCGTCACACCTATCACCAACATCGTCATTATCATCATAACCACCACCACCACACCACCATCATCATCATCATCATCATCATCATCGTGACGATCATCATCATCTTCATCTTCATTATCATCATCATCACCACCACTATCATCTTCATCATCATCATCATCACCATCACCATCATCACAATCAATATGAACGTCGTTATCATCATCACCATCGTCATCGCAACCGTTACGGATAATATTGATAATCATCATCATCATTATCACCATCATTATCACCATCATCATAATCAAGATGGACGTCGTCATCGCCGTCGTCATCGTGACAATTACGGACAGTCGTCACCAATATCGACCCCTCCCTCCCTCCCTCCCTCCCGCCTCCGTGATCCTCCCACCTGAGGGTTCCAGTCTGAGTCGTATAGGACCACGACGTCTGCGGTGGCGAGGTTGATACCGAGCCCCCCCGCGCGCGTGGAGAGCAAGAAGATAAACTTCGACGACCCGGGCTCGTTGAACGCGTCCATCTGGCACAACAATCAAACGTTTAGAGTTTAAATACTGTACGATTGCACTGTTGTACGGAAACACCAATAACATGTTCAAGTTTCCCATTTGTGTTTCACAGCATTAGAAAAAAAAGAGTTCAATCACTCATTGGTCGTACTCACAGCGAACGTTTTTTTTTCTTCAAAAAACGTCATTCCTTGTATACATCTCGGCGACGGGGCTTTGACATCGCGTTAATCTTCCTACTATGATATGATACTACGAAAAATGTCCCACACCGATTTCAAGTAGCTTGTCCCTCCATAAACGTGGGGTGGTTATGAAGGGGAAAACGTGCGTACAGTGGGTGTCAAAACAACGTGTCGGGTGAGTTATAGAGCTAGCGCTTCAATCAAGAATCCTCCGAAAAAATAAGTGCATCCCTACTCGCAGCACGCATCTGCTGTCTATCGTCACTGTCCGCATGTTCGTGAGTATCGTAAATACCTGCGAGTCTCTTGATTCTCCATCAGTGCTTCCGTCAATGCGGCAGTAGTCGTAGCCCTGGAGGTGCATGTAGTCCTGACAACACCAAGGACACAAAATGAAGAAGAAAAAAAAGCGAAAATAAACGAGACGAAAAGGTCGTCACAAGAAATATTAAAGCGGGGGAAATGACAAAAAAAACCACCTACCATACATATGATAGAGCAGTATAGTGGAAACTACTGTACAGTAATAAATGTATAAAATAGATATGATGTTAGATCTAGCTCAAGATTCCCCACCCAAAGTAGAAATACCAACACTAACCCCTAGTCTAAAGTGGAGAAAAACAAAACATATACTAGGTATATGTATTAAAAAAAAAAAATAGGACCTCCCCAATAAAGAACTCACCCATAGAGTATATTACAAGTACCAACAACGCAGCTTGCAAAGATGAGTATTGACCCGAAACTCGTCGAACTCACGGATGGCGTCCTTAAAATATTTTTGCATAAAATAATACCAGGTATGTCAATCGTGAGCTCGATCGATTGATCGCCGATCACCAGCTTAATACGGAGCAGATATTGAAAAAAGAAGAAAGCATGATACAAGACCTTCGGCACCAATGCATGAAAAAAAAACCATAAGAAACGTGTACAATTGTAATATAATTTCGAACGAAAGTTGCATGGTACGGGTTAGTGCGGTACCATATATGGTAGTACACTATGTGGGATATGAAACTGTATACGTAGCTCGGTACGATACGGTACAGTAGTGCACGGTGCGTATTACCTGGTACAGCATAACGCGGGGCAGTTACTCACCTCCAGGATATCGAGCAGTCTCGTCATCTGGCAGAAGAGAAGAACCCTACTGCCCTGCATCCGGAGCTTTGGCAAGAGCTTTTGTATGGTAGTACACTATGTGGGATATGAAACTGTATAGCTCGGTACGATATGGTACAGTAGTGCACGGTACGTATTACCTGGTACAGCATAACGCGGGGCAGTTACTCACCTCCAGGATATCGAGCAGTCTCGTCATCTGGCAGAAGAGAAGAACCCTACTGCCCTGCATCCGGAGCTTTGGCAAGAGCTTTTGCAGGAGCACCATCTGAGCAACAGCATACACGGACAAGAGACGGGACATGCCGCGAAAAACAACAACAAACCCGTCAAGTAAACGTGCGTACAAACGACTACAGGCTGAGCTAAACGTCCAACGTTATTCCAACGTCCAAACTTCACGCCGGTTTCGGAAGAATTAGATCCTGAATTTTTGCACACACGTTCTACTTTCCCCTACCAAACCGTTACCGAAGACTTTTTTTGGAGAGGACAGAGATTTCGTAAAATTAATCTATTCTTAGAGTGTTTGGGCCTCCTTAGACCTCAATTTTTCGGTCAAAAACAACAAACAGTGCGTTAACGGTTCGGTAATGGCGAATAGAAGACGTTTACAAAGCCTCAGCGTGCATCTCTAAAACGGCGTGAACGTTTGAAGTTTTACGTAGAAAAAGCGCGAAATTTGCTACGCTTCTTTGTAATTACTTACTTTCAGTATTATTCAACTTTTTGGGGGGTCATATTTTACCTTTGAAATATGTCGATACAACTCTTGTCATTTTGTCGAATATTAGCACGAAAACTTGCACAGGCCTGCCTTTGGGGTATTGGGGTACCTAGAACCGGATCGTCCATTGAAACAAACAAACGATAAACACATTTTTTTCTTGAAAACGACCGACTACTGTTCTTGGCCATTTTCAAGGCCTGTGGTTGGTGCAGACACATTTTCGCCGCTAGCCCCTAGCCCTAGGCCCTTAATACCAAGTTGGCTATGTCACCTCTTCCGAATTTTACGAAGGTCACTATGATACCAAATACCAGGTATGCGACATTCGAGTAGGTATTGCACGCGACAAGCGTGAGGGAGAAAAAAAGGACAAATAGCTTACACCAGCTCGTTTAAGAGTCTCGGCGCTACAATAGAGCATGAGCAGCAAAGTGTGTCGCCGAAATGCCTTGGCAACACATTCCCCGCTTTCTGCTATCAAACACTGCAAATAATGACATCAAAACTATCAAAACCGAACCACTTAACACCAGCGAACACTATCGCAATCACAACCAACTCCACAAGCACTGGCACCAGCACCAGCACCAACATCAGCACCAGAATCAACACCAATCCCAATATCAACGATAACGCCAACAGCATACTCCTATGTTTCAGACGTCCCCTGTCCCCATAATGCACCTTTCCGGCATTTTCCCAGAGGTGTGGGCCGTTGATGAACGGCGGTCCGGGCTCGGCGCCGTCGAAGAGGTAAGGGTGGTTGCAAACCTGCACACAGACGAGCAAACATCACGCATGCCACATCAAACATGAACCGAACACATCATACATCGGAAGACGAAATATCAAACCATCAACACAGCGGGAACCCCGGTTTAAGAGCACTCCACGAAAAGCCGAAACAAGCGTTCAAACTACACATTGTTATTATCTGCTGTGGGCAATACATACTATTAATAGATCGCTGTTAGTGTATCTATCGTAGGCGGGACATGTTGATTTGGCCGCTCTTAAATATCTTTTTTTCTCATCTAGCGCGCTTTTACATGGGCGTACCTACTGCAAACATGAAGCATCAAGCATCAAACATTTACACGAAACATCGAAACATGGAACACCAAACTACTATTTTTTTGTACTGCAATAATATGTACCTGGTATATCGGTATGTATCAAACATCAAACACAGAGTAGATACATTTAATCACACTGTTAATACACATCAAACAGCAAACACGACACACCAAACAGCATCCATACATCGCCAAACAAGGATCTCAACACAGCGAAGATAGAGTATCAAGCACACACTAAACATCGAACATGGATTATCAAGTTTCACATTCTAACTAAATAATAAACACCAATACAAAAACCTAGAAAAGCAAACGTGAAACGTCGAATATCAATCAAACATCAAATGAAAAAACTCAAAACCTTAAACATGGAATATCAAATGAACACTACAGAAACATCAAGGCACCGAACATTGAACAGCAAACATCGAAATCTCCACTTGGAGGCATTCTATTAATAGCACTCATTACCGACGGACAACGCACTGACCAACGGACCAACCAACCGACCTTCCGGAGCTGCATGAGGATGTTGAGCAGGCGCATCTTGTCGGGCCCTCCCAGGGTGTTGAGGTTCCCCACATCCCTGTTGAGCAGATCCTTGTACCACTTCCTCTGCATGGGCGTCATGCCGATGTACAGCTTCACCTGGTCGACGGGAAAGAAAATATCAGATTGGGTAACGCCAGAGCGCGCGCGGGAAGGGGGGGGGGTTGAGTCGTGCAGCGGGTGGGTAGGGGATGGGTTGGGATAAATGGAGTATGAGAGGGGGGAAGATAGTGGGTGTGAGGGGGGGGAGAGGCAGTACAGGGAAAGGGAGGCGAGCGGGGGGGGGGGTCGCGCAGGGTTAGGGATGGGTGAGTAAAGGGAGGATGAGAGGGGGTGGGGGGGGGCAGAGGCAGGAGAATGAGCAAGAGAGACGGGGGCGTGGTTGGGGTAGATTATTGCTTACTTCTCCTAGGGGGTAGGCCCTTCTCCACGTTAGTTGATGGTTGCTTGATCGGGTTGCTTGACTAATTATTTCATTTGTTTACATCTGAATTTTTTACATAGTTGGGCAATTGGTTGATTGGTTAGTTGGATGAGAAATATTAATATTTTTGCCCTCTGACAATACAGCGTAGATGTCGTTCCGACGTAAATCGAATATCCTTCCGTCAAGCAGGAGTGTATCTTCTACATATGACTCTCTGATTGGTTCTACATGGTTGATTGACCACATGGTTGATTGGGTAAACAGTTGATTGGCTATTAGGTTGCTTACAAATTTCTCGGGGGGGGTTCTTCTCCACGTGACTCGGTTAGTTAAATGATTGGTTAGATGGTCGATTGCTTTCGTTGGTTGATTGGATAGTCAGTTGCTCACCTCTTTCTTGGGGGGAAGGTCCTTCTCGACATCGGCCTTGATGCGGCGGAGCATGAACGGCCGCAGGATGGTATGCAGCTTCTTGATCACGTTGTCGCGTGCACTCTTATCGGTTTCCAGGCTGCATGTTCAAACACAAATTCAATTTGAAGTTAAAGTTGAAGTTAATGATAAGTTAAAGTTAAAGTCAAAGTCAAAATCCGATTCAAAGACACTGTTGAAATTAAAGTTGAAGTTGAAGGTGCATTTGAAGTGTAACTCAACGTTGAAGTTCAATTTGAAGTTCGAATTTCACGTTTCTGTTCAAGTTGTCGCCAAAAATTACATGTGAAGCTAGGTGAAATTGAGTTGAGCTGAGGCTCAAATCCACGTCTAATTTGATGCAGAAGTTGGAGTCAACGTTAGAGTTGAAGCTGATGCGGACTGCATGACAAAGTTAATTAACGTCGCAAAGGGTAAGTAAGGTTGGTGTTCAATTTGACGTTCAAATCCCAGTTCCAGATAAAGATGTAGCTCAAAAATTAGATACAAAGCTGAGGTGAAATTGAGATCAAATTGAAGTTCAAGTTGACGTTGAGGTTGAAGTCCCAACTCAAGTTGAAGTTGACATTCCAGCTAACGTTCGAGTTGAAACTGTAGTCACCATTAGAGTTGAAGATAACATGGAATTAAGCACGGGAAATCAAGAAAAACTGAAGTTTGAGTTCAACTTGGAGATACACGTTACTTACAGCTGGATTGAGAGTTGAATTTGAACGCGAAAGGGAGACGGAAAAAAAAAACGAGTACGACAAAGAAGGAAACAAAGCCAGGATATATATCAAAGCAAAATTCACCAGTCAAATAAAATCAAACCAGAGTACGGCGCGAGTAACTTGCGCGTTACTCGAATCGAAGGGACTTTGGACTTACTTGAACCAGTGGTCGAAGGTGTCGGCGCTGCTGAAGACATCGGGCAGGAGGAAATTCAGGAGGGCCCAGAGCTCGTGCAGGTTGTTCTGAAAAAGCAGAAAAGAAAGAAAAACAACAAGAACATGACACAATAACAAGTATGAGAGCAAAACACGACACGTGAAAACAAGACGATACAAACAAGACACGCAAAAAAAAAAAAGATAACGAGAACGAGCACAAACATGAGAACAAAACCAGAAAAAGATTGAAACCGAACCGCAAAAAGAAGAGACGTACAAGAGCATACACACTGAGATCAAAACAAGAAACCCGAACCGCAAAAAAAAGACACGTACAAGGGCACACACGCACACACGAGACCAAAACAAGACCAAGCGGGATGACCTACGTAAGACATGCCGAGATTATATCATATATATATATCATCATTTTCTCGGGGATTCGGTCAGGAGCTTTTTTTCGTCTCGGCCTAAGTATGCGCTTCGCGGAACTGGAATTCTCGGTCAAATAGCTTCGTTCGAGCGCCGTCTTCGGGGGGCGGCTCAAACGCCCCTCGCCCTGCCGTATCCGTTCCGCACATCGACGTGAACGCGGATAGAAGCTGAGGGAGACAAGCGAGAAGGGAGTTTTTTTTTTGTATTTTGGGCGGTATACGCCCGAGCTATTCTTGGATCTTGGCGTATGTAGAGCTTGAACGAAAAAATAAGGGAGAACATTTTCAAATTGGCATCTACATTTTTTCCCGACGATGCTTTTTTCATGGCCACCTCCAAGCGCTTGCCCTGTCGGAGCTACAACTGCTGCTGTGTGTCGTTTCCTTTCGGCTCAGTGGGCATAGTGCTAGTCTATATAACCAACGAAGGATGTGTCGTGAGTACGATTCTCACCCAGATCATGTTTGGTATTCAGGAGCGTGCGCGCTGGAGACGTCATGAATGGTTATGATAGTTGTTAGCGTTCTCCAGAGTACTACTAACTGTAGTACGTGGAGAAGGGATAGCTCCGGAGATCGCTCTTACGAAGTCGGGGAGAATTAATGAACGAACTCGAAAACATACCAGGTATTTGGTTATTTTTTTTGCATAACCCACTCACTATGAGGGTTGCTGAGTCAAGTGACAGTGGGTAGTGCTATGTGTCGTGAGTTCGATTCTCACCGACTTCATATTTGTCTATTTCAAGCGTACGCGCTGACATTATGAATGGTTACTTTGGTAGTTTAACATGTATATGTAGTAGCACTACCCACTAAGCTACTGAGTCAAGTGATTCAAGTATAGCTCAGTGGGCAGTGCTGTCGCATTTCTCGGTCAAATTATTTTGTTCGAAGGCCGCCGTCCAAGCGAGAAGCGCGCACAATTTGTATTTTGAACGGTACTCTCCAGTTATTATTCGGATCTTGATGTGCGAAGAGGTTGATAAAATAAAACTGGCGAGACAATATTTCCAAATTGGCGTCATACTTTGTCCCAAAACAAATAATAATATTACTGTAAACAAATCCCCATGGTACTGCGGTAGGGATCATAGTAGTAGTGCATTTGCTTATTGAATTTCGGTAGGTACACGCACATACATGGATATAGACGTGGCAAGCTCAAGCATGACTAAACGAGGAGGAGGTAGTAGTGATTACGATTACTGCGCCAGGAAAAGCCACAGAGCAGCATTGCGAGTGGCTGCGTCCCCGGGGCCTCGAGGGTTGTATTATACAAGTTCCTCCTGTTGTTAAGCTGCGCTACGCGAAGGTGAGAAAGTATCCACGGAAGAAACCAGTGATGGGATGCACTCGTCCCCGTATCGCCTTGTTTGGTGTTTTTTTCCCCGAGAAGACTCTTTGGAGAAATGTGTGTGGACGGCGTGCTTTGTTGTTGCTGTGGTCCCTGACTCCGTTGCTGTGGTCGTTTGCCGGTCAAGTGCAAGCGATCGTGTTGGTACGTAACTGACAAATAAGTCTGTGATGCTTCGTTTTTGACGTGCTCCTTGCTGCTGATTGCTGATTGATCATCTCTTGTAGTGTTTTTTTTATTTGGCACACTTTTACTTTCCAGCTTCTGGACATACAAGCCGTGGTCACAGGTGTCGTCCTTCCCTTCCCCCCCCCGGTTGTTGCCTTCATTTTTTTTTGGCGCATAGGGTTTAGGATCCACTGGTTGTCGATTTTTGATCGAGTGTTGCTAACTCACGCTCTCGCGCTTTCCGCAAGTCGATTAGTGCACAAGACGAAAATTTATACGAGTACGCACCTGGGGGGATTCGAACTCACGAAGCTGACCTATAATATACCAGGCTCGAGGATATAACCCGATACGCCACCGGGGCAGTGAGTGATATACAGCCGGTCGCCCGGTGGTCTAGTGGGGTTACACTCGAATACTACTAGTAATACTAGCGTTGGTGCTTGAGTTAAATAGCCACCGTTGTGAGCTTTGTTGGCTTTATTTATTTGCAGATATAAATGGGGAAAAAGGATCAACTAACTGCTGAAATCGCCTAGCAGCGTGGGTAGGTACAAATCGACGCGAATCGACGAGGGAAGAAAATGCTGAATTCTTCTCGCGATAAAAATTAGGGCAGGTACCGTAGTGGGGACGGGGGAGGGAAGCCCGCTATATGACCCCGGATCTAAGTTATACTACTGGGAGGGCGAGAGTAATGCGAGCATCACAAGAAATGAGATGGGAAAAAGAAAAGAAGTGAAGCGTATTACTGCTGCTGTAATAATACGATACCCAAGCAAGTGTCAACGATCGACTCGATCTGGTATTATGCAATTGGTCCGTACAACTTCTTCAATCACACGCAGCGGACATGGTCAGTCATCTTACTGGCGCTGGATGCTTGATTGAGTAAAAATATCATAGAAACGCATTCGACACGTTTCGTCGCCAGACTAAAGGGTCAGTCGGCGTGTGCTCGGATTTATCCGATCGAAATCTGATGCATGAAGCTCCGAATCGGATTCACTTAAAAAACGGTACCAGTAGCTATTGATAGTAGTACATTGTTATGATTGTTAGTCAATATCGAACTCTTAGCATTACCTCACACACTGTACGCGCAGACTAAGATGGTGTGTGGTGACTTTTTTACTCTACCAAGTATTGAATCGAACAATTCGAAGTGCTGCCCTGCCCTACCCGAAGCATGGGTGCCGGGCGTATGCCGGCACCCATGCGCAGCCCTTGTACACACATTTAAACGTACACGTAATTCAATCATTTTAATTTACACTTTTCCTTCAATCTTCCTGACGGGCGCCAAAATACTAGATTTCAGTGTGGAACACGCGGTTCCATACAAACCCTTGGCAATAGCACGCTTTCCCTTGACGGACGTATCTCCCGACATATTTTTTATAACTACTTCAAATAAGACAGCTGTGAGTTCGATCAATTTAAGGGTCAAATTGCTCACAAACCTGCAGGGGAGTTCCGGTGATGAGGAGGCGGAACTGCGTAGTGAGGAGCCTGACGGTCTTGGACAGGGACGAGTTCTCGTTCTTGATGCGATGGGCCTCGTCGATCAGCAGGTAGCGCCACCTGAAGAAGTCAACCACGAAACAAAGCAAAGCAAAGCAAGCACAAAGCAAAACAACACAGATACGCTAAGACAAGATAAGACAATACAATAAACTAAGGTACACTGAACTAAGCAGAGCAGGTGAGAGCAAAGCGCAGCAGAGCTGCCCAGGGCAAAGCAAGCGTCAGGCAAAACAGTTATCACCACAAACCTCGGACATGTTACGATCTAGATCATCTATATAGTCTAGATTATCTAAAACGATTCCTATAGCTGCCGTTACGAGATGTTGTCCCTTACGAGATGTTGTGCAGGGTCTGCACATGTAGAGTACAGATCCAACCCAGGAAGCGTATGTTAGATCACGTAGATCGTACCGATCCCACCCGGTAACATGAGCTACACTATAAATATCTTCCTTACGAGAAGGTCTAGATCATCAAGTGGGGATCGATGATCTGTGCGACTTCTGCAATCATAACGAATGTCTCACTTGATCTTCTTGAGTGTGGCGGACTCCTTGAGCACGCTTTCGTAGGACGCTACGCACGCGTCGAATTTGCCGAGAGCGATGACGTTCTCGCAAACGACCTTCCGCTCCGCCTTGTTCCCAAGCAGCTTCACCGTGCGGATTGAGGGACACCATCTCTTGAACTCGCGCATCCAGTTGCCCACCTGGTGAAAAAACAGCCAGAATACAGCCATTGGCATCAAAATACGGCACTAAAGGCAAAACAGAAATGGAGAAAAAAATAGCAAAAACACAGCTAAAATACAGCGTGAACTAAAAAAAACAGCATTGACCACGGGTAGTATTCACGAATGCAGGGACGCCATCTCGAACTCGAATTCAGTCGCCCACCTGGTAAACAAACAAAAACAGAAATATTAAAAGGCATCACTATCATCAAATTACATCGTTATAAAGGCAAAAACAGCACACAAAAAATAGTTGGGGGCGAAAAAATAGCACACACAAGCACAAGAACCACGAAAACACCATAAAAATGCAGCACGAACTACCAGTAATGTTTACGAATGGAGTATATAGCTAAAATGAAAATATGTGGGGAAGAGGAATTGGGAAATGGTAGGCAGAGGGCCATAGGATAGATACTACTGCTTTTACGGAAGGATACGCAATATATATCGGAACGACATCTACTCCGCCTAGTGAAGTCAATAATCGAGGAGCATACCACCCCGGTGATACGCTTTACCAAACCCCAAAATAATCACCCACTTTTATCACCGGGATAGGGTGTATAATACCCCCGGAGTATAACACACAGGATGATAAGGTTTTAATATGCCCAAATGTTATCACCGGGGGTGTGGTAGTGTAGTCATTAGTCGAGGAGTGCAGTCAACCGAAAATTGCATGCCCACAAAAAGTGCTACAGTAGGGGTCCCCCAATAAGGCGGTATCCCCATATAAGGCCGTCGGCATTGCTATGCACGACTGAGGAATTGGGCTCATAACCTGGAAAAAATAAGGCGGCTTCCCCCTATAAGGCGGTCACATTGCCTTGGCACTCCACCGTCTCACTGGGGGACCGCAGTACGTACATCCACGTAGCACGCGGCCACAGGCACTCACCGTCGACTTGGGTACGATGACGATGTGCGGTCCATTGATGCTCCTGTCCTCCTTGAGGTAAGCCAGCACGGAGATACTCTGAAGAGTCTTGCCGAGCCCCATCTAAATAGCGAGGCAGGGAAAAAAGAAAACAAGGTTGGACAAGGACAAAGGCCACGATTGCGGGGGGGGGGGGGGCATTTGTTGGGGCGGCTATTGCAGGGGCTCAGAGCCAACCGCGCGAACAGCTACCCTATTTATTGGCAAGTGTTCAGCTTGTGTGCCTTTGGGTTTCGGCATTATGCATCGCCTCGGGATTGGCTTGTACGCTTGCCCAACAACCTGTTTTGAAGTCCGTTTTCGAGTGTTGTCGAGTGACTGGCAAGGTTTCTCGCTTTAGTGGCCTGAGTCCAGGTGTTAAAAGAGGGAGACCCCCTCTATCATTGCTCGGGTCCAAGACATGGGACGGGGAAACCCGGGCGTGAAAATAACAGAAAAGAGGAGGCGGAGCTTGATTCAAACAGGAACGGACGTACGTATCATGCACCAGGGAATGATAGCACAAGAAAGCCCAAAACGTAAAAATATAATACTGGTACCAGGGGTACGCAATTATCGTGTGTCATCATCGTCATCACCATTGTCTTTCATCGACATCACTGCCATTACATCCTCATCGCCACCACCACCATCACCCTATTACCGCCACCATCCCCAACACCACCGCCGCCGCCAC
Source organism: Undaria pinnatifida (assembly GCA_012845835.1). Taxonomy (NCBI): domain Eukaryota; class Phaeophyceae; order Laminariales; family Alariaceae; genus Undaria; species Undaria pinnatifida. Next base: position 12,754,712 of record JABAKD010000019.1, read on the forward strand.
GACAACGACTACTAACACCGCCTTATCAAACTACTCCGAGAATTTCTTACCTCATCGGCAAGGATACCGTTGATACCGTTGTCGTGAAGCTTGATCATCCAGTTCAGCCCCTCCAGCTGATACGCCCTCATCGTACCAAACCTATACGACACCAACAGCAGAAGCAGCAGCGGCAGCAGCGGCGGCGGCGGCACATAAACAGTGGCGGCACCGGCAGAGAGTCGGGAATGATTAGAGACGGCGACGCAAGAGTGGGCTGCTCGAAGAGGCATCAACCAAGCAACAAACTAAACCAAACACAATCCAAAACAAACTACAAGTAATATCTCAAACAACCCACCAAACCAAAATCAAACAAAACCACACCAAAACATGCCTCCCCGCAAGCCCAGTACCTCCCGCAAAACAAAACAAAACAAACCTAGTATCGCATTTAAAAAAAAAATCTCACTTGATGAGGCTGGGCTGCTTGGAGAGACGAGTCACCCGCGCCTTACTTGCCGCCGTGGCCAGCAGCAGCTTGTCCTCCTCCTGCTCCTTCATGCGTCCGCGCACCCCCTCCCCCTTCTTGCTCCCCTTGCCCCCCTTATCCTTCCCGAAGTTAGTGCTGCGAAAAGAGGCGTTATGATACGCAATGGCGGGTAGAGGTGCAAGGGGAGGGGGAATATACAGTAGGAAAGGAAAAAACGGGGCGGGGATAATGGGTTTCCACATGCGAAACATAGTACATAGGGAGGGGGTGCGGTGCAATCATGCCAGGGGGAGGGTGGGATCTATCTCACGTACAGCAAATAGTACCTGGTACTTCATGAGTGCTTTAGATAAAACATATATCGTAGGCGTGATCGGGCGGGGGGGGGCAGCGGGGACGGGACAGGGGGGAAGAGGTACATATCTATAACAGATCTACACAACAACGAAGGGGGGAAAAGGGCGGGGAAAGGGGTTTTTGTAAGCGAAAAAATAATGCAGGGGGAAGGGGACTGTAGTCAACGAGTAACTAGTCGACGACTTACAACTCGTATAGTCACCCAACTCCCAGCTCTAAGGTGACAGTGACTGTCCAAGAAGTGCGCGAAGACCTCTGACTGCGACTTGAGGTACTGCAGCATACCATATCATACTACGATAGAACGATAATATGATGTGTTACGGTATGATACGCTATAATATCATACGATATTATATATATATATATATTTATCCTCCGGCGGATGGGGAAAAATAAAGCTTTATTATATTACTTGATATTTTATCATGTGACATGATGTGATATGACACGATACGATATGACATGATACGATACGATACGATATGATACGATTCGATAGGATATACTACGCTATGATACAATATGACATCGTATAATACGATACGAGACGAAACTAGTATTGATAGTGTATTTCGCACTTGTTCAAGAAGTGGGTGAAAGACGTCTAACTGCTGCATGAGGTACTTGCTGCATGAGGTACTGCGGCCTATGATGCTACTGGTGCAATAAAACGATCGTGTTCCATCATGACTCGACAGCATTAACAACCCGAGCTTCATGCCTGGGCTGGACCTCCGCTGGCCTGCCACATATACAGGGAGTACACAGGAACGTGCGTACAAACCCGGCAGACCCAAGTAGCCCACTCCAAAAGTAAATTCACACTTAACAATTATCTGTTTCAAGCATACTGAATTCCACAGATGTCTGGTTCCCCCCCCCTCAATGCGAGTTATACAGTTTCCGTGGGCAGAACAAGGCTGAATATCTTAGTCCTGTTGACCCTGGCATTGGCAGGGGAGTCACCGACCTGTCTCCCTCACGAGGGTACACAACCCGTAACGCGCGATCGAAGCAACACGCACGATCGAAGTAACATGCGCGATCGACGTAACACGCGCGATCGAAGTAACACACGCGATCGAAGTATCACACGCAGCTTGCAAAGCTGAGTTTTGATAAAAATATCATATTTGGTCGATTTCACAGTTCAAGTGTATATTTTCGTTTTAAAATACAACGATGCCATGACATGATACGATATCATACGATATGATACGGTACTACACGATACCTGGTACATGCTAAGATGCGATATGACGTGACATAACCCCCCCCTTGAAAACCCCGCCCTCCCACCACGGGTTATACGACTTGCAGGATGTACATGATAAATTGATGCATTCCTTCCACGGCCGTCAGATCTTGTCCCCCTCGAAAACGGGTATTATAGTTGCCGTGCACAGATTGATTAACATCACCCTGTTGACCCTGTAACAAGCTAGTTCTAAGGGGAGTCGCCGACCTATATCCTTAACGAGGACATACACCCAGTAATACGCGCAATCGGAGTAACACACACAGCTTGCAAATATGAGTTTCGACGAGATTTTTGGTCTCACAGCTGGAGCGTAGTTTATTTCTTCAATAATACGATCACGTACCTGTCTAAGAAGTGCGTGAAGACCTCCGACTGCTGCATGAGGTACTGCAGCCGCGTCTCCGCGTTGCCTCCGAACTGCCCGTCCGCCTGTCATCGTCACAAAGCGTTCAATTTCTTTAGTAACGGTGTATTTTTGGGGGTTTCGTTAGTTTGTACTGGAACGTCACGTCTCAAAAGGACATTCCGGTATGTGATGCCATAAACACGCACGCACAGGCAAGCGGGCGCGATGCAAGGACTCCTCCTAAGCCCTCTCTCGTAACCGAGCTATACCATCAACTACCGCGAAACCAACCTTACCGAACACTAACAACACGAAAATAAAGCAACAGCGATACCACCACCACAACCACCACCACAACCACCACCACCACCATCAACAGCAACAACAGCAACAATTCTTCGCCGGGCCAGCCGAGGGGGGAAAAAAAAAACGGCTTACAATTCACTGTTGAAGCAAAAATGCGCCAGAACTTCACCGATGCAGCTAAAGGAGTCAGACACGCGGCGGCGGTAGCCCGCACGCCGAAAACGTCAGGGCAAACAAGAGCGACAATCGCCCTCACCCCCATACTCCCGTTCATCCAATCATATTATCCCCGAGAAGAACACGCCTCCCGAAAAAATGAGACCTAAAACAGGGGACACGCGGGAAAATTCCCCGGAAATAAAGCGCCTCCTAGAGTATAGGAGAAGAACACGCCTCCCAAAAAAGGAGACCTAAAACAGGGGACACGCGGGAACATTCCCCGGGAAAAAAGCGCCTCCTATAATATAGGAACCTCCCGTCCCGCGGGTACAAACCATCCATTCTCCTACCTTTTGCCTCTCTTGAGCTCCTCAAAAACTCCTCCCGCATTATTGGAACACCCGGGGAAACAAACAGCCCACCTCTCTATATTTTATTGTACCTCTCTCGAAGCTCCGCAAAAGCGCCTCCAACATTGTTGGAACCCCCATCCCGGACGTACAAACAATCCATGCCCCTACCCTTCGCCGCTCTCGGAGGTCCTCAAAAGCGTCTCCTACATTCCGCCATGTTGGGGGATACAAACAGCCCACCACCGTATATTTCCTACTACATTAGAACTCCCATTCCGAGGATACAAGCCGCCCGTCCCCTCTGACCTTTTGCCTCTCTCGGAGCTCCTCCAGGTTCTTGGAGTGCTCGGAGACAACCTCGTCGAAGGAGTGGTCCTCGCTTTGGCCTTCGGCCCTCGCCGCCAAGCCCTTCCCCTTTCCGGACGCCGCCTTACCCTTACCTTTGCCCTTTTGCGAGGGGGGTGGCATGGCTGTTGTCGGGGGAGGGGGCAGGGGACGGAGAAAATACCACAACACATGAGCAGACAGACAGGCAGACAGACAGATGAAACAAAAAAAAGAGTCCTCTGCCTTCCGATGCGAAAGGCGCGAGCAAGGCACTTGACTTGACCTTCCTATCTTACCCGTAATGGTTTCGACGCTGTACAGTGCTGTACTGTACTGCACAGAAAAGGGGTTAACGAGCACAATAACATATCATAGCAGTAGCAATACAAATAACACCAACACGGATACCAACGACGCCAACACCAGCACCACCAACACCAACGCCATCAACTTCAACACCAGCACCACCAATAACAAGAACAGCACCACACCAACATTGATGCACACGATGACCAATAACACCAACGCCGACATCAACACTGATAATTACAAGGACCACGACCAACACCATCGACACCAACACGAATACCAACACCAACACCAATGACAACAACAGCAACAACAACAACAACAACGACGACGACGATGCATACCGACTGGTACCATCAACACCAACAGACACAAAATGCTTTGAACATCGCCAACCCTTGGCAAATTCAGACGTACATTCTGACGCCGCCCCTTCCTGTCCGTCGGTCTCCTGCTCTTCCGCTTCCTCCTCCTCGTCTGCCGCCTGGTCATCTCCACCGGCCGACGCATCGTCAGCTCCATCCCCATCGTCTTCTTCGAGCCCTTCCATGTCAATCCTGAGCAGCCCAAGTAAAGACGAGCACACGACCAAATCCAACGATCATCACCGTTTGTTCCGTTTCGCATGAAACGGCTGCCGACAATCTTAGAATATACCAGGTAATTGTTAGTCGCGTGTCGCGTGAGGCGGCAGCACACGACCAACCCAAAGAATATCATCGTTAGCTCCGTTTCGCATGAAACGACTATCGAAAACTTGATAAAATATTATCATAGCAAGTTCCGTTTCGCACGAAACGGCTGCCGACAATCTTATAAAAGATTGTCATCGCTAGCCCCGTTTCGCATGAAACGGTTACCGACAACTTACCAGTATTAGCATCGTTAGGTCCGCTTCGCTTGAAACGGCTACCGACAAGATAGCATTACTGCTCCGTACTCATACCCTATCCTACTGCTGTGGTAAATAGCTCCAGAACACTGGCAAAACTCCTACCATATACTTCAAAACAGTGAGCCTCTTTGTTCGCTAAGACTCTGTCCGGAAATGTACGCAACGTGTACATATATCCAATGATTTAAAAAAAATCATCAGCCAAGCGGTCATTACATCAAGTGGTATGCAATTCCCCAGCAGCATGCTGGGCTGACATCGATAAGGAAGGCAAAACAAACCTATCGACAGCAGCATAGCGTCGACAACACCAAGGTCGCCAATCCTATCAACCCCTCGCCCCGACCATACCATCCACGGACCTCCCCACCCCACCAACCCAACCACCCCCCCCGCCCCCTCCCCACCCAACCCACCCACGACCCAACCCAACCCAACCCCCCCCTCCCCCTATCTCCCCGCCAACCCCCTTTCGCCCATTCCATCCACTGCAGTAGCTTAGGCCTCACCCCTCCAGCTCCACATCAGAGTCGCTTTCCTCCTCCTCCTCCTCCTCCTCCTCCTCCTTCGCCTCCTCCCCGCCTTCGCCCCCCTGCCCCTCTCCGCCCGCTTGCTCTTGCTCCTCCCCCTCCCCCTCCTCCTCCTCCCCTTCTTCTTCCTCCTCCTCCTCTTCCTCCTCCTCCTCCTCCTCCTCCTGGGCCGCGCTGTCCGCCTGTTCCGCGGCAGCCCCTCCCTCACCTCCTTCTTCCCCCTCCTCTTCCTCTTCCCCCTCCTCCCCCTCCTCTCCCGCCTCCTCTTCTTCCTCCCCCCCTTCGTTCGCCGCCGCGGCGCCTTCAGCGGCATCCTCACCATCACCACTTTCTTCCCCCGAAGGCGCGCCGCTACCACCCCCGTCCTCAGCAGCACTACCTTCATCCATAGGATCTTCTACCGCAGCGGAGGCGTCGTCAGAAGCGGGAGGGCTGGCGTCCGCGTCCATAGGGTCTCCTCCCGAAAGGCGGCCCGCATCAGGGGATGATGCCATTTTGGCCCCGTCTTTTTCTGCCGTGGATATACTATGAAATAGTCAAAGTCGGTGGGGATATGGTAAAGGTTAAGGTTAGGATCAAGATGAAGCGTTACAGCCTTTACAGCAGTTCGAGCTGAGAGGCAAGGCCGGCGAAATCATAATATTTAAATCCCAAACGCTCGTAGACGAACCCTTTCAGCACTGCACTCCCGTCATGCGGACAAAGCACTTGGAAATAGAGTAAAGTTTGGAATTTTTGGGAGTTTGAAAAGGTTTTTAATTTGAACCTGTTGCAGAGTTGACTGCTGTTGTGCGATGTGATGATATACGACTGAAGAGCTGACGAGTCGAACGAAGTGCTGAAGTCTCGTACAGCATCAGCAGCAGCATCAGCAGCAGCAAGCAGAATGCTAGCGCCAAACAAACGTACGACGCAAACGTATAAGTTCGTTCCAGCCTCCTCTCTCAAGCCTGAAGGATGGCGCGATGAAACTCTTCAGCAGTCAACGATACAGTTAATACCTGGTACATGCCTGTGGCATGTACCAGGTATCAAGTATTCATACCATATCGTACCAGGTATCATTCATTTCCCACGACGAGGAAGAAACGGCGCAATGCCTCGATTCGTAGGTACTGGTAATATACAGCGGCACTACTGCCTTGCTGCACTGCTGCTGCTCTGCTGTTGTACACTGCTGTTCTACAACACGTTCAGACGGCATGCCGAGAGGGCGCCATACAATCTAGCTCCGCTCTGCTCAGCGCGGGCACACGCTAGCTGGCGCTGCACCACGGCGGCCGTTGGTCTCGCTCCACCTCGGACAAATGAACTAGGTCTGGAAAGGAGGATGCAAGATCTGATCTACGACACAAGCACCCCCTGCGTACGACAATGTAAAGCAGCGCCGCGGCATGTCTACGATTGAACCTCTCTGCAAATCATTTTTGCTCATCCCATCTATTATCGTCGCAGCTTTTCTTTTTCCTCCTCCCTACCTAGACGAAACTCAGATCCGGCGTCACTACGAAGCAGGCTCGTCTCCCCCCTCCCCACTACGACCGTGGGATAAAACGTGCCTTCACTTTTATCTCGAGAATAATTCAGCACTTTCTACCCTCTTCGTCGACTCGCGTCGAATTGTGCTTACTCACGCTGCGAATAAGGCGGTTTCGGCAGTTGGTGCCTGGAAAAGAAAATCGCCACACAGTACCGAGATTTGAACCCCTGACTCCAACCTTGGTAATGTAGTCGTAGTGTATGCGAGGTTAACATGCACCAAACCACCGGGGCGACCGGCGCTAAGGACAGATCAAACCAAATCTAATCAGTCACGGCGGTCGTGGCCGCAGAGAATACGCGGGTGGGGGAGGGAGGGGACCCCACATGGTCATCCTTCACGGAGCGCATCATCGGAATCCTGATCAAGGGCAACGGGAAGCAAACCGTAACGCTGCGAAACGGGAGGTTGCGTCCGGCCCAGGGAACTGCTAGAGAAACGCCCTGGCAAGAGAGGGGGGAGGTATCCAAGTCTTCGCTGGTAGTTGGGCTGTGGTTCAAAAAATAGGCGGCTTTGGCATCTGCATCGAAACCTCTTGGGGCTTCTTATCTCTGTTTGAACGAGCTTCGCGTTTGCCCGAGCCCGGACTCTAACCGACACCGTGTTCATTGGAGGAGGGTCCCCTAATAGTAAACCGTGTAACACCATCACTCACCCTTGCGCCCCGTTGCTTGGTCAAGCCCCCGTCGCTCTTGAGCGACCAACGTTTGCGTGGACGAATCGGACCAAACCGCTAGGTTTCAATTTTATTCGCGGCATTATTTATAAGGGGTCTGGGATAACGTCTCCGTTCCCCCGAAAACACCGTGCACACACGAACCAGCAGGGCAGCCGGAAAGGGGTCACAGCTAACACGTCCAGCAAAGCGCAGTAGGAAGGGAAAATTGAGCGCATTGCCTGACGCCCTGCTTCGCCCAAGCGTCGATCTTTTAAAATGGTGAGCGAGGTTCTGCGAGAGAGAATTGGGAGAAAGAAACCGAACCACCTCCGAATAGGGCAACACAGAAAAAATCTTGAACAAAAATTGAAGAGGAGACAGGCGGTAAATGGATTCCATCTGGTATCTGGTAGACTTCCATTTCCTCTTGTCATTTCCTCGTGCGCCAATCAACAAAACCGTGCTCTGACCCACGCAACTCCAAGTAGCTCGAGCACGCGTCTCGGCCCCACCAGGCACCCGGAATCTCGCGTACATATCCTCCACCGATAACTGCGAATCCTGAGATACAGAGCTCACAGAAGAGGGCACCCATGTATCTCCGTTTTACCATATTGTAGGACTTTTTCGAGTCGGTATTGGAGGCACGCTCGGCCGCCGCTTGATACAACACGGTAGGTACCAGGTTGAGCTGAGAATCTGCCTTGTGATGAAAGCATGCATTGTGCCCTGCCTTGCGGTGGCCAGCTTACGTCGCGCAGCGTGCGGCGCGCCATGAAAGCAGCCAGCCCTCCACGACTATCATCCGTGAGACGAAATAAAGGCCAAGGAAAATTGAAAAAAACCGGGTGGATCTCGACCTCGCAGAACGCAGAACGATCGTTCTCTGCATGTAACGGTCGAAATCTCCGACCGAATGCACCTTCGTACTGGTCCTGTACTGCTGTACCTGCGGTCAGGTACACATACATATGACACTGGGTACGGTATAGTGTCCTCGCACGTACAGAAGCGCCCAAGACACGATATTTATTTCGTAACATACGAATGTGTAAGGAGTACCGTCGTACCCGATACTATGCTACAAGGTGAACGTCTTTGAAAACCGCGTGTGGTGTTCGGTTGCGCGTAACACTATTGCTGCATGGTACATTCTTCACTATAACGCCACATTCTTCACTAACGCCAGTATAGCGGCTCCCGGATTTCTTGTACCAGGTATTCCTGTAGAGTGAGTGGGGTACCCGATTTAAGGGCCCCTCGTAACAGGCCAGTTTTACCGCTTTTATCTCGGTGCGGGTCTTATCTCAGATCAAAAGGTAGTCTATACAAAAAAAGGCCTTTTTCTGCTTTTTTTATGCCATTTGCCTCAGATTGGACATGATATGCCTGGGAGTTTGTTTACTCTTATCATAGGTGTCACACGCACGGCGGGACAAGACGATCGGACGATCTGACCTTTTTTTCTCTTTTTTTTCATTATGGACACGCTCTTAAACTGGGTACCCTACTGCCTGTAACAAGTATCAGCCTGCCTTTCGTATTGCAGTATCATACTCCTTACTTTATTACCCTGTTTCTTATTACAGTAGGTGCCCTGTACTGTAGTACTCAGTACCGGTATACTACTATTAAAACACTGTATGAGCTTCGTGAAGGATAGGTCGGTGACTCCTCTGGCCCCGAGGTAATATCTTCGTGTGGATCTTCGCGGGCCGGCCCGCGTCCCGTGGGTGGGGGCGAACGTTAGAAATATCTCACTGGCCGGGTTTTGAAAATCTCGCGGGCCGAGCCGGGTCGGGAACCCGTGAGATTCCTATCCGGGTCTGGGACCCGTGAGATTCCTATCTCACGGGCCAGATCGGGTCGAAGCCCGCGGGATTGAAACTTTACGGGCCGGGCCGGGCCAGCGGCCCGTGAGGTCCGGCCCGTGATATTTCAATCTCGCGGGGGGTGGGCCTTTTCGACCCGTGATTTGATATCTTGCCCGGGCCGACTTGACCTGCGAATGGACCCGTGCGTTTTGGCGATGTCAATCCGCGAGCCGACCCGCGAGAAGCCCGACAAAAGTTCGCGGGTTGCTCTCTTCTCGCCTCACCCGTGCGGATCTTGAGTATTCCGAGCGTGTGTAGCGCAATACTATGCCCGGTACTTGGTTATGGATTAGAGTTGGGAAAATGAACGTAAACTAGAGTACTTCTACGTGAACAATCAAATACGCTCGAGTATCGCGGAAGGTCTATAAGGTCTCGGCTGAAAATCATCCTAGCCAGGAAACGGAATCCCTTGTCGCGAGCGTGCCACAGACTGCACCTGATTGTTTTGGCGGCATATACGAGGAGGATGCTACCCTCGAGGTCTCTCGGGTGGGTGGAAGTTGTCCGCGACACCCCACGTACGGAACATCGACCGTCACGGTGATGGGCTTGTCGGATTCTTGAACGAACTCGCTGGGTTGTTATTTTGTTGTTTTCGTCGACTCGTCGATACTCGCCTGGAGTTGGAGGTGCAACGGGAGAAAAAGATGGGGATGCGGCGGCCTTGACAGTCTACGATGCGTGTGCCAGGCGCCTTTTGACGTTTGCGCTGCAGCTGCCCCGGGCGCCTTCCTTTGAGGTTCATCGTTTCTCGCTTGGTCTCGTCTCTGAAACGGTCGTCGACACATCCCAAACTTGCAAATATACGTACCACGCCTCGGCTTCCTTGAACACGTCAGGCCCGAGTAGAATTGGATTTTTCATATTCGATGCGATTTTCGACAAAATTTGGCGAGATATAGGCCCAATCGCATACGTTGAAACACATGTTCTACCCTTAACCCAGTCGTTCGCACCACATGGCCCGCGGGTACCTTGCTGCTGACGCGCGGGTTTTGTCGCGGGCCGGGCAAACCCGACCAGTGAGAAAGCGCTGGCCCGCGGGCATCTCAGATGTCACGGGCTGGGCCGCACCGAGCCGGGCTTCGGCCCTTGAAAATCTCCCGCGAGTGCTGGCCCCGCCCGGGGAGGCCTCTGGTAACGTCTGTGTCCGTCGGCCTGTCCGATGAACTTTCATTATCAGTACTGTTGTACACCAGTTTAACAAACTAACATTCCTTCAAAATGGTTGAGTTATTTTTGAGCGTGTACCCCGGTGAGCGGTATGCGCTTTTGATCGGTTTCCACGGAGGGTTCCATGTTTTGTTTTTTCCCTGTTATAACCGCGGTTATAACGGAGCGGTTTCCATTTTTATCTGCGTTTGTACACGTCCCTAGTACTTGGAAGGTTCAAATATTTTCTCACATCAGACCGTCCACGATCTAGATCATCTAGGTCCTATATCTGTCGTTATGATACGATGTATTGTGAAGGATCTGTGTAGCACAGATCCATCCCAGAAAACATGTGCTAGATCGTGCACATTATACGCTCCATGCAGATCATACATAGACCAGGGATCTGCCTGCCCTGAAATACATACGTACCTGGTATACTAGATCATGAGATGGCATCTGATCTGTCCAATATCTTCGTATTTTGCGCGAGCGTCATTTGGAAACGTGACGTCCTGAACACATGCGGCCTCACGTCCCGATATAACTGACATTATGTTGGCTGGAACTCCCCCGCGAGGCCGAGTCACGCTGGTTGAGCTAACACGGGTTGTGCCGAAGTGGACACATATGGCGTTTGGACATTTTTGGCGTTGAAGCTCTGTGCCGATTGATTCCGACGTACTATTACAACTTTGCGACGGTAATCGGTTGACATGAACACCAGTAGAGGTCGTGAGGCTCTCTGCGGTGAAGGCATGATACCTGCGACACGTAACACGGCGGGCGTGGTGAACTCCGGTGCATATTCAAGCTGTTGCAGAACGCAACGGCTTTGCAGTGGCAGGTGTATACGTGACTGTCATTTTGAGACGTGACATCCTGAAAGCATGAGACCAGAAGTCGTCACCGGTCAGAATCACACCCATATCAATGCGGACTGGGCAAGCGTACAACAAGCACGTGGTTATTTTTCAGTGATTTTCCCGGGTCGCGCCACCTATCGCGGGTCGGGTCGGTGCCAGGGTGACCCGACCCATCCCGTGATATTTGCAACCCTCCTGACCCTACTCGTGCGATTTCGAACACCTCCTGACACGACCCGACTCGACCCGCGAGATTTTTAGAACCTCCTGACCCAACACGCGGATCGGTTCGGGACCCGTGAAAAAAACTTGTCATTTTCAGAGCAGGGGTTCATACGAGCTGGTTTCGGCAACACACGTTACATGTCACCTTCGGTCCTTAAATGCCCGCCACCTTCGGGAATGAACGCGCTGAATTTGGTCGACACTACGTAAGCATTTTAGGTCCACGCGACCGCATCCACGAGAGGAAAACGTCGGTGAGGCTTGTTTTGGCGTGTGAACCGTATTTCGCGAGTCAGCTGTATCGAACGGATACTGCGTCAAAGACGACATCGTCACGGAGTCCGGCACTACTTTTGTCGAGTCCGCAGCCTCCTCGGTTCTCAATGAACTCACTCCCGACCGCAATGTGGCGGATAGCGCAGTCGAAGGCAAAAAGCCGCTGCATCACCGTAGCTGAGGATGTGAACATTTTTTTTTTCCCAAGTCCGGAGCCTTCCCCTAATTTATCTAATAACAATTGCCAACACGTGGCTGATAGCGCAATCGGTTACACATAGGCAGGTAAACAATGACATATATAGGTACATAGTACCATAAACAGGTAAACAAGACAATGACGCAATAAGTACATAGTATTAATAGCATAAACCGGTAAACAATGGCAAACGTAAGTACATACCATAAACAGGTAAAAAATGGCAATATAAAATGTAGATACATACCAGGAAAATGTTGGTACATGTATCCCCGCCACGACTGGGGTGTAACCCTGCCCACTATAATAGCAACATGTGATGGCGTTTCATTGCGGGCAATCCGAAGATGATAAACCCTAACTTATTAGTTGACTATGCGTCGACGCCTGATGTTATGCCTTGTTCATAATTAACCACTGCATCAACGCCGCGCAGGGTGTAAACAGGTTCTGTAAGAAAGGTGGGGACGATGCCGCACAGGGCGTCGTAAAGTTGCTGGTGGCATCTTTCAGATTTGAAGGTACACCTTAACAAAGTTGAAAAGGTACACCGTTTTTTAGTTCACCTTTTAAAATTGAAGGTGCGCCTTATTTTTTATTTGAAATTTCGCCTTATACAACAATTTGAAGGTGCACCTTTAAAAGAATGCAGGTGATACCTTCGGATTTATGACACCTTATGTGGTGTCGTCCTCGCCCGCAGTTTTTCTTTTTCTTTTTTTTTGGGGGGGGGGCGTTTTAACATCCTGCGCTACGTTGATGAAGCGGTTTGTGTCTTCGACTGCGCTATTTGCCACGTGTTGATGGTAATGACTTCCTTCTTGGAATGAGGCAGGGGCTTCCGGATTTGATAAAAATTGCACGGGTGGGTTCTGTAGGGTACTCACAGACCTATACCGGGGGTAATTACCCTCTGTAATTACCCTACAGAGAGGCACAGACCGTTCTGTAGTATCCCCCGTACCCTACAGAATTATTCTGTGCATTTGTATCATCCCCAGTACCCTACAGAATTATTCTGTGCATTTTGTACATCCCCCGCACCCTACAGAATAGTTATGTGTGATGCTGTGATGCCTCCGTACCCTACATAATTATTCTGTGACGTCCATTCACAATACCCTATCTGCACAGAAAGTTCTGTATCATCCCCCGTACCCTACAGAATAGTTCTGTGTGGTTCTGTGATGCCTCCGTACCCTACAGAATGTGTACCCGGAACAATTACCCGCAGCACGGGTGATCTGTGCATTACCCCGTGTGACGTCACGTCCGCGAAGCAAGCGGGAAGGTGAGTCTGCACACACAGAGACACCACAGGCACACAGACACAGCCACCAGCACAAACAGCAGTGTACGCCCACACGAACAGCGGTACACAGACAGATCTCGAGAGGGAACATGAATGGTGCGGAGTGGGATGGGAAGGATTTTGCTCCGGGTGGGGGGTAGCTGTGTCCTTGCGGGTATGGTGTTGATTTTGATGCAGAGGGCCATTGTGTTGTGCGTTTAGCGCCCTTGACTCTGCCTTTTCGTCATGTTGTGCAGGATAATACAGGGGTGAATCGGGTAAGTACCGGGGGTACTCTGTACGCACAGAGTTCTGTAACACCCGCCTGTACTCTACAGAATAGTTCTGTGTCGTCCACTCACAATACCCTACATTCACAGAAAGTTCTGTATCATCCCCCGTACCCTACAGAATTATTATGTGCATTTTGTACATCCCCCGTACCCTACAGAATAGTTCTGTGTGATGCTGTGATGCCTCCGTACCCTACAGAATAGTTCTGTGATGTCCATCGCAATACCCTATCTGCACAGAAAGTTCTGTATCATCCCCCGTACCCTACAGGATTATTCTGTGCGTTCTTTAACAGCCCCCGTACCCTACAGAATTATTCTGTGCGTTTTGTACATCCCCCGTACCCTACAGAGAGTACCCGTACCCTACAGAACCCACCCGTGAAAAATTGTCCTATCCCGTGTGTGGTTGTGGTGTTCGATCCGGTACCCTTAAAAAAAAAACATTTCGACGGCGCTGCTCGCATCACAACTTAGCCTTTTTTGTTACCGCCTAAATGGTCAGCCCTGCTATATATAGGTCATTGCGAATAAAATAGCCTTTCACGTTTATTACTGCATCATATTTTCCCATGATGATTTTAAGTAGTTGTTATTCCAAGCACGTGAGTACTGTGCTGAAAGGTTTCAAATATAACCAGGTGGTTGTTGAATGTATTCCCGGGCCGCATTGATCAGCGCAAGAAGAGATGATAACTTAAGCCGAAGTTGAGGGTGATTGTGACGAGGCTCGGGGTAGTGGAGGCGATGCGGCCTGTGCCGAAGTGGTGGAGCATGTGGCGTGTGGGTATTGGAGCTCTGTGCCGGTTCCGCCGTGCGTAGCACTATTTTCCCGGCTGTGATTGGTTAATGATTACCCCGACAACGTGGTGGGGGGCACTAGGCCATTGGCGTTGCTGCGTTGAGGCTTTATGCCGATGCCGTCGTTCTCGTATTACTATTTTTGTTTTCTTTGCTGACCGTGGTTGGTTAATACATTTCCCGACTGTGATTGGTTGCTGATTTTGGCGACTGTGATTGGTTATTAGTTACACCGACAACGGTCGAGTTAGGTCCTCGGTGATGAAGGCACGATGTTTGTGACACGTAGCACAGCCGTCGGGGTACGCTCCGATGCATTTTGAAGCATCACGGGGGCGCAATTTGGGATATAACTGTCAGGATGTTGGTAGTGCAAGAACGACTCAGCATAATATTTGGGTTTTGTACTAGTAGGATACGAAACTGTCAGTACAGGCAGCTTCTACGCCTGTGCTGCGCGAGATTAATTCACGTTTTTTTGGCTCTACCCCATCCTCTGCTCAGCGGCAGCTACTGCATGGCCTACTGTTGCAGCGCTGACAGGGCTCCCATCAGGTTATGAGCCTCGAACTAGTTGAAATTTGACTGGGACCCGTTGCTACACTTAACTGGAAGCTCCATTGATATGCATAGACACACCCTCGGCAGCCTCTAGCGCGTTTTGTTTTACTTCCAGGGATTTTCACAGGCCATGACCCGATCCGCGGATCGGGTCGGGTCGGATCAGGAGGTGTGTTCAAATCTCACGTGTCGAGTTGGGTCGGGTTAGGAGGTTTTCGAATGTCACGGGCGGGGTCGGATCACCCGAACGCGACCTGAATCGCGAGAAGTGACGGGGCCTCTGGTTATTTCGAACGAGTGTTAGTTTGCTGGTTTACACAGCCGGCTACATATGTTAGGACCCCTTTTGCGCTGGGTGAAGACGGAGATGTGCGCCGTCCGACCTAAAAATATCAGAATTCCTGGCAGTTTCTTCATATATATATATACCTGCCACCAGTGCGCCGCACAAGTTGACAGCTGTTACAAATATCCATCAGCGCGAGTTCCTATTTGGCAAGATTGCCATCTTTACTTAGCATCACGGGTATTGATTAGGAGCGAATGGGAGTTTTGTCGTATTGACATGGCGGAGACAAATAAATTGAAATCGCTTCCGCGATGATGGCTGGTTCTTGGTGTTATGTCCGCCGCGACCGAAAGTAGACCGAAAAAAAACGCAGCCAAGACCGGCGACATTTTTGGTTGCTGGACCAATCGCGACAACACACAGTCACAATCACGTAGTGGAGCTGTCTTGTGACCACGGACTGGATTGCGGCGACGAAAACGACAACATCGACAACTACCGCGCCCACCTTCGACATACGCACATAAGTTGTCGACAGTCACAAGTGGGTGATAGCTACCGGTATTATACTACCAGTTACAATTCGACGCGAGTCGACGAGGGAAGACAATGCTTAATTGTTCTCGCGATGAAAATGAAGGCACGTACCGTGGTGGGGACGGGGGAGGAGTGCCCGCTATGTGAACCCGAATCTTTGTTACTACTGGGAGGGAGCGCGAGAGTAGTGCAAGGTTAACGAAATGGGATGAAAAAACAAAAAACAAAACAAAACAAAAAACACAGTTACAAGGCAATAGTTTAGTATCGTTAACAACCTTTTGACTTTTGCGGCCGCCTATCCCCCTACAGGCGGCAGCAAACAAACGCGGAAGCGCAAAGTCCAAGAAGTTCGAGCTGACGGAGGAGCAGAAGCAGGAGATCCGAGAAGCCTTCGACCTCTTCGACACCGATGGATCCGGTAAACAACGGATAGGCCGCCACCAAAAACATGCCTATAGTTTCAGGTCGTACGTCACAGTAGACGGGGGATAAGTCCCCCTACCCATCCCCCCCACCGCCAGTTTGAAGTGAAACTGTTTGTTGATCCCTACGAAGCGTAGAGGGCTTACCCGTTGAGCTGACAATAGTGGGGTAGTGAAGTCACCGGTAGGAAGACAAGTATAAGACGTACATATATAAATTAAGTTGCTCCTAGCCAAGGCGCAGCGTGGAGTGCGCTCGCCAGGAAGAAAGGCGGATGAATAGGCGGAGCATTTCCACCATCCCGATATCCCGCTATCATGTAGCCAACTTATCACTGGAAACCCCTACAATACTCAACCGTCATCATATCCGCATCACATCCAAGCATATAATCAACAGCCTCCCTGCTTCGTAAATGATACGGTATGATGCTATATTGTCGTATCATCAGGGTAAAACGATTCAATGAAAATTACGGTCAATCAATATCCTCCCAGTACCTCCGTGACAAGAAATAAAGATTGCAACACCATAGTCCTTAAAAAGCACTCCATAAATCTAGAGATACAATTCAGGGACAGTATTCAACATCAATCTTCACGAACCTAAGATCTACCTGGTAAGTCGTAAAATCCCAAGTCCAAATACGAAAACTCAAATCCGAAATTCATAGACCGAAAACTCAAATCCGAAAACTCAAAAATCGGCCTTATAATCAGCATTCAGATTTCCTTATAAAACGGTTGTCAGCTCCATAGAACAGGGGTGCCAACAAGTGTGATTGGACAGCAGTCTCAAAACTCATTTTCGAATGAGACAAACGCCTCCCGGCTGGGTACATACTAAAAATCCATTCAAATTCCAAACGCTCAAATCCCGAGAAAGATAATGCCATACTAGACAACGCAATCGTGAAAACAGTAATGTTTCAAAAACAAAGAAATAGTTACTTGCCTCCCTAACTACCATGCACTCTTTAAAAGTACGAAAATCCAGCTAGTATGTGTAGAATAATCCGTCAAGAAACAATTCAAATCAGCTCGCGAAAAAGATAGTCGCCCTCGGGTTCAGACGTATCGAACTCGTCGAGTTTGAGGCCTTTTTCCTACTCAACGAGCCATAATCCTCTCAAGCGGTCAAGCGAATCCTTCCCCGCACAAACGTTAACAGGTGGACGTGACCCCTCCTTGCAGGATGAAAACTAAACGGTTTGGCTCAGCTGGGTCTCATTACGGGGCTAGTTGAGAAACCCATAGACTGATTACGCAGGGATGACCCCCGGTAGTTTACCGAAAAACCGTTGCCGTCCCCGAACCCCAAAAACAATATAAACTGGACAATTTGGCTCAGCTGGGTCTCATTACGGGGCTAGTTGAGAAAACCATAGACTGATTACGCGGGGATGACCCCGGGTAGTTACCAAAAATCGTCATCGTCCCCAAATCCCTCCAAAAATATAACCTGAACGATTTGGCTCAGCTATCATTATTAAACAGTAGAAAAAAACGAACCTAGCGTACTAAATCATGACATATTCCACCGTTCTCCCAAAGTCAAATGTTCATCACAAAATCCCGGTGAAAACGAAAAACTGGACCGGCAAGTGCCTTCGTCAGGAAGTCTACGTGTTGCTGCTCAGACTCTACGGCGACAATGTCAAACTCTCCCCTGAATACAAGCTCACGGAGGAAGTGGTGCCTAATGTCGATGTGTTTCGAATTCGACGCGCACACCGGGTTATGAGCCAGGTGCCTTGCCCCCTTGTTGTCCTCAAAAACCGTGATGCATGCGGAACCAAGGCCAGGCAAAATAAAACTCCACACGTACCGCAAGAAAATCACCTCCTTGATGGTGTCTGCTAGTGCCACGTACTCGGCTTCTGTGGTCGAAAGCGTCACGCACTTTTGAGTCCTCGAAAACCAGCACACGCATGCTCCTGCGCACATAACAGCCCCACCGGAAACCGACCTCCTATCAGTGGCATTGCTGGCGTAGTCTGCATCCGCATACGCAACCAGCTCCAGTCCCTTACCTCTCTGAAAAGTAATGCCAAAATCACTCGTGAAAAAAACATACTCTAAAATGCCAACCGCTGTCTTCCAGTGTATCGCCCTGGGCGAGTTGGTGTACCTGGCTACCGCTCTCACTGCGTTTGCAATATCCGGACGTGTCTGATTGGCAAGCCACATCAAGCACCCTACCAGTTCACGGAAAGGCCAGTCACCCTCAGGTTCAGTCGCATCGAACTCTTCGAGTTTAAGGCCCTTTTCTAACGGGTTTCTCCTGCCCGAGCTAACGCCGAACTTCAAAGCTGTGTTTTCAGCGAAAGCTTGCTGCGAGATCGTTAAAGTGCCAGCATCCCAATCTCTAGAATACCGGCAGCCCGCATACCATCTCAGCTCGCCAAGGTTGTTAATCGGCACTAGGCGGTTCAAGTCTTCGCAGAACTGATCGCATCTAGCCTTCCGTCCCACTGCGAAGATATCGTCCACATGAACTACTGTTACTATGGAGACAGTTCCAGACTCGACCAAGCGCAAGACACACGCGTCTGCTAGACTCTGCTCAAAACCAAGACTCTTCATGTGCGATAGCAAGTGGTTGTGCCACGATCTCGACGCTTGTTTCAAGCCGTAGAGACTGCGGTTCAAGCGTACTACCTTACCAGACATCTCACCACAACCCCGGGGTAGTCGCATAAAAACATCTTCGTCTAGGTTTGACTGAACAAAAGCCTGCTCTGCATCGAAATGACAAAGATCCAAATCTAACTCGCAAGCCATGGCACCCAACAAGCGGATGCAGGACGCCGTAGGCGTCGGGGCAAATGTCTCAAAGAAATCGATACCTTCACGCTGCCCGCAACCCCTCGCTACCAACCTCGCCTAAGCCCTGGTCGCAAAGCCAATCTCATTCGATTTCCAACCGTACACTCACTTCGCCGAAAGAACATTCAGGCCGTTTGGTTGCTAGATCGCGCCAAAAGTACCCGCGTTCTCCAAGCCACCATATTCTTTCTCCATGGCCTGAATCCAGAGATCAGAATATTCGTCGGTGAGCGCTTCCGAGTACGAGTTCGGCGTCAAGAGTTCACTCACCGGGCGCGAGGGTAGAGGAGGGTTCTTGTGAGGTGGGGCTTGATGGTACAGTACATGACCAATACCCTCCCGCGCAGCCATCAAAGACAACAGTCCATGTTGCATACCCCCCTGATTGCGCGCGGTTTGCCCCCTGGTGCGTCCCAGTTGAGCTACACCGTCATTTACAGTCTGCGATCTGTTAATTTCTGCCTGGTTGCGAGCAGTCTGCGCCCGCGTGCGCCCCAGGTGTTGTGGCTCGCCACCATCACCAGCTCCTGAGAACTGGTGTGACAGCGGCAACGACTGTGACTGAGGCGGCTGTGCCAGGCCTGGTGACGCCTATGACGTCACCAGCGACGGCTGCGCCGGCCCCGGCGACGCCCTTGACGGCACCACCGGTGACGGCTGTGTCGCCCCCGGTGACGCCCTTGACGTCCACACCGGTGACGGCTGAACCAACGCCTGTGACTCCCTTGACGGCACTGGTGTCGGCTGTGACCGCACCGGTGACGCCCTTGACGGCACCGGTGACGGCTGTGACGGCACCGGTGGCGCCATTGACGGCACCGGTGACGGCTGTGACGGCACCGGTGACGGCCTTGACGGCACCGGTGACGTCCTTGATGTGACCGGTGACGGTTGTGCCAGCCCCGGTGACGTCCTTGACGGCACCGGTGCCAGCTCATGCCATACCTCCCCGTCTTCCGGGGGCATCTGCGCCTCTTGCAAACTCGGCCCAGATGACGGGGTGTCCTTGGCCCACGCCGCAGGCAGCAACCCAGCAAAGGCTTCCCGCGGATGCTCCCAAGTAACATCACGGGTGTACGACCGGCGGCCGGACACAAGTAACACCTTGCAACAGTCCCTCGGGTGGTTGCTACCGCTGTTCAAGAAAAAGCAAACCTGTGCCTTCGGCTCAGATTTCAGCGTCCGCTTCACATGATAAAAGCCTGGCTTTAGAAAGGGGAGCAGTCGCGGGAACGGTGCCCTACCATACAACTTTTGGTAAGGCGACAACATGCCCGGCCTGTCGCTCACCCTCGCCGACACGTTGATGGCATCACTCGCGTGCACGCACGCTTCCGCCCATAGAGGCCCTGTCGGCGGCAGAGGCACGCCGCCGAACAGGCGGGGAGCCTCCAGGCAGGACGCCATCGCGGCCTCCAAGACTAGGGCAATCCTGCGCTCGACCACGCCGTCGTACTTTGGAGAGTCTACGGGCGTGTATTCTCGGCGGATACGGTGGTGGTCTAGCAGCGTCACGAACTCACCCTTAGTGAATTCAGTACCGTTGTCTGAGCGTAGGCACTCCAAAATGGATGGGGTGCCCTGTGCCCGAATGTCAGCCAGAAAACCAGCGAAAACAGCGGGCACGTCGGACTTCTCCTTGAGGAAGTAAGTCCATCCAAACCGAGAAAAATCGTCCACAATCATCATTAGGTAGTGGTAACCACCAGATGACGCGGGGCGCTTTCCGGACAGGTCTACAAACAGACGCTCAAAGGGTTTGGTCGAGCGACTGTTGGTGGATCTCGGAACTGGCATCCTCCTACCCTTGGCTTCGGAACACCCAGCACAAGGGACCAACTCTCCTACAACTTCTACACCATGTTGGCGTGCCGTCTCGCGTAGGCTTTCAGCATGTGAGTGGGCTAGCGCAACGTGCAGGTCGTTAATATCGATCCGTTGCTGCTTGCCAGGGACCAATACTGCGTTAGCCATGGGGGGGTCGGTGATCCTAGTTGCGGAGCAGTATGAGCCAGCCTCTCTGCGTACGAACGAAACACTCCCCCCAAGCATGTGAACCCCCTCGGTGTCCATGGTCACACGGCACTTTGACATCGCACAGCGTGTAATGAGAACAAGTTAAACTGGACTCCAGGCACGTATGCCACGTTCGTCAGCCGTACATGCGTGTCACCACCCTGGCAGTGCATCAACAGAGACAGCTTGCCAAAGCACTCGACGCCCATCATCGTCATGTCACCTATCACTAACCTCTCCTTACCTACCGGAGGGGGCTTACAGTCAAACATCCCAGTGGGGTCCCCCGTCACGTGATACGAAGCACCAGAGTCGGCAACCCACTCATCTCTACCGCTACCCCCAGAAATGTCACAAGGCGTCTCTTTCATTTCGGAGGGGTATTGGATTGGTTGAGCAATCTGCGCGGTGAGAACGTGTGGGTCGTCAGGCGTGCTTCTGCTATGCGTGGATTCCGCTGCCCCTTGAGAGTCATACGGGGAGTGGACGGTCGAGGGGGCGTACGGTGCTGCTGCTGCGGCAATGTACTGCGGAGCATAGCTAGTCGGAGCGTAGTCACCAGCTCCATAGGGCTCATGGTATGCTCCGGCCTGCCAATTTCCGTCGTTTGACGCTGGTGGGGGGCCAAACGATGCAACGTGCGCGCCTAAATTACCTGGGCTGGGTGGGTAATTTTGCGCGACGTGTGCGTGTGCGTGCGCAGTGCACTGAGCGGCATAATGCCCCGGTTGCTGACACTTGAAGCATAGCCGGGGAGCTATCGGGGTACCTCTACGTGACGGTCCCGATCCTGCCGGTGGCGGGGGTCTCGGTGGTAGTGCACCAGGCGGAGGTTGAACTGGTACATATCCCATCGGAGGTACATTACCAGCGTTCCCAAAAGGGGCCAACCTCGAGTCATCCCAACGCCACTGCCCATATACCGGATTTAAACGGTACGGTGGGCCCACTACACCGCCATCGCCACTTTGGTGCTGCTGCTGCTGCTGCTGCTGCTGCTGCTGAGGCGGCTGCGGCTGCTGTTGCTGCTGCTGCCGCTGCTGCTGCTGCTGCTGCTGCTGCTGCTGCTGTTGCGACTGCTGCTGTTTCTGTCTGTTTTTCTGTTTTGCTTTCGTGTTCCTCCCCATCCCATTGCCCCCTGCACCGGCTGGTTGTGCACCGCCGGCGTAGAGAGCATGTGGGTCATCTCCCTTCGACTGACCCTTACCCCTACCAACATGCTGCTTATGCGACATGTACGCGTTTCTTACTACCTCTTCAATGTTTGAACGAGTCAGGCCAGGGCTAGACAACAGGATTTTCTTTTCCACTTCATAAGACGCTGAGAGGTTCTGGACAATATGTACATTAACGTCATCATCATCCTTTGTCCCCCCTAGCATTGCGAGCTTTTGCAATGTCTTGTCTATGCGGCTCAAGTATTCTACAGGGTCTTCACCCTCTGCCATTGTGATGGAGTCGAACTCCTGTGCTACCCTTCGTTTTTCCATGATCGTCTTTGGAGCATAAAAATCGGTCATGACTTTCCACGCTCCGCTAGGCGACTTGGTCTCTAGCATCCTGGTTAAACACGGGGGGTCAGAGTCCAAAGCTTCCAGCAAAAACTCCCAAGCCATTCTAGCATACATGATTGTCGAAGCCGAGTGCCTCAACAGCAAGTCCTCATTCGTGAGGGAGTCATCCGCTACTCTAACAGGGTTGGGTGTCTCTCTGTAGGCATCCCTGCATCCTTTTATACTAGTGAACGACGTGAATTTCTCTTTCCAGAGGGGCCACGTGTCCCTCTTACTATTAAACTTGGGGGGACGGTTGCTACCAAACCTGAACGATTTGGCTCAGCTATCATTATTAAACAGTAGAAAAAAACGAACCTAGCGTACTAAATCATGACATATTCCACCGTTCTCCCAAAGTCAAATGTTCATCACAAAATCCCGGTGAAAACGAAAAACTGGACCGGCAAGTGCCTTCGTCAGGAAGTCTGCGTGTTGCTGCTCAGACTCTACGGCGTCCTGCATCCTTTTATACTAGTGAACGACGTGAATTTCTCTTTCCAGAGGGGCCACGTGTCCCTCTTACTATTAAACTTGGGGGGACGGTTGCTACCAAAATACCCGCCCGGATGGGCCAGACCTTGCACAACAGGCGCAAGCGACGGGGAAGAGGCTGGGGCTTCGCGTACCTCAGCTCCCGGTGTGGCTCCTTCCAGGAGAACCACTCTTCTCTGAAAGTCTGCCAGCTGCTCCAAAATGGCGGGTGTAATCCCGCCTCTGCTCCCTTGGGCTTCACTCGAATCGGTGTCCCCCATGGCTGCGGCTGATTCCTCCAGCTATCTCTCTTCCGCAGAAGAGCCCACGTCACTCAACACCCTTTGCTTCGAACAGGGATAGTACCGCGTACGCGATAATTATCGTGTTTGTTGATCCCTACGAAGCGTAGAGGGCTTACCCGTTGAGCTGACAATAGTGGGGTAGTGAAGTCACCGGTAGGAAGACAAGTATAAGACGTACATATATAAATTAAGTTGCTCCTAGCCAAGGCGCAGCGTGGAGTGCGCTCGCCAGGAAGAAAGGCGGATAAATAGGCGGAGCATTTCCACCATCCCGATATCCCGCTATCATGTAGCCAACTTATCACTGGAAACCCCTACAATACTCAACCGTCATCATATCCGCATCATATCCAAGTATACAATCAAGAGAAACCCTCCCCTCCAGAAGTCCGCTTCACAAGCGGTTCTTAGTAGGGTGAGCTACCGTTCGCGTAACTCGCCGAACACCTCACGGCGCTTCGCGCGTGCTGCAAGCAATGTCTGCCCGGTAGGTGAAAAATCCGACGTGCTCCGTCCCCGTGTTGTCGGGACGCGAGGGTCTGCAGCCATGCGTGGTAAGGAGTACCCCCCCCCCGCCCCCCGACCCCTCACGCGACCCCTCAGTTGAAGCGATTCCCCCGTCCAACAGCAGTGATTGCCCCCGCCCCCGGCCCCAGCGTTCTTACTGTCGATTATTTGCTTATATGTTGGGCGTGTGATTTTCGAAGAGGTGTTTACCCTCACACCCAACTAGGTTTTTCGTTCAAACCCGCGAACCAATCAAATCCCGCGAACCATGCTAACCAACGAACCAATCAAAAAGACCGACCAGTTTCGTCAACCAAAATCAGTGTCTATCGAAATTGATGTAAAATCAGATCAAGCACTCAAAACACACGGACCAATTCAGTCGATCGGCCTATCAAATCGACGGACCGATCCAATCGACGGACCGATCCAATCGACGGACCGATCCAATCGACGGACAATCAACCAGTAAAGCCAACGGATCAGTTAAATGGAGAAACCGCTCAAATCGACCAATCACATCCCATCGAAGGTGACGTCAACCCAACCAAACCGAACCAGCCAAACCAACAAAGTAATCATATCCACGAACCAATGAATACCAACGATACCGACCAATCAAACCCACGGTCTAGAGGCGTGGGTGACGACTCAGCTCAAGCGCCAGCATCGCTGTAGTACCCGGGCTAGGTGATCACCTCCGGTGACACACTCCTGATAAGAGGCATGCCGTATAAAACACGCAAACAAAACACACCCCATCGTACAAACTTACAGATCATGATCTAGATCATCTAGATCATGCACAGATCACGAGCGACATCATCTAGATCATTTACAGTACATACCGTATCTTCCGTTGTGAGATGTTGCGCTGGATCTTGATCTATTAGAGTACAGATCCAACCGAGGAAAATTTTACTAGATGATGCGTATCGTACGGCTCCCTCCGGATTACATGAGCTAGAGCATACATCTCTTCCCTAAAGGTCTAGATCATCATGTAAGGATCGACGATCTCTCTGAGGTTTGCAGCCTCCGAGCGATGCGTCGATGGAAATATTTCGACGAGATATTCCTGAAACCGCCGTTTTCGTTGTGCGTCCCTCTTGTTTTGGTCAACCTCGCTCAGAACTTTTAGCCGAGGGGATGTGCTGTGTTGTCGCGTTCTGCTGCAATTGAACTTGTATGGTAGCTGAGAGAAGTAAACTCGTAATCGTTGTGGGCTTTGTGTGGTGTTTCACAGCAGCAATAGTACCAGCAAGCCGTTGTACCCGTCGCAATATCCATGTACACCTAAGAAACCCGGGAATGTGCCGAAGAACTTCCCTTGATGACCACAGCTCCCATCAAGACTGACGTGGACCCAATCAGATCGTTCCGTAGCGCCGACTGCAGGAACGGTTGATGCGAAGGGGCGAGCCGAGCCGAAGACTGACCAATCGAATGGACGAAGCAATCAAATGGACGATCAATTCCCATCGAAACTGACGTCGAAAGCAGTCAAATCGATTTCGAGTTGTACCCGCATTTTGGCGGAAAGTTACTTTTGAATTTTGACGCGTACTACGATAGAGGTTCAGCCCTTTTTTTTCTGAGATTCCTCAATTTTGGAGCTTAAGACCTCTCTAAGGCAAAAAGCTGATCTGGAGAAAAATAAATCTGCTGCTGGGTGAAAATCCCATGGCCTAGGTACACGACGAGAAATCGTTGCAATAAATATTTGCGTATTTCCAACGATTTTGGGTTAAGGAGTGTCTTAAGTCATTCAGAAAACATTTCTGACGAAAACTGCTACCTCTATCGTAGCATGCGTCGTTCAAGTCATTCATCGGGTTAACAGTCACTGCAGGGATGCTTACGCTTTTGATGTGATGGAGCTTTAGGGTGACGATGTGAGCGCTACGTCGGGTTCGAGCTTGACAAACACCGACCAGTCGAATCGACGGACCAATTAGATCGACCAAATCACCAATCAGCCTTCGTCGAAACCGACTTGCGAAGCAATCAAATGGTTGCTTGAAAACAGCGACTGCAGGGACGACTGACGCGAAGAAGCCTACAAATCCTTTTTTTGCACCCTCCTCTTTTGAGACAAAACCCTTGGAATTGGAGTGGAGAAAGTCTTTTGCGGCCTCAAAGGGTCATTTGTAGTCCCTTAAGAACAGTACCCACGCTTTTTGGGCCTAACTACTTGATTTTTCGTGGGTAAAGTTGTCGCAGCTCTAAAAGGGTTACGGTGGCGATGCTATCCGAACGAAATTCCAGCGGTCAAAGCGTAAATCAGCCCGCGCTAAAAATGACGTCAAGGCAATCACAGGTTTTCCTTAACGGCGACGGCAAGGACGGTTGGCGCGAAGGAGCGATGCGAGTGCTAGGGTTTTGAGCATGAAAAACAATCAATCAAATCGACCGATAAGGCAAACCGGCGGACCAATCAAATCGACGGGTAGATCTAATCCGTGGATGATTTAGCAAACCGGCGGACCAATCAAATCGATGGGCAAATCTAATCCGTGGATGAATGCAATCAACCAATCCGTTAATCAATTACACCAGATCGTTCGTTTAAAAACGGCGAGTGCAGGGACAAGTTGACGTGAAGTAGCCGAAGGTCGCCATCACTCAAATATACGGACCAATATAACCAACGGGCCAATAAAATGGGAGAACCGATCAAATAGACGGACCGATCACATTGACGGGCTAATCGATTCGAATCGAACCTACAGACCAATCAAACCGACGGCCCGATCAAGTTGACATTCTAATCAAACCGCGACGGAACGATCAAATCGATGAACCAATCAAGTAATTGAATCAATCAAATCGACCAATAAGTTTCTGTCGAAACTGGCGACCAACCAATCAAATCGACCCTTAAAAACGGCGACTGCAGGGACGACTGGCGCAAAGGAGCGTAAGGTGGCGATGCGAGCGTTAGGGTTCGAGTCTGACACCGACCAAATAAATCGACGGACCAATCAAATCGACGTACCCATCCAATCGACCAATCATTTACCGTCAAAAATGACGATTGAAACCAATCAAATCGTTCGATGATTGCAGAGACGATTGACGCGAAGGAAGTTAAGGTGGCGATGCGGACGTTAGGGTTCGAGTCTAACGCCGACCAATTAAATCAACGTACCAATCAAACCGGCGGACCAATTAAATCAACGGACCAATCAAATCAACGTTCCGACCTAAGCGACCAATCAGTTTCCATCAAAAATGACGATTGCAATCAATCAAATCGTTCGGCGACTACAGGGACGATTGACGCGAAGGAGCTCAAGGTGGCGATGCGCGCGTTAGGGTTCGAGCCTAAGAAGGAGGAGATTAAGAAGATGATTAGCGACATCGACAAGGATGGGTCGGGGACCATCGACTTCCAAGAATTCTTGGAGATGATGACCTCGAAGATGGTGAGCCAGACTCCACCAGCCGGACCAGGTTGCACAACCAACGCCTCTGTGTCGGCGTCTTCCCGTGTGAAACGCATGCAGCGGTAGATATGCAACCACATTTTGTGGGAGAAACGTGCTACGATAGAGGTATACCTTTTTTTGGCGAACGTGGTTTCTGAATGACGGGGCTCCTTCACCAAAAATCGCCGGAAAAAAAATAAATAATGGGCCATTTTTGTTTTTGCATGATGATTCTCGTTGTATACCTAGGCCATTTGGATGTTTCATCCGTGATAAAAGTAGGTTTAGTTTTCTCCAAATCAGTTTTTTGGGGGTTAAGGAGGACATGTCTTTAGCTCCGAAATTGAGGAATCTCATAAAAAATGTGGTGCACTTCTATCGTAACACGCGTTAAGAGAGATCCTCAAGAGAGGACCTCAATACCTTACCCAAAAACTGATTTTTCCGGAGTGCATACGTCGTAAGCCGACCAAAATTTTGCGAGCGAATCTTGCTCATTTGTACTTTCCACAGCCGCCAAACAGTTGGGTTTGGTCAACGCGGAGGTCTGCGCCGTCCAAAACCGAAAAATCTCCGAAAAACACACCGTCTTTGTTTTGTTTGTTTCTGTGACGTGCCATCCACCAGCACACACACATGGTTGACGACAAGTTTTAAACATGTGCTCGTTAGCAGGCACTACCCTGTGCTGAGTGCACCTCAGTCACTTTTTGTTAGAAGGGACTACCTGTTGAGCTGTTTGAGTCACATGGCTCAAGTAGACTCAGGAGGTAAGCTCCACGGCTAAGCACGGGTCTCGATCTGGTCGCGCGTCGAGCCGGGTCAGGAGGTTTTCCAAGTATCACGGGTCGGGTCGGGCTACTCTGACCCGATCCGACCCGCGAGAAGCCGGGTCAGAAGGTTTTCAAATATCACGGTTCGGGTCGGGTCACTCTGACCCGATCCGACCCGCGAGAAATGATCCGACCATTAAGAAGCCCTGGTATTTTATAGTTACTTCTAGCGAACAATATCCGCCAGAGTGCGAGTTATTAACGCGAGCTACCCCGTCTTACGGGTGACGCCTCTTTATCAGCGCCTTCCCGTTCAGTGCGTCAATCCGCGGGGTAGAGGGGAACACCTGCCGTATGCGTTCCCTAATTCCGTACCGTGCAGGCACTATAAGCGTTCGCGGGTTTCTAGCACCGTGGACGCATGCTTGGTAAGGGGGTACCTTACACTTCGTTTTTCTGAGGCATCCTCACTCTAGGAGCTCTAGAACATTACCCCAGAAAGTTCTCGGAAGCAGTGATACACACTAGTTTGACATTTCCAACCATTTTACCCCAGTGATGTCATCAGGGAGCACTTCGACCGGTATAGTAGATTATTCCGTATGGTTTACGGGTAGGCTTAGGGTTCACTTCCATGGTTTTAAAAAACGCAAAAATGTCAAGACACCCCTTGGAAGGCAAACCGGACGCAATCCGATGGCCAATCCCATGTCCTAGGTGTGTACCCAATAGCGGTGTAAACCGCACATGGGATTCCCACAACATTGATGTTGGGTAGCTCCTGAATTGAGGCCACGTCTGACATACAAACGTTCTTGGCTAAGTAGTGCTACAGCAGTAGTGACCCTGTCGTAGAATGCATCCGGTAGACGCAGCGAGCGCCCGCCTCGTTGTCGGCGCCTCCCCTTGTAGTGAGTGAATCCGCTTTAACCTTTTCCCAACTCAAGAACAATCCTGGTCTAGTTACAAGTGTTTTGTCCCCATATCAGGAGTGCGACGCTAAACGACTTAGAAGGGGGTACCTGCCGGGATATTTTTTGTAGTGTAAGGACCACTCAGTATGACAGTTGACGTTTTCTTGTATCTTGAAAATATACTTCGGCTGTGAGCTCGAGTCTTTTTCGTCGATACTCCCTATCTTGTGTGTGTGATGCTTCAATCGCGCGTGCTCCGGGGTGTTTTATGTCCTCATGAAGGATAGTTGGTCGGTGACTTTTCGAGTAGTGCTAGCTAGTACCAGGCGTTACGGCATCGTAACAGCGGTTTACTGTGATACGAAGCCGTCAATGCAGGCAGATTATTTGCCGTCTGTGATGTGTGAGAGACTATGTTACTCCTGTTTTTGCTCTATCGCATCCCCTACTCAGCGCCAGCTACTGCATGCTCTACCGCTGCGACTGCATGCTCTATTATACTGCTGCATCGCCGTCAGCACCTGCTTCGCCCTGTCGTGTTGGGGGTGACAAGAGTGAGCCTTCCAGTTTGGCTATATTCAGCATGTGCACAAGAAGCTTGAAGAAGCCGTGCCCCGTGCCACCCCCGTGCACCCCCCCCCCCCCCCCCGTCGAAACGAGTGTATAGCTTGGAGGGCTTCCTATTCCGGCGTCCGCTCCCCATTATTGCTTTAAAAAATGGTGTTAAATACTTCCGG
Organism: Undaria pinnatifida; assembly: GCA_012845835.1. NCBI lineage: Eukaryota > Phaeophyceae > Laminariales > Alariaceae > Undaria > Undaria pinnatifida. The sequence goes on from JABAKD010000019.1 coordinate 12,784,562, forward strand.
GTCGATGCTCATTTTTTTGCAAGCTGCGTGATATACCGTCCGATCGTTTTTTTTTTCGGTGTAAAATTGTAATATGGCCCCTGTGGATGTTGTTGCCAGGATAAACAAACACCACCACCACCAAAATACTACAGACCATAAACTATAATGGTATTAACTACTATGCTTGGAAGTACTTTATCCCTAGGCGGGAAGTTTTGCTCAGCGCCGACCAACTCCAACCTCAACCCCCAAGACACGTAAGTGCCCCCAATCCCGTACCGTGCGGAGCTCTATACGACCTCTCCCGAAAAACCGAGTTTTCTAGGTGTTTTCACGGGTCGGGTCGGAACAGGGCTACCGGAGACGCGTGCTGAGACTGAGGTAGCACTTGTTGGCCGAATATTCTCTGAAGGACGGGACTCCTTACCCCCCCAAATCGTCTGAATGCTGTCATTCTTGTTGCGCAAACTGATTGTTTCTTGTGTCCTCACAAGTGCTACGTCAGAGGTAGCACTTTTCTTGTGAAATGAAAATGTTTTTTGGAATGATAGGGCTCCTTGACCCAAAATCGTCGGAAAATAAATACTCGGAGTAAATAATAACAGCCCATTTTTTTTTTTTTTGCATAATTTTCGTTGTGTACCTTAGCTAGGCCGTGGGACTTTTTTTCCTTCCGGGTATCGTACGACGTATAAGCAGTTTTGTTTTTGTCCGGATCAGTTTTTGGGAGGGACATGTCTTAAGCTCCCGAATTGACGGGTAGTATTGAGAAAAAAAGTGGTGCACCTCTACCGTAGCCCACGCGTCTCCGGTGGGCCACGGCTTTGTTCCTCGGGTTTGCACTTTTTCAGTTTTGCTCGAAAAAATCAGTTTTTTTGGTGAGCTTTAGAGCTCTTGAAGTGAGAAAGCCCCGAAAATTGGTGCTTGCAACTCTACCGCAGCATGTGTCCCGACCCGACCCAGGTCCCGTGAGACTTGAAAACCTTGTGACACGACCCGAGCTGACCCGTGACATTTCGATCACCCCCTGACCCGACACGCCTCGATCCGCGAGTTTTTTCTATCTAACCTCCTGGCCCGATCCACGGGCCGAATCATGACCCGTGAAAAACGTGAAATTTTTCGCACAATCCGGTAAAAAATGTTTTCCATGAGTATATTATGGGCGTGCAATCTTCTTTCATTTGGGACGTGGTTGGCTTGCGATTCCGGGAGGGTCGAAAGCTGAAAAAATAGGGAACACAGGCGTTCCTATGTATGAGCTATTGACCATATCAGATCTATAACTTGAAAAAAACGGGTCCTTGAATCCTAAGGAAGTGGGGAAATGGTTGGCAGAAGGTCATAGCAGAGATGCTACTGCTTTATGGGAGGATATTCGATTTACACCGGAACGGCATCTACGCTAAATATTGTCGGAGGGCAACAAAACTAACAATCCTACGGGAAAAGTAATTCGCCGCCGCACAAGTATCCGGGCTAGTAACACCGACTATTCATGGCTAAAACGAGTGTATTGCTTATAAAGTCTATGACCACTGTATCTGCCAAACGCCGTTGAGGCTGAAACGATACTCTTGGTAGTTCCTCAGTTGAAGATGACCATCGGAGGCAAATGTTTATGTCCCACACCTCTGCCAGATAACGATCTAGGTGATCTAGATCCAGATAGATCGTGTAGATCATCTAGATCATCTATAGTAGATCTTGTCTCGACCGTTATAAGTTGCTGTGGAGGATGTACATATAGAGTCCAGATCCAACCTTGGAAATGTTTTGCTATTAATAGACCATGTACATCGTACGGCTCCCACTCGGTGACACGAGCGAGACGACACAGATCTTTTATGAAAGATCTAGATCATCAAGTGGATATCGGCGACCTGTTTGACGTGTGGAAGCTTTTGGCCCCCAAAGCACCCCTCACTGAGATAGATGGTGGCCACAGACGACGAAACAGGGAAGAGAGTAAGATAAGCAAAACGTTTTTATGCGATACGTGGAGGAAAAAAACGTAATGAGCGCCCAAATGCTGGAGGTGTCTCTATTAGGACTAGGAGTAGGAACGGTTCTCCGTGTCGAAAGGAGTGCGCGATCAATGGTCAACTGAGTAAGGCAAGCAACAGCTGAGTATGCCTCCCCGTGCTCCGTCCCGGCATGGATAGGGATGCGAGGATCTAGGGTATTGACAGACTACGGCCATGCATGATAGTCATTTCGCCCCCGCACCCTTTCGGCACTGACGTTGCCTTTTTTTTTTTTTCTTTGGCAGAGCGAGAAAGATTCAAGGGAAGAAATCCTGAAGGCGTTCCGGCTGTTCGACGACGACGAGACGGGCAAGATTTCCTTCCGGAACCTTAAGAGGGTGGCCAAGGAGCTGGGGGAGAACATGACAGACGAGGAGTTGCAGGTGGGGTACCGGGACGACACCTATTATATATATATATATATAAAGATTGTTTTGTACTCCTGGTCTGCAATTTTAGTATGTGGCTTTGCTGTTTTTTTTTGTCTTTTTTTTCTTCCTAAAATTTGAAATATTGAAATATTGAAAGTTCGAAAATTTGAACATTTTTATTTTTTACGAGTTGAAAAATCGTCGTAGATATTCGAAACGCAGTGTAGGCTGTTGATGGTCCCTCGAGAGACTTTACGACCTTTCCTTGCCGGGTGCCCTCGCCCAAGAGAAGCGGCCGAGCCGTTCTTGAGATTTTTTTTTGCACGCCTCCATCCACCATGCAAACCGGATATACAAATAAATTTCTGTACACGTCCACCCTGCAAACCGGGTGTGGCCATAACAGTTTGCACTCCTCCGCTTTGCCCCTTCTTGGCGCCGTGGTCACGCCCAGACCTGAGGTCTCCAAGCTGACCCTGGGTACGTCATTAAGTGTGGTGCTGGTTGGACGTGGAGGAAGGGAGGGGGAACCCTCGGTCGTAGCTTTTTTTGTACACCTCTCTTTACTACCAGTCTACTTCTTTGTAGAGCTCTTCGTGCTGGAGACTATGCTTCTTGCAGTACGTTGTAGAGCTCTGTAACATGTTGAGGGTGGCCAAGGACCTGGGGAGAACATGGCGGGTGAGGAGTTGCAGGTGGGGTGGGGCGGCGTTGGTGGATTCAGGGGGGGGGGGGGGGGGGGTCGACCGTTTCGTCTCCTTTTGTGTTTTGCGCCTCTGGACTACCACCCTGTTTCCATTTTTGTGCAACTCAGACTTGCGTCTTTGTACGACTCTGCTGTGGGCTGTTTTTTTTACTGCCAGTTTACTGTAGAGCTCTGCGTCTGTGTACGAAGTACAACGAATTTGTCTCTGTTTCTTGTTGAACCCTATAAGCTTTCTGTTTGTGGGCCTAGAACTCTAGCTCTAGAGGTAAATGTTCCGTTAACTACCAGGTAAGTAACGGGCACTTTTTTCAAAACGCGATGCCGCGCCGCCTTTTTGGTGGAGACGGCATTTTATTTTTGTACGATGTTTGTGTGGACTGTGCGCGTCGTTCAAGCCTAAACACGCGCTGATCAGCCTCGCCGATCGCGAGATGCTGCGGCCGTAGCATCCGCGCCTGCCGAATGAGACGGTTTTGCGTTTTTGCCATTTGACAACCATGGTACTAATCTTTTTTTTTTTTTTTAAGCCCCGGCGACGGCGGTGGTGCCCAACCTTCAGTCGTTGTCAGAGCTCTGCGGCTCTAGCGTGTCCTTCTCCTTTCTATTCAATGCAGCGTGCTTCAGGACCAGCTTTTCTGTGTGTGTTTTCGCTCTTTTGCCCTTCAGAAATATTCATTTTGAACGTGGGGACGGTACTGTACAATGGATGAATGCAGATATTTGAGCGTGCCGTTTGTAGCCAATTCGACCCCAAACGCGGTACAAGTTGGCAGGATATCGTCAAGCAACGTCCAGAAGCCAGTGAAATGTCAATAATATGATTTCGACGCGTTTCAAGCACAGGAAGGAGCCATATACGACAAGCTCCCCGCGTCGGACATGGGCCAATACAAGGACACCGGAAACTGGGGATATTCGTTTTTTCATCCCGGGTTCGGCTCGTTTTTTTCTTTTTTTGTTAAGATCGGCAACCCTTCCGTTAACGCTGTCACCAATTGTGTGTGTCTCAATGCGTTCCGAAACGTGCTCAATCGCAGACATTGTAAACTGACAGTTCATTGGAACAGGACGAAATATCTTGCTTTTCACATCCCACCGCAGCCGTTTACCGCACTGGCGCTATCGACCCCAATACGCTTGTGTTCTGCTTTTTCGCGTCAATACCTTTAGGAGGGGGCATAAGCTACCACGACTTCGGGTTTCCTTATGTATTGGGTGCCTTTAGAGCCCTAAAAACTCTTCCAATACTGACTCGAAGAAATTTGTCCCCGGAAATGAGGTTCCAATCGAAAAGGGGTTAAGTGACAGTTAATTGGGGACGCTATTCTCTAGAGTACCTGGTAGTTTGCTATGTGGAGCTCTAGACTACACTGTTTTACTTCGAAGTATGTTTCTTGTTTTTGGTGTTTTGTTTGCGTCTCGTTTTTTTTTTTTTTGACTATTTAGTCAGGAAATGATAGACGAGGCGGACAGGAACGGCGACGGCGACGGCGAGATCAATCAGAACGTTTATTTGACAGACCCGCCCCGCCCCACTCCCCCACCCTTTTTTTTTTTTTTTCGTGCTTTACCTTTTTATTTTTTGTTTTCTTTATATTCGTTTTTTTCATGTCAGGAAATGATCGACGAGGCGGACAGGGATGGCGACGGCGAAATCAATGAAGAAGAGTTCTTGCGCATAATGAAGAAGACGTCCCTCTACTGACCCTTCTATTGTTATTCAGATCCTGATGATGCTACTCAGACTATGATGCTCACACCTACTCACTGTGGTACACACTCGCGAGGGCTACGTAGCTTCGCTTGGGTTAGCCTGGGTTGGATTGAGTTGACTTGGCTTGGGTTGGGGTTGGTTGGCTGGGTACGCTTTGATTTGGCTTGGCTTGTATTCGCTTGATTTGGCCTGGTGTGGCTTGGCTTTTTTCGGCGTGCTGTTGGCTTGGCTTGACTGGATGTGACTCGTTTTGACCTTAGGTCTTGCCTTGTCTTGGCGATAAGTTGGCTTGGCTTGGCTTGGCTCAACTGATGCGGCTCAAACTGGCTTGCCTTTCCATGCGGTGTCGATGTCGTTGTCATTGACTTGGCTTGGCTTGACCTTACTTGGCTTGGCTTGACCTGACGTGGCTTGATGTATTGGCTTGACTTGGCTCTTGATCGGTTGGTCGGTCAATGAGAGCAGTGCAAACGGTGGAGTGGTGGAGGGCTAGACTACATTGTTGCTATTTGTTCTTTGTTTATTTTTTGTTGTGTGGTGGATGCTTCTTTTATTGGGCGCCCGCTTCTGTTTTTCTTGTAACGAGCTTGCCTCGTAGCGCGAGAAAGAGAGACTGCTGATGAGGGCGGTGATATCGTTTTGTGTTTACGTTTCGTTGTAGTGTTTTGTTTTTCGTCGTCTCTGCCCAACAAAGGAACCACGCCCATTGATATATCGGGTATTTCCGATTGGCGCGGCAGAAACAAACGAACGGAGTCCGTACGATTGCGTACGCATTTGGCGGACCCTGCCACCGCCACTCTAATATTGGCATCTTGACCGCCGCGAGAGCTATTAGTAGAGTTTGTTCGGTCATTAGCGGCCGTGTGGTGCCTGTTTTTGTTTGATCTTTGTATGAAATGGTTTAGCTAAGAGTGTAATGTATCTCGTAAGGTAACCCTTCTCTCTCCTGTGGCGTTTAGGGAGCGCTCAGGGCACAGGACGTGGAACATGGTACATATATCTATTCCGCGTTTATCTTGCAGCCGGGGCGGTGGGACAGGACTGCTGTTCCGTGCGGTGCTGTGAAAGAAACGCCGGCGCGGAAACCCCGCGCATACAGCGCATACACTCTGTCCGAAATGTAAGGACCGTTTGGGATTCTTGTTGATTGCCAAACGCATGGATGAGTATCGACCCTAAATTTTTCGAGAGCTCACAGCTGACGTATTTTGAATATTTTTATAAAATGCTCATGAGATTTACCGACAGAGTATCAGCTTGGCATTCCTTTTAATATCCAAACGATACTGAAACGTCCGAACAGAATGGTATTGTCGCAGTGTGTGGAAGCCCTGCCGAGAATATAAGGGAAGTATTGTTTTCTCGACGACGGAGGCATGCATGTCCCTATCGAGGTCCGTCCGTCCTTGGACTAAAAAGCGCGTATAACACCACACTGTGATTAATTACCGCTTTTTCTTTTCATGTTTTTTGTTTTTCTTATGGCGGATGGAGGAAAACCTAGCTGGACGCCATTTGCAACTGGAAACCCGTTTTTGGGGACGAAATAATTGGGGTTAGTTTACGGGGGATTTTGGGGCTCTAGAGTGGCTACGCTTACCATACTTCCACGTGTCTGTCGCGTGTTCGGCTTAACTCGGATGCACGATACATAACGGCGCTCCCATGGCACCACAGCGCAATAATCTGCCGCAAGATCTCCGGCTGCCGTTGTTTTCCTTGGGGGGGGGGCTTTTCGACAAAGAAGGGTATTTATTAGTGACAGCATAAAGCGCGGGTTCGCTGACTTTCGCTTGGTCACTCCTATCATGTCGCCAGTGGTGTTGACTCGCACACCTATGCCCACAACTTCGACTAAAAACTGGGTGGTGATCCACACTACTATTTATACCTCCTCTTCGTTGCATCTCCATTGAATATTCCCAGAAAATTTCCAGGCGGTCAATAAATGGTTGATAGGCCACACTACTATAATAGTACACCTATGCCCACAACTTCGACTAAAAACTGGGTGGTGATCCACACTACTATTTATACCTCCTCTTCGTTGCATCTCCATTGAATATTCCCAGAAAATTTCCAGGCGGTCAATAAATGGTTGATAGGCCACACTACTATAATAGTAACTCCTCGTTGCATGTCCATTGAAAATTCCCAGAAAAATCCCAGGCGGTCGGGGATCAGGTGGGTAGGGTTAAGGGTTTTAGTGGCTACTACTTTTCAGGGCTTGTATTACGGGGGATCATGACCCAACCGCGTCGGGTCAGGATCGTTTCAAAAAGTCGTGGGTCGGGTCAGAAGGTGATGGTGATGGAAGTCTCACGGGCCGGATCGGGTCGGGTCGGATCCGATGGGATCGGATCGAATCGGGTCGGGTCGGGTCGGGTCGGGTCGGTCGGGAGGGTTTCAAATCTCGCGGGTTCGGTCGGGTTTTACCCTGACCCGATCCGAGTGGTATACCGAGAAATGATCCGACCCGCGAAAAGCCCTGCTTAATCTCACGTACATTTTACCCCTTTTTTTCGAGGCCCGAGATCTGTAAGGCCCTAGGCTCACTCGAGCACGGCCTCTCATCAAACGTGCATCGACGCCTTTGTGTTAGGTTGGAGTAGAAATGAATCATGTATATGTATGCACATGAGCGCAGTAAAGATATTGTTTATTGTATGCACCCCAAAGCGCTACTTGTCGTGATGGGTCGCCGTCGGTGTTGATATTCTGATGTTCATTGCCATCTATCTAGCGGCGGGCATGTGGCCGGCACGCACAGGACAGGACAAGCCCAGCAGAAACACAAGATACTCAAGAGAACACTCAAGAAAAACGAGAAGAAACGAAAAGTAGAAAAATATTCGCGCAAAAAGCAGCACAGAAACACGCTAGAAACTCAAGCACTATATAATGAGTACTACGAAAAGACAAGAACGCAAGGAACGCTACAAACACCAGCAAAACCAGCAACATAATCACCAAAAATTAGGGCGGATCACTTCTCGCGGGTCGGATCGTGTCAGGGTGACCCGGTCCGACCCGTGATATTGGAACACCTCCAGACCCGACCCGCGATTCGACCCGTGGAATTTCCAACACCTCCTGACCCGATCCGACTCGACTCGCGGGTTTTCGATATTATACCTTCTTCTGGCCTGACCCACGGGCCGGGTCATGATCCGAGCAAAGCCTTACAACAAAAATACAGCAAGAAGCAGAGACAAAACACGCGTTTTGTCCCCCGGAGTTTGTTTACTCTCTTTTCGGGTCTCTGCTGTCAATACCCAGAAGAAGCCGTTGGGTGTCGTTCGACGCATGCTTCGACAGAGAGAGGTATCACTTTTCTTCTGGAATGTTTTCTGAATGACAAGGCTCCCTAATCTAGACCAAAATCGCCGGAATTTCGCTATTATTTTCTCTGTTTTGCATGATCCTCGTTGTTGTACACACCACCTACTTAGGCCATGGGATTTTTCATCCGGTATTTAGTATATAGTATATGTATAGTATATAGTCTAGTCTAAAGCAGTTTTATTTTTCTCCAAATACCTGGTATCAGTTTTTGGGAGAGGTCTTGAGCTCTCAAATTGACCATGTGTGACTGATTCTACGATAGCCTCCCCTCCCCCAAAAAACAGCGATTTTCTTTGACGAACATTTTTTCACGGCTGCTCAACACGAAGAAGAATGCTATGAAAAAACATATCTTCGCAATATATATATGTTCGTGTTTGATGCAAAGGGCTATCGAACGGTGGCGTCGGGGTGGCAAGGGGCACAGTATTCCAGGAGATGGGGCCGGTGCCCGAGCTGGTTTCAAAACCGGTGATTTCGTTAAAGAAATATGGGGGGACTACCGCAGAACGAGCCATGTCCCAGAAAAAACGTGGTGCAGCACCTCTTTCGTAGCGCGCGTCGATCGTTAAAAGTCAAGTGGTTAGTAGGCGTTCTCGCTGCTCAACCAAGTGAGTTACAGTACGTTAAGAAGGTAGCGTTCTCGATGCTCAGAAGTAAGTGAATAAATAATAAGCGGTCCCCGCGTTCTTAGTCAAGTGTTGAGGAATTAGTGGGGTATTAGTCCGTTTTTGAGCACCAACTACTTGCAAAAGGTTAACCGATAGCTTGAATACCCAAACTATGCCCTATAATAACACTCTCCCTACCTGAAACGGCGGAATAGCAGGTCGGCCGGATATATATATACCGATTTCACTTTTATATGTTTCTGGTGGAGGCATGAATTGCGTCAGCTGTGATATATGCGTGTACCACCTTGGGTTGTTTGTTTGTGTTTTTCCCTCCTCTGCGGGTTTTCCTCAGCTCCAGAGTGACTGGAGCTTGTCCTGTGACTACGGACTTGATTATGCGAGTTAATGTGAGAACAACAACAACAACAACAACAACAACAACAACGGACGGACCTGTTAATATATATCCAAGCGGTTTCATTTCCTGGGGATACCGGGGAGAGGAGGGTATTTTTCCAGGTTCGACATGGTATTGTATGCGGAAAGTCTGAAAAAGATTGTTATTGTGGACGGTGGGATTCGAACCCCACGACCCAAAAACCCATGGTTTGTCGACGACGCCATTTATTTGTTGAGGAATTAGTGGGGTATTAGTCCGTTTGACCGCTTGCAAAAGGTTAATCAATTGCTCACCCAAACTAAGCCTTACAAAACAAACGAGACTAATCGCTCTTTAAAAGTCACTCTCGAAAATCGCCGTGGGTGGGTGGGGTGGGGTGGGTGGGGTGGAGTAGGTGGGTTAGCTATGATATTCTTTCTTGGTGGGTGGGTGGGTGGGTGGGTGGGCGAGCGGGCGGATTGGCGGATGGGTTAACTATCGATATTCGTTGTGTTTGGGTGGGTGGGTGGGTGGGTGGGTGGATGTGGGTGGGTGGTTGTGGGTGGATGGGTGTGGGTGGGTGGGCGGGCGGGCAGGTAGTAGGTTCGCGGATGGGTTAGCTGTCGATATTTGCTGCGATAAGGGTGCGGTGATGGAGCAAATGGGATTGTTGACGGGGAAATTTAAGCAATTGCATGGATGGAGAGCTGTTTACCGGGTAACAGGTTATCAACCAATTGCTATCAGCCTAGACCCAGGGTAATGTACGATGTACTGCTGTACACCAGGACTTAGGTACCGCGTGCATTTTCATTTTTATACCGGGACCTGGTGGTGTGTTTCGTTGTGGGCGATCGGCTGAAAAATCTTTGGCTATGCCTTGTCAGGTCACCTCACCTCTGAGTCTGATGTTGAAACCATTTTTAACACCGCACTCCCGACACGGGGACAATCAACTTGGAGTTAGAGTACTAGGAGCAAAAACTAAGCTGGAAATGGGTTAATTAAGCGTATTTTATAGTAAGCGCCGTATCCTAATACTAATAATAGTGTTCGGAGGTATAATACCGCAAGTCAAGCATGGCGAGTGTTTGCTTGACCACAAAGTAAAGGTTTAGCACGGAATATATACGGAACAAAAAAAGGAAGGACAAAATATGATTTATTTTAAAAAAATCCGATTTCCCGTCACGCTTGATCAATGACTTGTAAAAAACGAAAGCCGAACAATAGAAGAAACTGAAATAACAAATCACCCTTCCTTGACAAAACCCAGGGGGTTGATACATCTTCAAAGAGTAAGAACGCGCTACGGTAACCGGAGTATCATGCAGAATCGCACAATGCACAGATGAGTAGCTACCTTTAGAGGCCCCTCCCGATCGCAGGACCAAAAAAGGAAATCAAAGGAAACGGTAAAAATAATATTGTTTGTTTTGATTGTTCAACAAATCGGATACTAACAATACCTTCCTGGCGCAAGGTACGAAAAAACGAAACTCAACCTCGGAAATAACAAATAAATATAAATCGCACGCGCAGCTTGAAATAAGTGCTGAGGGTCAAGCAATTCGGTCGCACGGACAGCTAGCTGGCGTTCTGTGAACTACGATAACATAATAGTACTAACAACCCGAGCACCTGGCCGGCGCTGGACCTCCGCTGCCCCGCTGGCCTGCCACATATACCCCCCCCCCCTCAACGCCCCCTCCTTCCCCACCACCCGCACCATCTCCTAGACCTAGCACCACGCATATAGCAAGCCCCTACGTCTATTAGACTAGGCGACCTAAATATGTTGGAAACCCTCTCCGCACCCCCACGCCTTCGAACACTCCACCCTCTCCCCACTGGTTGTACGACTCACAGGATTTACATTATAAACTGATGCATTCCTTTCACACAACCATCAGATTTGTCCCCTTGAAGGATTTATAGTTTCCGCGCACAGTTTGAGTTGTCCTCCCCCCCCCCCGCCTCCCTCTTGTTCAAACCCAGCCCCCCACGCCCTTAAAAACTCCGCCCTCCCCTCACCGGTTACACGACTTACAGGATATACTCGCTAATCTGATGCATTTCCTTCCACAGCTGTCAGATTTTGTCCCCCTCAAAAACGGGTTTTATAGTTTTCGCGCTCAGATTGACTACGTAACATCACCCTGTTGACCCTGATAGCTACACTGCTGTAGTTAGTTGCAAGGGGAGTCGCCGACCTATATCCTTAATGAGGACAATCAACCCGTAATACGCGCGATCGGACTATCACACACAGCTTGCAAAGATGAGTTTCGACGAAATCTTCGATCTCAGAGATGGAGGAGTGTATTTTTATTTTTATAATACTTACTTGTATATAGTCTACAGGGAGTATGTACAGAGGAACTTGCGTATGAATCCGGTAGACCCAAGTAGCCCGAGTGGGAACTCCAAAAGTCAACTCACACTATAGTCTAGTCTAGACTAACAATTATTTGTTTCAAGCATGATGAATTCCACAGATTGATGCCTGGTTTTGTCCTCTTCAACGCGAGTTATAAAGTTTCCGTGCGCAGAACAAGGCTGAACGTCTTAGTCCTGTTGACCCTGGCAATAATAGCAGGGGAGTCACCGACCTGTTGCATCCTTCACGAGGGCATACACTCCCCCGTAACACTCGCGATCGAAGTATCAACCGCAGCTTGCAAAGCTGAGCTTTGATAAAAAAACCTTTATGGTCGATCACACAGCTGAATGAAGTGTACTTTTTCGTTTAAAATAAATAAATAAATGCACTACATGTAGCCGCAACTGAACAACAAGCTACTCATCGTCGAGATCATAATTAAAAACAAGGCTAGTCTATAGTCTACTCTCATAGTCTCATATTTAAAAAATGAAAAATGCACTTCATCAGCTGTGAGATCGACCAAAACAAACGAAAAAAGGTTTCTTGATCAAAACTCAGCTTTCTTTGCAAGCTGCGTGTGAGTGATACTTCGATCGCGCCTGTTATAGGGTGTGTATACCCTCGTCAAGGATGCCACAGGCCGGTGACTCCCCTGCTAATCCCAAGGTCAGAAGGACTAAGACGTTCAGCCTTGTTCTGCGCACGAAAACTGTATCCAGCCCGCATTGAGGGGGACAAAACCAGCCTTCAATATGTGGAATTCAGTGTATAATATGAATAATAGTCTACACGTGAAACACATAATTGTTGTACGAATAGTGTGAGCTAACTTTTGGGCTTGGCTACTTGGGTCTACCGGGTTTGTACGCAAGTTCCTGTGTACTCCCTGTGTGGCAGGCCAGCCGAGGCCCAGCCTAAGCCTGAAGCTCGGGTTGTTAGTGCTGTCGAGTAATGATGGAATATGCGGTGGACGTTGATCGTTACTGCTCTGAAGCGATCTGTCTTGTGCTCTTGACGCAATGCAAAGGCTCACACTCACACACGCCTGTATAGATCGAATGGAGACCGACGAGTGAGATCTGGCGTTCTGCATCTCAAGCGGCGCACACTTGATCCTGAAGCTTTTCGAACGCCCATCTCACACACTAAGAGGGAATACACAAAACGAAAGCGTGGATCCAAAACGCCAGACCCCTGCACTCCTACAGCAGTAGATGGATGTAAGCTCTTGCACTAATACTGAATTATCGAAGGTGCGTGTCGCCGAATAGCCGATTGTTTTTGCTAATCCAGAGTCTCCGTGGTCATGTCTGGGTGGAGCACCCGCAGGCCACAAAATGTTAGCTCACCAGTGTGTGAAGGCGTTGGGGAAAAGTCGGAATTGATATCGTGAAACCTGCGGAACGAGTTCCTCCAGAATTCAAGAAAATTCAACTATTTGAATGTTAATCGGGACTATTAATAGGTACAGCAAACAAGAAATTCCCGGATTACAGCAGTGAGTGACTGGAGCCTGTTCTGTGACCACGGACTTGATTATGCGAGTTGATGTGAAAACAACAACAACAACAACAACTATTACTACGACGTGATAATAGTGCTGAAGGCATACCAGGTATTAATATTAGTAGTTAATATGGGCTCACACAGTAGCGAGACAGCCTATTAATTTAGTTGAACAACTGTATTAGCACTGTCTGCCGGTGGCATGCCATACAACAACGTGGCACGCCTTGATTGCCATTTAACTAAAAACAGTTTGCAGTGTTTACTCCAGTGTTACAGTGAGCGCTCACGATAGTAAGAGCATTCGCGACTGAAGAGCGCGGTCAAGTCGACCGACATGTCCCGCCCGCACTTGCAAACTATACTTAGTACACCTTTTCCTGCTACGGATAACTACCTTCAGAGCCCCAAAATTCCTCCCTATACTAATTTCAAGTACATTTGTCCCCAAAAATGGTTTCCAGAGTAGTGAAGGCGTTTGCTCTAGCCTGTCGCGGGGTGCTCCTACATTGGGATGCGCACTGTAATACTCGCGACGGACATGCTTTTTATCGGGCAGACAAGAGACCTTGTGATCTCCCGCCACAGAGGACCCAGTAAAAAAACTGGAATACACATTACAGCGCATTTAATTTTCGTGTCTATGTTGGGTTTGCGTATTGCTACACAGCCAGTGGCAGTCGAAGCAGCAGCAGCAGCAGCAGCGGCAGCAGCAGCAGCGGCAGCAGCAGAACGAGATCCTACCACCTCCGGTACTTCGCACAGCTCTACTCCGCGCTCTATTCGCTGCTGCATGTTCCCCCGCCTCTCCCACCTGGGTGCCTCTCCCACCTGGGTGCCTCTCCCACCAGGGTGAAAACACCAACAGCTACTGACCAGCCAGCACAAAAAAAAACGCGAGTGCACGGAGAACGTCGCTCGTGACCCCACACGCATGGTAGATATAGACTGCTAGCCAATTCCATCATTTGCTTGAGTCGATGGACAGCTATTCGTAGCCAACGCCACCCACCACATAGATAGACAGATAGGCAGCTGCTTGTTGTTGCCATCACCCAAACAAGTAGAAGATAGATAGGCAGCTAGAGTGTCCCACCAACTACTTGTGGGGAGGGAAAACCCATATTAGCCATTACCATCACCAACATGGAAAGGCAGCCAGCCAGCTGACTATTCATGTTCCACGCGGCTGCAGCCTGTAACATCTACGACCAGACAGAGTTTTTGGCTTTTCCAGTAATCATTTCGCAAGGCGAAAAACAGAAAAGCATATAGGATACAACACGTGAGCGCCTGATGGCTAAATCACAACCATCGTCAAAACACCATCACCGTCAAATTGTCATTATCATCATACAGCAGTCAGTATGTTACCGGTTGTTGTCATTCTATGTACACCAAATGAACAGAAGAATATCGGACTTTCCCCATATCTATGACAAAAAAAACAACACATGCTTACGTGCGTCCTGTCCTCTATCCCCCATCCCTTCCTTCGTCACCAGGCCTGCTATTTCACCAAAAAAAGCCTTCCAAACCATGCAAACCCCACTCATCATCCATCGTCACAAAACATACCAGTCAAAAAATATCGAAGACCGAAAAAAAACGAACGACAAAAAAGTCACACGATGGAATGAATGAATGAAGGAATGAAATGCATCCATCGAAACCATGCAACAAATAATTATAAAAAAAAGGTCAAGGGTGGCCACCTACCTAGCCCGCCGACAAAACGCGTCACCGGCAACCTACTTTGTCGTGAACAAGCGCCAAACAGACAGATGCGAAAAAACGAAAAGAAACTTTAGATCAACAATAAATACGAACGAGTAAGTATTGTGCACGTAATACTCAAACTACCTGAAAGCAAAGGAAAGAAAAGCGTACCGGAAAAACAAAACAAAAAAAGGTTCAAGAAACACACGATAATCAGCCACATATTTTCAATCAACCCTGCCCCCTTCGCCCCCACCCCCGATCCTCCCCTTTCGCCGCCCTAGCGCAGCACCCCCACGCCTGTTGCGAAAACACAGGGGGGGAAAACGTCCAAATAATAACACGAACAAGCTACGAAACAAGCATACACACAAAACACACGTGGCGAACGAGCGTGTCCGGCGCAGTCTGCGCTGGCTCTGTTTTCAGCGCTGGGAGA
Source organism: Undaria pinnatifida (assembly GCA_012845835.1). Classification (NCBI taxonomy): domain Eukaryota; class Phaeophyceae; order Laminariales; family Alariaceae; genus Undaria; species Undaria pinnatifida. Next base: position 12,799,753 of record JABAKD010000019.1, read on the forward strand.
CCAAGCCGGCACGAACAGCCACCTTCCATAAACAGCATGGCAGTCACCGTATCGCCAACAAACCCCAAACAACTCCCACTACAGCAACCCCCTCCCCCCTCACCCCAGACGCCCCACCGAGTCCGAAGCAACCTCTACTACGGCAGTAATCCTCCCTCTCCAGGGAAGGCTCCTACGGCAGCAACACTCCCCTCCCGCACCCCAGGGTCACCCGAAAAAAAAAGACACCCATTGGCCTACCGAAAAATAAAAAAGGAACCCATGGCAAGAGTTTAGTCCACTCCACTCCACTCCCCATCCAGCAAACTGCCACGCACTTTTTGATTCGGCCGTCTCTCCATCACGCGCGACGACAAAACTCCAACATCGCGGACATTTTTCCCTCTCCCCCGCCCCCAGCCCCGACGATCAACGTCATCATCGCTCCCCCTTCCCCAATTCCCGCAACCCAGCAAAGATTTTCGGCGTCAATATCGCCCCCCCCCCTCCACTCACAAGGTGCCCAAGTCCGCCTCGCAAGTGGCGCTTAGCAGGATGCAGCTTACCCTTCATGCGACTCGCTGAACGCCTCACGGCGCTCCACGCTCGGTGCACGCGATGTAAGCCTGGTCGGTGAAAACCCGACGGGCTGTCCCGGCATTTTAGGCACGCGAGGGTCAATGGTCATACGACTACGGCTATGCATCACATGAGTCCACCCCCCCCCCCCCCCCCCCCGACCCAACAGCGACGGTCACCGTCAACATCGTCTCCGCCCCTTCCAGCGTCCCCGAGAACGTCAACATTCAAACCCCCCCCTCCCTCCTTGCACCACCCCCTCCAACCCCAAAGTTGATTTCCAAAAACCACTTGCTCTTGCCTCTCACGCAAGCCAACTCATACACGTTTACCACATGCTAGATAGATAGATAGTTTAGCTACTGTGATAACAACACAAACGACACACCCGGACCGAGCCATCCAACCCTCGTATTCCTCCAAGCCCGGCTCGGCCAAGCGGAGCATTCACCCGCCCCCAACAATTAATAGGTAACAAAACACGCACGGCGTGACCCGGGGGCCAAACCAGCCCCCCCCCCCCGCCCAACATTGTACCAACCTGGCAAAATTGCACATCCGCGCATCTCGTGAATCGCACCCCAAAAAATAAAACAACGCCAGGACGAATCAAACCAACCCGAATCGACGAAAGCCGAACCGAACTAGATTAAATCCAACCCGAATCGAATTTCAACGAACCAAATCCGACCGAAACCGAACCGAGTTAAGTCGCGTTGAACCGATACGAATCGCATTGGAACGAACAGCATCGAAATGAGGCGAAACGAACCAAACCAAAATGAGAGGCAACGAACTGCATCCAACCAATCGAATTGCAACGAACGGAATCCAACTGAACCGACCCGACCCAACCCGAACCGAATCGAGCTCGACCGTCATCAACCGAATCCAACTGAACCTAGCCGAATGGAACACCATCATTTGCTCCGTACAACTCGAGAAAAAAACAATGTTATGTACCGATCGAGCAAGCATACGGTCGACATATTCCACGCCCGCACGCCACATTTACCGAACTCCCTCTCTTCTGGATTATGGCGTGCGCAGTACATACGCTAGACACAACGCGTCAAACACGCCGATGGAAAAAAGGAAAACCCTAGTGCAACCCCCCTGCCTTCCCTCGCCCCTCCCCCCCCGTTGTCGTTTCGGCAAGCGGCCTCGCAAAACAGTGCAATTTCCCTTTGGTCCACAACCCCAGCGGGGAGGCCGGGGGGGGGACCCCACCCGTCCTCCCCCCCCGGTGTACTCCGGGCAACGGCCTCCTGACAGTGCAAACCCCTGAGGGGGGTCGTGCACACATGCAGACTCCTCCTCGCCGCTCGCTGAACCCCTCAACAATGGCAAAACGCGGTTCAGACGAACGTTTACCTGTCTCCCCCGCAATGCAACTCTCGAATTCGCCTCCTCCACTCCCGGGGCCAGCTGGGTAACCCCCTCCCACCCCCCCTGGCGCGTTTAGCCTTTCTTTACTGCCACTCGCTACCTCATACAGGAAGGAGGCTAGGTCACCAGCTAGCTTGCTCGCAAGCTCACCAGCTCACCTACAAGCAGATAACCAGCACGCGCCAAGTTTCTACACCGACACAAAACCATAACCATACCCCCGTTCGCTCGAGACGACGATATCCCGAAGACCCATTATTGAATCGCCCACCGATTCTGCTCGAAAAGCAGCCGTGGGCGGATAATCACCGTTAACAATGAACGTCAAACCGATAATGGATCGTTGAAACAGCAACGACCGTAGCAACAACAGCGCAGAGGGGGGGGGGGGGGGGAGTTACCCCCCCCTCCCCCCAGGGGGAGGGGGGGGGCTCTTGAGCACCTCCCCCTCCCATTTGGAGGATGCATACCCACCTGGGGAAGAGGGCTTGATTGAGTACCCACCCCCCTGTCTTCTCCAAATCCGTACGGCAAATCCTGATATACCGAACAAGAAATCGAGAACTACGGGATACCTCCTCCCCTCCCTTCCCGATGTACCAGAAAATTCCTCCCCTCCGCTCTCCCTTGGTTGGCTCATCCTGTTTCTTCCCAACCCCGACCAAACCGAAGAGCTACGAGCCTGTTTCCTCGCACCACCGACCAAGTCGGGAGCTATGCACCACACTTTTCCGAAATTTGGCGACTGAATCAAACCATGTCGCCCCCCGCTCACTCTGTTTCCCTCCAACCCCAACCAACTCGTGAGCCATCACATCATATCTATCTGAACTGCTGTGTCTAAACTGACCCCGGCCATGCACTCACTCACAACCTACCTTGTGGGTGCTACTGTAGGGATACACATATGCTTAGCCTCGTCATCAAAGACGTCGTGAGCTATCAGATTACACCCTCACAAGTTTCGTGTGCGAATCGAAACACTGTCGTCCCCCTCCCCGCCCGAAACCACCGATGAAGTCGTGAGCTACAGCTATCATATCATACCTACATGAAATTGGTGTCCCAACTGACCCTCATCAAGTACTACCTACCCTATCCAATTTCCCAGCAGACCCACCCTGAACGCTGAACGCGGACGCCGCGCGTGTGGCCGTATCCACATCCCACTCCTGTTTTTTACCCTTCGCCCGAAACCCGCCCGGTTCATCTTTTTCCCTATACCCGGGCGATATTTCTAAAGCGGCGTTCCCGAAGCGGGAAACAACCCTCGCCCCCCCAACCCTACTCCACCCCCGTCCATCCGCGGGCATCAACCCCCCTGTGCTCCCGGCTCTCCCACTCCACCCCCGTCACCGTCTCACCACCCCCATCCTCTGACCCAAGCCAAATCAAGCCTTCTCCCCTCTTATCTCCAAATGGTCTGTCCGACTACGGCTGGACGCAGCAGTTGCTAGCGCCGAGCCCTCACACCCGAACGTATTCCACGCCGCACCACGGCGTGCCAAGCCAGGCTAGCCTAAACCCACCAGCTTACAGTGTGCCGGACACAACAAAAACTCAAAACAAGACGTTCCTGCCCCCCCCCCCCCCCCCCCTCCCCCTCCTCTCGACGTGGCCCGGCCAATCCCGTCTCGTCGCTATACGTTGCTAGCTATCTGGCTAGCTTCGCGGTGGTCGTGGCAGTAGTGGCTCCGTTGTTGAGAAGCTAACGCGCACAAATACATGCGGCAATAAAACCGCTTGTACCACTGTTGCCGTACCCGAGCCCCCCCCGGTCGGGGAAAAGGCTTCAAGAGTGTGCTGAGTAGGGCATAATATACTTGTGGATACAGCCGGGTATCTGCCCGGTGCTCGGGTATTATACCCGAGCAGGGCCAGCACAACCATGTCTGGTACCCGCGTACCGCAGAGTAAAACACGCCCCACGAAGGACACTCTTCAGGATGCTCGTAACAGGACTGATGTTCACACCTTCGCGAAGAAATATAACGACGTCTTGTATCTAACGCTACCCTGACCCTACCCGGCGCTACATGAGGCAATCAACTCTTGGGGAGCGTGCTCTCAACTACCTGACCCTCCTTACCCCCCCCCACCCCCTCAAGGCGGATGAATCGCTTTTTTCAGCGAACAAAACTCTATATCTGCAGGCGAGACTTAACGAGACTTTATAACGAGACGGAAAGAAAAACAAACTAGACAAACAAGAAAAAAAAAAACATGTACGCTCGAGTCCCCATGACTGGTACATACATGCATCTATATACCACCAGCATCAATATCGGTTTTATCTCCGAACAAACGACACACAAGAGTATTTCTCCAATAAACGGGCGCTCGAACTGCATCAGCAATGCTTACGCGCCGGTCGAGAATTACTACGACGAAAAAATAAAGGTGCGCTATGATACTGTTAGCAGTAGTAAATATGTGAGCGACGGGTTGGTTCGGAACAAAAAAAAATAATAAAACACCCCCCGCCCCACTATATGCCTCATCTGCGGGAAATAAACCACGCCTCCACCAATGCCTAAAAAAAACTAAAAAACAGACACTCGAACGCCAAAAATAAAAACGCGTATTTTGAACACTCTATTAATATATAATATATCTCATAGAGCTCACCCATCCACCACCAAACACGAAACGTAACGAACACACAGCAAAAATAGCCTAAGAAGGAAACAACAAGAGAAAAGAGGGTACGAACAAAAGAAGAAGAAAACGAGAGGAAAAATACGCTCACAACAGCTTGTCTTGGCAAAATCCTTTTTGCTCATCGTTCCAATCAATAAACGACCGTTCATCATCGCTTTCGCTGAATTATCGCTACATCATACAAATCCGGAGGTGAGCATCAAGACCGCTAGTGTATTGAGGTTAGTACCTAAACGGTCTTGACCTTTCCCATCCGAGTAGAATATCACGCCCTCCTGCTCTACCGGCCTATGCTTCATCACAGCTACATGCCATCTCCCACGCCCTCCGTGTCTATCGGTCCACAAGGACTCTCCCGGGATACAGAGAACAGGGCCCAACAGCAGCAGCAGCAAAATCGAGTCGAAACGTGGTGGTACCAGAATCCTCAAGATGCTGATCCCGTCATTTTACGGCATCATAATCTTGGAAACCCCAGGTAACGGCTGAGTGCCGCTCCCTTCAACTAGCGTGCAGCAGGGAGCTCCCGACAGCGTGACCCCCACTCGTACACTTGAGCCGTCCACGCAAAGCCAGTGCGGATAGTTATGACAACATGCTCGGAGTTGTAGCATCCAATCACCTCGCCACGGCGGCAGCAGCAAGAGCAGCAGCAGTAACAGCAACAAGCTGTGGTGGAGAAAACGTACTGTCTAACCCGTTTTTACAAGTGTACTTTTTGTACTCATTACAGTCAAGCTCGCGCCCCTCTCGCTATATATTCTCTCTCGAACGCTCCGCGCACCTCGAAGTTACAGCAGGCGCGGCGAGCCAAAGGCACGGCCATTGATTGCTTGCTTTAGCACCTGTGAACTCGCTTCGTACAGACAACCACCAGTGGGTAGCAGCATGCGGCGTAGTGCTGGTTGCCGCAGTAGTGCCGGCATTGCCCTCTATAGTGCACATACCGGGGCGGCAGAGGCACCACTAGGCATATTTCAATAGAGGACACTTTTGCATATCGAAGGAGGAACAAAAAGAAACAAAAAACAATCGTCCCTTCCGCCGTCCGCCCGAAGAAAACTCCATCTACCAACCCCCCATCTAGTTGTTCCATTCGTGCACCATAATATTTTTTGTGTCTTGCAGAGTTCGGCCCAATCCAATTCGGTTCGACCACAGTCAAAGCAAAACGAAAACAACCCAAATCAAACAGAACCGTACCGTACCGAATCCGACCCGACCCGAACTGAACCGTACCGAGCCGATTACAACCGAACTGAGCCGAATCGAACGGAACCGAATTGAGCCGGACCGACTATGATCGATCAAAGCCATTTTCAAACTCGTACCACTCTCCGGTCGGAAAACAAAACCCGTTCGTAACTTCGATGCGATGATCACACGGGTACTAAATTCCAAGCCAGAGCGACCTCGCAGTAGCAGCAGCAAGCAGGTAATAGTAAAAAAACGTAATCATGTTTCCATGCATCTTGACAGACACTCCGACGCCGCCGCAAAACCCTTAGACTTGAGAGAAGAAAACGACCACGATTGTCTTCGTGCGAACGACTTCAGCGATTCTCTCCGCCCCTCCCGCGCCCCACCGTCGCTCTTAACCGGGTCTTCCAATAAAACCAACGGGTCTATAGCTCGAGGGACCTGCGATTCCACGCACGCCTCCGCAGGGCCAGCGGGGAACGGGGGACGCTGGGAATATCTGTCCCCTGTCCATGTGTTCTCGTACAGTACGATGCTGTAGCCGCCGGTGGGCATGACCGCGCCTACCATGTCATCGTTGGCATTGCCGTTGCCGGCTTTGCTGTAGCTGCTGTTGGGCACGAACGAACTCATAGTGCGACCGTTCGCGGTTTTGCTGTCGTAGCTGCCGTTAGCACGTAAGACCGTGCCGATCGTGCGACCAGACACGCTAGCGTTGCCCTCGGCCGCCTTGCCGTAGCTACCGTAGGGTGAATCCACCGTGTAACCGTTGGTATTGCCATTGCCGCCTTGGCTGCAGCTGCCTTTAGTCGCGAATAAGCCCACTGCATGACCATCGGCACTTTTGCTGTCGTAGCTTCCGTCAGAACGCACAGCCGTACCCATCGTGCGACCAATCCCCTTCTCACATGCGTTGCTGGCTTTGCTACCGCTGTAGCAACCGTTGGGCACGACCGAACACACTATATGGCCGTTAGCGTTACCGTTGCCAGCTTCCTTGTAGCAGCCGCCAACCATGCTACAGGTGCTGTCCCTTCTACTGCTGTAGCTGCCGGTGCGCCTGAGCGAGCCCATCACAGTACCATTTCCGTCACTGTCCCTTCTACTGCTGAAGCTGCCGCTACGCACCATCGAACCCATCGCGTGCTCGTTGCCGTTGCTGGCTCTGCTACTGCTGTAGCTACCGCTGGGCACTGCCGTGGCGTTGTTGCTGGCTTTGCTACTGCTGTAGCTGCCGTTGGAGACCACCGATCCCACAATGTAGCCGTTGCCGGCTTTCAAGGATGGTCGTTGGGAGGGCGGCGGCGGTAGTGGTGGCATCGGGGCGTTCGGCCGGGATCTTCCTGAATCATTCTCGTCCTCCTCTCCGTCGGGTGAGACTACTACTCGAACCCATCCTGCTGGTAGCGCGTACGACGGCTGTCGGGTGCGGATACGGGGATGGGTAGGTAGGTGGATGAGTTGGTGGGTCCGTAAGCGGGAAAGGAACGTATGCACGAGACCGGCGAACGGCAACCAACGGACACGTCCAGAGGGGGCGGGGGGTGCAATGATCGGATCATATATGGACTTTGTTCGCGCGTCCATGGACGCTCCTCCGCACCCCTACAAGGTTGCAGGGAGCACGTCGGGCATTCACCGACCAGGCAGACGATGTGTGCAGGCAGAACGACCAGTAGCGAGAGACACACATCGAAAAACGTGAGAAACATGGTGCACATGCGCGGGGGCGAGTGCCACAAGAACCCCTCTGTACGCGCCCCCCTCATACAACACCACGCCGTGGCGTCTGGATACTACTCCGCGTACATAATGGACCCTAACATCAGACAAGTTCGTTGATCTCACATTATCTCATTAGACAGTTTCGGAAAACCATTTTTTTTTTCCACAACGAAAACATTTCCAGAACCAGAGGGAAAATACGTTTTTCGTTTGTGTTGTGTGCCCAAATCTGGAACCAGAGCGTTTTCTGTTGTGCTCGTTCGGAGGCTCCAAGTTCCTTTCCAGAACGAGGTTGAACAGAGAACATGTTTTCGAGAGTTCGTTCGGGCTCTCCAAGTTCCTCTTCAGGAGCAGATTGAACAATGAGCGTTTTTGATTGCGTTTGTTCCGCATCTCTTACCGTTTTCGCCGACCACGGGCTTCTCTCGTACGGGAGGTATCGCGCCACCGACATCACCAGCTGGCGAGCAGCAACCTCAACGTTGTGGTCTCGCAGGGCCGACGTCTGGACAAACGAAGAAAGCGCGCGGGGAGGTTGTCAAGATGTAGTTCATGACGGCAGGGAGGGGGGTACTCATTTCATGCATGGCCGTGATCGCATAACCATACCCCCCCCCCCCCCGCAACCTTCATTGACGGGACGGCGCACGTCGGGTTTTCGTCAAACCAGGAAGGCATCGCGAGCACCAAGCGCGATCATGGGAGGGGGGGGCGTACTCATTTTACGCTAGCTGTAGTCGGGGGGGAGGGTCGAAATATACTGCTGAAAAAGGGTAGCCCCCCCCTTCGAAACTTGAACAACTCTTTTGGGAACTAATTATTTGGAATCAGTGTGAGTTTGTGTTTGCAGTAGTGCAAGGCTTACGAAACTTCCACATCCGTATCGCGTCAATTGTAACTCAGTCATGCAAAGAACATGTGCCGTCGTCATTGCTGGCATGACATGACGCCACACGAAAAAAAGGAGTCTATAAACAAAGAAAGGTAACTCGGTGATCCCACCTCCACGAAGTTTAGACCGTATTTTCGCGCGAATCGAATCCCTTCCATCATCGACACTTCCCTCTGCTTCGAGGACATGTCAGACTTGTTGCCCACCAGAATCAGGGCTGCAGCGCAAGCACAGGGGGGTAGGAAGCAAGGCGTCGCGGTGGAATAGTTGTGTAACAACGTTAGCAAAACAATTGGAGGCAGGTTGTCGCATGGAATATGAGCATGGAGTCACAGCAGTACTTCGTACATGGCATAGGATTAGCGTAAAGGAACAAACAACAAAAACACATGTAGATGTCACGCGTCAGCTGCGAGTTCGAGCAAAGTTCGATTGGTAGTCGAATACGTCAGGGGTGCCTTTGATACGTTTTGCATAGCAGTACCCATCTCTTCGTCGCGACGTGACAGACGATAGGAAAAAAACACCCCGCTGTTGTTGGTTGCTGCTCTTTGTTGCTGCTGCCTGCTGCTGCCGCTGTGCCCTTGTTACTGTAGTACTACAAGTGCCGCTGCGTCATGACACCTTGACGCTAACCTCGGTTGGTAACGCGGACTACAAAGCACATCCAGAGTCTACAGAGTGGGAGGGCCTCACCTTTCGAGCAGGTCTTTCAAGTACAGTTGCCATTCCTACTGCAAGTTCAAAGAAGCCCCAGCGATGCTTTCTACACCAGCTATATACCAGGTATGATACCAGGTATACACGTGTTATTGCAGTTGTGGCCTTTTCCCTTTGCATTTTTATTTTCCATAACACTGTACGAGTACGAAGATTAAATAAACCTACAAGGGTGCGCCAGGAGTGCGCGTGCCGAAGATTACTTCGCACCTTCACCTATACCATACAGCAGTTGGGTAGGTACGAAGAGCATTAGTTTTTGCCCAACCAACCGGATCTGGCGTACGTTTTAGTTAATCACACACTAACTGTTAGAGTAGAGCGCGGAGCGAACGCTCTCAATCTCTTGGCATTGAGTCGGACCCTCATCCTCTACACATCCCATTTACTATCCTCGCACTACAATCGTGCTCCCTCCCAGCAGTAGGTCAAATCCAGGGTCACATGGCGGGCTCTTTTCCTACCTCCCCACTACGGTACGTGCCTACTATGCATGTACATGGGCATCACGCGAGCTGGTCGCCATACCAGCGGCCGTCCAGGCCTAAGCGAAGCCCCTTGTACTCATAGACCATACAAACTTCTTCACCTGGTAAAACGTAAGATATGACACTATACGAGGCACTACTCGTACACATACACAAGAGCAGTAACGCCTCCATGAGAGAATACTGCAAAATCATCTGCAGGACTACGTGTATATCCAATATTAGTATTCAGTAGCTTCCGATCCACAGCGGAACCGTGCCATTACCAAGCGGTGGAACACGAGCAAAACATTTGGCTTGCACCACCTGGGCCTTTGATCGTTTTTCAACCAACCAAAGATATCAACAAAGGGTTGGTCGTGCTTTTCAACCAATCCAGGATATCAGAAGAGGGTCGGTCGACCATCGAACAACGGCAGCCTCCAGTAGTGCGACCCGGCCCAAGGGGCCATTCGAATGAAAACATCACGATGATCCTTACGCCTTCATATTTCAACAGTCCAACATAATTCAACAGCAGTTCATATCCCTTCAACTTCATACCCTAATACATGTGCTTCAATGGTGCTCGAACATATGCCATAGAACTACACGCGGGAATAGTCATAATATCTCGGATGATGACGATCGAACTAACGTCTACAGATGACATGTAGCTTACCACACGTACCTGGTATATAGAACACGCACTGCGTACATCAAAGGGGTCTCCAACGCCGTAGCCTATAGCAGTCGAGGTCCCTCATTAGTGCAGTGCTTTGCCAGATGATGGTAGTATATACGTGGTAGTCTTTCTTGGGTGGCAAGCGATATAGTCGGTTTTTCAAGGCGCGAGTAGTGAGACGTATGCACCCGTATGGACCTGGCACATCGTAGGCTGACTCCCGCTTTCACAAATTATATGTTTCTGGTGGAGGCATGAATTGCGTCAGCTGTGATATATGCGTGTACCACCTTTGGTTTGTTTGTGTTTTTCCCCTCGGGTATTCCTCGGCTCCAGAGTGACTGGAGCCTGTCCTGTAACCACGGACGTGATTATGCGAGTTGATGTGAGAACAACATTAGTGCAGTGCTTTGCCAGATGATGATACCCGCACAAATGTGGGACCCCTACAATCCCGGGCTTGCACAAAATAGGTACGAGGAGCTACTTGTATGATTCGGCAGGATTTCATGATTGCTAACTAATCGATAGGTGCCGTTAGCCGACTAAATGACTTTAAACGGCAACTCGGTTGGCGAAGCCAGCTTATGGCCAGACTTAAGTCAGGCGCGCGAAGCGAGCCAATTTAGTTCCCTTCGGAGGGGGGCGCCCAAAAGGGGAATAATGCGTCCTACGTACAGTCCGTCTCAAAAGTATGGAAACCCCACAAGTCCGATCGTCGGCACCCGGCACCTTCGGGAAACAACTATTATTTTTAGTCCGGCTGATGACTCGTTGGTTACTTACGTCGTGCAGACTCACAGCTCAACCGGTGCCAGTTTCGCTGGATTAGGGCGACTCACATATACTTTGATGGCAGTTTTGTCGGATGAGGGCGAGCCATCTGACGATGTCGTCGAACGTGCTTCGTCGCGAGATGTCGTACACCAGCATCGCCCCGACCGCTCCTGCAAAAAACGGCTCCGTGATGGACTTGAGCGGAAATTTTCCTGCTGCATCCCAAACCTGACGCGTAAAGAGACACCGACACCAAGACACGACTACTACTGTTAAAACTCTAAAACAAATAAATCCTGGTGTCGCCATCACCATAAAAATCGTGACGAAATAACACAACAAAAAGCACGTTAGAATAACGGAAAAATCACACGATAAAACCACCCACCAGGCGGTTCAATTGCACGTACGTGACAGGTTTTCATATTTGCACGTAAAATCCATACTGCCCCTGCCGGGCTCGAGAGCAGACCTTGAGCCCCCCAAAGGGTTGGGTTGGGGTTAGGATCAGGTCTGGGGTCGGGTTGGTCTGGGCAGCGCAACCGTCGTTTTGTGCGGACCTGCACATAGGGAGCCGCTATACATGAATCGCTATTGAATTTACGTGCAAATGTAAAAAAAAACTTGCACGTACGTGCAACTTCGCGGGGGCCCTAGAATCAATACGTACCAGTGAGTGGTAAACACACTATTTGAAAAATATACTCCTGTAGTACATACATCAAAACAATAGAAACACACTGGTACGCTTCAGGATATATACTGGTATATACTACGAATGAAAATTAAAGTACACTCTAGCTGTGAGATCGAAGATTTAGTCGAAACTCATCTTTGCAAGCCAGAAATATATACCTCGTATGTAGCTCTCGATATCGTATCATAGGAACTCGCGCTGGTGGGTTTTTGTAACTGCTGTTGTCAACTGTTTGCAGTTTGTGCGAGCGTTGGTGTGTGTGTTGTCTTCACATGAAACCGTTCTTTCTACCCCACGACGTCAGTACACCCAGAGTTCGTGCTGATTCTTCATCCTAGAGAAATACAAATGCCGTGGTCACAGACTGCCTGCTGTTGAACAGCAGAGTGAACAAAACAGTCGCAATTCATCAAGGTAAAGCAAGTGAAATGATAGCGCTAGTACCGGGTACGAAAACATAACAAGACAAGCGAGACCATAAAAAAAAGAGAGAAAAAAAGAATGAAAGAAAAAAAGAAGAAAAGTTCAAACCCACCCAAAACCAACCCAACAATGATGTCGATGAGCGTTGGTGTGCGCGCGTCCTATAAACGGTAAAATGTCGTACATATGGGAGATAGAGCCGTCTGCCGGGACATGCATCAGTCATGAAAATTCAGGCACGCGAGGCTAGACATGAGCCCCTATTGTTTGCAGCCGTCGGACAAAGGGGTTTGTATGCATGTATCAGCGGAGTGTGAGCTGTCATAGGTCATACGCACACAACACGATCAAGCAGAGCGGTGTTTTTTTTCTTTCCAAAAGCAGCCGCTGCGCCTCGCAGCCTCAAAACAGTACAACAAGCAATATGTATACTGCAGTACAATTAGCAGCAGTGGCACAACGGCAGCCGTGCTCCAAGCTCTCGCCTTTTGGGCCAGTCACGGTGTACGTGTGGGTAGTTGGTGCACAGTAGCAGCAGGAGGAGATCGAACCACGACGATAACATTTCCACCTCCATGCAACAACAACAACAAAGCACTCTTTAAGGGAATGATACATATGAGCGATAAACGTTGAAACTCATACTGCATACTGCACTTTGTCGAATGGCTACTATAGCACAATAATAATGAAACGCACGTCGGACCTCATGCCAGGTAAGCGAAACACGAAGCACACAGCAGCAGCAAAAGAAAATAGAAACCCATAGATCAGTTGTACATGGAATTGGAAAACCTGTGGTCCCCCTTTTCGAATTGCGACGCCCACAGGATATCCAAGTCAAACACATCCAAACGGGAACCTTGTACCATTGTAGAATTTCGCACCCAAGATCGAATCAACTACTTATATGTATGTAAAACACTGGACACTAGTATTAGGGTTGGTAATTAACAAAAATGATCATGATACATCACGTATTAAAATAAATTATTCAAGTTCTAAATAATTCCATTATTCTAGCTATATGGTGTTTAGTATGGCATACTAAAACGCCATATGCATACGAGTTAATATTTGGTTTTTTAGTTTGACATACTGAAATTCTATACAGTTAAAGTGTACTTGGTGTGGGCTTTAGAATGCCATTTACAAAATCTGAAGACAAAAGGTATACCGTACCTGGTATATATTACGTATGTACTGGGATTTCTTTTATTATTAGTGCACGAATATGTATACGTGTAAAAGTGTCCTTTTTTTTCGGGCACACCTCTTCGTGCTCACACCTGTATTCAAAACGTCAGATGGAGTGGGCACAATTCGACCTTTGGGGTCACGTTGCCGGGGGTTTGGGCGCGATCCGTGAAGCGTGTCGCGCGTGGCAAGCCCTTTAAACTTCTTTTGGCCTTGGGCGCAAAAATCAGTGTTTCCGCAACACCCCCGGGAATGGTGTGTCCGCATCCCCTATCCCCGTGTGCGCACGTAAGATTTGGACGCAAACCGGGTTTTTCTGCTCGTAGAGGGTACACGTACATTTCCCTATTTTTGCACACAGCACCACGCTACGATCCTGCCGCCAAGCAGTAGTCCAGCCCCCTAGCAGCAGCCAACTCTATGCGCGTGTGGCTGATGTTGTAGTAACTGATTGCTTTGATCGGAGCGTGCCATTTGTCACCCTACCATACCCCATATTTCTGCTGTTCTGCCACTGCGTGCGCATGTCCATAGCATGTCTAAAGATGGCGCCCATTTGGACGGTAATATAGGAACCTTTTTGAGAGTAACTTATATACCGACCCATCCTTACATTTACGTCCACATGTTTTGTGGCAGAGATTTTGCCAACACCAGATGACAGGCACCAGACAACATGAGGACAGCACAACGCTACGTGTACAACCCTGCCGCACAGCAGTAGTAGGACACACCATGTACGTGCGCGTGGCGAGTCCTCGCTATGCTGCGGCGAGTTGTCCTCTTTATGGTGCGGCAAGTTGCTTTTGTCGGAGCCTGTCATCTGTCACTCCACCATACCGCATCTTTCTGCTGTGCTGCCGCTGCGTGGGTGTGCTGCGATCCTGCCGCCCAGCAGCAGTGCAGCCCCCTGGCAGCAGCAGCCTGCAACTCTATGCGCTTGTGGCTGCCGTTGTAGTAGCTGATTTCTTTGATCGGAGCGCGCCATTTGCCACCCCACCATACCCCATATTTCTGCTGTGCTGCCGCTGCGTGCGTATGTCCAGAGCATGTCCATAGATCGCGCCTATTTGGGCGGTAATATAGGATCACTTTTAATGGTAACATATTTACCAACCCATCCTTACATTTACGTCCACAGAGGCAGTATTTTTACGTACATACCAAGGGTAAATGTTTTGTGTCGGAGATCTCGCCCACACCACGAAGTACTGCTATTGAGTACACCCAAGAAAAGGATGCGAAATCGATACTTTTTCGGGGCATGTTTTTTTCCTAAAGTACAATAAATGGTCATCGCGTCCGGTAGTGATAATAATGAGTCCTTGCGCCACTCCCCCACGAACTTCTCGCAGGGGAACCTTGTAAATCGTATTGGTGTCATCACTCTACTATTAATAGCGCACCATAAAAAAATGTACGTACAGGTTCAAGTATGCTATGCTAAGGACCATACACGACAAATGATCATGATAAAAAAAAAAGCCAAAATAACCAAAAGTTGAATCAAGCCCGTTGTTATTACCAACATTGCTGGACACGACAAGGTACGACAAAACCTGACATTCCCAGCAAGAAACTACACAATCAGCAATCTAGTGATAACTAAAGGCATCTGTATCATAACCCAACGTCGGGCACGCTGTGAACGGAGAGCACCCAACACCGATCAAGAAGCTTCTAGACCATTAACGCACACAAATTCTACGTGGTGTTCAGCCCCGAGAAAGAAGGTGCATAGCACCTATCTACACCAGTACCGGTACTATATTCTGAAGGGGATAAACTTGGATACTACAAGTACCGGTAACCAACTTACAAGTATCAGTAATAAATGCCACTTAACCCTTTAGGAACTCAGATTTAGCGGTAAGAAAAGCGAGAAAAACGATATTATCAACCTTGTAGGAACAACGTGCGGCAGCAGCAGTAATGCTCCACAGGTCGTTCCAACGCCGGCAGGCAGCCACGTAAAAATAAAAAAAAGTACGTATCAAGGTGTTGGGCTCGCTTCTGGCGCCAACCGCAAAAACCTTGTGAAAAATAGAGAGGGGTTACGTAAATACTACCTGGTACCAGGTATTAATACTGCTGTCGGCTACATACGGTGAATGAAGCGTTGCCGAAAAACACAAAAAACAACGCTACACCTGGAGCTTGGACGGTGTATGATATGTATACGGCATGCGGCATACCAGGGTATGCAGTATGCAAGCAGGCGGATCCGCTGCGGTCAAGGGGCCAACACGATCCAATGGAAAACAGGTCCAGATTGCCCATTGTTGCATATAATACTGCTGTAGTACCATACAGCTGCTTTGCTAATGCGGTGTCCAATAAACTTAGCCTCTCGTGGCCCGCGACGACAAAGAAAACAACATCACACGCGCCACCACGTGGAAGCTCGATGAAATCTGCGAAACAACATAACACGCGCCACCACGTGGAAGCTCGATGGATTCTGCGTATTTACGTAACAGAACAACGGAATAAAAAGAGTTTTTTTGTTTTGTTTTTTACTTTGTTTAATATATATTTTTACTTGGTTTTACTATACACTCCCGGTGTCCGAGTCTCGGGGTCTCGGAAATGTCCAAACTCGATAGGATTCTGTGAATAAAAAACACAACGGAAAAACTAAATTATGACTACAGCTTGACTACAGAGCTGCTCACATACTTCCCCTTCGTCTGGGTCTCGGGGGTCTCGGGAACAGGAGTATCTTACCGGGTATTTTTCGTGCATTCCTGCTCTCTCGGATCAACCCAGGCTATTTTACATATTCTCGGGCGGGACCAAGAAGACACAACGCACTATTGTAACTGACGGCCCCATTAAGTGGCAAGATGCCTTACCGCCACATTTCTCGGCTCATATACAGCGCATTATGCATATAAATATTTGCAACTTTGTAGCTGCAACTTTGCAGCATCTTATTGCTGAGGCAAAACATTATTTCAAAATAGATATGCACACATAGGCTTGCACGTGGTTCTTGATATTTCTGAATGATATACTCCGGAGTATACAAATATTGCTATTTCAAATAAGTTTGAGATTTCGTGGACGCGGCGGTCCGGGCCGAAAGCTATGCTAACTGTAACTGGTAGATTAGAAAACTGATTGAATTGAGTAATCGCATGGCTGACGATGTGACCGGCTGCACCGACAATGACTGCAGCAGCTGCTGCAATCCTGCTGCAATCTACTCGTACCGGCATCATATACGAGGGCACTTCGAACAGCAGCTGCTGATGCAACCTGATACCGGCATCATACTTTATATATCATACTTCGAAGTAGCAATCAACGATTCAGCTAGTCAATAGTTAGTGTGGCCGGCTGCACGCTACAATGACTGCCTGCTGCTGCCATCTGCTGCAATCTGAGATATTTTCAGTTGGAGATCAACGTAAGCCTTTCAAGAATAACGCCTCCTAACTGGTTTTCCGGTTTTCGATAAAGCTAATGGATGCCCACAACGTCAACCCCGTCAAGAGACAGTAGGTTAGGCCTGTGACGGGCGGCATTCTCGCCTTGATATATCAGTTTTAGTGTTGAAGCGCTCCTAAATGCTTGACTGACGGCGCCCGAGACTGCTGTCTCTTGGCAGAGTTGCCACTACTATTTGCCAGGTGCCAACTTAGATAGATATGATATGCACGACAGTGACCACGGTTTGTCCAGAGTGTCGCTGAGGGCGAAATCTCGTATGGACGACTTGAGGTGGACAGTAAAAGTGGCGACAAAATAAAATCACAAGGAGACTACCTGATAGACTGCTGTCACCCCTGCTCGATACGTTCGGGGCTTCGTGCTCCCGGCGAAACAAGCGCAATCATGTTACAGTCTTCTTAAATCGCTGCAAGCAAAGGGCAATGTCTACTGTAGCTAGCTATGGCACGCCGGTAGCATGAGCCGGCCAACTTCGATGAAAACAGAGAACACGAAACAGGACGGGCAGTGGGAAATGGAAGTTAACGAATGAATCCTGCGGTCTGTGCAATAACGAACATTAGAAGTAGTGGGAATGCTGAACGAGCGATTGAACTCGCTGCCCTCTTGGGACGTAAGAAGGGAAAATTGACGAAACCTTTTGACGACTTCAGCAACAGCGGCATGAAGCAGCCCGCACTATTGCGATAAAACACGGGTCCGAAGTGCAAAGTGGGAAGACGTACGACGTACGACACCTACGCCGCACCGTGATACTCACCATACTGCTGTACGGTCTTCCGGGGCTCTTGCGGATACTGCATTTTTCGTGTGTTAGGTCGCTATTTTCAAAACAAAGCAAGCTTTTAGCGGTTTGACCTGTAAAAAGCGGGCGCAAGTAGTTCTAGACACGAGTCTGTGGGAGAAAACCCGGAGGCCATACCCTACAATGATATCGATAGTCTATAGTCCATACTTTACGCACTACACCAGTGTTTTTCGTGTTTTTCAAGTTTTTGGTGCTGATGTTTTGGTGGAAACCCGGATCTTAGTGGATAAAGCCGCATGGGATCAACGTGTGCCAGTTGCGCGATAAAAAATGAAGGTAAGAACCGGGGGGGGGGGAAAGGACGACACCTGTGACCACGACTTGGCCAGAATCCAGAAGCTGGAGAGAAAAAGTGCGAAAAAAAAAAGTGGGCCCTGCCGGAGGTCAACTATATAACGGTACATACAGAAGCCTCTCCTGCGGGACGCGGTTGGCTTGATCCCGGGGATGTCCGAGGTGAAAAACGGGAACACGAGGTCTTCAAAACTGAAGGAGAAATATTAGCACCGCGCAAGTAACCACGGGAGTAATACCGACCAGACCAAGTTTTTTTTGTGCTTAATCGTAACCAAGTTTTTTTTACTTAATCGTAACTTTTACTCTCCAGCTCAAATCGTAAGAGGTTCCACCCTCAGCGACCTTCTGGACAAGCCGTGGTCACAGGTGCCTTCGCTTTCCCCCCCCGGTACATGCCTTCATTTTTAGTCCCGCATAGTGTTCGACATTCCCACCTTTCAGCTTTTTGTGCTTGTCGATTCCCATCTATTTTCCCCAACTCAGAGCGATTTCGGCGTGTCGATTTGTAAGAAAGAGTCCCTTCTGAGATTCGAACCTACCATCTCGACCTCAACTGTTACGCGACTTACTATTTGATCACCGGGGACGCCGGTTAGATAACGACCCGTGAAATTTGGAAGGCTTAGGGCCGGGTGGGATCATGGTGCCAAGTGAGAACAGGGTCGGTAAAAGCGTCGACCTGTGAAAAGTCTGATAGGTAAATAATTCTTGTCGTGAAGAGTAGTATCTTAGAAATAGCATTAGTCTGGTATCTGAATGTCCCATGTAGCGGCGGAAAATGACAAAAGAACGGGGACATACCCGACAAAAAGCGTCACGATTTATTACCCCTTTAACAATTCAGTGACGAGGAGCGACATAAAAAAAAAGACGTAAACGCGGTAGAGCATATTGGTGACCACTGCCTAATTGGGGGTTGGTTATATACGAGAGAAGCGAGCTTCTATTTTACGACGGAGTACAAAAGATAGGGGCTCCATTTCAGCCTCGCTGGTAGGTGACATGGCGTCCGAACTAACAATACAAAAGAAGTCGTGATATCCGATATAATAGCAGCAGGCGCGGCACCGTCCTACTCGTACTGTTGCGACGCTTAGGCTACTCGTGAGGCAGTAAACAACAAAAACTAAGGCAGTAAAGTACAAAATACTTGATTCCATGTTGTCGGTCGCTTTGTCTAAGTTGACCACATCTATTTACGGTAGGAGCCTCGGGGATTGATGGTCAAGCATCACAACTTACAACCAGTACGTACCGCTGTACTTGCTGCATGAAACTTTTAGTGAGAGAATGATGTAATGAACTCGGTACAACAACCAGCAGAAAAAGCAAAAAGCAGGATATCAGAGAGTTGGTTGCCACAGTCATATCGCGTCGTCGTATACTAGCCATGTTTGGCAAGTGCCCAGTGCCAAGAAAGGAAGGAGCAAGCTGGGGCACGAAGGAGGAACAAGCAAGCCTACCACATGGTAGACTACTATGGCATCCGCCCTACCATCAGGTGTCTGATACCATTCTGATCGTGAAGATAGTTCTGCTTGGGAAATTGTTTTCGCCGAATGCTTTCATCTTGGGCGGGGTACCCACTTTGGTACAAGAATAGAAGCGACAGCAGGGCATGGCAGCAAGAAAAACACTTCAAATTTTTACACGAGCAGCAGGAATTGGTTAACCCCCATATCATGTGATCGTCATGTTTGGCAAGTGCCGGAAGAGGGAAGAGAAATGGGAACAAGCTGGAGCAAGGAGGATCCAAAACGAGGGCCGAAATGTGCGCCATCTGCCCTACTACGAGGCAGGTACCGGTATCTAAGATCAGCATGATCGCGAATATAACGCGGTTCGGAAATTCGTCGACCACAACATATGCAATATTGAGAAACAGCACCACCATCAGCAAAAAAAAAGATTACGGGCAAGAATTGATAAATGATAAATGGGCCACTCATCTGATCGGCCGCTTCGTTGCTACGCACCACAAGAAATTGAACCACGATGAGAGCGAGGGCTCCCATGCCGCCGCCCTTATGCTAAAATATATTACAAGCCGAGAGTACCGCCGTACTTCGCTGTTCAACATGTACAACACGTGACACGTCACCAGTCAAACGCACATACCTGATAACGAGTACGTTAAGTCATCCACTGGCTTGCTGTACGCACCACGCAAAACTGAACCGCGGCCGTGAAAGGGAACGATGCCTTGCCGCCCCATGCTACACTGTAAATAAAGAACGCACTACGAGTATACCTTGTACGAGGTAGACCATATATTACACTACTCGTAGTAACTACGGGTAATTAAAAGTAACGTCTCACCAGCCACGAGTACAGAACAACTTGTACCACAAGGTACCAGGTATCATGTACACAAGTTCAAGTCATGTGATAGATTGCTGTATGCACCACACGGTGAAAGGGGACGCTCCCATGCTACCCAACACGCCCTTTGGATATCAGAGGGGAAAATGTCGGGAAAAAGTGTCTATTACAGCAACGTCAGACGAAGCTGACCGGGGCTGCAGGGATAGGGGGTATCTCCCAAGAGCAGCATATCGTACTATTTGTAGATCTATGACAAGCGCCAAGCTTGATACCGAACGCTCTTCCTGCACGCCTGACGAAATCACATTCGTCGGTTTGTTGGTCGGCATACACGCATCCCAAGTCCTAACAGGGATGACAAACACGCCAACACGTCAAACCACCAGTCCCGAATTCCCTCCTGATATATTACGAGCGTGTCAGCGAGATACCAAGTTTGCTCCGGTAGGAGCTGGGTAGGAAAGCATTTAAGAATAGTTTTGAAACCGTCGAACGCAACAATCCAAGGCCATCCCAACCCACGAAAAATAAACAAAAACTGTACTTTAAAACTATCATGTTTTTCGTTTTTTAACCTATTTTTTTTGTGGGTTGATCATAGCCTTGGGGTATTAAGTTTGTCGGTTTCAATACTATTTTTATATGTTCTCCAATCCAGCAGGGACCCAGGAGGTGTTAGAAATCGCCAACACCCTACTGCTGCTGTACATGACACTGATCTACCAAGGACTCATGCATAGCGACCGAAAAAACGGCGAGTACGATTCTATCAAGCGTCTTATAATACACATGTGTAGGAAGAGCGTTCACCACCAGCACGACGACTATCACGTAGCGCGCGTGTCGTAAAACTCCTTATACTGGAATATCGGACACCTGTCCTACGCTACAACAGCACCCAGCTGCCCCGGTTGCTTCGTGTGGTCGATGCTGTAATCGGTTCACTTTTTCCAACAGTTTTTCCCCATCAAGTCCCACAGGGGTGAACGAGTACCCCACCGGCCCTTTCATAAGAAAGAGCCACACAACAAAGTTAGCATTTTACAAGAGACTCAGCCTCCCACAAGAAACTTTGCCTAAAAATACAGGCAAATAAGAAATCTGACATCTGCTACACTGAAATTGTTGTAGAACATGCCTTGTCTCCCATGACAATTCCAGCTTAAAACCAATATCAGTACCAGTACCTTGGTTTCTTATCAGAGGGGCGGTAGTGCAAGCCATCCGATGGTCCGCTGTACGCACGACATGAAACCGAACCACGATGAAAGCAAATGATAATGCTCCCTTGCCGCTGCACATGCTACGTATGAATGAGCGTATACAAGTACAAGTAGCAGCAAGAGGTGCAACACGCATACAGCAGTGAATGACACAAACACCCGTCATCAGCACCTACCTGCAGCAGCGGCAGCAGCAAAGCCACCTTACGAAATTACGGGTACTGATTGTCGCGATTATTTACAACTAATGGACTGCGGCACTCAAGCACAGTCCACACACGATGACGGCTCGTGCTTCGCCCTCTCGGCCTCCGGCGGCTCCTGCGAAGAGCCGCCTAAATTTGTGCACCAAGTCATGTCACAGGGTGTCAAATGATATTAGGTATCGTCGCCCCAGTGGTCTAGTGGTGAACCTCGAACACTACGAACTAAGGTTGGGGACAATGGTTCAAATCTCGGTAGGGAGAGCGTTATCTTCTAGAGAGACCAGCTGCCGAGAGCACTTTACAGCGTCGGTAAGCACAATTGGACGCAAGTCGACAAGGGAAGAAAGTGCAGAATTGCTCTCGGGAGAAGATAACGAAGGCGCGTACCGTAGTGGGGAGGAGGGCGAAAACCTCCTTCGTGGCCCTGAATCTGAGTTACGTTTCCGCAGAGAGAAATAAAATGCGCCAAGAAATTTGACTGGGATGAGCAAAAAAAAAAAATGCAGGTGAGAGCAGGGTTATAAGGTTTCAACGAAATAAGATTGGGGTGTGGCCTACTGGGCATCCCGTTGCACCCAAGTTAGACCCTAGGTATTTACCAGGGGGATGTTTTGCTACCTCCGAAGAGAAAGCTGGTAGACCCTACTAGCACAAAACTTGCTACAAAACACTCATAATAGCGTGGACTGCACTGATAACCTCTTTTGAGGCTTGAGAGAAAAAAAACGACCATGGAAAGTGCCGACCACACGAAGCATCCCGGCTGGCTGGGGTTGTGTCCCAACCGCAATGGTTAACGATCTGCGGGTCATGCGTGAAGCAAGGTGATACTCCTATCATACCATACCATGCTGCTACACGCGCTTAGTAGACGCTTGGTAAGGTCGCAATCAATCGTCGTTTTTGGGTCCATATGCGTATAGATGGACCCCAAAAACTCGATGTTTTCGCATAACAAAGCGAAGAAGGCAGCTCCCCGGAGGAGTTCATAAAATCATTTCGAGCCCCCAAACTCCTCCCGGGACTTAATCCAGGTAATTTGTTCCCGAAGACGGATTTCGGTTTGCAATTGTACTGCACTTATTGATAGTAGTGGATTGGAAATAGGCTCCGTCAGCGCGGACATTGATGATTGATGGGCCTGCTGCCATTGGGGCATGGAAAATAGTCGCAAGTCACCTATACAATCATACGTGGCACCAGGCGATGAATAACTCGTAGAACGTACGTAGATAAGCTCGATGACTCGTGGTATTTATATTTTCATACCTCCTGCTTCGTACCTCGTAGGGCCACGCACGCACGCCGCTGCTTTTTGTACGTATGATACGTCTGAATTTATCTGGGCGGCAACCTGAGGACCTCGTCAGTATTAAGATGTATACCAAACGGACCTTATATTTACGCCTAACATAATAAGATACACTGATATCTTTGCACGTAACTTAGCCGGTGTTGGCACACAACGACAACGCCAGAGGATACGGATATACATGACTCGATACAACTGAAGCGCATTTACGAGTAGCGCATCCAAGAGCAATGCAGAATGCATAGTAAATGGTTTAGGTAGAAGAGAAAGAAAGAAAACAGCCTAAGAACCTCTTCTATGCTCCGTATTCTCGGGAAACACGGAAAAAGAAAAATACATCAGACGCCATACCTGTCATGTCATCTGTAGCAGCAACAGCAAATTCATCCGCCCCAGCTTATCTTACGTACGTACTTGTGATTAAGAACCAAAACCTCCAGAACTCACTACCACCGCACGACTGAGAATTTTGTGCGTTCTTCGCCAATCATACCCATCAGCAACAAGCACACATATGTCATCCTGAGTCCTCCTCGACCCTCCATTTATAGACATATGCGAAACTCTGAGGACACAAACTGCGCACGTTCTAGCAAGAGATTATACCCCACAAACACATAGGTCTGGTACTGCTGCTGCACGAGCGAGTAGGGAGATTTGGCAAGGAATTTGAGTCCAAACTGATCATCCAGACAAGAACGGCTCAAAGCAGAGTCGGCGAAGCACACGAGAGAAGCACAAACCCACCGCATCCAACCGCATTCTATTCGTATACTGGAACAGCTCGGGAGCAAACGACGTGCGTGTGTACGTATGTCGACAGCGCTTCAAGTTGGATGGAGGGAGGCAGCTCGGCAGCTGCTACTGCGGAGCCCCAATGGCTCCAGCACTGCTGCTGTTATTGCTGGTCCTCATCACTCAAGGACGCATGCGTGGTCCACTGCTGTAATACTTTGACCTTCATGCTACTTTTAGTAGATGTTAATGTGGGCATGTGTGGTACGTTTATACGATTTTCTAACTATTCTTTGTATAAAACAAATAAGTGGCAGAATTGAACCCTGTGCAGGTGGCGCGATATGCGGGTCCCATACGAGTTCATCGTGTATGCTAAACTGTTGTTCTTCTTGTAGTATCGGAGGCGGAATTGACGGCATGTCCGAGTGGCACGCTATGCGGCCCCGGGCCGGAGACCGTAGACCACCGCTGTGTATGATACACGCAGACCACAGCTTGTGTTCCATGTTTCATTGTTCCACACAATTTCTCACTTTTTAATGAAAAAATGTTGCCAGGTAGCCAGGTGTATTATATAAAAAAAATATTTCAAGAAGTCATGTGTGTGCGCAGAATTTGTTTGTCTCTGGTGTCGTATCACAGCAGCCTGTCACCACAGAACGTCCCTCATGTATACATATAATAGGTAGAAAATCAGGCCGGACACTGGACTGGCTAGGGTGGGTGGGTGTACTGCTGCAGCTGGTGTGCTGGTGTCGTTGCTGTGAAACGCACTCGTGTATCACATACGCAGCAGGCAAGCAAAGAGCAGAAATAAAGAAAAACGGCCGAGAAACGGCCGTTAATTTCTGAATTTTACACGTGGGAAATTGTCGATCCTTGCTTTTGCGGCGGCAGCAAAAACAGCAGCAGCAGCTGTAGGTTGAACTTTTGGAATAGAGCGTGGAATGGACACTGCTGCTACTGGTGGCGCTCACTACTACTGCTGCCAAACGTCCTCGGGACGACGCAAAAACAATGACATCTAGACAAGGCCTGGCAATGGCTTTGCTCGTGTCTAATCTCGTGGTCGGCCTATATACGGAAATCTTGCGCCGCTTCCAACACATCTTAAAAAATGTACAGCATAATACAATCCACTGCTGGACCAAGTAACTTTAGCAAACCGAAAAACATACCAACATGGACCTAAGTATAATGACCACTTCATCTATTATTAAAAATTGAAACGATTCTTATAATTTTGTAGAAAGGGCATAGAAAAAAAGATGACAGAGCGATAGACAGCACCAAAATAGCGCGGGTGGCATATGAGAACCTACGACCGTTCACAACAGCAGCAGCACAGCCAGGGCACAGAAGAGAGGCAACACGGGCTGCACTCAGTCACCAATCAACCCGTCGGGCAAGCAAGGAAAGCATCTCCTCTCCGCATAGAAACAAATCCGCCATGCATACGGGGCTGCGCCAACACTCTGTCACCCACCTGAGCGCGCACGCTCGAGTGCTCCGCGTATCGCAGAGACCTTGTCCCAAACTCCATCCCAACCGTGGGCAAACTGCGTTCGTCAAATTCGCCCCGGATTATTCTCGAGGCCAGCTGCGTCTTCCCCACTCCAGAGCTCCCCGTGAGCACGAACTTGAGCGTGTACTGCCTCTCTCCCGAGGGTGAGTACGTGGCGGGTCCTTCTAATCGGCCCGACATGTCCGGCCAGGCACTGACTTTGCGAGAGCTTCGCGGGAGAGGCAGCCGCTTATCCGATTTGTTTTCCTTGTTGTGTCCCTCCAGGGGCGTTGCTGTAGATCTGTTCAGCTCAGCAATTTCGCGGGCTGCTGCTAGAGTGGGGCGGGAAAGGTCGCCGCAAGGTGGGTTGGTGCAGGATTCAGGCGGCATCAATCAGGCACGACGTTGCTGAGGCAAGGCACCGTGACGTTGACGTGCAGCGCGGGTGTTTTGGTGTGGGGTCAGCTAGGCAGGCGGGCCGGTGGGGCGGGAGCAAAATTTTGAAGTTTTCGATGAGTTTTTTCGCATGTTGTGAACGGAAGTACAAAATGTGACGGTTTCATATTTATTTTATTTTTCGGTGAAAGTGAAAGATCGACGAAACGACCAACCGACCAACCGACGAAATTGGCAGGATGCTGGAACATACACACACGATCATACCACATACATGATGTGTACCAAAGGTACGAGGTATTTCGGTGTGCTGCTGCATGGATCGGATGATAGATTGCCATGCATGTATGTCGGCTGGACAGACAACAACAGCTGACAGAGATGGCATGCGAAGCAGTCAGTGCACCAGTACACTATACAGAGAATCCCTATACTACTACTGTACCGCTGCTGCTGCTGTTATTTGCCTCTCTGTGTAAAAACAGCCGACAGAGATGGCATGCGAAGCAGTCAGTGCACCAGTACACTATACAGAGAGTCCCTATACAACTGTACCGCTGCTGCTGTTATTTGGCCCTCCTCTGTGTACTCTCTGTATTCTACTGACTTCCTGAGTGTTAATGTATACTTAATCTATAGACTACAACAGGCTGAGTGTCTACAGTTTGGTGTGCAGTTCGACCAGCAAGTAAAAAATCGGTTGGACTGCTGCATCGACGGACATACAAGGCACGCCTGCCGCTGCTGTACTGCTGTACAGACACAGCGCACCCGCAAGTAGCCAATACTCTGACGGTAGTGTAGAGAGCAGAACCTCCGCTGCTTTCTATAATTGCTTCCTTGTGGCGGACTCTGTGTGTCTTACTGCGTTCTGTGTCGGTGCGTATGCCATGCGGGCCTGGGTCGGTGGTGTACACACAGGAACATGTCGTAGTATGTATGTGTTCAAATGATAGCAGCGGCGGAAGCAGAACGGCATATTATAGTTTAGTATTACTGCTGCTGATGTACCAGGTAATAGCACAGTATCAGCGGCACCAATCTGTCTTTGCTCAAGAGAGAAGCTTTCTTAACAACAAAGACAGCAACAAACTCGACAAACTTGACAACAACAAAAACAACAACAACAACAACAACAACAACAGCAACAACAACAACAACAGCAAACAACAACGGCAGGCAATACGCAACGCAAGCAGTAGACTAAAGCTCTCTCCGCAGTATAGTACCACAGGTGTGTGTATACCCGGATGGATGTGGACAAAGACATTATTATTTACCAGGTAGTTGAGGTAGTAGTTGTTTTTTAGCTCCGGTCAAATCGCTCGAGTTCAAAAGCCCCCCCCCCCCCCCCCCGCTCAGCCACGCATATAGTCTAGTCTAGTCTATATTAATAAAATTAAAATACACTCCCGCTATGAGATCGGATGTTTTGTCGAAACTCACCATAGACTAGACTACTGGATCTATTGTAGTCTATGCCACAGAAGAGGAATAATATTATATTTATAGACTAGATCTAGACTACCAGGTATACATGTATAGTCTATGCCGAGAAGGAGACTGGAGATACATGATGCACAGCAGTTGTCCCGCAAACTGCAGATCCATCCCATAAACACCGGTAAGACTGATCAGCACGCACGCCCCAATACCCCATACCGGTATTATAAGGTATTTACTCTGCTGCAGTATCTATATATAGACTACAGTACGCGCGATCGGAGTCTCACGCACGGCTCGCAAAAATGAGTTTCGACAAAATCTTAATCTTCGATCTCACACCTGGAGTGTATTTTTATTTTTATAATAATATAGACTACAGAAGTATATATAACGTTTAAACTTTGGGTTTAGAATTTTTTTTCGTCGAAATAAGGGGCCTGACCCGCCCCCACCGCATGCCCGTGCGACAGAACTGCGGCTGGTGTTGGCATGCTGGCTATAGTTCCCAAAGATATACCAGGTAGTCTATAGAAGCTACGACAACGTCTGTCGGTAAATTTAAGCACCCTTTTTGTTAATCGTAGTGCGACTAAGTCCGGCCCTATTTTTTACGGACATAGACTTACTTAATTTTGTCTTCCTCAGGGATTGCCCATCCCTGGCCTCTCAGAGCTCCAAATTCCATATTACTTGCGGAACCTTTCCAGCTTTTCTGTGCTTTCCAGCTTCGTTCGAAATACGAAACGCCACTACTAGTACATACCGGTACTACTACACCAGGTTTGTACATACCATCAGATACCGTACGCTGTTGGGTCACATGCACGCCCAGCTCAGATCAGTCCGGCTATGTGTTGTTGTTGTTGTTGTCCTCACATTAACTCGCATAATCAAGTCCGTGGTCACAGGACAGGCTCCAGTCACTCTGGAGCTGAGGAATACCCCAGGGAAAACACACACACAACCCAAGGTGGTACACGCATATATCACAGCTGACGCAATTCATGCCTCCACCAGGCTATATATAACCCAGCAGCGCAGCGTAGCGCCGTACGGAGCCGTGCGGTGCGGTGCCGTGCCCTTCGCTGCGGTGCTGTGTCGCTGCGCTGTGTGCTTTCTTTCGAAAATAGAGCAGTACCGGGTATAATGCGTGTTGTGTACGGAGTACTACTTTTCCTCTTTCTTCTTTTTCTACATATATTTGATCTTTTACGGCCCCCTGTTTTTCCCCCCACGCAAATTACCCCCATACTGCCGATCAGACACCGGTAACAAAAGCACACAGCACAGCTCAGCACAACAGGGCAATTTGCTCTGCACACGCAGCTCTTGGCATTATCAAATCGCTGTTCGCACCGAATCATGGGTCTCTTCTTTCTGCCCCCTTTACATACGCTTTTAGTTGCATTCTTCCGTGCCTCGCGCGAGCGTAGCGGGCGGCGTCAGCTGCCCGCGGAGCGGAGCCCTTGTATCGCATATGAAAGGAGGCCGGTCTGGGCGCGTCAAGACCTCCTTCAATGCGTGGTTCCTCGTCAATTGGTACGGTGCTTGGCCAGGTGACACTGATACCTGCACTAAGAAGGTGGGGCCCTGCACTATTATACCTATTATTATTACCCTTCTGGGATAGTGCAGCTGAGCAGTAGACTATGTATCTCGCTGTACAGCAGTGAGTGTACGACGAGGTCGCGACAATAAGCTGTTTCATCAGCGCACTAAAAGACGAGTAATACTTACAAGGGCTCCGCATGGGTGCCTATGCCGGCACCCATGCTCCGGGTAGGACTTCGACTTGTTCGGTTCAATTCGATAGAGTAAAAACCGTTACCACACAACACATAGTCTACGCGTGTAGAACGTAAAGTAATGTCAAGAGATTGATATAGACTAACAGTGGACTACTTACTACTTCTGTCGTTTCCTCCGTTTCTCCGTTTCTTGCGTGAATCCGATTCCGAGCTTCATATAGACTATATTTCACCCGTAAAAACTCCGCCGCCCCCTCACCGGTTATACGACTTACAAGATACACTTGATAAACTGATGGATTTCCTTCCACAGCTGTCAGATTTTATCCCCCTCAAAAACGGGTTTTATAGTTTCCGCGCACAGACTGACTAACATCACCCTGTTGACCCTGGTACAAGCTACACTCTACTTCCAAGGGGAGTCGCCGACCTATATCCTGAATGAGGACACACAACCCGTAATACGCGCGATCGGAGTGTCAGACACAGCTTGCAAAGATTATCTCACAGCTGGATGGAGTGTATTTTTGTTTTCATAATATACTACGTTGTATATAACTCGATCGGATAAATCCGAGCCCACGCAGACGGACCCTCTAGTCTGGCCACGAAGAGACGTTTCGAGTGCGTTTCTTGACGTTTCGACTCAACCAAGCATCCAAGGCCAGCAGAGGGATGGCCAAATGGTTGCCGCATGTTCTCTACGTAGCAACTGACAGGCGCGCACTGAGCCAGCTTCTGCTACTACATGCATGATGCCATAATCAAATACAATACGCGCGATCGGAGTATCTCACACAGCTTGCAAATATGAGTTTCGACAAAATTCGATCTTACAGCTGCTGAAGTGCATTATATATACCTGATATATATTATCTTTATTTGTATACTATCTAGATGCGAGGCTCGCGGACCGACTGTGTCTCTGTGTGTATAGTCTAGTGATCGTGCAGAGACTTGCTGACGGTATTCTATGCGTGACATACGTTGTCGCTGCCTTCGTCATTCAATTCCTCGAACGCTGTTATCATATTGCTGCTATTTTTGCTGCTGTAAACCACTCTCGTCTGGTCGATGAAATATTAGTAGTACGATAGTAGTACTGGACAAAGAATTTATAGTTATAAGAATTTCAGGCTCGATCGATTTTTAGACGAAAATATAAACATAAAATTTCTGGTATGGCCTTTTTGTCTGATTGCTGGTCGCTCATTGGCCGGAGATCGTACATAAAGTAACCGTCATCTGGGGACGATAGGGTCCATTCCCAGAATCATAATCCGTTCACATATATACACAACTCCGACAACCCGGGAACGGATTGATACCTCCCCGCACAATGTGGAAATCCCCAATGCCTTCGACCGGCCGATCTGTAATTGGCTGGGGTTCGTATATTATAGAGCCAGCTCCACCCGGGGACGGTAGGTTCCCATCCCCGGGCCAGGGGTCATTCCATATATATATATAAATTAGACAAATGGGGGAAGAAAACCGAGTTCTCTCGGGTCGACACCACCCCCCGAGGTGTGGAAACCCCAGTTCCACTAGAATCGCTGATTGGTTCGAGCTCCACAGCGGCCCCCCACCCTAGTAGGAGGGTGATAAAGGCTCACCAACCGATGGGGGGCAGTTCCGTCGCGCACGGGGCAGATAGGGCCCCATCCCCGGCTCAGAAATCCTCCGAATCTCTACAGCACCAGCAACGCGGGAACTATAACGATGATCTCCCGGGTCGATATACCTCCCCGCACGGCCTGTCAACCCCGACTCCATTGGCTTATTTCTCGTGATTGGCTGGTAGGCTTTGACCCAATAAGCCCACAATTATGTCGACCGAGTCGGGTTTTCTCGCATACTTCTCGCATACGGCAAACATTTGCAATGCGAGCGCATTTCAATGAGTTGTTTGCATAATAGGTCGCACAAAAAAGCGATTTTGAGCCTATATCAGGTTGGCGTGCCGAGCAAGCACGCTCGAAATAAGGATGAGAAACACTTGAACAGCAACAACAGCACCAAACGCAATATAAATGGACGAATTAGAGCCATGTGTATGCAGGATTCAGCCCCCCCCGGTTATAAGCACAATCAATTTGAAACAAAAATAAATGGGGTGTTCGAAGAAAAACGACACAATAATATTATAAAAATTAAAATACACTCCAGCTGTGAGATCGAAGATTTCGTCGAAACTCATCTTTGCAAGCTGTGTGTGATACTTCGATCGCGCGCATTACGGGTTGTGTGTCCTCATTAAGGATATAGGTCGGCGACTCCCCTTACAGCTACAGTGTAGCTATCAGGGTCAACAGGATGATTTTAGTCAGTCTGTGCGCGGAAACTATAAAACCCGTTTCTGAGGGGGACAAAATCTGACAGCTGTGAAGGGAAAGGGGGGGCCTGGTTTTGATCAAAAGCGAGCGGGTTTGGAGGGGGGCGGGGGGGGGGGGGGGGGGGGGGGAAGGGGCAATTTGTGCATGTAAGCTATAAATCCTTTCGAGGGGATAAATCTGACGGTTTTGGCAATATGTGTAACTAAGACTGGAATGACTCGAGAACAATAACCAATCGTGGAAAAAACTGTGAAATCAGGCCAAAGCAGTGCGTATTTGACTCAGTGGCATAATGGTCGAATAATCATGGAAAACTTGCTGTGCCCAAATAATCACCACTTTGTCGCTTATGCGGCACCGAAAAAAAACGCTGAAAATTCCGATTTCATTCGCTTATTGGGTCAGAAGCCTGACTAAGCTCGCTAATATTTCGCGGGTTTTCTTGCATACTACTCGCGTAGGGCAAAAAAATGCCATGCGGCCGCAATTTGTACCAAACGCTCGACCTCGGGATGAATCTAGGCAGTTGGTACCCAGAGCGTCACGATAAAGCCATTCGGGATCATAAAAGCGCGGTCAAATCGCCATGACCCGGCATACTAACAGCCATATATTGCCCACAACAGATAAGAGCAATGACCGCCTGCTTCGGCTTGGGACACAGGGTGATCTTGAACCGGAATATAGCACCCCTTTCCTTTCTTCTTTGTCTTTTCTTTTCTCTTTTTTTTTCCAATTGACTTGCGTCTGACGTGCGTATGCGTAGTGATAGGTACCACGAGATATTTGTGCAGAAGATCCCTATTATTTATGGTACTGCTACATCGTCGATTGCTGTGACGCACAGGAGATATTGTCAAGAAGATTCCTATTACTCTGTATCATCGGTGAATTCCTGGCGAACGAGATGACATTTTCACCAAGATCCTTATATCTTACTATACTGTCATAAATTACTCGCTGGCGCACACAATGTATTGGCCAGCAACAACAACAACAACAACAACAGTCAGTAGCCAGCGTAATTCTTGCAACCACACGACAAAGCGTTCGAAACACTACTACGGTAACCTTGATAAGCACACCTACCTTTAGAAATGCATCCACGTTTCGTTTGTGGGGATAAATATACATGGAATTAGTGCGGGATATTTATTGTGCGGTCCTGGAAGATGGATGGTGAATCCTGGACCAATATACGAGTATACGGAACAACTCTTTGAAGCGGCGATGAAAAAAACTGACAAAACATTGTTTCTCGTGCTGTGATTCTTAGAGCGACTCCGTTCGTTTTGTTTGTTTTCTCTTTGCTTCATGGTCTAGCCTGTTTCGTTGTGTGTTCGTACCCCGCACGCTGCTAGCATTTCACTTGCTTTATACCTTGATTAAATTGCGATTGTTTGGTTTACTCTGTGTCACAGTCTGTGACCACAAACCAATAAGTTGTATCTCTAGGATGAAGAATCAGCACGGGCACTGGGTGTAATGATGTTGGGTACCCTCGACGACAACGAACGCTCGAACATAGGTACTTAACCTTGAAATCCGATTTCGAAAAGCAACGACACAGCAGTCAGTCGTACGATGTGCACAATACGCCAAACGCTTCGAGGTGTGACCATGAAAAGTGTGGTGGGGACGAAATAAGAAGCCAATTTTGAAATGATGCCAACTTGGAAGTAAATGTTTTCCCATACCTCTTGGGTTTTTTTCGTTCAAGCTCTGCATATATATGCCAAGATCCAAGGATAATGCTGGCGTATACCGCCCAAAATACCAAAATTTGCGCACTTCTCGCTTGTCTCGCTCAGCCCACCTACCCGATCCCGGCCAGGTGCGGAACGGATACGGCAGGGCGAGGGGCGTTTGAGCCGCCCCCCGAAGACGGCGCTCGGACGAAGCTATTTGACCGAGAATTCCAGTTCCGAGAATCGCATACTGAGGCCGAGACGGAAAAAAAAACTCCTGACCGAATCTCCCCTAAAATGTATATATTTATGTGTATGGCGGTATAAACGGTAACACGATCGAAAAGTATCACTGATCACACACAGCTAGCTTGCAAAACTGAGTTTTGATCAAAATCCACTTTGTTTCTGGTCGATCTCACAGCTGAATGAAGAAGTGAAGCGTACTATTTAACATGGAGTTGCAACCACCCATCGATCGTACTCACAGGTGACGTTTTTTTCAATTTTCTTCTTCCTAAAATGTATCAAGCGCTGAGTGCCTGGCCCCATCTGACATGGTAGCCTGAGTGACCCGAGAAAACTGATGGTCATGTACGGCTCACGCTTTTTTTAGTGATGCCGGGTCTATCACATCGACTCTTCGGAGGAATTGACCCATCCGGGAAATTCTTGTTTGCTGTACCTTTTTTTATTTAGTTTTTTTAAAGCTTTAGCTCACCAAACTTCCTCCACGTATTTTCATACGCGTCGTGTGTCGATGTATTTTTGCTGTACCTAGTCCCGATTAACATTCAAACAGTTTAATTTTCTTGAAATTTGAAGGAAGTCGTTCCGTGCTTTTCTCGATATGAATTCCGACTTTCCTCAATGCATTTACTGGTGAGCTAAAATAATTGTGGCCTGCGGGTGCTCTACCCAGAAATGACCATGGAGCCGCTCTGGAATAGCAAAAACAATCGGCTATTCGGCGACACGCACCTTTGATCATTACGCATTAGCTCCAGAGCATCCATCTATCTGTAGGAGTGCAGGGGTCTGGCGTTTTGGATCCACGCTCTAGTTTGTGTATTCTCTGGTAGTGTGTGAGGTGGGCGTTTGAAGAGCTTTAGGATGAAGTGTGCACCGCTCGACGCTTGATGATGATGATGATGATGATGCAGAACATCAGATCTCACTCGTCGGTCTTCATTATTAGATGAATGCAACAACAACAACAACAACAACAACAGGTGTGTAAGTGTGCCTTTTCATTACATCAAGAGCAGAAGAGAGATCACTTCGGAACAGTAGCGATCGACGTCCACCTCATAATCCATCATGTATGACTCGACAGCAATGACAACCCGCCAGCATCAGGCCTGGTCTGGACCTCCGCTGGCCTGCCACACACATGGAGTACGCTGGAACTTGCGTACAAACCCGGTAGACCCAAGTAGCCCACTTCAAAAGTTAACTCACACTAGCAATTATTTTATATAATATATTTTAAGGACGTCAGCCGTGAGTTCGACGAATTTGAGGTGAATACTCATCTTTGCAAGCTGCGTTGTTGGTACTTGTAACATACTATATCGGTGAGCTTTTATTGGGAGGGGTCACCCTATTTTTTGTCCACTATAATGGTAAGTGTTGGTATTTTTACTTTAGGTGGGGAATTTTGAGCTAGATCTAACATCATATATATTTTATAAGTTTATTACTGTAGTTTCCACTATACTGCTCTATCATATGTATGGTAGGCGGTTTATTTTGTTTTTTCTTCCCCCCGCTTTAATAATATCGGGAGGAGTACGAATACAGAATATTATTAGTTATCTTTATGTTACTCATAATACAGCATTCAAGAATAAAAGTCGACTTCTCCCCCTCCCCCGCCTTTGTTTTATGCGTACTGAATTCCACGGAAGATGTCTGGCTTTGTCCCCCTCAATCAATGCGGGTTATACAGTTTCTGTGCGCAGAACAAAGCTGTGAACGTCTTAGTCCTGTTGATCCCTGGCATTAGCAGGGGGGTCATCGACCTGTTGCATCCTTCACGAAGGTATACACACCCCGTAACACGCGCGATCGAAGTATCACTCACACGCAGCTTGCAAAGCTGAGCTTTGATCATAATTCTTTTTGGTCGATCTCATCATCACAGCTGAGGTGCACCTTTTCATTTTTTTAATATTATAAAAAATGAATATACACTCCAGCTGTGAGATCGGAGATTTCGTCGAAACTCATCTTTGCAAGCTGTGCGTGATACTCCGATCGCGCGCATTACGAGTTGTGTGTCCTAGGTCGATAATATGTATGATGTGGTATTAATAGAGGTGTGCGCACCAATAATTGCGAGTGAATTATTGTTTCCCGAGACCCCTGCAGCAATTGAGGAGCTCTTCACCCAACCCAAAAACTGATTGTGACAAAAACGAAATTGCAACCCGAGATGAATAACTTGTTGTTGTTGTTGTTGTTGTTGTTGTTGTTGTTGTTGTTGTTGTTGTTGTTGTTGTTGTTGTTGTTGTTGTTGTTGTTGTTGTTGTTGTTGTTGTTGTTGTTGTTGTTGTTGTTGCTGTTCTCACATTAACTCGCATAAATAATCAAGTCCGTGGTCTCAGGACAGGCTCCAGTCACTCTGGAGCTGGGGAATACCCCAGGGAAAAACACAAACAAACCAAAAGTGGCACACGCATACGTATATCATAGCTGACGCATTTCATGCCTCCGTCAGAAAAATGTAAACAAGTGAAATCGGGAGTCAGCCTACGATGTGCCAGGTCCATACTGGTACATACGTCTCACTACTCGCGCCTGAAAAAAACCGACCACACCGCTTGCCACCCAAAAAAGACTCCCACGACTACCTTACACGTCGTACCTATCACTACGCATACGCCCGTCCGGCTCACGTCGATTATGATTGGGAAAAAGAAAGAAAAGAAAAGAAACGAAAAGAAACGAAAAGAAAAGAAAAGAGTAGAAAAGAACAGAAAAGAAAAGAAAAGAAGAGAAAAGAAAAGAAGAGAAAAGAAAAGAAAAGAAAAGAACAGAAAAGAAAAGAAAAGAAAAGAAAAGAAAAGAAAAGAATAGGAAGCTAGGAAATAAAAGGAAAAAACACCATACGAGCAGACCCTAGGAACGGACTAAAGACGGCATTGGGCTCATAGAGGGTATTAAGTGCATCAATGGCACTGGGGAGAGAACGCAACAAGGCGAAGAAGTCAGGACGGCCTTACGCTAACTTGTGACGACCTTCGGAACTTCAAGACGATGGTGGCCAGACCCAGACTTCAGTCTCTTGGGCAGGCCGCCCACCCATTCCCCCTACCCCCCTGCCTCCTCCCCCCTCCCCCCCCCCCCCCCTCCCCCCCCATTCGCCCCCCCTCTCCCCGGTCGCTTAGAGATGCCGACGGTGGATGGCGCTGCTGCGGCCTTTGCGTGTAGCTCTGCAGCTTTGCCTCTGCCATTTCCGCATGAATGACTCTTCTCTCCCCTCTACTACCCGTCGAACCCATCTGCCGGCCTTCTGTGCAGCCTTTCGCCACCCTTCGAACTTCATTCAAAAGGCCGACATATCCTCCTTCAGGTGCACCATTCAGTCCTTCTCTTGCCCCCCTGAGTAGCCCTTACCCCCAACAAGCTCCCCAAATATCGCCCTCTGTCGCAGAACTTCCTCCCCCATACGTTCTACGAATCCCGCAACCAATATTCCCCGTTTGCGCACTATCGCCTCTATGCTCTCGGAAGCTGTCTTGGCAAGCGCGTCGGTGTACGATAGGGTGCGGTCGTCGCGCTTCCGTTTCCGCCACCCGAGGCATCGGGGGAGCATGGAGTGGTGAACCCGTCGTAACCTGTCATAGTCAGGCTCGTTCGCACTCCATGCAACCGTAGAGTAGTGTCTCGATCACCTCTGCTTTGAGCAACCGCACCTTCAACCGTAAGCGCACACCCGGGCGATCATAGATTTCCGTCTTGTACCGCTGGAAGCACGCCCAGGCCCTCTGAATTCGCCGGGTTATCTCGATGCTGAGGTCTCTGTCTGCGCTGATAGCCCCGCTCAAGTACACAAACTCGATCGTTTGTTTGTACACCTGACCGGCTGCATTGATCATGGCTTAGGTGCGCAAAAAAACATACATGAAAGAACGAACATGGCATTGCGCAAGCGACGATTTAGGGGAAAATAAAGGAGCCCTACCATTCAGAAAACGTTATTTTTTTTGTGCCCAAGAGTGCCACACCTATCATCATCGTAGCACGCAATGAATGCATGTAAACTGGGGGCACACGCACTAGCACGTGATATCAAAAGGATACAGCAGGCCACACTACGAGTGTATATAACGCGGGACCACGGCTGGCTGCAATTCTTGT
The DNA here is from genome assembly GCA_012845835.1 of Undaria pinnatifida. NCBI lineage: Eukaryota > Phaeophyceae > Laminariales > Alariaceae > Undaria > Undaria pinnatifida. The sequence continues at coordinate 12,836,992 of JABAKD010000019.1, forward strand.
GTGCAGGGGGGGGGGGGGGGGCAGTCAAGAGGGCGGGTCAAACCGCGGTTTATTTTATGAAAAATATTTCAAGAACGTCAGCCGTGAGTCCGACGAATTATTTATTATATATCATAAAACTCTTTCAAAACGTCAGCTAGCTGCGAGTTCGATATATTTATAAAATTAAGGATCGATACTCGTCTTTTCAATCTGCGTGATACACGGGCCGTTCGTTTTTACCGGCATGGTGTCATGGACGCATTCTTTTTTGACGATATATCACTCCCCCCATGAACGTTGCCAGGGTGAACTTGAACCAATTATTGTCATCAATAATAATGGTATCATAGCAACTAGACGCACTTCATCCCAAGGTATTTATTATACAAAATAAAAACACCCTCCATACGCCCCGCTCATATTAAATAGCAAGAAGCTCATTAATAGCAACATATCAACATATTGATTAAATACACCTGGTGCATGGGTATAGCGTATTTTTAATTGATTGTGGTGGCAGGTATAGCCAGCCATGATGCTGCACGCTGTGTACGCCCCCACACCAATCAGAATAGGCACAAGACTGACGCTAACCATTACTAGGTGCTCTGTACGTGTACACCAGGCATGCATATGTATGGATGTGTGGCCCACAATCAGTACTGCACAGAGTCTTGCATGGCGTAAATATACAGCCGTAGTATACCGGCCCTCTGACAAATTGCCGAGATTATGATATTGGTTTCAGCATGTTTCAGGCTAAAGTTCTGATTTGGGGAAGGGTGTGTCCCACATTACTATTATTAGCAAACTTTTATGTAACAGCTGTCGAATTTGTTATTTCCACGCACTGCGTGAATCATACGCTCCGAGTACAAACATAATACCAGGTATGTCTGCAACAGCCATCACTACGCCGACAAACAGTATGTTTCGCCAGCCAGCTGTTCTGCTGCCACGCACCTGCACCTCTAGCCTCTAGGCAGCCTCTATCCTCTCACACTGTGCGTTTTCCTTGCTCCTGTCTGAACATGAAACGACACACATGACATTCTGTGACAAGAAAAGCACACAGCTTGCCATCAACACCACACACAGTTGTTACATACGACTTGACCTAAATGAAGGACACGCCGGCAAGCATCGTCCTGCCGGTTGCTAAGCTGACTGTTCGAGGCTGGCCTTTTGGCAACCCGGAAAGCCACCAAAGCACGCTGCGGAGCCGCGCGGCTGCCTCTGCCGACCTCGAACCCAGGAATGAAAGGGTCAGGTTTAGGGTCAGGGATAGGGTTATGGTTAGCTCTGGGATCGGGTTGGTCTGAACCGACGTGTACGATTGAAATTGACCCCCAACGATCGGCACGAACGGTTAGCCTGCCCGCCCTATATTTAGGTGGAGCCCACACAAATCACAACGGACGAACGGATGTTACATAGTAAGCGCGAATGGCCCCTCCGCTCCCCCCCCGCTCTTTCGCTTGACCTCTCCTGACGTGAACCCCCCGCCCCTCGTAGGCCGTCCGGATCACGGTCATGCATGACGTGGGGGATGATTACCCCCCCCGCCCCTCCAACGCCGGGCACAATTCAGTGTCCAGGGGCACCCACGACTGATCTACTCTGACGTGGGTCAGGGCACCCAAGCATGCATCTACTATCGGGGGTGCACTCCTCTCTTTCTGACCAGCAAGTAAGTCTAACACCGGTGGGTCACCAAAATGACGAGCATTAGTCACGAGGAGCACGACCGACGAATTCCACACTTAACCCTACCCTAGGAACACGTCATTTTTTCGAAAATTTTGCCGTCCGTGTCACACTACCGAGTGTTAAACTGGATTGTTTGGACGACTTTCCTGGTCGGAAGGGGGGCTGTCGATTACGTGCGCGGTGCAACCGTTTTTATCGGTGATGCAGTGCGGGGTCCGACGGGAGTATCCAGCGCACCCGACGAGGCCGGGATTGATAACTACTGTGTGTAGTTGACTTGATGCCAGAGTGCACGTCAGACGAAAAGTATCCCTTGGTTTACGAAAGTTGCAGGGTGTTAGAGGGTACTAGCGGTGACATTCGAATCTACACCCCCGACGACGGTGTTTGCCAAGGATTTTGAGGTTACCGCAATCATGCGAAGGGTGGCACCCATCGGAGAGATGGCACCGGGTGCGATCTCTCCGATGTAAATCCAAAATTGAGTGCTACACCGCAACGCGCCACTTTTGAGCTGTACGAGGTACCGTATGCAGTAGGTTCCTTTGACATGTGGTGAGCTATCTGTCATCAGGGCGCTACTCCTCTCGCGTATACACCGTTCATTGTTGTACCGACGCAGTTCTCGCGTTGACATGAGTCGAGTTGTTTTTATTTAGTCGATAAGGAAATCGCATGCGCTCAACCAAGGACACAACACACATACCGGTAATTGGGATCAATAAGCCGCGGTGGTGGTATTCAGTATCGCACCCCTCGGAGAGATCGCACCGTGGATGCCTGCATGCAGCACCGTTGCCCCAGTAAGGTATGTGTGTTACCATTCGGCATCGCACCCATCGGAGCGCTGGCGCCGGGTTTGCCTTGAAAAAACTAGAACCAAGTGACGTGATTGTATTTCCGCTCCGGTATCGGAGAGATGGCGCCCATCGAAGAGATCTCACTGGGGGGTGTGCCAAAAACAGAGAAGGAAACATTATTTTATAACGTGATCGCGCCCGGTGCCATCCTTCGCATGGTTACGATACCAATAGTCCGTCTGGCTACTACTGGTAAAAGGTGGACAGATTGCCTACCTGAAATATTGTAAGCCTGCCCACCCAAGCTAGCGCTGTAGGTATTCTAATCATAACGACAGCCGCAGACATAAAATGAACGAACTGTTCGTGTTGTCCCGGTCGATCACCCCCAACAAAAGCACCACCATATCTTCGGTGGGGGTACAAAGACCAACAGTTTTATTTGGGCTGAGGGTGAGGATGAGGCCACAGCGCGTCCGCCGCAGCTGGGCTTGATCCTGTATTTTGTTTGATGTCGGTTTGGGGGTGAGGGTTGACGTCCGCGCGCCCGTCGCGGCCAAAGCTGGGTCTACTTGTTTCTTGTTAAGCTTGATTTAAGACGGGCGATTGACCCGTGCTACGATAGAGGTGCGCCACTTTTTTTCTAATACTACCCCTCGATTTTGGAGGTTATAACCTCTCCCACAACCTCATTTGGAGAAAAATAAAACTACTACCGGATGAAAAATCCCATGGCCTAGCTAGGTACACAACGAGAATCATGCAAAAAAAAAAATGGCGTATGTCCGACGATTTTGGGTTAAGGAGCCCCATCATTCAGAAAACATTTCAGACGAAAACTGCTACCTCTATTGTAGCATGCATCGAATGGTTAGCATGTTTTGTTTTACTCGTAGACACATACATGCTGCGCTAGAGGTGCACCGGCTTATTTTCTGAGGCTCTTAACCTATTAATTATTGAGGATCTCTGTATTATTTTTCCTTCTTAACCCAAACAACTGATTTTTAAGTAAACTGAAAGTGCAACCCGATGAGCAGATCCATGTCGCAAGTAGGCGTAGACCAAAGCTACGGTGTAGTGGGGTCTCTTCTGGCGCCTTCTTTTGCAGCATCTCGGGGTCACTCGCGCGAGTGACCCACCCCCCTCTGCCCCCCTGCGGTCTTGCAAAAAATGTTTGGCGTCTGCGCTGACTCCGCAATGGAACGGCTAGCTATGCCGCGCCAAGAAATCGCCTACTGAAAAAGTATTTTTCGTCAGTGAGGTACAGAGTCACTCGTGCGAGTGGCTCAGACACGGTAGTGGAGAAAAGGGCTACCCCCCCTACCTTAGCCTTGGTCTACACACAAAAAAAGCGTCGTAACGAAGAAAACATGACAATCCGACGGCTTTGGATTAAGGAGCCCTGTTGTTCAAAAAATGTTGCTGCCAAAGAGTGCTACCTCTGTCGAAGCGCGCGTCCTTTGTCTGAGGGGGGGGTGAGACCAGCACGTTCTTCACGGCCGGGCTTGGTCCCGAGTTGTGTTTGACGTGGTTTTGGGGTGCGTGTCTATTTTGTTTTACTTTATTTTGCGAGATGGGAATGTGGCTTGTCTGACTTGCTTAGGGGGGGAGGGGGAGGCTGGGCGCGTCCGTCATAGCCGAGCTTGACCTCGTGCGTTGTTTGACTCGGATTGTTGGTGAAGCTGGGGTGCGGCGAGCGCGCAAGTCACGATCGATCTAGAGCCCGTGTGTTGTTTGACTTGGTTCGAGGGCAAGGACGTGTTGCCTCTGCCTGGTTTGAGCGTGAGCTTAGAGCAAGCGCGTCAGTCGCGGCCGAGCCTGGTCTTGTGTTTTGTTTGACTCTGAACGTCTGCGAGGAGAGCTCAGGGCGCCGAGCTCGGCCCATGTTATGTCTGACTCAGACTATGGGCGCAGGAGGGGCCAGCGGTTCAGTCGCGGCCGAGCTTGACCCTGTGGTTGCTTTTTTGTTCAGTCGTGGCCGAGCTTGACCCTGTGGTTGCTTTTTTTTTCTTTGAGAGTGAGGGCGCGTTTGGTTTGACATGGTTCGGGCGTAGGGGGGGGGGCAGGGTAGTGCTTTCGTCGCGGCCGAGCTTGATGTTAAGGGGTCCCGTCTGAGTTGGTTTAACCGTGAAGGGGAGCCTAGGCTAGCACGTCCGCCGCATCCGAGGTTTACCCGTGTTGATGAGAGTAAGGTGGGCGCGTCCGTCGCGGTCGAGCCTCCTTTTTGGTTTTACTTCGTCTAAGGGCAGGGATGTGTTCTGTTTAATTTGGTTTGGGGGGGGCGGGGGTGAGGCCAGCGGGTCCGCCGCGTCCGAGCTTGATCGCGTGCTTATTGTTACTCCGTTTTGAGTTGAAACATGTGCTTCGCTTGACTTGGCTTGAGCTAGACCCCGTGTTTTTGTTCGACACGGATAGTGAATGGGGGGATCAGTCGACCCCGTGTTTTTGCAGCGCGTCCGTCCTGACCAAGCTTGAGTATTGTGTTTTTGTTCGCCGTGGTTCGACGGGGAAGGTGAGGCTAGAGTCCGTCGCGGTCGAGCCTGAGTTTTGGTAAATTTCGCATGTGGGTGGGAGGCCAGCGCGCCAGACGCGATCGAAATTGTATGCGATAGCTTGCAGGGTAGGCGTGGCCAGCACCATGTGCAGGAAGGTTCTCCTTGGACAGAGCATTCCGTTCGACACGTTACACAGTGACTAACGCAACATTGGGTGCGCAGGGGAGGGCTTCCTTATAGCGAAATCTGAAAAGATGACCGGGTTTTCTCCTGTGTTGGTTGGGGTATTATATCTTGGGTCCACTGTCTGGAGTATGGCGTGCGAACGGCCTTTGATTTCGGCCAACCAGCTAGGGGGGATGTTAGGATGGACCCATGCAGGTTTCTGGTTGAGACGTGGCGTTTTGGGTGAGGGGATGAATAGATCATTGTACTTAGTCCGAGGAAAACATACCCGTACCATGTACCTTCTACGCGTGGAACAAGCGTTCCATCACCTTGCAGCCCATACATGGTACGGTAGAGGTGCACGCCTTTTTTTTCTAATACTACCCCTCACTTGAGTAGCTTCTACACCTCACCCAAAAACTGATTTAAAGCAAACTGAGAGTGCACTCTGATTAAAGGGACCCGTGTTCCGGGGGTAAACAAAACGATAATTGGCTAAACAAGATATGTTACATCGAAGTTACATGCCGACCATTTTTGGGACAAGAGGCCTCGTCATCCAGAAAAAGCATGGCCACAAAGTGATACCTCCATCGTAGCATGTGCCAGCCCACTTGCTCTGCTGCCGGAGGCATGCCACGGCAGGGGTGCACACACAATTAATAAGCTGATACCTCGCTTGAGGGGCTCTACGCTGACTTTGAGGATGGAAGAGGAAGTGCAGCTCGTTGGACAATCCCATGGCCGGTGTAAACGTAACCAAAGATATCGTAAACACCAACAGAATGACTGGGATGTTGGGTGGTCCTTCAAGTTGGGGAGATCCGCCAGTCTGAATATATGTTTGCTAAGGCATGCTTCCACTATCATTGCACGCGTCTGCCTGTCCTACTGCTACTGGCCTTAGCTTCTCGACCGCTGTGTGTGGCAGAGGCGCACCGACTGACTCGAGGGGATATTATGGCTTAGGTCTTCGCACGCGTACTCGGTGAGCGTGTGCTCTAGGAGACCGGAAATATTGCTCTCAGATTCGGTGCCAAATACACCGGGGTTCTACTTGGCAACCAGCTGGAAACGAAGACACCAAAAGGATACTATTAATAAGCGGGAAGTAGATACACAAGGTAAGTAGAGTCTGGGCATAGGTTTGCCGTTTTACGGGGTTTCCTTTTGTTTTCTGCTTTTCGGGAATGTTCATTAGTGATCGACATTGAAGCTCATGCACCACATTATATGATGGCAAACACAATAATAACACAAGGATTTTTGGGGTATATCAATGGTGTCATTGGCACGACAGATGCCTCTATGCATGAGCTCGCAGCAGTACGCGTACTAGCAAGCTGCGCGCGTGTCATACAAACTCCCTGCGTTGTACCTGGGGCACAAAAGTTGCCATACATGGCGGGGCCAACGGCGAAATCGGCCGTTTTGTTGATGGCAATTTTCCATTCTCCCTCTGAAGTTCCAACTATTATCCCCGTTCTTGGCATCCGGGAATAAGCAGCACAAACCAGCATCGTACAACCATAAACAGCAACATGAAGAACGAAAAAAACAAAGGAAAACAAAGAAACCAGCTGATACACGGCATATTCGTGCCAGGTATCAGCTTAGCTCCTTTCGCTGCCTACTTCTCGGCCTAACCTACTAAGAACTTCAGCCTCGATCCGGAGACGAAACGTAGGCCGTATTTACGATAATAGCGTAACAACCCAATCGGAGGTTCAGTCTCGTGTCGGAGACAAATCGTTAGGAATTAGATAAGAAAAATCTCTTCGCTTGGGTAAATGGCGGCAGTCATCCGGACGCAGCCGCTTGTCGAATGTACGACCAAATCTCCTTCTTGCCCTGTCCGGTAATCGCTGAAAAGGGCACAGGGTGTCCCGGTGGCAACTCGTAGGCCTCCTGCAGTCGCTTGATGTTGACCACCGATTCCATCGTGTTCAGCTTGTCCACCTAAACAAAAAACGCGTTTGTCATTCGGGCAGTCCGTCAGTCAGTCAGTCTGCCAAGCCAGCCAGTTAGTCAGTCACAGTCTCAGCTTGTCCACCCGAACAAAAAATAACGTTCGTCATCCATTCAATCAGTCTGCCTGTCAGCCGGCGACAGCTCATGTATCCGTCCGCTCATCAAATATAGAACAGGCAAGGGATTGGACGAAACACACCTGCCACGGTAGAGGTTCCTCTGCAAGGTTGCTGACTTGATAAACTACTTTTCGTGTCACCCAAAACTGATTTTGAGAACATTGAAAGTGCTTTCGTGATCAACAAACCCATGGCCTAGGCACTACAAACACACAAAAATATATATTGCAAAAACAAAAAGAGTAACGTTCCAACGACTTTTTGGTACAGAATTTCCATCATTCAGAAAAATGGTTTTTAGCCAACAAAGTGCCGCCTCTATCGTATTATAGCACGGGTCGAAACTGATACTGAGGGCGGGGCGCCCGCTCTCAAGAATTCCGGTTGTGAGAAATTGAGGCTCGTTTCCTCTCGATAGTTAAGCAAGCAAGTCGCGTTTTGTCATTCGTTCGTCCAGCGAAGTCAGCCAGTTTCTTTCCGTGCGCACATCAAACATAGAGCGGGAAAGAAACTAAACGGTGGCGATGCAGAGGGTGCCCGGCTCTTGAGGAATTCGGTCGCAAGAAGTTGAGGTTAGTTACTTCTGACGATGACTAAGAAATTCAGATTGTCCACCCGGCCAAGATACGTTCGTCATTCAACTAGTCAGCCAGGCAGTCAACTTGTTTCTGTTCGTCCGCGCATGAAGCATATAACGCGAAAGGGACAGGACGAGAGTGATACAAAGAGCGCTCGCTACTAAGAAGTTCGGTAGTAAGAAATTGAGGTTCGTTTTTTCACGATAAAAAAGAAATCCAGCTTGTCCTCCTCGTTATAAGGCGTTCGTCAATCGCTCATGTTCGTCTATCATTCAGTCAGTCAGTCCCTTTCTCCGTCCACGCAACACAGGGGTGGCAAGGGATGGAACGAGAGTGACACAGAAGACGCTCACTCTAAAGGAATTCGCTCATAAGAAATTGAGCCTCGTTTTTCCACAATAAATTCAGCTTGTCTACCCAAACCAAACGTGTTCGGCATTCGTTCAGTCGGTCACACAGTCGGTAATTTTTGCCCGTCCACGCATCAAAAATAGAGCGGGATAGGGAGCGGGATAGGGATTGGGCGAGGGTGATACATCAGTAGTTTTCTGGGCTGTTTCGTAGACTTCCACGCCATATCCTTTTTAAAAGTGATACCTGGTACCACTCTGTCCGGAACATGAGCAACATTTTCATTTCAATATTACTGTCCAAAGGTTGCTCACGGGAACAGTGGTATTTCGTAAGAGCACCCGACATAATGCGTGTTCTTCGACGTCGGGAAAAATCAATACATTGAATTATTAATAGCACAAAAAAAAAAAAACATGGTCTCCGCTACGTGTGCCAGGTAAAAAAAAAATGAATCCACGTCTCCGAAAAAAAACACAAGCTACGTTGGTATGTACGTAGCTCCGGGATGCCCAGACTAACATTCGCAAACCCGGTGTGCAGGCACGCTACCGGCTCTCTCATCCAAGGACGAGCCCCACAATAAACTTAGCCTGAAAATTACGACGAAAAAATAAGAAATTCGATAGCTGTTTAACTGAAGTTTGTGTCGGACACAGCCCAGCTCAGGTAAGAAATCTAGCGTAAAGCCAGTTTCTCCGTTGCTTATCAAAGGGCCGGTACTGCACGGGTCGCCAGAGAGAGGTCCCGCATTTCCATTCCAATCGAAATAAAGCGTCGGTCCTCTAATAAGAAGTCGGCATCCTCCGCTGGAGTCAGTATGTGATAACAGGTGGTGTCCACCTGCAACTTATCCGGAAATTCGTTTGTATCTTTTGCAGGAATCTCAGACTGAGTGTCTTGTGGAGCACTGGAGGTCAGTTGTGAGTTCATGCTCTTTCTTTCTTATGAGAGGGCCGATCTGTGGTGTTTGCGATGTGCACATTTTTATCGAATGGCAAACGAAAAAAAGACGGATTGACAATAGTTAAAATAACAAACCTGGCCCCACGACAGCTCTAATTGAACAATTTTCGAACACTCGGACGCCAGCTGCGAGTTTACGCTTTGAAAAGCTGACGAACAAAGAACACAGAAAAAAACAAATGATCGAAACATCCTTGTCACCGGTGAAGGCAAAACGCTTAATATTCAATGTAAGGATTAAGATCGCAGCGGTGGACCAAAACGGCAAACAATTTTGCCTTTTTACGTTGGGTTTTGCGTCATAGCGCGGAACTTGTCTTGTTATGGTTTGCATAATAAACAACTATGATGCATGCTGGATTGTTTCGGCCTGATTCGGAGAGGCAAGTCTCCGCACGTTGTGCGGCACAACCTCGTATTGTGCACTTGAACCTACAGCTGTGAAGATGTGGTTTGCCTAACGTAGACGTGAGCTGAATATTATACCTGGTATTATGCTGCATCATCGTTTCGGCCTGTTCTTGTTCGGAGATAATTTCGGCACGATAACTTGTGCGGGATAACGTTGGCATGGCAGAACTTTGCGAAAAAACTGGAAAAAAACTAAATTTACCCGCGGACGAAGTCCGTGACATGTTCGAACTTTTTTTTATCATTATCACTTTCACTCGCCAGCTCAATCTGTAGCAAGCTTTACCCTCAGCTCAATCGTCTGGACAAGCCGTGGTCACACGTCTCTTTTCTCCTCCCCCCTAGTGCATGCCTACGTTTTTGTCGCGCATATGGTTCAGCATTCTCAATTTTCAGCGTTTTATGATCGTCGACGTTCACCGAAATTGGCTAACTCACGCTCTCGCTCTTTCGGCTCGTCATTTTTTTGCAGGTAAAAGTCCCTACGAGCATTATGCACCCGGTGAGACTTGAACCCCCGACCTCTAGCTATACCAGGTAGTAGAAACGAGATTCACCTACAGTTAATACTCCATAGGGGACGCCGACGTTCGGTAAATAATTACTTGGTGATTCTCAATACTGAGGTTTTGTCCACCGTGGGTGTTTTTCAGCAGGATTTTTCCACCGCAGCCCTATTTAGCAGCGTTGTGAATTAGTTGGCTGACTTATTATTAGTTGGCTAGATACTACAGCTATTTATAGTTGCGTGCTGTGTATAGGTTGCGGAGCTGTGCGTTTGTTTGTTTGTTTTTCCAACTTTACTTTCCAGCTTCTGGACAAGCCGTGATCACATACGTCGTCCCTTCTACCCCCCGGTACGTGCCTTCACGTTTATCGCGCAGAGGGTTTGAACAGCATTCCAAACGCTGTTCGATTTTCATCGAACTTTGCCAGCTCACGCTTCTCGCGCTTTCCGTGGGTCATAGTTTTGCACGAGAAAAAGTCCCTACAAGTACATACGATGAGCAACAACTCGAGGGGGTTCGAACCAGCGAAATCGACCTTAGGCGGGTCGAGGTCAACCCCCAAGACCATCGGAGACACCGACCTAGCTGGCGCATTTGAGGCCAAAATTGTGTTTTTAATATTGGCAGTTATTTATGGTATTATTAATATAGTTTTTTTTTCTCGTCAACCCAAGTAATAACTACTAATGGTATCCGTCGAGTCAGCTAGTCCAGCCAACTCAAGGCTGTACCTGTTTAGCAGCGTTTGGACACCCGCAGGAAACGGTTCAAAAAACAACAACGGAAACAACAACAAAAAACGACCACGGCAATAACAACAACAACAAACACGAAAAAAGAAGCAACAAGAGCAACAACATGAGTGCACTTCAACATTGAACTGGGTAGCTTTAAAAAGGTCTGCCCACATACCCACACGACGCTTCGAGCACATAATTATACCGGCACTGCTTTCAAAAGGACACGACGAAAACAACAGCTTTGCCATCCACCACTATTAATAGCACGGCAACGACTTCCATTGCCGCTGGTTCATTGAACACCATAAATCTACAAATAAACTACTTTATAGAATACTCCTGCCACCGCAGTGTCCTCTGTCAACGCCCCGATTCCCCGTGGAATTAGCTCCACTTTGTTTTTTTGACGAAGTCCCCCCTACCGGCACATGTTCGGTATTCTCGGGGACAGCTTTATTGCCAAAATAAATCGCTCCCCCGGGGGAAAAGCACGAAAAACGATGTCACCTCGGAGGGAGAAGACACGTATGTCTACGGCATTTCATGCCGCCTCATTGCGACATGTATGCCATGAGCAGTGCCCATCTGTTGTTGTTGCTTGTTGTTCGCTTGTTGTTCCCTGCCTCATTATATAACCGCTCCATGAACTCAAACTCCACCTACTGCTATTTTGACGGGGAATTATAGTAACCAGGACCCAATATGGTTATTAAAAACAGGGGAATATATAGGTTTTTGTGTACATAGTGGGTCTTAAGTACTGTGGTCCCCTGTAACATAAAATCCACCGTTTTCCGGCGGTACGCCACGTCAAATATGGTACACGAAGACTCAACTAGCTAGAACGAAAGCGACATGGAAAAAAAACTCCCGGGAAGTTTTATCCCCGGGGCCTTTTTTCATTTGTTGGACGAAAGTCCCCCATACCTCTGTGTTCTCTTGGGCATAGCGTTTTAAACGCTCGTCTGAAGTGGCGTTGACAGAGGATAATACGGTACTCCTGCTGCTGCTGCGACTACTACTACTACTACTACTACTACTACTACTACTACTACTACTACTACTACTACTACTACTACTACTACTACTACAACTACTACTACTACTACTACTACTAGTGCTAGTACTACTAGTAGTACTAGTACAGTACTAGTAGTACTAGTACTTACAGTACTACTAGTACTAGTACTAGTAGTACTACTACTGCTGCTGCTGCTACTACTACTACTGCTACAATAACAACTACTACTACACCTACCACCACTACTACGACAACAACACCTCCAAAAACAACTCACCACCACCAAAAACAACAGCAACTACAACAACTCTTCCTCCCCCGACCACTCCTAACATCTGTCACTATACCGTATCATGCCACTATACCATATCATGCCACTGTACCACATCATGCCACTATACCATATCATGCCACTATACCGTATCATGCCACTATACCGTATCATGCCACCATATCATATCATGTCACTATACCTTTGTGGCCACCATGAGAATCTTATACGGCCGGTTTTCTCGGTCCTCGGCATATTCCAGTACCCCGGCGTCCGCTGCCAAAGGTTCCCTCCTTGAATCCGCCAGCAAAACCAGAAGCTTCAAGTTCGACCGACGCGCAAGGTACATCTCAAGGAAAGTCTGCGATGGTTGGCACCGGAAAGGGGAGGACAAGGGCGCCGAAAAACGGCGATGTCAAACTACGCTAAACACTACAGCAGCTGTGAGTCGGTAGGATTCCATGACTAATAACTAGTCGGTAGGGTGCCGCTAGCCAACTAACTGACTGTAGTAGACAATTCGGCGGGTAAAGCAGGCTGATGACCGGCCGTCTTGCCGACTTGAGCCAGGCGAGCAAAGCGAGCCTAATTAGCTTCCCCCGGCCGAACGACCCCCGCCCAACTGAAGAAAAAAAAAAACATCCCGCATTGGACATTCCTTCCTCCATCTATGGATACCCAATAAGTCGGATAGTCGGCACCTTGGGGGAACGAACTATTCGTCCGACTAAGAACCAGTTGGTTGCGTAAGTCGTGCCGATTCACAGCTCTACGAAGCACACCAATACAATTGGAAGGCACCGCTAATCGTACATAACCGTGACACGTACATCAGGCACACGGCAGCGCTCAAGAAAAAGCGATTTAAGAAAAACCGGCTTGGCTCTTGCGCGAATCACAATAAAACCAGTTTTTAAGCTGAACCTTTAGCGTGGGAGATCCCTTGCCTCACATAAGAACTTGAGCTCGGCCAAAAATAAGACTCTTAACTCTGTTACCCCTTTCGCCACAACGCGACAAGTATGCAACTCTGTAATAGTTCGGAGTAATGCACCAGTATCCTTCACGAGGATATACACACCCCGTAACAACCGCGATCGAAGTATCACACGCAGCTTGCAAAGCTGAGATTTGATCGAAATCCTTTCTGGTCGATCTCATCATCATCATCACAGCTCAAGTGTATTTTTTCATTTTCTAAATAGTTCCGAGTAATTAGCGCGTTTGCAGGATGCCAGCTTTGATCCGGTAGGAAACAGCTGTGTAGGAAACCATACAATAGCAACAATAGTTTCAACTGTCGAACGTTACAACTCAAGGCCAAATCGACTCCACGAGAAAAACAGCGAAAAATTAGGGTAGAAATATGTTTTATCATTTACCAGGTATCATTTATGAAATTATCAAATTTATCATTATGCGAATTTCTAGCCTAGGACTTGGGCTACGATGTCCGTCGGTTAATACTATTAAAAATATTAATACTACATTTTTTCAAACCCAACAGAGGTTGGAAGTCGCAAACACCCTATGAATGACACGGATTCAAGAGTTGTCCTACGCTAGGGGTGCAGCAGATTCTACGAAATTTCTGAGCTCCCAACACGAGGAGATGAAGAAACGTTCCACCCGGAACATGTCTTCGAAGGCGTTCGTCCGCGCAACCCGACCAACATTCTTATGCGCCTAGTCCTATTATTATACCATACTAATATACCTTACAAATATACTCTTATACTCGAAAAAGTGTCGTGATGTTCGACAGTCCCACGGGCTTGAGGAGGTCAAAACCGGCCAGAAACGTTTGGCCCAAAAAGCGAAACTCCTCCCGTGGGATAACTCATCCACTGTTAAAGAGGCTACGTGGTGTCGCATACCGTATGGATATGGGCACGAGGCAGACGACAACGACAACAGACGCGTGCTACGATAGAGGCGCATCACTTTTTTTCTAATACTACCCCTCAATTCGGGAGCTTAAGACCTCTCCCAAAAAAATTGATTTGGGAGAAAAAAAAAAGCTGCTTCGTACCGGATGAAAAATCCCATGGCCTAGGTACACCATGAGAATCATGCAACAAAAATGGCCTATTATTTATTTTTTCCGACGATAGTATTGGTAGGTTAAGCACCCCCATCATTCAGAAAACATTTCAGACAAAAAAAGGTATACCTCTATCGTAGCACGCGTCAACAACAACAAAAATAGTTGAAACGCTCTGAGATTCCTCGCAAGGATGGTGCGCCGCACGTCCACTGGACATTTGAGCCATACTTACAATAGTACGAACACGAACCTTCAATGGCTAAAACACCAAAAAAAAAATCATAACATAGAAAACAAAACAGTACGAGGCGCCCGAACCACTTTTGGCGCTTTTCTCGCCTCGATGTTGCGCTGCATGTCCTTCGACATTTTCGCGTAACCGTACCCAGGGAGGTCGGCGAAGTAGCACACGTCCTTCCCCTTGCTGTTCTTCGCCTAACACGGCACGGACCGAAAGCGCGCGTGAAAAGAAGGCAACAAAAAAAAGACGACGGATGGCGCAACGTGATTGGTGCAGCTTGAACGTCACCCGTTGGGGTTTAACTTGACCTAACTTGACCCTTTTGAGGGTCGTTAAGATCGACCGAACAAAAACAAAGGATTTTGCAAAAATATCGGCCGTCTCGGAAGATCCTGCAGCACTACATACTATCCAGAGCTTTTCATGGATCATGACCCGATCCGCGGGTCGGGCCTGGAGGCTTTAAAAACACTCGGGGGTCGAGTCGGGTTGCGTCAGGAGGTGTTCGAAATCTCTTGGGTCGGGTCGGGTCGGGTCGGGTCGGGTCGGGTCGGGTCGGGTCAAGAGGTTTTCAAGTATCACGGGTCGGCCCGGGTCTCACCCTGACCCGATCCGACCCGCGATAAATTGTCCGTCCCGTGAAGAGCGCTGATATTATCCCATTAACAGTATCAGAAACGTGGTGCGTGTGTATGTCCTATAGCCCCTACCGTCTGCGCTTTGAACAACCTCTTTACACGGTGTCCCGGGCGGCTTCGAGTGACCGATTCTGTTTTCGTCAATGTTTCCCCTCTTAACCCCTTTAGAGCCCCCAAAAGCCGTCCCTATACGAATTCCAAGTACCCTCCAAAACGGGTTTTCAAATTGTAAAGGCGTTAAGCACCAAATAGATTAAGAGGGGAAAAATACCGAAAAAAGAGCTGACGATTGCAGCATCGACCACACCAAGCAGCGCAGGCTGCTGGGGTAGGGGGGTACCAAGCCTACGGTATTACTAGGGGGGATGTTACGGCGGCGTCATGATGATCTTATGATAAACGCCCATTTTCACACCCGGGGTTGAGCTATCATACTCGCACGAGTCACTTGGTACTTCACGGTCACAACACATTTTGAGGACTTTTGCTTTACGCAGCGTAGCTTACTGTTCCGTTGCGGATTCATAGCGCAAAAAAAAAAAGCAGCACGAAAGCTTATGGCCGCAAAAGCAACACGGGACCATCGGAAGATAAAAAAGGCTCAAAACTGACCGCCCCTAGCGTAGCCTGGGTCGGGCGTGCTTGTCCGGCCTGCAATGTAAGGAGGTGCACGAGACGCGCGGCATAACGATACATACTTGAAAAAAAAAAACTCATCCTAGAAGCCTGGTACGATAGAGGTAGGTATGCCGCTTTTTGGCTGAGAATATTTTTCCGAATGACGGGGCTCCTTAACGCCATTACAACTGGAAACCTGTTTCGGGGACAATGTTATTTGGAATTAGAATAGGGAGAGGTTTGGGGGATCTTAAAGGGGTTAAAATCCCAAAGCCGTCGGAATCACGCCATTATTTTCTTGTTTCGCAACATTTTTTTTGTTTAAACGTCTACCTAAGCCATGTGCGTTTGCTCATCAAGGTCGCAGTTTCGGTTTACTCTAAAATCTGTTTAATATTGCCTCAGAAGGCAAAGAGCTCTTACATCGAGGGGCATCAGCAAATTAAAGGGGCAATCTCTACCGTATCATAGCATAGGTACACCCTCATCCCGGAAGGCTGGTGCGATCGCGTACACGTCCCTTTTCAAGCCGCTGTACAAACGGGCCCCACAAGGTAAAAGGGCAAAAACGCGCGATGATTGGCGCGACACGATTTGAGGAAGTTTCGAGCGCGGTGACGGCCGGGTAGTGATTGGTCGGTGGATCAACGTGACTGGCGCAGGTACGACTTAAAAGGGTCGGGACTGGCACGTCATGTTATGCGGAGTTTTGTTGGGGGTCATGTAGGGCGAGTGATGATTGACAGAGGTTGTTACACCTGGTGACGAGAGCAAGTTTACTGCACGGTGTGTGTTCTTCACATCAAACTGGCCGTTCCACCCATATACATCCAGCACAACCAGTGTCTGTGCCGATGCCGGCTAGAGAGAGGAGACGTCAGTGGTAACAACCTACAAGACCGATACACATTGCAAATACAGCGAGGTGATTCGGCCATGCACTGCCAATAGCAATTAGCACAAGGTCAAAGCGTATGCAAGCCAGCGCACCAGACCATTTGCGAGGAAAAAAAGAAAAGCAAAAAGAAGGAAAAACCACGAGGAACGCAAAATCGAAAAAACAAAGGGAAACAGGGACGGCACGACAAAAACGAAAATGAGGCAAAACGGACAGTCAGCAACTGTTTAACAGAAGAAAGCAGATGATGCCACCCAACCAAACGGTAATGAGCAAAGATGCATGGTCACCTTGAAGATGTTGATCTGGCGGGTGCGGCCAGGGGTCTTAGACACCTTGGCCACCGATTCACCGAAGAGGGTGTTCAGCATGCTGCTCTTGCCCACGTTGGAACGTCCCAAAAACGCGATCTCTGGCAAGTTCGTCTTCATTTTAAGCACAACGACGCCGACGGGAAAAGGAGTAGCAACACGCCATGAGCGGCAGCAACCACACAACGCGCGGGATCGGCCAGCGGTGAAGGGAAAGCAAGTTGTGGAAAAGTTATCGACTTTGAAACATGTTGGCTATTGTGCAGTTCGTAGTCCCCCTGCCCCCTCCCCCCCCCCCCCCCCTCCCCGTTTCCCCCCCCCCCCCCCCCTTTTAACTCTGGAAAGGGATGCGGGGCCAATGATCAATTGACTAAGGCGAGCAACAAACGAGTACGCCCCCCCCCCCCCAACCAAACCCACTCCTTCCCCCCTACCTGAGGCCAGACGGAGTCATCATCCTCATAGCTTCCCACGAACTCGATCTTCCGAATGTCGCTGACGTCGAACTTAGACACAACCTTCTCCTTCTTAAAAGGGTTTGGGCCGACTTTGGATAGCTTTACCTCGTCGTCTTGCTCGTCTCCTTCTCTAGCCCGCGGGGGACGGGGCTTGGTGGCCTCGCGACGCTTAGCGCGTTCCTGACAACCACAGTGCGTAGGGGTGCAACGAAATGTAAGTTGGCGTTATTATTTTGGTTCGCTTTGTGCCGTAGGGACGGGGCGGGGGGGGGCGGGTGGGGATAAGGGGTAAGAGGGGGGAGGGTTCGCGCCGAGTTTGACCAGCTTAACCTCGTCGTCTTGCTCGTCTCCTTCTTAAGCCCTCGGGGAAACGGGCTCGGATGCCTCGCGGCGCTTAGTGTGTTTCTGATAGATAACGAAACGCGCAGGGGGGTGTACGTATATGTCCGGTAGGCGTTATTCTTTCGGTTTGTTTTGCGATATTGTGGCATTACTCTTTAGTACCAGATACGGTTTGTGCTTTAGGGGAAGGTACGGGGGGAGTCGTAGCCTCGCAACACAGCGTTCTCGATTATGCAACGCACAAGCGTGTGTGCATAACATACATAGGTATGATGTATTAATTTGTTTTGGGTTGTGTTGGAAGGGATAGGCGAGGGTCGGGGGGTGGGGGGGATGTACTCAATTTGTGCATGACCGTGATCGTATGACCATAGACCCTCGCATCGCTACTATGCCGGGACGGAGCACGTCGGGTTTTCACCAACTAGGCAGACATTGCTTGCACCAAGCGCGAACCGCCGTGAGGTGTTCGGCAAGTCGCATGAAGGATGAATAAACTGCATCCTTCCGAGAACCGCTCGTGAGACGGACTTCGGGTCGGGGGGGGGGGGGGGGGGGGGGGGCATGTTTTGCTTGCCTTAGTCATTTGACCATTGACCACGCATCCCTTTTAGAGACGGAGCACCGTTCCTACTCCTAATAGAGATATCTCCAACCATTGGGCGCTCTGTACGTTTTCTTCCGTAAAATTACATTTAAAACAACTTTTCATTTATTTTATCCTCGTTCTGCTCGGCCGTCTGTGGCCACCACCAAACTCCTAGGATGAGCTGTCGTTTTTCTAGCTACTTGCGACGCTTAGCGCATTCCGGAAAGCGCAGCGCGCACACGCGTTATTAGTAATCGTGCGTGTCCTGATAGCGCAACGCGCAGATGTGTTACTAGTAGCTGTGCGTGCCCCCTTCCCTTCGGACAGAACCGGTCATGAAACTCGTCCCAGGTGTGTGTGTGCGTAATCTTGCGTGTTGCCAGTACACGACAACCCTTTCGGGACCCAGAGAACGCGACAAAAAAAATTTAGAACGCGTGATGCGATAGAGGTAACATTTTTCGGATGATTTTTATTTCTGAAAGACGGTGCTCCTTAGCTCAAAAATCGTCGGAATTTTGGCTATTTTTTGTGAAATATGTGTTATTGTATACCTACAGTAGGCCATAGGAATGTTCAACGGGCGGAGCACTTTCAATTTTCCACAAATCGGGTCGTACTCACAGCCGACGTTTTTCAATTTTTATAAAATGAGTTTTCGGGGGTGGGGCATAGAGCTCCTCATCATGTTATGAGCCTCAGAAAAAAGACACAAAAACAAATGGGATCGTGAGCTACGACAGATAGGTAACATTTTTCGGCTGAAAAAAAAAACGGAACGACAGTGCTCCTTAAACCCAAAATCGTCGTAACTTCGCTCATTTTGTAAAATGTGCTTTATTGTACACCTACATAGAACATGGGAATGCCCATCGGGGAACACCTCTAATTTCGCACAAACCAGCGTTCTGGAGTGGGGCATAGAGCTCCTCACCATGTTATAAGCCTCAGAAGAAAGGCAAAAAAACGAATGGGATCGCGAGCTGCGATAGGTAGGTAACACTTTTCGGCTGAAAAAAAAAACCGGAACGACAGTGCTCCTTAACCCCAAATCGTCGGAATTTCGTCGTTTTTTTAGCAATATGTTTCGTTGTGTACCTACATAGGCCATGGGAATGCTCATCGGGGAGCACCTCCAATTTTCTGCAAAGCAGCTTTCTGGGGTGGGGTATAGAGCTCATCATCATGTTACGTGCCTCAGAAAGACAGCGCTTTACTTCTACCGTGACTTGCGTCTGGGCTGCGCGGCTTCATCAACTACAACCGTTTAGTTCGAGCGCCAGCGTGAGGCGTGATTGGTATAGTGCTGCGGGCATGTCGTACCGGTCGCCCCGGTGGCGTATCAGGTTATCCTCGAGCCTGGTATAGGTCAGTTTCGTGAGTTCGAGCCCCGCCGAGTGCATACTCGTATAAATTCGTTGGGACTTTTTCTTGTGGACAAATTGACTTGCGGAAAGCGCGAGAGCGTGAGTTAGCAACGTTCGATGAAAAATCGACGAGCAGTGGGATTGCTGAACCCTATGCGCGATAAAAATTGAAGGCAAGAACCGGGGAGGAGAAGGGACGACACCTGTGACCACGGCTTGTCCAGAAGCTGGAAAGTAAAAGTGTGCAAAAAAAAAAAAAAAAAAAAAACTACAACCCTCCTGTATTTTAGTTTCGGAAAGCAAGAACACAACTCAGAAGCTCGCCTTGGGTTCGTGTGGTTGTTGTTGCAAGTGTCGCTTTATTTCGTCAACTTTCCCCCACCGAAGTCCCTCGAGGGTTAACAAGAGCCGTGGCGACAGCCCTTAACTCTTTTCGTGACCGAAAAAAAACGCATGCGACTAATTCCAAGCAGTTCTCCCGCCCTAGAAAGAACGCGGGTGCAGCTCTAGAAGGGAGGGACAAAAGGACGATGAAGTTTGCGAACAGAGACAACGGTACTTACGAGCAGAGACAGCGTTACTCGTGAGCAGAGGCAAAAAACACTCGCAAGCAGACACAACGACCGCTGTGGGCGAGCAAAGCGCTTGGCACATCAGCGCAAGGACACAGACACTTGAGAGAGAGATAGAAACACGTGAGGACATAGACAACGGTACTTGTGAGCAGCGACCTAGGTACTAATGAACACAGGAAACGACACTTGTAACCGGATAGACAACGCTTGTGAACAGAAACAGCGACACTCGTGGACACAGACAACGGCACATATGCACACCTCTCACATACCATACAGATCATATAGATCATGCAGATCATACAGATCATATAGATCATATAGGAAATCTAAATCTTATGGCTGCCGTTATGAGATGTTGTGCAGGATCTGTATATATATGATATAAAGTACTGATCCAACCCTGGAAGCATTTGCTAGATCGTGCAGATCGTACGGCTCCCACCGGGTAACATGAGCTAGACCATACAGATCTTCTCTGAAAAATCTAGATAATTAAGTGAGGATCGGTGATCTATCCGGCGTGTGCACTTTTGTGAGCAGGGGCAATTACACTTGTGAGCAGGGACCAAAACACATTTGAGCGGAGACAGGGCCACTTGTGAATAGGAAACGGTACTTATGAGCAGTGGCTGCACGGTACGCATGAACAGCGACAACGACACTTAAATGAGCAGAGACAGCGCCCCTTGCGAACATAGACAACGACGCATGTACGCAGCGAAAAACCAACAAACAGCAGAGCTCGTGAGCAGAGACAATACTGGTGGGCCTATTATCACATACACGACTGGAATATGTGCTGGCTGCGGCCGACTCTCGACTAGCGGTGGCCCACCCTCATTTTATTTCGGTCGGCTTGTGATTAGGGTGCTTGGAAGCTGTCGGTGGCAACAAAATACCCAAGGTTATATCGGAGGGCTGGCGTCAAGGTGCTAACGCTTCTCCAACTGGAAACCTATTTTTTGGGACAGTTTATTTGGAATTAGTGTGAGGAGGCGTTTTAAGGCTCTAAAGGGGGTAAGCAGGAGCAGGGTGCAAATATTTCTGTGTGTGCGTACGTTGACCAATGAAACCTCCCGTAACATCAGTATTTGGTATTTGACCAATGACTGGGTTCCGTCGGGTAAGGGCCGTTCCTGCGACATCTATTTACATTTGGCAACATTTTTTGCCAAACTGGCAACTTTACGTTTGATTTTATTGTTTTCCAAAATATCTAGTGTTTTGGTCAAGAACTTTCCTAGGTACTTCCGTGGTCCTTCGTTGGAATGGTTACGAAAAAAATATTTGATACCTGGAATTTGCTATTTGGATTATAGCTATTTCGACACCTAAAAAAAAAGGTGTCTTAGATGCATATGCGACGTGTCGCCAGAAACGCCTTAAGTGGTACCAGCGGGTACCTGGTATGATCTACTGCAATAATGACCCGAGCAGAGACAGAAGCAGTTGTCCGTAGACGCTTTCGACACTTGTAGTCAGACAACCGCAGTTACAATAAGCAACCTGATATGATACAAACGGTACCTTTCGAGCTTGTGAGCGGGGAGACAACGGTACTTTCGCGCTTGTGAGCAGCTATGATACAGCCGATGGCACTCACGGGCTTGAGAGCACAGACAATGGCCCGTGTGGCCAAAGAAGCAACAGCACGTGTGAGCAGGGTTTTTAGACCGGGAAATAAACAAACAGGTGGGATGATTATGAGAAACAGCGGGCAAAGCGGCGACATCCGTATCAGCAGCCGCCGCGGCATCAGCAGCAGCAGGATCAGCAGCAGCCGCCGAGCCCACCTCCGCCTCCGCACAGCAACAACGGCATCCGGATCACATCCGGAACTACAGCAGTAACATATTCCTCGCCTGCGTTTTCCTCTCCTTGTTCTTCTCCATCTTGCTTAGAGTCTTGGCCGCTTCCCTGAGCAAAAGCCACCCGGCAAAGAGAGGTCGTGAGTCTCGCGACGGGCTAGCCTGCAGACATGTCTACAGCACCACAATTTTCAATTTTCATTTTTAAATATTTTTAAAATTCGAAAATAAGAGCGCAAGAGCGTCTTGATCGCTTTCTTGAGCGGAGGCACTCGGCAAGGAAAGCTCGTGAGTCGCTCTAGGGACTAGCCTGCATTGAGGTAGAATGTCTGCGGTACGACTAACAGCAAACTTCAACTATTATTTTTCATTTCCATTCAGTTTTTCAAAATAAGAATTCAAGAGCGTCTTGCCCGCTTCGCTGGGCGAAGGCACCCGACAAGGCAAGGTGGTGAGTCCCTCGAGGGGCTAGCCTGCACTCCGTTGGAGCAAATAAGAGCTCGAGAGTTGTTGGTCGCGTTGCCAGTCTCTCGAGGGGCTAGAGCTTAGAACGGGATCAGTCAAAGTCCAATAATGCCTCGCCTGCATTCCGTTGGGATGTGTCTGGTGGACAACGTTCTAACTTAAAAAATTCGAATAGAAAAAATTAATTTCTCAAAGGACGAGTTTGAACGAACTCCTGATCTCACAGCTAGGGCCATTTCTTACGCAGTCGGATTCCGCCGGTCGAAAACGGCCCTTTTCGACTGGACTTTTTTTCGACTGGATTCTTCTGGTCCTTCTTCTTATCGTCAGTCGAGTCGATTTTATAGTTTTCATGCTCTTCCTAGAGGCGGTTGGTGTGAGGGAGTACTGCTGTATGGCAGTCGAGAATTGGTTGGCAGCTCTGTGCTTCGCGCGTTCTTCGCGAGCAACGCGTGCTTCGCGCTCGACGAGCCCTTGTCCCAGCGGGTTGGTGGCTTTGGGCTTAGCCGGAAATCGCCAAAGGTACGTTCGTGGAGGTACTCAACCA
This sequence comes from Undaria pinnatifida, assembly GCA_012845835.1. Classification (NCBI taxonomy): domain Eukaryota; class Phaeophyceae; order Laminariales; family Alariaceae; genus Undaria; species Undaria pinnatifida. Next base: position 12,859,994 of record JABAKD010000019.1, read on the forward strand.
AAAGCCGCCAAAGCTACAGCAGCAGGGGTAGCCGTTGTTGGCAACATGGGATCGATACCGTGCACTGCTGCCGTCGTGTGATGATACACGCTGCTGGCGAGTGGAGCTAGGAATGCGCCACGCTGACTTGCGGCGAGAAGCAGCAGCAGTGATAGCCAATCCAGCGTCAGCGCCGTGTATGATACTGCTGTGTGGTACCTGGTATGGGTGTGTGGGCGAGTGGGTGTGTCTTTGGTGGTGGGATGAGCGATGCGATGGGTTCAAAAAACACGTCTAAAACTTTTTCGACTGAGTTTTCGACTGTCAGATCCAGTCGCAAAAGTCAACTTTTTCGACTGGGACCCCCCAGGAGGAAACTCAGTCGAAAAAAGTGGAGTAGAAAATGCTTTTTCGACTGCGTGAGAATGCCCGATGGACTTCAGTCGAAAAATACCGTTTTTGACCAAGAAAAAAACGAATGTGTAAGAAATGGCGTAAGATGTGTTTGCATAAAGTTGTGGATATAACCCAATTTTTCAATTCTTCAACTTTTCAATTCAACATATCAAAAATTGACCAAGTTACAAATTTTGCATCAAAATTGGACTTGTCTGTTCACCAAAATCATCCCGTTGACCCTTTGGTCCTGTCGGGCACCATGTGTTGTAGAGGAGCCCCCTGTCAACAACCTCCACGATTCACGAGGAATGAAATAATCCACAACACGCGCTGCCAAGGTACCATGCAGCTTGCAAACTTGAGACCAGCAATATTGACCAGGGACATCTATAAACCGGTACCGAACTCGTCGGGTAGGTTACTCGGACAACGGCGGTTACTTTTTGATCTCCCCGATACCCTACAAAGAAACACCAGAGTATTCAAAGGAAACCCTGCGTTCTTTCAGCACCGGAGCAGCAAAGTAATTCCATTTGACACCACAATATGTGCGGCAATATAACCGGTAGGTACCGAGAAAAAATCGTGCTGGGGTACAACCGGTATAGGTAGTTACAGACACCTCTGGTATTGGCCAATATGGTTGGTCTCGCAGGTGACAGATATGGATACTACTGTAGATATCATGTATGTAACGCTGCCAATACTGGTATACAACAAGAAACAAAATGGTATGTACGAAGTATGGTTTATTTGCAAAAACAAAAAATCAAAGAAATCAACAGCCTAAAGCGCCTAGCAGCGTGGGTGGGCGCAATTCGATGCGAGTCGGCGAGGGAAGAAGAAAGGGCTTAACTCTTCTCGCGATAAATATTACGGCACGCACCGTAGTGGGCGGGGGGGAGAAAATCCTGCTTAGTGACCGTGGACCTGAGTTACGTGTAGGGAGGGAGAAAGAAAATGTGCGAAGGCAACATAAGTGATGAGCTAAAAAAAAAAGGAGGAAAATGAAGCATGTACCAGTAGTCTGTACTACTAGTATAGTGTACGGGTTTGCGAATTGATTTATGAATACGTCGTGATACCGCGCACCACGTATACAGCGGAAGGCAGTACGACTACAGCAGTACCGTACTGTATAACTCGCAAGATAGCACACCCTAAAAACCCTCGGTCCAAGTTCCAAGCCGATTTTCTCCACAACGGGGAGGGAGGGCGCAAAACGCACAAGATGCGTCTGTGGAGTACATTTATGGGTAGATCTCGATGAGATCTGGGAAGATCTCGATGAGATCTGTATGGAAAGATCTCGATAATATATATATGTCATGGGAATATCTCATGAGCGATGCGTCTGTAGAAAGATCTCGATGATACTTTTTATGGGCAGGTCTCCATGAGATAAATATCTCGATGAGATCTTTATGGGGATCTCATGAGCATTGCGTCTATGGGAAGATTTCGATGGGATATTTATGGAAATACGATATCTGGAAAGATCGAAAGATCTCAATGAGATACAGATGCCGATGACGTCTTGATGGAAAGATCTCTAAGACATGGAAATATCTCGATGAGACGTCCACGGAAACTCGAAATATCTCGATCATATGATTCCGAAGCCGCCATTTTCGTCGTGCCTCCCCCCCTGGTTTGGAATAAACTGTCGCTGAAAATAGTCCCAGGGGGTGGTTTATGTTGCGTGTTATACGGAACGTAGTAGCTGGTACGACGGTAATAATACCAGGGCCCGACCACGTATGTATCATAGCAGAAATTACGAAGTTGCAATGTCGGCGGGTTGCCGTCGTCGAAGACTGCTGCTGCTGCTGTTATTGCTGCCGCCGCCACTGCCGCCGCCGCTTCTACTGCCACTGCTGCTGTTGCTGCTACTGCTACTGCTGTTGCTGTTGTTGCAACTGTTGTTGCTGTTGCTGCTACTGCTACCATTGGGCACAATGGTTGAATCGCCAGCAAAAAAAAACACGCAGGCCTGCAATCCGATGTCACTATCATGCTGCACGACCAAACCATGGAGGAGCGCGGCCAGCAGAATGGTCGAACCACAGCATGTGCTGCGACGCCGCTGAGGATGCTACAGCAGTAAATAGTGACTGCTGCCTTCTCTTTTGCCGTTTCTACTGCAGCAGTACTATGATGTGTAAATTAAGTCCAATCTGATGTTATAGACGGCGACTCGTGAAGTCACGCGACGGCCAAGCGGGCATGGGTCACGCTGTAGCAGTTGCGTAGAATACCACCAGTAGCAGTGGCAGTAGCAGCAGTCGGGGGTCGCTTAAGGTTATTATCAGGGATGTGCACGGAGTGAGAATATGCCCGCGGAGCGTTTTTTTACGGAGCGGTTTAATCAAACCACACCGCTCCGTGACGTTTGTAGCGGTGGATATCCGCTCCGTGACAATCCGCGACTTTTCCCACAAGCGGATATCCGCTCCGTGACACTCTAAAAACTCCGCTCCGCACCGTGGCATTTGTAAGGGCGGATATTCACTCCGCAATAATCCGTGAGTTGCCCGACGTGCGGATATCCGCTCCGTGACATTATACAAAAAACCGCTCCGCTCCGTACGGACTATAACTGCGGGGTTGAAACCGTGAAAAGCGATTCTTGTACGGAGCGGTTCGGCCCACTCCGTAGCATATCTCACGGATCAAACCGCTGAAAGTCACGGTTGTTCCACGGACTAAATTGTTCCCAAAGCTCGTATAACCTACCGTAGAATTACTTTGATATAACAGTGTGTTCCTTGTGTGGCGTCCATAGCGACGGCGTCCACCCCCCGCTGCCCCGCGTTAAAAACGTGGTATGAACAGGTGGTTGTTTCGTTGTTTTTCATTGCTGGTTTGGTTGGTTTCACGTTTTCACCGTTTTTTTACCCTTTTCATGGTGGAGAGCCGTGGTCCTGGGTCAGGCGCTACTGCTGTTGAGCGTTTGCTGCCCCGGCCCCCGTCAGCAAATGTTCCAACTATGTTCAACATTCAAGATATGCTTGTTATTTTTCTCGAGGGACGCGACGTTTACATGTGCACCTCTTTGCTCTAGTGCTGAACGTTGGGCGCCACAAGGTTGTGCAAACGAAAATGTTCATCTTATCCGCCCGTACATCGTATCCTTTCTTACTTACTGCTATTTGCCCGCGGATATCTGTATCATTTTCACGGTTAACCGTATCATTTTTACGGAGAATGGCTACGGTGCAATGTGGAAAAATGCCGCGGTTTTGTGCGGTTTGCTTGACGGGGTGAGATAAACCGTTCCGTGAAAACAAAATGCGATGGATATCCGCTCCGCAATAATCCATCACATTTGTAGCGGCGGATATCCGCCCGTGACAATTCGTGACACACATCCGCTCAGCTCCGCGACATACTCAACGGCGGATATCTGCTCCGTATTATTCCGTGATTTTTTTAGCGGCGGATATCCGCTCCGTAGTAATCCGTGACTTTGCCCACGGGCGGATATCCGCTCCGCGGGTTTTTTTTCTATTTTGAAACCCCTCCGCGGAGAGGTTCCTACTCCGTACGCATCCCTGACTATTACTGTTAAAATGGGGTAGTGCCACGGGGACGGCTGTGATGGAATGGCAAGACGGAGGACCTGCTTGGGTTGGAGGGATCCACAAGAGAACTGACTCGAGATCACCTTGTGAACGAGTTTCGGCTTGATCGACCGCGGACCGTCGCACAGATACGACATTTGTAGGAGAGGTAACAGTCTGCCAAGCGGACGGCAGGAGGAACTGGGGAACCGGAGCTACGACGACATGATCGTATTGACGAGGTCCAGGGTGGAAGACGAAAGGGGGGCTGAAGTGCAGCATGTCGCCGTAGCTCCTGCACTTCGGCCCCTCTTTCCTCTTGCACCCTCGCCCTCGCCCATACCATCGTGTCGCTGCCGCTCCGGTTCCCTGATTCCTCCTGCCGTCCGCGTGGCAGACTGTAACCGCTCCCACAAACTCCGTCACAATCATGCCCAGCGGGCGCGGCAGAAGGAATTAGGGAGTAACCACGATATAATGGTACCAGGTATGAGTGAGGTCGAGGATGCAAGCGGAACGAGGGGCCCTGGCACGTACTACCTGCTGCGCTGAGACCCTGCCCCTCGTTCCTTTTGTATCCCCGCCCTCATCCATAACATCATGTCGTCGTAGCTCCGGTATGGCCCTCCAATTCCTCCTGCCCTTCGCTTGGCAGACTGTAACCGCTCCCGCAAATGTTGCATCTGAGCGACGGTTCGCGGTCGATCAAGCCAAAATTCGTCGGCAACCTTCAGGAAATCATATCGAGCCAGCCATCTTGTGAACTCCTCCAACCCTAGCAAGTCCTCCGTCTTGACCATACCACCACAGTCGTCCTCGCGGTATGGCCCTCTTCTAACGCAGTAATAACCTTCGGCGACCCCTCGGCCGGGACGACCACGTTTAAACGGGTTCGATTACCGCCAGTGTTGAACGCCTGCACTTGATGCACGCGCGGATATACCATGATCGTGGAGGAGAGCTGCACAATCAGTCCCACACCACCAATAGACATAACACATACGGGTCGCACCTTTATGTCGTAGACCCCACACAACATACATGAGTAGATCTTTGTGTTCTCACAGGCACTTGTTGAGTACCATTAAGTCACGCACCCGGCCGGTACCTTTTCGTTTATCCCACTGCCCCAGGGCAGCCCACCATAGCCGACACAGAAGACGGAGACAGATCACCCAGAACAATAATCCCTTTACGCAGCACAAAACCCAGATATGCGGAGACCAAGTAACTATCCACTGCATTCACCAAACATGTAGTAATAGTAGAGGTGGTGGTGGTAGTGGTAAGTTGTAATATTAGTATTTTTAGTGTTATGATCGAGATATTACTCTAATAAATTAGTTATTACAAAGTATTACTACTACGAGGTTTCTGCACTGACGCGCAAGGCTGAGTTAACGCGATTCCAAGACCATCGGGCAATGGCAGGGTTGATCGAAGCAAATGCGTTGCTTAGTCGTGATAGTAACGGCCAAAATGATCCGTACGTACGTGCAAGGGCTGAAGCCGGAGGGCACTACTAATACACGCGAGCGCAGCATATCGCCTCTCTGAGTACGAAACGTATTGTGGTGAATAATCAACTCTTTGTCTCCTGCTAAAAGCAAAAGTACTCCCCAATACGCACTCGCCTCGGAATCCGATAATAATAGAGTGCATTCTACAGTAGCATTCGTCTATGTGCAATTCAGCACTGCGCAGCGTGAGTCACCTAATGACAAAACAGGAGAATAAATAAACAGCTGCTCGTCGCATGATACGATAAAAGCGTATGGCACAAGGAAACATACAGCACTAAGACAACCAAAACATTGACAAACAGCAGTTGCACAACAAGCCCTCTGAAAGCCTCACACTCCATATTCCTAACCCTTGTTGCATACCAGGTATCCGTCAAACTACCACGAAGCGCCCCCCCCCCCCACCTCCAAAGAAGCATCGAGCGAAGAACAGCTGTCCCTTGACAGGCTTGGGATGGCTACGTATAGGTTGCAAAAACTGCCCGCGCGTTTCGACGTGCAGAAGGCTGTGCGGTGTTACTGTTGATCGATTTACTGCCGTCGGCCAATACATGCGAAAAAGCCCGCTACCGTTTAGATCGATCTGTAACCCTACGCATCTCCCAAGCTTTCGAGTTAACGAATACTGCAATTTTATTTCTATGTGTGATATGATAGGTGTTATGCGACTGAATGAACGGGTGTTTGATTTGTGAAAGGGTGTTTCTTGTTGAGTCCAGATCGTTAAGCACAAGAATTGAACCATCAATGTCAGCACATCGCGAATTAACACATCCTACCTGGTATGATTAAGCGTTGCCGGAAAATGAATATGAGTACTAACCACCCACCCCCTATCCCCCCCCCCCCCAAAAGCCACCCCAACACATAGTCTCCTTGAATCCCGACTATAATGGAGTATGTTCTACAACAGCATTCCTATCTGCGAGTTTCGACAGTGTGCAGCGTGAATCACCCGCAAAAAAAGACAAAGGCACCCGAAGGGACTGGAAAGTAAAACACAGCTACTCGTCGACTGAGACGAACCAATGGCAGCGTATCGGTTAGGGTTGAACGATGGTTGAAAAATTTAAACGACGACTGAAATAATGAAAACGACCACGAGCAGTTAGTGATTGTTACAGCGGTACATCCGCGTATTGTGCGCGGACCAACCAACCAATGCAGCGTTTCTAGGATTTAAAGGAAATACTACTGCGTTTCAAGCGCAAAAAAAGGCAAAGAGAAAAAATTTGGGAGCCGGGAAGAATAGCCCTAACTCGGAGGACCCCAACTCGTAGAAGGGTAACCCTAACTCGTAGAAGGGCTGGGGACTCTAACTCGTAGAGGAAGGGTTACATAACGACCTATGACCGACGAGAGACTACGGATTGGCAATAAGTTTTCTGCAGTGTCGGTCTTAGGATCGGACTATCAAAACCCAAATTTCTCGAGGTTAGACGCTTTGCTCGAACACTTCTGCGAGGATCGGCTTCGGCGCCCCTCGCCCTTCATTATCCGACGAACCCGTCGCCGTGAACGTGTACGTGAGCGGAGAGATATAAGATAGAAGTAGGCACAGTTTGGGGTTTTAGGGGCGCATTCTCGAGGTTTTCTTTGAATCTCGAAAGGGAGAGGTTGCACAAACGAATCATGGAAAAACTTTTCGACATTGGCATCTTATGCTGCCCCCCCCCCCCCCTCCCCCCAAATGGTTTTTAATGTGAAACATATCCCATACGATAGTGAATTTACTGATTTTTGATACAGGGCAAGCGCACGTGAGCGTATGATTGAAACGAGGAGGTAACAGCACGAGTACAACTTCAGAAACAAGCTACACCCACAGTTACAGCAGCTGCATGCCGAGCTCAAGCGTTGTACGAGCACGATAACATATACGACTTTGTACGAGGACAAGTATGTGCAAGTACGAGTACAAACGCTCTGCTAGCTTGACTACTGTGCAGTACTGCTGTCCCGGTACACATTAACGCGGGTATACCAGGTACTCGCTTTCCCGGGCTTTGTTTTATAAACTGGTTGTCGAATATTAATCATATCTTGACAAACCGAGTCTCGGGATATAATACCGTGAAAATATCACACCTTATTTTGACGTTGATCTTGGGCGCATTCACGAGCAACAAGAGCGAGTATGAACGAAGCACGTACATGAAAATGAGCCGATTACGAGAAAGTATCAAGAAGAGACAAGCTATATACACGCAGTCATTATAGCTACACCCCGAGCACGAGCACGTACGAGTTGCATGAGTACGATTACATACGAGCTTTGTGCGTAGTGGTGCAGTACGCAGTGGCTCGCGAGTACGTTCGGTACATGCTGTGTGAAATGAGAAACCGTAAACCACAACCACAGGAGCAAACCAACGCAGTACCACCAACACACAAGACGCGTCATGAGTCTGAGCCAAATCAACTCACTTGAAGTCGTTCGCGCCACCTCCCTTGCCGCCCTTCTTTCCCTCTAAACGTGGCACACGGCTCCGACAACCCCCCTCGACCACCCCCTCCCCCCTCCCCAACCCCCTCCCTACCGCCGCTCCTCTCTCTACCCCCACCCCCCAGACAGGCCCCCCCGCGCCCCTCGCCGCCACCCCCACCCCCACCGCCTGCGCCGCTGGGGTAGCAGAAGCAAAACATGTCGGGGGTATGAAGGATGTTCGGTATCCGCGATGGCTACTTAGAGGTGCAGGTACTGTTTGCTCTCCGCGAATGTTGCGGGGTCGCTGGGCAAGGGCTAGGGCCATAGCCCATCCGAACAGCGTACGGCGCATTGCCTGGAGGGAAGGGGGGGAGGGGGAGAGGGAAAGAGGGAGGGGGGAGGGGAGGGAGGGAGGGAGGGAGGGAGGGAGGGAGGGAAGGAGCGAGGGAGGTAGGGAGGGAGGGAGAAAGACATTTGGTGACTATTCAGAAGCGAACAGGGAAGAAAGCAATGGCGATTGCAGCGCCGGTCACACGTACGAGCAGCGATCCCGCGCTGCTGGGTTAGACTAGGGGGTTACACATTCACTACCGGATAGTTGTCCAACACGATTGCAGCATGACGGCGCTATTCGCACTGCAGATCGCCCGCCCTTGACTGTGGCGAGACCGGGTTGCTCGTGTTACATTCGCCTGGCTCCCAGTCGTATACCGGTACAGAATGTCGTGGTCTCGCGTTAGTACCGTGTCCTGTGGCGCGGGGGCGGGGCACCAGTCTAATAGCGCGGTGAAAACGCTTGTGTCGACCTCGATCTACTATTCGCGGGACATTGTGCGGTCTCACTTAGTGCCGGTATTGTCATCTGGCAAGGCGTCGCACTATTGAGGGCACTAATGAGGGGCCACGACTATGCTGTTCACAGTACGTGCAGTGTCGACATTGCTGGCCAGAGGTCGGGGGTTGCTGACGTCGTGATGCCTGCTTGTAGAACGCCAGCTTGTAGACTACCAGATATTCTGTACTAGGGGTGTACCCCGGATGATCAAAACCCGGGTACCCGGCGGGTGCAACCGGGATGGGCACAACTTGTGAGGGGTTCGGGTTTGACTTGAAACCCGCGGGTTTTGGGCGTGACCAAAACCCGGTTACCCGGCGGGTTCGGGTACCCGGGTACCCGTATGTCGGACATGTCTTCCGTTCAGTATCTCTCACAGCTGTATATCAGGAAACCTGGCAACTCGACAGACGGTCCCCCGTCTTAAGCGGTTTACGCACTCAAACAACGGACAACCCGAATGTGCCGCGTGCCACCACGAAAACGTGTTGTCCGCGTAACCGGGTCACCCGAGTACTCGTTCTATCCGTTTGAAATGGTTGGTAGTTATCGTTTTCAACGTCAAGCCGTAGTGCGACATTAAGCCGCAGTACGCAATATATCACCCGCTTGTCCAACTCCTTAATAAAACCTTACACGAGAACAGGTTGTTCGAGTACCCGGGTGTACCCGAGTGCAGGTTGGAAACCGTTAGGTTTCGACTGAAAAGCCGGGTTACCCGAGACCGGTTCGGGTTTTGGTTTCAGAATTACGCGATGCCCGTTTGAAGCGGGTACTCGCCGGGGCACGCCTCTAGTCTATACGTGGGTATCTGATATGGTGGACGACTCGTAGGGTTTGGATACGTGACGGATTCCTGGTGTCAGGATACAGCAGTATCGTTATACCTTAGACTCTGGACGTACCTGGCGTTGCTGCATACTGTACTACCTGCTGGCACGACTACAACAGCATATATCATATAGACGAGCCCCATTTCAAATTTGTTCGCGTCCCTCAAGGATACCATCGTGACGTATGAAGAGTGGCTTCTTATGTTATAAAAATTGAAGTGCTCCAAAAGGCTGATATAGCCATTCAATTGCTAGGCGTTCCGGAACCAGTAGATAAAAACGTTAAAGACAAAGCACGGGCCTTCCCCCCCCACTGCCTCCCCCCCCCCCCCAGCCAATTAAACAGAAACATGCCACATGCTTACGCACATAAAAAGTATGGTATAACACGGCTTCTTCACACTGCGACCTTGTACACTCACGACAAAATTACTTACCCCCCCCCTTCCCCCTACCTTATGTTAAACAGCAATATGCCACATGAAGAATGGTCTCTTATGTTATAAAAATTGAAATGCCACAAAAGGCTGATATTGCCATTCAATTGCTAGGCGTTTCGCCCCTCCCCCCCCCCCCCCCCCCCTAGCCGAATAAACAGAAATATGCTACATGCTTATACACACATTAAAAGTATGGTATAAACTACACTGCGACCTGGTATACCCTCACGACAAACTAGCCTAACCCCCCCCCCCTATAGCCGATTAAACAGAAATATGTCACATGCTTACACACATAAAAAGTACCTGGAACGGTATAACACTGCAACCTTGTATACCCTCACAACAAGTTTACTTAACCCCCCCCCCAACCTTCTGCTACTGGGGTAGCACGATACGTGATTATCACTAAACCTCCCACAGCTCATCACATGTCACCCGCCAATATGTCGGAACCCAGCGATCGCACTGATTTTCCCTACCCTTAGCCCAGATCCGAAGCAACACCTTCAAAAACTTCGTCCACATCCATGTGCTCACTAAGCAGATTAATTATACATGTCTACAAGGGCTCCGCATGCCGGCACCCATGCTTCGGGTAGGGCAGGGCAGCACTTCGAATTGTTCGATTCATTACTTGGCAGAGTAAAAAAAGTCACCACATACAATCATAGTCTACGCGTACAGTATGTGAGGTAATGCCAAGAGTTCGCTATAGATTAACAGTCATAACAATTGAATACTTGCTACCGTGTTTGGAGGGAATCCGATTCCGAGCTTCGTCAGATTTCCATCGGATAAATCCGAGCACACGCCGACTGACCCTTTAGTCTGGCGACGAAATGTGTCGAGTGCGTTTTTTATGATATTTTACTCAATCAAGTGTCCAGGGCCAGCAATGTGACTCACCATGTCCGCTGCGTGTTCTCTTCGTAGGCACTGGGAGGCGCGCAATGAGCCAACTTCTGAAATATACAATGTATGATATTATGGTATAATCTAGATCCGAGCCGCCCAGGTCGACTGTCTGTGTGTGGTCTGATTGTGGAGAGACGTTCTGACGTTGTTCCAGGCGCGAAACACGGTGGTATCGCTGCCTTCGTCATTCAACTCCTCGAATGCTATTGCAATGCTGCAGCTTGTTGCTAGTTGTAGATCGCTCACTTCTTGTAGATACAGTACTCGACTACGTACAGCGCTTACGATGTTGACAGAGAAGAGTTTCAGGCTCGAGTTTTTATAGACGAAAATAAAAATATGTCACTTGTGTCTGATCGCTCATTGGCCGGGATTTCATACACAAAGTGAGCGTCACTCGAGCACGATAGGGTCAAAACCCTGGAACGGAATCCATCCACACGTCCACAACTCCGACAACCCGGGGACGAAAACGGATATCATCCGGGTTGATACCTCCCCGCACGATGTGGAAATCCCAACCCCACCGGCCTATCTCCGATTGACTGGGTTCGTATGTTGAGCCAGCCCCACCTCGGGAGGATATAGGGTTCCATTCCCGGTCCAGAGGTCGTTTCACATCTCTAAAACTTCAATCAACCGGGGAAGCAAACCGAGCTTTCTCGGGTCGACACCGGCCCGTACGGTGAGAAAACCCCAATCCCGTTGGATAGTCGCTGATTGGTTCGAGCTCCACAGCGCCGTCCTCGGCTAACAGAGGCCCGGCAAAGGGGGGCATTTCCGTCGCACACGGGGAAGATAGGGTCCCATCCCCGATTCACGAACCCCCCGAATCTCTACAGCTCCAAAAATGCGGGAACAATAACGATGACCTCCCGTGTAGACACCACTCCGCACGACCCAAACCACATTCGCTTACCGCTGATTGTCTGGGGCTCGGACATAAGAGCAGCGCCACCATGGGAGGGTATGGAGTCTTATGCCCGTTTCAGAAATCCTGACAAACCGGGGACGATAACCGATTTCTCCCGCGGACCGACACAGCCCCCCGCATGATGGTGTGACAATTATCTATTCACATTGTCTTATCGTTGATTGATTGTGCAGCTCGTAGAGCCAGAGACACCCGGGGAGGATATAGGCCAGCCAATGGGGGGGGGGGGGGCGTTCCGACGCACCCGATGAGGATGGGGTTCCATCCTCGTTCCAGAAATACTTCTATACCACATCAACTCCAACAAACCGGGGACGAAAACCGATTTCTCCCGGGTCGACACCACACCGCACGGTGTGGAATCCTTAGCTAGCTGAGGTTCGTATACAACGCCAGCACCACAAAAACAGGGTCCAACCCAGGTTAAGAAATCCTTCAAGGTATTTACAACTGAAAAAAAACGGGGCAACTCGCACTACTGCCGAATTCTTATTCGTATACCCCAACCCCGCGGTACGCGGACATTTCAATTGACCCCCTCTCTCGATACCACCCCGCACAGTGTAACCCAACATTGATCGGCTCGGCTGGGGTTCGTGGATAGAGGAAAGCACTACTCGCTAAGAAGTTCAGCAAGTTCAATGACTATCATCTCATACTGGCCTGTGATTAGAGAAGTTGCACATGGACCAATTGCATAATACAGCAGTCCAGATCGAGTCGATCGGTGCAACTTGTTTGGGTATCGTATTATTACAGCAGCCGTAAATAAAGCCACTTCCACTTCACTTCTTTTCTTTTTCCCATCCCATTTGCTGTGCTCTCACTACTCTCGCCCTCCCAGTACTATAACTCAGATCCGGGGTCATATTGCGGGTTCCCCTACCCCCTCCCAACTACGGTACCTGCTTTATAATTGTTATCGCGACAAGAATTCAGCATTTTCGTCCCTCGTCGATTCGCGTCGAATTGTACCTACCCACGCTGCTAGGCGATTTCAGCAGTTAGTTGATCCTTTTTTCCCCACTTCTGCAAATAAATAAAGTCAAAGCTCACAGCGGTGGGAATTTCACCCAAGGGCCAATGCTATTAATAGTATTAATAGTAGTATTCGAGGGTAACCACTAGACCACCGGGGCGATCGGCTCTATATAACTCACTGCCCCGGTGGCGTATTAGGTGATGCTCGAGTCTGATATAGGTCAGTTTCGTGAGTTCGAATCCCCCCGAGTGCGTACTCGTATAAATTCGTGGGACTTTTTCTTATGCACTATATGACTTGCGGAACGCGCGAGAGCGTGAGTTAGCAACACTCCATGAAAATCGACGAGCAGTGGATACTGAACCTTATGCGCGTTAAAAATGGACAATAACCGGGGGGGGGGGGAAGGGGCGACACCTGTGACCACGGCTTGTCCAGAAGCTGGAAAGTAGAAGTGTGCCAAAAAACACAAAAAACAAAGGGTTCTCACTGGAGATGATCAATCGGCAATCAGCAGCAAGGAGCACGTCAAGTATAAAGCAACACCAAAATTATTTGTCACGGTTCCGTACCAACACGACCGCTTGCACTTGACCGGCAAAAGACCACAGCAACGGAGTCAGGGACTACAGCAACAATAAAGCACGCCATCCACACTGCCTATTTTTCTCCAAAGAGTCTTTTCGGGGAGAATAACCACCAAACGATGCGATACCGGGACGAATGCATGCCACTGGTTTCTTCCGTGGATACCATCTACTTACGACCTTCGCGTGGCGCAGCTTAACAACAGGAGGAACGATTTTCCCCCTATTTTTTCGCGTCGGAAAGTTATTCCCTGCTTTTTTGGTACACCCCCCTCCCATGCCATATAAGTCAGACAAAAAGCGTGTGTGCAATAGAGCATCGCTGTAGTTGCTCTTACTCGTACCTATATTACTTGCACGAGTACAAACTATGTCGATTGCCCGATCTTGTATAATACCACCCTCGAGGCCCCGGGGACGCAGCCACTTGCAATACTGCTGTGTGGCTTTTCCTGGCGCAGCAATCAATCGTAATTACTGCCCCCTCGTTTTAGTCATGCGTGCGCTTGCCACGTCTATATCCATGTACGTACGTGTACCTACCGCAATTCAATAAATAAATGCACTTCTATGACACCTACCGCCGTACCATGGGGGTTATTTTTACAGTAAAGAAGATATGTTTGGGACAAAATATGATGCCAATTTGGAAATAATGTCTTGCCAGGTTTTATTTTATCAACCTCTCCATACACCAAGATCCGAAGAATAACTGAAGAGTACCGTTCAAAATACAAAGTTATGCGCGCTTCTCGCTTGTCTCGCACAGCATCCATCCGCGTTCACGTCGAGGTGCGGAACGGATAAGGCAGGGCGAGGGGCGTTGGAGCCGCCCCCCAAAGACGGCGCTCGAACGAAGCGATTTGAACGAGAAATTCTAGTTCCGAGAATCCCATACTGAGGCCGAGACGAAAAAAACTCCTGACCAAATCCCTGTCCCCTAAAAAGAAAGAGTCATTATAGATATGTAAGAACTACTCGTGAACGTTCAATTTAAGGATCCAACCCAAGTCTCACTCAGTATATATTTAACCCACATCGCTTTCGAAAAACAATGTACAAACATATAGTCAAACTATGAACAGTAACGGTATTATAAGTGTATTAGCTACAACCCATAATTGTCAAGGATGGTTATTGCATGTGTATCCTTAAGCATAACTAGGCATTCCACCATAATTGACAAAAGCCGCGAGGGGGAACGTTTAAATTCCCAAACGTCCCTCGCACCTTCGTTTTTAGTCCCCCGAGAAAGCTTTCTCGGCGTACCCAAATACGTTTTCCAGATATATGAAACAAAGACACCCCCCCCCCAACACGCACATAGAATGGATAAAGACCACCGTAAAACACTACGTTTTCGAAAACACCACTATGACACAAAACCTCAACGAAGTCTAGAAAATCAACCAAAAACATGCACACGTTACAACAACCACCCGGGCACAAAATTCTCAAATCACAAGGATGTTCGCACACCGAAACCACATATACGTTCGCATACGAAATCCAGTTAAAAGTGAAACCCATATACCCTGTGCTTTCCAAACTGAGGTCCCTCCGCGTCAAAAACATCACATAGTCTACATATCGATTAATGCACAAACCTAAAATGCGTCAAACTGCTTGTTGCAAAAATAACACGTTTGTCGAGAACGCAAGACCACACAGACGGAGAGACAGGGTAATCAAAGCAGCGCATGTCATTACAGTATTCACCCACCACACCACCTCCGTGGAATTGGTGTTGGGCATCAGCGAACTGGGTCCAACGCATGCCCGTAGTGTCTTAGGTGGAGTGAGGAGCGGTAGTAAAAACCACGTGCGCTGCTCGATAACCTGATCCTGACCGTTGATATACTGAGCAATCTCCGGGGCGCGTCTCCTCTATATCACGTGTGTGAAGAATTTTCATTTGTCATTTTCAAGAAAGCGGTTGCGTTGATATATTCTACTTGGCGTGATATAGAAGAAAGGAACATCACTCAGCGATCATCCACTACATACTAGGGCATGTTTTCGTCAGCACCACTAACACGAGCATCAGACTTGGACGCGACATTCTACAGGACCACAGCATCTTCGACGGCATGGAAAATTCAGGATGTACAATGGTAATAATCTAATGTGAAAAAGAATTACAGGCAGATACGTTAAAATTGGGGTAGACCACAATACTAACCTATCGTGCTATTAATATTACGCAGAATATTTCGTGCGCACCGTCTGCATGATCGCCTCCCAACCTGTGCTAACCGAAGTAACAGATGCCTCTACATATGCCTGACGAAGTAACGTAGTACTCGTATAATCTTATGCGATAACCAGAAAGCACTACTCGCATAGATAGCATCAAAACAATACCTGGTGGCTATCATATCTGGCATTTTTAGTCGCAATGGTATATGTTGTCACTACAAAATAATCGTCATGGTGATACATGGTTGCACATATAGATTGGAATAATATATCTTACGAACAACTGCTCGGTCCAAGTATAATAATACACCACGAAGCCATAAAATTTTGTATACCACAGTTCTAACAAGTACTTGCCGTAGTAGTGCTCGTATTATCTTATGCGATAACCAGAAAGCACTAGCCTACGCGTATAGATAGCACCAATAAGAGTGAAGCCAACATCACGTAATAACAATTTTCCTCCCTTCCACTTTATATTTTATATTTGAAATACTGGGCATCTGCATGTAACACGCTGGTAGAATGTTTGCTATCATCCACCTCCGTTCCCCGCCATCATCGCCACATCCCCCCCCCCTGACGCACACGCACACAACCCCTCCCCCCCTCCCCCCCTCCCCCACCGCCCCACCGAAAATCAAATCTGCTTTTAATAGAGTAATACATACTACCAGACAGGTGAATATCACTCATCACTTTTCTAGTAATCCATGCCGTCGCTCCAATAAGCCCCCCCCCCCCACGCCCCCTCCTTCCTCACCACTCGCACCATCGCCTAGACCTAGCACCATGCGTATAGTAAGTTCCTACCCGGGTATACATTTATGCGATCTAAACCGGTTAAAAATCCCCCTTTCGCCTTTCCCTCCCCCCCCCCTTCTAACACTCCCCCCCTCTCCTCACCGGCTGTACGATTTACAGGATATACATGATAAATTGATGCGTTCCTCCCACAACCGTCAGATGTCCCCTTCAAGGGTTTAGGGGTGCGGCACAGATTGAGTTGCCCCACCCCCTCTTTTTTTTTTTTTTTTTTAAAACACACATCTACTTTCCACCTTCTGGACAAGCCGTGGTCACAGGTGTCGTCCCTTCTGCCCCCCGTTTCTTGCCTTCCATTTTTATCGCGCATAGGGTTCAGCACTCCCACTGCTCGTCAATTTTTCGTCGAGTGTTGCTAACTCACGCTCCCGCGCTTTCCGCAAGTCAATTTGGGTGCAAGAAAAAGTCCCCACGAATTTATATAAGTTTGTATGCACTCGGGGGGATTCGAACTCAAGAAACTGACCTATACCAGGCTCAAGGATAACCTGATATGCCACCGGGGCGACCGGACCCCTCTACTACCACCCCGCCCCCCGCCGCCCCCGGCCCCCACGTCCGCCCTCCCCTCGCCAGTTGTACGACTTACAGGATATACTTGATCAACTGATGCCTTTCCTTCCACAGCTGTCAGATTTTGTCCCCCTCAGAAACAGGTTTTACAGTTTCCGCGCACAGATTGATTCACATCACCCTGTTGACCCTGGTACAAGCTACATTAAAAATAAAAAGCTAGTCGCCGACCTATATTCTTCATGAGGACACACACCCAGTAAATACGCGCGATCGGAGCATCATACACAGCTTGCAAAGATGAGTTTCGACGAAAAATCTTTGGTCTCACAGCTGGAGTGTATTTTTATTTTTAAAATATACGGGCACGCGCATACGGTGTGGTGTGCACGTGAGCACCGATCCCCTGTTGCAGGTTGCAGCGGTGCAGCGGACTGAAACATGTCGGATGGTGTTGTGTGTTCTTCACCTTAAACTGGTATTTCCACCCATCTACACCCAGCACAACCAATGGCCATGTCGATGCCTCCTAGAGCAGAGAGGAGCCCTGTGGCCACAAACTACGAGACAGAGATACACACTGCAAACGCAGCGAGGTGATTTGGCCATGCAATGCCAACCGCAATGAGCTGTGACGTCATGTCACCATCCAGCACGCCAGTGCCGCCGTAGCTTACCTTTTTGACAGCAGCACTCGTATGCTATGCCCAAAATATTGGGTGCGCCACAGTACCTCACAGCAGTACTATAAACAACAACAACAACAACAACAAAGTCAACACTACCACCACCGCCACCAGCAACCTCTACCCTGATACGCTGGCGCAACACTTGCCTTCAGCGTAAGGAGCAGGCGGCAAGAGGGTGTATGGGTATGGACGTGGTTTCTCAAAGCTGTGTCGGAAGAAAACCATCTCCATCCCAGACTAATTCACGACCATCGTTAGCGCACAATGCACACGGGTTTGACCACCAGTCATCTAAACAACCAACTCTGAAAGCTGCCAGACACTAGAAATCACTCTCTGGACACCCAACAACAGCAGTACGTAACTCGACTCGGCTCTAGCAGCCCCTACCTACGACCGAGCAACAGAGCAACACAGGCCAGGCCGCACGAGCTACATGGGCCGCAACATGACATGTTTTGGAGGTTCCCGTTAGACTTTTTCAACACTGCAATGGAGCCATGCGGGTAGGGAAAAACTTCAGTGCCTCACCTTCTAAACAAACAGTAGGCTCAGCAAGTTTCTCCGAGAAAAAACTCTCTCGCTGCTCGTCACAGCTGCCTGCTGGCCGTCTGACAGAGGTGCTCGAAGGCATGCTCGAAGGATCGCGAACGAGATCGAGGGTTTTACGTGTTTTGGAAGGCGGTTTTCCAACGGACCTGTATGATATGTGTTCCCCTCCCTCCGGTTCAGCAGTGGGAGTGGCGTGGGACAGCGCGAGGCAGAGCAGGAAGCAGCGAGAGATTCCCGTCGGTACACCCCCTCGTAGTGCTGCTGGGACCTACGCTATTGAAGATCTTTTGTCGAGACGGTGAGAGGGTCTACGTGTGAAGGTCCAGCGATTTGAATTTATTTTGTGGATGAAGACTCGTTGAGATTGGAGATCGTGCGACCGTCCTCTTGTGAGAGTCATAGCTGAACCCTTCGGTGAAGAATTGCTGGCCCAGCTGGCACCGAGCTGTTCCCGGCCAGTGCTCTCGCTCTCCGCCTGGTTACAAGCGGGGGGTGGTTGTGGTGGTCGGTCGGTGCCAGCTTGACAAAAACTCTCGCGATGTAATTTGGCTTCATGTCGGCTTGTCGCCGCGCAATCATTTCGAACACACAAAGGCAGTCCTGATCCTACACGAATGGACGTCAAATCAAATAAGACAAGAAGCATAAGATACTGTACCTGGTATGCTATTTAAATGCTATCCCCGGTATACGAGTGTTGCTGCTCCTTCTGTACCAATCACGGCATCATCATTGTGAGCGTAAGACAGCCAACTGCCGAAGGAGCATTCGGAGAACGAACCCGCAACCCATTCCGTTCTTTGCCCAGAACACCCTACCCGTTGCCCAGCGCAGATGTCACCTGGCGGCACGTTTCGATGTGTCTGCACTAATTTTAAATCGTACGAGCAGGACCTACCAATAGACTATCTGCCATCTGTGTTGTGAGCTGCCCAACACCCACCGACCCACTCACCCACTAACCCACCAACCACCAACCCACCATCCACCATCCACCACCATCCAGCGCCCACCCACTCGCCATCAAACGCGGTCCTGATGAGTCTCGGATGTTTATCCCATTTTTGAGACTAGGGAGGCCGCGGGCGATGCGGCGAAATACCCCAACGGATAACACATCGGCGACACGAGGCAACCAGCCTACCGTGAACTGCTTTGAGTTACGTATCATAGGGGGTTTTATGTATAATAGGGTGGTGAGCTGCAACACTAAGGATCTGCACGACATGCGCGACTCATGGTCATGATGAGGTTATAATCGTTCTGCTGTGCGTCCACACCTATCTATGCCTGGTGCTGTTGAGTATTGTGTTTTCATGTCCTGGGACGCGTTTGATGGAGCCGCACTTGTTGTGGTGGCAATACAGCAGTGTACGTGGTATTAATAGTACCTGGTACCGCAGCGTACTCAGCAGTACCTGGTACAGCAGCGTACTCAGCAGTACCTGATACAGCACCGTACGCAGCAGTATATACGTACAGCACCGGCCCTCTAAGGGTCATTCGTTGTTCCTAAAGAACAGAAAACATGCCACAAATCGTGACGAAAAAAACGTTTTCGCGAATCGTGTTGTCTCGTGCCAATGAAAAATTGTGCATCGAAACAATAAAAACATAAAAACCCCACAAAAAATCCGATCGCCCGCTATACTAGCTAGCCCTGCAGCAGCAGGGCTGTAGCCCTAATTGCAGGATGGCCCGGCATAAAACTTCCTGCTGGTTGTGTGTCTGAGTGGTCGAGGCTGGCCTTCGGGCGGCTTTTTTTTTGTTGGAAAACCACACCATAACCACGCCGCCCAACTGCACGACTGCCCTGCCGACCTCGAGCCCTCCGAAGAGTTGGGGTTAGGGTTGGGGTTGGATCTGAGGTCTGGTAGGTTTATTTGGGCCGAGGTGCAAGATTGAAGCTGCCGCCAACGACCTGCTTTTTTTTTTTGTAGGCCCGTCCTGCATTTAGAGCGAGCCCTGCAGCACCGGGTTGCTTTATGTGGGCAACGCTGCTGTAATCGCTGTTTTTTGTTGCGTCTGTTTCGCCTGTGAAGTCCCAACAGGAGGGCTTCGCACTGGCAGCCTCTATCAATAGAGATCGTACTGACTGCTACGTGAGCTTACTTGCCGAGCGAGATGCTTCTGTTGTTCTATATGGCTCAAGTTGATGGCCAAAACAACAGTGGTCGAACTTGCTGTCATCGGGACTACAACATCACGACTCTAGTACGTGGACATCTGACCCTGCTCGCCTTTCTCTGTCTGCCTGTCTGTCTCTCCGTAAACGCCTGCTTATTCTGCCACTGCTCGAAAGCCCTCCTACTGCAGCATAAGACCGGCTACCAGCGGAAACACTTCCATTTTCCCGTTTCCGCCTAGAGGATGGCAGGCGTTGTTGGGGCGGGAGTCGCCGGGGGCGTGGTAGCGGGAGCAGGACCCATATCGGCCGCGGCTCTGCACGCGGTGCTGCTTCACACATTTACCCCTGAGGCGGGGACACGGAAGGTGGGCAAGTGTTTAGGCCGCCCACTGGCAGCCGCAATCAGTAGATACTATTCTGATTATACTGACTGTGTCAGCAATCAGAATATTGGACTGCATCAGTAGATTGGGTTCCAGCGAAGCGAGCTCTCCCCTCTCACCGGAATTCACTTGTATGGGTTTCCGTTCTAATATATGGCGTGTTTCTTGGACGTACGCGTAGTGACAGATCTACTGGCAACCTACTGGCAGGCTGAATCAGTGGATAGATACTGCCGGTAGTAATGTACTGACTGTAACTGTAGCAGTGTTGAGCCGTAGCAAGTATTCTACGTACCAGAGTTTGAAAAATTTGGGACCGTTTGCTTGGTTGTATGAATAGCAAACGGCCCTTGCGTTTGCGTCCAGAGTGGTGTACGGTAGTGATCCCTCTATGTTCCCGGTATGTACCAGCCGAAAATTTCCAGCATTATGGTGGAAAGCGGTACTACTCCGTGTACTACAACTACGTATTGTGTCCTTCCGTGCCAAATGATTCCACAGGCACTATATACAGCGAGCAACCGGTACTCGTCAACCGACCCTGTAGACAGCCCTCTACTTTAATCGTAGGAATTCCGCTGTTTACCCGCTCTTGACTGACCCCCCCCACACACTAAAGTAGCAATTATGCTGAATAAATGACCGCGGTTTGACGTCGTGACTGACCGTCCCGTAGACTACAACCAGCAAATATGCTATATTGGTGACCGTGGTTTAATCCCATGACCGCGGCAGGGTTGGGTTGGTTGACCTGGACTAGCCCCGAGTTCGAAACAAGTGGACTCGCGCACGTTACGCTGTGCACGCAACGCCACGCCGTTGAGGCGCCGGTGGCGGCGGCGTCGGATACGGCGTTGCTCGTGGCTTTACCCACCGCAGATTCTGACTTTATGTCGACATCGTGCGCTACCTCTGACCCCCTTCCCACCCAAGCCAGCCGACCGTTTGCGATTTGGCATTGGAGCCGCCAAATCTTGATTTTGAAGCGTGCCGAATTGTGGCGCAGGCCCCTTGAATATGTGGCGTTGCGACGAACGCTGTGCTCTGCGGTAAAATAGCTGACGTCGTTTGATCGGTTTCTCGTTGTGCCGATTTTTCGTTTGATTGTTGGGTACCGTATGTGACGGAGTAAACACAGCCCACCTTGTATACCCCCGCGCCCCTCCAAGCAATGTCTGCCTGGTTGGTGAAAACCCGACGTGCTCCGTCCCGGCATAGTAGGGATGCGAGGGTCTAGGGTCATACGACTACGGCCATGCACAAGCTGAGTACGCCCCCCCCCCCCCCCCCCCCCCACAGCATACCACCCGGGTGGTAATTACTCCAACATTCTAAACGACCACCCGATTTATCACCCAGGATACACTGTATATAGTACCTCCCGACGTAAGGCCTCATAATCAGTATCACACCCACAACTGCCTGGAATGTGGCGGCTAAACCCCTTTGTAACCACTGCTATCACCCTCCTTTGTTGTCACACCTCTGCAGTATACCACCCGGGTGGTAAGTACAATAATACCCGAAACGATTACCTACATTATCACCCAGGATATATTGTATATCACACCACCACAGTATAACACCCCGGGTGATAAAATCCATAACACCGAGCATATTATCAACGGCGGTGTGCTCTGCTCTGTCATATATACGGTAGATCACCTTCTCTCTAGGCGCTGGTTGATTGTTTAGTCGAGTGCTGTGTGCTGTACTCGTGTCATATGTACGGTAGATCACCTCTTTAGGCGCTGGTAGATTGTTTTGTCGGTCAATCGGTATGGTATTGTCGTCATATTGGCCTGTGGTTTTTGGTTGGTCTGTTGTTTGGTCGGTTGGGAGTGTAGTTTCTCGTTTCTTGACGTTTCGTGACGTTTTTCTTGGTGTGGTGCGCACGACGTGACGTGCCCTGACTTTTTTCATTGTGAAGTCTATTCCAGCGGTGGCAGGTCGTTTCATGGCGGTTCGTAACGTTTGTGACAGTCCACTGGTGTTTAGTGGCGTGTCGTGACGCTTTTTCACTGTTTGTTAATGTTTCTCGGGGATGTCTTCACGTTTTCGTGACGTGTCTTGACGTGTCTTGACGTTTATCTTGACGTTCATAATGGCGTTTCGTCTCGTGGCGTTTCGTCCCGTGGCGTTTCGTGGCGTTCCGTGACGTTAGTGGCGTTTCGTCCTGTGGCAGTTCATGACAGTTGCTGGGCGGTTCGTCTCGTGGTGTTTT
Source organism: Undaria pinnatifida (assembly GCA_012845835.1). Classification (NCBI taxonomy): domain Eukaryota; class Phaeophyceae; order Laminariales; family Alariaceae; genus Undaria; species Undaria pinnatifida. Next base: position 12,882,928 of record JABAKD010000019.1, read on the forward strand.
AGGGCGTCTCGTGGTGTATCGGGGCGTCTCATGGCGCTTTTTTTACGTTTCTTGACGTTTTGTGACGTTTCATTGCTTTTTTGTGGCGTTTTGCGACTTGTTAGGGACTTTTCGTCTCGTGCCGTTTCGTGATATTATATGTACGTATCATAGCTCTTGACGTTTCGTTTCATGGGGACTTGGCGTTTCGTGACGCTTTCGTAACGTTTCTTGACGTTATACGTGTATGTCGTGACGTCGTGATGTATCCTGACGTTTCAGTGACGTTTCATCCCGTGGCGTATCGTTTCGTGACGTTTTCCGAAGTTTCTTTTCGTGAATTTTGTGGACTGTTCACACCGTGGCGATTCGTGTCGTTTTCTTGACGGACATTTTGTGACGATTTCGTGACGTGTTTTCGACGTTTCGTAACGTTTTTTGGTGGTAATGTACACGGCCAGGTACGTCTTATCTATGGCATCGAAGAATGCCGTCGAAACTCATATTTCCATGCGTGTGGTACGAGGTGTATGTTGTTTTGATTCTCGCATTAATTCGGGTAATCATATCCGTGATCACAGGGCAGGCTCCAGTCGCTTATTTTTATTTATTTATTTTTATCCCATATATTATCCTCGCACTACTCTCGCACTCCCTCCCAGTAATAACTCAGACCCGGGGTCACATAGCGGGCCCTCCTCCCCCTCCCCTCTACGGTACGTTTCGTCATTCTTATCGCGAGAAGAATTCAGCATTTTCTTCCCTCGTAGACTCGCGTCCAATTGTGCGTTTGTACCACACGCTGCTAGGCGCTCTCAGCAGTTGATCCGTTTTTTTTTCTTTTTTTTTTTTCACCACGGGGGGAATCGAACGCAAGGACCAACGCTAGTAGTATTCGAGGGTAACCACTAGACCACCGGGGCGACCGGTTGTACTCTGGAGTGGAAGGGTACCCGAGGAAAAAATGAAGCAAATCGAAAGTGGTATATATGTATTATACTACCTGTATATATCATATCAGAAGCAAGTCGTACATCCGCCACAAAAAGAAGGTGAAATCAGAAGTCAGCGAAGGTACGTATCAGGCCCACACAGGTACATAAATCTAGACTCGCAGCTGAAACCGACTACACCACATGCCACAAAGGAAACCAAATAGTGTGCAAATCCACGGAGAAAACATGAAAGAAGAAAGAATAACCGAAGCGAGCAAGATAATCCTCAAGTAAGAAGCTACGTAGGGTCGCCAGCAGGGGGGGTTGTACAGTAGCGAGGTGAAGGCAAGCCCCACAGCGCTACGAATCAAAACAAAATTACGCGTCCGATTGAGGCAAATATCCACACGTATTACATGATTTCGTGGCGTTTTCGTGCCGCCTGCCCTGACTATTCCTGACATCCTCCACCGTTCCTGCTTGCACCACAACGACGCCACCGACCAGGCCGCAGAGGCGCAGCTAGAGTCATTTTGCCAGGCGCCGGAATGCCTTATGCTGCTTCTTCAGATCGTTGTCGAGCCCCAGGTGACGTCTAGTGTGTTATTAGGTGGTAGTGGTGATGGTGATGGTGCTGGTGCTGGGGTAGGTGTTGGTGATGTTGGTTGTCACGCCTCATAGTGCTGCTCCAGATCGTTGTTGAGCTCCAGGTGACGTCTAGGCTATAGGTGTTGCAGGGATGGCGGCGGTGGGGGTGGGAGGTGCGCGAGGGGGTGATGGTGTTGGTTGTTTTGATGGTCTTGGTGCTGCTTTTGGTTGTGCTGGATGTTGTGGTAGTGATGCTGGTGGTGGTTGTGGGGATGGGTCGGGGGGTGGGAGGTGTACTTACTTGATGCATAGCCGTAGTCTTAAGGCCATAGACCCTCGCACCCCTGCCGTGCCGGGGCGGGGGTGATGTTGTTGTCGGTGCTGGTGCTGGTGCTGGGTTGGCGGTGGTGACGCTAGTTGTCATGCCTATGGTTCTGCTCTAGATAGTCGTCGAGCCCCAGGTGACGGCTAGTGTCGGTGTTTTGCGCTGTGGGTGGTGGTTGGTAGTTAGTGTAATGGTCGGTGAGGCGGCGGCGACGGGGGGCAACAGGAACTTTCCGCTTCCCAGTAACGGTGAAGGTGGGGCAGGGTGGGGCGGTAGCGGTTGTGGTGGTGGTGGTGGAGGGGGGTGGGCGGATGGGGGGGTGGAGTTGGCGGCGGGAATGGTGGTGGTACGGGGATGGGGATGGGGATGGTGCGAGTGGTATGGATGGGCAGCTGTGAGGGTGGAGCGGTGGCGTTGGTGGCGGTGGCGGTGGCGGTGGTTGTGGGGGGATGGTAGTGGTGATGGTGGTAGTCGGGGGGTCGGTAGGGTGGGGGGTGGTTGGGGTGGGGGTGCTAAGGGTAGTGATGGTGTTGGTATTGTTAGCAGTGGTGGTGGTGGTGGCGGTGCCTTGCTTTTCTCGCGGGGTCTGGTCGCCTTTTTCTGGCCCATTGTCGCAAGACAAGCTTCGATGTTTTATCGTCATCAATATTAGGATACGGAAGAATTCAGAAAGGGGGTTTGTATTTGTTTTCTTGGAACCTTTTTTCCTCTTTTCTCCTCGTGTTTTACTTTTTATGTCGCCTGTTATTGACGAGAGTGTGTTTTTAACCGCTGGCCGCAGTCGTCGGTAACATAATTCCCAGTACCGGTCCGTTTATCGCGTTTCTGTTTATGTTCGGCCCCAGGTCGACAGAGGCGTGCAGAGTTGTTTTGGGAACTTGTATTCCAATCGATTTTACGACGTTTTCCGTTCAAGTGCGACGTTTGGATGCGGAGGTATTGCGGCCTTTACATTCAGAAGCGTTTTCGAAACGCCATGCGGTCTTCGTCGGTTGCATTTTTTTCTTATGTTCCGTTTCGTTTTTTCATGTTCCTGTTTGTTTTCAGCCACAGGTTCACAGAGACGTGCAAACGTTTTTGAAAGACTTTTGTTGCCCACTATTTTCCTTTCTATTGCGACCCTTGTTTATTTTGCAGAGGCTTTTTTAAACCGCCTGCTAGCGTTGTCGCTTACATAATTTTCTCAAGTTCCAGTTGGTTTATCAAGTTCCGGTTCATTTCTCATGTCTCTTTTCGATTTCGGCCCCAGGTCGACAGAGACGTGCGACAAGCCGCGGCGATCGCCCTGAAGAACACTGTTAGGGGAAAGTGGTTGCCTAACCCCGAGCTGAACATGCCTTCCACCTTTCCGCCGGAACACAAGGCTACGTTTAGGTAAGAAGATTTGATAGGAACAAGCGGCGAACCTTTGGTGTTGCCGAGGAAGCAGAGGTGGAGAAGATTTTGAACGATACCGATTCTGCTGCGCTGCAGACGCGAGTTTACGAATCTTTCGCTCGATTTTTTGCAAAATGCACGAGAAAAAAACGTTTTTGGTTCGTCAGTGTATGCCACGGCAGCTGTGCGCTGCTGTAATCATGGTGATCGTCGGCAGTGACAGCTTTGCGCTGCCGTTGCCACGGCAAACCGGTCGACACGCCGGCTAGCGCTGGATTGCGAACGCGATTGAGTAAAGTTGACACATGACATGTATGACAATACGTGGAAGTGTGGTTGGTGTTCCCACTGTAAAAAGCATCCCACACTAATTTCAAGTAATTTATTCCCCAACACGTGGTGCGGTTCTACACGGGTTTAAGCTTTATTTTTACCCAGTCTGCCTGGAGGATCTAAAAAAAACGTTTTTTTTTTGTGTTCTGATACAGGTAGTAATGATGTAGGATTCCCCCCTCCTCGCATGAGACTTGGACACTTGTCCATAATAAGAGTTTCTTAAGTGACGTCGTGCTCTGCTGTATGCTGAGCTTGGTGAGCCGCGTGATCCGTCTGTTTCGGTTTGGAATTTCGTTGTAGGAGTTCCACAATATCACCCACCATCGTGTTTTTGCTCGCGTAGTTTGTTGTATTTTTGTCGTAGTACGTGAAAACACTGCAGTATATTATAATCGTAACGCTTTTTGAGCACTACTGTGCTGTTGCCATGTACGTGAACCCTGTAGTTTGAAACCACGGATTACGTTTCAATAGCAACACTGCTTGCTGCTTTGCTGTACGCGGCTATTAATAGTAGACTTGACGAGTGAAAAGTGTTGTTTTCCTTGTGATTCCTCATACGGGCCCAACATCTAACGTGTAAACCACGGTAACCTTTCTTTGTGAACCCTCGCTCAGGACCAACATCCTCGAGGCCCTGCTTCGAGAGACCGACAAGAGCATCCGAGACATCCTCGCCGAAACTCTCAAGATAGTCGCCTCGTACGACTTCCCCGACGACTGGCCTGCGCTCGTGCCGACCATCGTTGCCCAGCTGCAGACGGGAGAGGTCTTGCGGTGAGAGACGCGTTTTTTTTTGTCGGGGGCTCTTCGCCCCCGGGTCGCTGTCCCCATACGGAACTTGCCCCCTCTCCCCTCTCCCTTCTACCTCCCTTACCCCTTTCCGCCCCCCTTACTCCTGTGTACCCCCTCCCTCCCCCCCCTGCGCGCGCGCTTGTTGCACGCGATGTCTGTCTGGTCGGTGAAAACCCGACGCGCTCCGTCCCGGCATCGTAAGGATGCGAGGGTCAATTATCTTGAGACTGCCGCCATGCATGAAATGAGTACTCCCCCCCCCCGCCTTCCCCCTCCCCCCGCTGCAGCGTCCATAATGCGATGCTAGCGTTGAGGAAGGTGGTGAAGCGATATGAATACAAGCCTAAGGACGCTAGGGCGCCGCTTCTGGCGGTGATGCGCGTGACGCTTCCCCTGCTGCTGGGAATGTGCCACCAGCTCGTCGGGGATGATTCTGCAGAGGCAGGCCAGGTGCGCTCCAATACTTTCCACCAGTACATTCACCCGTATTTACATCTGTGTGAACCAGTATTTGCGCAAGTAGTTTTGTCAGTATTTTATAAAGTTACTTAAAGTACGTCAGCTGTGAGATCGATCAATATAAAGGTCGATGCTCATATTTTCAAGCTGCGTGATGCCCCGGCCACGCGTTTCTACAGGTGGGTGTATTATTTTTTGAACATGTAGGAACCCCCTGGATGGTGCCAGGGCGAACATTATACTTTTGCCAAAGGCGATTTCGGACCATAATGTTTTTTCGCCAGTATTTGGCACCAGTAGTTGCGCCAGTATTTACACCAGTGCTTGCGCTAGTATTTGCATCCGTGATTGCGCCAGTGTTTTCGTCGGTGGCTGCGCCAGTACTTTCGTCCGCAGTTGCGCCAGTATTCTGCACCAGTATTTGGACCAGTTTTGGTCTATAGATAGTATCTGCAGCAGTGTCTGCAGCAGCATTGACATCTGCCTTCGACGACGCTTGGTCGACTAGCTGAGTGTTTCTGTTTTTCCTGATCGCACGCAACAAAAACGTTATCACATCATGCTATTATAGTGGGTAAGGTAACACCCAAGTCGTGGTGGGGATACGTATACTAAAATGTACCTGGTACGAACTTATATCTGCCATTATTTACCTGTTTATGGCATGTACTTATATTTTTCTGTATTTGTCCACCAGCTCATAGGGGTCTGCGGAAGCGGGGGAGGTGTTTGTGCGCGTGGTGTAACGGACCGTTAGCCGTTTTTCGTCTCTTTTCTCGTGCGCTTAAACGACGAGACCTTTCCATGGACGAAGTTTGCTTTCATATCAGGGTGTTTGCGATGTACCAACCTTGGTTGAGTAGGAGTTTTGTAGGAAAACGTTTAATACCATTAATAGTATTGAAACCGTCGAATTTGACAATCCAAGGCCAACCCAACCCACGAAAAATCAACGAAAAAATACGTCAGACGCCATGTTTTCCTACCTTTTTTTTTTCTTGTTTTGAACCCATTTTTTTTGTGGGTTGGTTGTGGTTGGCCTTTGGTTATGATGTTCGGCGGTTTCGGTGCTATCATGTTGTTTAGATATTTCCCAACCCAACAAGGGTTGGAAATCGCAAACACCCTATTTTATAAATTTGTCAGCTGTGAGTTCGACAAATCTAGGGTCGATACTCATCTTCGCAAGCTGCACGATACCCCGGCCGCTCGTTTTTATAGATGCATTGTGTCCTTTAAATATATACATGACTCGTATCATATGGATGTTGCAAGGGTGAATATCAGCACCAAAAATTATTAATAATGGTAATAGCTACTACTCGTACTTTATCGCAAGGTAGTGAGTTGTTATGATTCACCAGTGTTAATAGCAACACATTGAATACATGCAGTAGTAGTTAAGCCTTTTCAATACTTGTAATAGCGATACCAAGAATACCTACATCACCTCAAAAGGTGAACACACACGTAACCCCATCTATGTCGAAAAAAAATGTCCAAACACGTCAGCTGTGAGTTCGATAAATTTAGGGTCGATACTCAATGCAAGCTGCGTGATACACCTATTTGGTGACTACAATGGAGAAGTTAAATTAATACCTGGTACACGGTATGCATGAAAGTATGCGGAAAGTAAGGTGTGGTGAGCTTAAGCTATTGATCGGGTTGATATTTGCTCGCCGTGCGGCCCGTTTAAATCGCGTTCCAAAACTCGAGAAAATTCCAGCATCCCCACGGTAGGGTTCAGCAGATTCCAAGAAATTTCTGAGCTCGTGGCATGAGGGGCTCAATATATCACCCGAACCTTGACTTCGAAGACGTTCGCTCGCGTAGTCCGAGCAACACTTATGTGCCCTATTTCTGAAATGAATTATACCCGTAGAGTTGAGGATTTGGGGTAACCCAGGTTCGACTTGCGACTTGCAACAACTCCTCTTCTTGTCTTGCGTAGCGTGGAGGACTTCCGCCAGGTTGGAGCAAGGTTCGACGGCGAACCAAGCGACGGTAGCGATAGAAATGCCTCGAGGCAACGAGAGGTGCCTCGGAGGCAAAACGGAGAGTCGACAGTGATTATTTGTCAGCGGGAAACGTGATTACCCGCCTCTGTCACCAGAATCTACGGAGACTCCACGACCACTTTTAGTACGACAAGACACGACATCCAACACCTCTGGAACGGCTACCGTTCATACAAATCTTCACGAGAAGATATGTCTACGTAACGGTAGAAAGTGTACTTGCGATTTATATCGCTCCCCAATGTTTAAACGCTACGTACTGGAGAACCCAGCACAGCTTTCGAACATTCGAAGAGGAGACGGGTTTTTAGATTCTCTTAAGATATCGGGGTATTGTGTTGTACTGTGGTATTCAATGCGTATGTTTCCACTTCTTCATTTTGTAATCATGTCACCCCTTTCGCAGGAAGAACCACGGGCTTGTATGAACATGATTGAATCTTGCTCAAGATATCAACCACACACTATGAACTACTAGTGGTATGTATTTTTCATTTTTCACCAGAAGGGTTACCTGGTCCCGAAATCATGTACTCAACGATAACACCAACCTTTTATAACGAAGGATGGTACCTTTGGCAATAATCAGGACGTTCCTCGCCATTGACGATGTGCGTATGAGACGATTTGCTTGCAAAGCTTGGTACACACTTAAAGATGAGTATGCAAATGTGCTGAACAACGACTTGCCGGGAAAATGTGCATGCAGAGTATGCAACACGGTAACGATTGATCGATCAAAATGATAAGAGTCTGCATGACTTGACGAGTGTGTGGATGTAACAATGATAGCGTGGTATGGCGGACTGCGGTTGCGTGGTTAACGATAAGGTGGCATGTCTCGAGTATCGAATAATGCATAATCGACGAAACGGCGAGATCATGACCACTGGTCAGCAAACGATGGTGGCTGAACAAACGTAATCAATACACAGATACATCTGTATAATGACGAGACTTCCTGCCAGTCAGTCAACGGTTGATTATGCAGGTCGCACGGCAATACGTAGGACGACTGGGAGATGTTCCATACTTGGGTCTGTTACTTCGGAGTATACAGCTCATGCGCTCGACTATAGCTCTCTAGTCAATCCAACGAAACGATTCTGACACTGGAGAATACATTACAAACGCGTCCAAGAGCCTCCAATACCTCGTGCAGAACAAACGATGTCCATTAATTGATTAACCTCACTGCGGCCAATGTATACTTCAAGTAGATGCACACTGTACACAGCTACAATTTCTCAACTAACCCAACAATGACGCCTGAGTGTATACTGCTCGTACATGCACACCCTTGCGTGACTTCTGGTTGAACGCCCCCCACACTAACACTGACTACCCCAGTGTGTATAGTAGTGTCTCTGTACCGTGCACGTCTCTAAATTTTATAGCACTTTATTCACGAGAGATAGGCTTTTTTCGTGTGAGGTTCTTCCACACGAAGAAACGAACGAAAACCAACATCCACGGTTGGTATAAAACCAGGACCTCAGCTGTTGGGCAGCAGCAATCGAGTATCCAACCATGACTCAATACGTGGCCACTACTCTACGAAATACACCCAAGCAACCACCAAACAAGGACTCGTGAGTGTTGCGACTCATGTGTCAACGACGCACTATTGAACGAAACCCGGCCGGGAAAAACAAAATAGTAGGGGTGGTGCAACGATACTCATGACAAGGGACTTCCAGAAGAACGGAGGGTGGTTCTGGGGCTTGTACCAGGACGCCTGAGCAACGACGCCTCGCTTACTCTTTGTACTTTTGTGAGGATCAAATGCGTGTAGATCTTTCAGCTAAAATCCTTGAACGATACACTCTGATCATGTCATGGTGTTGGGGCACAACGTTGACGTGTCTCCAAATGCCTAAATGGGACGGCTTATCTTTAGCAAGAAAATGGCATTGAAAATTCGTCAGTGAGGCTTTACCAGGCCCACGCTTGTGACCTTCGATAGCTTCAATAGTATACGGGCCGATTTGAACGGGAAGCACAGAGCCGTCTAGATCAGGTACCGGTAACGTTGTTCCTAAAAACAAATCATCGAGGGCGGTAAAATCCGGTGCGGAACTAGACGCGTCATTATGGTATGCCTTAATACCACCCAAATGAACAGATGTTTCCGCAAGTTCGCCAACTTTCGCAACACGTTAAATTGCTGGTGATAGAACGCACAGTAAAGGGACCACGCCAGGGACTAGTTAGTTCGGGGTTAGGTCCATCAGCAACGGTACAGGGACGGTGTACTAACACTTGATCCCCAGGCTGATAATGCGGAATCGACAATTTCTCATCAAATTCTGACTGCTTGTCGGCACGCTCCTGTAAGTTTCGACGAGCAATTTCGTACGCGAGTTGCAGATTTTCAACGGCTCGACGGGAGTAGTCCAGTCGGGTTCCAGCATCAGACGTACACGGGACGCCGATAATATTGTGAACGGGTAACGAAGCTCTATGGCCGAACATTAAAAAATGAGGGGCTTCCTCGAGCGTCTTGTTGTAAGCGGTATTGTGAGCAAGCTGAATAAGCGCTAATAATTCTGCCCAATTGTCGTATTTGACGTTCACGTACATCGCCAACATATTATGCATTGTACTATGCACACCCTCTAACGCTGAATTGCCTTGTGGGCAATGCGCTGACGTGCGCGTCTTCTTGAACCCAAATACGGATTGTAATTTTTAAACGAGCTCGCTTTCGAATTCACATGCTAAATCACTGTGCAGGGTTTCAGGAGCTGAGAAAACGGAGAAAACACGTTCTACAAGAACGCGGGCGATTGTAACAGCTGACTTGTCACTAATCGCAACTAAAACGAGAAAACGAGTCAGGTGGTCTTTCACGGACATTACATCGAGTTATTCGACGACGACTTGTACTCTACTAAATCGATAGCCACACATTGAAACGGACGGCAAACAGGACGATGGCCAACAGGTAATTTCGGAGGACGGTGTGACGTCTTACGATGATGGCATGTTGAACAGCATTTAATGTGCTTTGCTACGTCTTTCGACATAGTAGGCCACCAATAACGATCTCGGATTTTATCCAACGCAGCTTTAAAAGCTAGATGACCTCCAGACGCCGGTAGATCATGACACGAGTGGACGATTAATTTCCGTACAGCGGTAGATCACGCTTCAAGACAGCCTGAGGGTAAACACATCAAACGTTTACTGGTGTCAGCCCCAGTCTTGAAATTCCCTGATTATGAGCGTGAATTTATTGTGCATGTATAGATGCCAGTGAGATAGGAGTTTTTTCTTGCCCAGCCGTCGAAAAATGACCACTCGAAGTCTCATGTTGACATTATCGCGTATTTTAGTCAACGGTTCAAACATGGGCAACGCCGTTACTCTGCGTCAATGAAAGTGTGTTGTGGAGTCAAACTCACACTCGCTCACTGCTGTCGACCGTTCATATTTCGGAAACATTTTACGGTGATCACTGATCTTCAAGCATTGACCCATCTATACCACATGCAGGATGTCGAATATGCTTACTCGGCGGGCTGTTGCGTTGCAAAACTTTGACTACCGTTAAACACGTCGCGGGAAAATCAAACGCAGTACCCGACGCACTATCTCGATTGCTTGGTGAAGTGGAAGAACCGTTGCCGCAAGAACCGTTGCCGCAAGAGCCAGCCCTTGCATTTATCTGCCGAAACGTTCCGAGCGATGGACCGTATCGTGCACCTGGCCCCCGCGATTTCCAAGTATCTTCACCAAACCTCGAAGACGTAGTGCAGAATGAGAGCGAATTGTTTGCTAGTGCAGTGTCTCTGTTTCCGTTGCTTGGTCTAGAAAAATTTCTGGAAGAACAACGCGCTGAGTTCGGTCCGTATATCGAATACAGAAAAACACCTGTTACCGTACCCGTCCCAGATGGCGAAACCAAGAACAGCATGAGTCATTATTTTTTTGAGTGAAAAAATATTGTTTCACTCGTATAAACCGTGTTATCTGCGTAAACGCAGTTCGTTCCGTGACCAACTCGTCGTGCCCAGTTTCAGACTCTTTACGGGTGAGATCAACGAGTGGTGCGGTTACTTCGGAGAAATTCGGCACGAAACGACGCAAAAAATTCATCACGCCTAAAACGGAACGAAGATCTTTGACGCAGATGGGAGTAGAACGAAGATCTTTGACGCAGATGGGAGTAGGTAGTTCTTGGATAGCTTTGATGCGGTCTTTCCCAACTGCTTCACCTTCAGCCGAAATAACGTGGCCTAAATATGCAACAGACTTAGGGCCAAACGCTAGTTTAGACGGCTTCAGGGTGAGACCAGTTGCTTGCAACGTTGCAAACATGCCCTCCAAGTATTTCGAACGATTCTCCCAAGTTGCGGACAAAACGCAGAAATCGTCCATATACATGAGCAAGTCGGGGATGTGGCCCAACGTTTTGTGGACCATTTATGTGAAAAGCCACGGAGCGTTACAAACACCAGACGGCATACGTTTATAATAGTACTTGCCAGAATTATCGACAAATGCTGTAGTCTCGACATGATCAGGGTGAACGGGAATCTGCCAATGAGCGCTTTGGACTTCAGCGACACTGATACATTTGGCGCCTCCGACCACGTCAATGTTGTCCTCAAGATTAACCATTAGCCAGGTCTCGCGGATAAGGTTTTGTTGATTGTGCTGCTATAATCAACACAGCAACGAGGTTGACCACCCTTGGGAGCTACGATGGTACCGGGAGATCCCCACGGGCTAGAGCGCTCCTCTATTATATCATCGTTGAGCACGTCCTGAACGCACTTATTGATCACGGCTCCAGTGCGCGGGTTAGCTCTTTACGGACGGCGGCTCACAGGTTTGGTATGAGCGGGGAGGGGAAACGTTGCTTCGGCAGGGTTGCACTTACCCAACCCCGCCCGTGATGACGATAAAAGAGGACGGTAGTTTACACATGAATCCAGAATTGCTGACTGCTGTTCAACGGTGAAGGTAGAGCCTACAAATGCGTTGGATAGTAGTGCAATGACCTCGGCACGTGCTGCTGCAATTTCGGTCGGCGTTTTAGGTGATGCTGCTACAGCATGCAGCTGAGCAGGGGACACGACGGCAACGCTCGACAATTTTCCAATATCTAATCCTGCATTGTAGTGCAAGAGACTCGGAAGATGGATTAGCTGTTTGAACGGCAACAGATCCATCTGCTGCTAGCCACGTGGTGAGGGTGCGAGCTCTAATAACTCGTTCAAACTCGACCGGACAATTTTCGCAAGACATATCATTTTCAGCGACTATGCGCGGTTCAAAAACAACTTCCATGTCGTGGGAGGGGTTTGACGTCTGTAAAAGCAGTGATCACGGCACTGACGGGGGCGTAAATTGATACGATTGCGCAATTTTACAGTGTGTACTTCAGCGCCTTTGTGCACTGCGGCTACGGAGCGCAGTGCCGTGGATGAGGTCGCTTGCGCACGAGCGTCAGGCGACCTATGGGTAGCTGGAATAGTAACAGCACTGCACGAAAAAGTCAAATGTTGATTTTTCCAGTCGAGTATGGTGCCAACACGAGGCAGGACATCATTATCGAGTAATATCTGGCCATGCCCTAACGATCGGACAACGAGTGCATCAATACGATGTGTGATGTCACCCAGGACGAGAGACAATTTGATAAATCCCAAGATCTCGAGCGACGAGCCATTGGCTGCGTTCAGACATACACGATGGTGGGACGGATTCAATCGGGGCCTTACACAAGGTTGGGTGTTCTTTCACAAACAATACCGAAACACACGTAATGTCGCTTGCTGAGTCAACCGTCAAGCCTGAAACAGCAAGCCCATTAACTATCCCGGGAATACGAATCCGCCGAGACGAAAAAGAAAGAGCAGCAGATGTGTGTGTGTGTGTGTGTGTGTTTTTTTTCTAGACAGCGAAGAGCTGATGAACAACGAATTATTTTCACTTTTATCGGAATGACGCCCGCTTCTTACTGCTGAACTGCGCTTGACCGCACGACATCTCGATCTTGTACTAATAGCAGTACTATACTAGCGGTGTCTTTTCTGAACACCACGGGGTGGACAAAGAGAGCTACTACGGTGAACGTATCACGCGCATCAGACGGTTTCACAGCAATTACGTGCTGCTGTGTCGACAAGCTACGACTCGGTACGATGCCACTCGTATCATACACGTCAGACGAATTCGCAGCAGTGAGGGATTACTGTGCTGACAAAACTATGCTACGGTTGAGCACTCTTTATCACCCGATAATCCGGTACTACTCTTTTTCTGGTATGCAAGCAGCGCAATTATTTTTTACACGAAAGAAAACTAAAACACGAGACGAAACGGAATCAGGGTATATCTGTACGAGTACTCGAGTACAGGAGTCCGCATTATGATGAGTTCGTGACAACGGTGCAGCAACGGTGCCGACAACGGTATACGACTCCAACATCATACTGTTGTATGGCGACAGTTAGTGTCATGCCGATGGTGTACACGTTTGCCATCTTCAAACAACGCGGCACGTGTCAACGTAATTTGGTCGCCACCGCTGATTGCCATGCTGCTGCTTTGGCGACGCATGCCGTTTTTTTTCAGGAAACATACGAAAACACTGCTATTTTCTTGGTGGGAATCCTGGTATGATACGAGCATCCAGACGCCCCACTCAAGACTGCACAAAGAAACTCGCATGATGATATGCTTTACGTTCGTGTTCCTGTGACTGTGATACGATGGGCGGGAAGACACGAATATCCCACGGCGCACAGGAAGCAGGAGTTTCACGAGTCGGCCGAATCAATGGTACTCTGGATACGATCCGAGCGTTATCGATGGATGAACTTTGAACGATTAGTTTTTGTCGAGGGTTATACAACGATCCAGCGCTTGAACTACGTACTTGTAGCGTAAGCGTTCTCGGTGGGTACCCACACGATGCTGGGCTCACACACCTAGGCTCGACAAAACGAAAATCGTCTACCCATACTCACAGGTTGACCGCAAAATATATATTTGTTTCAATGACCCATGAAACGGCAGACACCGTGCGGGATAATAGGTATAGGCTCGCCCCCCGAGGATACGCTTACCGACGCGGCTTGAGCAAACCGTACCAGGGAAGGAACAGGACCAGCCCACAGCGATTGGAGAGCGTCCTTCGCTTGTAAACGATGAGAGCGATGAAAAGCGTCCTTCGTTGATCGTAACGATGAGAGCGGTATGACAGTCCACGAACGATAACTCGTGTCTTTATTCTTACATTTCGTGTTTTCTTCGTACGATGTGAACAAAAACAAAATGAACGAGCCCTTTTTTACGAGAAAACAAAAAAAACTCACGGCGGAATGGCCCCAAGCTGGCAAGCCTTTAGTGTCGACGCCAAATGAGGTTTGGGATAACCCAGGTTCGACTCGCGACTTGCAACAACTTTTCTTCTTGTCTTGCGTATCGTGGAGGACACGCCAGGTTGGAGCGACGGTAGCGATAGAAGTGCCTCGAGGCAACGAGATGTGCTTCGTAGGCAAAACAGAGAGTTGACAGTGATTACTTGTCAGCGGGAAACGTGATTACCCGCCTCTCTGTCACCAGCATCTACGGAGACTCCACGACCATTTTTAGCGCAAGACACGATATCCAACACCTCTGGAACGGCTACCGTTCATACAAATCTTCACGAGAAGATATGTCCACGTAACGGTAGAAAGTGTACCTGCGACCCATACAGTAATGAAGATAAACGACTTGAGGAGCTCAACCGGACAGAAATGCTTGAGAAACGTTTCGCCCCAAAACTGCAATCCGTACCGACGCATGCTACGATAGTTGTTTGTTGTTGTTGTTGTTGTTGCTGTTGTTGTTGTTGTTGTTGTTGTTGCTGTTGCTGTTGCTGTTGCTGTTGCTGTTGTTGCTGTTGTTGTTCTCACATTAAGTCGCATGATCAAGTCCGTGGTCACAGGACAGGCTCCAGTCACTCTCTGGAGTGGAGGAATACCCCAGGAAAAAAACACGAACACTAGCACAAACAAAACCAAAGGTGGTACACGCATATATCATGCATATATCATAGCTATATCGCGCATATGTCATAGCTGACGCAATCCATGCCTCCGCCAGAAAAATGTAAAAAGTGAAATCGGGAGTAAGTTTACGATGTGCTAGGTCCATGCTGGTACATACGTCGCACTACTCAGAAGTAGCACTGTTCTTCTGAAATTGTTTCTGAATGACGGGGCTCCTTAACCCAAAATCGTCGGAAATAGTCCATTTTTTTTTGCGCCACATTTTCGTTGCATACCTACTGCTATAGGCCATGTGATGGTTCATCTGGTAGCAGTTTAGTTCTCTCAGGTGAGGCACCTCTGACAACAAAAAGGCGCCTCTGCCGTGGCGTGTGTCTACCGTGGGATGACTCAGAAGTGGTCGTATCACCCTGCCAGGAAGAGCGTGCTACGATAGAGGCGCACCATTTTTTTTCTTCAAGGTCCCTCATTTTGGGAGCTTATGGCCTATCCCCAAAACTGATCTGCAGAAAAATAGAGCTCCTACCGGATGAGAAATCCCATGGCCTAGATACACGACGAGAATCATGGAAAAAAAAATGGCCTATTTCCGACAATTTTGGGTTAAGGAGTGTCTTAAGTCATTCAGAAAACATTTCTGACGAAAAGTGCTTCCTCTATCGTAGCACGCGTCTAAAAAATCCTAGGAAGAGCGTGCAGGAGAGTGAGCATCAACACAGTTGCTGTGCGCGTTCACGATACATGCCTAGGTAGATGTGCGCCATTTTTTTCCGAGGCTCGTAACCTGAGGAGCTCGATATAACTACTCTGAGGCAAAACACACTGATTTTGAGTAAAACTGAAAGCGCAACCCTCGATGAAACAAAATTGATGGCCTGGGTAAACAACGCACTCAGGTTTTCAAACAGGCGTGGCAATTTTCGACGATTGTGAGTTGACGCCTTGTTACAACTGGAAACCCTGTTTAGGGACAAATTTACTGGGATTTCGGGGCTCTTACGGGGTTATATAAGGAGTCTTTCAGAAACCCTTTTAGTCGAAAACGGCTACCTATCTATTGTAGGACGCCCCGCTTGTCGTATACCTGGCACCTGGGATGTTATACCTGGTAGCTTCTGACGTTGCTCTTCGGAAGGCCCTGCCACCCAGGGGCCCGGGGTGCTTCTTTGTGCTACCAATTCGGAGTCATCCCACGGTAGTTTTTTTTTTTTTGGAGGGGGGGGGGGCGAATGTTTTTTTCTGACCGGTTGAGCGCTTAAGATGTGGAACTATCGGTTAAAGTGCGGTGATTTTTACGAGTGTATTTTGTGTTGGACTAGCGCGCAGAAAAGGTGGTCTGGTTGCCCGAGCAAATGCCGTCGAAGTCATGTTTGGGGTGAGATATTGAGCTAGCTGCTCATGTTGGAGCTCAGGAAATTCTCAGAAACTGCTGCACCCCTACCTAGCGCGAGATGACTCTTCTGCAATCGCGTTAATAGTAACTTTTTTTCGACATTTTTTTCCGGGGCTTTTTCATGGGTCATGACCCGTCCCGCGGGTCGGACCAGGGAGTTTCCAAAATATGGCGGTTCGAGCCGGGTCGGGTCGGGTCGGGTGGAGTCGGGTCGGGTCGGGTCGGGTCGGGTCGGGTCGGGTCGGGTCGGGTCGGGTCGGGTCGGGTCGGGTCGGGTCGGGTCGGGTCGGGTCGGGTCGGGTCGGGTCGGGTCGGGTCGGGTCGGGTCGGGTCGGGTCGGGTCGGGTCGGGTCGGGTCGAGTCGGGTCGGGTCAAGAGGTGTCCGAAAAACCTCACGGGGCGGGTTGGGTCGGGTCAGGGCAAGGTTTCCAAAATATCGCTGTTCGAGTCGGGTCGGGTCAAGAGGTGCCCGAAAAACCTGACGGGGCGGGTTGGGTCGGGTCAGGAGATCTCCAAAGTAACGCGGTTCGAGTCGGGTCGGGTCAAGGTGTCCGAACAACCCCACGGGGCAGGTTGGGTCGGGTCAGGGTAAGGTTTCCAAAATATCGCGGTTCGAGTCGGGTCGGGTCAAGAGGTGTCTGAAAAACCTCACGGGGCGAATTGGGTCGGGTCAGGGCAAGGTTTCCAATATATCGCGGTTCGAGTCGAGTCGGGTCAAGAGATGTCTGAAAAACCTCACGGGACGGGTTGGGTAGGGTCAGGAGTTTCAAATATCATGGGTCACCCTACCCTGCCTGTCTCGATCCGACCCGCGAGGAATGACCTGACGCGCGAAAAGCCCTGCATTTTTGTTGCCCCTCTCCCTAAGGGTCAATTTATACACTGTGTTTGCGATGTACTGGTACCAGGTTTGGTTTGGGTTGTGGTTTGGGTAGGAGTTGGGTAGGAAAAAATCTGAAAAAATAGTATTGAAACCGTCGAAAGTGACAATGCAAGGCCGACCCAACCGACCAAAAATGCGGCGGAAAAAATTGTTGAGGAACACGTTTTACTATTATATATATATTTTTTTATATATATATATTCTGGTCTTGACCTCTTTTTTCGTGGGTTGGTTGGCCTTGAGTTATATTATAAAAAATTATAATACACTTCAGCTTTGAGATCGAAGATTTCGTCGAAACTCATCTTTGCAAGCTGTATGTGATACTCCGATCGCGCGTCTTACTGGGCGTGTGTCCTCGTTAAGGATATAGGTCGTTTTATATGACATTTTCCGGTTTCAACGCTATTTTTACATTTTTTTCCAAAGCAACAGAGGTTGGAAATCGCAAACATCCTCAAGACGTGGTTTATAGAATACGAGCAGCTGCAGTGCGCCCGAACGCGTTTAATTCGAGCACCACGTCACCCCCCCCCCCTATTCCCCCTTCCCCCCCCCTCTCCCCCCCCTGGACATCGCCTCTCCTCTTCCTTCACCCCTCACCCCCCCCCCCCAACCCGTTACGATGTTTTTTTTGCTACAGGTGCTGAAGATTGCCCTGAAGGTCTTCTGGTCCTGCACGCAGTTTGCGGTAAGCTTGGTCATAGCCGCTCCCAGTCTTAGCTCGCGATGTGTTAGTGTTGGTGTTGGTGTTGGTGTTGGTGTTGATGTTGGTGCTGGTGTTGATGTTGGTGTCAGTGTTGTTGTTGTTGTTGTTGTTGTTGTTGTTGTTGTTGGTGGTGGTGGTGGTGGTGGTGGTGGTGTCGGTGTTGTTGTTGGGTTGGTGTTAAGTCGGCGTTGTTTTTTTGGTAGTGGTGGTGGTTCTGGGTTGGTGGTGGTGCTACGTTGCCGTTGGTTTGGTATTAGCGTTTGTCGTTGGGTGGGGGTATTGGTGCTGGCGTAGGCGTTGGGTTGGTGTTTGGGGTGGGGGTGGTGTTGGCGATACAGATTTTAGTGTTGACGTTTAAACGGTAAGACAACAAATCTCGGCTTCCGTGGG
This sequence comes from Undaria pinnatifida, assembly GCA_012845835.1. NCBI lineage: Eukaryota > Phaeophyceae > Laminariales > Alariaceae > Undaria > Undaria pinnatifida. The sequence goes on from JABAKD010000019.1 coordinate 12,901,130, forward strand.
AGTTTCCGCCCTTCACTCTTCCCCCTCTCGCCCCGCCCCCCCCCCCCCCTTTCCCCCCCCAACCGCGTCTCTGTTCCTGTTCGGTTCGCAGATTCCGTCGGGGGAGGACTTGAAAGCTCTTAATGTGCCTTCGTGGATGGACCTCTGCTCTAAGGTGATTGCCACATTAATATAATCGTGGTCCCTCTATAGACTAGTGCCGGTGTGTTCACTATAGAGGGAAATACCGGCACCGTAGCGACCATCAGCCATACTCCGCATGCTGTCATCACTGGTTGTTCCCACCCGTACCAAGTGTTTTCACAGGCACTATAGCGGGCAATCGGCACTACTCAGCCCGCACTATGGAGAGACCACTACTGTATCCCATAAAAAACGCTATTGATTTCATTAATGCTGTCCCCTTTTACGCTTCTACTGTAGTATTAGTTCTACAGCTGCTGTGACGACTAACGCCTGCTGCTGCTCTATCTGATAGAGCTGCAGTACTAATAGTGCACTACGACGACCACTAGCTGCCGCCACTCTTTCTGGTAGAACTAAAGTGGTACAATAGTTTAGTTTGGAAACACGCCTCAATGGCGACGACCACTACAAGTATTGCTGCAACTATATCTGGTAAAGCGACAGCGGTGCACCATGACCTCTCCCACAACAATTACTGCTGCGGCACTCTTTGTGGTAGAGCTACAGCAGTGCAATAGACTATTGTGGAAACATGCCTCATTGACCACGACCACTGCAACGAGTACTGCTGCTCCTCGATCTGGTAGAGCTACACCTGTACACCATGGCGACCTATCCAACAAGTATTGCTGCCACTCTCTGGTAGAGGTACAACGATGGCCTATGGTTGAAACACGCCCCAAATGACCACGACCAGTGCAACGAACATTACTGCTTCTCTACCTGGTTAAGCTACAGCAGTACACTATGGCGACCTCTACAAACACTGCTGCTGCCTTCTTGTAGAACTACAGCAGTACAATAATCTATTGTGTACACTATGGCGACCTCTACAAACACTGCTGCTGCCTTCTTGTAGAGCTAAAGTACAATCGTCTATTGTGGAAGCAGGCCTCGATAGCGACGACCACTACAACAAGTGTTGCTTCTGCTACTCTTACTGGTACAGCTACGGAAACACAAAACATATAATATATTGGCGCTTCGGGCGCGCGTGGCTCCAGCTCACCTCCCTCGGCAGGCTTAATCGCGTTTTTGGACCTCAAAAGACACCAGATAAAGCAACCAAGATATCATAATTTTCTTTAGGTGGTCGGCACATTTGTTTTTAGGAAATCCAAAATTCGCGGCGACACCACACTCCCGCCCGGGGCATAGGCATACCTTGGGTTAGGGTCAGTGTTGGGGTTAGATTTGAGTTGGGTTGGGTCGACGCCTTCTCTTGATTATGAACAGTTTAGAAAGAACATCCATCAACACCAAAGCCCTCCAAACTCTTGATGTTTTTGGTACTTTATCTGGTGTGTTTTGTGTGCCTCGACTTTAAGAAGCGATATTGCCTCTCTGCTCCCCGTTACTTTGTGAATTTTTCTCCAACACATGAGCTGTGAGTTCGATCAATTTAATGGTCGATAGTCATCTTTGCGAGCTGCGTGGTACTCCTACCCCGCGTTTTTTATGGCTGTATCACTGTTTGATAATAGCTGTGAATCGGCACGACTCGACTGTTTAAGCACCGCACTCCCGACATCGGGATGACAAAACACTTGGAATTGGACTATGATCATTTTAGGAGTTGGAAATGGGTTGAGGCGCCGACTAGTTATTCGTCAGACTAGTCATTAGTCGTTTCCCGGAGTTGCCGACTATGCAACCTATTGGGTGTCCATGCTTGTAGGAAGGGTTGTTCTGTGCGGGATGTTTTTTTTTTCTTTAATTGGGCGGGGGCCGTGCGGCCGGGGGAAGGTAAATTGGCTCGCGTCGCAGTCGCCTGGCTTAAGTCGGCAAGTCGCCCGGCTATCAGCTGGCTTCACCCGTCGACTTTCCGACTAAACTTATTTAGTTGGCTAACAGCACCTACCGACTAGTTGTTAGTCGTGAAATCCCTCCGACTCACTGGTCTACTGTTTGCAGATGCATGACCCCCCTGGATTCCGCCGTTTGTACAGGTGCTCGCTAAGCCGTTGGCGGGACAGCCCGAGACGGACGACGAGAGGGAGGTCTGGCCATGGTGGAAGGCGAAAAAGGTGCGGTTCCTTACGAGTGTTGGGACTGCAGCAGAGTACATAGAGTGTGGCGGTACTGCAGAGGCAGAACACTGCAGAGTACACATGGTACAGTGCCGTACTATAAATAGAGTGCTTGCACAGTACGGGAAGACTGTTCACTACAAGGCACCAGCCACTCGTAGGACTACGGGGAGGTCGCCGACCTGTATCCTTAATGAAGACACATACATCCAGTCACAGGCCCGATCGAAATATTACACACCGCTTGCGAAGGTGAGTTTTCGACGAAATCATTCACAGCTGGAGTGTATTCTATTTATAAGATACTGCTCTAGCTCTCGGTTTGGAAGTCGCGCGGGTGGGTTTTTGCATTTGTCGTCAGCTTTTCTGTGTGCGGTGGTGGGAAGTAGGAAAGTCCTCACCCGTATCCAACCCAACCGAACGAAACCCCAACCCCAACGCAACGTAACCCAGCCCAACAAAATTGCTTTGCTGTCATTAGTCGTTGGTGTGTGTTCGTCCCATAATGGTTTTAGTTGATACTTTTATTTTTGGGAGATCCTGTCGTTGGGCGGGGCGGGACACGAAAAAAGCGCACGCGAAGCTGGAAATGAGCCCCTGTTCTTTTTTTACGCTGTTGGAGCATGGAAACTCGCTTCTTTGCTCGTAACTGCAATAGGTTGTTCTTGTCTTGATGTTGTTGTTGTTGTCGTTGTTGTTGTTGTTGTTGTTGTTGTTGTCGTGGTGTTGTTGTTGTTGTAGTTGGTGGTGTTGCTGTTGCTATTGCTGTTGCTGTTACTGTTGTTGCTGTTGCTGTTGCTGTTGCTGTTGTTGCTGATGTTGTTGCTGTTGCTGTTGTTGTTGCTGTTGCTGTTGTTGTTTTGTGTTATAGTTACTGTTGTTGTTACGCTCGTTCTTGGTCTTCTTACTCTCGTTCTTGTTTTTGTTCGTGTTCTTGTTGTGGCTCTTTCTTGCGCTTTTGGTCCTGTTTTTTTTTTTTTTTTTTTCCCCTTGCTTGGTTTTGGTTGTGGTTGTACTTGTGCTTGTTATTTTCCTGCTACTTTAAAGAATGAAGAAAAATACACTTCAGCTGTAATATCAACCAAAAATGCTATTGTTCTTGTTCTTGCTCGTGTTGTTGTTCTTGCTCCTGTTCCTGTTCTGTTTTTTTTTTCGCCCTACGATTTTTTTCGTGATCGCGCTCTTGTTCTTGTTCTTACTCTTATTTTTTTTGGAGATGGGCATCGGACAAGAAGAGCCGGTGAACCGCGGTTTTTGTGAACCCTGCAGGCGTTTGCAATTACTCAGCTTTCACAATAATAGTTGAAAAATCGTTTGGGTGTATGTACTTTATATTTTTAGTGCACCCATCTACACTAAAATAGGCCAGCAGCCAGCAGCAACGAATAACATGAAAATGAACTCGACAGCGTGCAATTTGGGCTACCAAGGCGACGAACAGAACCAAATATGCCTTTGGGAGTATGCAAGAAAGGTCAAATCGAGGAAAAATCGAAAAACCACCCGTGGTCTACAATGTTTTTGAGTCTTTCAGGCTTAACCTGTTTTTCGTTATAAGAATAGCGCCTCCTATCGGGTTTTCAGTTTTTCGAAAAAGCTATCCGGTGCCCGTCTCTACTCTTGCTATTGTTCTTGCTCTTGGTCCTGTGCTCGTTTTTGCTCCTATTCTTGCGCTCGATTCCATGTCTTGTTCCTGTTGTAGTTTTCATGTCCTTCTGTTCTAACGTTTTGTTCGCGCTCTTGCTCTCGTTTTTATTCTTTCTCTTTTTGTTCTCGCTGTTCTTGTTTTTGTTTCTGTTTTTTCGTGTCCTTATTCTTGTTCTTACATGTTTATTCGTTTTTGCTCTTGTTCTTGCTCTTGTCCTTCCTTGCCCTTGGACTCGACTCTTTGTCGACAGTGGGCTTGCAACATTGCTCAACGGTTCTTCACGCGATACGGGCAGCCGCACTACGCGGAGGAAAATATGACCGACTTCGCGGAGGCGTTTTCGAAGCAGCTGGCGCCGAAGCTGCTCGAACAGGTATACACCACTGCTGGTATTATACACTACCTGTTGCTTTTTTTCATGTATTTCTTTCACGAGCTGGTTCCAGGAAAAAGCATAAAATTCCGCCTTCGGGCAATTCAGAACGGAAGACGTTGAGTATGTCAAAACTAAAGATATCGAAATGACCGCATGGACAAAGGGAGCACATTGGTGAAGAGATTTCGGGTGTGCGAGTTGTAGTTGGCGAGATATGGGCATTGTTCGTATTGCTTGGGGAGGCGTTATTTTGTAGGGGTTTAAACTTCCTATAGTAAAATCTATATAAATGAAATTCAGCCCATATATCAGGCAATACGCCGAGTAATTGAACACTAGACATGTTGACGTGATCGCATCAGCAAGGAGAAGACGTCCATGGCACTTGTTTTGTTCGGCGAGCCGTACAAGGCTGTTGAATGGAACACCGGCCAAAGTACTAGAACAAGGTATTTGGCTCTTTGAGGACCCTACGTATAATTTTCGTCTTCACGGAAATCACTTTAGCGCCCGGATGTAAGAAGAGTTGGAAAACGAAAAATTGGCAGGGTTGTTCTTGATGAGCATACGAAGCATCGTGAGAACGGCCTTTTTATATTTGTTCTTGTCCGTCTGTAATTTGGGTCAAAGTTGCCAACAAATCATTGAAAAAAACGTTAAAATGTACTCCTTGACCAAAAAAACATTTTTTCAAAAAAGGCCAACATGACTTTTCTTCGTGAGGTCATGAAGAACAACCCAGCCAAAGTTCGTTTTCCAACTCATTTCAATTAGGGCGCAAAAGTCTGAAGCCGAAACGTTCCTACTCTTGCTGGAACCAGCTCGTATCATACCATTGTATCCGACGATACAAGACTGTTTGGTATTCATGTACCCAAACGCTTATATCTCCTGGCATTGTATGTATGCCTTTGTTTGGTTTCTGTTTTTTTTTTTTTCTATTTTTTTTAGCTCAACTCAAAGGAGCCTTTTACCACTTTCCAGCTTCTGGTCAAGCCGCGGCCACAGGTGTCTTCCCTTCCCCCGATACGTGCCTTTTTTTTATCGCGCAAAGGGTTGGTTCAGCATTCCCACTTTTTGAGCTTTTTATGGTCGTCCGTTTTCGTCGAATTTTGCTAATTCGCGCTCTCGCGTTTTCCGCTAGTCATATTTTTTTCCGCAAGAAGTCCCTACGAGCACGGGTATGCGCTCGGGAGAAATAATTGACTTCAGTTAGGACGATACCCACCTGCCACGCCACAGCGGACGCCTGTTGGGCGGGTGCTGAACACGCTAGCGTTTTGAGCACAGGTTAAGGTTTCATCAACAATTATGTACCAGGTATAGTATTATCTCCGGGGATGGTATTTTTTATTCTTGGTCTTCCTGGGTTGGGCGGGTGCTGAACACGCTGCGTTGTAAGCAAGGGTTAACACCTACACAGCTGGAAACCCGTTTTGGGTACGAAATTACTTGGATTTAGTATAGGGAGGGGTTTGGGGGCTCTGAAAGGGTTAAGGTGCCATCAATTATACACCAGGCATGGTGTTTTTCTGGGAGTGCTTGTTTCCGTTGCTGCTGTTCATTTTTAAGAATGCTTACTGTTAGTTTTGCTCGTTTCTCCCATTTCTAGGCTTTGACGAGCACCAGAGTTATGCTTTCGGTGTCTCGTACCAGATACCACACGAATTTGTATATTTTTTTGTTAGTATTACTCTTGGAGTTTGTTTGGATTTCATTATTTGTGTTCGTTTTCAAGTTTTTATTTGCTCGACTTTTCTTCGTACTGGGAATGAAATACTTTTCCCTTGTTCCCGTCAATTTAAATATCCGTGCCTGTGCTGGAAATGAACACACTAATAGCGTTGCGGGCGAAAATTCCATGAGTTCTTGTTGTCCAGGGAGTATTTTTTCCTTTTTCTATTTCCAATCTTCTGTTTTATCACTTCTTCAACCTTTTAGTTTTGGCGGGTAGCAGAGTTTTTCGTCATTCGTTGGTCTTTTTCTTCATGCGGATGCCAGTTCCTTATTTCAACAGCCCAAAAATGGCGGCCTGTTTTTTCAGATCGCCGAAGCCTGCTTTTCCACAGGCTTTCTGTACGCCGCCGGTCAACCAATCAGGGTCGAACCCATTTTTGCAAATCACTGCGGACAGTCAACCCCAAGCTCACGGCGGCACATCCGAGCAACAATCGAATAGTGCCGAAAACACCATCGGCGCATCATATAAGACAGCGCAGCAGGTGTCATCTGGTGGTGGTGGTGGTGGGGTCGATGTTGCTGCTGCTGCTGTATGGAATTTGTTTTGGTTTTAGATTGGGTAATGCCACGTGTTGGGCTGTGCCAGGAAAGACACATGCCCTGCAGAACGAAATCAGCGCATCAACGCATCATCACAGACAGTGCAGCAAGGGGTCATCAGCGAAGAACTCGGCAGCACAGAAGCATGAGCAGGGCGCAACAAACACGGAGTAAGAAGGTAGCAGATCAGCCCAGCCGCTCACGACGGACGTTACGGATAGGAAACTCGGTGGGCTGTCGCTGTTTCTTTGCTGCCCGCTGCCACACCCCGCAGGATTTGGCCACGTCCAAGACGCCGCCGCTGGTGGCGATGGTGATGGTGGTGGTGGTGCTGTTTTGTTGCGTGGGGTGGGTTGTGCCAAGGAACACACATGGGTGTCCTACGGAGAACAACACATCAACACAGCGACAACAGCAGCAACAACAACAGCTAGCTGCCGGCCATTCTACCAGCGCACACAAATTGACGATAGCTGCATATATCCTGCTGTCGCGAGTTCCCAGCGACAGCTGTACTGTCTTTTTAGTATGTTTGGGTTTTATTTTTATTGCTCTACTTTAGTTCTTTCAAAAATGTTTCACACTAGGTTTCTTTTTTCTTAATTATCGATGGCAAATCTATCGGAAGTGTGCTGATGCATTATGTACAACAAGACGATTAACAGCCCACCCCAGATTTTGGGAGGTTCAGCAGTCCCCCTACCATATGGGGCTGTCCTACACCTAAAACTGTTTTATTTTTGTTTTAATAATTGTTTGTTTTATTTTTGTTTTAATGATTGTTTTATTTTTAGTGCATAAATTTGTTTGATTTTTAGTCTTGATCGTTTTTTTTTTTATATTTTAAACGTGATCGACTTTCTTCTTATGTAATATTCTGAAAGTTACGTGTTGTTTCTTGCTCCTTTTTTTTTTGTTTGTGCGTTTCGTGGCTGGTTAGGTGATGAACACGCTAGCGTTGCGAGCGAGAGGGGAGTACTGCACGAACAGGGTGGTCCACGCGTGCCTCGTGTTTGTCGGCCCAGCCACGGAGCTGTCCCACACCTACAAGCTGCTCAAGCCGCACCTCGACTTCCTCCTCTTCCAGGCGGTCTTCCCTGAGCTGTGCCTGTCGAAGAGCGACGTGGAGGTCAGTAATAAGCCGTATGGTCTACGTCGGTTACATGTTACGGTTCGAGTATCAACATGCATGCCTACGCATCAGTAGTAAACCTGATGATCGGCCTCTCGAAGAGCGACGAGGAGGTCACTGTTTTGGCCGTATTGGCTCTTGGATTGGTTTGCTGCCATTGGATTTGTATCTGACGTAACTAAAGGTGTAGGCTAAACCTTTCAGAGTCCCGAAAACCCTCCGTATACTAACTCCAAGTTATTCCGGCTGCAAATGCGTTAACGATCTAGCTTTGGTTCTACAACGCCTCTTTTGACTCAGTATACTACTTCGATAAGTACCTGGTACCTGGTACACTCTGGGCCGAAATATAGGTGGCATTTGGACATTTATATGAATATTTTGGGTGGGAAATAACTTTTTTTGGATTCGTTTTTTTTCACGATGTCTGCGATGACCTAGGGCACTCAAAAACCAGAAAAATGACCAGAACAGACAAGGCGATGACCTTGCTCTCGTCTCCCTAAGCAAGGGCAGACGGAGCTCGCCTCGTTTCCGTCTGTGGTGATGGTACTTACGGTTGTTTGTTTTGAAAACGGAATTTTATGTTGGATTAGCATTTTCCTCCCCAAACTGCCGAGCAAAAAACCCCCGTCCAACTCCCATTATTGGGATCGTTAGCATGTGTCAAAGTTGGCCCTCTTTCCCAGCGAACAAGCGAGCAGCACGAGTCAAAGCGAGATACTTTCGTTCTGGTTTCTGTAGAGCATGAGCTCTGCTGGTGCTGGTGCTGGTGCCCGTGCTGCTGCTGCTGCTGCTGCACCGAAAGAAACGGACTAACCTGCAGTGGGAAAGGGAACACTGAAGAATATCGCTCATTTTTGATATTTTCGCGGGGGATTTTGGCACATGTTCCTTTACAGCGAAGACCCGGGGATTCCATCTGTTCACCCCCTATTTTTACCCCAAGGATTTTTTTACTGTCCCCTGGTTGGCATGCAAACATGTGCCAACATATAATCCTACCTGCTGTTGGTGAAAAACAGCTAAGGTGTCAAACGCGTAGACGCCACGTTTGTTTCGGTTTTCACTAACGCCACCTATAATTTGGCCCAGAGTTGGTAGGTACATGCGGCTGCTTGTAGAGTAGTGTCAGAAGGTCAGAGGCTGGCTTGGTTTGATCGGTCATAACGTTTGGCGGCCATCGCTGATTTCCATGTTTTTTTCATGTTATACTGCAGGCTTTCGAAGCCGACCCTCACGAGTTCATCCACAAGACCAACGACCCGTCGGAGGACTACCTTTCGCCCAGAGTCCCGGCAATGAACTGCATCATCGACCTCGCCAAGTACCGAGGAAAAGACATCCTTCCCAAGGTGCGGGAAATCCTTCCTCTAGCGCTAGATTGAAGACCACGTAGTTTCATTGGGTTTGAGACACGTGCTATGGTGGGGGGGGGGGGGGGGGGGGGGGCGTACTCACTAGTTGCTTGCTTTGTCGTTTGACCATGGACCACGCATCTCTTTCAAGACTGAGCACCATTCCTAGTCCTACTTGAGACACCTCAGAAATTGAGCGCTCATTGCGTTTCTTTCATAAATTGCATTAAACGTTTTGCTTGGCTTATCTCCGTCCTGCTTGGTCGTCCGTAGCCGCCAGCCCTCTCCTGGGATAGCGATGGTTTTGCTACGACAGGGGTGGCGTTTTTTGGGCCAAATTATTTCTGCCTGGCGGGGCCTCCTTATCTGAGAAACTTCGGAACTACCCAAAACCGGTGGAACGCCGTTTGCGTTTTTGAGTATGCCTCGTTGTGTACTTAGGCCATGCGATTACATATCGTGTTGAGCGTACCTCTTGTCTCCAAGTCATATTTTGGGGTAAGGCTCTCTTCTGTTTGTTGAACATGTTTGTTTTTGTGATACACCTAAGGCATGGGATTGTCCATTGAGTTGAGCGTACCACTTTTTGTCGAACCCCTAGTAATTTGATGAAGTGTAGAGCTGTTTAGTGGGGAGCCTGATGAAACGTTAAGGGTGGCCGCAAACACGACGAGTGCGACCTTATCCAGCGTCTGTCGGGGGACCATAGTAGAGTGTTTGAGATTTCCCAACCTCTGTTGGGTTGGAGAATATGTTATGTTAGGTGTTAGTGTTAAGTGTTGAAGCCGACGAACGTCGTAACGCAAGGCCAACCGAACTACGATAAAATTACAGTAGGTTAGAAAATAAAAATTGTTCGTAGGAGAACGTGTGTGTAACCTTTTTTTTTCGCTGATTTTTCATGGGGTGGGTTGGCCTTGGATTGTGACGTTCAACGGTTTCAATTGCATTCTTCATACACTTTCCTACCTAACTCCTGCCCTACCAAAGTTGGCACCCGGTACATCGCAAACACCCTAGTAAATCAGAATCAGCGAGAAACAAAAAACCTTCATGTTCCCCTGCTTTTGCGAGCCATAGACCAATGCTACGATAAGGGGGGGGGTCCCTTTTTGGGCTTTTTTTTGCAGTGGCCCAGAGTCACTCGTGCGAGTGACCCCCCTGTTTCTTTTTAGTGCTATTTTAATTTTGCGACGTGAATCCGCAACGCAGTAGTTAGCCACGCCGCGCCAAGCATGTCGTGTAAAGTCCTTTCGTCAGTGAGGTACAGAGTCACTCGTGCGACTGGCTCAAACATATTAGTGAAATAAGGGGGGCGTACTAGCAATTAGCATCCCCCCTACCGTAGCCTCGGTCCATATTTGGTTCTGGTTATTACCAGTATGTCCCCCACCCGTAATAGAAGGAACCTGGAGGAGTATACTTCGAGGCACACGATGGTTACGGCAGTATGTTCCTCCAGTGGTATAATGAACGTGCAGGCGTATATACGAGTATCGGCAGCATGCTATGCGCGTTCCCCGTACAGTTTGAACACGCGCCCTACCCCGGTAACTGAAGCTGCTTCGCGTGAGGGTATGCCGTAGTCACCGTCGCGTTTTTTTGGGACGATTTTCCCCTGTGAATCGCACAGCACCTGGAATGAGGTTCTCCAGAGGGTTCGGATGCTATAGCTATCACCCTAGCGCCCCCGTTTTGCCCTTTTGCCTATGTCGTACTTTGTCGTACTGTAGATGTCGTGAGTCCGCCTCACTGTTTATCACGGGTCTTTGTAGAGTGCAGCTCACCCTTCGTGCGACTCGCCGAAAATATCAGGCGCTCCGCGCCTGGTGCGCGCAAAGTCTGTCTGGTCGTGAAAATCCGGCCTATCCGTCCCGGGATCCGAGGGTCTATGGTCCTACGTACCATGCCCATGCATGATACGATGGTTACCCCCCCCCCTCTCCCCCCTCGCCCCGCCCCTTTTTTTGCACGTTGGCCTGTGTCGTACTGTTGCTTTCTTCCTGCCCCCCCCCCCCCCCCCCCCCCCCCCTCCCCCCCCGTTTGCTGTATCCCCATGCCCGCTGCCCTGTAGTTGTTGAGTTACACGCAAAACGTTCTCCAGACGTACGCCGCGGCGCCCGAGGCCCAAAGAGACCACCGGTTGAAGGACGGAGCTCTCGTTGCTCTGGGGTAAGTTTTAGGTGTTTAGTTTATTGATGTTCTCCGTGTCCCTTTTCGCACCGCAGACAAGGGACGGGTTTCTCGTTGCTTTTAAGGTGCGTGGTTAGTACTTCACCCCTTCTATTAATAACTACAGCACTAAAAATGACGGATGGCTATCCCGTTTGTGTTAGAGGTTCGTGTTTAGTATTTGCCCCCATTTTATTTATGTGCTGGACGAATTTCTCGTTGCTTCTGGAGTGCGGGTTTGGTATATACCGGTGTCCCTTCTACTGCAGCACTGCAAATAGGCGCGTGCTACGACAGCGGTAGCACGTTTTGAGCTAAATATTTTTTGATGGGGCTCCTTAACCCAAAATCGTCGAAATTCCGTCCCCTTTTTTTGTTTTTTTTGCTTGTATGCCTAGCCAGGCCATGGTATTTTTTCATCCGGTAGCAGTTTTTTTTTCGTTCTCTCAATGAGTTTTTGGGTGAAGAGGGACATGTTTTAAGCTTTCCAAAGTGGGGAACCTCAGAAAAAAAATGGTGCACTTCTATCGTAGCACGTGTCAATAACGGACGGCTATCCCGTTGTTTCAGGGTGCGTGTTTAGTATTTGCCCCCCCTTTATTACAAATACTGCAAATGCTGGACGAAGCCCAATCTCGTTACTGTAGGGTGCATGCTTTGTATTCATCGCTGTGGCAGCTGCAGATAATGGACGGATATCTCGTGACGTTGGGGTAATTGTTTTGTGTGTGTGTTTTCGCATTAAACTGATATGCCCACCCATCTGCATCCAGCACAACCCGTGTCCGTGCCGGTGCCTCCTAGAGAGACCAGCTCTGCCTCTGCTGTGGCCACGAACTTCAAGCCAGAGATAACGCATTGCAGTACACGGCAACGTGATTTGGCCATACTATGCCAACCTCAATAACCACGAGGGCGAATCATATGCAAGCCAACACACCGGACTATTTGCAAGGGAAAATAAATGATAAGAAAGAAAATTACCTAGGCGGTGGGTTGGACTGACTCTGCTAACATTAAGTCGCCGACGAGTTGCTCTTTGGGTAGGTGTTGTGCCTGTGTGTTGTGTGCGGTAATTGCGAAGCTCCGTGTTGTTGAATCTGACTGCTGCTGTTTCCGCTGCTGCTGTGTTTTTGCTGCTGCTATAGTTGCAGCTGTCTACGCGTTGACCGTTTTTGTTTTTAGATCTTATGCTCGACCGCCCCCCCGCTCTCTGTTGTTGCTGTTGCTGCTGCAACTGCAGCTGTCCACGAGCAGCTCATTAGTATTTGTTCATTATCCTCTCCCCCCCCCCCCACCTCCGTCCCCTTCTGTATTCGCAACAAAGTCGTTGCTGCTTCCCCTCCTGTGCGGTTGTCTTTTTTACTGCAGTTGTCTACGTACAGCTCAATGGTATTATGTTCTCATCCTCTCCCCCCCTGTACCTCCGTTCCCGTTCGTATTCGGAATACAGGAGTCTTGCCACGGTTCTCATGATATGTGAGAAGTGCAGCAACACAGCAGAAAACCCAACCCATTACAACATAACACAACACAACACAACACAGCACAGCACAACACAATGCGATACAACACACCACAACGCGATGCAACGCAACACAACGAACACAGCAAAACACAACACGATACAACACGACACAACACGACACGACGCAACCTAACCTAACCCAGCCCAACCCAACTTCTTTGCCTCGCCCCCCCCCCCTTCCCTTGTCCCCGTTCCCCTCCCTCTTCGGAGCACAGGAGCCTCTCCACGGTTCTTCTTCGATCTAAGAAGTACAGCTCCTCGCTAGAGGCCCTCATCGTGCAGCACGTGCTGCCAGAGTTTCAAAGTCCAGTGGGGTGAGGGCATGGGACCGGCAGGGCTGTGGTGTTTGCTTCACATTATCGGGGTTATGGTGTTCATTTTGCTGCCTTTTTTTGTCTCTCTTTGGTTTGTTTGCCTTGGTTGGTTGTTTGTTATTTAAGTAGTTGTGTTTGCCTTTCGATCTCTGTATTGTACTAGGTATGAAACCGGTCGGGTTTAATGAGATTCCAAGCATGGTGGATTAATCACTCTGTTGTTTTTCGTGTTTCATTGCCCATGCACTGGGTTTCCGCGGAAGAACGGCGGCAGTAGCTCTAGTTCTGTGTTTTGTTTAGGCTCTGGGAATTGTTCTATTTTTCTCTTCGAGGCGTATTCCGCGAGTCTTTGAGGGAATTTGCGTAGCTTTACATCAAAAGGGGACCTTATGTTGTGGGGAATCCACCTCAAACTCGCATAATTGCTCTTAAATCCCATGGCAATATGCGAGAAACCTGACACAAGAAACCTGACGCGAAAAACACGAATCGTATGGTCCATTTTCATTGCCAACATACTTTCGAGCTTATGGGGCCAAAGTCTACTATATAAAGTTATTCTCAAGACGTCAGCCGTGAGTTCGATACATTCAGGGTCGATACTCATTTTTGCAAGCTGCGTGATACACCGGCCGCCTCGTGTTTCCAGATGTGTTCTTTGAATATATAAATGACTCCTATGGATGTTCTCAGGGTGAACATCAACACCCAAATGTTATCGATAATAGTAACGGTATCTACTGTACGTACATACGTGAATACTTCATCCCACGGCAGTAATCCGTTGTGATCGTCAGCATTAATAGCAATATATATTTAAATGCAGTAAAACATTAGCAATAGTACTATTGATACAAGGGCTCCGCATGGGTGCCGGCATTAGGGCAGGGCAGCACTTCGAATTGTTCGATTTAATACTTGGTAAGTAAAAAAAGTCACCACACACAATCATAATCTGCGCGTGCGGTATGCAAGGTAATGCCAAGACTTCGATATAGACTAACAATCATAACAATGTACTACTATTAGACTAGACTAATAGCTACCGTTTTTTGAGTGAATCCGATTCCGAGCTTCATTCATCAGATTTCGATCGGATATATCCGAGCACACGCCGACTGACCCTTTAGTCTGGCGACGAAACGTGTCGAGTGCGTTTCTTATGGTAGTTTTACTCAATCAAGCATCCGGGGCCAGTAAGGTGACAGACCACGTCCGCTGCGTGTTCTCTTCGTAGCCACTGAGAAGCGCGCACCGAGCCAGCTTCTGAAATATACAATGCATTATATAGAGTAGTATAATCTAGATCCGAGCCGCCCAGATCGACTGACTGTGTGTTGTTAGATCGTGGAGAGACGTGCTGACGTTGTTCCAGGCGCGAAACACGATGGTATGGCTGCCTTCGTTATTCAACTCCTCGAATGCTATTGCAATGCTGCTGCTTGTGGCTAGCTGTGTAGATCGCTCACTTCTTGTGGCTAAAGTACGCGACTACAGCGCTTACAATTTCGACAGTTACGAATTTCAGACTCGTCTTTTTATAGACGAAAATGAAAACATGTCATTCTCGTCTGATCGCTCATTGGCCAGGATTCATACACAAAGTAGGCGTCACCCGGGCACGATAGGGTCACATGCCGGGATCGGAATCCATCCACATATCTACAACTCCGACAACCCGGGGACGAACACGGATATCATCCGGGTTGATACCTCTCCACACGGTGTGGAAATCCGAACCCCACCGGCTGATTTTCTGATTGGCCATGGTTCGTATGTTGAGCCAGCTCCACCTCGGGAGGATATAGGGTCCCATCCCCGGTCCAGAGGTCGTTCCACATCTCTTAAACTTCGATCAACCGGGGAAGCAAACCGAGCTTTCTCGGGTCGACACCACCCTGTGCGGTGAGGAAACCCCAATCCCGTTGGCTAATCGCTGATTGGTTCGACCTCCACAGCGCCGCCCTAGGCGGATAGAGGCCCATCAATGGGGGGCATTTCCGTCGCAAACGGGGAAGATAGGGTCCCATCCCCAATTGAGGAATCCCCCGAATCTTTACAGCTCCAAAAACACGGCAACAATAACGATGACCTACCGTGTCGACACCGCTCCGCACGACGTGGAACCCCAACCACATTTGCTTATTGGTGATTGGCTGGGGCTCGGACATACGAGCAGCGCCACCATGGGAGGATGTAGAGTCCTGTGCCCGTTGCAGAAATCCTGACAAACCGGGGAAGATAACCGATTTCTCCCGCGGGTCGACACAACCCCGCATGATGGTGCGACAATCATCTATTCACGTTGGCTTATCGTTGATTGGCTGTGCAGCTCGTAGAGCCAAACACACCGGGGGAGGAGATAGACCAGAAAGCGGGCGTGGGGCGTTCCGACGCACCCGATGAGGACAGGGCTCCGCCGCCGTTCCAGAAATCCTTCCATTCCTCATCAATTCCAACAAACCGGGGATGAAAACCGACTTCTCCCGGGTCGACACCACACCGCACGGTGTGGAATCCTTAGCTAGCTGAGGTTCGTATACAACGCCAGCACCACAGAACAGGGTCCAATCCTTGAAGGTATTTACAACTAGAAAAAAATGGAGGAACTCGCGCTACTGCTGCATTTTATTCGTACACCCCAACCCCGTGGTACGCGAACATTTCATTTGACCCCCTACCTCGATACCACCCCGTACAGTGTAACCCAACCTTCGATTGATTGGCTCGGCCAGGGTTCGTGGATAGAGGAAACCACCACTCACTGAGAAGTTCAGCAAGTTCAATGACTATTATCTCATACTGGCCTGTGATTAGAAAAGTTGTACATGGGCCAATTGCATAATACAGCAGTCAGTCCAGATCGAGTCGATCGGTGCAACTTGCTTGGGTATCGTATTATTCCAGCAGCAGTAATACGCTCCACTTCTTCCCTTTTTCCCATCCCATTTATTGTGATGCTCGCATTACTCTCGCCCTCCCAGTAGTATAACTCAGATCCGGGGTAATACAGCGGGCTCCCCTCCCCCGTCCCCACTACGGTACCTGCCCTAATTTTTATCGCGAGAAGAATTCAGCGTTTTCTTCCCTCGTCGATTCGCGTCGATTTGTACCTACCCACACACTATTAATAGGCGATTTCAGCAGTTAGTTGATCCTTTTTTTCCCATTTATTTCTGCAAATAAATATAGCCAACAAAGCTCACAACGGTGGTTATTTAACTCAAGGACCAACGCTAGTATTTACTAGTAGTATTCGAGTGTAACCCCACTAGACCACCGGGGCGACCGGCTCTGTATCCCTTACTGCCCCGGTGGCGTATCAGGTTATCCTCGAGTCTGGTATAGTTCAGATTCGTGACCCCGAATCCCCCCGAGTGCGTACTCGTATAATTTTTTGTGAGACTTTTTCTTGTGCACTAATGGACTTGCGGAAAGCGCGAGAGCGTGAGTTAGCAACACTCGATGAAAAATCGACGATCAGTGGGTGCTGAACCCAATGCGCCAAATAATTGAAGGCAATAACCGGGGGGGGGGAAAGCAAAGGACGACGCCTGTGACCACGGCTTGTATGTCCAGAAGCTGGAAAGTAGAAGTGTGCCAAAAAAAAATCACTAGAAGAGATGATCAATCAGCAATCAGCAGCAAAGAACACTTCAAGTACGAAGCAACACACACTTATGTGTCAGTTACGTTCCAACACACGACCGCTTGCACTTGACCGGCAAACGACCACAGCAATGGAGTCAGGGACCACAGCAACAACAAAGGGCGACATCCACACAACGTCTATACTTCTCCAAAGAGTCTTGTCGGGAAAAAACAAAAAATGCGATACCGGGACGAATGCATGCCAACACTGGTTTCTTCCGTGGATACTGTCTACCAGTACATACTACCACCTTTGCGTGGCGCAGCTTAACAACAGGAGTAACTTGTATAATACAACCCTCGAGGCCCCGGGGACGCAGTCACTCGCAATGCTGCTGTCGGGCTTTCTCTGGCGCAAAAATCGTAATCACTATCTCCTCCTCGTTTAATCATTCGTGCGCTTGCCACGTCTATATCCATGTATGTATGTACGTGTACCTACCGAAATTCAATAAACAAGTGCACTACTATGATCCCTACCGCAGTACCATGGGCTTTTTTTACATTCATCTTATTATTTGTTGTGGGACGAAATATGACGCCAATTTGGAAATAATGTCTCGCCAAGTTTTATTTGATCAACCTCTCCATACATCAAGATCCGAAGAATAGCTGGAGAGTACCGTTCAAAATACAAAATTTAGCGCGCTTCTCGCTTGAACGGCGGCCTTCGAACGAAGTGATTTGGCCGAGAAATCCTACAGCACTGCCCACTGAGCTACTTAATCACTTGACTCAGTAGCTCAGTGCGTAGTGCTACTACATATATATGTTAAACTACCAAAATAACCATTCATAATGTCGCCAGCGCGCACGCTTGAAAAATACAAATACATATGAAGTCGGTGAGAATCGAACTCACGACACATAGCACTACCCACTGTCACGTGACTCAGTAAAACTCACAGCAGTGATTGGGTTATGCACAAAACCAACCAAGTATGTTTTCGAGTTCGTTAATTAATTATTACCGACTCCGTAAGAGCGATCTCCGGAGCTATCCCCTCTCCACATACTACAGTTAGTAGTACTCAGGAGAACAGTTAATAGCTATCATAACCATTCATAACGTCTCCAGCGCGCACGCTCCTGAATACCAAATATGATCTGGGCGAAAATCGCACTCACGACACATCGCATATCCTTCGTTTTGGTTATATAGCACTACACCCACTGAGCCGAAAGGAAACGACACACAGGAGTAGTAGCTATGCGATAGGGCAAGCGCTTCGAGGCGGCCATGAAAAAAGCATCGTCGGGAAGAAATTTAGATGCCAATTTGGAAATGATGCCAATTTGGAAATGTTGTCCCTTATTTATTCGTTGAAGCTCTACATATGCCAAGATCCAAGAATAGCTCGGGCGCATACCGCCCAAAATACAAAAAAAAACGCGCTTCTCGCTCGTCTCGCTCAGCGTCTATCCGCGTTCACGTCGAGGTGCGGAACGGATACGACAGGGCGAGGGGCGTTGGGGCCGCCCCCCGAAGACGGCGCTCGAAAGAAGCTATTTGGCCGAGAATTCCAGTTCCGAGAATCGTATACTGAGACCGGCGGAAAAAAACTCCTGACCGAATCCCCCCGAAGAAGAATGACCATATATAGATTCATTAGTGACTATTCTGCTGTGTCGTGTTTTCCTCCATCAGGTTCATGAGATACCGAGCTTGCTGGATGATGCAGAGGTTCGCTCAGGCGGATTGCAAAGATCCCCAGACCATCCTGCGGTGCCTCAACAACACGCTCCAGGTGGGGTAGGGCGCACGTTTTTTTTTTGTAACGGCCACTTGTTTGATATTTTGGAGGGATATCATCAGACGCAGATACTTGATTTCAGCTAACTTAGTCGTGTGATGTCCCGTCTAATGTGGTGTTCCGTGTGATCTCGTGTGGTGTGTGCAGTGCCTGCGGGATAGCGCATGTTGTGTGTTGTCCCGTGTTGATGTCGTGGTTTTAGCCGTATCCCGTGTTTTGTGGCGTCCAGTGTTGTTGTGTTTCGTGTTGCGGCTTGTCCCGTGTCGCGGCTTGTCCCGTGTCGCGGCTTGTCCCGTGTCGCGGCTTGTCCCGTGTCGCGGCTTGTCCGGTCTTGTGACTTGTCCCGTGTCCCGTGTTGTTTTGTGTCCCGCGTTGTGTCGTGTTCCGTGGTATGCGGTGTCCCTTGATATATGACATCTCTTGTTGTATGGTGTCCCGTGTTATGTCGTGTCCCGTGTTATGTGGTGTCCCGCGTGCAGTGCCTGCGGGATAGCGCGCTCCCCGTCCAGATCGAGGCGGCGTCTTCTCTGCGGTACCTGATCGAGCTAGACGAGGCGGAAGAGCCGGTCCTGCAAGTGTTGCCCGACATCCTCAACGAATACTTCCGCATCATGCAGGAGATAGGCCTGGATGAGGTGGGTGCCGTAAAAAAAGAAAGTAAATATTACGCATGATAGTACACACCTGCACCCTGAGATGAATTTCTGGCAGTTTTTTTTTCCATTGTGAACAAAGGGCACGCACAGCTAGTATGGTGCGCCAGGAAAGACGTCGTTGATGTTGAATTATGAGAGACATTTTATCCAGTTTGAGGGGGGGACACAGCTACAATTATGGCTTTCGGAAGCATTTTGTCGATATATTGCCGTTGACAGGGGGACACAGCTACAGTGATGGCTCTCGGAAGCATTCTGTCGATATATTGCCGTTGACACGTCGCTCGGCGTTTTGGCTCTTCCCGTTGTCGCAAAAACCGGCTTCGGGACTGCGTTCTAGGCAGGGTTTTTTGCGGGTCGGGTTACTCTCCACAAGGTGGGGCGGGACGGGGTGACCCGGCCCGACCCATGAGATTTGGAACTTCCTGACTCGACCCGACAAGACCTGTAAGATTTCGAACACCTTCTGACCCGACCCGGCTCAACCCGCGAGATTTGAAAAATTTCTTACCCGACCCGCCGGTCGGGTCATGACTGAACCGTGAACAGCCCTGGTCCCGGGGGGTATGATACGGTATCGGGTAAGCGGGTAGACGGGTACTACCAACCTCTTACGTTTAAACCCTTTGGGATCCGTGTGTATCACCTGGTATTCCTCAGCGAGTACTTCTGCATCATGCAGGAGGTAGGCCTGGACGAGGTGGGTACCGGTTAGGATGGCGTATCACCCGGGACGTTGTCTAATCACCCGCGGTGTTGGGTATCGCGCGGGACGTGGCGTGTCTCCCTCCCCTATAGAGTATTCCACCCCGGTGCTAAATTTGTTTAAATCGCACAATAACCACCCGATTTGTAACCCGGGGTACGTTGTATGTTACCACCCCCCCTTGAGCTTGCCACACCGGGTGTTGGTGTGATACAGTATTTTTTTTTGAAAAACGTCAGTTGTGAGCTCAACCGATTGAACGGTCGATACTCAGGCTTTCAAGCTGCGTAATACATTGGCCGAGCGTTTTTTCGTGTGATATTATCTACATTCATCCTTGGTCAAGCCGTTAGCACTGAACGCTTTCTACGACAGAGGTGTACCGCTTTTTGGCGTTTTTTTGTGAAGGACGAGACTCCTAAACGCCTCTACAGCTGGAAACCCGTTTTTTGGGCCAAATTTACGTAGAATTAGTATAGGGAGGGTTTTTTAGGGTGGTAAAACCGTCGGAATGTCATTCTTGTATGGCAACAGCAATATTATTTACACCTAGTCCATGGTGGTTGGTCATCGGGTTTGCCCTTTCAGTTTAGTCAACGCACACTTTAGGGTGAGGTGACTATACTAACCCATTTAGAGCCCCAAATCTCCTCCCTATACTAGCTTCAAGTAAATTTGCTCCCAGAGAGGGTTTCCAGTTGTAAATGCGTTATAACCCTTTTCCAAGTACTGAACATATCCCATGCTAACTCCAAGTGTTTTGTTCCCATGTCGGGAGTGCGGTGCTAAAAAAAGGGTTAAGCGAGGGGGCTGAGAAAAACTGGTGCATCTTTTTTATCGTAACATGTGTCACTGGACCCACGTTTTTTTGGCGACAAACTTCTTGAAATCTGTATAAACTGAATTTTATAGTAGCGAAAAGGGTTGGGCGAGGGATTGTTGTTGTTGTGTATTACAATACCGTGGTATATGGCGGTGTATAACACACCCCTCCGGGTGAATTTCAGAATCGGTTTCCTCCCAAAACCAGGGGGGACAAACAAAGGCAATGTTGGCCTTCGGAAGATGTCAAGAGCTCTCCATATACACATCGCTTGGCGTCTGCATGCTGCCGGTCGTCGAGGCAATCGGCGTTAAAGCCCGAGGGGGGATGATACTGTCGTATACGGGTCGGTCAGTGTGGCGTTTTGGATGGGTGATTGGGTGGTGGGTGCAGCTGCACAGGGAATAACGGCTCCGCATGCCCGCAATGAACACGCCTTTTTATTCAGGTGGTGGCAGCACTGGACATTATCATCGAGAAGTACCAGGATTACATCGCGCCCCACGCCTCCGCCTTAACGCAGCAGCTGACGAGATGTTTCTTGGAGTATGCCTCGGTGAGTGGAAACCCGTCGTGACGACCCCTCCCCCCTTAGTACCTCATATTATATTTCTAAAACACGTCCTGGGATTATTCACATGGTGGGACTTCCCGATGGTACTCGGGTACTGCACTGTACTTAAGCATCTGACTCAACACATCGTTCGCTTCTTCGACTGGTGGGATGGATGCCCCCTCCCTTGAATTCTGCGGGTTATTTTTTAAGGATAAATTACAAATGCGTCAACCGTGAGTTTGAACGATTGAGTGGTCGATACTCGATACTCAGCTTTGCAACGCGGCAGCTGACGACATTTTTTCTTGGAGTACGCGTCGGTGAGTGGAAACCCGTCGTGACGACCCCCCCCCCCCCCCCCCCCCCCTTGTCGGGCCCATTTGGCATAGTTGGCACCTGGTGGTTGTTTTTACGGTTTCTGAGTGGGTGCTATGAACGACGTTAGCGCCTTTGCTGCTGCAAAGCCGTTTTGGGGAAAAATTACTTGGAACTGGTATGTAGACGGCTTTTGGGGCTCTAAAGGAGTTGTCTAATGGCGGTGTCAACAACAACGGTAAACGGTGCTGTTAACGGCAAAGCTACCGTTGATGTTGTCGTTGACGTTATCATTGGTGTTGATGTTTGTGTTGATGTTGTCGTTGGTGTTTGCGACGATGATGTTGGCGATGGTTTTTGCGACGGTGGTGTTTGCGATGATGCTAAGGTAGTGGTGCTAATTCCGGTTTTGCCCTTAGTTTTTCACAAGGCGATTTTACTTGTAAAGATCCTGGCTGCAGAATAGTGTCAATGGCAGACGAAGACATTCAAGCTTTCCCACTCCAGTTTGGAGTAGCTTGTAAGCTGTTTTCTGGTGCTGTGTAAAGGGGTATAAGGCTCGTATGCGATTTATGTTGATGTTGATGCTGGCGTTGACGCTACCGTTGACACTTCTGTTTTTGATGTTCACGATGCTGCTGCTGTTGATATTTAATGTTTTCATGAGTCAGGCCATGTCAGGGTATAACCCGTCCCGACCCGCGGAATTTGAAAACGTCCTGGCCCGACCCGACCCGACCCGACCCGACCCGTCCCGTGAATTTTCACCCGCCTTCTGGCCTGACCCCATTCGACCCGCGAGATTGTGAGATATTCCTAACGTGATCCGCGGGTCGGGTCATGAGCCGTGAAAAGCCTTGAAAATTCCCCATCATACTTACTGATACTACTGTAGACTAATATCTAATATCCCGGTTGGTGCGTTATTGTCGATGGTTTTTATCGTTGATGGTACCGTTGGGGCAATCGTTGATGCCAAGATTGATGTTGATTATCTTGGCGTTGTATTTTACATTGACGTTGGTGATTATCTTCACGTTATAGTTTACATTGATGCTGGCGGTTATCTTGGCGTTGTAGTTTACAGTGGTGCTGATAATTTTGGTCACGTTTTGTGGTTTACATGGATGTTGATGATTATCTTTACGTTGTAGTTTACAGTGGTGCTGGTGATATCGTCACGTTGTGGTTTACATTGATGTTGGTGATTGTCTTCACGTTGTAGTTTACGTTGATGTTTATCTTCACGTTGTGGTTTACGTTGGTTCTGATGGTTTTTTTCAAGTTGTGGTTTACACTGATGTTGGTGATTATCTTCACGTTGTAGTTTACGTTGATGTTTATGGTTATCTTCACGTTGTGGTTTACATCGATGTTGATGGTTATCCTCACGTTGTGGTTTACATTGGTGCTGGTGATATCTCCACGTTGTAGTTTACATTGATGTCGGTGATTATCTTTACGCTGTACTTTACGTTGATGTTTATGGTTTTCTTCACGTTGTGGTTTACATCGATGTTGATGATTATCTGCACGTTGTGGTTTACATTGATGTTGATGTTGACGATACGTTGATGTGTGATATGTGCTACCGTAGGGGTAGCACTTTTTGGCTCAAGACATATTTCGATATGACGATGCTTCTTAACCCAGTATGGTCAAAATATGGTCAAAATATGTCTCGTTCCTAAAAATCACTCGTTGTATACCTAGACTAGGCCATGAGATTTGGTCATCGGGTTCTTGGCTTTTTTCATTATTTCTCAGCTTATGTTGAGGGTGAGGTGTTGTTGTTGGTGTTGTTGTTGGTGTTGGTGTTGGTGTTGGTGTTGGTGTTGGTGTTGGTGTTGGTGTTGGTGTTGGTGTTGGTGTTGTTGTCGTTGGTGTTGGTGTTGGTGTTGGTGTTGGTGTTGGTGTTGGTGTTGGTGTTGGTGTTGGTGTTGGTGCTGGTGTTGGTGTTGGTGTTGGTGTTGGTGTTGGTGTTGGTGTTGGTGTTGGTGTTGTTGTTATGGTATATAGGTCCTCAGGTGACCACAGTCAGAATTATTAGATCCATCTCCTAACATAGCATGGCATGCGTCTTAACGTTTTTGTTCACGCTGATGTTTAGGTTGATGCCAACATTCATGCCGACATTAAAAAAAATGGCGACGACTCGTACGTACGTAGGAACTACAGATGCATTGTGTGGAACGAGCACACACGTACCTCTCCGACCGTGGTTCCCCCTAAAATACCTCGCGGAGAATGATGCCGTGGACAACATAAAACATCGTCCGATTTTGCAGTCTTGCCCATTTCACAAGTTCGTCGTTAAACGTTGGTGCATCCAAGTTATGGGCGAATTCACAAGCGCTTTAGCGGGCATAAACTTTTTTGTTTGACGTCGCATTTTCGTTGGAGCAGGCATGTCAACGTTGCTGATGTTCACGTTTCATGCCAATAATGACATTTGCCATTGACATTTATTGTATATGTTCACGATGAACGTTTCCATTGACGTTTCCGTTGGAAAGGCGGGCAACGACGACGACGACGACGCTGCGATGGCGGCGAGCCAGGTGATCGAGGCGGTGTCGACCGTCCTCCAGAGCACGAAGGCAGTGCCGGAGCTGTTTCCGGCGATGGAGGGGCATCTCTTGCCGATGCTCGCGCAGGTGACGTCTATCGTTTAACGTTTGTTGCCTGACTTATTTTTTTTGGTTGGGGTTAGGTTGGACGTTCAGATTTGGCCCGGTGTGGCTTGACTGTTGGCCTGGCTTGGCTGGGCTTTGCTTGGCTGGGCTCTGCTTGGCTTGGTATGGCTTGGCTTGGCTCGGCTTTATCTATTCTTGCTTCGTCTAGTCTAGTTTTGTCTTGTCTGCTCTGGTCTTGGCTTGTTTCTTGTCTTCGCCTGTTCCTGTCTTTAGCTATTATCGTGTTTTACGTTTGTTGTTGAGTTTTTTATTTATTGTTAAAATGTTAACGCTTCGCCCGATCTCGGCTTATCGTTTTTCCAGGTGTTTGCGGAAGACGGAGAGCTGATGGAGTACATCGAAAACGCTTTGGACGTACTCAGCTTCCTCACGTACTACGGGTGAGGGTTTCCCCGTCCTTGGAATGCTTTAACTCGTGTTTTCTATTTTGCTGTCTTTCGTTTATTTACGCTACCGTACCAGTTGCTTTTTTTATCCCCTCTGTTTTCGTTTCTTCTGTCATTCTGCCCTATTTTCTTTTAGTTTGATTTGAACTGCCGAGTATTTTGATCTGTTCGGCGGGCCGCAAGCGCATGTCGGCTTGTTTTATGCTCTCCGATACCTACCTACCTTGCCTTTGACGTACCCCAGGCCCGACATTGGCAAGTAGCTGTGGAGCCTGCCCCCTATACTTCCACCGCACCTGGGACAAATATGCATTCCATACCGTACCATACCGTGCCATACCTTACCGTGCCATACCATACCATTCGGTACCATACCGTGCCATACCATACCGTGCCATACCATATCATACAACGCCACACCACACCACACCACCATACCACACCTCCCACACCACATCATCTCCCCAAATCGTGAAATTATTTTAATACATTATTTCCGTCTTTATCGTTCTCTCCCTCTTTCCTGATATACTTTACGGCCCGTGTATATCTCTCAGGCCTGACATCAGCCAGCAGCTGTGGAGCCTGTTCCCCTTGCTTTACCGCACTTGGGACAAGTATGCTTTCGATCTGATTTCGAGCATGGCAGTCCCCCTTGATAACTACATCAGTCGCGGCACCGAGGTCTTTATTACCGGAAGATCTCCAGAGGGCCAAAGGTGACAGCATTGGATCTGGGTTGGGTTGGGTTGGGTTGCCACGCCCACAGACGCTTTCGCTCCTGCCTCAACGAGCGGCCGCCCGCACGGTGGGACAGCGCAGGCCGGTATACCCTTGTGGTCTGGGTTGGGTTGGGTTGGGTTAGGTTGGGTTGAGATCTGGACTGGGCTGGGTTGGTTATCACAGGAAGGCCACCAGAGGGTCAAAGGTGACACTTTTATGTCCTTTCTTGGGTTAGAGTTTGGTTGGTCTGGGTTGGGGTGGGGTTGGCATGGGTTGGGTTGGGTTGATTGGGGTTGGCTTGGGTTTGGTTGGTTTGAGTTGGTTTGAGTTGGGTTGGCTGACAATTTGTGTACTCTCTTGGGGTTGAGTTGGGTTGGGTTGGTCTGGGTTGTGTTTTTGGTTGGCTTGGGTTTAGCTTGGCTTGGCTTGGCTTGGCTTGGCTTGGCTTGGCTTGGCTTGGCTTGGCTTGGCTTGGCTTGGCTTGGCTTGGCTTGGCTTGGCTTGGCTTGGCTTGGCTTGGCTTGGCTTGACTTGACTTGGCTTGGCTTGGGTTATACCGTTGACGATGCCGTTGACGATGCCGTTGACGATACCACTGGCTAGGCCAATGGCGACGTGTGATACAAGTGCGATTTTTTCGATCGTTGATATGACAGGTACATCGAGATGGTGCTCGACATGTGCCAGAGGGTGCTTCAGGACACCCGCCAGACCGAGAAAGAGGCAAGGACGGCGGCGCAACTAGCGATGGTGGTGTTGCACCACTGCAAGGGGAGGGTGGACGAGTACATACCGCCACTGCTCGTGATGATCAGCGAACGCGTCAAAACGGTGAGCGATGATGGCAAGACATGAGCGTTGACCGCTTCGGGGACTAAAGGGGAAAAACATGCCGAAAACTATTGTATTGTCGATTACAGCATCGACCAAGCTAAGCAGCCGGGACCGCTTGGGTAGGGAGGGTGTCCGCACTTCGCGAAATGCGCGTAGATCGGATGATGACACTCTTGCGGCTGCGTGCTCTTACTGGACGCCTGATTGAAAACCCCTTCTGTTTTTGTCGACACGTTTTTTTGTTATCTCATACCCCCTCCCCCCCGTTACTGCGCTTCGTGCTTGGTGCACGCGATGTCTGCCTGGTCGGTGAAAACCCGACGTGCTCCGTCCCGGCATTGTAGAGGTGCGAGGGTCAATGATCGAAGCCTACGGCTATGCATAGAATGAGTACCCCCCCCCCCCCCCCCCCCCCCCCCCCCCCCCCGGTCCTCCCCCCGCTGCTGCCGCCGCCGCCGCCGCTGTCGCTTTCACCCTCTCAACCGTGTTTTTCCGCCCTATCTTTCAAAGGCGACGAAACCTGAGTTAAAGTCGGCTTTGCTGGAGACTGTTTGCAGTGCGCTGTTCTACGACCCGCAGATCACTCTTCAGTGGACAGAAGCGAACAACGCTACGCAGGTACGGGGATGGAGTGTGGGATTCGGGATGGGATTCGGGATGGGATTTGGGATGGAGTATTGGATGGGAGGGGATGTATGGGATGGGAGATGATATGGGATATGGGTGGGGTGGGGTGAGACGGCAGTCCTACGACCCGCATATTACGCTACAGTGGACGGAGGCGAACAACGCCACGCAGGTATTGGGCTATTGGATCGGATGAGATAAGGCGGGATGGGATGGTGTGGTGTGGCGTGGTTGTATTGCCTGTAAAGACAAATATTTTATTAGATCATAGTTCGTTCAAAGCTCTTGACATGAGTTCTTACAGGAGTTGTTGACCGTTTATTATTGTATAAGTTGTTGCCTTGTTGCCTGTTGTCGTCGAGGCGCGCCCTTGATTGTCGTCGCTCACGTTATCCCTGTCGTTTATGGTATGTACTTTACCCCCCCCCCCCCTCCGGTCACAATTTGACACGAACCGCAACAGGCGATGCTGACGGAGGTGTTCGTAGCGCTGGAGGGGTCGGTTTTCGATTCCAACCTGGGGAAGAAAATCGTGGCCTTGGGACTGACGTCCCTCCTCTCTCTTCCTACTTCTTCCCTCCCCCCCGCGGTGACCTCGGTGTTGCCCCACGCCTTCAGTGCTGTTGTAAACGTGAGTTAACTCCTTTAGAGCCCCCAAAATCCCTCCCCATACTAACTTCCATTTGTAACAAAAAGGTTCCCCGTTGCGAAGGCGTTACGGTCCATGCGGATGTGCTTTTGCGTTGGGGTGTGTGCTTTTGGTTTGTGGCGTGTTAAGTGATGTGCGTTTTGCTTTGAGGCGTTGTACTGTGACTTGTGATTCGCTTCCAGGGGTGAGCTGTGCGTTATATGGGGCGTGCTTTTGCTGTATTTGTGGGGTGTGGTGTGCTGTGGTTTTCTATGGGACGTGCTTGTATGTTTTGTCGAAAACTTTCCTACACCCGTTCCCCGCGTGTTTTCCATGGCACCGATTGGCGGTCTGACAGCTCTCCCGGCTAAAAATCCCCCTCTTCCCCCGCGGTACGCAATTTTACGCGGCCAACCTCGGGGTTTCCCCCTTTTTCCATCCCCCGAAGCTTGTAACCGAGGAAACAAAATACCTCGCGGAGTTAGCGGAACAAGAGTCGAAAGAAGCAGAAGGGGGGGATGACGACGACGACGATGACGAGGAAGAGGAGGAAGAGGAGGAAGAGGAGGAGGTGGACGAAGATGGGTTTGACGACGACCAGGACGTGAAGAATGAGGAGGATCTCGTTTACATGAACAACTTTCACGCTTCGGACAAGGTAAGCCGCTCCCATCGAGCGGCAAGCCGCGTTCCTGGAGGTCGGCCCTTTTCCTTTTTGGAGTCATCCCGCGGTAGGGACGCAGCATATTCCAAGAATTTTCCGAGCTCCTACCATGATGGGATTCATATCTCAACCTGAAGCATGACTTCGAAGGCATTAATTCTCGCTATCCAACCAACAGTTCTGCGCGCTAATCCTGAAAAAGAAACGAATACATGCTCGTAAGCGTATCAGACTACCCGGTATTTCCTAACTCAAGGAGCTCAACCGGCCAGAAATGTTGGAGAAAGTTTAGGCCCACATTTTTTTTTACGCATGCTACGATGGAGGTAGAGCAGTTTTCGTCTGAAATGTTTACGGGATGACGGGGCTCCTTAACCCCAAATCGTCGGGAAAAAAATAAATAATAGGCCATTTTTTTTGCATGATTCTCGTTGTGTACCTAGGCTCGAGGGATTTTTCATCCGGCCGGAGTGTTTTTTTCTCCCAAGAATCAGTTTTCCGGAGAGGTCTTAAGCTCCCAAAATCGAGGAAACCTAAAAAAAAAGTGATGAACCTCTATCGTAGCCTCCATCGTAGCACGCGTTGCCCCCTATTATGGGAAGAGAGTCTTTGCATCTTACTGAAGGAGTGTCCGGACCACATCAAAATCGTTTTATCGCTTTCCACACCCTCTCGAGGTACCCTGGCATTTTTTTAGCGAACTAGGCACTGCGGTACAAGCCACTGACATTTGCTATGATTGGGTTGGCACTTTCTCAGTCAGCCCACGGTATCACGGTAGGTCTTGCACTTTTTTGAGTGAAAACGTTTCTGACGTTCTGGTAATGTTACGGTTTAGTTGTCATGATTTTTTGGCGTATATATATTTGGTTAAGGTAACTGCTGTAGCGCACAGAAATGATGGTGTGCGGGTTGCGCGAACGAATGTCATCGAAGTCGTGTTTCGGGTGATGATGGATGATGAGGATGATGGATGATGAGGATGGATGACGATTGTGTTGAACTCCTCGTGTTAGGAGCTCAGAAAATTCTTGGAATCTGCTGCGCCCGCACCCCTGCCGCGGGACGACCTCGTGAGACAGCGTTTTCGATAGAGGAACTACAGTAAAAGCACAGTTTGGTTGGAATACCAATTGCATGTGTGTGTTTTGCGGTATTTTTCGTTGCGAGGTAAACGCCTACGTACAATATAGACCATAACACCGTTCATCGGGCTAGCTTTTGGTCTTTACCGGGTGCGTTGTACTCAACAGGTCAGTGTTTTGGGTGAGATTTGTGACTCCTCGGGTGAAAAGCCTCGTAAGATCTAGTAAGTGCACCGTTGCCGTGGCGTGCATCCCCTGCTGGCCCGAGCTCGAAACACCTCCCTTCGTCCTGCTTTTTTCCGCCTCGCCCCGGCCGTGACTTCGTTGGGAAACTTGGTAACGCAGGAGACGATCGAGGACTACCTTAACGGCTGGAACGGCGAGGACGATGAGGACGAACAGTTCTCAACACCGATTGACGATGTCAGCCTCAGGATATTCTTCTACGATGTGAGTGCCCCGCGTTTGCGTTACACGTGACGTTGCAATGGCAAGCTGAGTCTGCAACAATGACTGCACCACACCCCACCCCGGATGCCCCCGGAGTTGTACTCATTAGACGCTTTCAGTTGTTTTCGTGCTTGGGGGGCCCCAAGTTCTGGTAATTCTGCCTACTAGTTGAGAAACCGGGGCTGGGGGATCCTGCAATCATTCCTTGCGCCGGTTGTGCCGAAACTACATAATATTTCGATTCCGTCCTCCTCCAGTAGTTTGGAGTGACGCAGTGGCTTCACCTCCCGCGGCTTGTGGTCCTCCTCTCCTCCCCCCCTCTTTCATGCGACTCGCCGAACACCTCACGGCGCTTCGCGCTTGGTGCAAGCAATGTCTGCCTGGTTGGTGAAAACCCGACGTGCTCCGTCCCGGCATAGTAGGGATGCCAGGGTCTATGGCAATACGACTATGGCCATGATGCGCACAAACTGAGTACCCCCCCACTTACAGCTTTGACCTGAGTCTGACTGGTTACTATATGGCTATTTGTAAGGAACGTTGCTGCGGCAGAGGTACCCCTTTTTTTCCCGACGATGCTCTGTTGAGATACAGCAGTATGATAGGGGTCCCCCAGTAAGGCGCTGGCGTGCGAGAGCAATGTGACCGCTTTGTAGGAGGAAGCCGCCTTATTTATTCCAGGTTATGAGCCCAACTCCCCAGTCGCGCCAATCGATTTTGACCGCCTTGTATCGGGATGCTGCCTTACTTTGACCGCTTTATTGGGGAACCCCTATCCTTAAGGAGGGTTGCGTTCCACGATAGAGGTAGCTCTTTTGGCGAATATAAGGTACCTTATAGGTAGGTACCGTTTGGGCATGAGTACTTGGTGTCAATACCAAACGGCCTTTACATTTTCTTACAGAGTTCTAGTTACAAGCATGTACTTGTAAGGGTGTGCAGTTGATTTTTTGCAGGCCTGGTGTTCAACTAGGGGTGCCCCTCTGGTTGCGTCGTGACCTGCAAACCAGTCAGCGAGCCAGGCGTGTTTTTTAGCGTATCATGGTGTGTTGTTATGCTGATGCACAGCGTCATGGTGTGCGACATGTTTTTGTTGTACCTCGTCATGGTGTGTTGTGTTATGCTGTGCCGGTTCATGGTTTGTGCCATCCTGTACTGCGCGATGGTGGGTGTTTTCTTATGGTGTACGGTCTTGTGGTGGTGTGCTATATTACGCTGCACCGCGGTGTGGTCTGTGTTGTGTTGTCTTGCACCAAGTTATGGTGTATTTTGTGCAATGCCGTACCGCGTTATGTTCGTGTATTAAGTTATGCTGTACCGCATCGTGCCGTGTGTGTTCCGGTATGCTGTACATACCGAGTACTTGTGTACGCTGTGCTATGCTGTCTCGCGCCATGGTGTGTCTATGTTTTGCTGTGCCGGGTCATGATGGGTGCTATCTTACGCTGTACCGTGGTATGGTGTGTTATGTTATGTTGTACCGGGCCGTAGTGTGTGTTGTGTTATGCTGTACCGCAACACAATGCGTGTTTTGTTATGCTGTCCCGCATTGCGTTGCTCCGAGAATCGAGACGCGTGGTGGGGTGCAATGGTTGGTTGTAGTTGATTGGTGGCTTGGTAGTTGGTTGATCGGTTGATGGACTGGTTGGCTGATTGCTTGCTTGCTTGCTTGCATGATCGCAAGACGACGCCAAACGTAAACGAAGCGGAACGAACCGAGAACAAACCGAACCGAGAGCCTACAAGAAGGTCGAAACAAAATCGATTCCAAAACTGGTTCCAAACCAAAACTGAAACCGAAGCCCAAAACAATTTTTCCCGTTCCTTTTTTCCCAGTCGTTCCGCACGGCAAACGAGCGGGAGCCAGAGGTGATGCTGCAGCTCCAGCAGCAACTTAAGCCGGAAACGTTGAAGGAATGCCAGGACCACTTCGTGGAGGCACAGAAGGAGCAAAAGGCCGAAGAGGAGGCAGCAGCTGCGGCAGCGGCTGCGGCAGCGGGGGCGGTACCGGGGGGAGTGGTGGCTGCGACATGACGTCGCGACGATGTCCCTCGCATTAGACGGCGATGTTCCTCGCATTTCGTGGTGCAAAAACTCGCGCGTGGTGAGGGCAAGAGGGAGGGAGGGAGGGAGGAAGGGTGGTCGTGGCTGTGATATGACATCCCGATGATGTGCCTCGCTTTTTTGCGGCGTTCCTCGCATTTAGCGATGTTCTGCTTAGCATTTTGCGATCTTTCTCGCTTTTTGCGATGATGTTCCTCGCATCTGGTGGCGATATCCCTCGAATTTAGTTGTGGTCCTCCTCGCATTTAGCGGTGGAGCAGGTCGCGCGGTGTGGGGGATGGGGGGCCGGGGAGGGCGGGGGCCGGGGGGGGGGGCGGGGCGGGGCGGGGGGGGGAGGACGGGGGGGGAGGGGGGAGGGGCATGTCATCTCGGTGATGTTCCTCACTTTCAGCGGCGTTCCTCGTATTTGGCGATGCTCTACTTGGCTTTTTGCGGTGTTCCCCGCGTTTAGCGGTGTAGCATCCCGCGCAGGGTGAGAGAGAACGAGGGGGGGAGGGGGGGAGGGCGTGACAAACGGGAGTGGATTGACTTCGCGACACACAATCGCGGCGAATGCGATGCAGAGGGCGGAAAAGAGGGGAGAGGGGGCTGGGCGGCCGTACTTATTTCATACATGGTCGTAGTCTTATGACACAGACCGTCGCAACCGGGACGGAACACGTCGGGCTTTCACCGACCAGGAAAGGCATTGCGTGCACCAAGCGCGAAGCGCCGTGAGATTTCCGACGAGTCGCATGAACGGTGAGCTGTATCCTACTTAAAACCGCTTGCGAGGCGGGCTTCGGCACCTTGTAGGTGCTTCTCTTGCATGTGGCTTGGGGGAGGCGTTTTGGGGCCGGGGGAGATATTTGGCAAAGGAGATAGTTTGAGACGGAGACTTTCACGAAAATGTTTTCGCTTGAAAGTGTTTCGATTCCGTGGCAACCGTGATTTGTTTTGCGTTACGTGTGTTGTTTTACGCTTCTTAGCTTTGGACGACTCCCAAAATTGTTTTTCTTTACATCTTTTTTTGTTCGTCCTCTTTTGGTTTCCGTTTTTGCTTTTCTTTCGTTTTTTTCCGCTTTTTTTTTTTCGTTCGTTTTCGCGCTTTGTATTTCTTTTTTCGCTCTTTCTTCTTTTTAGTTTTAGCTGTACTGTACTGTGCCGTGTGCCTCTGCGCCGCAAGGGCTGCGGCTTGTTTGTGTCGATGACCGGGAATTTCCCATAAGAGGGCCGGTCAACGCACTAGGGGGTAAGTACATTGTTAAAAAAAGTTATCGACGTTGCTATAAGTCGGTCGGTCTCTATCGTGTAACGCGCAAGACATCACACCCCCTCGGACGGATTTCAAAAGCGATTGTCTCTAAAAGCAAAGGGAAGGCACATCCAAGCCAAAATGGTGGCTCTGGCAAAACCTCGAACAGTAGCGGACGAATGCTACCGTAACACAGTTCGGGCTGCATCTTGTGTGTGGTTAGGTAAGGAGTTTTCTTACAACGTCGCGGGTCGAACCCGGTCGGGTCAGCAGGTGTTGGTTCAATATCTCACGGGTCTGGTCAGGCGGTTTCGACTTCTCGCGGGTGGAATTGGATCACCCTGACCTGTACCGACCCGCGAGAACTAACCCCATCCGTGAAAATCCCTGCGAAATGGCCCCGAGGGTAGTGTGCTGTCTTCCGTGTTATACAATAGGTCGGTCGGTAAGGCGGTCGGTAAGGCGGTCGGTGGGTCGGTCGGTCGGTCGATCGCCTGTGGGAGGTGGTTTTGGTCCTTGCGTGTTGCACCAGGGGGAGGCTGAGGCTAGCCAGCTACGGCGGCGTTAACGGGTTGTACCTTGTCCTGTCCTTTCTGTGACCATAAAACGAATCCGTGTGGCTATGACATCCTTTCATATTACACACCGCGACAACTTTTGACGGGGGGAAACGCGGGAGGGGAGAGGGGAGACGGGGGGGGCGGGGGAGGGGAGGGGGGTGTTGACTTGAATGACATGCGTTGAGCAGCACTGTATCTGTCTGTCGATGTTGAGTGGGTATGTGCGTGCATGCGTGTGTATCCTTTTCACATTTTAGTCGTTTTCCCCGATTGGGTGCGGTTGCGGGGGCTGCCGTAGTTGGAATAGGTAATGCGCCCAGCAAATGAGGATTAACCTGTTGTTTGTTTCTTCAAGGTAATTGTTTTTCTGTTGCCTTCTTTGGTCTTTTCTTTTGTGGGTGGGTTATCTCCTCTGGGTGGGGTTTCTCACCTACTGGCATTTTCTTTGGATAGATAGGGTGTTGGTCGCTAGTTTGGAGGCGTCTTCCTCTCCAGCTAAATGTTGCTTGAGTCCCGAAGGAGTTCTCCCTTTTATTGAAAGCGCCGCAACTAACAATATAACGTTTTTTTTTCAATTTGTTATGACCTGGTGATGGTGATGGTGACGGTGGCGGTGGCGGTGGCAAAAAGGTGTTTCCTCCCTGCGCCTTGTTTATCTTCTCTGTATGGGAGTTCAGGGGGAACTATTGCAGAGCAAAAACAGGGATAGGTATTACCTACCAGGTATTCACCGGTATATCCCGGTAACGGTGGACGGTGGGTAACTAAAAAATATCGCGGTGATATCGAGGTAATAGCAGGTCCCTAATGCCTCTTAATATAAGCTACCAGGTACCTGTAAGACTTTTTGACACCACGACTCACTGACAACCTCGCCTCCACACAATTCATACACACTGCGATGAGTACGTGCCGGACAGGAAACATGTGTTTTGGAGCAGTTGTAACGTATTTGCTTTGTTTTGTAGAGAAAGCAGTGGAAACCCGGGGGTGATTTTTGACCGTCCCCGATGTGGCGGTAACTTTACAGGTAATTTACAGGTAGGGTCTTACAAAACCTGATTTGCGGTAATTACCGGTAGGTAACCGGTCGCAGGGGTGCGTCTTAGCTGGCTGCAAGACACCGATAATTTTTACCGGTAGGGTCTTACAAATCCTGACTTGCGGTAATTACCGGTAGGTAACCGGTCGCAGGGGTGCGCGTTAGCTGGCTGCAAGACACCGACTAATCACTTTTAACGTCCTGTTGCCTGTAAAGATTGATGCCACCATGGTCCTCCACTATGGCTATACATGTGACGGCACACTTGGTACACCTTTGAGACTTGAATGGTAGAATTAGCACGAGAATGACCTCGCCGATTGTTTTTCGTAGCACGGCGGCACTTTGTACGAGCGAACCATCGTTGTTACGGTTGTTTGCCGCATGTTTTTTTTTTTTTTTTTGCAATCTTCCAGGCGGGAGGGGAAACATGAAGATTTAGCTTACCACACTTGCACGTATTTTCATACATACGTTGTGGTCAATTTAACTCAATTGTATTCACAATCCAGCGCTACGAAGCTGGCGTGTCCTTCAGCTCCCGGGGTATCGACAGCACGACGAGCTGTCCCTACCGGCGAATTGAATCTTGATGTCGCGGAGATGACGAAGGCTCGCCTTTACGTCCTTGGCGTGGAGGTTGACGCCACCCTTATCACCCGTTGCGGCTAGCTGCGTAGCGTCCTTGACACACCCTTGCGACTTGGAGGGCAGAACTGGCAAATAAAACGCTTGGACCACCTACACGAGCATGCGCGGAGACCAGCTTGGGGTTGTTCAAAGCAAGGCGGAACCTTGCAGAAACGAACCGTGTTTTTTGTT
This sequence comes from Undaria pinnatifida, assembly GCA_012845835.1. NCBI lineage: Eukaryota > Phaeophyceae > Laminariales > Alariaceae > Undaria > Undaria pinnatifida. The sequence goes on from JABAKD010000019.1 coordinate 12,936,430, forward strand.
AAGCTATATTCAATACTTTTGCCGGGGTGACGAAGGCTTGGCGGTGGAGGTTGACGCCACCAGCACTTTGCGGCTGCGTGGCCCACTTGGTACACTTTTGCGACTTGCATCAGCCTACGAGTATGCGCGGGTACCATAGCAGCACCTTATCATGTTTCAGAAAAAAACAACACACCTAGGATAATTTGTAGGTGGCAATGGTCTAAACCGTTCATTGGGCTATTCTGCGGGTAGATATGCATGGGCACGCACAACAAGCACTCCTCCTACCCCTTCAGTTGCCTCGTTCTTCTCGTGGATCCTATGCTTGATCCTACCCCAAACCCTTCGCGTCTTCCGCGCTACGATATCAATTTACTGAAGTAAGAAAGGAAGGTTGCACAAACTTCGAGTCGCATCGGGGGTCACCCCCTCCAGATGCAACGCTATCTATTACCATGGTATTTCCATCTATAGATTTCCCTACTCGATCTGCTGTACCTGCAAAGTATTAACCTAACGGACATTTCCGCGAGGTCCGGCTCACATGGATTTGCAAGGACGTCCACGCGAATTCGATTCCTGTGGAGCACGGTTGTCACTTCTGTAAGCTGCCGACGGACACATTCTGCTATTAGACTATTATAGGTGGACCTAGCGGATTAAGGGGTGACTCGGCCCTGCCCTGCTAGTGCTGATTGTGCCTCCAATCTCGGCCGAAAACACCATGATGGGGTGAGGCTGACATGCCCCGGGCAAGGGCCAGCCTTGCGTGCCAAAACGAGCGTCCAGCTACTACGTGGGATGCCGAGGACAGGACGTGGATCGTGCGTGAGACGCAGCTGCAACCTTTCTTTGATGGGGACAACGACCTACTCCGGCTGGAGGGCATGTACCAGCTGATAGGAGAAAGTGAGAGAGCGCAGCGAGCGAGAGCGTTTTCGATCCCAGGTGGAGATCCAGATCCACCAGCAGATCTACAGATCGAACATGATCAAGCGGGGAAAATACGAAAAGTTACCTTTTCGAAACGCCTCAAACCAAAACGAAACCCGTGATTTTTGAGTTTTAAAAAGATAGGGTCAGGCCCATAATGCCTTTTTTTTCCGTGTTTTATGCCCTATTTTTGGAAAAAGAATATGCCAGAAATCGTCGAATATGCCGTCAATTATGCCATAATTACGTGGATATGCCCCGCATATATGCTGCGTGAAACGGGTGTTTTCATGCTAGATTGTGCGTCCAGGGGCACCCAATCAATGCTTGTGTTGCATGCTCTATTATTATTGCTCTCTATGTCGTTGACCTCTTAATTGATCATTTTTTGATCAAATGGCAAGCTGTAAAAAGTAAACCGCCAAACTTGCAAAAAACTCCACGATCCCAACGTCGCAAAATCAAGGGACCAAGGCACAGCACAGCCAAAACGCTGCCACCTCCCGCCGAAATCTACGCGTTCCCCAGCAACAGAAACAAGTACCAAATGCATTGCAAAGTACAAATAAATGGGTATCTGCAGTCTCTGGAAACGAATTTCGCCGAGAACGCCACATCCCCCCGTCCCCCCCACCACTTCGAAAAAACAGCAGTCTCCTACGAGCGTAGTTTGGATCCCCTGTTGTACTTGAGAAGAACAACTAACTGCTGCCCCAATTCTGTCACTGTACGAGTTCTCCTGCCGATCGTCGAGAGCAGCGCGAAGGATAGAAAAAACCCTCTCTATGAAAGCGGAAGAGGGTTGGATCAGAGCTATGTCTTGGGCTACGTTGAACCAAGCAGGAAGTTTTTCCTTGTTGTCGTCCCAGAAAGCCCACAAGTCGTATCCAGAGCTCGTTTGAGACGCTGCTGTGTTGTACACACCGTCAGCGATAGGGATATGCCCATCCCCGATGCTGGATATGCTCTTTTTGTCCATATATGCTTCAATTCGGCATTATGCTTATGCCCAAAAGGCCTGATTATGCCAAAAGAAATGCGGGCATTATGGGCCAGAGCCTATCAAAAGATCGGCGATCGCGAATCGTGAACCTGAAGAGTTGGAGCTTCGGGCGATGCTGTAGGCCGTTCAGGGTATTGTGCATGGCTTTCCTTAACGTCTTGACTTGAACTAGTATGACTGAGTTTCGTTCTTTGTTAGAACATACGTTTATTCTGCATTCGCATATTGGAACCTTGAGAGATGCCATCTTCAAACCGGGGCCACTGGAGGCGCAACCCCGTGTTCTGCTGAGGCGCTTTTTCTGACAGCAAACCTTGCTCTGACTCGCTCGTCGTTGCAGTTGCACCGCTCCACACAGAGTAGCAGCACACTCACACCCAAAGCTGGTTGCTATCACGCAGCGCAACCACGTGGTTAATCAAGCCCCAGCAGCAGCACCCCCCTACGCTTTAGCTGTGTCTCCTCTGCGCGCCGCGGACGATCCGTGGTCCCTGTTCGACAAACTCACACTCACACACCGTCGTCTTGCAACAGCATCAGACCTTACTTCGCCAGCATGAGGACCACATCTCTGTTCATCTTGGCCGCCTGCTGCGGCCCGGCCTCAGCTTTCTTGCCGATGCCCGTCGCGAGCTTCGCAGGGTCCACGGCCTCCCTCACCCGCTTGCAGTCAGCAACACCGTTTTCGTCGCCCCTCAGCATGAAGGCAGGTGGCGGGGGGGACGATGGGGCTCCTTGGGAGGCTTTGACGACCGACCTCGCGAAGAAGCTTGCCGTGGCGGCGACGGTCGCAGCTGTTGCATTTGCTGCACCAGGGGACGCGTTAGCGGCTAGGTCCGGAGGGAGGATGGGAGGCCGGTCTTTCTCTTCCCCCTCGGTGAGTATATGCAGGTATGCGTGGGTAGGCAACGAGAAACTTGTCCCCTTCTGGGGCAACCGACTAATTTCTGAGTAAGAAGGGAACATGACGTGCATCAGCCGTACAGATGGCAGTAGCAGAGAGCAGAGTAGCATCAGACAACACAAGGTGCATTCAGCCCGGTGGGCCTTTTTGTGTACGTTCTGCACATTATTTTATCAAAATTGAATAACGTCAGCTATAAAAATACGAGTACACTCCAGCTGTGAGATCGAAGATTTTGTCGAAACTCACCTTTGCAAGCTGTGTGTGATGCTCCGATCGCGCGTATTACTGGGTGTGTGTCCTCATTGAGGATATAGGCCGGCGACTCCCCTTGGAACTTCCATGTAGTTTGTACCAGGGTCACCAGGGTGATGCTGATCAGTCTGTGCGCGGAAATTATAAAACCCCGTTTTTGAGGGGGACAAAATCTGACAGCTGTGGAAGGAAATGCATCAGTTTGTCAAGGATCCTGTAAGTCGTAGAACCGGTGAGGGAAGGGCAGAGTTTTCAAGGGCGTGTGGGCCTGGGTCTGAACACGAGGGAGCGGGGGGGGGGGGGGGCGGGCGGGGCAGCTCAATCTGTGCGCGGAAACTATAAATCCTTCAAGGGGACAAATGTGACGGTGCATCTGTTTATCATGTATATATCCTGTAAGCTGTGGAAGGAAATGCATCAGTTTGTCAAAGTATCCTGTAAGTCGTAGAACCGGTGAGGGGAGGGCGGAGTTTTCAAGGGCGTGTGGGCCTGGGTTTGAACACGAGGGAGCGGGCGGGGGGGGGGGGGGTGGGGGGGGGGGGGGGGGGGCAGCTCAATCTGTGCGCGGAAACTATAAATCCTCTAAGGGGACAAATGTGACGGTTGTGGAAGGAATGAATCTGTTTATCATGTGTATCCTGTAAGTCGTACAACCAGTGAGGGGAGGGCGGAGTGTTCGAGGGGGTGGGGGGGTGGGGTGGGGGGAGGGGGATTTCCCACAGCTGTAGGTCGCATAGATGTAGGGACTTTCACATTATATGTAATGCTTGAGGACGTTGCAAGAACCCTTTAGGCAAGCTTTTCGTGATTGTTTTAGATGCGCGGCGTAGTCTCATACGTAGCAGCAGCAGTATCACATTGTGCGTGTGCCTGCGGTGTGCCACGTGTGGAGGTCTGCACCAGTGTGCCGGTCGCTCTCTTGAACTACGTGCTTGGTGTTCTGGTGTTCCCGTGTTGGCTGGTTGCGGTATTTATCGATATAGCAGTCAGTATGTGATGGCTCAGTTGGTCGGTCTCTTCGGGGGGGAGTGAGCTGTGAGTCACACCACCACACCGTCACACGCCGTACACCGTCACACCTAGCCATCCCTTTCCCGCCGTCTCATCGTCTCCTTCCAGTTCAACTCGACAACAGCAGTAGTATTGATAGGAGACGACGAACGGTGGCCTTGTACTCGGAGAAGCTGCTCGTTCTTGTTTGTACTTTGATTTGCTTTCGAATACAGAAGTAATTTTTTGTTTTCTTTTTTCTGAGAGGGCTCGGTTGGTGCATCCCTGTCCTCCCAGGACCTTCCACGTGGGCACCGCCTCCTCCCCTTATTTGAGGAACGATTCAGCTTTTCTTTGATTTGTTTCTTCGCCTTTTTTTGCAATTGCACGAAGCATCATCATACCAGCTCCCAGCTGAGCTTAGCCGGGCCCATCAGCCCAGCTTCGCTTAGCAGCGCACCGTAGCGTTAGCTCAGCAGCACAGCGCTGTGCAGTGCCGTGTGGCACCATGCCCTGCCGTGCCCTGCCATGCCCTACCGTGCGGTGCGGTACTGTGTTTCTGTGCCGTGCTGCGTGCTTTGCTGTACTTACTCTTTCGTATACATGTAGTACCATCATATGATATCAGGTCCCAGCTGAGCTCAGCCTGGCTCATCCGCTCAGCTTCACTCAGCAGCGCACCGCAGCGCTAGGTAATTGACATCCTTCAGCACAGCACACCCAGTGTCCGTGCCGATTCGTCATCCGAGAGAGACTAAAAAAAACTCTGTATTTGTCGTCAAAGAGTCCCAGACAAACATATACATGGCGAGTGATTAAAGCAAGCTACCAGGCGCATACGGTATACTCATGCATGTGGCGCCCGGGCTGTTTTTCTGGAGCATGTAGTTGGTACTCTTGGCACTACCGAAATCGCCAGGTTGCACGTGCCATCAATCGTGAACCCCTGCCCGCTTCACGCAGTTTGTCGTATTATCCATTCCTGAGCGAGCGTAACTAGCGGCGAATGCCGCCCGCGGAAGGAAGCGCATTATAATTTTTTACTGTTAATATTAGGCATAAAAGAAACAGTCATGTACATTTCATTGCTGAATTCCTTGGTCTAATCCGTTGCCTCCCACCCTTCCCATCCGCATCCGTTCCTACCGCTTGCAGCGCTCCGCACCGTCCCGCTCCTACGCTCCCTCCCGATCATACAGCGGCGGCTCTTACAGTGGCGGCGGGCCATCCGTCATCCCCGTACCGGTCCCAATGGGAGGTTATGGTTTCGGTTCGCCTTTCGGGTCGCCTTTCGGGTTTTCCCCTTTCCGTTCACCGGGGGCATTGTTCTACGGGGGCGGTTTTGGAGTGGACCCCATTGATTTGCTCGTTCTCGGAGGCGTGGTGTACGGGGTTACGCAGCTGGCGAAGGTGCGAGCAGGCGGTAGTGATTCGGGGCGGGTGGGTGGGTGGAGGGGGGGGCCGGGGGGGGGGGGGATCTAGGCGATGGACGTGGGTTTGAGGGGAGGAAGGGCGGAGCCGGGGGGGCACTTAGGCGATGGGGGTGTTATATTTTTTTGGGGGGGGGAGGGGTCGACCTGTTTCGTTTCAATTGGGGTATCGTTTACGTTGGGGGTGTAGGGTTGTAACGGGGCATGGCGGTGGCGGGCGGGGAGGAGGGTTGAGTTGCGTCGTATACGGTGGTGGTGGAGTTGGTCGTTGATGGTGGTGGAGGTGGTGAGGGACCGGGGGGAGAGGGTGTGGTTGCCTGCAGCTTCTTTGTTCGCTTTGAGTGTGATATCGAGCGGTGGCGGCGGGCAGGGACGAGGGGGAAGGATAGATGCGTTTTTTGGTGGTGGCGAATTCTCGATTTAGCAGATGGTGGAGGTGATCGTAGGGGGTGGTGGTGGCGGTCATGGTTGTGATTGATTATGAGGGGTGAGACGGCGACTTGCTTAGCTATCGCTTGGTTTTGGGAGCTTGCGTGGCGTGACCTAATTGATCGGTGATTGAGTCGTGTCATGCGGTTGTGTTCTATTATCCCGGAAGGGGGGTGTGTGTGGAAGAAGCTCAACTACATTGGCCTTTTGCTTCCTTATATTCGCACAGCTCGTGTTATGTACGATGCCGATGCTCTGCAAAGTGTAAAAAATTCACGGGGTACGTTTTCGAGATGCTGTTACCCGTTTCACTGCGTAAGCCATAGCCTACACTGGTTGCTAGTCCATTGACCTTTTACTAAAAGGATTTACGTATTTTGTGCAATCACCCTGTCGACCCCGGTACTAGCTAGCACTAAGGGAAGTCGCCGCCCTACATCCTTCGTGAGGACGTACAGCCGTATCACGCACGATCAAAATATCACTTACAGCTTGCAAGATGAGCGTCGACGAATTCCTCGTTCTCACGGCTGAAATGTTTTTGTTAATGTTTCTAAAACCGTAGGCGCGGTTTTGAAGGGGTCATGCCCTTGTGTGACAATCCCCATGTGCTACTGGATTATGTCGCCATCTCGCCGAGTTCCGATTATTTTTCGCTTTTGACCAACCCCCCTTATCCCCCCCCCCCTCCCCAACAAAATTATTAACTACTCGTAACTGTGTGGAAGCCTGATTCGGACGTACAATATCACAGTCTCGTATCACACATCCCCACTACCGAGACGGTCCACACCAGGCACCACGCCTGCGGACCGTGGACTGAGAATGAGGGGCTGCAGCTCGCACATTGGGATCCCGGCATAGATCTGTTCAATTAGTTGACTAGCTACTGTAGTGGCCTCTTGTATCTTGGCCTACTGTTCGATTCGGGGAGAGGACATGATAGTCATGGTGATGAATCACCTTACCACGCGTGGCGGCGTGATATGTGTCTCCTGTCAATCAGGGCGGAGGCCCGAGTTTCGGCGACTTGGACGACTCCCCTCCGTCGAGCCTAGGGGAGGGGGTGGACGTTTTGAAGCTGCAGGTGGCGATCAACTGCCGTGACCGGAGCCGCAACTCCATCCTTGGTGAGTTACACCTATATTGATAGTATAAGATCCCTTAACTCCGCGCGAGGGGAAGGATATCGCGTAGTGTGCCGATGGTAAGGCACCCACGAGGCAGTTACATAGTATCCCCATTGTATATTATGAAAAAAATGAACCTACGCTCCAGCTGTGAGATCGAAGATTTCGTCGAAACTCGTGCAAGCTGTGAGTGATGCTCCGATCGCGCTTATTGCTGGGTGTGATATAGGTCGAATACAACATATCAGGTATAGAACATATAGCCGTAATTTTAGCGTAGAGCATTGCTTCCATGCATAGTCTGTAACCACCCCGATGCAGCTTCATGATCATAGCAACTCCTGCAGCGCATACAGCGCATACAACGTATGTCCACCAAGCAGGGGTCCTGGACGACGCTTTCATCCCACCTATGAAAGCCAGCACCGCACTGCAAGAGCGACCGTACTCTAATTCCAATCGTTTAGCTCCCAACAAGCATGGGTGTAATGCCGAACATATTAAAAAACGATTAATGTGATTCATACAGCGCAAACAACGCATACAACTCATACAACTCATACAACTCATACAACGCATACAACGTGGTTCCGCGTCGTAGGGGTCCTGGACGACGTTTCCACCCGAGGGGACACCCAGTCCCGCACCGGGCTTGCCGAGGTGGTGAGCGAGATCAGCCTTGCCCTCGCTCGCCGGTCGACCGATTGGGTGGCGTCAGCCAGCGAGCTGGAGCACTTCAACAACCGCAACGCCGAGCGCGCCGAGGCTACGTTCAGCCAATACAGCGTCCAGCTCAGGACCAAGGTGGGGTGGGGCTCACCAGGTGGTGGGAGTTTAACCCCTTGGAAACCGCACCCGCAATTTCGGGGTTAAACTGCTGGAAATGTGTGTGTTTTTTTGCAGTTGGTGAAAGGGCTCAGCAGTTGCGTAGTGGCTCTTGGATAGTAGCTGTTGGGTAGTAGCTGTTGGGCAGTAGCTGTTGCGCAGCATGAAACTGTTGTGCACTGGCTGTTGATTTGTAGCTGTTGTAGCTGTTGCCTGGTGGCCGTTGCGTAGTAGCTGTTGCGTGGTCGCATGATGGGTACTCGCTGTTGCGTAGCAGCTGCTGCGCAGTAGCTGTCGCATAATAGCGTTTTTTTGGTGTCCTCTCTATGCAATTGCAACCTGGCTAGTACGTGTACAATCCGTAGCTGTGTGTTGTATCACAATCTGGTAAACCTAGAGGCCTGGATTCACTTTGACCGCCCGCCGAAACCGTCTAAAAAAACGAATCAAGCCCTCAGTTACACCCAACCTTACCTTACCCCCATGTCCATTTTTTTTTTTTCCGACGGAAGATTGAGCGCGAAACGAACTCCATGATTGGCGGGAAGGACATGTCCGCCACGCGCTCCGGGGGAGGGGCGCCAGGGTCGTCCGGCGCCCCCACGGTGGCCGTTGTTAACCTTGTGCTGGCCCTTCGAGGGGACGCCATGAAGAGGCTTGGCCTCGACAGGAGCGTCAGCAGCATGTCAGGTGACAAGCGCAATACCTTAGACCCCTTGAGAACTGCACCCGCGATTTCGGGGACAAGCTGCTTGTAATTGCAGCATGGGAATATTTCACACCTCTGGCGGACCACGATCTAGGCCATCTAGATCATCTAGGTCACCTATATTATCCAGACCATGTACGGTAGATTCTGTATCTGTCGTTACGATATTTTGTGCAGGATCTAGTACGGACGCAACCCTGGAAATGCTTGCCAGATCATGCAGATCGAACGGCTCCCACCCGGTAACATGAGCTAGACCGTACAGATCTTCCCTGAATGATTTAGATCATCAAGGGGTAACATGAGCTAGACCATACAGATCTTCCTTGAATGATGTACTGTAGATCAAGTGGGGGTCGGCGATTTGTCCGACGGGTGGAATATTTTGACTGCAGTAAGCGGGTCGAGCCCCGACATGCACCTGCCGTGGACACATTCAAATGCAGTCACCAAAAGCGCAACATGTGCCAATCACCCCACATGCCTTTATTGAGAGCACATTCCAGCTTGTGCGTCTATGCCGAAGACTTTTCAAGCCCATGCATGGGCGTCTGTTGTGAGCTTATTCAAGCCCCAACTAAGCCACACAAGATTCCCACCCAACGCCCGCCCCGCGCCGTACCCACCCGCCCTAACGTTACCCAATGGCGGCACCAGAAATAAGAAAGTACGCCTGTTGCTAGGAACTCCCGCAGCTGGATATAGTGTATAATAAAATCCATGTGGGTACCGGGTCCCTTTCCCCTAGATCGCACCGCATCGTTACACACAAGTTTAAGGCCACCAGAGGTACCTCACGCCGTTCCGTGAAGACTGGAGGCACCGAGCCTCCTCGGTGCGGCCTCCACGCCACAACCGCACAAGAAATAACCTCCCAGGCGCACCGCCCTACATTGGCGCCGTCGACAGGAGATTCTTGTATCTTCCAAGATGAAAAAACGCGCGACCGAAAGTATGACGCAGCTTGCCAAGACGAGAATCGACCCTTGAATTGGTCAAACCCACGGCTGACGTATTTGAAACTTGAAAAAAGAAAAATTTGTAGCCAAATTGTGTGCGTTGGTTGGTCGGAGGACGCTTCAGGCAATACGAATGAGCATCCTGTTTTTGGGCGCTTTCTAAGTTAAAAGCTCCGATTTTTCCCGAAATGATATGACACGCAGGCCTTCGCACTGCGTTGGAGACACTTGCCGCTGGCGCCCTCTCCGACGGAGGTGAAAATGTCCTCGCGGCAGAGGTGCTCTGGACCCCGGAGGAGCCGTGGGAGGTTTTGACGAGGGAAGACGCCATCGAAGACTTCCCGGAGCTGATGGATTTGTAAAACGTGTGATGGGTTTGTGAGACGTACGAACTCAATGAGCAGGAAAGGCACGTCATGGAAGACTTCCTGTAGCTGATGGATTTGTAAAACGTACGTATTTGAGGAGCAGAAATGAGGGCGCTGTTGAACGTGCGGGGTGTGCGAGATGACTGTGTAACGGTTTTGGAGTACAGGCGCGTTTCTACCGGGGGTGTTTCGAATGCCATACAGGCAGACGCTATGGGAGACATTTGCGGAGATGATTTTTTTTGTAAAACGTACGATACGAACTTAAGGAGCAGGAGGGAGTGGGGTGTATTAAGGCGGGAGGATGCCATCCCACCCCCCCTAAACTGATGGGTTTGTAAATCGTACGTGGTTCAGGAGGACGAGGAAGAGGAGGAGATAGAGATATATAGAAGGCGTTTTCCTACCCTCTTTTGTTATAGGGGGAGTAACCGTCGTTGGAGTTGTAGAGAGGCTGGAGACGTATTTGTTGTCGTGTTGGCGTCAAAGGGCGATTCACGTACTCCTCTTATGGGAGGCGGTGGGCGTTTGAGAAGGAGATGATGAAGGCGTTTCACTTGTTATGGCTTTTCTTTTGCAGTATAAGGCGGGCAAATTTTTCTTTTCTCGAGCGCAACGTTATCACGAGCGCGCTGATGTCCATGTAGGGCGCGGTGAACACGTGGCTTTTGCGTTTTCTACGTTTGACCGGCGTAGATGGGGGGGGGGGGGGGGGGGGGGGCGATAATTTGGAGCTCTCCTGTACCGGGTGTTGCTGAAAACCGGCGAAAGATTGACGGAGATCGGGCCAGAAGTTGTCTTCAGTAACCGGCAAAATTATGGAGGTACGCGGCAATACGATGTACTTGCAACAGTTCCAGCACACTCGTCGTTTTTCGCGAGAATCGGGGTTGGGGGAAGATGGTGGGAAGAGCAGGCAGTTGTCAAATGTCCGTGCTGAAAACGAAAATATTTTCGGAGGGCACTGCCTGCGCTTTTTTTTTTTGTCGAACGGTAAAATTGTTTTGGGTCTCTTGATTTAGAGTTTGTTGTCGAGTGCACAGAGAAGCTACTCATGAAGCTTGTGTGTGGGTCACGGTAAGTCGCACGGAGTAGGGCAAAGTAAATGCCGGGTACTCAGTGAGACCTCTCCAATCAAATCTACTTTTTGATGTTCGGGGTAAGGGTTGGGATACAAGGCATTTTTGGTTGCCAGGCACCGGTATTTGTTAATAATCAGCTGGTGTGCAGTCTCCGGACTCCCGAAAAACACACGCACGCAACTTTGGCCTTTTCAAGAAACAACACAGCGAACGCTTTATGTAGTATGGTGATGAAAATGTTTCGATATAGTCAACTGATCTTAGCAGAAGACTGACGGCACCAGATTGCGCCAAACTACGTGCGAAATATCTTCCTATTCCAATAGCTAGCTTATTTACCGGACACCTGGCACCAAGTTTGATTGGGTAGGAAAACACACATAGATGTATCTATAACCCTTCGTGAAAGCCAAGAGCGCACCGGAAATGTGAGAATTTATTTTGTCGTCTTGCCCCGAGCAAGGTATCCGTTCAACGTCGATCCCGGGGCTAAAAAAACGCTGTTTTGACCGCTTTCTACGCGGAGTTACTCGACCTTCGCCGGACCTGTCCCCTCGCGCGTGGTCTCGAGATAACGCACCGCCGCAGCGCGCGGTGATCTCGAACTGGGCCCGTTTGGTCAGGTGATTACACCACGTTTTTTTTGTCTTTTTTGCTGGTACTGTACCCAGCTGGCTTCAAGGGTACGCGTTGTTGACCCCCGCTTCAGCTTTCCGCCAATCGCACGCCTCCAGTACCACCATTTCGGTGTTGTCTGTGCGCCACCGTTTCGGTGTTATCTTTCTTCGCGTTCTTACGACTTGTCTTGGTAGCCTCCGTTTTCCGTTCTACGGTTCAACCAAAGGCCTCGCACTAGTCTCCCAGGTCCCACATCACGACCCGTGATTCCATTACTCTATACCTGGTATTTATTATCAGCGTATATTTGTTCTTTCGTCTTTCGACCAATGGCCCCACGCCGGCCTTCCAGGTCCAACGCGGCGGAACCCTAACATTGGTTTAGGCAGCGCACTTTGCTTTTTCTTGTTCGCTGGTTCTTTCTCTTCTGCCATTCGACCAATGGCCCCACGCTAGCCTATCGACCAATTGCCCCACGCTAGCCTACTGGTTCTTTCTCTTTTTTGACCGTTCGGCCAATGGCCCCACGTCAGCCTCCCAGGTTCAACGTTGCCGACCCTGGCCTTGTTTCAGGCAGTGTGCCTTGCTCGCTCTCTTGTCTTTCGGCCAATACTCCGACCGCCCGCTTCTTCGGACCCGCGCTACAGGGCCGAAACTTGTTGAGCCTTCACACCTTGACATGTGTGTTCCCTTTTTTTCCCTTTATAAATTAGACTTTGTTTCCGCGTCTATGCCCTTCTATTATATACCCGGTAATTGTTTCCCGTCGCATCCTCGCGCTCAGTGGCTTCACCTTTGTCGTGTTTTCATTGTTGACTTCGTGTTTTCGTAGGCCGACTGCTACTGGTAAATCATAGGTACATACCCGACCTCGAGCTCTCACGGCTTTGTGTTCTATAACAGAGTTTTAACTTTTGCGACAAGCCGTCTTAGCCTCACTACGAGGTGTGGGGGGAGCTTTATAGCCTCGTTTTTGTTTGTTTCGAATAGTAGCTGCATCTTCGATCCCCTTTCCAATTCATGGATATTTTTTTGACATCGTTTGATTGCCATGCGATCTGCATCTACGACTACATTCAGGGTGGACTAATGTTATAGACTATAGTGCTCTACGTAGTTGGGTATAGTCCATGTACTCGATGTGAAATCAAGACATGGTTGGGGTGAAACCAGGCGATAGTGGATGTCATGCAGTCACGCTGAGACCATCATGTAGATGGGCGAGAATGTAAATGACGATGGCGCTCCTAGTGGAGCATCTCGTCGCCCTTTTCACTGACTGTTTCATACTGTTCAATAGAACATTGTGCTGTCAGCCTTGTTATTTCTAAGCAGCGAGCCAAACAAGAGATGAATGGGACACCGTGAACCATGAGGAGAGCGCTCCCCAACACCGACAAGCCTTGGGTCCGTTCGGGGACTTCTTGCCGTTCTGTTAATTGTTTTAGTTTCATCCTTTTTAGAAAAGGGCGCTGCCACAGTCTAATCCTGGGCTAGGCTAGTATTTAAAGAATAAAAGAATGCTCTTCAGGTATGAGATCGACCAAGAAGGCATTTTTGACCGAAACTCAGCTCTGAAAGGTGCGTGTGATACTTCGAGCGCGTGCGTGATACTTCGATCGCGCGTGTTACGAGGTGTGTATCATCGTGAAGGATCAAGGTCGGTGACTCCCCTGATAGTACCAGGGTCAACAGGACTAGCACATTCAATAAGGCATTCAGCCTTGTCCTGCGCTCGGGAACTGTACAACCCGCATTTAGGGGGACAAAACCAGACATCAATCTGTGGAATGCAGTATGCATGAAGCAATAAGTGCTATAGCGTGAGTTAGCTCCATCTACAGAAATTGAATGTCTTCATCCTACTGCAACCCTTGGCACGCGAGACTCTTACCAGGCACCAGATAGATGTATATATATACATATGTACAATAATGGTCATATTTTTCTTTTTTCGGACAGATGTGATCGTGTTCGCAACTTTGTCCGAAACATTAGGGGTGGGTGGGCACAGTTCGACCGTTGGGGTCACGTTGCCGGGGGGTTGGGCGCGATCCGTGCAGTGTGTTGCGCGTGGCAAGCCCTTGAAACGTTTTTTGGCCTTGGGCATGGATAAGGCAGATCCCCGGATTTCCGCAACATCCAGTATCGTGCGGGCGTACAAAGGGCACACCCCTTTTTATGGTATTATACCCTTTGGGCGCGTACCAGACCCAGGGGTAACATTAATCGGTCTGTTTGTTGCCCTCTCATGAACACAGCCACGAGCACAGCCAACACGCAGAGAGCACAACAACGTTAAAAAACTGCCGCCCAGCAGCACCATCATGGTCCACCAGGTAACACCATGCGTGTGGGGCACATTCATCTGCACCGTACTGCTGTGGCTAGTGTAAGGGTATTGGGCGGGGACACAGAGTGCCCCCTGCAGGTCTGCCAGTTGAACAGGTCCTCGGAGAGAGTACTCACTTTCTTAGCCTTAGGAGAGACGGAGCTTCATGAGATTCCACCAGAGCCCCGGATGACTTCTGAGAACGGAGGCACGTGCCTCCGTTCTATTTCCTGACTATCCCGAATAGGGAACGCCAACATTATCATGCGAAAACCGGCCAAATTATCTCAATTCGAACAATTACAGCCTTTCGAGGCCGTACCTTAACACTAGCCCACCCTGATGAGCCGCATAAGCAGAAATATGGGAGATTCGGGGAAACTCCGGTTCTACGAACTAGACCACGAGTCGAAGATGCGGCTCCTCAAAACCCACTCCCCACACCTCTAACGGCCTGGCTATGTAGCCAGGAGCACGCGAAGAAAATCCGTTGAAGGAAACGCAGACCCTACAACAAGGCAAACCACTCATCTAAAACCTGCCGCGTACCGCCGGTGTGACGGGGGGGGGGCAGAAAAGGCTCTAGAACCTGCCGCATACCGCCGGTGTGGCGGGCGGGGGGGGCAGAAAAGGCTCTACGGCAAACCAACCACAGAGAAGGTACTATGGCGAGGCGAGCCCTCGTCGATATGGAGGGAAAACAGGCGCTAATACAAGGGAGAAGTCATACCAAAAACCTCCCGCGGGCCAACGGCATGGCGGGGGGTTAATCAAGGCCCTGCTGATGGCCCATGACCAGGCCCCCGCCCCCGTCTTCTGGCCGAACCGCGGACGAAGAATTGGCGGAAGGCGACCGGGGGAAACAGCGACCCAGCGACAGTCGCGACCGTGGGGACCGCACCCGTGGGGGTGGTGGCTTCGGGGGTGGCGGCAAAAAGAACGGTGGGGGTGGCGACCACCACCACCGCCGCGAGGGTGACAGCGGTGGTGGAGGCGGGGGAGGCGCGTCGGGTGCTGGTGGTGGCTCAGGGCGCCGCCGACGGGACAACTTTGGTCGCAACAACCGGGGCAGTGGCCGCAGCTCTGGCGGAGGCAACGGAGGGCAGAGGAACGGCGCGAGAGGACGCTCAGCGTGGGACGGCTTGTCAACCTCCTCCGGTTGGTCTTCGGCCTCGAGCACGGACCACGGCAAGGTGGTCGTGGTAGCAGGCAAGAGGTATCAATAGCTATGGCATGAGGAGCATCTGGGCCTGAGGCTTTCACCCTCCTGTTGAGTCTGATGATGGCGCACTTCGACCGGGTTGACACTGAGGAGGGCTACGCCGAGTTGCACACTTTTGGAATGTGTAACGGCACGCCTTTTTCTGATTTCAGTCGGGAGTTTCGCGTACTTGTGTCTATTGCCACGGGGAGTGAGCGTGTTTTGTTTCCGGGGACGGGTGTGGTGTTGGAGGTGGTTCGGGTGGCGGTGAATGAACAATTTCCGATTCTCATGCCTGCGTTGTACCCTGGTTCGAAGGCAACGGACCCGCGGCCATACGCCTCGTTGGAGGCTATGTGGCGGGCTTTTAGTGACTTAGCGCATGATAAGACAGCTGACGTCAGCAGCGGAACATATTTCTCTCTGCCTGTTTCTTCGACGGGAGCGTGGTCATCCGCCCCGTCGGGGCCCCTGCCCGCCGATCATGGGCGCGGCCAAGGCCGGATGCCGTCCCAGTTGCTTTCGTGGCAGGCGGGATCGAGACATCATCCAACTGTCATGCCCATCGATGATTAATCTGACCCTTGGCTTGACCAGACATCGAACTGCTGGTCACTAGAAGAGCATTACTATGCAGAATTCTGGCCGTTAGTGCCTCGTTTAAGACAGACTGCCCTCCCCTTTGGAGCGGCCTCCTTTCATCCTCCACTCGCGCTGATGCCCTCCGAGCAAACCGGGGGCTTTACCTCAACTGCCACGAAGACAACCACTCCTTCAAGCATTGCAGGCACCCTTTTCATTAATGCGAGCGGCCGTTTGCACCCTGAGCTTGGCCAACTTGCCGACGATGACGCATACCGACGTTGGCAAGCACGCATGGTCTGCTACCGCCGAGACGGCAAGTCTCCTCGCCCGAACAAATACAAGAAAAATCGTCACCATCATTCAGGTCAATCGCGATGGTACCACCAGGGTCAGGACCAGGTAAACTGTCACAACGATAACACATACACGTCGGATCACCATGGTGGTGTAATCCTGCCGACGACGCCATATTGTATTGGTATTGGGCGGGGACATAGAGTGTCCCCTGCAGGTCTGCCAATTAAGCAGAACGATAAAAAAGCCGTTTTTTTGTGATGGACTGAAGGATTGAAGAGTTGGAATTCTAGGATGGATGATGATAAAAAGTATTGTGTAGCTTCGGTAAGACAATCGAACCAAACGCCCGCAAGCCCGAGGGGTTTAGGGGGGTCGTTGAATTCACGGAATGGATGATGTGAGTCCAGGTATCGGACAAACAATAATAACATAGAGAACAACCCCATGAGATCATTATTCTCACGAGCTAACTTTCAGAGCTCGCGAAGCACAGGAGTCCCACGCAAAAGGTGCGAGACCTCAGCTGACCATCTAACGTCGTAATCGAGAAGACGTTACAAAATGGCGATCGCACGCCAATCTACCAGGAATTGCCGTAGTTTCTCCCCCCGCCCACCTCTTTTCTGATGAAGGTGAGGGGAAGGAGTTATTACGAAGTATTATTTCTTCAATCTGCAGCAAATTACGACGAGGAGTTTGAATGATCGGGGACCATTTGGGGAACTCGGTCATCCGAGACCGTGTAGTAGGCTCCAGACGAGGGGCCCAGGGGAGGGAGTAATAAAAGTATTACACGGAATAATAGCGCTATGAACATGGAGTAATAGCGATGTAGGTGAAAACTTGTGGATACCGTCAGTGCCGTCGGTAGCAGGTTACGCCAGCGGAAACTCCCTCCCACGATTCAGAGAAAAGAAAAGAAAAACAACAACCCGATTCGAAAGATACAAAACAAAAGTAGGAAAAACTACAGCTAATCAAACTGAACCGAAAAACTGGAGGGACGAGGAACAAGAAAACAATAAGAACTCGATTTAACTGGCAAGTGTGTGCAACGCGCCGAAACAGCTACGTACCAAATGGACTCCACCTTTGACAAGGACAAGCACCTCCCACTACAACAGTAGTAGCTACTAGCTCGATTTCCACTGGTGGTGCTACTTCACCGTTTCCCAGCCAAGAACACGTCTGCGCTAGGCCGCAAACTACCACAGGTGCCAATTCGAGTGAAGGTTAGAGTGTACAGTAGTAGGAAAACTATGTTTTCAGCGTTGTCGTCGGTCAGACGTGAACGTTCGTCGGTGATGGCGTTTCCTGCCGCCGAAAAAAGGCGCTCCGAAGCTGCCGAGGTTCCCGGCCGGGATAGCAAGGTACTTCCTCGCCATCTGCGCCAAAAAGCAGGATGATACAGGTCCTTCTTCTGCTTCCACCATTGCAGTGGAGACCACCTAGACTGTTGTTGTTGACGGTCTTGCACGAAAATTGGGTGCAACATACGGTACCGCACCAATTCGCCGAGATACATTGACCTTGCGGCGCTTCCACGGGCGGTTGTGTTTCCGCACGGCGATCGCTGCCCTTGCCTTTTCCTTGATATTTATCATATATCATTTATTATTATTTTATTCGCCATCTGTCATCTGACAATGTAGCGTGAGTGTAAAAAACCCAGAAACATGAAGAAAAAACACAACATCCAGATGAAAGCGTGAAACGATGTTTCCAACAACCAAAAACTGCGAATACTAGATACACCTCCCTGTTCTGCTGGTCCTGCCCCCTCCAGCCGCAAGGGCCAACCCCCCCCCCCCCCCATTAATATACACTTCCGAAGAAGCATCGAACGACGACCCGCTGTCCACATAATATATGACTGGTTGGTAACTGCTGCGCGTATGTTTCAACGCGCAGAAGGCTGTGCGGTGTTGCTGCCAAATGCTATCGGTCAAGGCAAGGAAAGAGTCCCCACCGTCGTGCTCTCTCTGTGACCCTGCCCTCTCCATCCTGTCCTCTCAAACACCACTGCGCCCGCCCTCAAGCTTCCCACTTCCAACCGCAAGGGCCAAGTCCTCCCACCCATACACTTCCGAAGAGGCATCGAACGACAACTCGCTACCCACATTTTATCATATCGCTTGTATACAAGTACTTTGCTGAACAGGCCTATATATCGGGATTATTTTATTAAAATATAGACTACCCTCCAGCTGTGAGATCGAAGATTTTGTCAAAACTCATCTTTGCAAGCTGTGTTTAATACCCCGATCGCGCGTATTACGGGTTGTGTGTACGCATTAAGGATATAGGTCGGCGACGCCTCCCCTTCGAACTACAGTGTAGCTATCAGGGTCAACAGGGTGATGTTAGTCAGTCTGTGCGCGGAAACTATAAAACCCGTTTTTGAGGGGGACAAAATCTGATAGTTGTGGAAGGAAATGGATCAGTTTATCAAGTGTATCCTGTAAGTCGTATAACCGGTGAGGAGAGGGCGGAGTTTTAAGGGCGTGGGGGGCTGGGTTTGAACAAGAGGGAGCGGGGGCGGGGGGGGGGGGGGAGGGCGGGGCAACTCAATCTGTGCGTGGAAACCATAAATCCTTGAAGGGGATAAATCTTACGCTTTTGGAAGGGATGCACCAGTTTATCATGTATATCCTGTAAGTCGTACAACCAGTGAGGAGAGGGCGGAGTGTTCGAGGGGGTGGGGGTAGGGGGCGGGTTTTTTTTTTTAACAGCTTTAGGTCGCATAGGTGTAGGGGTTTGCTATACGCGTGGTGCTAGGTCTAGGCGATGGTGCGGGTGGTGGAGAGGGGGCGTTGGGGGGGGGGGGGGGGGTGAATTGGAGCAGCGGCATGTATAGCCCTAGAAAAAAAATGAGGTGATATCAACTGCGTGGAAGTGTTTATTACTTTGGCAGATTTCGATGTTTGGTGGGGCGTTTGAGCAAGAGGGAGCGGGGAAAAAAAAGGGGGGGGGTTGGGGTTGGGGGGGGGGGGGGGGGGGTTTGACAGGTTTAGGTCGCATATATGTAGGGGCTTGCTATACGCGTGGTGCTAGGTCTAGGCGATCGTGCGGGTGGTGCGGAAGTAGGGGGTGTTGGGGGGGGGATAAAACTATGTCATGGATGGCTAGAAAGATAATGGCGAGATATATATTGCGTAGAAGTGTTTATTACTCGGGCCGATTTCGATTCTAAGTGGGGCGTTTGAGCAAGAGGAAACGGGGGAAAAAAAAGGGGAGGGGGGGGGAGGGGGGGGGAGGGGGGGGGGGGGGGGGGGAGGGGGGGGGAGGGGGGGGGAGGGGGGGGGAGGGGGGGGAGGGGGGGGGAGGGGGGGGGAGGGGGGGGGAGGGGGGGGGGAGGGGGGGGGAGGGGGGGGGAGGGGGGGGGGAGGGGGGGGGAGGGGGAGGGGGGGGGAGGGGGGGGGAGGGGGGGGGAGGGGGGGGGGGAGGGGGGGGGAGGGGATCCTGAGCATAATTTGACTTGCGGAAAGCGCGAGAACGTGAGTTAGCAACACTCGATGAAAAATCGACGAGCAGTGGGATTGCTGAACCCTACGCGCGATAAAAATTTGAGAAAGGCAAGAACCGGGGGGGGAGAAGGGACGACACCTGTGACCACGGCTCATTGTCCAGAAGCTGGAAAGTAGATGTGTGTGTGAAAAAAAAAATACATACTCGTACCTTGTATATATCAGGTAGTAGGGTTTGAATATTGATACCAGACGGCCACGAACGATGCATGTAGAAGTGTGCCATTTGGCCCGTTTTTGTTAACTTTTCGTCGGTGTCGTGTTGACCTTGGGTTCTCGCGTTCATCGGGTTTCGATGTTGTTACGATACGTTTTCCTACCCAACCACATTTGGTGTCCCGCCGCACCCTACTGCTACGACCAGGGGTGTGTGTTTCCTAGATCCGAACCGATTATAAGTTTCCGATAAACAGCCTTTTTTCAAGCCTTCTTTTCGATATTTTCCCCCGAATTCGTCATGTATAATGTCCAAGGACAAGACGGCGTCATTACATTGCGAGGCAGGTTCATTAACAAGCGCACATCTATCTCCGGGAAATAAATGCCGAACTTCCTCCGAAAAACGTCAATTTTCTCAAAAGCTCCTACTCTATCTACCCATGATTTTCCTGTTATTACCGTAGCCGGGGAACACGCATCCCTGCAACAACAGAGAGCCTCCCGACAAATCGACCTCTGCTACACAATTGACCCTCCGCGTGGTACTGGTCCGATCAGTCATCACGCATGAACGCACAGTATTGGTCCCTCTATAGTGCCGATCGCCCGCTAAAGTGCCTGTGAAATTGTTTGGCACATACATATATATAATATATGGGAAAACAATATTTTTGGCAGTATGCGGAGTATGGGCCGGTTGCCACTATAGTGCCGGTATTTTCCTCTATGTATAATAGTGAACATACCGTCATTTTAGAGGGACCACTGCTTCGTAGCATCTTGGCGCAGGGCGCTGCGACACAACCGGTCTACGCTCTATCCGCACTAACTACTTATCCTCGGGGTCGTACTAGGAGAGGCTCACTTGGGGCTCAAACCAGTTTATTAGTAGGGGGTGGTTACGACCGGCCATGGACAAAAGAGAAAAACGCAGAAGATATAAAACCAGAGCAAATGCGCGGAATTGCCAGTGGGCGAGAAATAAATACGGATACGCCACGGAAATTGGAGAGGTGGATGCTTATTAATAATATGATGGCACGCTCGTATTGGACATGCCGAACCGTGGTGGATGAACGTGGCGTGTGGTGTGTGGTATTAATTCTTAGTTCTTGTATCACAAAATTAGCTGCGAGGGTATTCTAGACCGTACATTTTTCGTTCGCTTCAAGGACACCGTGATGCTCCATCCTCATCCAAGTATCTCTGCGCTGAAACTGACCTCCGAGTCGTTTCAGCTCACCAATCAGCGCACGAAAAACGAGGCATCATGCTGTCGGTAGAAAAATTCCAAATCCGTGTTACTTTTACTCCCATCGAAAGTGCACACTTACCATCACACCACGATCAATTCCTTCAATCAGGGGGATTTAGCCCCGAAAATGACAAAAAAGGTATCACCAAGCCGGCACTAAAAAGGCTAGTTGTGTTCGTTCCGTAGGTTACTTGTTCTTTACGTTAGTTATACTAGTAGATAGTTAGTTAATGAGTAGATAGTTAGTTAATTAGTTAGTTAGTTACTTGCTTAGGTGGTTAGTTAGTTGATCATTTATTCATTTATTTATTTATTTATGTATTTATTTATTTATTTAGTTAGTTAGTTAGTCAATTAGTTATTTAGTTATTTAGTTAGATAGTTGACTAGTTATTTATTTCGTGAGTGCGTGAGTGAGTGAGTTAGTTAGTTATTACGTGAGTGAGTGAGTGAGTGAGTGAGTGAGTAAGTGAGTGAGTGAGTGAGTGAGTGAGTGAGTGAGTGAGTGAGTGAGTGAGTGAGTGAGTGAGTTAATTAGTTGGTTGGTTGGTTAGTTAGTTAGTTAGTTAGTTAGTATGTTCGTTTTTACTGGCTGGTTGGTTTGCTTGTTTATTATGGGTTTGTTCGTTCGTGTCCGCTTAGTTTACTCGTCGTGAGGGACTCGATTATCGGGGTTCTAGGTCTTGGCCACCCTGCGACTAAGCGTCCACCCCATTCGCCGCATTTCGTCGCCATGCTGACCCTCACGAAGTTTCAGCTCCTTTGGCGCTGCCTGTGTCTACGGGTACTCGACTTTTGTTCGGAGCGCGTGGGCCTTCTCTGGCTATTTTTCTCAGCTAAAAGTGACCCAGCACCAAAATCACCAATAAATAAGGCGAGCAACGAGTGTATTTCGTTTTTATCACATCAACCGTGGAGACCACATTTAGAGGCAACAAGTACACGTAAGGAACGGGGAAGACAGTGTGAGTGGCGCGCCCCTTTTCCTCTAAACCTCCAGAAAAAATCACGAACGGACAGGCTAGAACGGGTGCAGGGAATGTAAAGCTACCACCGTACTTGAGGGCGCGGTGGCAACCAAAGCGGCCAATAACGTTTTAAATGGAGTCAAGCGTGGAGAGGGGAGAGGGGGTCACGCGGAGCGGGGAGCGGGGGTCTCCGCGGCAGAGGTTTTCACAATAAACAGAACATTTTGTAAAGCAGAGATTTGACTCGGATTTTGGTGTGGTGCATTCCATTCTACAGTAGTATAGTTAGCCGAAAAGCGCAGATGGAAATATGCTCGCGTGTGAGTCAACTGCTTCATTCATTGTTCGTGGAGCATCGGCGCTGGCCGATGAGGGAGTCTCTGCCGCTGCTCTCTTGTTCGTGGGGTATGCTGTGAAACGGGGTCAGCATCGATAACGATCATACCCGGTGTCTGGTGCGTTCGTACGTACACGACAATTGCACGAAAAGGAGCCCCTCGGGGGAGGCGTACTGAATGCAGTGTTGGGGTATCATGGGGAAGGAGAAGGAGACTTGGAGCTTGTTGGCGGAAAGAAGTCTGTTGCGTGGTACCGGCGCTCGCCGATGAAGGAGACTCCCCTGCTTCGTTATTCGTGGTGCGTCGTTCGACATTACTTTAAAATCGAGAAATAAATTTCGAGAGCCGTCCCTGGTAGAACTTTATCGAAAAAAATGGAGTAGTAGTACTGAGGTAGACACGAGTCGGGTTTCCGTGTGACGAAGGCCTCAGCAGACCTTGAGGAACCGCAGCAACAATGAAATATCTCTCTAATGGCAATAGTATCACTGGTCAAAGGGCTGAATTCCTATCACTCGTCTTGGATTCAGTCCGAGATCGTTGTGCAGTAGGCCTATCTAGTCGGCACTCAACTACCTTCTATTCCTTGTTGTTCGCACCCTGTACTCGTATAATGGGAGGGTAGAATCCCAGCTTTCGGAATGAATGTGGTAATAATCCTAAGGTCTGCGCAATTGCAAAGCGTAGTTTGAAGCTGCACAATACGATAGGATGTAACATACGTATGATGCGGCCGGCATACTATCACAGTGTAGTGGTACGTGCCAGTGGTTAAATCCTTCGTTCAATTTAGTCATATTGGGTAAAAACGCGTGCGTGGTGGATGCCACACTTACTTCCCAAGGTTCTGATATCAATAGCATGCGGCTGAATAATCTTGGAAACCTTGCGTTGCAGCTGAACGCCGGTCCTCGTCCACCAGAATGCAGACACTAATACAAACCCGTCTGCCTGCCTGCCTGTCTGATCTCGATCTCACTCTAAGGGTGACCTCTGGATTTTACGACTAATCCTCCTACAGTATTGTAGTGTTGTTCCAAGTGTTTTCCCCCCAAAACGTGTGTGCAGTTGAAACAGGATTTTGATCCTCGGGTGCTGCCTCGAGAGATTAGTGCCGTCACCCTCACCTTGGCGAGCGATAGATCCGTTCGCACCTGAAGCAACGCAAAGGGAGGTGGTTGTCCCGGGACAGGATTGCCACACAGTGAGTGGGTGCCGTCTTGCAGCACATGAAAAAAAAAGTCGTTGTGTCGGTTATCTATCTACCTCTGTGTCGGATGGAGGGGGCGACATATTTCTTTTTACAGAATGTTTCGTCATCTTGCTTCAAATTAACCTCCTTCTCCTCACAACTCCCCCATCTTAGTCCAAATATTGATAGCAATACGCGCGATTGGAGCATCAAACACAGCTTGCAAATATGAGTTTCGACGAAATCTTCGATGTCACAGCTGGAGTGTATGTTAATTTGCAGAATATTATTTCACGCTCGCGTGCTTTGGCAACATGCCAAAGCAACAACCCCACTTCCGGTCGAAGCTCACCCGCGCATTTCTAGGCGCCAAGAGTAATTATCTCTATTCACGAACTATTCGCGACAGAGAAAACATTCCTATTACGAATTGTTTGTGAAAAAGGGATTTATACAAAATCACCCCCCCCAATGTAGCCTTGAACCATAAACACGCGCATCATCTCCTGCACACCACGCGACGTTGTTGAAATGCAGGCTTAATGACTGCGCCATCTCGAGAAAAAACGTACGTATGTGCCGATTATCCTGATCGTGTTCATCATCGTAGTTTGAAGCTCAAAATCTGCCCTCTGCCCCGGCCCCCTTTCTTTTTCCGCGCTGTAACTACAAGTTTTCGGTTACCTTTAGAACGACGATTACATCAACTACTCAGGACAACAAGCAAAACATCAACGGACCATGTTAGACCCATGCTAAGATAGCGGTGCACCACTTTTTTTCTCAATACTACCCCTCAATTCAGGAGCTCAAGACCTCTCCCAAAAAATGATTCGGAGAAAAAGTAAAACTGCTATATTGGATGAAAAATCCCAGAAAAATCCCATGGCTTAGGTACACGACGAGAATCATGCAAAAAAAAAAATGGCCTATTTCCGACAATTTTTGGTTAAGGAGCCCCGGCAGTCAAAAAACATTTCGGACGAAAAATGCTACCTCTATCGTAGCACGCGACTATATTAGAATCCAAAATATTTTCATGAATGACAAGACAGCGTTACATACAGCCGGACCTATTTACGCTTTTGGTCTGCCTATTACTCCTCACCAAGCAGCCAGTCTGCCTACCTGATTGCAACACCGCAAGCATCAGCGGGGGGATAGTGGTGGTCCACCAACCCAGCTACACCTCCCCAAGATATTCATCACGAAACGCGGTTGCAGATAGCCAATCCCATCTTCCGTATATACCAGGGATAACATTTATACAAACACGTGAGGTCTTTGACCACGCGTATTTCGTTTTTGTCGCTCAGTAATTATCCGTGCTCAAAGCCGGATTCTAAATATGCAAGGCAAGCCTCTTTGGCCAACAATCAGGCAACATACATGAACAGCAAGCTCCTAAATATTTATGCGACCTACACATACATGTGGGAAATTTTCCCCCCTCCCCCCCCCTAAAAAAGCTCGCCCTCCCCTCACCGGTCATACGGCTACAAGATATACACAATAAACTGGTGCATTCCACAGCGTCAGATTTTGTCCCCCTCAAAACGGGTTTTATAGTGTCCGTGCACGGATTGATCAACACGGATCTGTTGACCCTTGTACAAGCTATTAATAGTTCTAAGGGAAATCGCCGACCCATGTCCTTGACGAGGACACACACCCAGTAATAGCGATCGGAGTATCACACAGCATGCAAAGATGAGTTTCGACGAACCTTTGATCTCACAGCTGGAGTGTAATTTAATTTTCACAGACCATATATTCTGCTGTCATCAATATGGGACACATTTCGGGACTGACGAAACGAAACATAACTACAGTAGTAACTACAGAAGTACAGCATCGGTCACACGAAGCAGCCGGGGCAGCTGAGTTAGGCGATGGTAAGTGCAGTGGCCGAAATGCAACGCAAGGCCTAACACGACACCTACAAGAGGAAATTGACAAGACTGCCCATAACTGTCAGCATTTTTCGTCGTTACCTCAGGTCCCAAAACGGCTAAGCTTACGCTTCTATCCCGTCGTTATTGCGTTTACGCTACCTCCTCCACACCACTCCCTCCCGTTGTTGTCCGCAAAAGCCCAGGCTTTCACGATGTAAATCCCGCCATCCCATCAACCGCGGCCTCTGCTATCCTTTTCGCTAGCTCTAGCCTAAACCTAATCCTCATGACTCCCTTCCTCAGACACTCCGTCGATGCCCTCGGGTCTGGCTCTAAACTATTACTTGACTCGATAAAATCACCCTCCTCTTCTTGCTACGTAACCTATACTTACGTATCTCGTCCTTAACTTAAACCCTAACCATTGCAAAATCGTCCGTACTTTAACTCCAAGTAGTGTGTCCCCCGAAGCCGCTGCCGTCTATGGCCACGATTCAAGAAGCATCAGCTGCTAACAGTAAATTACACGGGTACCCAGTTTGGCTCTTCGGCTTCTTCTGCGTGACCCAGAAAATCCTTGCCTCTCCGGATCCGTTCTTCGTTTAAAAGGCGCGTCGGGGAGGAACGGAGAAGAAGCCGTTGCGCAAAGGACCTGCGGGGTTGAAATCGTTGCGCACAGTACCTGGCGGGTGGAAGCCGTTTCGCAAAAAATCTGCCGGGTCGCGGACAAAACGGCATCGAGTTGCTTTATTGTTAGTAATAACAACAATAGTTTTTACAAGCGCCAGGACATTCATGGTGATTCTGTGGCGCGTCTTATAATGTTTAAAACGCGACGCTACTATACGTAAATTAAGAGTTACATTGCTACAACTACTAACTCAGGCGTTCGAGCTACTTGCCGTCCAGGAGCGAAGTTTTCACGTCGGCCGTGTCGGTGTTCAATCTTATGGTTCTTGCCTTGCTGTTTCTGAACGCAGTATCCCATTTCCCTTTCACAAATTAAGTTTATTTCTCGTTCTCGTCGGGTCGAGATCAGATTTACACAATGCGTCGCTTCTTGTCTATTGGCAAGGCCATTTATTGTGATGTCAGAAGGTTCTCATCTCACGAACGTGCAGCTCTCATGCCCCGGAACCATGCTCGTTCTCAGCTCCTGCTTGTAAGGTTGCGGGTGTAGTAATGATCCCGCGGCTGTCCGCCAAATTTATGCACGCCCGGGCTACTCATACAACTATCATGCCCGCCGGAGCTATCCACCAAGAACGTTAAAAAGGCTAATTCGTCAATTCTTACCCCGTTGTACACCAACACCACACGCCCGTAAGATATGTCAATCCCACCCCGGTGTTCCTCCTCCGACCCAGTTATCCCCTCCACCTTTAGGCTCTTTCGTCGGTGTCATGTCATGGCCACTAGGGCCAACATGTTTCTTCGGGGTCATGCTGACCATCGATGTTGTCCTGTGCGAAAAAAAATCAAGCCTCCAGCGCTAGCCGCACTCGATACGCCGACCTGGACTCCTGAACGGCTATCCGCCCCCCTTGGAGGGCTGTCAACCCCCCTGGGAGGGCTATTTCTGCCCAATCAAGGACTATGCCCCTCCCGTGAAAGACTATCCGTCTTCCTTGGAGGGCTGTACGCCTCCTGTCTCCCTTCCCCATCAAATGCCCCCCCCCCCCCCCCAAAGGAACTCATAACCTCCCTTGGAGGGGTAGTGCGTCCCGCTTGTAGGGGCTACGTACCTCCCTCCAACAGGCCACTCGTGCCCCTTGCAGAGCTAGCCGCCGTTATGGCAACGTTGCTTGCATCGCTGTAAGAGCTATCCACCCCGCATGAAGTACTATGCGCCCCCCTGATAGGATTTCGCACTCCCAAGACTGAGGGCTACACGGCCGCTTTGGAGGGCTAGCCTCTCTTGGTGTCTGTATTTGTCCCTTCGCGGGCAGTGTTTCTCCCTTCAAAACTGCGCCTATCTGGGTTACGGTGCGCCTCTTTCGGAGGGCTGCGCGCCTAGCTTCGAGCGTCGTGCGCTTTCTCCGGCTTAGGAGGCTGGGCGTATCCCTCAGAGGGCTTGAGGGATTTCTTGGAGCGCTGTGCACCCCCCCTGGAAGGTTGTGCACCCCCCTGGAGGACTGTGCGCCTCCGTTGGAGGGCTGTGCGCCTCCGTTGGAGGGCTGTGCGCCTCCGTTGGAGGGCTGTGCGCCTTCTTGGAGGGCTTTACACCGCCTTTGGAGGGCTGGACGCCTCCCTTGGAGGGCAATACGCCTCCCTGGGACCCCTTGGAGCTCTGTGAGCCACTTTTCGCCTCCTTTGGAGAGCTGTGCGCCTCCCTTGCAGGGCTGTGTGCCGCCCTTGGAGAGCTGTGCCCCTTCGGAGAGCGGCGCGTCTTGCTTCGAACACCGTGCGCCTTTCTTGGCTCGGAGGGCAGTGCGTTTCCCTCGGAGGGCTGTGGGAGTTCCTTGGACGGCTGTGCGCTTCACTTGGAGGTCTGCCCCCCCCCCCTTAGAGAGCTGTGCGCTCCCTTCGGAAGGCTGCGCGCCTCGCTTTGGGCATCGTGCGCCTCCCTTGGCTTGGAGGGTTGTGCACCTCCCTTGGCTCGGAGTTGTGCGCGTCGAGTGGAGGGTTGTGCACGTCCCTTAGATGCCTGTTCGATCCCGTAGGATGGCTGTGCACCTTCCATAGAAGGCGGTGCGCCTCCCTTGGAGAGCTGTGGACCTTCCCTTGGAGGACTGCCCGCCTGCTTAGGAAGGCTGTGTACCTTCCATGAAGAGCTGTGAGCCTCTCGATTGAGGGCTCTACGCTTTCAATAGAGGGCTGTGTGCCTCTCTTGGAGGGCACTACGCCTCCCTTGGAGGGCGGTGCGCCTCCTTTGGAGGGCTGTACGACTCCCTCGGAGAGCTGTACGTCTTCGTTGGAGCGTTGTGTGACTACATCAGTGGGGCTGTGTGACCCTCTCGGGGGTTATGCGCCTTCCTCGGCGCTCTTCCCTTGAGCGGCTGCGCACCTTCCTTGAGCGCAGTGCGCTGGCTTAAATGAGCTGCACACCGTCCATTGAGGGTTGTGTACCTTCCACAGAGGGCGGTGCGCCTCGCTTTGGGGGCTGTGGGCCTTCCCTTGGAGGGCTCCCGCGGGGAGCTGTGCGCCTCTCGTGGAGGGCAGCGTGCCTCCCTTGGAGGGCTATGTTTCTCCTTTGGAGGATTATGCGGTTCCTTTGGAGCGATATGCGCCTCCGTTGGAGGGCTGTGCACCTCCCTTGGAGGGCCGTGGGATGCATCTGGACGGCCGTGTGCTTCCTTCAGAGGTCTGTGCGCCTCCCTTGGAGGGCTGTGCGCTTCCCTCGGAGGGTTGTGCGCTTCCCTTGGAAGGCTGTGCGCCCCCCTTGGAGGGCTGTGCACCTCCCTTAGAACGCTGCGCGCCTCCCTTGGAGGGCTGTGCGCTTCCCTTGAAGGGCTGTGCGCCTCCCTTGGAGGGCGGTGCACCTCCGTTGGAGGGCTGCGAGCCCCCCTTGGAGGGCTGTGTGCGTCCCTCAGAGGAGTGTGCGCGTCCCTTCGAGGGCTGTGTGCGTCCCTTGGAAGGCTGTGCGCCTCCCTTGGAGGGCTGTGTGCGTCCCTCAGAGGAGTGTGCGCGTCCCTTCGAGGGCTGTGTGCGTCCCTTGGAAGGCTGTGCGCCTCCGTTTGAGGGCTGTGCGCCTCCGTTTGAGGGTTGTGCGCGTCCCTTGGAAGGCTATGCGCCTCCCTTGGAAGGCCGTGCGCGTCCCTTGGAAGGCTGTGCGCCTCCCTACAAGGGCTGTGCGCCTCCCTTTACAGGGCTGTGCGCCTCCCTTGGAGGGCTGTGCGCCTCCCTTGGAGGGCCGTGAGACGCATCTGGACGGCTGTGTGCCTCTTCCAGAGGTCTGTGCACCTCCCTTGGAGGGCTGTGCGCCTCCCTTGGAGGGCTGTGCACCTCCCTTGGAGGGCTGCGAGCCCCCCTTGGAGGGCTGTGTGCGTCCCTCAGAGGAGTGTGCGCGTCCCTTCGAGGGCTGTGTGCGTCCCTTGGAAGGCTGTGCGCCTTCATTTGAGGGCTGTGCGCGTCCCTTGGAAAGCTGTGCGCGTCCCTTGGAAGGCTGTGCGCGTCCCTTGGAAGGCTGTGCGCCTCCCTACAAGGGCTGTGCGCCTCCCTTTGCAGCGCTGTGCGCCTCCCTTTACAGGGCTGTGCGCCTCCCTTGCAGGGATGTGCGCCTCCCCTTGAACGGTTCCAAGCCCTGCCTGAAGCGCTACCAGCCGCGCCCCGATGGCTATCCCCTCCCCTTGGAAGACCACCTACTGCGCTAGAACGGCTATCCGTGGCCCAGGGCGATCTATGGGCACCCCTTGAAGGACTATCCGTGCCGAGTAGAGCTTCACTCACAGCCATTCGGGGGCTGCAACACTCCAAACTCCAATCCTCTTGGAGAGTTGTTCCTGCTTCCCTTGCAGGGCTACCCGCCCTTCTTGAAGGGCTATCCGCGCGCTCAGGAGGGCTATTTGCCCCCGTTGGAGGACTATACGCCCCCCTTGGAGGGCTATGGCCTCCGCTTGCAGGGCCATCTCCCCTCCTACCCATCGAAGGACCATTTGTGACTTTCGAAATGTGATGGGCTATTCGCCCCCTTTGGAGAGGCTACCCGCCCCCCGTGGTTGGCCATTCGCCAAGGGGAATCTCCGTCCCATGAAGGCTATTCGGGTCCCGTGAACGGCTATCGGCCCCCCTTCAGGGTCTAACCGCCCCCCCCCCTGAAGGGATATGCTCCACGTGAATGGGTACCCCGCCCACGCCCCCAGTGGAGCTTGCCGAACCCCCTGGAAAGCTACAATCACGCTTGGCCACTGCCTCCAATTCAATGGCAATCTATGCTCTCCTTTGGTGCGGCTACCCGGCGCCTTAGTGGGCATCTATCGCCTTTTCAGGGCGTCAAGTACGTGCGTGTTGTTTCGTATCGGCTTCTCGCCTCCCTACTCACCGTGAGGCCCTTGCCTCTTCATCATTGCAGTGCCCACAAGGGTTTTTCATACTAGCCTCTACCTAGTACGTTATGTGTGGAAGGTTGCGTCAGGGGCATACCTGCAGGGTTTCGATATCATGACGGGGGGGAATCCAAACTCGTTCGTGCGCTGCCACGCCCTCCAAGGCTGTACCTCATTGGCCGCAAGTGGGAGCTTGAGTTATCGGCCTCATCGGTTGACTTAAGTCATTCTGATGGCATGCCAGCCACCACCGTAGACAGCCTGAGCTTCTTCTGCGTGGGGTGTTTCCACACACCTCAGTGCCACCTCAAATTGTGAGTGTTTTCACGTTTTTCATACACTCGCCATCGCTGTGTGCGGTCTTGCCTGCACATCAGGGCTGTCACCATCCGTTTGCAGAGCTGCGAACCTTCTAGGCCACCATGTTGCCCCAGACTCACGCCGATGAGTAGATCAGCTGCGCCATGTCACGCAACGGGTCATGCATGTTATCCGCCACGCCAGGCGGCCATGCCATTCGTAGGACGCGTTTTATATCGCCATTTCCCACAGGTTGGAAACACAAGAGCTCGATGCGACTCTGAGGCCTACCACAAATATTTACAACAGATGGCCCCTGTCGATGGCTACGGAAAAGAGATCGCGTGGACTATCACGGCTGCATCGCAACGTTTCTTCCAGAGTATCTTGACAACCCTTCCGGGCGGAACGGGCACAGCTGGATCAACGGAGATGCGAGGCGGACAGGACGTGCGTCGACCACGAAGTCCTTCACGGAGTCCGGAACCCTTCTAGTTGCTGCACACGTTTAGCCAAATTGCCTCGTTTGTTTGTGGTATTCTGCATAGTAGATGCATCAGTACACCCCGCCATCGTTTTGATTTCAAGGTTTGCTTCTTGCAATATACCACCTTCACTTCTTCCGTTGACCATTACAACGAAAAAGTCAACCCTCTACAGGGCAAGCATGTCCACTAAACCAGTCTACGGTCAGTTCAGGCAATATTTACAACAATAAGAGTATCACGTATATACCACACCAAATACATTTACGAATGCCCATAATGTATGTGCACATGCATTAATATTTAATCCCGCGCATGTCGCAGACCCGCCAAACAAAAAACGTGAGTGCTCTACAGCCAACACCTCCCTCTTCTGTTTTCTGTACAAGCACGTTAAGTGTAAAACAGTACCCGCAAAAAAAGGTGTGCAATACCGACCAACGCTTGGTCCACAAGTGACCAGAAACCAGAAAACCCGGCGGCGACTCTTTCTGTGTATCGCCAGTAGCATCAAGGACGGTGAGCCATGAACAGAAGCTTACTTCTCGTTGCGTATATAGGTAGATATTAATACTACCTGGTAAGAAAAAGGAGCGCGGTTCCAGGCTGGATTTTGAAGTTCAGTCTAACGACACCCGAATTTCTTACGTTCTTGTAAATCAGCCTGGCTTTCTGAGTGCTTGTATTCTCAGCAGAAATATCTGATGCCCTGTACCACCAGCGAAGCAGCTGTTGTATGAATCAAAACAAAACCAGAATATTGTGTCACAATAGGTATAATAATCCCAATAATATACCACATGACAAACCCAAATCAATGCCTGGTTATGCATCCCACCACCCGCCGCTACTTACTGCGGTACAAGTGGAGTACAAACACATTTTTGATCAGCACAACTTAACACAGATTAAGATCGATTTGATGGCTCGACGCCTGTGCATCAAGAAAGCTGGCGGTTCTCAGCATCCCCAAAGAGTCCAGGCCTAGCGATTACAAATAACAGGTAGTACCTGCTACTATTACGAACTTTGGATCAGAAGTGCCAGCCCGCACAGCACGGGTGCAGCAGAAACTTCCTGAGCTCCTAACATGGGCTCAATATCTCACCCAAAACATGACTTTGAAGATATTTGTTCGCGCATCCCGACCAAGGTTCTATTATGCCCTAGTCCAAAAACAATTTATATCCGTAAAATTATTAGGCCAACCTGTAGTTTCTCACTCGAGGAGCTCAACCGGCCAGAATCCTTTTGGGTCAGAAAAGTGCAACCCCTAGCGTGGGATTAGTGGGGAACCATCTCCAAGTTCTTCTACTTACAAGCGGGCTCGATGAAAAACTGTGTCCAAGAGCGGTTGCCCCGACCGCCAGCAAAGGCTGTGTTTTCCCTTACGACATGAAAAGTCAACATGCCAAACCTTTTTCGTTCGGTTGCCGACTTTTTTACGCTTGGGAGGGACAAGGATCCCCACGCCAACCCATAAAGGGGTTTCTAGCGTCCTCGAAGGACAACCTTCGGCACAGCAAGCGTACAAACTGTACTGCAGCGCAAACGCCATTGGTTTGCTTTGCTGAAGGTGTCCTATTTCTAAGGTTGGATGATGGTAGCAAGAGAAACGAGGCCAATGATGGCGCATCGTCGCCCGTTCGCTCGTGCCCTTGGACAGCCTTCGGAACAGCAAGCCTTTTATTATACAAAAAGTACACGCGGTGCACCAGCGATACAATCTAGGCGCACGCAGCGAAACCCCGCGTTTTCAGCCTTGTGGGTCGAGGAGATATTTAAATGCGCAAGCGGCAGATAGAACTGGCAGCCTCGTCGTCTCCTTTCCTCGCGTGGTCACACACCATCAAGCATCATTCGATGATTTGCATCGGAACCTTCGCGTCAAAATCCAGCAGCGAGCTTCGGCTCCCTCACGGCAAAACCAAGAAAAAAGTGGTATACAGCGTGTACGCCAATTATCAATGATTTATCCAAGGGGATATATATATATGTATGTATACATATATCCAAACGCTGCAAACTCACTCACTGCCGGTCGGCGAACTATCAGTTTGTAATGAATGAGAGCCGGTCTTTACAAGCCTGAACACCTCCCACCCAGACGCCAACTTTCGAAGTAACTAACTGTATCAAACCTAGCTGGACAATACCATGGGTGGAAACAGCAATAGCGAGGATAGTCCATATAATATATACCAAAAAAAACTTTGCCCCGCATCCCCCCCCGCTTTAACAGCTAACTTCAAGGCTGCCTCGTCGCACAAACAAAAACACAAAATTCACCCTAAAAGGGGTGGTGGATAATACAAAAATGTTCAATCCGGCCTTTGTGTAATACCGAATTCCATTTTTCTTAACCTGGTATCACACATCACCACGACGAAACATAAACAGAAGGAAGAACGCAGGATTGGTCCGTGCTCTCCTTGTGGTAAGTAAGAATGCTAACAGTCCGCCTTGTCAGCTTGCATGCTAGATCCATCCGGCGTAAGCGAACCGTACGGGCGGTCTAACCGCCGTCTAAACAATGATATACCTAGCAGCCGGACCTACGCACCTTGTCAAGTAGCATGGAAATACCAGGTGCAAACAATTACGCTAGCGATGCTATTTCATAAACGAGTAAACTCTATTTTCTAGTAGTTTTGTTCCCGAAAACGTGGGTTCAGTTCCAAAGGGAATAACACCCCCGTCGTGCCGGCATGCCGCCCGCAGGAAAGGAGGGGGTAGGAGAACCAAGTGCTTCCAAGGGGGCCACAAAAAAAGAGTGTCAAGGGCGTGTGATCCATCCATCGTTCCGAGGATAACACTCTGCCGAAAGAGCATACTTCGAAGTATAACAGACAACAGAAACAACATCGCCAATCGCCGCACAACACGTACGCCGCTACCTCTCGTCCAAACCTAATCGAGTAAAATACCATCAATGCTGGCGAGATTAGTGCTACGAGCTCCAAAGTTACTATTAATGCTTGCTCTTTTGTTTGTGTGCGTATGTGTACAATGGAAACTGTCAACTCTTGCAACGACAGCAGTTGAACAACTCCCGAATTAGAGTCGAGCTCACGTACGAAAGCAAAACATGAAAACCAAAAGCTAGTGCAACACTTCTGAACCAAGGCAAGCCACGGACACCATGTTATCAAACACGTATTCTCCATGCTGTTTTGTATGTGTGCTTGCGCGCAGCGGGCAGACTGATTTCCGCATCGTCTATTCTGGCGTCTCAAGCAAATAGTTGTCGAACGGACTGAAAGGGCAAAAAGACGATGGACTCAATCTACAGTGAGTGCTGTCTTTGCAACCTCGAGCATCCTACAACAAACGGAAACAACGACGGCAAGACGAGGGAGTACCCACACGGTTGTCCGGGATAGCACCACACCGATTGTCACCGGTTGTTGTGCCTACAGCTGCTACGTCTTCTGTAGACCTTAACTCGAGAGTATGGGCTGGAGCATCGGTGACGATCTCACGAAAACGCGCGCTACCGCTGAATAATATGGAACGTATGGAACCACAAAAAACGATCTACCATGTGACGTCCGCCAAGCGTTACCTCTTTCCCCCCCCCCCCGCTCATCTTCGATAACCAAGGGGATCAAATGTAGGGTGCTACTCATAGTACTCCTATTATATAGTACACATATTTCGGTTTCCCTACAAATAAGACAACGCCTCCTCGACGAAAAAACCAAGAGCTTTCCGCCCTAGCTTTTACCATCAACCAACGCACCTTGCGGATTGGCCCGCAAGAATGGCTCCGACAGTCCGGGGTCAAGGCGGCACCAATGTTAAATAATAGCGGCAGCGGAGAGAGCACACCCCCCAAGTAGTGCAAGTCATGCGTTGTACATCAAACAGACTGGTACAAATGCAATAATCTACCTACTGTGCTTGTAACCATAACTCACCCTATGGTATAAGGAGTAGAGCTCGTTACACCATGAATATATAAAAAAAACACCATCGATCAACTCAGCAATTTGGTTGGCCCTTTCTTCCTTGTTGCCAACAAAAACAAGTATTTCAAGAAAAAAAAAAAAGAGAACGAGGGCGAAGCGGCACTCCTATCGTAAAATACTTGCAAAACGAACAAAAGACAGATGTAAAAAAACTGTGGGAAGAAAAGCATTTCACGACCCGCTCGAAACTGTAAAAATTGCATACGCGTCGTGAGATCCAATCGGGGGTGGTTTAAACACCGTTCAGAGTAAAGCCATTACCACACCTCGAAAATTTACCGCGAAGGCCCGGGTCTTGGGCCGATTTATCGCCGACGACGCGTTTAGTTCTTGGCACCAGTCTACACCCCTGCTGGCCTGCTACCGTGCCTTTTGAAGAATGGTCCAAAGAAATATCTTGAAAACATTAGAGATATACATATAATACGAAAATTATCCAAAACAACCGTCCGTCTACTATGTTCCTCTCTACCGTTCCTTGATGGGGAGAGAGCATATTGATGAAAAATAATACCACTGTACGCGCCACATTGTTGCTGGATCGCAGATCGCGAGCCCCGAATGACCCAAGCCAGCTACAATAATTGCCTTTCGATTGCACCTCAGAGGGCGTGCACGAAAAATAGCAACATCCGCCAGAACGGTCTTCTGACGCAGACAAAACAAACCTGAGAAACGAAAGCCCGTGCATTTTTGCTCAACAAACGCATGTTTTGCTTCTCGCCTTTTGCTCTGCACAACAACATAGCATGCACTCGACTCACCCTTGCCCGCCTGCCTACATGAGCTCGGCACGACTTCTTGATACCTCCCGCCAAAGATTGAGCAAAACACCAGATAATGGGCAAAAACAAACAGTTGACACGAGAGGAAACGTGCCATACATACCAGGTACCACCTAAGCCTCCACCCCCAACCGCACAGCTAACGCATCGAGGTAAAAAAAACTTGCGCGTTTTACATATACCACCTAGCCCCCGCCCCCCCCCCCATCTTACCGGTAACGCATCGAGGGCGCAAGAGCGTGTCACATATACCACCTAGCCTCCGTCCCCACCGGTAACGCTTCAAGGACACGAACGTACTAATTGAAGGGGGCAATACACCAGACAACCTTGCCTGTCCACCGCCTTCCTCATCACGTGGCGTTCCGTTTACAAAATACCGTTCCATTTCGACCACCACCGCAACAACAGCCAAGCGTTTGCCCTCCCTGCCTACCCCCCCCCCTTTCTTAAGGACAACAATCGCGAAAAAGTCGTCGTCATAACCGTGAAACCCGGCGCCGTTCGTTGTTCATAGCTTACGCAAAATATACCAAAATACACGGTAGTAAGTAGGCAGCCTTGACCTACGTACGTACCAAAATGTGCCACAGGCAGCCTTGTTTCCCTACGAAAGTATCAAATTAAGCCGTTTCAGTTCGTGTGTCTGGGACGCCATCGCAATCCTCCACGACAACTACCTCATACTCGAGAACCATGCGCACTTCTCGATTTCCCCCTTGCCAACACCTTATTCGTGCCCTTCCCAACAACAGCTACGTAAAGACACGGAGTAGCAAAATAATAGCTGTCAACTGCAACGACGCCCTCCTCCCCAAACAGGACCAAGCAAGACGCGCAGAAGAACACTACTTATTAACCCTGCAAACAACATGTCTTCAGTTCATGAGCGTACCGGCCAAGTCTTGAGTCGAACAATACCTGGAAGTTGTCAGCTGCAACTACGACAAGTCCTCAACTCATGAGAATACCACGAACGAACACCCTACCAAGCGTACGAACCTTGCCCACCCCCGCCTCCCCTCCCCCCTGACTCCGAAGCGGCATACTGAGCAGTGCCTCCCCCCGCAGCCTCGGCTGCATACCCTCCTCCCCCAGACCCGGCGGAACCGCCCCCGCGCGTCCAATAGTCCGCGTCGCTCTGACCGCCCTGCGCATACTGATCACCCGCGTATCCACCACTAGTACCATTACCTGCAGAAGCAGCCCCGGTGCCTCCTCCGTATCCTTGCGCCGAGGTCCCGTAGCCGCTACCGGTTGCGGCGTATCCGCCCGCAGCCGCCGCGGGACCAGTAGAATCGTACGCCGCATCAGACTGCGCGTTGTATGTGGAGTTCCCCAGCCCACTGCTGGCTCCGTAGCCCGACTGCTGAGAACCAGAAGCCGCGCCTGCCACGCCTGCCCCGACAGAAGCTTGGTCGGCATACCCTCCGCTGCCACGGTACTGCTGCTGCGCTGCCGAGCTGTTGTAATCACCGTTGTCGGCATAGCCACCACCAGCCTTTGGAGTGACGGGGTCGCCAGCGTGGGCGCTTTGAGACCTGTTACCAGCTGCGGACTTAGCCGGACCATCATACCCCTGCTGCTGTTGCGAGCCGTAGAGGGACCCCTGAGGCGTCCTGCTCGAGGCGTCCTGCGAGTACGATCCTGCGGCTGCCTGGTAGGAATCACTTCCGCCCCCGCCACCCGTAGCGTAAGAGTCACCGCCGGTTCCGTTGCGCCCTCCGCTGCGGCCGTCGTCATATCTTCCTTCAGTAGCAGCCGCGTCGAAATTGTTGCCGCTGCTGCCGTACGCGGCGTCCACCTTGTTGACCGCGCTCACCGCGTGTCCATTGCGCCCACCACCGCCGGTGCCTCCGGTACCATTGTAGCTCTGATCGTAGCCACCGGCGCCAGCACCATCTGCCCTGTAGCCGCCCGTGTCCGCCTGACCATAACCACCGCTCCCCCTGCTATTCTCTCCATCTCCCTGGTGACCGCTGCCACCCGCATACCCGACATTGTCACCGGACCTATCCCCGTAACCGGAGCCGCCCGCAGGCTGACCGCTCGACCTACCGTAATCTGCTCCACCAGCGTACTGATCGTTGGACGAGGCCACAACCCCCCCGGCCGCACCGCTACTGTTCCCTCCCCTGTACGCACCACTAGCGCTACGGTGCCCGTACCCTGCGGCCCCAATGGGGTCCGATCCACCCCCATCTGCAGCGCCGGTTCCTGCTCCTCGGCTACTCGAAGCACCGTAACCTCCGCTCCCACCGTACCCCCGGCCAGACTCGTCTTCGTATCCACCTTTTCCACCCCGGGCACCATCGTAATCAGCACCATATGCCGCGTCCCTATTGGTACCGTTCGCGCCATACCCTCCTCCTTGGTCCGCCCCCACGCCAGCACCGTATCCACCAACATCACCTACCCCTGCACGAGTGTCCCTACCTTGCCCAACCCCCCCCCCCTCCGCCGTCATACTCGCCCCCCCCCCCGCTCCGCATGGAGCCGTCGCGGTTTTGCGCGTAACCTCCGCGGCTATCACCGCCATTGTTGTAACTGTCACGGTAACCACCGTCCACTCTCTCAGAGAGGTAGTCGTCATGCCCGCCGTAAGCATCACCACCCCCCCCAACACCGCCACCCCCCCCGTGCATACCGCTCTCAGCATGGAGAGATGGAGGGTTGTACTCGGAAGGGCCGGGAGCCCCGCGCCGTTCGCCTTAAGACAACAAGGAACGACAAGACAAGACAAAAAAAAAATTGTACAACCACAAAGGGGGGGAAATTTGAGAGAGAGACGCTCGGCCGGCAAAATGCCCGCACGAAAATATTTGGCAACGTGCGGGTCGCGCAAAAATAATTGGCAACGTTGGGATCGATCGGTTGAAAAAGGGGTGCAGCATCAAACGACTCAAATCTGCAACTCGAAGCGTCGCGAATGGGACAACTACAGTACCGCATGGTCGGTGGTAGAGGGCGCACAACTCGTCAAGCAGCTTTCAGCACGTGCTGAAGCAGCGTTTCGAACAACATCTGCAGCAACTTCTGAAACAAGGCTTTGGAAGCAACTTCTAGAGAAACATCTCGGGTACTGTTTCACGCAACCTCTAAAGCAATATTGTACGCAGCTGTTAAAGCAACGTTTCGAACAACTTTTTAAAGCAACGTTTCGAGCAACTCTTGAACCAACGATTCGAGCTACTTTAAAAGCAACGTTTCGAGCAACTTTATAGGCGGTGTTTTGAGCGACTTCTGAACAACTGTCTGACGCATTTGTTGAAGCGATGTGTTAAGCAACTTCTGAAGCAACGTACCAAGCAACTTCGAAGGCAATCTCTGAAGGAATATTTCCAGCAACTTACGAAGCAACAGTTCAAGCAATCCAAAAGAGACCGAAGCAACGTTTCAAGCAACTTCTGCAGTAATGTTTCAACCACCGACTGGAACAACTATCAAGCAATTTTCAAGTGACGTTCAACAACCTTGCAAGCAACGTTAAACAACTGCTTGTTTTTTGTTTTTCAAACCTACGCGCGAACAAAAAAGTGCAATCTCCATTAGGGACGTAGCGACAACCACAGCAGCAGCAGCAGACCTTTGACCAACTTAACACACATACCCGACAATGAAAAGCGTACACCAAGCAGCGTGATGGCCATCGGGACCCCAACAACGACAAAACAAACGCGGGCTAAGCGGCGACGGGTAAGTAAGCGCTGCTGCTGGGGCACCGTGACACATCACCACAACAACCAAGCACAGGAGGTAAAACGCATCACTCGGAAGACGGGTTGCCATGAAAGCGAGCAACCGACAAGATTATAAATGTCAGGACGGCAAGCACATTATCCTCATCCAACATATTGCGATGTTGGTACCTAATAATAGCGGACTTGTCCAAAAACTTGTACGTAGCTCAACCAATAAAAGGTTTGTACCGTCAGGGGAACACAAACAAAAAATCTTACCCACATTTCATTCTCAAGGAGCCAGACAAAGGGGGGGGGGTACTAAAATCAAGCCAAACAAACCTGTCATAAAACGTCATTATGTCGATTCGCACCAAAATCACAACGCCCGATTTTTTTTTCGTTTTCACCTTTCTAGGAGTGTGGCTCCGTTTTCTCTTTCTGGTGCGTAGGGCACCAGAGTTGTCGTTCTAGCGCCCTTACCCGGAAGTCAAGCAAACTTAACCGACACGCGTAACAAAACTCAGCAACTATGCGTACCTGGTGGCGCATTCCAACAAAATACGTACGCTACCGCATTCAACTCAACACGCATGAACACCACGACACGCTAACAGCGGCCTTATAACAGCTACCTTGAGTACACAAAAGGTAGTACCGCAAAAAACTACATTTTCCGGAAACCCTTATCCGAGGGGAACGGCTACACGCTGGGTAAAAAGAAACAAAAAATAATCATCTCCATATGCTACCCTTGACGCAATGAATTATAACTCTTACATGTATCTTGCCGTTCTACACAAAACTGGATCTCACTAACAAAAACACACCGTACGCCGCTAAAACTAACTATATAACTCTACAGAATATTTCCCTTCTAACTAAAACTGAACAAGTACAGAAGTTCCAGGTAGCCACCAACTGAAAAAAACACGAAAAAACGGCACTATCAACTAAACCTAGCAACTACCAGGTGTAAAACAAAAACTGTCAACAGCGTTTATGACGTAAAAGCCAAGCACCTATCAAACGGCACAAAAAATTGTCCTCCCGAATACAAACCCCCCGAACGGTTCGCCCTTACGCCCAGCAACGGCTCACCCTCAGGAAACATTCTAGTCCAATAAACCAAACCTACTCTAGCCAAAACAAAACCTCAAAGCACAACACAGATTACGCAATGTATACCTACATCTCTTCTAGACCATTCCACCCCATACCCTTCCGCCACAATCCAATCCCATGACGTCAATTTCTTAGACTTGACGCTACTCCAGCAACGAAAGGACACAACTCAACAGCCCATCAACCAAGCACCGGGAGCGGCCTCTTTTCAGACCTTACGCTTACCAGCAGCACGATACAACTAAACAATCAACTAAAAAGCACCGGCTGCAGCCGTCGCCGCCTGCCGTGAACCGTTGTCATTAAAAAAAACAACCTCTGAAAAAAATTCCAAGTAACTTCCCCCGCGGCATGTAGGTGGAGTTCTGCAAGGGTCAATGCTCCTCGCCTACCGTTACCACACCAAGGTGCCTGCTCCTGTCGGTCGCCCGAACCCAAAACTCCTCTCGCGAGGGATCAACTCACCTCCGCCACCTCCCTGAGCGTCTCCCCACGCCCCGCGGTCCGAATAACCGTCGGCCATGCCCCCACCTCGACCACCCATGTCGGCCCCACCTCCCCCACCCCCGCGGCCACCGACCCCATCCCCTCGTCCCCCCATCCCACCCCCACCATCGCGCCCACTGTACCGCGACCCACCGTATCCCATGCCACGACCGTCCTGGTCCATACCGCGATCGCCAACTTGTGATCCGCCCCGAGCCCCAACCCCACCGCCGCCCCCGCCACCTTGTCCGCCGTGGCCGCCCATACCGCCACGACCTTGCCCTCCTCTCATGCTGCCGACGCTACGGTCTTGGTTGTCCATGTAAGGGTCGCCTCCACCTGTAGGGGTTGCGGGAAACAACAAAAAGCCAACGGAACCGGAGAGGTCGTCGGATTAGAGGGTTGTAACGAGGATACACATTATCGTGTTTTCATCCATTTCACCCCAGTGACTACATCAGGGGGCACTCCGATCGGTATTTTGTATGGGTTGGGGTTGGTTCCACCCATGGTGAAAAATACATCAATGTAGGACACCCGTTTGTAACGGGTTTTCCATGCAACGTCGCCTCCACAGGGTCGTGAGCAAAAAAAAAGGCAACGGAACCCAAGCATCGTCTGCAACCTAAACCTTTTGCAAACGAAATAAACGAAAACGAACCGAAGCGATTGCCGGATAAGAGGGTTGACACGTGTCGTTCCAGACACCAAGGCGATAAGGATATAAGAACACCTTGAACATGTGACCCGACAGAATGAAGATTTTTTCTTCTCCCACTGCAAACCCATTACACCAACCTAAAAGTAAGGAACGAAAACCCTGACCGCAAGTGTGAAAGCGTTGGTAAGCACCTTGGCCATACTCGTCCCAGCTGCCGCCACCCCGTCCGCCGTGGTGGCTCATGCCACCGCCACCACCGCGACCCCCCATGCCGACTGGCCGTCCCTCCACCTCCATTCCATCTCCGGGCCCCATGTCCATTCCTCGGGGTCCACCCATCTGGCCTCCGGGACCGTCTCGACCACCCCTACCGCCCATACCGGCGCCCATCGGACCTCCACCCGCGGGGCCAGGGCCCATAAGTAGGGGCCCTCCTGGGCCACGTCCTCCCCCGCCCACTACGGGCCCCATCACGCCGGGTCCCGCGGGGCCCATAACGCCGGGTCCCCCGTGGGGGCCACCTCGTCCTCCTGGGGCGCCCCCCCTGCCTCCGTGGTTGGGTTCACCGAGACCACCGCGCCCTCGTCCGGCACTTATCCTTCGCACAAGGAAAAAAAAAGAGGCGACAAGACGATGCTTTTTTAGGGGGACCAAAATATCG
The DNA here is from genome assembly GCA_012845835.1 of Undaria pinnatifida. Lineage (NCBI taxonomy): Eukaryota > Phaeophyceae > Laminariales > Alariaceae > Undaria > Undaria pinnatifida. The sequence continues at coordinate 12,978,935 of JABAKD010000019.1, forward strand.
AGGAAGGGGGCAGGTAACCACGAAAAAAAAAATAAGACTGAAAACGCCCCACACGCTACGCACACGCTACGCACCTTCCAAAAAAAAAACTTCAGAAAAAATGTCCACCCTTGAGCGTCCAAAACTCCTGAAATCAAAAGGAATTTGTAGCGCAACACATACAGACGGTGAACGCCGAGCGCCAGGGGGTTTGACCCCAGGTTTTTCGGGACACAGCAGTTGGAGCGAACGTGGCATCCCTTACACTGGTTGAGCGCCTTCGTGCCCTTATCGGCGAACACCACGCCCCGGCCTCCTGGCCGCGCGCTGTTTGCCACCCCAAAATCGAAAAAAATCGTGCATCATCCGATACCCTTCCACTTACGACCGAAAAACGCCGAACCAAAACCTCGCACTCCAACAAATTCAAACAAGCGGCAAGCCCCAAGCACCCACCTTGCCGCTCCCCTTCCCGGACCCAACGAGCCCCTTCCAGCGCCTAACATTCCAGGGCCGCCGCCCCCCCTCGGACCAGGCCCGCCAATGGGCCCCATGGGCCCCCCCGGTCCCATCGGCCCACCTTGCCCCATGCCATCGCCCATCGGTCCAACGGGGCCCATTCCATCACCCATTGGGCCCATTGGCCCACCCCCTGGGACCATCGGGCCCATGGGTCCCGGGCCATTCGGGCCCATTGGCGCCAGTCCAATCGGACCCATTGGTCCGGGGCCATTCAGACCCATCGGCCCGGGCCCGTTGGGACCCATGGGACCTCCCGGCCCGCGAGACCTGGGACCTCCGGGGCCTCCGCCGCGGCCTGATCGACCCCCACCCCTACCACCGGGCCCTCTTCCTCCCGACATCGGGCCGGGCAGTAGGGGCCCCCCTCCCATGGGGCCTCTACCACCGGGGTGGGGACCCCCCCGACCCATCGGGCCGCCCCTCCCGCCCATACCACCGGGGGGGATCATGGGGCCCCTTCCCCCCGGGCCGAAGCCGCCTCCGAAGGGGCCGCGACCGCCCATCCCGGGCCCGTTCTTCATGGTGGATATGGCGAGCTCCTTCCTCTCGTCTTTGTTGGAAGATACGCTTACATGAAGCTTTCGCCCACGGAAGAGTCTATTTTTCAAGGAAGGGGAGGGGGTAAAACACGAGGGGGGCGAGGGGGTTATTTTGTGCGATATGGACGTAAATTTAGTCTGGCTAGATATTAATAGTGGTTCATCGAACATACCTGGTACAACAGATTCCTGAGCTACTGCTACTATTATAGTATGCAAATACCAGGTACTCTAGCTTGACGTCTGTACGATGTGCGCAGACTTTTACCCAACAGGCAATCTAGATCGAGATCTGTTCATACTTACCTGTCGTGGTATCTGCTGATTGCGCGGTCTGCCCATGACTTCCCAAACGACACGAACGCAACAACACTAGATTCCTCATTTACCAACAAACGTTCTATCATACTGGATCGAATCAAAATATCATCTATTGATGTACATCAATACATAATCTACTTATCAAAATCAAAATATGATCTTTTGACCAAAATAAACAGATGATCTGCTGATCTGAACCAATAGATGATCCACTGATCAAAACAGATCGTGACCTGTGCGAAGTGTGCAAGACACAGATATTACCTGTCGTGGTATTTGCTGATAGCGCGGTCGGCGGAGGACTTCTCCCCGAACGACACGAACGCGACCCCCCGAGAGCGTCCGTCGGGCCCGTTGATGATGCGGCAGCGCATGACGGCACCGCACGTGCCGAACTCCGACGCGAGCAGGTCTAGCCCCACTTCATAGTGTAGGTTAGAGACGAGCAGCTTCACTTCGCCAGGTCGCGGGGGGCCATCAAGCCCCTTGTGCAACGGGCTGGAGGGTGTGGGTTGGGGAAGGGAGAGGGGGGGGGGGGGAGGGGGGGATAGAGAGGCTAAAAACGTGATTATATTTATGAATCTCGCAAACGGAGAAATATAAAGCTTGAGCTCGCCAAAAGCCCTATGAAGTGATACAATGACTACACATTCGACATAAAAAAGGGATACCGTCACGCCCCCGTGCAACGGCCTGGTTCTCTACGAGAGTTCCGCAACAGAAACGAAGGGCTGTGCGTTTTCCACATAAACGATATTCCCACCCACCCACATCCAGCACAACCAGTGTCCGTGTCGATGCCTTCGCCAAGAGAAACGAGCTCTGTGGTCATAGCTACAGGACAGAAATACACATCGCAAGTAGACACCGACATTACCCAACATGCAAAATACAGAGTTCCGTCCAACTTCAAAGCTACGAAAAAGCGGCCTGCTGTCGGCAATCAAAACGCGACACAGTTCAACACGATGACAACAAGCCCAAAATCCGCCCACGGCACGGCAATAGGGGTGCGAGGAAATGGCGAGGAAAAGGCGGATCCTTCACGGCCACTAGGCTTCGCATTCCATTATTACGCGACCTGGTACGTGGTACCTGCTGGCTGTGCTGGTTAGGTTTTCACCCTCATTCGCTGACGTCTCGGGCTGCGGAACGGCAGAGTAGAGTCAAACGAACCGATTCAATCGACATCGGGGTGGAGAAATCGAGTCAAGCGTTTCCTCAAGTACACTGGTGTACCCGATTTAAGCGCGTCCATAATCAGAACACAGACTTACGAGCGCCAAATCGGCCTGCCGTGCCTTGTGGCCGAACATGTCGGATGGCGGTCTACAATTAGTGTTGACCCGTCAAGGCGTCTTTGGACTCATCTATTAGTTTTAGTGTGTGGAGTTGCTTGACGGCTGTACAAGGGGCAAGAGTGCCGTCAACATACATCCTTGCTTGTGACGCCTGACGCGATACCCTACTTGACACAAGAGCGGCACGGCGATAACAGCGGTAACACAATTAACAGCCTGTCCCGAGGCTCTTAGATCGGGTAGCCCACTCAAGATCCAAAACGAACTTAAAAATGTCAAACTAAAGAAATACAGGAGAGAGAAGGCTACGGTTCGTTGGGCGGTAACAAGACTAAAAGAGAGTGAAAAAAACACTGCGCCTGACCATACCGTACAGTACACGGCACCTGACGACGCACACAAGACTACCAAGGCTGAAGGTTGACCCATACAGTAGACTAGTCTGCGCCTCACCACATAGAAACAGAGTGCTAGACAGCGTCTGGCCGTAAGGCCACATTGCAGCAGACTGCTAGACAGCGTCTGACCATGCAACAGACCAGTCTGCGCCTGACTTCACTGCTGTGCACTGAACTGCGCCTGCAGTAGCTGGGTAATGCGCGGCGGCCCCATTTTCATGTGTTTATGCGCTCGGGTAATTCAAATCGGCAGCGGATAGCCATCATGACCACGAAAAACACCCAAAAAATTATGGCTATCTGTGCGTGGCCTTGGCAGGAGGGCCATTATTTTTAAAACATATGAAACACGCACACCGTACCTGACACAAGATATCATCCGTACATGAGAAATCACCCCCCCCCACAGGATACGACACCCCGGTGATAATTTTGGGCGTTTCTGACAAACCATCGATTTATCACCCGGGTTACATAAGATAACACACCCCGGTGATAACGTAGTGTAGATTTGTGGTTTCGATTTTTGGTCGTGGTGTCTCTGCGTAACTCTTTTTTTGATCGTACCGATAGCGAGGTAGGTAGCTGCAGCCCACTTTTGTGTGGGGGCAGGACGGAAGGCGCAGCCACCGCCTCGTATCATATCGGGCGAGGTACCTTCGATTCAACTATATTTATTTTTCATGCTCCAATCCAAGCCCGTATTTTGTTTGAAACTTTCTTCGGCGTTGAGGGGGTTGAGTCATCGCCGAGGTTATGTGATAAGGAGCTTCGTTACCTAGGTTGGGCCCCTTTGTTTTGCCACAACCCGGTATCACAGGTAGTTAGGTACCTACAGCAGGAGCGCGGGGCAGCCTCGAGCGTTCGTGCAGGCATACCACACCCCTTCAAGTGTGCGGCAGCAGCGGTTCACACGTTATCACACCCGCTTTTATCACCCCCCTCAACACATACCCCGTGGGTGTTCGGACGTGCTATCACACCTACTTTTTATCGCACCCCCAAATACACCTTGTGGGTTTCGGACGTCGTATCACCCCCTGGTGTATCACACACCCCTTAGGCCCCCTGCGAACTGCAATTTATCACCTGGGGTACACAATATATCACCCCCCCCACAGGATACCACACCCGGTGATAATAATTTAAATCCCAAAATGTTATCACTGGGGTGTGTTATCTTTTGTCAGTTACGGTTTATACGTGGCATGTACTTCTCACCCCGTCCGCGCAGTCCTCACGCCGTCTCAAGGCCGTGGAAACCTTAAAAGTTAGAACGAACTGACAGGTACCAGAAACATCCACATAGATGCCTCGAAGCTCGGAGGGATACATTGATATCATACCCAAGGGTACATAATAAGTATTACCGACACAAGACAGAAGTCTAGAGAAGCAGTGGCATGCAGCCGTTCGGGCGACTTCGAAAGCACATGACCAGTCGGACGACCGGAACGTGCGCAACGCAAGGCCGGAATAACTCGTACAACCCCTTAGGACCGCCGCTCGATCAATGTGCGTATGTGGCGCAGATGGATACGATCAAAAACACTTCTTAGGACAGGTAGGATTTCCGCTCTCCGCGGCCGCCATCGAAAGCGTAATCGAAAACGCAATAACAGAATTGCTTTACCGACAACTCTATGAGTGAATACCGGTACAGTGATTTGATAGTCAGCGTCACATACCTATTCGGTGATAGATAACCGGCCAAGCGAACACGGAGTAGAAAACTAGGCCGTATGCGACGCAACGTGGCAATACTTCGGCCAACAACTATGGACCGCTGACGTCCGCAGCCACGATCACAAGCGCCATCGAAAACGCAGTCACGTACTTCCCTACGTCATAACTTCGCCAATCAATACTCCGTGTACAGAGCAATCGATTATGAGCGCCATACGCCGGATATTGGCATGAATATCATAATCGGTTATCAATACCCAACCAAGCGAACAACTGGCGCGTACGCAGTGCAACAAGGAAAACAATCGAAACACTTCGAAGGACTTCCGCAACTCCGCCCTTCGCGGCCGCGATCGATATCGTAATCCAAAACACAATCCCGCAAGGGCATAGACGCGACAACTTCACCAATAACCGCTCGCACGGCAATCAACACACCAGTACAAGTCCCTCTGTAGTGCCTGTTGCCCGCCACGAAGTGCCTGACAAATCGCTTGGCAGAAACGGCAGAAACGGCAGCAACCGGTAGTGGCAGCACGCGGAGTAGTGCTGATTGCCGCTGGATCGCCTTTATTTCCGGGTCACAAATAGCACATACCGGCACTATAGAGCGACACAACACAGTAGAACGAGTCATCTCATGAGCAATCCGTAGAGCTGGGAGACGGGTAGGTACGTGTTGCACCCGCATTCCGAGCGAAATTTGCGCAGTTATGCGTCTTTGCATCCGACAGGCGCATTTGTGGCTCCACCTTTGGCGTCGAGTAATCCACTCGCAAGCTAGTCACAGCAGTAGTCGGGGTCCCTCGGTAGTGCGAGAGCCCGGTTTAGTGCGGTGAAAATCGCTCGTGACGACCCCGTCCTATCAATAGAAAGCACTCGAATATTCCGGAATAGTGCGGGGTCCCACTTTAGTGCGGTTATGCTCATCTGACAAGGTACCTCAATAATGAGGGGGCCAGTGCGTATTCCTTAAGGTTGGCCAAATCACCTTGCTGTATGCAACAACGTGTATGGTAGTTTGTCAACACAGAGCTCGTCTCTCGGCATCGGCACGGACACTGGTTGTGCCGGATCAAGACGGGTGGAAGAACACGCACGCACACATTGCTGCTGTAGTTGGCTTCTAAATTGTCAACCAATCACAGGCAACGATTAGTCCATCAAAATTACGGGTCCACTACGAACTGTTCGGTGATCGATAACCGAGCAAGCGAATGGCGTCCGCACAATCGCCGCATTTTTTCTTCAATTATTCAATTCATCATTCGAGCAAGCGAATGGCGTCCGCACAATCACCGCATTTTTTTTTTCGATTTTGTAATTCGTCAGGTGTGAGTTCCATCAATTCAAGGGTCGATATGGTACTCATCTTTGCAAGCTGCGTGACGATCCGGTCACCGTACACAAATATATTTGCAACGAGCAACCACGGGATAAAAAACACCGATCGACAACGTAGCCGGAACCAGTCTAACAAAGATGCTGTACCAAGGAGACCGGCCCTTTAGAGCGCGTCAATCAAGGCCTCTTTCTGGGTACATAAGCCCCCCTTGGGCCTTCACATTCCTCTTTGGGCCACTACCAGGTATACATATGCTACAAAAACTTTTCGTAAAGTACGCTCACAATTCGTCTGCTTTCCTCGTACTCAAATGCGATTTTTATGGTTTCCCTGTTTACATCAGTCTGTTCCCACATGATTTGTGTTCTCGTATCATACATAATATATACAGGATGAACAATCACGACGGACACTGCTGCGTGTTCTGATGTTGGGCAGTCAGGACGGATAAAAAAACAAGAGAACGCATAAAGTACACAGCGTGGGGGTCGTCAGCAACGGGCCAAACTGCGGTATTCAACTCTAATAATACAGCCGCCGTACTTGGTACTTGCAAAGGTCGTCAGAGTACCAGTACCAGATTGGTACTGACTCAACGACTCGCCAATATGTACCAGTTATTCTTAATTACTCAGTGCCTGCAGTACTTACAAGCCGACACGACGGGATACTCGCCAGTACCTGGAGACCTTTAAGCTAAAAATGACTCGAGTACCTACCAGTACCTGGTGTCCTCGAAGCTGAAAATGACTGGAGTACTTGCCAGTACCTGAAGTACCTCAAGCTAAAAATGACAGAGCACTTGCCAGTACCATGAGTACTCCAAGCTGAAAATGAATGATTACCTCCCAGTACCTTGAGTGTTCATAACCCGAAATGCCTGATACTGGTACGACAGAGTACTGGCTACCCCGATGTAAGGATACCCCCCGAGAAGCCAAGACAGGCGTTCTTAACTACATAATGCTCTTATCTGTAGCGGGCAACACATGATTTTTTAGCTTGGCGGGACATGCCGGTCGGAGCGCGTGCTCGCATCTTGGGCGGGCGAAAACCGGCGTACCCACAGCATTCAAGAGCATACTAGCAACTAATCTTCGCCCTCAAGCCTATTAGTTCGCCCGCTCGCCCTCGTCACAACTACTAGACAGTCAGAACGGCAAGACATGAACAACTTTTTTTTTTTTTTTTCCTCCAGCGGATGGGGAAAAATAAAGCGTAAGCTTACCGCACTAACACGTATTTTCATACACGTCGTGTGTCGATTCAACTCAATTGCCACAGGAACAACATGTTTTTCATTGTTATCAACAAGGTTTACTAAGTAACATTTTAGCGGTCAACCTTCTTTGCCCTCGAGCCTATCAGCCCGCTCGCCCTCGTCAGTACTAGGAAACAGGGAGAACCGGAAAGACAGTAAAAGCACGACTTAATTGTTAAAAGGGTTGCAAGCCTAATAGCCAGCTCCCTCGCCCTCGTCAGTACCAATAAACAGTCAGAACCAGACAGTAAAAACACGTTATCAAACACGTTGTCAACAGGGTTACAATATATGGTTACAAGGTATCCCTTCGGAGAGTGGCTCTATGTAATATTATAAAATTAAAATACACTCCACCTGTGACGCAATATATAGCATCAGGCGCAAGGGCTCCGCTCCGCGGGCGGCTGACGCCGACCGCTACGCTCGCGCAAGGAAGAATACAACTAAAACATGCAAAGGGGGCAGAAAGAAGAGGCGCATGATTTGGTGCGAACAGCGAATTGATAATGCCAAGAGCTGCTACGAATACAACTACAACATGTAAAGGGGGCAAGAACAGGAGCATGATTTGGTGCGAACAGCGAATTGATAATGCCAAGAGCTGCTTGTGCAGAGCAAATTGCCTTGTGCTGTGGTGTGCTGTGCGCTTGTTGGCGGTCACAGTACGGATGTAATTTGCATGGGGGAAAAAACACGGGGACAGAGAGAGATCAACTGAAGAAAAAGCAAAAGACTACACAACACATATACCTGATATTGCTGTATGTTCGAAAGAAAGAACAAAAGCACAGCACAGCACAGCACAGCGCGGCACGACATAGCACCGCAGGGCAAGGCACACGGCACCGCATGGCGCTGCTGAGCTATATATAGCTGGGCTGATCTGAGCTGGGCGTCCATTGTGATTCAATACCGTAGTACCTGGTATGTACATACCTGCTGTAGTAGCACCGGTACGCTGGATTGAATTTTGAAAAAAAAAATATCTCACAAGCGCTGTTTCGGGCATCGAGCCCCCGCTCAGCTGTCCGGAGAGAATATACTAACGTTAGTGTGGAAGCGAGGCCGTTCAGGAAATCGATATTATTTGTAAGTTGGTCTACAGAACTATCCACTAGACCACAAGAGTCATTGTCACTTTGTGGCATAGTGGATAGACTGTCCGCTTCTGAGCCTGGTGTGCGTGGGTTCGAATCTCGGTGTCATCGAAATATACAGACGTATTGATACTCATAAAAAAGTGTTGATAATATACTCATTAAAAAGGGGACAGTGAGAACCGCTAAGAAGAACACCACAGCCAGTAACTTTGTGGTCTAGTAGAAAGAGTGGCCGCTTATGAGCCCGGCGTTTGTTGGTTCGAATCCGGGTGTCGTCGGAAAAAAAAGAAATGATTCTTATAGAAAATGCATCGATTCAGCCGTCCGGAGGAGTATGTCTTAACGTTAGCGTGGAAATTGGACACCTCTCAGCGCCTCCCAGAAAATCGATATTTGAAAGTAGCTCTATAGGTAGGAGCGAAATATTTTAGGAGAGGGTGAGTCGAGCGAAAACGTCCATCGGTCACGGGTGTAAAACCAAGCGTTCCCACTAAAACCTAGTAGTTTGGCGTCGAACAAGGAAAGATATTGGAAAAACGCCGTCTGTCACGGGCTAAAAGTACCGTCTCTTGACGTCTTTGGTTGAAAGCCATGAAAAGAGGGCGACCCAAGATACAGGGTTAACAACCCCTTCAGCACCGCACCCGCGTTTTTAACGACAATATGACTTGGAATTAATGCGATATTAATTGTGAGTGCAACAAAAAATTTGGGAACGTTCTCTAGGCTCTTCATCGACTCTGAAGATCGCCACTACCCGGCGATGACGCGCCGGCCCTTTTAACATTAATAGATAACATCCACTTGATAGTATCACGCCATACACTTCCCTAATAGTACACCCGCGTGTTCACCGCGGTTGGCATTGTATGGCCAAATCACCTTGCTGTATTTGTAATCTGTCTCGCAGTTTGTGACCACAGAGCTCGTCTCTCTTTATGAGCCATCAGCACGGACTCTGGTTGTGCTGGATGTAGATGAGTGGAAATATCAGGTAAATGCGAACAACACACGTAGTACAGCACAGAGTTCGTCTCTCTGAGCCATCAGCACGGACTCTGGTTGTGCTGGACGTAGACGGGTGGAAATATCAGTTTAACGCGAACAGCACACGTACTGGTAGTACGGAGGTACACGTACCACACTACCATTAGAGAGCAAAAATGCAAGCCTACCGCCATGTTGTGTGTGCACCATATACGGCACCTAGCAACACATACCAACACCTGATACCTGGCAAATAGCAGCTAATCTACCGCGTCGTAGTCGTATTATGGACACTGCCGAAGCCTAACGTACGGGTAGACCGCCGTTTGGCGCCAACAGCCCGCGAGTCTCAAAACTTAAATGTGGGCTATACTTACATACATGTGAGATACGAGTATGATCCATGAAAAAAGTCAGCATGAACGCGTAGAAATTGTCGTAGGAATGGATATTTGGTGAATTGATCTAACGTCAGCTGTGAGTTCGACAAATGTAGGGTCGATACTCATCCTTGCAAGCTGCGCAATACATTGTTCGTACGTTTACAGTAATTTTCACGAGTTGAAACCCAATATACAATGACATTGTGTTAGAATACTTATGATGCATGACCAAGTGTTACTTTCGTACGGAATGTTTGAACATCTGCGACGATCGGATGACTTACCGTATACCAGGTAATGTATACGTACAAGCGCGAAAATCGGCGCGCTTCGCGCGCCATCTTTCCCCACTTTTTCTTACTGAGCTGTGCCAAGCGAAGGTGGCAGATGGTATCCACGGAAACAGTTGCATTCACGGTGATATTGGATAAAAAAATCGCCGCTTTCGTCCCAGACTGCTTGGAGCACTAGAGGTACCTCGGGTAGGTGTGAAAGCCGTGCTTTCGCGGCGTGGTGTTCGTCCGCGCTGCTGCTGTTGGGGCCGTTCGCCGGTCAACGGAAGCGCGGGCTTCGTGTTGGGCTGTGCTATTGCAACTATAGACACGTTCGACGATCAAGCCGCATTCTCTTCAAATGGACTGGTACAACGATCATGGCTTGAACATCGTATCACAATTTGTGGACTACTCGTAGCTGCCTTTTCACTTTCAACACCGCAGAAAATTGATCGAAGCGGACCACCACGCCGTAGTAAAACCTCACCGAGGGTGCTTTGTTTTGGTCGAGGGCGTTACAATCGCATGTACGTGCTTCTTCAGCATGCAGCTGTAGGTACCGTTACCGGTTCGTGGGTGGGCTGTGGGTCGGTGGATGGGTGAGAACACGATATTGTACCCCGCTGGAGGTGCAACGTACCCATGATCGTATTTGCAAAATAAAAAATCGAGCATGGACCAAACGCCTCTGTTTGTGCTGCGTCCGTACTGCTGTAGCACATGTTGGTTGTCGTGTTTGGAGCTAGGAAGGGTGGTCGGTTGGCTGGCGGTTGGTTGGGTGGGTGGCGGTCGTTTCGTGAGTGGGTGGGTGCGTCCGTGCATGTGGGAGGTGAAGCTGTCATTTCCTTTGGTACAACAGCAGTATTTTACTTTCGCCGCTGTATAACTGGCCTGCTGTAGCACGGTGGGTGGGTGGGTGGGTTGGTTCGTGGGTGGATGGCTTGGTCGGTGGGTGGGTGTGTCGTGTGGTACGTGGGTGGTGTTTGGTCGGTGAACTGGAAGCGGATGTCTTGTTGATGCGGTTGTTGTGTTGTGTGTTTCTTCCTTTCCTTAATGCCGAACGCTGATGTGCGGTGGGTTTGTGCGGTTCGAGAATCAAGTTGCGCTGAGTTCAGCAAGTTGAATCTGCATCCACTCTATTGATGAGCATGATGAGATGATAGCCACTGAACATGCTGAACCGGTGCGGCGGGACTCGGGAGTTTTCCAGGGGAAACTTCCGCCGCGCGCGCCTCGCCCCCTGATTGGCCGAGGAGGGGCGAGTGGGGGTCCCTCGGCCAATAGAGTTGGGGCTCGGAAATCGCAGGGATGAAAGCCACAAGCCTTTAGTATTGTTTACCGGTAACACGCAAGCTAACACACCCACTCAGACCCCGTTCCGAACTGTTTTTTTCAGGCAGACATATCTACCGGCGAACGAAATTTTTTGTGACACAATTTCGAGAGTCGACAGACACGTTGAATCAACTCGTGATCAACTACCGTTTTCCTGCGGCCATGCCAGCGGGTATTACCAAGCATGTCTAAGAGTTGGGTCGATGCATCGCCCCCCGAGGACCACATCCACTCTCCGAAGCAAAGACTTGTATGTGTGTATTACAAGGCTACGCTTCGCGAGGGCCTGTCCGCCGCCCGCTGAGCTCGCTCAAGGAAGCACATGCAACAAACGTGCAAAGCAGATGGAGGGCACAGTATGCTCACGATTTGGTGCAACGTGCGACTTGCAAATGCCAAGAGCCAATTGGTCGAGGAAAAATCATGGCAGGGCTTCGCGTGATGTGGTGCGCAGAAAAACCACGTCAGGCACAAATCTCGTCAAACGTATAAAAGCACTTTTCCATACCATAGCAGCGTTGGTCAAAACCAGTACGCACTATCATGCAAACGTCGTACGCACATCTTTTCTGTTATACTGGCCGTACGAGTGCTGCTTGACGCCTTCGTGGTGTGCGCAGCAGAAAATACAGGAAAGCAAATAAAATCGTGGTCAAATTATCTGCGCGTACAGAACAGCACTATTACTAGCAGTACAATCATCATACCGGTGTATGCCTGGGATATACTTATTAAAAAATGCTTCAAATGCGTCAGCTGTGAATTCGATCAATTCAACTGTCAGTACACATCTTTGCACGCCGCATGATACTCCGGTCGCACGACTAATGCTATTTGAAGCATGGTAACGTATTGGGCGAAGCACAACAAAAACCCGGAAAAGGCAAAAATCGAAAAACAAATACATTTTGTGCGTCGTGCGATCATGCAGTGAACTAACAGAGAAAAAACAAACGAGTTCTTCGCCTGTCGTGCGTACTCGTACATGATATACCTCGGCCTCCTTGGTGTGCCTGAGCCCGGCGCATTTAGATACTAAACAGCAGCACTGCAGGCCTGGCTAATGGTCCAGACTCATTTGCAATGTTCGAAATGTAGACATTGGCGCGGAAGGCATAAAGTGGCGCAGTGCAACAGCTCGGCCAATGTGCCCATAAATTATTAGAGCTCGAAGAAGGGTTTAGGCCGACGGAGCAGGATCAGCTCTCTTACCACAGAGCGCACACCAGTCGTGCTGCTACCGTGTGCGCGTTTGACACACGGCTTACGTTTTTGGGATATAGCTGGCACATATAGCTTGATTTGAGAATTGTAATGTTGGTACTCGTAGCTTGTGTGTGCCATGCAATTTCATGTGCACGGTTTTGTTTCAGCTTGTTGCGACACACGCCACATGACGCAACCAGCAGCTTGCATGCATGATATGATAAAGCATAAAATACGAAGTTCAACGCGGAACGCAACCGTTTCTTGTATTTGGGGGGAGGAAACAATTTCTTTCCAAGGAATCTTTCCAAACAACACCATGATCGATGCTGAAACAGTGTGACTCCCGTCGGCGAATAACCCTAATGGAGGCCGTGTAGAGCGATCCAAAAGAAGGACGATTGCGAATTTTTCCAAGCGTTTACCAGTACTTGCGCGCGCAGCAGTACGAGTAGGATAATGCTACGCCCATCCCCCAAGAGGATTAGCAATGTTATTCCTTCGAGCACCAAATTCATCATGGCAAAACTAGTGGTGGCCGATGCCGTACTCGCCACCAATTTCATCATTGCCAACTAGTAGCGGCCGATACCGTACTCGTCAATTTTACCCTTTAATATAACCAAGTCCAGACAGGGTTGAGAGCTGAAAGCAGTCTGAGAGGCCAGAGAACTGCCGAGGGGCAGCTCCGAATGCACCGTCATTGCAGTAAGTGAGTCCATGCATATTTGTGATTTTGTTGGCAGTTTTGCAGGCGTATCACATGCTTTTGCAAAGAGCGCGATCGGCCAAAACCATGGCTTGTATCTGTCGAGGACAGGTTGCCGTGTCGTGTGGCACGTAACAGCCGGTCCGATTACGCGTGAGAGGACAAACCAACGCGACTCGTGTAAAATAAATGTCTATTAAAAGGGGAGCATAAATAATACCAGGTATAAGATAAAGAAAGAGACGTGTATCGTCAACTGGCGTCAAACGTAAATAATTGGCAGCTTGTCAATTTACATGGGTCTTGTTTATTTTCCCGTCTTCTTCTAGCATGTGTGTTTTCGCAGCAGCGTAGCTCTCCGACATGACCCCCCCCCCCCCCCCCCCCCCGCCGGGTACACAGGTTACAGTTACCGTAACATACGTGCACCGGTCAAGACGAGCACTCCTTGAGGTGGTCAAAAGTCCACAGCAAACATATCACACATCACCCAAAGGGAATGACATAATAGAAAATCTCTATTCCTTCGGTCGGTACCCGCGCTGTCCATCACACACTACGGTAGATACCCGCGCTGTCCATCACACACTACGGTAGATACCCGCGCTGTCCATTACACACTACGGTCGGTACCCGCGCTATCCATCACACACTACGGTCGGCACCCGCGCTGTCCATTACACACTACGGTCGGTACCCGCGCTGTCGACTACACACTACGGTCGGTACCCGCACTGTCCATTACACACCAAAAACCCTAAATGGGCAAATCAGGCACATCTCGGACACCCCCCCGGAGGGACGGCTGGGGGGGGAGGGGGGGGGGGGGGGGCTCATTTGTTGCCTAAGTCATTAGACCATTGACCACGCAGCCCGTTCGAGACGGAGCACCGGGGGGGGGGGGAGGGTATCCAAACTTCTCCCGCTATTTTAAAACAGTTTACCCTACAATACCCGCATGGCGATCGGAGCATAAACGATACTTGAGTTTGCCATACGAGCACACTACCGATCACACAGGATATTTGGTAGGAGCCCTATATATCGGTTTGTGTCAAAAAGTTCCTTGTATTTGGAGCCAAACTCGCTGAGCTGTATTTAACGCACGAAGCCCAGTCCATGTGTTGTCTTACTATAAACGCTCCAAACAAGACGCGTTTTCGTTTCGATTTTTGCGTCACTCCCCTAAGCACCTCCTGAAGGAAAACTGTGAAACCTCGTATGACAGGGCATGCATATCACCTCATACGTAGCTTATGATGACTCACTCATACATAAGATGGCCAGCATGTACCTGGTATATAACAGGACAACAGGGCGCCCCGTGCAGAGCACAGCAACCCCCCTCCACCAGTGGCAACAATAACAAGCCACAAAAACACCGTTCACCGGTCCACCGGCCCTCCTTTTTGGCACGTTGGCGTATCCTTGCAGGGTATATTACCATGAGGTGCCACGTGTTAATATTGAACTGAATTATCGTGTCTCAAGGCAAAACCAGTACCAAGCACAGCAGCAGCAGCGCACCGCATCACGTAAAGACGAACAGCCACGCCACGCACACCCGCTGTTCCACGGCAAAAATCGCCATCAACATAAAATCTACTCGGAGAATCGCCCGCCGCATAAGCAGCGGCTAGAGGTAGCGCCATGGAACGCTGGACAGACGGTGTAGCTTTATTCTACCCTACTGTTGTCTGAAATGCTTACCAGGTATCACACTTGCTACAGTCTAACACGCGGGACAACGAGCCCCGCCCGACGAAATTCCAAGCTCAATATCCAGACAACCTGGAGCGCGTATTATAAGAAAGCTGTCTCGAAATACGTGCAAAAACCTCCATTTTCTTTTCGTGTGCCCATGGGACTCCTTTTTGCCGGATGAAACCGGCTTGGAAAGCCATCTCCAGTGGAGTATGACATTGATGGTAACCAAAGATGCCAGGAGACGGTCAAGTCAGTCAAGGGAACACATCCAGCGGTCAACGGTACACAACCGATGTTTCCACACTATAACCAAGTAGTTTGCCGTCAGCCAAGGTAAACTATTGGGAAATTACCGTCAGCCAAGGGGCGAAAGTGCCGTCTCCCGGCATCTTTGGTTGTAACAGCGTGTTAATCGCGAAATAACGTACTAATCCTTTTACACATCGGACAGAGCAGATCCTCTATTCATGATCTGCCTTCCAAGGCAGACAGATCCCCGGTAACCACCAAAAAATTGCACAAAAAGGGACGCGGTATGGTCTGCATAGCTGGCACTACACCTGATATATCGTGTTGCTGGGGGAGACCCGTACGATCATCTAGCACACGGTTCCTGGATTGGACCTGTACTCCACAGATCCACATCATAGCGCCAGATATAGGATCTAGACCATCTGTCGATCGTGACCTGTCCGATGTGTGAATCCTTTTGAGACTCAAGCATACCCACACACCCACCCAAAGTATCCGTAGGTCAGGTACAGTCTTACCGGGCGCCCTATTGGTTGCGCGCAGCACTATCGCCAGACTCATGCTGCGGATCGTATTCTTATGTGCGTGTAGGAGATCTCCAAACATAGCAGTGGCCGTTCGGACACATCCCCTGTCCCAGCAGTCCGGAACACTTCGTGCGACTGCTGTTGCTGCGTAATCGGCACATTTTTTTGCCACACATTTTCCCACCCAAAGGTCGAAGGGGGTAGAGCCGAACGTAATACCGGTAACGTATCAATCTTTTTGAGCCGTCCCAGCCAAGAATGAAACGAAACTATGACATGTTTTGATAACTGCTGCATCGGCCACCGTCCACACGTGGCAGTCAGAATGGCTGTGTTAGCCCAGAGGGGTCTTCACCGGTAGGGTTGCGCACTGATGCAGTAGAAACTGCCAGTAGAATACTGCTGGCAGGGCCTACCTACTGAGGGTCCTGCCCACTGTTACGTCGGACACAAACAGGTTGGAAATGAACGAGCGAAAGCGAACAGCCTCGTTCCATTCCAACCGTTCCAACAATGTCGAAATAAGTTAAAGACACGCCCTGATAGAGCCTGCCAGCAGATTACTAGGGCCTTACCCAATAAGCTTTTTTTTTTTTCTGAATATAAGCTTTCTTTTTTTAGCGAGCGTAGGCTTTAAAACTGGAAATAAGCTCGCGATTTATGCCAGTTTTGCACGGATAAGCTCGACTTATGCTCGCTCTTTGTTGCATCTCTAGCTTGATTTTTGTTCGTTAAAAGCGTGTTTGCTCGTCTGACACTCGTTGGGCATCCCTGCTTGTCGTCGATATGCTCGTGAAACGTGGGTTCTTAGGCTATTTGTTTTTTTTTCTACAAGCCACATGGCAGGTGCAGGTGTGTCAGTGCTGAAAAAGTAAAATATAGACTAAACGATTCGTAGTCTTTAGTCTATGCTCCTATATACTTCGAAAGTGTATACTTGTATGTTTACGTATATCATACTACTTACTACTGATTGATGTTGTCGTGTGTTTTTGTGTTGTGTCCATATGCAGCACAGTGCGCACAGCAGTGCCTTGCTGCCTTTTCCATACCACCGCCCACAATGAACTGCCCACCATGTCAATTGGAAAACTTGCTTAAACTCTCTACTCGAAACTCGACAGCAAAAACAGAGCTAGCGAGCTAGCCAAACACAGCCGACTACCCAGTATCCCCGCACCCCGCACGACGCAATGCTACTTTCCCCGCCCCCTGTTGTACTTGAGAAGAGCGGTTGCCATCGCTGCAAGATCGGAAGATCGGAAGATCGGCTGCGTCCCTTGCGCTCTCCGCTTTTTTTGTGCTCGCGTGGGCGCGTGGGCGCGCGCGCGTGTGTGTGCATGTTTAAGTGTTCTTATGTAGAACCGGCTAATGTCGCGATAAACAGAGCCGACAAAGGGTGTAATTAAGCCTCGTGAATTGCATTATTACCGTGCGGCCACCCATTTGACGTCTCCACCGTGCTGCCAGACAACCATTCGAACATATACACCTAAAATGGAGGCGGGCATAACCACCTTTTATGCTCGATTTCCCTTGTTATGCTCCCACATAAGCTTTTTGGCATGGTGGCTATGCTCGGTCGGGCATAAGCTTTTCCATAAGCTCAAAAAGCCAATATAAGCTAAAAGATATGCTAGCTTATTGGGTAAGGCCCTACAGATTACCAATATAAATGACAGAACGCGTACGTCCCGTAAACGCCATATTTCATAACGGAAAACCGTACACATTTGTCTGGTGGGAGGAGAGAGGGAGCTGGCCGGCATCGTCAATTAACACCGTACAAAGCCCCCTCCTCGGGATATGAATGACTTGAAACGCCGGGGGTGTCGCAATTCAGAAAGGGGGAAAACATTCGACCTGAGTGCAGGGAGGACAGACAAAAAAATTCTTGCCGTTTGATCTGATTGGTCAAGGTTGCCTTTTAGCCGTCCCGTCATTTTCATTGAAAACATCCACAAGACAGCTGCGGAGCCACGCGACTGCCCTCGTAGCCCTTGAGCCCCGCACCCACACGAGTGGTGGGACTTGGGGTAGGCTTGGGGTCAGGTTGGTGTAAGCCGACATGTAACTTTGAAGTTGACCAAAAACGGTCAGCACCAAGTTTGGTGCCTGCTTGTCCGGACGTCACGAGAGGAGCCGGGGAATACAGATGGTCCCATGGTATGGCATTCACATATGTGAGCTTCTACAAGGTGTGTTGATTCAAACACTGGGCGTGAAAAAGCGGTCGCAATGTCGAAATTGGATCTCCTGCTGGGCACCACACACTCTCACAAAAAAAAGAACCGGGGCGGTCGCACAGGCAACAACTTTACTGCTGCTGCCGCCTCGCTGCTGTTGGGCTGCGAACTGGCTGCGCGGGTGCTCGTGAAACTCAGAGGAAGCGCAGGTGCCGGTTGAAATCGAAACCGTCCAGATTGCGGGATGGTACACGCAAGCACGCACACACGTGCAACTTACACAAGCATCGCTCGTGGCCGTCTCAAAGCAAAACACATTGAAGTGCGGTTGCTACCTACACTGTGGCTAACACAAAGGAGAGCTTGAAAAGCGGCGTGATCGAATACGACGTTAATCGATATTCCTGCACGGTTCGGCGAGACGGAACTTAAAAGAGCCAGCGCATCTTCGAAAGCCCAGAGAACGCGCCACGGGGGCAGGCCCGGGCCCAAACTTGCGCCGTCGTGCACCGGGGGGGGCTCCTGTGTGCCGCGCAGCGGGGAACGCGACAACAGACCGTTGGCCAGCGAGGAGAGCTTGCAAATGTGCGAAAACAATGAGAAATTGCATGTGGAACCTACCGCAGACTGAAGACACAAGCCATACCCGGTATTGTCAATCTGCAGAATATCGTGGGCGGCGGGGAGACAACGCGATACCGATACCGCTGTTGTCGCGATAATATACGTGAGTACACCGCGCAAAACGAAGGGTTTGATAGGCCAGGATCCCAATATGTACAGCGGAATGTGTACAGCGGTAGCAGCAGCAACAGCAGCAGCAGCAAGCAAACAGCGTGAAGCACGATATCGTATCCTACCACAATTCCGTACACAAAGTTACTGCTGTTGCTGCTCTGCTGTATCAGGTATTAGGCATCAAGTACCGGTACTAGTACTATCAAATGCAAGGCTGTACAATCCTCCCAAGGGTGATACGAGCGGTGAAGGTATTTTATCTCGCGAGCTTGGTACGATTGATTGGATAATGGATGATTCGGCCTGTGGCCGCAGAGATTAATCGAATTCGCGCGATCGTATCATGCAGCTGTACCCGTCAGCAATGGTTAAGAGGCGCCCGCGTTGAGTAGAATCATAGGTGAACCTCATCAAGTTAATTTTGTCCTGCTGCAGTCAATGACGCTGATTCGATTCCCCCGGAGTTCAGAACTCATGCTTGTATGTAGGCATTGCTGCTTGCGTAGGAAAAGGACTACCAGGTACCTGGTAAGCGGAAAACGCGAGACCGGGAGTTAGCAAAATCCAAGGAAAGCCGAGAGAACAAAGAGTTGAAAAGTGGAAAAGCTGACCCCTGTGCGCGATGGCAATGAAGGTACGGTACGGGGGCAGGAAAGGGAAGACAACGGACCACGGCTTGAACGAGTTGAGCCGCAAAGTAGAAAGTGATGGAAAAAAAATAATCTGCTGTGGCATTTCAAATTGGAACGATAATCGACGCTAAATCTGATAACCGACGAAGGCCATTTCTTATGCAGTCGAATTCCGCCAGTCGAAAACGGCCCTTTTCGACTGGACTTTGTTTCGACTGGATTCTTCTGGTCCTTCTTATCGTCAGTCGTCAGTCGAGTTGATTTTATAGTTTTTGTGCTATTCCTAGAGGCGGTTGGTGTGAGGGAGTACTGCTGTACACAAGGCGAAATCGGTCGGCAGCTCTGTGCTTCGCGCTGTCTCCGCGAGCAACGGCTCGACGAACCTTCGTCCCAGCGAGTTGGTGGCTTTGGGCTTAGCCGAAAGCCGCCAAAGCTACGTTCGTGGAGTTGCACTCAGCCGAGAGCCGCCAAAGCTACAGCAGGCGCAGCCGTTGTTGGCAGCATGGCATCGAGACCGAGCGCTGCTGCCATCGTGTCATACACGCTGCTGGCGAGCGGAACTAGGGATGCGCCACGCTGACTTGCTGAGAGAAGCACAGCAGGGATAGCCAAGCCAGCGTCAGCGCCTGGTATGATACTACTGCAGTGTGATACCTGGTATGGGTGTGTGGCCGTGTGGCCGTGTGGGTGTATGTTTGGTGGTGGGATGGGCGATGCGATCGGTTCAAAAACACGTGTAAAATGTTTTCGACTGAGTTTTTCGACTGGATCCGCCAGTCGGAAATCTCAGGCGAAAAAAGTTGAGTCGAAAAAGCCCTTTTTCGACTGCGTAAGAAAGCCCGATTTGGGCTTCAGTCGAAAAAGGGCGTTTTCGACTGACAAATCCGACTGCATAAGAAATGGCCCAAGAGTCCGATATTCCATAAAACATAAACCATCCGATATGAAAATAATGGGTCATGGCCTTGTAATACATACCGCCTATCATCGTACGGAGCACGCATGGTGTCCTTCTGATGTCTCACGTTCAATTAGTCACCTTGGACCCGGTCCACCAGAGTAGGGAAAGAGGCTGCGAAAAAATCATACATGGACATCTCGTTCCTCCCACGAGTATTTGGTAGAAGTACGACGTAAGGCGCTTTTATCGGATATCCGGACCCTTTTTCCGATCCGATTGTCGATCCGACTAGAAACACTAAATCCGAGGACCAACGCCCGAATGGGTAGGGTGGACCGTAACTGGACCAAGTCCGACGGAAGGCCATCTCCCATGGCCAGGGGTTTTGTTAGTGGGTGAGCTTGCGCAAGTCCCACACTACCCGGAAAGATGACATTCCGGGTGGCTATCTCCGAAACTGACCCTCAGGGGACAGGCCGGGTCCACATACACACGCATCCGGATACAACGGCAGCTTGCGCTGCCGGGGTTGTAACGAAGACCACTGATAGGGACAGCTTACGCTATACCTACAATGGGACTCGAAGGGTGCGCCAGCTAGCGTTGGGCTGCGAAAGCAACTGAGTTAAATCGATACACGACGCGTATGAAAATACGTGGAAGTGTGGTGAGCTAAAGCTTTATTTTTCCCCATCCGCCGGAGGATGCAAGAAACAAACAAACTAAATTGTACCTCGTACCGGAAATAGTGTGTATTATATCCTACTGCTGTAGATCCTGGGCTATCTTGACCTTGACTCCAACGTAGCACTGCAACGGGATCGCCATGATGGACCAATCATGTGCATGATTGGTGAAACAAGGGCGGAAAGAGGAAAACATCCAAATGTGGTATTCACAAAAGTTATCACTCGTGCTGGTACGTCGTTTGCACGCACTGATTGTTGGGTCGATTCATCATCAGCGGTCATCCACCCAAACCCATGACGTACGGTAGATGGGTGGAAATACTACACGTCAATAGTTTAATGTGAAGAACACACGCAAACACACCCATGAAGACACCGATCCTTGGCAAACAAAGCTAAGTCAAGTCGAAGTTCGTGCATCGCGCACAGAACGCAGCGAGGGGGAATGAAATGCAATACTCGCCGATTTTTCGTCTACTTCCGTCAAAATCCCATCAAGGCCTTAGGGGCAAAGAGGCACCGAAAAAAACTGTTATTTTTCCGAGGGGCGACACCAACCAAAAGCTATAGTACAGGATACCGTGTAACACAACAACCAAAAAAAGGATGCACGATGACATTCTACACGAAGTCTCCAGGTAACAAACAAAGCGGATCTCTGTCTGCTCACGTCACCCCTATTATCTCCAATGTAGCGACCACTGAGAGTGTACGTACTGCGAATGATATGAACAGATCCATCTTGAGAGCGGACGAGGGACCCAAGGAATGACTGGAGTATAACATACCTGCCGATGGCTTTCTTTTGCTTCTTATCTTTCTCCGCAGATCCAGGACCGCTGAGCGCTCGTTTCTGCAGCAGCATCATCATCGTTGTCACAGGAAGCAGACACAGCCATGACATCAACACCCACGGGTCAGGTCGGGTACGGCGAGCAAAGACCCAGCAGCAGAAGGCCGAGCGAACACCAACAGCAACGACAACAAAAGCAGAGGAAAGCACGGGGGGCGTTGCGGATTGACCGCCATTTTCGAGGCACGCAGCCGGCAGGCGGCGTCCGCGTCTGAAATCATTCATTTTGTCTACGATAAGCATGAAAATCGGGGATTCTACGCACATGTGTTCGGAAAAATAAATTACGGTGCAGTATTAATACCCATACAAAACGGCGCTTATATGTTCGAAAAGAGAAATTCGAGCCAAAATCCGCGCTGCGCCACACACAAGCAAAAGGACCACCTATTCTATTTTCTAGTAACACACATACTTCGCGCACATCAACACACACCACCATTCGTGGGTGCACTCGACCCGGCAAAAAAAAACTATCCGCTCGAAGCTCTCGCTCTCGTGGTTGCGCGCTGGCACAACAAGAAAACAAATCGACCTGAGAGTAAGGGACTAGGGGGGCAAGGCCTGCTAGCCAGACCATCCCATGGCGTCCCGTGCGGCCCGTCCCCACGAGCCCGGTTGCGCCTCGTCTCGGCAACAATCTTTTCGAGTAGACCATCTCGTCTCGCACTCACCGCCGACCCCTTCGAGGCACCCGGCGCCACCATGGTTGCCTAAATCCAGACTTGACTTGTGGTGGTCGGATCCCTGAATAAAAGCGACGACCTTCGGAACGATAGAGGGGGGATGGGCACGAGGGGTACGAGGCGTCAGTGCTGGCAAGATTAGGTTTGTGCCTGTGCACCGCAATCCCCCTGCTGTTCGACACGCATAGCTTTGTTTGGGTTATTTTCGGACGCACATAGACGCCGATGCAAATCCACACGGGGAAATCCGTCACCCTGCGTGGGGGCATATGCGACCGGCAGGCATCCGTCCCGCGACTTGTCAGCATCGGCCTGGCACAGCGGGGAGCCATGTTTATTTCAGAGGGGGACACGCCGATGGCAGAGCTGGCACCCACCTTCGAGAAGCGAATTGCCTTGCCGGAGGATTGGTGTCTTAGACAGACGCTGCACTGCCCTGAATTTGATAAGTTGGCGTGCTCTTTTTCGGGAACATTTTCAATTTGTCCCCGTCCCGAAAGGCGGTGATGATGCCGATGCAGCAGCAGCAGCGTTCAAGAAAGATCAAAGATTTATATTGCAGCGAAGGTGAGCCCTCCCGCAGCCCTCTACGAACCTCCATTCTTAGCACCAGGAACTGGGATTTGTGTGTTCAGCTGTCCATGTGTATCGGAGAGGAGGGCAGGACAGCAAAGTGCCTTCGGGCGTCGCTTCCCCCCTCTCTTTACCTCTCTTTGTATTATATCCGTTGGCAATTGTACATCGCTCGAAACGATTGAACGTTAACCGCTAAGCGTCTGTGGACGAGGTGCTGCGTCCTCTGGGTAGTGCGCTACTGTCGCTTGAGCTCGCGAACAATGTCACACCGGTGCCGCAAATAGCCACAAGGTCGATAATTCGTTGTCTCTAAAGCATGTGGCTGTTTGAATTGCTTGTTTCGTATCGCAAAAAAGCGTACCCGTTTGCCGGGCGGATGGACATAGACTGGCACTCCTAAGCAGGTTCGAGCTCAGGGAGCAGAGCGTGGAAAACTCGTATGCTAAACCACCGCTGCGGAGGGAAATCCTTTGCTATCCCCGGGCAGACCTTCCTCTGCTGCCGGTATATAGGGCGACGCGTGATGAATGCACCTCTCATGCGGGCTGGGTGGGGTGAACCAGCAGTACAAACTTCGAAATCAGTTTTCGCCACTCTCTACTCCATATAATAATGAACGAGGCAAATGCGAAATGCCAACAGGCACTAAAAAATCAAATTTGTAAATTTATGACTGCGGCAGCAGCAGCAGCAGCAGCAGCAGGCAGGGTCTTGTGTTTGAAATTGAGATGCATTTGGGATTTCGATGGGCGTTCTCGCTACTACTGAAACTCGTGAAATCTGCCGTGGTGCTCGCATTATATTGTCACTCTGATGTAACCAGCAGCGTGCAGACAGGGTAACAGGATGTGCTCATGTCCTTACAATGTGCTCAAGATATCGTATTGGCACCGTGTGTTTTCGGTCTTCGTGGTACGATGTACGGGGTGTTCAATCGTAGGCGCGTTTGCCTTTTTGGGTGGTATCATATGGGTGATGGTGACATGATGGTGGCATGGCGACGTGATTGCCACCTTTGTTGCGTTTTGTTCCCGTTTCGTTGTGTTTGGTACCTATCGTAGTTGCTCCCATATTCTTTATGCTTGGGGCGTTTGAGCCTTGATGAGGCCACTTGCCCGCCACGCTCCGTATTTCTGTGCCGATGTGCTGCTGCTGTGCCTTCGACCAAAGTGATGTAACTGCTGCGGCAACCTGTACTCGCACCAGTATGCTGTAACCCGATCCAGACGCCCCTTGCACCAGCTCACCAGGTACGTGAATCATGTATTCGAAGTCTACGAGTACCGCAGCAAGCAGCGTATGATACTCGTAGAACGTGATTGTTGTAACGCATTAAGCTTGACCGGCACCCTATCCTCCTAACGGTCGTCTATTTTATTTGTTTAGTCTAGTCTACGAGTAGTACTTTTTTTTTTTTTTAGTGGTGACTTCTACTCTCCACCCTCCAGCTCACCCCGCAAGAAATTTTACCGCCAGCTCTGGACAAGCCGTGATCACAGGCGTCTTCCCTTCTCCCCCCCGGTATATATCCTGCGCATGTGCTTATTGCCCTTATTCTGCCTGCTGCCTGTTGCTTTTTCTCGTTGTTCGGCGTGCTGTGCTGCCTGTTGTGCTGCTTGTTCCTGCTGCTATAACCGGCATGTCTACTCTGTCCTGCCGGTAACTGCTGCTGCTGCTGTTGTCTCGGTACGAAGCGTTGACTGGATCTTGAACAGGAGCTTCACCTCTCTTATCATATAGCAGCAGCAACAGACGTCGCCATGTCGACAAAACTATCCGGAGATATCGTGTGGGACAAGTCGTCTACTCGCAGGTGAGAAGACATGAGCCATAAGACCATTGGCAGCAGTATGATATGTCAATGTAAAATATGCACTTTTTTGTGGCATGCTGTCGGCCCAGCGGCCGAGTTTTTTCTCACACTTTCAGCTGCGGGGCAAGCAAGGGGGGCTTCTGTACTTGCCGACGCATGTCGGGATCCCGACCGAGCTCTGTGGCGGTGATCTGAACACCCAACTTTCAACTTCATGTTTTTGAACTGGCTCTTTTTTTCAAGGGGCTGCGTTCCGCCTCCCTGAAACATCTTCCTCTTCCAATGTTTTTGCGGTCAGGGTGGGAACGAAAGAAATCTTTTCACGAATCTAATCGATTTGATACCCAATCAACAGCAAGCACAATTTGTTGTCGTTCCAGGTTCCAAGCGTTCCAATGCCTTCTGGGGGGAGTTAAGACACCCCCTTATTTATATAGAACTACACACGGAGCTACGTAGTCACGTGACCACGTGGGCCAGAGGGTAGTGTCATATAACCAACACCCCTGAGCCCTGAGCCGAGTAGATGTGGATGGAACACCCCACAATAATGGGCAACCCCTATCTGCGTTATCGGTGTTGAAGAAAATGACTGCCACACTAAACCTGCTGCACACCTTCTTAGCGAATTCCTATCTTGCACATTGGCGCAGACCCAACCCGACCCCAACCATATCCTTAACCCTATCTTCAGCCCTGGGGGGTCTCGAGGTCGGCATGGGCGGTCCCGCGGCTCAGCTGTGTGTTTCGTAGGCGTTTTTCCAAAACATTCGGCCGGCCGTAAGTCAGGCCTCAACAAACCAGACAGGGTGCTGAGTCATTTTTGTTTTTTCACCCAAATTGCAAATAGGTGTGTCTTTGTTCTATCTCAGTAGCCCGCTCCGCTCTCAGATTTTTGTTACCCGCTCTGATATTTGACCCGCGTTACAACACCATTAAACCCTTCCTTTTTACAACTATAGTAGTAGATCCCCCAATCCCCTCCCTATACTGTACTAATCCCAAGGTATTGGTCCCCACAGACGGGTTTCCGGGTATGAAGGGATTAACGGCCCAATTGTGTTCATCCCTCCTGTTGTCTGCTACGACGCAGCTACATACAGCAAGCAGCAGCAGCACAGCTCTCGAGCGTCATGCGTATCTGTTGCACCTACTGTGGTCCTGTGACTTCTGTTGCGCACCTCGCACTGAACATGTAACATACCTCGCATGTGACAAAACTGCCCCCCTTCGCCCGTCTACCTGGGAGATTGGCACCTAGCTACTATTCTCGAGCTGTCGTGGTCCCCGCGCCGCTTCTGGGGGGTAGTTACACCGAGCAAGACCCACCGAGCGAGGCCGATTCTGCCACCTGCCTCGTTTCGCCGAGCCCTCGCTCTGCTGCTGCTGCTGCTGTGCTGCTGCACCACACATGGCTCTCCAGGTTCAGTACTTGTGGCAGTCACGGTATTGCAGCAGCCGCGCTGTGAGCTCTCTCCTTTAAGACTGCCACATACGGTGCTTCTGTGTATGTTTGTGCGTTTCTATATGTGTGTGCGTGGCGTGCGTGCTGTCACAAAGTCAGTATACAGGAGAAGCACAGCAGCAGTACAACTGCAGGAGCCGTGTTTCAAGTAGTCGCGGCGGTGTATGTGTGTGTGGTTGGTGAACAGCAGGAGATTGAGCCACGAAAACAAAACAAGTTTCGCGTCCAATGCAACAGCCAAACGCACATCGTCGGACCTCATACCATGCACGCGAAGCATACACCAGCATCAGCAAAAGCAGTAGCTCATTTTTTGTCACGATTCCTGATTTGTTTTGTGATTGGTAGGAACGACCCTCATGAACATCATTGGGAAGGCTGTGTTCTCAGCTCGCGACTCCCCCGGGGTATCGAGTTAAACCCACTCCGAAGGAGAACCTTGTACCATATACGTGGTGTGATATAAAGTGCCAGGTGCCGGTAGATGGTACCCTGGGTGGATGTCTACTGAAAGCATCATCAGCAGTCTATTCCTTTACATCAGCAGTTTACCGTCCACATCAGCAGCAGTTGTGTAATCTACTTGTCTGACGCAGAAGTAGTCGACTGCTGTGTATATTGGCAGTCTACTTTCGGTTCACCAAGGTACATCACCAGTCTACTGCGGTGTGAAGCAGTAGTATGTTGTTCACCAGTACTTGTTACATTTTTGTGGCCTGCTGTCCACATCAGTAGCCTGCTGTCTACAAGTGTAATGCACTATCTGCATCAGTTGTCTAATTCTACCTTTAGTCTAGTTGGAGCGGCGGCGGCAGCACCCGTAGCTCATGCCTCACGGGTGGCACACATTTTTATTGATAGTTTCGGATTGCAGCGAAACTATCAAGAGTTGCAATAACAGCATCAGCAGCTTGCGGGTGGCACTCCGAAATGCACAGCGGTGTTGTGACTCTTTGTATTTTAATTAACACTTTTACGACTTCATTGTGGCATTTAAGCATCGCGACATAAAACGCGACAAGCGCGGTCTTGAACCGTCTTTGGTTATAATTAAAATCGTTAGACTTGAACATGAAACTCTTCACTTGAATTGTGAATTTTCCCTCTCAAAGGTACGCGCCGCCGGGCGGGCAATCCTCCATCTCCCTGGGAGATTACGTGATGCCGGACGCGGCAACAGGTGTACCTTCCTCCTCTAACGGCCAGGGGGGGTTGTTGGCGTCGTTGCCCAGAGCACAACCGGGTGGCAGCGTGTCGACGCCGGCAACCTCTGCCTCTGAG
Source organism: Undaria pinnatifida (assembly GCA_012845835.1). NCBI lineage: Eukaryota > Phaeophyceae > Laminariales > Alariaceae > Undaria > Undaria pinnatifida. The sequence goes on from JABAKD010000019.1 coordinate 13,006,591, forward strand.
CCGGTGGTGTCGGCCATTGGTCTCCACGTGGGCCTTGTGGTGTGCGAGGCAGCGGGGCTGAAGGCAGCCACGGTGTCGGCCCTCCAGAGGCTAGGTAAGGCGATACATGTTGTAACGGCTATAAGATACATTTTGTAGCGAGTACAAGATACATGGTGTAACGGTTATGATATACGTGTTGCAACGGTTATTCAGAGGGCGCCCGCTCTTATATAGTCGGTCTGCAAAAAGTTGAGGCCTGTTTTCTCACGATGAAGAAATCTAACCGAAGACACGGTGCATGAGGTCGGGCGCCATAATTTATCCATATATCGCCAATAATAGCCTCTTTCCCAGTGCACAGCCGGGCGGGAGCGTGTTATCGCCGGCGTCCTATGCCGCTGAGCCGGTAGTGTCGCGCGTTGATCCCAATATGGGCCTTGTGGTGTGCAAGGCTGCAGGGTTGAAGGCCGGTGTCGGCCCTCTGAAGGCTCGGTAAGGAGATACATCTGGTATGTTGTAACGAGTACGGTTACGACCCGTGACGGTTGTAACCCATGAAGGTTGTGACCCATGACGGTCAAATTGTATCCCATAGCGGCTGTATCCCCTTTTAAACTGCGCCCACTTTTTGGAGACAAGCTATCCGAAAATTATTGGAAGTTGAGTCCCATGATTATTGCCGTTGCTTCAGGGGTGGGAACTTGAAAACAGAAAATCCCCTGTCGGTAGTACCTGCCACTCGAAACAGCCCGGGCTGGTGGGGTAGGGGATGTCTCCGAAATGAAGCGTGGGTGGTCGCGCCGCAATCCCCCGTGCCCGACCCAATAGCTTTCTTGCTCTCTGTTCTTGACCCTTCATTGCATGCTCCGCAGATACGTACCGTAGGCCATGGGCTATATCTAGGATGTCTCTGGCATCAAGCTCGCTATTTCCTCGCCCACTGTTCACCTGTGTTGCTTTGCCCACAAAACATATTTCTTGGGGGCCAAGCTTTCCCGTTTGTGAAGGCCCCCTCATCCGCGACGAGCACGTTATACGAGGTTTTCCACCCTCTAACTTCCAGTCGAGGTGCAATGCCTGGTCGACAAATGCACATGACGTCATCGCGGCGATGTCCCCCACCCCCGCTCAATGACCCGTTTGTTTACGCCCCCTTGTCTGTAGGCGCGACAACCACGGTGTACGAGGTTTTCTACCCTTTTTAGCTGCCGTTTGCGGTGCAATGCCTGTTCGACTAGTGCATCTGACTTTATCTCGCCGCTGTCCCCTGTTCCCTACTCAATAATCCCGTTTGTTAACGCCTCTTTATCTGTAGGCACGACGACCACTGCGATCTCGCCGCTGTCCCCTGCTCAGTAATCCCGTTTGTTAACGCCACTTCATTTGTAGGCATGACGACCACTGCGATCTTGCCGCTGTCCCCTGTCCCCTGTCCCCTGCTCAGTAATCCCGTTTGTTAACGCCACTTCTTCTGTAGGCGCGACGACCACGGTGCCATATTGCCTGTCCCCTGCCCCCTACTCTTGATACCGTTGTCAATACCTCTTTATCTGTAGGTGCGACGACAACGGTGCCATATCGCCGCTGCCCCCCACCCCCGCCCCAATTCCTCGCTTGCTAACGCCACTTTATTTGTAGGAGCGACGACCACGCTTCCATTTCGCCGCTGCCCCCTGTCCCCTGCTACTTTGTCTCGTTTGTTAACGCCCCCCTATCTGTAGGCGCGACGACTACGATGTACGAGGTTTTCGACCCTCTTCCGCCGCCTTTCTCGGCGCAATGCCTGGTCGACGAGTACATATGACGTGATTGCGCCCGTCCCCCCTCCCCTACTCAGCAGTTCATCTGTCAACGCCCTTGTATCTGTAGGTGCGACGACCACTGTGTACGAGGTTTTTGACCCCCTTCAGCTGCCCTTCGCCGTGCAATGTCTGGTCGACAACCCTGGAGCCGAGGTGTCGGTGGTTGTGGCCATTGGATTTATGGTGGAAGGCGCCCACTGGTGCTCTAAGGAGGTACGTAATGCGACACACGATTCCCTCACACAAAATAAGCGTTGTTGTTGGGGGCGATGCGGTCGTGGTCGTGGTCATAGGTTTTTTGGTGGAAGGCGCCGACTGGTGCTCCAAGAAGATATTAATACACAACTTGACATGCTCATACAAAAAGACACATCGTGGACGCCGGGGGCGAGGGGGGAGCGAGGGGTTTCCTGATGCTTTCATACACAGGGGGCATTGTGGGCGCGGGGGGCAGGAAAGGGAGGTTCTGCAATATACTCTACAACAGTGGCATTGTGGAAGCGGGTGGGGGGGCGAGGTGACGTGATACGCTCACACAAAAGAGGCATTGTTGACGCCGGGGGCAGCGGGGCAGAGCTGCCGCGATACTCTCATACAAGAGAGAGATTGTGGACGCGGGGGGTGGGTGGGGAGTGACACAATACGCTCATACACAGGAGGCGTTAAGGGTGCGAGGGTGGATGGTGGAGGGGATACGCGAGGCGTTCATGCCAAAGAGGCATTGTTTACGTGGGAGGGTGGGGGGGAGCGACGCGATACTCTAATACACAGGAGGTATTGGAGGTATTGTGGGCGCGGGGGGCGGGGCGGGAGGGCGGGTGACACGATACACTCATACACAGGAGGCATTACGGACGTCGAGGGGGGGAGAGGGTGACGCCATATGCCCATACCGGTATACTGGGGGCATTGAGGGCGCCGGGGGGGGGGGGGGGGGGGGGGGGGGCATTACTGTGTACGGGCTCACACTCAGGAGGCGTTGTGGAAGCACGGGTCGGGGCACGGTCGTGAGATGTTCGCGTTACACATTGTCTGTTCTGTATCTCCTGAACCTGCTCTGTGTGCGAGTTTCTTGGGTGCGAGGCGTGCTTATCGCTAAAGGCCGCGATCCAAACGCTCCCCGCTAGCAAGGGCTTAGATCCCGTCCTAGCTCGACGGAAAAGTTCTAACCACTGCTGTTGCACTTGCGCCCGATCACTCCCCACCCGCCCCGTCCCAAGGTAAGCGAAGCTCTTATGCAAACCTTGCTGGGGATCTGCGCGTGAAGGTTCCCGTGGTGTGTGATAACTCGACAACCATAAAACAACTACCACCGCACTTGTACCCCCCCGCCCCCCCCAGGTAAGCGGAGCTCTTGTGAAAACCCTGCTGGAGCTGTCCCTGCGTTTGAAGGTGCCCGTGGTGAACGGCCTCCGCTTTTCCCCCGTTTCGCCGGGAGACCTGGCGATGCTTAGCGCGAAGCTGGCGCACGGAGCAATCCACATGGCCTCCATGTGCGATGGAAAAAAGACTTCGTACACGGGTGAGGTTATAGTAAGGTATATAGTCTATAGGTGCATCTATTTTCTCATTCGCTCTCATTTACAACTTGTGCACAAGCACGTCGTTGAATTGTCTAGTCTTTATGAAATTCGTCGCCTCCTGCGGCGGGTGTCCAAGCTATAGTATTTAACAGTGCACTTGGGAACAGCACGCCGACGCACATCGTTGGCGCTGCATGACATTATATTTACGCCGCAGGTGCAGCTATTTTTTACTTTGCGATAGGGTCGGTGTTAAGCTACTGGCGGTGCTTAGCTACCGGCGGTGTTAAGCTACCACGGCGCCAGGAGCTGTCCTCATGGCCGCTATGTGCGACGGGGAAAATGATTCGTACACAGGTGTAGGTAGCGCGGCGGTGTTTATACAGGACACCACGTCACAAATGTACAGCAATGGGACCTTCATCAGGAGGCCCGGAAGTATTAGCCGACCGTCCCATGATACAACTGAAATGCTTACGGCTCATGCACTCCCCCTTCCCCCCCCGCGCCCTCTCGCATGCCCCTACCCCCTCCGCCCCTCCCGGCTGCCGCTTTCGTAGTTTCAAGGGCAAACCCCGCTGTGCCGAGCAGCCCCATGGGGAGCACGGCGCGTCGCCTCGCTCTCGGCCCAAAGCGCAGGTTTAGCGTGTTTGAGAAGACCCGCGCTGTCCCGAGCGACCTGAGCTCGCTTCTGTTTGGGCTGAAGACTTCCCTCAAGGCACATGGCGCAAAGTGAGACCGAGGGGCGATTGCTAGTGCTGTAAGCAGGTCGCCGATCACTTGATAGTTGAACGAGTGCTGCAGTCAATCAATTGAGGCAGTTTGCGTTACAGGAGTATGTTTTTTTTTCGTGTCTGACTTGTGTGAGCTGGTGTGTGTGGCTCGTAATGTGTTTGTGTCGAGAAGCTCTAAAGTCAGTCGGTTGATGTACTTCGGCAGCCGACTATTATGATGAAATGCCGTCAGGCCCCGCCAACTTGTAGCCCTGGCGATTGAGGTTGGGGCTATTATGATTAACCTTTCTAGGTGAAATTCTATCTCAACGATTTATCGTACCTGAACCAAATCTTTCCTGCCCTCGTAGTCTTGTGTGATGACAGATAACCTTTTTTTTTCGCTGCCGGTGATGTATCCCCGATTGTTTTGCCTGTGTGCGTGTGGTGGGCTTGTTTGTTTTATGGCTTGTTCATTCATCTGTTTCGTTTGTATGCTTCTTTCTTTTTTCTGTTTTAGATTCGTGTATGCGCGTCGTAGAGCGTTCGTTTTTGCGGAGGTTTTGTTTGTTTTTTTTCCGTTTTTTGTTTTTTTGTTGTATGTGTTTGTGGTGTTTACGTTTGGTGTTGGCGCTTGATTTTTGCTTTGGTGATTGGCTTTCGCGCTTGGGTTTACAGCAGCGTTTGCTTCGCGCGGCTTCTGATTGAGGGTGTAACTTTCTGTGATTTGGTGTTGTGGAGTTTTTTTGTCTTGAGGGGCAGGTGTTTCGGGGGTGCTGCTGAAACGAGAAAACTGTGTAGGCCTGCTTTCGCTGGCCGCGGTGCGCGCATTCGGGTTGGAGGGGTTAATTTACCCCTTCAGACCAAGTTTAGCGACCTAATAAGTGAAAAACAATAAGCGTCGTATCAACCTCTCAGGAAGAGCGTGTAGCAGTGCCGTATCATGATATCATGATGACGCACGCTTGTCAGTCATCTCTTGGCGTTATTTCGGGCACAAACAACGCTACCGCAGCAGCCCATGGTATTATGACACCAATGCTACGATACAACCTTTTTGCTTTGGACGCTGTTTTTTTTCCCTCTGAAGTCCGATTTTCCGTTTGGGAACTCAAGACGAGACGCAAAATTTGCCAAAACAAAACTGCCGATTACAGCATCGGCCACATGAAGCGATCCGAGCTGCTGTTTTCGAACTGCAACGGGGGAAGCTGTGAGGCAAGCGGGAGGCATGACGATACTCGCTCGGATCGCCTCAAGCTTTTCTCCGGCACTTGATTATATCTCGCTCGTCGGTTTTTGGCCTGTATCAATGGCCCCAACGTGGGGCGTCAGAGGGAAGCGTTGACGATAATTGGCGATTGCAGCATCGGCCACTGCTGGTTGGGTCATTGTGAATTTGAGGCCCGGGCTACAATAGGAACGGAGTCATACAGGGAAGGTGCTGTATGGTCCTGCTCGTACTGCTGTACGCTCACGCTATAGGTAGACGCTTTGTTATCGTTTTTTTTTTGTCGCTATGCTATAACCAAGATATAATTGAAGTCCCCGAAGGGTTCAATGTAAAGGGTTACGTTCGGCTCGGATCGTGCGTAGTCAAGATATGATCGAAGTCCCCGAAGGTTTATATGTAAAGGATTGCGTTCGGTTCGGATCGTGCGTGTGTTGCCGATGCTGTAACTGCTATTGACACGTTCTACGGTTTTAGACTCGTGCCACGATCGAGGTGCACCACGAATTTTCCGAGGTCCCCCTCACTTTCGGAGCTAAAGACATGCCCTTCTTGACCCTAAAACTGATTTAGACAAAAACAAAACCTGCTTTATCGCGGATGAAAAATCCCATGGCCTAGGTGCGCAACGAGAACCTTGCAAAACTAAGAAAAAAAAATGGCCCATTTCCCACGATTTTGGGTTAACGCCTTTACAACTCGAAACCCCTTTTGCGGACAAGTTTGCTTTAAAATAGTATAGGGTGGGATTTATGGGTTCTAAAATGGTTGAGGAGCCCCCGTCATTCAGAAAATGTTTCACACGAAAAGTGATACCTGTATCGTAGCACATGCCGGCAGAGGTGCGCCTTTTTTTTTTTTTTTTTGCCGACGCTCATCGCTCGAGCTCTGTTCCCCTCTCAGGCATAACACCGATTTGGAGAAGCGTGGAAATGAAACGGGATATGAAACAGTCTCCATGACCTAAGCGTGAAAAAAAAAGTGCTGCAAACCAGGATTAAGGTCGGACGATTTCGGTGTAAAAAGCACGGCCAGTCAGATTTTTTTTTTTTATTGCACGGGGGAAAAAACTGCTGTAGTGGTGAGGGCCTAATATGGTTGGGAAAAACGGGGTGGGACTGCTGTGGTCCCTTAGCGGGATGAATTATCGAACATGAAAATGAAAAGCACCACCCACCTTTGTTTAACAGCATTTGGCTCAAGTTTGTTTTGGTTGGCTGGTCTTGCCACGTAGACGGAGCCTCAACCAAACACAGTCGTACCGTAGGACAGCTTGCCTGAAAGGTGGTGATGCTTTCCTTTTTTTGTGTATGATTTCGTCCTGTTAACAAAACGTCTGGGTAACAGTTTTTTAGCTTTATCGTGGGTTCTGATCACTAGTCACGGAGATCCGTCGTTAACACGATGAAACCACACACGAACTGGGGAAGCATCGCCAGCGTTCAGGCGAGCTCTCCTACCCTTCGACTGGTCGATTGAAGCTATGTATGCCTGGTAAGACTAGCCAAGAAAAATAACTTGAGTCTAACGCAATTAACCCCTCCACAGCCCCCAAAATCACTCCAAAACTAATTCCGAGTGCTTTGTCCCCAGAAACGGGTCTCAAGTTGTAAAGGCGTTAAACCAACGCGGGTGCTTTTTTTACCTCCCCCTTGTTTTTTTTGTGTCTCATCCTGCTGATAGCAGTGGATCTCCGGAAGTATGGTCCTCCTTAAATAGCCAAAAAGGGTTACCTCGGTCGTAGCACCCGTCGACCTTGTGTGTGTGGCGATGCTGTAACTGCCATTTAGTTTCGACACGCTTCCTCTCTGAAGTACCGGTAAGACATTCTAAAGGGGGTTGCTCGCAGTCGAACCTAACCGACTTCACTCGGATCGTGCGTGGGCGTAACGTCGCTGCCGCTTCAGGGGAATCTTCGGGCTTGCCCGGAGGTTCCGCCAATCGGACGAAGACAACTCAGGAGACATCAGCTTCCATGAGTTCCAGGTATTGTCTTGTGCCTCTTTGCACCTGTTTCGTAGGTGCGCTCCCAGGTTGTGTCTTGCTGATGGCGCACGTGTGATAAGTTAATTGTGTTTCTGTTGCTGTACTAGAATATGACGCTTTACGGCCTCTCTGTCGCCACAATCTACGGAGACTCCACGACCACTTTTAGTACAACAAGGCCGATATCTAACACCTCTGGAACGGCTGCCGTTCATACAAATCTTCACGAGAAGGTATTACTTTGCCACGGTAGAAACTGTACCTACCTGCGACCCACGTACGTTTGTTTTGTTTCTATAGGTGGGCCTTAATGGTATTTTTTCTGTGCTGGCGTGCTGCCGGTTGCTGTGTCTCTGTTGATGTAGTCCCGCGTGTTGTGTTTCTGTTACTGTACTTCCTGGTATTGTCTTTTGTTGGTGTTCTCGTCAGTTGTGCTTTTTGGAGCGTACGTTAGTTGTTTAGTGTCAGTTGGCGTACTTTTCTTGTGTTTCTGGTGGTATGCTCCTAGGTGTTGTGTTTCTGTAGGTGTGCGTCAAGGCAGCGGCTGCTATGGGACGTCTTGTGTGCGCTAGCGCTAGACCTGCGATATGAGGAAGAGACGTGGTGATTGAGCGACGTAACAGCAGCAAGCGATCAGGCCAAGCTGCGGTTGTCGGCCTTTTTTTTTCCTCTGAGTGCTTACCGGGTATGCTTTGTCCATGATTCTCAACCTCTTTTGTCTGCCTGCCTGCCTGCCTGCCTGCCTGCCTGCCTGCCTGCCTGTCCGTCGCCTGTCTGTCTCTGTCTGCCTATGTCGTTTCGTTTGGGTTGTTGGTAGGTGTGCATGCGCGACGCGCATATGGGGTGGATCGAGGACGAGCTGAAGAATGTGTTCGAGCATTTCGACGTAGACTGCTCAGGCGCAATCAAGTGAGCGTTTAGCGTCTTTGCTAACGAACGCGAAATATCACGATTCGTGACAAATGACAACAAAACACGATTGTTGACAGCGTTAATTCTGAAATATCACGTTTTCAAAAACGTGTAACATTTATTTCACGAATCCTGACATCATTTTTGTATAGTTTTTTTCAAGAGTTTGTTTTTAACATCAGGAATCGTCGCAAGTATCACGATTCGCGAAAATATCACGGTTTTCCGTCCGATTCCTGATATTTTTTGTGTGTTTCAATATCATGCTATTATCTTACGGCACAAGTTTCAATATCATGCTATTATTTTATTCCTGGTACTTGTTATTACAGTAGTTTTCCCTCTATAGGGCCGGTTGAGTGGTTCCCGTCGCCCGCTATAGTGCCTGTGAAATCGCGTAGCACATACGGGAAGAACTTGTAGTGACAGGATGCGGAGAAGTGTCGGTTGCTGCTGTAGTGCCGGTATTTTCGGTTGGCATATGCAGGCATAATGGAGGGACCGCTACTGCACGAGCAATAGCATCGGATTGCAGCTCGTTACAGTGTAGCTACGTCTTAGCAAAAAGAGCCATGTAGAAAGCTCGTGGAATATATTTGCACATGCCGACGCGAGTCGACGAGGGAAGAAAATGCTGAGCCCTGCTCGCGATATGAAGGCGTGCATGGAGAGGGGCGAGGGATGCGACAAGGGAGTTGGTTACAACACGTGCAAAGATAGTGCATGGGATGGAAAAAAAGAAGCCAACAGCAGCACGGGGATGCTACGCGTGGCCTTTCCTGTAGCTGCAAGTTGTCCGTCCCTTTTCGCCGTGAGAGTTTGAAACGTGTAAGTGTGTCCTGCAAAGCTCTCACGATCGCTATTGCTTTCGACCCCGTGTTCTGCTTGGTTCTGTTTATTTGTTTCCGTGTTTAGCTACGACGAGTTCTTGTTCGGTGTACGCGGAGAGGTGAACGAGAGGCGGTCCCAGGTGATCCTGCAAGCGTTTGAGGCTATGGACAAGGACAAGAGTGGTGCGATCAACTCGGATGACCTCAAGGTATTCGATTTATCTTATAACCGCGTTTTGTCTTTTAATTTGTTTTTTGTTGAGAACTTGGGAGGGTTGCAACGGTTTCTTGGTTATTGCGTTTTTGTCGGACTCGTTGGCCTGCTTCCTTTAGATATGTAGGCGTTGCGTAGCGTGTATCAGCTCGTAGCTGGTGTACGCTTACTCAGGCTCGCTTTCGGATGACCCGATAAGACGCAGCCTATATATCTTAGAGGCAACACGCAGGCCACGGTAAGTAAACCGGTGGAAGAGCTTTGAAAAGAAGAGAAGGCGGTTGGCGACCCCAGGCCGATGTTGATTGATTGATTGATTGTTTTGCTCAGCAGACGAAAGCTGATGGTGAGCAAAGCAGGGGTGAGCTGGTATGCGCGTTGCGCGCGTGTGCGCTGCTCGTAGCTCAAAAACAACAAAAAGAGGCAAAGTCCCTCGGAAATCCGCTAAAAACAAAAAGGGAAGACCCTTGCAACGAACCCTCGTCTTGCCGTAACAACTGCTAACTTTCTGGGGTACGGCCTTACCGTATGTGACGGTGTATAGCACACCCCCTCGGACGAGTTTCGAATGCCGATTTCTCGACGACCGGTAGAAGAGTCTAAACGCCGAACGACGCGTCTGTGAAAAGATCTAGACGGCATCCTCCCAAAGCCGCCACCGTTGTTATTCGTGCCGTGCTGGTTTTTGAGGAAACCGGCTCAGCATTTCACCCTGGGGGGGGGTGTTGTACACTTACACTAACACTGTCATATACGGCATGACCCTATGTAACCTATGTTGCTGCGTCAACAGCGAGCAACAAGTAGTGCCATGCTACGTGAGGATCCGGAGGGATATTGGAGGCTGTCCCTTTCAGTGTGTACCAGTACGTAATACTGCATGTACCAGGTATTGGATAAGATATCCTGTTGAGCTTATATCCAAGATACTGCTGTTGCGGCCCCTCTTGGTACACAGCAGTATAAGATAAGTTCTGCTGCTAAGTACTGCTGCTAAGTACTGCATCGACAAACGATGGCCGACTGGAAAACTGCCGTTGTCCTACAATGCGCACTGTATACAAGTAAGGACAGCGATGGTTGCTGACAGGTATGGTCTCTCTAATAGCTGCCGCGAAGTTGTTGTTGTTGTTGTTGTTGTTGTTGTTGTTGATGTTGTTGTTGTTGTTGTTGTTGTTGTTGTTGTTGTCGTTGTTGTTGTTGTTGCTGTTGTTTTATGTTATAGTTTCTGTTGTTGGCATTGCTACTGCTGTGTAGAGGTTGCTGCTATATCGCTGCTGATGTGTTGCTTCTCTGCTGCTGCTGTCGTCGTGTTATAGTTGATGCTGAGGTGCTGCTGCCGCTGCGTTGTTGCTGCTGGTTTGTTGTTGCTATATTATTTCTGCTGTACTGGTGCTGCTGTGTTGCTGGCGGTGCTGTATGTCTGCTGCTGGGTTGCTGGCGCCATTGTTGTGTTATTGCTGCTGTTTTGCTGGTATTTTTTCTGTCTGCTGCCGCTGCTGCAAAGTTGATTATGTTGCTGCTGTATTGCTGCTGCGGAGCGGTTATTGTTGCTGCTGCGCGATTGTTGTTGCTGCTGGGTTGCTGCTGCTGCCATTTATTATGTGTCTGACCCATGTCGAAGATGAACGTGCGTGCCGTTGCCTGCAATGGCTAATTACCTCACAAGCCAGCCCTAGATGGCGTTCCGGTGATCACTACTTGGGTTGCTTCACTCGTAGCTCCACCACGTCTGCCGCATCCAACCTTTGCTGCGTGTAGGCCGTCAGCAGAAGCACGCCGACTCGTAGAGTAGTGGTTGCAAACGAATACGTACGCATTTCTTGTTTTGACCCCAACCAAAGAGAAAAAAAGGGACTCCTTTCGAGTTTCCGGAAGCGCCCGCCTATTATCAACGCACATAAGTTGACTACAGAGTACATGTATCCCGCTGTTCGAGATCCTAGTGACAGTAATACTATCCTATCTAGGGTTACCGCTGGTGTTCCATACCCAATGATTTCTGATATTTTGTATTCGACGCTGTTTTTTGTCTGCCGGTTCAGGGAGCCTACGACGCTTCCCAGCACCCAGCCGTGATCAACAAGAGGCGCACGGAGGAAGACGTGATGGAGGAGTTCTTAAGCACCTTCGAGGGGGAGGTCAAAGACGGAAAGGTAACGCACAGACAAAGTCAAATCGGTGCACAGAATGAGTATGAACCGAGTTCGCCCGGTGTCATAAATATCCTGTTGACCCTTGGTTGACCGTAGCAACATCCAGGGGCGTCTTGACAGAGCAATACGTACGTCTGTAAAAAACGCGCGACCGGAGTAGCACGCAGCTTGCGAAGATGGGCATCGAGCATCAAATTGATCAAACTCAGAGTTGACTTCAACATTTATTTGCTGTTTTGTAAAATATGTCGTCTGTTGTTGGTACTCTTATTAATAGTCCGTTCACGGACAACCGCCAAGTTAAATCCACACACCACAACCCGCGACGTATCGCTTGCGAAGATGAATATCGACCCGTGAATCGATCGAACTCACAGCTGACGTATTCCGTTTGTTGTTTTTTTTTTTTTTTTTTTCCTTTAAGTATGCTGCTGTAGCCCTCGCTAGGATTTGGCGCTGTTGAGGGTGTTTTAACTAGCTGTCCCAAACTATGCGCGTTGGTGGATCGCGTTCCCATGTCACCTGTAGCAGCAGCTGCTGCTGCTGTGTACTTTAACATGTTGCTGCTGCTGCTGCTGCGAGGAGCGAGGATGGTGAAACAAGAAACCGGTAAAAAGTCGATCATCCCTCGGTTTGTTCACTTGGGACATTCCCGGCGGTGGGGCGGGACAATGAAATTCGGGCATGCGGCGTTGGAAAGGCGCCGTTTTTTTCATCATAGTACATTAGAAACTCGCTTTGCTTGCAATAAAGTGGCGCTGGCGGGTCAAATACTATGCGTAGGGCGTGAACCGATGTGGGGACAAGAGGGGCCGGTGCGGTGGCCCTGTTGCGACTGGCGCAGATGTTGTTGCTGGAGGTGATGTCCTCGGAGCCCTGTTGGGACGAGCCCTGTTGGGAGCAGTTGCTGCACGCGAGAGTGGCGCGTTGGTTGTGCGACCTTTTGATGCTGTTGTCGGTTCGTTTGCAACGGAATGTGCAGGTGACGCCAGAGGAGTGGTGCCGCTACTACGCCATGCTCTCGGCGAGCATAACGGACGACGATGAGTTCGAGCTTATGATGAGGTGTGAGAATGCCACCTAATGCACGGGATGGATGCAAGGACAGCGCTGCCGAAGTTCTTGCTTCGTCGGCAGTAGTTGTGTTTTGTGTATTCCCGGCGCTAAGGAACGTCGCCGAGTGCATGGACGCCGCCGTTACCTTTTTTTTTGTGTGCTCACCTGTTCTTTTTCTTTCTCTTCACGGTGCTCTGTTTTGTCGCGTTGTGGTTCCCAGGCGGAAAATGAAGGCATTGTTCGGCCGAGAAAACCGGCGTAGATAGTGTACCCGTCGGTAGGGCGGCAGGACCTCGCGAATCAGGGTACCCGCAACTGCCATCTTGGGTGTGTGGGGTTTATTTTTTTTTTCAGTTCATATTGACCGCCACGCACCGGCTGTTGTCGCAGGAACGCGTTTCCAATCGTAGTTAATCATTTGTCGTTCGTAGTGTTGTTGCATAATTCGCTCCATTAAACAAGTGATGCCGATGTCCCTGTTCGACGTCACGTAAAACGAAAGCCGACTCCGAATTTTCGGTTGACAAATGCCCCCCACGCATTGGTTGTCGTCACAGGAACGCGTGGCACCTACCCGGCGGAACCGGGGCGCTGGCCAACACCACCTCCAGGAGGGTTCTGGCCACTCGCGGCGACGGGAGGCAGACCGTGGAGGAGGTTAAGGGGGCCGCGGGCATGGGAAGCGCGGATAAAGGCGCCATGCTCCAAAGCCTTCGTTCGCAGGTGGGGGTTTGCGTGTCTTGTTGCTTTTTTGTTGTTGTACGTAGAGGGGGTGGGAGTTTGCTTGTTTTGTGCGTTCTTTGCTGTACTAATGTACCGGGTTTAATTTTACAGGTGGGAGCTTGCATGTTTTGGGTGGCATTTTCCTTCACCAGGTAGTGTTGTAGGGGGTGGAAGTTTGTAGGTGGGGGTTTGCATGTTTCGGACGGCTTTTCGCTGTACTTTTGTAGGTTTACTGTGTAACACGCAAGATGGCACCCCCCCCCCCGTAAGGCGTCCACGAGGCAGTTAAATAGTAATACCCATTGCTCTCTTTGGAGTGGCCACACTAGAAAACAAAGCAACTCGTTGGCGGTGTCATCCATAAGCGAGAAAGTAGGCACAAGGTGTCGAAGTCCGTTTTACGAGCGGTTCGTGAAAGGATGCAGTTCACCCTTCATGCGACTCGCCGAACACCTCACGGCGCTTCGCGCTTGGTGCAAGCAATGTCTGCCTGGTTGGTGAAAACCCGACGTGCTCCGTCCCGGCATAGTAGGGATGCGAGGGTCTATGGTCATACGACTACGGTCATGCACAATCTGAGTACCCCCCCCCCCCCCCCCCCCCCCCCCCCCCCCCCCTCCTCTCACGCGAATTTCGAAGCGGATCTCTCCTCGACAATGGGGAGAGGACAAACGCCCAGCGAATCGTCGATATCTTTCCGTGGTCACCATTTTATTTTCGTGTGCCCCCTATGTTTTGGAGTAAACTCGGCGCAGGAACAAGTTCTGATCTTGTTATCTTGCGTGCTGTAGGGCTGAGGGCTGAGTTCGACGGTGGGAGTTGCACGTTTAGGGTGTATTTTTCGCTGCGCTTTCGTAATGGGTGTCAATTCCAAGACGCGTGTTGCAGATCGAAGTGTTTTTTTCTTGTTCTGAGCTTTACTGCTAGTGTAAGTCCTGCGGTAGGTGGTGTAGTTTCGCAGGACCAGCTGCCCGTAACTTTTTTATACGACTCCCATCGTTTGATGCTCCTGTGGCAATTCGTTGTTGTCCTGCTGTATTCCTATTGCTGGTGGTGGTGGTAGTGCTGCCTGCTGTGCTTCTGCCCGTGTTGAGCTGGAAACAGGTTGCTATCCTCCGCTTCTCCACCGTCGGAGCTCATGTAACCATTTGTTGCGTGCTGTATCTCTGTACACCTAGCACCACCCCTGACCCTTGTTGTGTGCTGTACCCCTGCAACGATGCTTGCGTGCCGTGCTGCTGCCGCCTCTTTAGGGGCTTAGCGTATCGTCGGTTGCGCTCTTCGGCAGCCTGGACACCACGGAACCAGCGATCGCCGAGATCACAGAGCAAATGGCCGACACGCTAAGCCTGGGAGGGCAGAGCACCGAAGGCTCCACGTACGCGCCCCCTGTCCGCCAAGGACCCGGAGGAAACAGCAGCCTTGTCCTTGGGTGATATGTTTAAAAAAGGCCTCCGTATAAGAAACCCCTCCAGTATCAGGAGCTTTGGTGATGTGAGCATGGGCAAACGACGCGATCTCTCGTTCGAGGGATCTGCGGCGGTCGTTCGCCGCGTGGTTTATGGGGGGAGTAGGGCAAGTGGCGGTTTTCGAAGGGCAGAGGCGGTTTTTTTGCGGGGACGAGCACAGGCGGTTATCCGCGGAGAAGTCGCAAGGTACGCGGGAGCCGAGGACGGGTCTACGCTTTTGCGGTTTTCCGTGAAGGCGTTGCTGGGCGCGCGGGTGTAGGGGAGGGGTCTGGGTCTCAGGGCCTGAGTTTCCTCGGCGTGATTGCTGACCTGCTGCAAAGATATTTGTGCGCCGGGAAAAAAGGAGGGGTGGGGCAAAAACGACCGCTTGTGCTGTTGTAATTATAGGAATATGCTAGACGGTAGGCTGTTGGGGTGTGTGCAGGAGTTGGGCCTGGCGGCGAAGGTAGCCGAATTAGTAATCGGGGTCGGTAGACCGGTGGAGGCCCGACCGTGGGCACGTTATCTGGGAAGTAGCGCTTCTTGCGTCGTGTTGGACCGCGACGGCCGGGCAGGAGAACCGGGTAGAAAGGGGGATGTGCCCGTGTAGGTCTATCTTATCTGCCTGAACACACCAGCCCGAGGAAAACCAATGTGGATCTGTTTTTGTTGTCCGGGCGCGTCAGCCCAAGGCGAAACACTACCGTAGGTCTGTTTACTTGGCTGGGCGTATCCGCCCTAGTCAAAAACGTGTGTAGGTCTGTTCTGTTGTCTGAGCGCATCTCCCCAAGGCAAACAAAACGCGCGGGGAGCTGTCGCGATGGGGTATATAGCGCGCGGGCGGCAAACATGGAGTGTAAACCCTTGGCGGGCAGACGCGGTACCCTTTCTAGCAAGGCGGCGCGGTGCGTTGTGGACCAGTTGCACGCGCATGCTTTCCACGTCGTCGGCGACGCCACCTTTCTGGTGTTTGAGCTGGCCTAGAGCGTCATGTCCATCGTTAAAAAATGTTCTTACTGTTGAGAAAGTTTCATGTTGCCTATGTTTCTTTATTTCGCCAACAAAGTTAGGGTTTCCATTTTCTAGAATATGGTTCCAGGGAAGGGGGAGAGGGTCAAGGGGAGGGTGGGCGGGGGGACAGCGCGTGATTTGCTGTATCTTCGTAGATGGTTGGTGTAGGGATCGCCATCTTCAGTATACCTGATGCACATATAGTAGTAATATTGCTAACAGATTGTTCGACGGGAGCGCTTGACAGGGGGGGGGTTAGGCACTCGTGAGGCACCGCATAGGAGGACGGTGACGAAAAACGCGTTCCAGAAACGATACCGTTGGGGGAAGAGGAGTGATGGCGATACGCGGCTGAGATGGATTTGCATCGCAAATGCTCTAGCCGAGGGACACGACAGCGAGTAATGGCAATTTTTGTGTTGTCAGTCGCTCTCTTGGTAGATTTTTCAAACCGACAAACTTGATTTGAGCGCATGCAATCGAAACTGTTTGGGATTTCATCAAATTGTTTCAAATACGTAAGCTGTGAGGTTGCCCGATGGAGCGGTCGATAGTCAGCTTTTGCAAGCGACGTGATACGTCGGCGGCCCATACTTGTTCACGTTACCTCGTAGCCTTGCGCGTGCGAGTTTCGTTGGGGAAGAGGGGATGCATTCAATTATCAGAATGCCGTCTGAGTCCATATGATATCCTCTCTCACGACACGGGGTAATCGATTTTCGTACTGAGCGTATATGCTGTGGTGTTGTTAGAGCGTGTCACGGTGCGCGAACCCCCGGCCAAATGAGAAGACACCGAATAACTCCTCTGCCCACCGTCTGGGCTCGTTGGTAATGTACAGGGGTTTTCACGATTCGAGTATGTTCTGGCGAGTCGGGGTCCGATCCGGGTGACCCGACCGGACCGGTGAGATTTGAGTACCTTCTGACCCAACCCGACCTGACCCGACCCGACCTGGCCCGACCCGGCCAAGACAACGGTATAGGGGGGGTACCCTATGTTCGCTCCCGGTTTTTCGCCACTCGCGCTAGTGACTCTGTACCTTCACGAACCTCCCATTAAGTGAAAAAGCTCACCCGCATGGTATACTATACCGGTACAAGTACCAACAATGCAGCTTGCAAATATAAGATATCGACCCTAAATTCGTGGGAATCACAGCTGTGACGTCGTTAGAATAATGTTATAATAATAATAAAAAGTAGGCCTTACGATAGAGGTGCACCACTTTTTTTTTCTCACGTTCCTCAATTTGGGAGCTTTTTAAGATACGTCTTAACCCAAAAATTGATTTGGCAAAAAATTAAAAATGTTACAACCGGATGAAAAACCTCATGCCCTCGGTACAAAACGATAATAATGCAAAAAAAATGGCACGTGACCCACGCAACGACAGGGTGGTTATGTTGTTTTCGGGCATTTGGCCCCGGAGTCACTCGCGCGAGTATGATAGCTTAGACCCGGTGGTGGAAAATTGGAGGTAGCCCCCAACCGTAGCCTTGGTGACACGTTTTTTTTTCCGACGGTTTTTGGGTCAAGGATCTCCGCCATCCAGAAAAAGAAAAGCAGAAAAATGCTACCTCTATCGTAGCCCGCGTCCTACTTCGGATTCAATGTCGCTAATTCAAAGCAGCACGGAAGGTTTGGACTGCCGAGGGACAGGGGGATCATTTTCGCGCGAGTGGTCCGAAGTCGCTGCAAAAACAAGGCCCTAGAGGTGACCGTTAAGCTACCGCAGCCTGGATCACCCGTGAGATTTCGACCACCTACTGATCCGACCCGACCCGACTCGATCCGTGCGTTTTTAAACTCACCTCCTGACCCAGCCCGCGAGCCGGGTCATGACCCGTGAAAAGCCCTGGTAATTTAGGCTTCGCGGTTGCTGGAACGTATACTACTGCGGTAACGACGGATCCTATATAACCCACGCTGTAAAAACTTACCGATGGGGCGGTTTTTATTCCGCAGGAAGGATGCTAAAATCGCTCAAGGTATGCACAAACATTTCAGGCTGAAAAAAAAATGCGACGTGGTTCACACGATTTTGGGTTAAGGAGAGGCCATCATTCAGAAACAGGAAAGGAAACAACAATAAAAAAAAGTGATACCCCGCTATCATACAGGATCATAGCACGCGCGTCGCATGCAGAAACCGGTTGGACACAAAGACGGCTGCTACCTCTATGCACCTTACTTAGCGCACATCAGCAACAACAGCAGTAGACGCGTGCTACGATAGAAGGGTGCACTACTACTTTTTCTGAGGTTCCTCAATTTGGGAGCTTAAGGCATCTCCCAAAAAGCATTGATTCTTGGTGGAAAATAAAACTGATTATCGGAAGAAAACGTCTCATGGCCTAGGTATGCAACGAAAAATCATGAAGATAAATTGCCTGCTTCCGACGGTTTTGGGTTAAGGAGCGGACCAAGCCTTCGATAGGGGGTGTCCCTTTTGGGGCTCTTCTTTTTCCAGTGGCCCGGGATAACTCGCGCGAGTGACCCCCTGTTCCTTTGCGGTCTTAAGTGTGGTTTCTTTGTCTAATTTCGCGACGTCAATCCGCAATGCAATAATAGGTAACCACGCTGCGCCAAGCATATCGTGGACAGTCGTTTCGTCTGTGAGGTACAGAGTCACTCGTGCGACTGGTTCAAATATATTAGTGAAAAAAGGGGGGCGTATTAGCAATTAGCGTCTCCCCTACCGTAGCCTTGATCAGCGCCACCCTTCAGAAACCGTTTCAGAAAAATGTGCTACCTCTATCGTACCATGGGTCAGTCAGTACCTGGACATGCAGAGCTTGCCCTCGGTCAAGGCTGCGGGCGGCGCATGCTATCGTTGGCACAAAGCGGGTATCTCGGACACGGCTCAATAACAGCGTCCTGGCCGCACCGCTGCAACACTCCCCAAGCCTGACGGACAACTATCGTTGGTGCGGAGCGGGCATCGCGGTTACGGCCCAGCAACTGATACGGTATCGTTCAGTCTTCAGATCCTCAAGGGAGCTAGGTTTCTCACATCTATCTGCGGCTCGTGGGAACTCTCTTTTTCACTGCCTGCGTTTGGGCCACTCGCTTGAGTGACTCTGTACCTTCAATCAAAGCCAAGAAAAAGTCTTCACAGGCGATATGTTGGGCGCAGCGTACGAGCTAACCATCCCATGGCGGTGTCACATTGTAAAAATAAAAACACGAAAGCGCTCAAGCTCAAGACCGCAAAGAGACAGGGACAGGGGGGGTCACTCGCGCGAGTGAGCCCGACCCACTGCAAAGAGAGGCCCCAAACAGGATAAAGGTTACGGGTCCATAGCAGCTTAGTCGACTGCCTCACACCCTAGACCTTTCATAGCAATACTTGACGATATACCACACGCGGCCCAAACTATTGTTGGGCAACACAACCCTAGTCATTGCATGCTATCTCTGTCTTGTTATTTTGGGTTTGGGGGGTAACAACGACGTAGTGAGAGCAATGCACGCCTCTAACGCGATTTTTTTTGTTGTGCCAAGCAACCGATGACGAGCGAAAAGCGCGAGTTAGCGAAATTTGATGAAACCCGACGACCACAAAAATAAGCTGAAAAGTGGGAATGTTGAACTCTATGCGGGATTAAAATGAAGGCATGTACCGCGGGTGAGAAGGGAAGACACCTGCGACACCGCGGCTTGTCCAGAAGGTCGCCAAGGGTAAACATCTAAGTAACGAGTTGAGCTGGAAAGTAAAAGCGATGACAAACAAAACCCCCGTGTGAAACAAAAAAAATGCATCCTCTCTGTTATTCACGGCCATTCAGGCGAAGGAGTGGTGTGCATTGGATGGGCCACCTCGCTTCAAAGCACGGCATTTACACACAGACACATGTCATTGGAGAAAACAAACCTACGTCAAGGCACGTCTCACGACAACTCACGGTGCTACGACTGTTGTAGTGATCCCTCTATAGTGCAGGTTGCTCGCTAAGTGCCTGTCAAACCGCCTGGCACAGAAGGGAACAACCAGGAACGACAGTACGCGGAGTAGTGCCGGCTGCCGCTAAAGCGTCGGCGTTTTCGGCTGGGTTATACCGGCGCTACCCCAGAGGGACCGCTCCTGTATAATAGGTAGCCCTACACGCCTATGACCAGGCTGTGCTGCCCATGTGTTAGGGAGCTAGGACACGACAGGCGCGCGGTATTACCCACACGTTCATTTAACGCCATTACAACGGGAAATCCTTTTTGGGAACAATTTTACTTGGAGTTAGTATATTGGGAGGGATTTTGGGGCTCTAAAGGGGTTAACCCACGGTATAGGGGTGCAGCGCATTCAGTAGTGATGAGGAGCTCGATATCTCACCCGAAAATATTACTTCGAAGACATTTTTTCATTCGCGCAAAACACCAACATTGCAATGCGATAGCCGTAAAACACAAATGCAATTATAATATAGTAATTTCTTCATACTAAACCGTTAGTTCTTCTACACCAAGGTTGAGGAGCTCAACAAGCCAGAGTAAGTATAAACGTTTGGCCGAGGCAACCCCTATTACCTAAGTAAGGACGATTCTGCATGATTATTATACATAATAGTCGTGCATCTAGGACGTGAGATCGTGTAAGGTTATTGGGCGGGACACAGAGTGCCCCCTGCAGGTCTGCCAATTGAGCAGGTCCTCGGAGAGTACTCATTTTCTTAGCCTTCGTAGAGACGTATAATAGCTTTAATCGATTCCACCAGAGCCCCGGATGGCTTCTGAGATCGGAGGCACGTGCCTCCGATCTATTTCCTGAATATCCCGAATATAAAGTGCCAACCTTATCATACGAAACCCATCCAAATGATGTCAAATACGGCGGATAATTGCAGGCCTTTCGAGGCCGTATCTTAACAAAGCCCACCCTGATGAGCCGTATATGCAGAAATAGGGGAGATTCGTGGAAACTCCGGTTCTACGAACTAGACCATGAGCCGAAGATGCGGCTCCTCAAAGCCCACTCCCACACCTCTAAGGGTCTGGCGGTGGAGCCAGGAACACGCGAAGAAAAGTAGTTGAAGGAAACGCAGACCCTACAACAAGGCAAAAGCCACCCGTCAAAAACCTGCCGCGTACCGCCGGTGTGGCGGGGGCGGGGGGCAGAAAAGGCTCTAGAACCTGCCGCATACCACCGGTGTGGCGGGGGAGGGCAGGAAAAGCTCTACGGCAAACCAATCACAGAAAAAGTACTATGGCGAGGCGAGCCCTCGTCGATATGGAGGGGAACACAGGCGCTAACACAACGGAGAAGTCATTCAAAAAACCTCCCGCGGGCCATTGGCATGGCGGGGGGTTAGACGAGGAAACGACAAATACTCGGGATGGAAGGTGGCAACACCTACAGCCCCGCGAGGGGGAAAAGTGCTTGGCCGAAAAAACAAAGTAGAACAAATTCAACACACTAAAAGATAAAATATGACACACAGACCCGTACATAGCCCTGTACCACGTTACGCGCGAACAGGGTACCCTGGTCACCCTCCGGCTCTGGGCTGAGGAGGGCGTCGGTAGGGCGAAATTGAACAACGACGAAAAATTGACCGCCCTGCGCCTCAGATAGGGGTGTTTTACCCGAAACTTGGCCCGGCACTGAGCAGGGGGGGTCGACTGGACACAAAGAAAAAAAAATAGAAAGAACCGCCCCAAAACCCGATGAATACTCTCAGGACACTACGAACTACCCAAAGACAAAGACGCAAAACTCATAACTCAAAAAAAAATGAAGAACTATCGAGAAGCGGTGGTGGCTTGGAAGTCAACTGGCCACGGTCGCGCCTCGAGGTTCGTCTACGTTACGTTGGATTCCCCGAGGAAACGCACTGGCGATGAGAACTTGCAGGCACCAAGAGCCTCGTACCGCTCCCGTCGAAGTCGTGTAGCGCGCCGGGGGAAGAGGAAGTTTAATCGGCCCCGGGTCGTCCAGAAAGCGGACCAGGTATACCTTGTCCTCCGTAATGCTCGCGCTGATTTTTCCAAGCCACCATAACCCATCGTCTCCCTTGTACCAAAAGTGGGCTCCCTTAGGAAGTACCGTGTCGTGGTAGCGACGGAACCAATCGGCGCGGGGAACACAAGCGTAGCCCGGCGCTAGGAAACGTTCCCCGTTGTTACGGGAGAGTTAGCGCTGTGCCGCCCCGATCCGCATTCGGCGGTAGAGGCGGTTGGTTTGGCGGTGCTGGTCCGGGGTTCCGGCCCAATAACGCGAGATGTGGGAGCGGGAGAGGTGGAGGTCCACTTCCCGCTCCCAGGAAGGTTCGGAGAGTTCCGCCCAATGCATCTTGTATAGCACCGCGATGACGCCACCTCACCCCCGTACCGACTGATGACCGGTGATCTGCTCCACCTCCAGCCGTTGGAGGAGAGTCGAAACGTCGTCTTGAGTGAAGCGGTACGGCGGGGATTTCTTGGAAAAATTGTTGAGCACGTACCACGTCAGCCCCGCCGGTAGGTATTTGGGTATATCCTCGCTGTCGTGGGGGTTGGCGCAGGGTTTGCAGCGCTCGATGGCCACACGCCGACGAGCGACCGAACCGCGCAGGTCGGAAGGGAGATCCAAATAGAGGAGGTTGCTCCCGAGCGGCGAATTGTCCGGGGTCTCGGCGGCGGAGCAGGGACCGACTGCCAGGATCTTGTACGGGCCCGTCCAGTTAAGCGCGAGTTTGGCCTTGAGTACCTTGGCATCGGTGTTCGCCTTCACACCCTGGCGGATGGTTGAGTCAGAATCGTACACCCATGCCCAACCACCCGTAGCGAAGTTAGGTGCTGGATGCAGCGCGTCGGCGAGAGCGGAGTTTCTGCGGTTAACGCGAGAAGCGTTGAGGGCGTGGTGTGCGCGGACAATGTCGTTCGCACGCTCTTGCCGGGCGGTGACCAAGTCGCAATAGGCGAGGTGGTCACGGGCCAGATTCTGGTGTCCGACGACACCAGTGCGGTCGAAAACCGTCAGGGGGAGCCGTGGGAGTCTGCCCATGTGGACCTCGTTCGTCGCCAGACCCGTCGCCGTGCTAACGGAATTTTGTAAGCGAATTCGACGTGGGTCAGATGCAAGTCCCAATTGTCTTGTCGCTCGTTGACGACCATAGCCAACATTTGGGCCACAGTGCGGTTTACACGCTCAACGCCCCCGTTACAGTTGGGATGATAGGAGCTTGTAGCAAGCTTGTGCGCACCCAACAGCTGATATACAGCTTGCGAAAGCTTGGAGCAGAACTGCAGTCCGTTGTCCGAGAGTATGGGGCGCGGGCACCCCCACAAGGGGATGTATTGGTTGACCAGGATTTTGGCTGTACCCTCTGCGGTGAACTCAGCGGCAGTGACGGGGAACATGCCGGCCCGACGACTGAAGCGATCGGTGAACAGCAGAATGTAGGTGCTGCCTCGTGGTGTGACCGGAACGGGCCAAAGTAGTCAACACTGACGGCGACATCTGGACCTTCCGACTGAAGCGATCGGTGAACAGCTGAACGTAGGTGCTGCCTCGTGGTGTGGCCGGAAGGGGGCCAAAGTAGTCAACACTGACGGCGACACCTGGACCTTCCGGTAGAGGCATTCAGATGATGGGCTAGGGGACAGTCAGCCGTGGGGTTTTCCGCGCTTGGCACTTCAAGCAGTGCCGAAGCCACCACCGGGTGCACACATTCATGCCAATCCACACCAATACAACCGCTCTGGCATGCGCAACGTGTGCGCGGTGCCAAGATGACAAGAGGCCGTCGAGTGATAAGCTTGCATGATCCAAGGGCGCATGAGCAGGGGAACGTAGATGCGAACTGACTCGCCATTTAGCAAGCAAGCAGCTCGCCCCACAGAGTTGGGTTTGTTGCCCCTCGTTGGCGGCAGTGTCGGGTTACGGACAAGTAGGACGATGTCGTCGTCGGTTGTATGTAGTTTACCCTTACCCGCCAGCTCCTGGATATCTGAGAAGGAGGGACGTTTGTGCGAGCGGTAGCACGCTAAGAAGTCGGGCGGCAGGGCCGACGGCCGGCCGATAGAGATGTAACGTATCGTGGCGTGGCACGTCGGCTAAGCGTGCTGTTCTCGCTTTCAATCGGCATGCGAATAACCCGCGACGGAATCCGCGAACCGCAATTCAGCAGCGTCGTCGAGGGCATCCGACCTTGTAGGTGCAGTCGGCGTGTCACCAGGAGAGGGCGTAAGCCGTAGGAGAGGAGGTTCCGGTACTGGTTAAGGGTAGCGTCCACTTCTTTGGCCAGTATAGGGTTTATGCAATAGGGCCATGAAGTGACCGGAGCGCTGCCCTCCGGAACCGACATTTCAAAGGGCATCAAGGAGCAGGACCCAAAGTCCGTCTTTGAGGTGGAGAACACGTCAGGAAAGTTGCAGAGCACATCCCCCGGTTGCTTGATGGCCGGGGGGTCCCAACCAGGTTCGTGTAAGTCGAACGCGATCTCCCGCAGCTGCGGTGGGAGTCAGACCCAGACGCGTAGAAACGCAGAACGCTGGGCTGGGTTCAAACATTCCATTAGCGCCGGCGAGGGCGGCGGCACGGCGGGAGCTATCCCCTCCGTGTCAGTCGAACGCGCGACCGCAGAGACCTGGTTGTCCGAAGTCTGGCCAGGGTGGGGTCTCGCATCGTGGGTGGGGTGTTGCAAGGCACCCAGCGGGATGCGCAGAAATGGGGCGTCGGCGACCCCGACAAGGTCGCCTGGCTCGAGGTCCGCGACACCTATTAAGGGAAGCACCTGCCGTTCTGAAACAACACAGCCCCCGAATGTCCGGCTGTGGAAATATGTCGCAAAAGTAGTGTCCTGTGAGCGCAGGGGAGCCGTTACTGCGCACCAAGTTGACCGCGAGCAGTTGGGGCTCGTCCGACAAAGTGACACCTGTAGTTCCGCCATAGCGAAGGTGGAAAGCACCAGTTCGAAGCTGCGGGGTCGACGGCATAATCCGCTTCGCCTATTGTGGCGTGGTGGGACAACGTCAGCTCGCCCAAAATCCGATTACTGAGGGGACGAGGGGGCAGGGCGCGGTACGACCGGGTGTTGAAGCGCATCCCGCTTTCGCGGCCCAGAAAGACAGCGTGCTGCATGGCCGATGGAGGGACCACGCATGCCCACACCGCGAGAGAGCACGTCGGTTCCTTTTCGTGGAAGAATTGAACGCTCAGACGGATGTGGGTCGCGGTCCGTAAAGGGTCGGATTCGCCAAAACCACCCCAGGAGCGACGTCTGCTGGGCCGCTCGCACGCCGATGAAGCGGCGCCTACCGATAGCATACGATCCACCACGTCACGTCGGATGAAGGTTTAGGGGGAGCCAGTGTCGAGGGGCGCCGTACACTTGTAGAGCGCAATGGCGTCCCCTCTGCTATGTATTGCAATATCGGTAGTGAAAGAACCGTCGTCCAGTGTCACGGTACCCCCGACGAGGCAGGGGCCATGTTCTGGCAGTGCACAGTCTGAGGCGCCGCGAGAAGCTATCGCTAAAACCTTCGGGCTTTGGTCGGCGGGTGCGCCCGAAAAATAGACCGAAGGAGGACCTTGGACAGCGCCGACCACGGTTCCCTGGCGCGCCTGCTGAGCGGACGAGATTTCGTGGATTCCAGCATTTCCGGTGGAGCTGCGGAATCCACGAGTTGAGGCCGGGTATGGCGATCCGTCTTCGCTGTCGCGATTTGCTTCGCGGACGGCAGAAAGTGTCTCACCGAGCAATTTTTTTCCTCGCCACTTGTGTGGATCCTTGGCGGGGGGATCGTCCGCCCGGAGACCAATACCCCACACTGCGTCTAGAGGACTGGTCTCTGCCAAAATGGTGTTGCCAGTGCTCAAAAGGTGAAGTTTCATGGATGGCTGGGTTTTGCGCCAATTTGGCATAATTGCCAGATAGACACGGCACTCTGCTTCTTCCTGTCCCAAACAGCGGTGGCAAAGTTGCGCACGCCTCGACCGACGCGTTTGTGTGTGTTGGAGTCAGACGATGACATGATGAGCTCCACTGCGCGATGGTCTATAAAAAGCTGAGCCTTTTCGGCCATCATAAACTGCTCCGCGCAAGAATATGAGACGTCGACGACGACAAACGACGACGGAGATCACTGCGAGAAAAAGGACGACGGTTGCCAGAACAACACTACTTTGTCTGTGTGGAGTATTCGAGGGAAGGGTCAAAAGTCGACGTTGCCAACCCGTCGGAGGCCGTGTTAGGCATACGACCCTGTAACGTCCCCGTCTGGGAACACCAGTCTTCGGCACTTTGGGCCTACAGCGTCCCCGGCTGGGAACGCCTGGCCTCGGGAGCACGGCGCGAGCCTGAACTTACGGGTGGTCGCGTCGTGGCCTTGTCGCTCTTTGGCGTAAAAGCGCAAGGAACTGCTCCAACTGCGCCCGAAGGGGCAGGGGGCTCGGAGCTGTTACTGCTTGACGAGAGGCGCGATTCTTCCGCGTCTTCACGGGAATAGCGCCCAGCTGATCGGGCCGGAGGCCGTGGCGTCACCACTGGTCCGTTGCGCAGTGTCGGATCTAGATCCTGTGCACTGGGGCAGACGCAGCCTGGTGCACGTGGGTTAGCGTGCCTAGAGGCGGAGCAGGGCCCGTAGACTCTGTGGGCATCTTCGAGAGCGGGGCTCGGGCGAGTGGAAATAAATTCCTCGCCCGAGGGGGCTCGTTCCCGTTAGCCCTCTTGGAGTAGAGAGACGAGGTAGCTGAGCTTGTCGGCTCCTCCATGAAGGGAAGCAGGATAGATCGCCGCTACTGTCGAGAGGAAACACCGGACCGAATCTCGTAAAAAGTCTCGGTGTATTTGGGTTGGCTTTCCCACACCTCAAACCAACCGCCGCTTTACGGTCAGGAAGAAGTGGAGCCGAACCCGATCGCGTATGAGGGCGACGCGTCGCCGCCGCAGCTTGCTTGCTGCGCGACGCGTTCCTGGGGGGAGCGTGCGAGGTGCAGGCTATATTGTTGAGGGGGGCAGCGTTAGGGGCGCGTGCCCCCATTGTCGAGCTTGAGCCAAGGCAGGGGGTGACGGCGCTGGGAGCGCGGGTTCCCGTTGCCGAGCTCGGACCGTGATCGAAGGGGGCAT
Source organism: Undaria pinnatifida (assembly GCA_012845835.1). Taxonomy (NCBI): domain Eukaryota; class Phaeophyceae; order Laminariales; family Alariaceae; genus Undaria; species Undaria pinnatifida. The sequence goes on from JABAKD010000019.1 coordinate 13,033,226, forward strand.
CGCTGTTAGCGCGCACGCCCTTCGTAGAAAATGTAACCTGGCTGGGGGGGGGGCATGCTGGGAGCGCTGGTCCCCATCGCTGGTACTACGCCGTGAAGATCGTCAGCAGGCGGTGTAGGAGCCCGTGGGCTCTTAACAGAAATAATTTGTGCCGCGCCACGTGTAAGGCGAACAACTGTCACTCGAGCATCTTGCGAAACCGAAGGAGATGTCCCCGACAATGCCGTCGGCGGCCGGGTCGGGTGTGCCATCGCGCTGTCAGTTGCCGGTGCGAAAGGTGCCTGGTTGGCGCGCGTTGGGGTTTCCGTTCGGATTGTGGGTTGCCCCGAAGCGCTTCCCCGGAGCAGACGCGGAAGCCGAGAAGGCTGACGAGGGTGGGAAAGCACCATGTTGACCGGACGTGTATGTGCTGTTGTGGTTACCGCTGTGATTATTTGCCTGTCCCTGATCCTGGTGGTACCGTCGTGATTGGTTTTAACAACTTCGGCGATTTTTGTTGTAGTTTTGCGAGCGAGAAGGCCCTCCGTCGAGGCGGTAGCTAACCATACGTGCTTGCCACCGTCGGAAAACGCCGTCATCGCCGAGTTGGCCAAGTTCAGGGTTTAGACAGCCGCTGGCTTTGATAAAGGGATGCCTACAGTTGCGTAAGGAGTGAGCGTCTTCGTGACAGTTGAGGCAATGACCCCGGTTTTCTCGGAGAGCCGCGGCGCGGGCGGAGCGTGTGAGGAGGCCGCTCCAGAAGGGAGGGTCGTCGGTCTTAAACGAGGCACTAACAGCGAAAACTTCTGCATAGTGTTGTTCTTCTAAGGGTCAGCAGTTGGACATTTTGTCGCGCCAGGGGTCGGTGGGATCAGTAACTGACATGACAATCGAATAATGTCTCGAACCCGTTTGACAAGAAGGCGACTGGGACGGCACTTGGTCCTGGCCGCGCGCATGAACGGCGGGCCGGGACCCCGACGTGGCCGATGACCGCGCTCTCGTCGAAGAAACAGGTAGATAAACATGTTTTTCGCCGTCGACGGCTGGTGTCTTATTGTGCGCCAGGTCACTAAAAGCTTTCCGCATGGCATCTAACGAGGCATATGGCCGTTGGTTCGTTACCTTCGAGCCAGGGTACAACGTAGGCATGAGCGTCGGAAACTGCTCGTTAACCGCCGTCCTAACCACCTCCAACACCACATCCGTCCCCGGACACAAAACACACTCACTCTCCGTGACTGCCGATAGTAACACACGGAACTCCCGACTGAAACCAGAAAAAGGCGTGCCGTTACATACTCCAAATTCTTGCAACTTAGTGTAGTCTTCCCCCGTGTCGATCCGGTTGAGGTGCGTCACAAGCAGGCGTTGCAGGAGGGTGAAGGCCTCGGGCTCAGATGCTCCTCCGTCGAACGCTCTTGACACCTGCCCGAAGAAATCGTCGATCAAAGTGGTCATGCGGGCGGTCGTGGGCCTGTCAGGTGTTATGGCACGGTTGAATGCCAGGCGGAGGGGGTGGATCCAACCGGGTACCCACGTGGGCGCACGTACACTCTCTTGGCAACGGTCATCGCAGCGCTGCCGACGACGCCATATGTAAGGTTATTAAGCGGGACACAGAGTGCCCCCTGCAGGTCTGCCAATTGAGTAGGTCCTCGGAGAGTACTCAATTTCTTAGTCTTCATAGTCGTAGCTTTATTCGATTCCACCAAAGCCTCGGATGGCTTCTGAGATCGGAGGCACGTGCCTCCGATCTATTTCCTGACTATCCCGAATATAAAATGCCAACCTTATCATACGAAACCCATCCAAATTATCTCAAATACGGATAATTACAGGCCTTTCGAGGCCGTATCTTAACAATTGTCCGTCGACCTTATTATTTGAACAACGCCTTTGATAAAAAAAGTTGAGTTTCAGGTGAGGAATGGAGCTCCTGTGTGCTGTAGTGTGAGGATTTCGAAAAAAAAACTCGATGTCCCTCCACCTCTGCCGCAGCAGCATGCGTATGTTCACCAATAACACCCCAACGGGATTCGCAACGAGATTCAATGTCTCGAGAGATCTTCGCCTGCCTCTTGCCATTCACCTCCCCGACAAGACATTGATGCCACCAGTAGTATACTGTAGTAGCATATCTTCGGCAGCATAGAGACGACGCAGTTGTAACAGAGCGTGCGTGCACAATAATATTATTAACAACAGTAGAAACACAAAGCATGGGACTTGTATCCGAGGCATGCTACTGATAGTACGGTACCGATAGAGGTGCATCTTTTCATTTTTGGAGCTCCTCATTTCAGGGGGGGGTGTCTATTTTGTACCTGACTGGCCGGAAGAAAACGCTTTTGAGCTAAACAAAATGCAATCGGATGACAAAATCCATGGCCTAGGGTGTGCAAAACATTCAGATTGCAAAACTTAAAACAAGAATGAATGGCATTGTGACCACTTTGGGTTACGGAGCCCGTTCATCCAAGGAAGTGTTGCTGGCGAACAGCGCTATCGATAGTGGTACCTTTATCGTCCCATGTGCGTCATCTAGGGCTTTCCTGGCACTTCTCCTGGCGCGCCATGGCGATGGTGCCATGGTCTTTCAAGGCAGTGCCTTTCGAAACGAATGGGGTGCATCCCTGAAAAGTGATATGTGTTGACCACGGAAGCCCGTGACATTTGGTGAGATTTCACGGGCTTGCGAGAACTTTTGCGGGCTTGCATTGCATTGATTGCCTTGTGTTTCTTACGCACATGCCATGCCACGATAACTTTCACGGAACTGCCTTGAACACATCCCACACGGCAGTTACATATGAGGTTCCATGGAACTGCCATTTTTTTCGTGATATGACACTCCCATGGGTACCCTTATAGATAGGCCGAACAGCACCCCTTGATCGGGCTGCCCCGGAGGTCCATGACAGTTCATATGGTAGTGCCATGGTTTTGCTATGGACGCCAGTCCTATGGCCGTTTGTCGAGGTCCATGACACTTCATGGTAGTGCTGTGGCCGCCCTCCTAAAAAGCCAATAGCGGTGCTATGGGATTGCAACCAAGACCCATAAAGGCATTGTCTTCATTAGGCCCGTGGAAGCCCATGTATATCCACGGCAGCGCCATGGCAGTGCATTGTTGTCTGGCAGTGTCATGGCAGTGCCACGATGGCCAATGCCGTCGCAATGCATCGGAGGTGCTGAAGAAAGTGCATGGCCAAGACAGCCACGGCAGCATATGGCAATTTATCCTTATGGCGTGCCATGACGTTGCCATGCGTATGGCAGGCGCCAGTGCCATGGCAATGCCACGGGATTCCGCGTTAGAATTGTCCGACAATCAATGTGCGTCATGGCCCGATAGTACTGCCTTGGACATTAACGCCACTGCCATGGCGCTGCCATGGGCTCCCATGGCCATCCCTGGAACCTGTACAGCACCGCCATGGTGATGTCGTTGCGGGGGCGCATAAGAATTGACGAATTTTCTAGGGCATTCACGAACTTTCATGGCAAACCCGTGACAGCGCCATGTTTTCATGGGAATCCCGTAGCAGTATTGTCATGGGCTTTCGCGGCATTGCGACGTGCTTTCTTCATACCCGACTGGCATGGCCTGGCATTATCGAAACTTTCATGGCATCGCCCAATGACCGTGACATGGGAGGCCCCCCAGACACTGCCCACGGGAGGTCCCGTGACGACGTGTGTGAGGGCAGAGGTAGCACATTATTTTTTGGCCTTTTTGCTTTCTGGAGGACGGGATTTCTTGACCTAAAACAGTTGAAATACCATCCTTGGCTTGGAATATGTTTTTTTTGTATATACCTAGGCCATGGGACTGAGTGCTACGATAGAGGTGGCACGTTTTGGCTGTTTTTTCTTCTGAATGACGAGGCTGCTTAACCCATCGTAACCCAACATCGTCGGCAACAATGCTTGTTCTTGCTATATTTGTTTGCCGTACACCTCTAGGCTATATTATGGAGTTGTTCATTGGGTGTGTGGCATTTTTCGTTCCCTCTTAATCAGTTTGTTGGAGGTGTGGAACAGATCTTCAGGAAAGAAGTGGTGAACAAAACCTCTACCTTAGCATGCTTCATGGGTTCGTTCATTGGGTTGCATTGTTAGTGCAACCGAAATCAGTTTTTGCCTCAGGAGGGTGTACTGTTATACTACTAGCAGCTCAATAGGTAAGGAGCCCCGGAAAAACAATGGTGCACCTCTACGGTAGCCTTGTATCTGACACTGCCATGGAACTGCCTTTGCCGTGCTATGGCATTCCTATGCGTATCCCATGACAGTGCTCACGGCACCCACGGCAAGCCATGAAAAGCCACGGGGCTCTCATGGACCTTGATTAGGCTGCCATGGAAGTCCCAATGGCAACGCCATACGCAGAGACATGCCATTGTCTGGTTCCTCCCACGGCAGAAAAATCAATGCCATGAAGGCCCATGAAAACTCACGGCGGTGTCGTGGCATTGCCATGCCCAGTCCCATGCAATTCATAAAGGCTCCACGTGACCAATTGTGGCAGTGCCATGACTTTGTCTCGACAGTCTAATGGCCGTTCATCATGTATCGTGACCACACTCCATGAACCTCAAATCGTCGTCCTGATAGAGCCATCAAGATCCATAGCAGTGCGAAAAAGGCCCATAGATGCGCATGGCGATCCACGGCAGTGCCATAGCAGCGCATTGTCGTCTGGCTGTGTCCTAGCATGTCAACGCATGGCAGTGCAGCGGGGGCAGCCCATTGCAGTGTATCCTTGTGGTGTGCCATGGCACTGCCACGGCAGGCGGCAGTGCCATGGCGCTGCCCTGAGCTTTCATTATCATGGGGGCTCCATGGCAATGCCACGGACAGGACCATCGCTGCCATTGCGATGCCATGGCAGAACCATAGCAACGCCATGGTGATGTCATGGGAGTCATGACCTTTTATGCGCATCCGTGAACATTTTCGCGAGATTTCACGAACTGTCGTGGGCTGTCACGGCAATGTCGCGGCGGTGTCACGGGCTTCCATGGCATTGCCATGGTTTTTTATCGCACCAGTTGCCACGGCACCAGTTGCCACGGCATGCCATGAAAACTTTCGTGGCTATAACAATGGGACTGCCATTGCCGTGCTACACCACTCCTCACCCAAACTCTAAGCCCATGGCAGTGTATCCTTGTGGCGTGCCATGGCGGCAAACATCCTAACCCAATGGCAGCGTATCCTTGACGCGTGTCATGGCAGCCTTGCCATGGCGCGCACCATGGCACCTTGCAAACCGGCCTGTGTCGTAATCGTGTCCGCATCCTAAGCGAAAACCTACGCCAAATATACCAGCAGGATGCTATTTTGGGACCCACGGCGCCGTTCGAAACCAGAAGTCTAGATCCATGCAGCCGTATGAGCAGGGCTGAGCACCAACGAATAATGACAGTCCTATTCAAGAAATTCGGGTCAGGCCGAGTCAGGGTAAACCGCCCCGACCCGCGAGGGTTGAAAACCTCCTGGCCCGACCGGATCCGTCCGGTGATATTCAAACATCTCTTGACCCGACCCCACTCGACCCGCGAGATATTGATAACCTGAAAATGTGATCCGTGGGTCGGGTCATGTACCGTGAACAGCCCTGGGAATCCCTAAAAGAAAACCAGGAAAAAAAGCATGCTTTTTGCCCTATGGAATCGTTCAAAGAGCAGCTAGCTGTGTCCGGTTGTTTTTCAACACGAGGGGACGACGTTGCGCAGACCTGAAACATGTTCCTGGCCGCAGGACTAAAATTGCCTCACCCAGCAGGCGGAACCCAGAACTGGTAAAAAAGGCCACACCGCAACAAAAACTTGGCCGTACGTGTCTAAATCGCAGAATAATTGTTATTGGCCGATATGGTACTGTCGGACATGTTGCGAGACGTGTTCTACGATAGAGGTAGCATTTTTCGCCTGAAATGGTTTCTGAACGACTTAAGACACTCCTTGACCCCAAATCGTTGAAAGTAGGCCCTTTTTTGGGCGTGAGTCTTGTTGTGTACCTAGGCCATGGCATCTTTTCTCCGGTAGCAATTTTGATCCTTCTCCAAATCAGTTTCTGGGAGAGGTCTTAAGCTCCCACGTTGAGGAACCTCAGAAAAAACGGGGTGTACCTCTATCGTAGCACTCGAGTCGCGAGCCAGCTCTGCCGCCGTGAATACAGTCCAGCGTACACTACCCCACGACTTCCAGCCTCGCAAGCCCTGGATGCAAGCTATAACGATTGAACGACGTCACAGTCAATTTTGAGATTCCCTCACTCGAAGGCTAGGTACCCCCGCCCCCCTTAACCTAGCTGACGATTCGCCGTCGCCGGTTTCGTTGTCCGTTTGACATGATCAGCCTTAGAGATGGTAGAATTGCGTTGGAGTGTGCTAACTCGTACCGCTTGCTTTGTACCGTCGCTCCCTTGTTAGCTTTCCCTTACGCTGCGTACACCACGGCGAGTGTTGGAGAAGGGGTGTCTCGCCTGATCCCGTTTGTTACTTGCTAGCTCCTCCTGACGCTGTATGTACCCCGGAGTCGTTCTACGATAGCCCCCCCAATTTTCCTTTGACCAAATCGCCGGTTTTGAAACTAGTTCCCGGCCGTAACGCCTGAAATACGGTGCCCCTTGCCATCCCGACGCCATCGTTCAATCGTCCTTTGCAAACAAGAAAATTCAGTGAGATATTGTTTTTTCATAGTATCTTTTCTTCGTGTCGAGTAGCCATAAAACGTTCGTTAAAGATATCGCCGGTTTGGGGGGGGGGGGGGTATCGTAGAATCAGTACCCGATGTAATGTAGACCTGTCCAGATGGCATTGCATATCGCCGGCCTGGCAGGGGGGTTCACCAGTGGCCGACCAACTGGTCCCACCTGCACACCAAATTCTGCGGCGTCAAGCTTCGATCGCAGGGATGTGGTCTTGGTAACATTACTGGAGCTCGATGGTAGGGATGCCAGCGTTTTGGAAAAAAAATTGGCGCTCGATCACTAGGATGTCAGAATCTTGATAAGATCATTGGCGCTCACCCAGCTATGTTAATCATCTCTTTCCCTGGCCAGTGCCTCTTCTTTAAAATCTCGCTCGTCGGCGGCGGCGTCCACAAGCGCGAGAAGACGCGCCTCCCTACGTGGCCGTTTCGTTGCCGGGTTTATCCCGCCGCCATCGCCTGGCGCAGGGGGTCTGATGTGTTGACGGTCGTTCGCTAGCGAGACTCGGACGTTCGAAGAACGACTCCCGTTCGTTCGTAAAAGTGTGCTGCCTAAGATAAATGCGCTGGTCACCACAGTTGGGGTTCTCACTTGGTGAGAGTGGCCGTGGCCGAGCTGCAAGCAACCGGGGAAAGTCAGAAGGCGTCGGGACGGAGGGAAGGAGGGGGGGGGGCGACGCGGTCGAGGGTCCAATATCTAACCAGCTAGAAAAAACGACAGTATGCCTCCGCACGGACACGGGCAGAAGGGGGATGTAGGGGCGACGGCACGAACGGAAGATGTGTGTTGAAACAGCTATGCCACACACCGAATGCCTCAAGTCCCACATCGAAGAAGGTTGCAGACAATAACAAGCACCGGCGGAGGCACTATAACTCGTGCTACGATGGGCGTGCTAGCATTCTCTTTGCCCATTTGTTATCTGATTGACGGGGATCGTCCACCGAAGAACTGGCACACACCGTCTGAATCGCACTTGTGTTATACAATAGTATTTGCTACCTGGTATATTCTTAGCTCATGGGAATGCTCAGCGGGTTGAGCATACAATTTATCGCAAAGTCGTTTTTTTCTTGGATGAGTTTTATTTTAGATAAATCACTTTTACTCTGAGAGCTCCTCAATCCAAGAGCCTTGCGGACAAAAAAATGTGCCCTCATACCGTAGCGTGCATCGATGGGCGCACTGCAGCAGCCACCGTCCCCTCACCTGTCCAGCATTTACGTTACCCCACGTCAGGAGTGAGGCCCCGCCATCAACCACGAGAAGACCGTAGGGTTCTTTTGCGACGACACCTATTGCGGCGCAGACGACACCGTCGCCCCGCCTCCTGCGCAGCCCGCGCACTCCATTTGTATTTGCATCAGCCGTCATAAGACAGCCGTCAGTAGAGATAATCACGATAGATTTGAACGGTCCCCACCCTGCCATGCCGTCTGGGCAGAAGGAACAATCAAGAAAATCGATCTCCCTCGGCGAAACGAAGATGGAGGAGCACTTGACGAGGGACATGGCCAACCTTGAAGACATCGCTAAACCGGCTTTTAGCGCCATATCGGGGTGTAGACCCCCTTTCTGTCCGCACGCCTGGCCGCCGCCGACGATGTCGTCTCCGTTCCCGCCACTGTAGTCCATATTCACACCACCACCGCTCATACTTACACTACCACCGATCACACTCATGCTATCGCCGAAACACCTCCACCACTCGTCAGCATGCGAGGAAGCAAAAGACGGCTTCAGCTTGGCCCCGTCGACAGGAAAAGCGTGAGCGTGCCCAGCGGAGTCTATCACGAACACTGAGCGGGCGCGCGGAGACACGTACTGAGAGATTTCGACCCGCCTGCATTGAAGACCGCCAGAGAGTCGTCCGATCTCGAACAAACCGACACCGGTGGAGACGCTCGGGTTATCCAAAAGTGTGCTGATCAGTACTCGTCCGCTGCTCGTGCCCAACACCGTTCGATCCAGAGTCGCCGCCGCGCATGTGACCCGATGATTGACGCGCCTTGCCACACACCCCGTGGAATCATCCGCACCGGGGGTAGACTGTCTACTACCTGGCGCGCCCGTAGCTCCGGGGGTATCAACCACACCAGGCGTAGATAGCATACTACGCAGAGTGCTCGCAGTTCCGTGGGCATCAGAATCATCACCAGAGGGACACTGTGTAATACCCGGCGTGCCCACACCTCCGGCGGCATTAAAATTTGAACCAGGAGTAGGCTGTGGGCTGTCGGGCGTGCCTACTGCTCCGGTGGTATTGAAGCCTGCACCAGCGGTAGAATATGCACTACGCGATGTGCTTGCAGCTCCCGCGGGGGGGATATCAGGCAAGACCACGTAGTCAGGGATTGTCACTCGGACGGGCCTGAAGCAGTCTAGATCGTTTCCATGACCGAGAGTGCCCATAAATCCCCAACCCCATGTGAAGGCTTCTCCTTTCCACGAGACGGCCACAGAGTGGGCGGCCCCTGCGGCGACCTGCGCGATCCTCTCTTCCACAAGGGCTTCGATTAAGGTAGGGCGGGAGAGGCTGCGGCGGTCGCCGTGACCAAGGCGGCCGTACTCTCCGAGCCTGCCCGGTTGGGTTGTTTAAAAGCGCGTTTAGAGGGGGCGAGGAACGGTTTAAAACCTCGTTTTGGGGAGAGGAGGGCAGGAGGACAGCACAGTAAACGCCCCCCACACGTTAATTCTATTGGGGCCAACATCGAGGCGGCAAGGGCGGATCGAACATTTCGCTACTACGCGTAACTGGCTCGCACAAACCTATGTTCTTTGCTGATTTCACCGAGGATATGCCCACCACCATCGACGTGATCGCGTTTCGTCCGGAAATGATGCCTCTAGCGTCGGGTGTTGGATATCAATTGTCGGCCGACCACGAGGGGGAAGGGGTATTACAGCAGAAACCGGTGGTCATCACACCGCGTTTCCTCACCCGCAAGAATGTACCGTGCCAGCCGCAGTAAGGAAGAGGGTGTGTTGGTGCCCGCACGCCACAGCAGCAACAGGAATCCGGCCTGGAAACCGCCCCCACCGGAGGTCTACCTCCTGCAGCAGCGGTATTACAGCACATGCGGTGTGAAACGGCGTTTGGCAGAGTAGCAAGACGCCTGCTACGGTATGGGTGTGCCTGTTTTCTGGTGAAGCTGCCCACATGAAGAGCGCCAACCCTCGCAAAAACAACGACGGGAAAAACTGAAAATCAACCGGGACGGGCAACCCGTTTCGCCTGGATGACTTCGAAAATAGCGCAAACTACAAGTCGTATTCCAGTGACAGCGGGGTGTTCCTCAGTTGTGGATAGTAAGTGTTTCCACCCAAAGGTTCTACTTTTACAGCTCGAAACGCAACGATTGCCAAGGGGGCAAGTGGGTAGAAACTGTGAGCAAAGCAGCGTCTGACCGCGGGTTTTTCTTGTGACATGGTTGACGGAAGGTGGGTCACCGCCACCCGCGGTTACTCGCCGGTGCCCACGACTGCCCAGTACGAGTTCGTGCTGCCAGCGCGAGGGTACATCCGCTGTTTGCTTGTTTCCCCCACTATTTTGACGTCCCAGCTTAACTCGTAAGAGGTTTTACCCTCAGCAACCTTCTGTACCAGCTGTGGCCACACGTGTCGTCCCTTCCTCCCCCGGTATTTCAATATCCCGTGATTCAAGTGTCAAATCAACGTTGCGATGGGGTGAACCCTAATAAAAGGCACGCAACACAGGCACTGCTGCTTCCTTCCTGAGTGGCTTCGGCTCCCAGCGAGGAAGTATGGTCGTGTTCGCGACGAACACAGGACACGAGAACTTGCACGCCATAGAGGACACGACAACAACTGGAGAGTGGCCAGAGCCTCCAAGATATTTTGCGGCAACAACGCAACGGTTGCCCGACGCGATTATGGTCATGAAGCACGAAATGGCCGGCACTCAAAATACTTTGCACGAAATACAGGCGTCCCGGACGAAATTGAAGTCATTTTGTTCTTCCACCCCTGCCGAGGTTCCCACCTCGCGCGCGATACTACTACGGACGGTGGCAGGTAGTAAGAAAAAAGGTGTGCCTCTTTCATATTCAAGATTTTTCGAAAAAAAATTGATCATGTGTAGGCTGACAAGCCCAAACCTGGCTCGTACCGTGAAAAGGAAGCTGTTCATGTTGGTGCTCTCTCCCAGCGCACCGTTCCTGCCGCTGCCTGCGGCGAGAGCCCTCCCTCCCGGGGTTATTACTGCCTCGACGAAGGATTGGCGACGAGAAATAAGAGCCGGCACATATGTTTCGATGATATAGAGAAAATATGCCAAGCGGATCCCAACCTATAACTAGCGTAGTGCGTGAAACCTTTACTATGTGAGGCTAAAGCGTCTGTTCACTTACTGCGTGTCGCATCTAGCTGAATCCGGAGGGCAAAGGCGAGGAAGGAATGAAGACTGTAGGTCGAAATACCAAGGTAAGTTCCTTGCCAAGGCTAGCCTCGACAGAAGCAACGAGGCACGCCGTGTTCACTTGAAAGACTAACCTCTCTGGGACTTCAGAGGGGGAAAACGTCCAAAACCAAATGCAGGTTACAACACCAGCCACACGAAGCAATCCGGGCTGCTGGGGTGGAGGGTGTGACCGCGGCAGCGGTCGGGGGGTCATGCGTGGGGCCTTCTTTAAGTGGTCCGGGACCACTCGCGCGAATGGCCCCCCTATTCCTCACCGGTCAAACGCTTTAACGATGTTTTTTCACATGAAACCGCCATGGGATGGTTATCTACGCCGCGCCAAAGAAATTACCAAACTATTTTTCTTCATTGAGGTAAATAATCACTCGGGGAAGAGGCTCGAACCCAGCATTGGAAAAAAGGGGTAAACTCCTTACTGTCACCATGGTCGTGTGTCCGAATTAGAAGGCTCATGACACGCGCGCACAGTGATACTTGCTCTAATGTGCGCGTTTTTCCTAGAAAATTGAGAAGCCCACACTTATTAGGGCGCTCTTTAGGTCGCTATACCCGAGTCCCAAAAGGCGTGACAACCCCCTCAACCTTCTCACCGACGCTGTGGTTTTCTCCCACGGATGCGCGGTAAGCCCCCGACACTGCGGTATCCTTGATTTTGCACAGCCAGTCGATAAGGCCAATGTCATCAAGCTTGTCAGCATGACGGAGACGGATCCAGGAAATGCCGTTAGCGGCTCCTGGCCCCTCAAACAGCTTCGCCAGGACACTTGCCACGCAGGCTTGACGGAGAGAGCGGAGGCCTCTGAAGACAGGGAAGACGGGGCGAGGCGGCGCGGGTGGGATCGATCGAATAAAGCTATCACAGCAGTGGCGGGCATGTCGATTTATCAGGAGTAGCGAGTGGCTGCAGAAGAAGCTGTTCGGGTTGGTCACTAACAACATTGTTTAAGAGGTAGCACCATTGATACTTGGGTATAATTTTTGTTTTGTTTCGTTTTTTCGCACACTTCTACTTTCCAGCTTCTGGACAAGCCGTGGCCACAGGTGTCGTCCCTTCTTCCCCCTGGTTCTTGCCTTCAATTTTTATCGCGCATAGAGTTCAGTAATCCCACTGCTCGTCAAATTTTCATCGACTGTTGCTAACTCACGCTCTCGCGCTTTCCGCAAGTCAATTTGTGCGCAAGAAAAAGTCCCCACGAATTTATACGAGTATGTACCCGGGGGGATTCGACCTTACGAAACTGACCTATACCAGGCTCGAGGATAACCTGATACGCCACCGGGGCGACCGGCTATGATATACTTAGCTAGTGCACGGGCAAATATGCTGGCAGCAAGCATGTGTTCCACGATGTTCTATGCTCGGGGACCCCGTCTTCCCCCTCGCGCAGAAATCTTCTTCCGGCCCTTACGACAACGAAACTTTAGGCCTAGGCCTGGCGCGTTTCATGAGGGGTGCGTCAAGACGCTGTGAAACATGGTCGCAAGTCGTAAATCTCTGGAGATTGCCTACTTACGAAAATATGCGCAACTGGTGGTACTCATGAAGACAGTGTGAGCAAACGCCGACGTCCACCGCGTGAGTGTCCGTTCGTTCCCGTCAGATTGTTGTGCGGTCAAACGTCGAGAAGAGGGAAGGCTTCGAAGGTAGAGAGAGTAACGTGGGCAACGCGGAACCCGGCAGCTTGAACAATAAAAAACGTGTCCCGGTCAAAATTGTGACAGCTCATCGTGTCCAGGTTGGCCTCTCGGCACGTTAACCCCTTTACAACTGGAAACCCGTTTTTGGGGACAACATTACTTGGATTTAGTATAGTGAGGGGTTAGGGGGCTCTAAAGGGGTTAAACCCTTTTCCAATTCCTATTATTATACGATAATCAGTGTATCTGGGTCTAATTCCAAGTGTTCCTTTTGCCGATAACGGGGTTGTCGTGCCGAAAGTTTTTTTCTCCTGTTCTGAAAGGGATAAGCCTCACAAAGCAGTATCTGTTCATTGTTTGTTTGTATCTATCGCTCTCAGATCGCTTCGCGAGCCCTTGGCATCGAAAATCTGCCGTTTGCAGTAGTACATACATGATGATTTTCCCATCAAGCTGTGTTACCAGTACCGCTCTTCGTATCACTGCCAATGTTGGGCATGGTCGCGTAGCTCGCGTCTGCGTGCAGCGATAGAGAGGTGCAGGTATTTCGTGCCTAGGGCTGCTACTTCTGCTTGCTGTCGTACACTTTTTTCGGCAAGGACAGAGGAAGAGGGCAGGGCCGAAAATGACATCACTAAAACTGCACCTTGAAGCAGCCAGCACGCGCGCCAGATCGTTAGGGCTGCAGAAGGGAAGCAGCATGCATTGCAGCAAGATCTCTCCAGGTAGAGCCAGAGCAGACTCCTGCACCAGCCGGCCGTTGCAAGTTGCAAGCGATGCATGTCGCAATATGTAGACGAATCAAAACGTACCGCGTTCTGGTCCCCAGTCACTACTGCTGTATGTACTCTGTCTACAGCGCGGTACATGTATTTAGTGCGCGGGCCCCCAGTTTAGTGCCTGCCGTGAATATCGTCGCTTGTCGCGACCTCGTTCTACAGAGTATCGCGCCATCCTAGGATGGTTCGGGGTTTCGATTTAGTGCGGGCATGTCGTCTGCGAACAAAAGCACCACACGACGGTACAGCAGCAGTAGACGAATAACGCGACCAGTGCTCTGCTGTTGTGGTAAATAAATTCGGGAATCGGGAACGCAAACCATGGGCGTCATTCAAGCAAAAAGGCACCACATACATCATGATTGTTCTCACCTCGGCAACCATTTTATCACGTCCGATCGAACAACAACTGCAGATATTACGCGAACGCCAACGATGATAGACAATATCCTCGTAGTCTCGCGGCTAACGGGGTAGACCCAGCTGGCTACGTTTACAAGTTGCGACACGTACGTGCAAAAAAGGTCTCGCTGTTTTATGTTTTATCTCTTCGTACCGTATTGTTGTCGGTTGCAGGTGTTTCCGTTACAAGAAGAGGCGTACTTCTCTGGGAGAGCGGGAGCTTGTTCCTGGGGCCCTGCGAGTTGACGGTCACAATATTTGTTTGACCCGTCAAATCGAACTACACCAAGAACTGGTATGTGATTCACTTATTTTGGTACTGTATTGGAAATGTTCCCTGACGGCAATCCGTCACAGGGACGTATGCCGTCAACCACAAACACACATACTTGACATCAATCATCAAACGCCAAAAACTATACAGGGACCTAGAGACGAAGTCCAGAGGCTTCCGGAAATACCAACCCACGAGAGGAGTGAAGAACTACCTAGCAGAGATACTGCTCGTGAGCAGAAAGAGGCGCCGAAGGCCCAGGCGACCCGGACAGGGGCCGAAGGCCCAGGCGACCCCTGTCCGGGCTAACCAACCCCAACCAGCCAGCGTGCTCAGCCTCGACACTGCAGGGCAAATTTTGAATTTTGGATGTACCGGGGGCCAGCTTTTTATAATTTAATTCCGCGGGCGAAGCTCGTGGAATTTTTGTGGAAACCCTTATCGTATGTAGACCCAGTGGTCTAAAGGGGAAAAAAACAGAGTTTTGGGTGCGATGCCGCAAGGGATTACAGCCGCTCTGTGCCGCCATATTTCTTCTTGTGTGGACTACAAGTGTGGAACGGTTGTTGACTAGCTTGCCTCTCGCCACACTGCAGCACAACAACCAAAGTGCCGCCCCTCATCCCTCTTAGAAACACGCTACAAAATCTACACAAACCTACAAACGCAAAAGTCAGAAAGAGAAAGTGGACAAAGTGGTTCAACCGCAGATTTTCGGTTCCACCGCATTGATTTGGGGTGTCACCCAACCCAACCTCGGCCCGGCCTCAGCTCAGCTTCACCAGCCTGGACTTTCCCTCTCGGCAATGCCTCTCTCCATCGAGACGTTGCGGGAACTGGCGAAACTCACGGAGTTGAAGACGAAGGGTGGGATACCCGAGCCTCACTTCGAGTTGCTAAAAGCACATATCAAGCAACGAGGCACTCTAACGAGGGAAGCTTGGGAGGTCTTCGGGCTCGCATGGAACTTGAAAGTCGATGGGGTCTTGACAGAAGACGAGTACGCCGAGCAGGTCGATGAAGGTGTGGCGAGTATCCTCAAGACCGGTGCTACTGTTGTGTCTCCGGGGGAGAATATCAGGCCGCCGCCCGTTAGTGCGAAGTCTTCAGCAGCGGGAAGCAAGAAGGCGAAGAAGGCGGCTGTTGTTGGCGATGGGGGAGGCGAGACAACTAAGAAGAAGCGGGCTGCAAAGGATGGCAGTAATGCTAAGGCGGCTTCGGCTGGGCCGGTGAGGATCTGTGGGGGAAGGATGCTAGGTTGTGTGCCCTTGAGACCGTCGGCGTGTGTTTGGCGACGTGGTGTTGTTGATTATTGTGATATTGCCCTACTCCTGCTATCCGCATCATTTTTCTTATTTTTTTTTTGTCAGCATATTTGCACCTTTTCTTCCTCGTTCCGCGTTCTTGTCGCGGGCCTTTTTCCTACCAGGTATTTTCTAAGCCAACATACTTGTACTGATACTGGCATTAGAATAGAGACTCTTTGCACTTGCTCTTACAGACTATTATACTGGAGTATCATATACTGCACGTACTGTAATAAGAGTCTTACGCGGTATACGTAAACTACTCTTGCAAAGTTCAGGCAAAGTTCGATTTATGTATAGTCTATATAATAAGAGGATGACAAGTGATGAATTTCATATTATTATCGTATTCTTAGGCCGTTTCTTATAGCATTGGATTCTCATCTTCGATTCCGCCAGAATCCGATTCGGCAAAATTCGGGCGGAGAAGAAAGCCCGACCTTTCTTATAGCGAACGGATTTTGTCAGACGGATTTCAGCAGGACTGTCAATTTTTTTTGAAAACAGCGCGCGCAAAACCCAACACCACACAGCAGCAGCAGCAGCAGCAGCACACAGCAGACCGATACAGACATACAGACGCAGCGCAGAGGCAGCAGACCACACGCAGCAGACCACACAGACGTTGCAAACATGCCGGACCAAGAGGCACCAGAGTCGCTGTTGCTAAGCTACAACAGCCTGGCGGAAGCAGCTATAGAGCATTTTGCAGAGTGCTGCTGCTGCAGATGGAAGGCAGCTAGCGTGGTGGCAAAGACAGCAGAAACGTCGACACCAGCTTTTTCTCTCGCTGTCGCGGCCATTTGATGGTGCACCACGCGTCCCGAGGGCAAGCCAAGTTCGTAGGCTAGCCCACGGGCGACGCCCAGCAGCCCTAACAGCGCCGGCACTGCAGCACGCATGTGGGGTAGCCCGATGTGTGTGTGTGTGTGCGCGCGCGCGGCGCAACCAGAGAGTTTCAAATAATCCGAGACAGAAATCCGGGTTGGGCAGCGTCTCGGATTTTGGTCAGGAATCCGAGTGGCCGCAACTCGAAAAGCTGAAATCGGATTTTTCCGAGTTGGATTGTGCCAAAATCCGTGTCTATAAGAAGGCGGAAATGGGCCCGAATCGGATTCTGGCGGAATCGAAGATGAGAATCCAATGCTATAAGAAACGGCCTTATTCGTATTCTAATATTTTCAGATTACGTGTTAGACCAAACAAGATGCCAAACGATAATACGCAAAATGGGTACGTACAAGTAGCCAACACTGGTTGGTGGTGCGCCTGATCAATAATGATACCTGGTAGTTGCCAATCCCCCACTCATGCCCAGCTATTTGCCAGGGCATGATTCTTCTCGATTTGTCGACCCAGGATCCCATTGAATTGGTAATAAGAAATGATAAAAACTTGATAAAATACCGACCCAGGCTGTGTTTATTAATTGGGAGAGGGTGTGTTGTGCACTACCTTCAGCTCAATCGTTAATGGATTTATTATATTTCTGTAAATACCAGGTTGCCTTTCTTTTATGCCGTTTCTTGTCAGGTGCCCATTACCATGGCATTACTGCTATAGTCTACTGCTGTGTACTTCGTTCGTATAGTAACAGGTATGGATATATTTTGAAATGTAGCCAATCTACCTATTTTATGGATATATTTTAAATGTAACCGATCTACCCATGTACAGCAGTATGAATGTTACTGATAATAGTACCGGTAACCGAGTATGCATATATGATACCAGGTACCAGGGTATTATATTATACTCCGGTATAAAATGAAAATACACTCCAGCTGTGAGATCGAAGATTTTGTCGAAACTCATCTTTGCAAGCTGTATGTGATACTCCGATCGCGCGTATTACGGGTTGTGTGTCCTCATTAGACTAAGGATATAGGTCGGCGACTCCCCTTACAACTACAGTGTAGCTATCAGGGTCAACAGGGTGATGTTAGTCAGTCTGTGCGCGGAAACTATAATACCCGTTTCTGAGGGGGACAAAATCTGACAGCTGTGGAGGGAAATGTATCCGTTTATCAAGTGAATCCTGTAAGTCGAATAACCGGTGAGGGGGGGGCGGAGTTTTGAAGGACGTGGGGGCCTGGTTTTAATCAAAAGCGAGCAGGGTTGGAGGGGGGGGGGGATGGGGGTGGGGGGGGGCGGACGGGCGGGCAATTTGTGCGTGGAAGCTATAAATCCCTTAAGGGGATAAATCTGACAGTTTTGGGAAAAAAATAAAATAAAATAAAATAATGTCAACTGAGTTAAATCGACACACGACTCGTATGAAAATACGTGGGAGTGTGGTGAGCTAAAGCTTCATTTTTCCCCATCCGCCGGAGGATGAAAATAAAATAAAATAAAATAAAATAAGTTATGTTGTTGTTACTGTTGCTGTTGTTGTTGTTGTTGTTGTTGTTGTTGTTGTTGTTGTTGTTGTTGTTGTTGTTGTTGTTGTTGTTGTTGTTGTTTTTGTTGTTTTGTTGTTGTTGTTGTTGTTGTTGTTGTTGTTGTTGTTGTTGTTGTTGTTGTTGTTGTTGTTGTTGTTGTTGTTGTTGTTATTGTTGTTGTTGTTGTCGTTGCTGTTGTTGTTTTTCTCACATTAACACGTATAAGCAAGTCCGTGGCCACAGGACAGGCTCCAGCCACTCTGGAATGGAATCAAATTATAAAAATTAAAATACACTCCAGCTGTGAGATGGAAGATTTCATCGAAACTCATCTTTGCACACTACTGTGTGTTGTGTTACTATGATCGCGCGTATTACTGGGTGTACTACTGGGTGTGTCCTCATTAAGGATACAGGTTGGCGACCCCCCTCAGAAGTACGTGCGTCGTAGCTTGTATCATGGTCAACGGGGTGATATTAATCAATCTGTGCACCGAAAGCATAAAGCCCGTTTTTTGAGGGGGACGAAATACGACGGCTTTGGAATGCATCAGTTTGTCATCTTTTTGTAACAAATGAAAAATACACGTCAGCTGTGAGTCCGACCAAAAGGATTTTGATCAAAACTCAGCTTTGCAAGCTGCGTGTGATGCTTCGATCGCACGTATTACGGGGTGAGTATACCCTCGTGAAGGATACAGGTCGGTGACTCCCCTGCTAATGCCAGGGATCAACAGGACTAAGACGTTCAGCCTTGTTCTGCGCACGGAAACTGTATAACCCGCATTGAGGGGGACACTAGGGTGGTATCAGGTATAGTAATATACTCTGTTTAACTGCTGCCCCTGCTGCTATTATTGCTGCTGTTGGTCGACTGCCAGGGTTTATTAGCCAGTAAAAGACACTGCACGCACAGCACACACGCAGAGCACTGCTGTTCGATCTCACGACTTCGCTACAGCACCAAAAAACTGGGAGATGCGCGAAACACATCCCGACTGTAGTGCTGAGTTGCTCAGCAACACGCGGGTTGCAGCAAAATGATGACGTATTTGAACTGTTTTCCAACACAAAAAATCCCTTAAGTTTACCCTCTAACTCCAAGTGGTTTGTCCCTCAAAATAGGGCGCAGCTCAAAGGTGAGGTATACTGGTGAAGGGATTTGCATTAGTAGATGCGTGTATGCTGTTGTTACGATTCGTATCGTTCAAGTCTTCTTCGATGTTCCAATCTGGCTCTTTAGCTAAGCATGCTCTGTCTGCTTTTTGCCGCTCCGAATGATGGTGTGTGATCTTGTGAGTACCAACATCGAGTGAGGAAGAGACGGGAGCAGATTAACCCAACATTAGGGACAACCAGCCCAAAGCCTCCGTCCAACCTCCCCTGGAGAGAGCGCGCTCGGATTCAGATATTGTTTTTGTGTGTTTGTGTTCTTGTAGTATTGTTGCGTTTCCCGCACTCGTAGTGGTAAGTATGTACCAGGTGCCAAGTTTCCGAACAAACACTCCGTACCGGGTATGATACTGCATAGTCTAGACTACTGCTGCAGTACCGGTTAGCAAGCTAAACATTCGTCTCCAGGGTAGGACCAGGTAGCAAACTAAACACTCCTACCAACTAAAGTGCTGCATGTGTATCTCTGTCTCGTAGTTTGTGACCACGGAGCTCGTCTCTCTATGAGGCATCGGCACGAACACTGGTTGCGCTGGATGTAGATGGGTGGAAACGCACACACTGTGTAGCCAACGATCTGCCAGGTGAGAGTTGCACCCTTTCTGCGCAACTGACGCCAGCACAAGGTAGGACCGACCCTCTTTTGTACACTTGTGTTCGACACTTTCAACAGCGGTATGCTATTCACATCGATGTCACGACAGAGCACCGATTTATGCCCTGCTGTATATCTACCCGCACGCCCCTACCGCACAGTGTTCCACACAAATGTCAGCATCGGCAATTCGTGGAGGTTGTAATATATACTCCGAGTATATTTTTAGAGCAAGCTGATTTCGGTAGTTTTCTTCGGTTCTGAGTCGTGACAGTGCTGTACTACTATACCGCTAGATTGGCTGTGGACGACGGATGAGTGCTGTGCCCGATTTTCTATTTTTTTTTTTCCCCCCGTCTAAGAATCCCTAATCTGTGCTGATTTCCGGAGGGAGGTACCCATTATTAGCTGTGTGAATTAACAATCCACGCAACATGATTAATCGTGTTTTCTAGTTTTGATTGTTTCCACTCATAATCAAACCAACTCTTCCTTGGTTTATTGATTAATAATCAAATGCTCATGATTAAACCAATGGACGCATTTTTTGTTTGTTTTGTGATTTATGTTAATTATTTTCGTGAAATGTGTCGTATTTGTTTTATTCGTGCAATGGCGCCGCGGCACTGCTGCGAAGCTATTCATAGGAAACAGGTTTCGCTGTGCATAATGTCTGGACGGGCAGTGCACCAAAATCGGGCTGTGGAGAGCTTGTATTGCGATATATCGATATGGCGAAAAAAAAATACCCATCCTCGGGGGACGGGGTTGGTACTAACAGTGTGGATCGTACTTTTCTTTTTTTGTGCCCTCGACTTGGACCGAGATGAGCTGACCGAGGCAAATGCCCTGAAGCGGCTAACACACACCAAATTCGGTGTGTGGGCCGCGCCCTCTAAATCATTGCTTGGCGCACGCTACGACAGAGGTAGCAGTTTTTCGTCTGAAATGGCTTCTGACTGCCGGGGCTTCTTAGCGCCAACTCGTCGAAATATGGTCGTTTGTTTAATGATTTTTGTTGAGTATCTAGGCCATGGGATTGTTCATCCGGTCAGCAGTTTTAGTTTTCTATCCATCCAAACCAGTTTTTTGGAGAGGTCTTGAGCTCTCAAATTGAGGAACCTCAGAAAAAACGTGGTGCTCTAATGTAGCACGCGTCCAGTACCTGTGTTGGAAAGCTACGTAGCTTAGGCCGTGCGCAAAGTTGAACATGCATATACCTTGGACGAGACGGGGAATGGCAGATGGTGTATGCGCAGAAGCAGTAAGTAACACAAGGCGATTCGGTCAGGAATGAAACATACAAAAAATTGTGCGAAGCAGACAGAGGGTCACGTTGGCGGCAGGTATAACCTGTCGACTTTTGATGTTGCCAAGAGTCCCGCCGCAATGCTCCAGAAAAACAGCCCGGACACCGCATGCATGAGTATCATATAACGTATGCGCCTAGTAGCTTGCTTATGCACTCGCGATGTATATGTCTGTCTCGAAGTTTGTGGCTACGAGTACAGAAGTTTTTTTTTTTGTCCCTAGAATGACGAATCGGCACGGACACCGGGTATGCTTGATGTCGATGCGTGGCCAAAGCAGTTTTAATCGAAGACACACGCACGTTAGCCACACCTTATATTCCATACTAAAGTAGGTTGTATTACGTCCAGACGGCGGCCCGTCTCAGGGCTACGTGTCAGCGATACTTGGAAAAATCCAAAGTAGTTGGTGCGTTGGTGTGGCTTTGTTATTGCGACACGTTCAAAGAATAACAACTTTGCCTGATTCTGCGAGGCTCAAACTCACGTCCTCAAATTGAAAGTCTGTCGCCCTACACGTTTAACCCCAATATCAAAGATCTATACACGAATCGATCCGCGAAAAATGTTTTTTCCCATTGGCAATTAAGGGCTGTAAATGGCTGACAGGTGGGAGAATATGCCGAGGGCGACCTCCGGAGTGCGCGACATGATAGGTACATGGTTCTAAAGCGTTCGCACAATGCATTCCTTTGTTATTTCTATTCATCTGCTGCTAAATGCTTGATGATGGACAACTCGAGGGCAACAGCAGCACATGTCTCTCTCGTGCAAAACGGACCTCCTTGGTTCTGTTCCTCCAGCTTGTACACGAACCATTACGACGTAGTTACATCAAACTACCACAGCCTGTGTTTCAGGTTCTCGAGGAGGAATATGATGCCGATCGCTGTGTCCCCCGTCATGCGGTTGAGGCAAGACTGCGAGAAAGAACGTTCCGATGCTGCCGAAGAGGCTTGTACCACAAAATACTTCCCTGCCGGCCTGGCAATGTGGGGGTACAGCATCTCGTTCTGCCTACACCACCCGAGAGGGCAACCGGGGCGCTGCACTTGCTCTTCATGACCAATACGCGGGGAGACGCAAGCGCCTTCAGCAAGTTCGCTGCGGACGACGCCACCTCGTCTGCGTTCTCAAGGCGCTTGCGAGCCGCGGCTTTCTGAACGAGGCTCAAAGCACGCACAGACGAGCTTCCAATCCTTGTTGATCCAATGCCCCGTCACGCCCAGCACAGCCAGTCCATTTCATAATGTGCAGCCGCCACAAATAAGGGACACCTCTCGGCGAGCCGACAGGGCCTTTTATGCCTTGCCACGGCCGCGCCAGCAGTATGCGCATTTTCCTCCGGCACGGGATCTGTGAGCTTGGCCGCTTGGTGAGCCCGCGCATCATGGTCTTGTACCCCTCCTCGTCCACTACAGGAATGCTCTTGTGTCCGTTGACGATGAACCCAAGAATCAACCGCTGGTGCAGAGCCGACTCGTCGTCCCTCTTCATCAACCATGTTATGCTCTTGTCGCGAGGAGGCCTTTTGTGACTGCCTTGAGCGCCTCCTTCGTATGCTCAACATACACAGGATTATTTTGTGGTGGGCCCCCATGTGCTGGGCTAGGTTGGACGTCACCTGCGCCATTACCACCGGCTTCGTTCAGCGCCCCACCGCAGACTTGGCCGTTTTTTTGTCCTCTCCATATGTATATCAGGCTGAAAGAACACCCGCAGGCTCGACTTCTTGTTCTGAGGTTTACGCCACACGGCGGTTGGAGCGCTCTCAAGAGCAGGGGTCTTCTCTGCTCCGTTGTCGAGGCCAGAGCGCTGGTCATGACACACCTGTCTGACTCCCGTCACCTCAGCGTCGCTGTAGGCGGGGTAATCATTATCATCGTTGTCTTCGGAAGACGACGCCGATTGTATCGAAAAGCCGGCCGAAGGCGCCACTTTCTGCCAAGTCCGTGGCGCTCAGCGCCGTCCCTGCGGTGTTCAGCGCCGCTTCTACCGCTGCTCTGCCCTCCCCCTTCCTTGTGTTGCTCATGACTGAGGCCACGGCTGGCCGAAGCTCCTACAGCTGATAGTCTGCTCGCTGGATGCTTGGTGCTGTTCTGCCCGGGGGCGTCGCCGCCGCTAAACAATGTACCCCACCATGAAAACACCTTCCATTTCTCTCTAAAAATCCAAAGAAACGTGATTAATCACGACTTGATTACACTCGAATAATCATACGAGTCCGAAGTAACCAATTATCAAATCAACCCCGTGTGTTTGTTGATTCACAACTATTAATAGCACCCATTCAGTTCCACGGCATGGCCATTACCGTTCAGTTCCACAGTACGGTCGTTGCCGTCGTGTCAGATCCATCTGTACTGTTGCTCCCGTTGACTACTACCGTATCGATAGTTATGTTACTCTGTTTTTACACGTCTCATACCATGGACACAGCAGTACGAGTACGACTAGATAGACGACACGTCTGATGCATTCGGTGGTATTTTATTTGAGATCAATGCCGTTGCAGCTTGGTACATACCGTGTTGTACATGCCCATACCAAAGTGCTGACAAGTGCTACTACTGTAGTTTCGTACATTGTTGTATACGTCGTAACGTGGTTGGAAGTCAATACTGAATTACTAGGCCATACTTATTATATGTCGTGGGTTTGCCCTGCGAGTACTGGGTTATGCGTTTTGTCGGTTACGCAGTCTTTTCTGGGATGGGACACCGCGAGTGCTGGGCTTAAAGCAGTAGTATTGAGATTAAACACTAGGAGTACTGGGCTATACGCGGTATTTTCGAGGCTAGGTGCTGCGATTACTGGGCTATTGCTCAGTGTGTGCGAGGGTTTATGCTCCGAGTACGGGAGTTTGCTGGGTATTTCCAGGCTCTTGATACTGTAGGCTCTTGATACTGTGAGTACTGGGACACCTACGTTTTTGGACGCCGTGATACTGTGTGTATTGCGAACCTATCATGAAAGTACATTTGTATGCTACCCCTGTATGCTGACAATGTATTCGGTACCCGGTACCGAGCATACTGTCACGGCCTATGCCATGTCCTACACACCCATACCAAACGAATGACCATTGTTGTATGCGCTGTATGAACGTGCCGCCCCCTACCCTCGACCCCTGAACAGGTGAAACGGATTCGCAAAACATCACCGTCCAAGGTGGCCTGCCCCAAGTGCCCCTCTACGTTCTCCAACCGACAAGGACTTGGAATGCACGTAAAAGCCACACACGGCGATGACCAAGAGGGAGCCAGGGTGAAGGAAGAACCGGGGAACAAAAGGGGCGGCAGGGCGGTTTTACCGTGGGACACTGCCGGCCCGGGTCGTTGTTGGAGGGTGGAGTTCACCCACCCCACCCCAGGAAGTAAGTGCAGCTCTGCTCCAAATTCCGCTGCCAAGTTTGTCCTCCAGCGCAAGGCTGTTGTGAAGGGCAACTCGGAAACCGTGGCGCGAACGCCTGACAAGACGAAGCAAACCCGCGGCGCTTCCTCCAGGAGACGGTATACCTTCAGGCAGAAGGCCAACGTCATCAGCAATCTGCGCATGCTGGAGGGGGTGTCCAAGGAGATTTGGGAGTCGGATAAACTCACCCCGCAGCAACTTTTAGAGGCGCAGACGAAGATTCACCACAGCCTTATCAGCAAGTGGTCGAAGGACGAGGCAAACATCGTGCTGCGCGCGGGACAGGAGGGGGCGGCAGCGCTGTTGGAGGAGGTGAAAGACATGGACACCAACGACAGTTAGCAGATCGGGGGCAGAGCGCAAACGTCCTCGTGAGTTGGATGCGTGAATAGCCTCGGACTATATCCACTACCTGTGCTCATCTGGATGCCCGAGTTAGCCCCGCTCAGCAGTTAGCTGATCGAGGAAGAGCCATAACGCCGTATGCCGCAGTGTTTCGCTGGATCCGCGAATAGCACGGCACAGCAGTTGGCAGATCGTGGGCGAGCTCTAACGTCGCATGTCGGCAGTATTGACCTGGGTGCGTGAATGGCCCCGCTATATGCCCTCAGTGTTGAGTTGGGTGCATGGGCAGCCCCGCACTGGTGTGTCGATAGTGTTAAGGGTGCGTGGGTTGGCCCCGCAGAGAAATTCCGCGTACTCTATTTGGACTACGGCGCGTTTAATGCTGTTTCGGATCCATGCAGCAGGCGGTGTGTCGTGATGGGTGCTCACCGCAGAAGTATGAATTAATAGTAGTAGTCTTAACATGACCGCGCTTGCAGAATACGACACCTTTCGTCTTGGGAACGGGCGAAGAGTTCTTATTCATGGCGAACGCGCGGTTCATGCCTCTGAAGGGGTCTTAAATTGTGGTCGGCTTACGGTAAACCCTTTTAGTGCCGCACTTTTGTGCCTACTTCTATTCTCAAGTAGTTTGTTCTTAATGCAATTCCAAACGGGTTAGTGTTTCTTTCATGCAAGATGTGCTCGCTTGTGCGAGGCATTCTGAAAACCCCTTTGACATCCGTGTGAGGTGCAAGCGATAGGACCTTGCTTTCAGTATCCGCAAAGGGGTACGGACATATTGGCTCGAGGCGACCCCTGGAGGCCTAAGGCGACCGCTGGAGGCTTGAGGAGACCCCTGGAGGCTTGAGGCGACCCATGGAGGCGTGTTGGCCGGTTCCCATTTTTGTTTTTTTATGTGAGGTGTGCGCATTTTTTGTGAGACCTTCTGAAAAGTCCTTCGGCGTACACATGAAGTTTAAGCGATAGGACCTTACCTTCGATACCCGCATGGGCGCAAAAATGTTGACTTGCGGCGACCCATGAGGGCTTGAGGCGATCAACGGAGGCGTAAGGCGGCCCATGGGAGTTGGATCGCCGCTTCACATTCATGTTTGTTTGGTTTTAGTGTGTTGTCGCTTCTGCATGACACATGAAAAACCCCTCGATGGAAATGTGCGGTGCAAGCAATGCGGCTTTCCCCTCGGCATTGCAAAGGCGTGGGCGTATTTGTCTTACCCCGTTTTGTAACCGAAGCCACATTTTTGTCAGAGAAATACTTGGATTTCGTGTGATACACGTTTTGCAGTTCTTAAGGCCACCCACGAGGTCTTGTTGCCGCTATGAGTAAGCAAAAGCTTACTGTGTGCGTATCTAGCCTGATGGGCAGCCTTGTTTTCAGCCCCTCCGGGTGCAACTAGGCTGCGCACAGGCGGACACAGCGCGCGAGGCCGGGGGTCGCTATTCCTCTGTATTGACCGGGAAACAAGGCCAACCTTGCCCGAATCCATGTGCTCGTAACTCTTACGCAGGGTCCGCTTCCTCGACGAACCCCCAGGTGCCGTTGATATTGGTCAGCCAGCTCTGGATAACTGTTCCTCTACAGTAGTAGTCGTTTCCTACCGTGATGTTTAAGGTATTCTTGGTTTCGTCGTTCAAAGATAAAATGGTCTTGGTTTTTTGAAGAGACAACTTGGGAGCCTTTTTTACGAAGGTTCTGGGGGAATCTGCAGCTCCCCTCCCGGATTTTTTTCTTTGTTTTTTTCGTGTTTCGCCTCTAGGCAGCCTCCTTCAGCCCCTTCGGGTGTAAGTGTGCTGCTCATATGCGGCGACGGGGCGTGAGGCGGGGGGTCCTTATTTATTTTGCGGTGTGATCGGGAAACAAAATCGAATTTTAGGGGGGTTAATATACCGGCGGTGTAGTGGTCGGAAAACAGTGTCAACCTAGGGGGTATTTGTTTACGTGTAGTGATCGGGATACGTGCTAAGACCTTGGCTGAATGCGTATAATTCCTACACGGAGTCCGCTTCCGTGACGACGCCGAATGCTTTGAGCATGGCAAGTCCTCTCTTGGGCATCTCTTGTTCAATTAGTCGTTTCTTAGCGGAGTTTTTTAACACGGGTCGGGTCGGGTCGGGTCGCGAGGTTGTCAAATCTCACGAGTCGGGTCGGGTCGGGTCGAAAGGTTTTCTAATCTCACGCGTCTGGTCACAGGCTCACGAAATTCATCGGTCGGGTCGGGCCGGGTCAGCAGGTTTTCAAAATATCACGGGTCGCGGTTAGTCGACCTGACAGAAGCGACCCGACCCGACCCGACCCGTGAACAGCCCTGGATTTTAAGAGGCTTCTCAGCCTCGTCGTTCAAAGGTATAAAGGAGTGGGTGTTGAACAGACGCAACTTGGAGCCCTTTTTTTATGATGGCTCAACGGGGCTATATATACATATACATCTCCCAAATTTTATATGCATACGCGAATGCACGGCGCATTAATACTCGCATACACGGCACATTAACACACGCATTAAACTTGACCGGTAGGGCTACCCCGGCTTTTGCCTGGAAGCGTAGTGGGTGCTAGTATTAGCTTGTAGTGAGGACTCTCGGGATGCGAGGTATAGTTAGTCTAGGTTGTTGATCGGTAGAAGCTTCCTTTTTTTTTTTTTAGAAATTCGAGGCGAAATTGGCGAGGTTGCCCGCTATTTTGGCGTCCATTTCTATATTGTACCGTTTACATCTTCGATCCGCCGTTTTCCGTCCACCTTGATGGGCTGACGATTCCATGGAGAAGACGGGGGACTCGAGACGTCGGGGAGGTCGCGACAGCTTGCGCTGACGTTGCCGCGAAAGCAACGTTGTTTCGGCGAATAATTAAATTGACGCTCGACACGTGGGTGAAGTGTGTTGAGCTTAAGCGCCATTTTTCTTTTTTTACCCATCCACCGGAGGATATACGCATGAAAAGATAAACCGCTCCGAAGGCGCGAATTGTTCCACAGTCGGATCCGCGAGTCGAGAAAGGCCTTCTTGACTGAAGACCATGACATTATGTCGGGTTTTCCTAAGCCAAATGGAGTGTGTTTGTAGGTGCGCATGTCGTGAAAAACCCCATTGAAAGCGAGGTGAGGGACGATTGCGTCGTGAAAGTCCTGATCGAAAGCGCTGTGAGGTATGGTTGCGTCGTTGGTGGTGTTGCCGAGGAGATCCTGCACAGGAAAAATTACCTGACCGATCGCCGACATGATGTGCTCGGAAAACATTGCGAAGGCAACCGACTAGACTAGTCTCTACGTGTACGTCGGGACATTGCCGATTGAAACTTATACCGGTATGAAGGACGGTTCCGTCGAATAAGCCCTACTTTTGGAAGTTACGGCAGGGAAAGTTCAGTAAAGCAAGTACCGGTTAAAAGTGATGCGAAGCTTGAACGGGGTATGAGGGCCGCTTGCGTTGTTGATGCTGCTGCCTCGGAGACTTACCTACCTGCCTGTCGTATAGAATTTTACTGAATCGATCACCACCAGTCTGTCTACTAGTGCAGTGATGGCGATGGGAGTGTCGAACGAATCTGACCCTCTCTCTTGCCATACGTAGCGTTTGTGGTGATCGACGTAGTTAACGGTCTACGTGTTGATCTACATTTCAGTGACATTTCTGAGCTCAGTGCCGCCTTTGAGTGCACCGCCATATTATTATCTGCGAAGGTGGTGGTATCGATCGATCGAAATATGGCCCCTCCCTTGCTGTAGCGATCAACTTGATAGTGATCTATTTTGTTATCTGCATCGTGCTTTACGTTTGCTGTAGTGATGCACATGGCCGTGCACTCAGTGCGCCGTCCTCTTGAGCCGGGAACCAGGGCCAATACTGCTTCCTGAATCGATCGCCAACATTTTGTCTGGTCTGTGACGATGGTGGTGTCGATCTCTAATCGGACCCTTCCTTGTTGCAGCATTAGACTTGGTAGTGGTCTACATGGTCATGCGCTCAGCCCCGACCCGGGCTATGATAGAGGGGATAATCTCATTTTTTCTGCCGGGTTCGGGCCACTAAAGCAAGAGACTTCGCCACTACCTCAAAAACGGGCTTGAAAAAATCGACGCGTGCTACGACAATTTAGGTGACTCCACCTTTTTTCTGTGGTTCCCCGATTTGGGAGCGCTCAAGAACTCTATCCCCAAAAATGATTTTGGAGAAAAGTGAAACTGCTACGTACAAGTACCGGATGAAATAATCCCATGACACCTACAGGTACACAACGAGAATCAAAATGCCAAGAAAAATATGGCCTGTTATTTATTTTTTTTCCGACGATTTTGGGTTACTTAACCGTTCTACGGTAGCCCCCCCAACTTTTCTTTAACGAAATCGCTGGTTTCAAAACCAGCTCTCGATTGTTTCTCCTGAAATACGGTGTCCCTCGACCCCCCGACGTCATCGATCGAAAGACCTTTGCACACAAGAAAATGTGTGGATAGTATGTTTTCGATAGTATCCTTCCTTGTGTCGAGCAGCCATGAAACGTTGGTTAAACAAAATCGCTGGTTTTGGGGGGGGCTATCGTAGAATCAGTCAAAATTAGTAGTCCCGTCATTCAGATTCCATTTCAGACGAAGAGTGCTCTACCTCTATCTCGTAGCATGCGTCAACCATTGTATACACCGACTTTTGAGAGCGCCTCGTGACAAGCCGAAAGCAATCGCTCTTAATTACGCGTTTTGCTCTTATTATCTATACAGGGAAAAATATAGCTTTCAGAAATGGCGCGACATACATGCCGATTTGACCGCTCTTGAGTCCCGAATGCTACCGTCCTGGGCGATCTTACATCAGGGTATACAATGTAGGTTGGTTGTTGGCGAAGCTTACAAAGAAATCCCAAGGCGATGCACATCGCCAATCGAAAAAGGCATACACAAGCTGAACACTTGCCAAGAAATCGGGTAGACTCCGTTCGTGCGATTGGCTCTGAGCCCCTAAAGTAACCGCCCCAACAAGAGTGCCCCCGCCCCCTACAGTATCATGTCTCTGCCGCCTTCTAGATAGA
Source organism: Undaria pinnatifida (assembly GCA_012845835.1). Classification (NCBI taxonomy): domain Eukaryota; class Phaeophyceae; order Laminariales; family Alariaceae; genus Undaria; species Undaria pinnatifida. Next base: position 13,063,013 of record JABAKD010000019.1, read on the forward strand.
TAGGAATTGAGGTAATTTTGGCTGAATCTCTGTCGGCGACACACTTTGTCTGTTATGGTGATGGTGCGTCGAGATCCACTCTGATCTCTCCCTCGTTATAAAGCTTTCAGCTTACTTAGTGGTCTGCAGGTTAGTGCGCTCGGTGCGGTACTTACTGGATCGATGGCCAACGTTTTGTCTGTGATGGTGACGATGTCGAATCTGATCCCTCCCTCCCTTTTGATGTTGCGTTGGTAGACATCCACATACATGGGACGCGTGTCACGGTAGGAAACCTGTGTATGCCTAATGTTTCTGCCCCCCCCCTTAATGGAGGAACTCTAAGGCTAAAATGGCCTTGCCTAAAACATGAGTCTGATCAGACAAGCGCGCCCGTGATCTATCTACCCCCGCCCCTCTCCGGTATGAAAGTGTAACCGAATAAACACTTCCATGGGCAAGGTACATCTAACGAAATATACATCTAATCACAACTTGTGTCCAACGGTATAGGGGCCCGTGTTCATCCGTGCAATATTGTAAACCTTTCCCCCATCGTAGCGCGGGTCGTGGCCATGCACCCTCTGGGAACCGTTCTTGAGGAGCTCTTAGCCTTTTGCTATGCCCTTGCTGGTGTATTGCCCCAACAACTCGGGTGCTTGTACGTTGCCCCTGTTTTAATCGAGTGACACGTGCTGTTTCGACACCGCAAGTCTAGAGCGCGCACTGTCGCGAGCCTGCCTTCGCAGCTTTATGCGGCATCAACGCCTCAACAGTACTGGATTGCGTATTTACGTGCCCACCGGATATAGCACGCGTGCGTTGGATTCTACTGTAAGTGGGTAGTCCCTTGCAAGAACGCGTGCTGCCGTAGAGATGTACTGAAGCTGCATGTAGCACGTTTTGACCAAAGACACATCATTAAAATGCCACGCTAGAGGTGCACCGTGTTGTTTTAAGGCTTCTCGCTTGAGGGGCTAGAGCTAGCTGTACCCCCCCCACACCCCACACAGCTCAACTTTATCGAAAACGAGAAAGTGCAATCCGATGAACGTTCCCGTACATTATCGTACGAGTATTCACATGGGACGCACGCTACGATATATTATAAAAAATGAAATGAAAATACACTCCAGCTGTGAGATCGAAGATTTCGTCGAAACTCATCTCTGCAAGCTGTGTGTGATACTCCGATCGCGCGTATTACGAGTTGTGTGTCCTCATTAAGGATATAGGTCGGCGACTCCCCTTACAACTACAGTGTAGCTATCAGGGTCAACAGGGTGATTTTAGTCAAGTCTGTGCGCGAAAACTATAAAACCCGTTTCTGAGGGGGACGAAATCTGACAGCTGTGGAGGGAAATGTATCCTTTTATCAAGTGAATCTTGTAAGTCGAATAACCGGTGAGGGGGGGGGCGGAGTTTTGAAGGACGTGGGGGCCTGGTTTTGATCAAAAGCGAGCGGGTTTGGAGGGGGGGGGGGGGGGGGGCGGGGGGGAAGAGGGGGCAATTTGTGCATGTAAGTTATAAATCCTTTCAAGGGGATAAATCTGACGGTTTTGGAAGAAAAAAAAAAAAAAAAAAGTGCACAGTTTATTATTAGAGGGGGGGGGGGGTTGGGGCGGGGGGGGGTTCGTGTGGGGCAGCTAAATATGTGCGTGGAAACTATACATTATTTTGAGGGGATAAATGTGACGGTTTTGGAAGTAATGCATCAGTTTATCATGCAGTCTATAGAGGTATCCCTTTTCGTGTGAAATGGTTTCAGAAGGACTGAGCTCCTTCATTCACCCGAAATCGTCGGGAAAAAAAAGGTCCATTTTTTTCTTTTTTTCTTTTTTTTTTCTTCTTGATATATATGATTTTCGAGTTGTGTATCTTGACTAGACTATAGACTAGATGTATGTGCCACTCATGGGATTTTTCATCCGGGGGGCCCGCAACAGTTTTTATTTTTTCTCCGAAAGTCAGCTTTTTTTTGGGAGAGGTGTTGAGCTCCCAAATTGAGGAAACCCCCCCCCAAAAAAACAATGGTTGGTAGACCCCTACCGCCGCACGCGTCAATAATACTCTACTATTACCATTACTATTACTATTACTATTACTATTATTATCACTATTACTATTGATATTGCTCTTACTATAGTAAGTAAGTGCTAATACATGTTTACGAAAAAAACATACCCTCTGGTACTACTGTAGATTGATTCTACGATAGCCCCCCCCCCAAAAACAGCGGTTTTCGTTAAAAAGAACGTTTCGTGGCTGCTCGATACGAGGGGGGTTGCTATGAAAAGCTTATCTCCGCATATGTTCTTGTTCGCGAATGACTGTCGACCGATCACGTCGGGGTGGCAAAGGGCACCGTATTTCCGGAGATACGGCCGTGAGGTGGTTTCTAAACCGGCAATTTCGTTAAAGAAAAGGTGGGGGGGGGGGGGAGGGGGGCTTCCGTAGAATGACGCTGTACTGTATAGCAAAACAAGAATCACATTCTCCCTCGTTTTTGAGCTAGACGGAGAGAGCCCCGTCATCTGCCCCCCCCCCCCCCAAAAAAAAAAGAAGCTGTTTAACGAATACCTGTGAAAAACGAGAAGATCTCATACTATTATAGCTTTCACGCTCTGTCTGTCTGGTCGTTTGATAAGCGTTTTTCTTTTTGGGGGGGTTAACTAATGCTTCTCACCTTCTTCGACCGGTTAAGCTTCTCTCAAGCGTGGAACTACCGGGGTTTATTGTGATGGCTTCATTAATGGGTGTATACTTGTTTTATTACTAGTTTTTAGTACTACTTGTAGCGCATAGAAATGTTGATCGAGGTACTACGCGAACTACCGTTTTCGAGGGCATGTTCCGGGTGACATATTGAGCTCCTCGCGTTGTAATAGGAGTGCAGAAACTTCAGCGGCACTCCTCTGGAGTGGGATGACTCTCCGTGCTTGTGGAACCTCTACAGTGTTGCACCAAACCCGATAACTGGTTTTGGGGGATATGTTTGACCCTTAACCCGATGACGGGTGACCCTGGATGGACTAACTATAACCCCACATCTGGTCTAAGGATAACCTCACATGTACTAACGATAACCCTACGTGGACTAACGATAACCCCACATCTGACCTAAGGATAACCTCACATGGACTAGCGATAACTCCACATTGTCCTCTGGCCTGAGGATAACCTCACATGTACTAAAACGATAACCCTACATGGACTAACGATAACCCAACATCTGGCCTAAGAATAACCTCACATGGACTAACGATAACCCCACATCTGGCCTAAGGATAACCTCACATGTACTAACGATAACCCTACTTGGCCTAAGGATGACCCCACATGGACTAACGACAACCCCACATGGACTGAGGATGACCCCACATGGCCTAAGGATAACCCCACATGACCTAAGGATAACCTCACATGTACTAATGATAACCCCACGTGGCCTAAAGATGACCCCACATGGACTAACGATAACCCCATATGGACTAAGGATGACCCCACATGGCCTGAGGATAACCTCACATGTACTAACGATAACCCCACATGGCCCAAGGATGACCCCACATGCCCTCACGATAACGCCACATGGACTAAGGATGACCCCACATGGCCTAAGTATAACCCCACATGACCTAAGGATAACCCCACATGGCCTAAGGATTAGCCCACATGAACTAACGGTAACCCCATATGAACTAACGATAACCCCACATAATATGACCTAAGGATCGCGAAAATATAGTATGCATGTGAATCTAACTTAGGCGGGTGGTTATCCTGAGTAGTCGACACGATTTGTGAGTCAGTAAGACTTAGTCCAAAAAATGCTTCAATAGTAGTTTTGGGGCAATATGGACCAAGGAGCCGACTGCTGCTATGTGGGGGGGGGCTCTATGATAGCTCCGTAATGGCCACTCACACGAAGGTTGCTTGGATGTTACATTGCTGGTATGAGTTGCTTGCTGTCCGCCGGATACCTTCTGACAAAAGGGGGGGGGGGGGGGGGGCAGCCGTTCGTTCAGGCAGGCGATAACGCCTGCCGGCTATAAAGGGGACAACTGCTGTAACTCATAACGCCCCAACGGGGTGGAGGGGATACCATAACACTACCCCTATCGCAGTACGCCTCGGTGCACCCCCTATCCTTTGGCAAGGTATTTCAACTTAAAAAAAAAAACGTACGGATAGTTGTACAACGGAGTCGTTCTACGATAATAGCCCCCCGAACTTTTCTTCAACGAAACCGCCGGTTTTGAAACCAGCTCCCGGCCGTACCTCCTGAAATACGGTGCCCCTTGCCACCACGACGTCGTCGATCGATAGGTCATTGCGAACAAGAAACTATACGGAGACCTTGACTTTGAAGCAACCTTCCTCATGTCGAGCAGCCGCATGAATGATGAAACCTTCGTTAAATTAAATCGCTAGTTTGAGGGGGGCTATCGTGGTAAGAATCAGTCAACGATTGGAAAGTTTACACGCGGTTGGCGGCCGGTAACAACGATGAATCGACAAACAAACCGTGTTTCATTATATCATTACGGCGCGAGTGCCTCCATTTGAGAGCACCCACAAGCCAAGAGCATTCGGAACTTTAGAGCGGTCTAACCGGTATGTCCCGCCCGCAATGCTAAAAGTCGCCCGTTAGCTACTACAGGTAAGAGGAAAATGTTCAGTAAAGAGCGCCTGTTTCGACTTCTTACGGCACGCAGCTTTTCTCTCTCTTGTCAAAAGCTCGCCTGTGGAGTAGGTTGGTACGTGTGGCGCCCCGGTGGTGGTGTAGGTGGAGGAGAAAGGTGGCGTAATAGCCGGTGATCGGTAAACTACAAACTACTAACTAAGGCGGGTGTGATAACCCGATTTACCCGGTACGTGTGTGGTGAAGCGTGATAGCTCAGGTGTGATAACCCGGAAATGGAACTCGGAACTGTGGCGTGGTAGCCGGGATGTAAATACACAGGCGTGGTAGCCGTGCAGTGGTGAAGGCGTGATAGCCCTTGCGATATAGATGGGTCGTGGTAGCCCTTGGCGTGGTAGCCGTAGAAGAGACACAGAGAAGACACAAGGAGAGGCAAATATAGAGTCGAAAATGGAGTGATATTATTCGGGCACATAAAAACCCACAACACAAAATCCCGTTGTGGAGATCCATCCCACACATATACGAAACCCCCAAAATTCTCCGATCCATCTTTTCGACGGATTCTCGTTTGCAATCTGACAATGGAGTGAGTACGTCCAACATCGCCTTTACACAAAATACAGCACGGCATCACCGCGAATTCTACTACTGATGCACCAATGTTTCGCGCGACGGCAGCCCAAACAAGCGGTGTTATATACTACTGTGCAGGCGCTTTTCTGCTTACACACACTGAGACTGACCACGCCCCCTTCAAACCCGGCATGCTATGAAACACCGTAGATAGCAGCATTATAGCTGTACACGGGTGGAGCTCTGCACGCGTACTCTTCCTTAAAAGCTCCTCTTCCTACACACTGACTGAGTATCACACACTGACTGAGTACGCACAGTTCAAATCCATCGTGCCATGTTACCAAACGCCGCAGAGAACAGTAGCCTAGGCTGCACGGTGAACCTCTCCCTCAGTTTATCTTTGTGGCTGCACGGCACACGATAACCCGAAGGGAAAGTCTACCCCCCCCCCCCTTCCTCCATCCAGTGCGTCGACGCATCGCGCGCCATACCAGAAAATAATGCGCACTACACGGCACACAAGGGTACCCGGTACACAAACCATTATATCCGACACACCGTTTGTATGCCAACGGTGTTATTCGTTATTTTATTGTACCTACGAGGCCATCGGGTTGCAAGTCCGAGCGCTCCCAAAGTCGATATTATAGTGTTCAAGTAGGAAGCCTCGTAAAATCAAGGGCACATCTACCGCGCAGCATCCGTCATCCCGCGAAGGCGGCATCCGGCAAAAAAACTTGTTGCCCTGAACCAAGGGCTACGTAAAAGCGTCGACGTCTGTCTCCAGAAGTAAGTAGATTCAGCGTACAGCGGACTATTTTTGTTTGTATTCAAGAACATAACCCTGAAGTACAAGAACCAGGTAACTTGCAAAACGAAGTTGAAAGTACACAAAAGGAAAGGTCTCTAAAAGACGTTGCAAAAATAGGGACGATAGGATACTACTCCGAGCCGACCCGAGCATTGGTCCCCAAAATGTTGCATGATCGAGCAGCCCGCATGTCCAGCACTCCGTTTGTACCTCAACAAGAGGGTACGCACTACAGAGTCCATACACTAGGCTATACAGTGCCGAAAGAAAGGAACGTGGCATTACTACGAGACGTCCTCGACAGACGCGTGCAACGATAGAGGGGTCCACCGTTTTTTTTTCTGAGGTTCCTCAATTTAGGAGCTGCTTAAGACCTTTCTTAACCCCTAAAAGCTGGCCTTGGTGAGAAAAATAAAAACTCTGCTCTATTATACCGGATGAAGAATCCCAGATAGCCTAGGTGCACAACGAGAATATTGCAAAAAAAAATGGCCTATTATTTATTTTTTTTCCGACTATTTTTGGGTTAATTAAGGAGCCCCGTCATTCAGAAAACATTTCACACAAAAACTGCTACCTCCATCGTAGCATATGCGTCGATACCAATATTAGGTCCAATCATGCGTTCACAGAAACATCCCCCGTAAACGGCGTCGTTGCAAGGCCTGCCGCCGTGTGCACTTTCACCCGCATCTCACGCGGTCCCAGAGAACCCTCGGCACCATGAGCTCCACTTTTTACGAGAGATCCTCCAGTAGCTTTGCCAATTCCACGGAGATTTTCGAGGAGCACAAACGCCTAAATCATGGGGGGGGCGGGGTAGTAAAAAGAAATCATGCATGGCCCTAGTCCGTAGGACTGTAGACCCTCTCACATTCCTGCGACACCGAGTCATGCACCACGAACCAGGCAGAAGTCGCGTGCACCAAGGCGAAGCGCCGAAAGGTGATTCGGTGAGTCGCTTGGGGGGTGGTTTCCGAAATGCAAACGCCTAACACGGAGGGGTGGAGCTATATTACTAGAGTCCACACACTCGTTGTCGCAAGTTTCTACGAGGTCCTAAATAGATCGTTTCTCCAGGGGCAGCGCATGTCGTTCTCTGAAGCTATAAACCAGGTATATTGTATATTGTGGGGTACACGTCTGGTTGCCATGGTGCGTGATATGCGGATATGATGTGTACCCGCGTACCCGCAAAGTATACACACCCTACCACACACACTCTCGAGAAACGTTCACATGTGGCCTAGCGTTCATCCTCGTTGTCGCAGGTTTCTACGAGGTTGAAGGTGATCCTTCCTCCGGGGCTGCGCATCTCGTTTTCGTAGTGGGTACGAAGGTCGTTGTCTTCGCACGCCACGAGCCCTTGGGAAGAGTACGTCGTGCAGTCCGCGCGACTCACGACAGGCATCTTCTCCAAGCACTCGCACATGTGTGAGCCCTGAACACTACAACATCGAAGAAAGGAGGGTAGACAGACGAGTTGGGTACGAGCGGTACGCACGTTGTTAGAAAATATATAGTGCATCGTGCGTAGTGTGCTACGGTAGTTGCTAAATGCAGTGCAGAAGGTCCAGACTTCATAGGAGGACGCACGGCGAACAACTCCTCCCTCCAGGCTTCGTGAAAGATTGTGCTGCACCATTCGATTATTCTCCGCTACAACACCCTCGAGTTCGTACGAACTCATAACTTAGCACCCTAGGATAATATATATGTTCTGCCAATAAAAACGTAAGCCACCCGCGCTACGTTAGCGTTAGCATATGGCTCAGTGACCCACCTTAAAGCATTCCGGGACTCATGTGTGCATCGAAATGATATACACAGTATTTTGATCAGGCACCAACTACTTGGAGTTACGAGCACGGAACAATTCCCACAGTGTTCTATGCAACCGATAAATATCGCTACACTTCGAAGTAAGTGTACACTCACTTTCCGAAGTAACCCCTCTCGTCCCTGTGGTCATACGCCCGGACATAGCGGTACAGCGGCTTGATGAACGCGTCCAGGCTGGCGCCGTCGGCCCAGACGAACCCGTGGCAGTGGACCTCGCCCTCGGTGTCGCCCGGAAACTCGCGACTGTCGCCGACGTTGGGCGAGTCAAGCACCCGGCATACGTCGGTGTTGTCCTCCATGCCGTTACCGTCGTTCTCGGTCCAGCAGCACATGTACGTGTTGTATGCGCAGGTGTCTTCTACGAGGCTGTCCACAGTGGCGGTGACGGTAGGTAGGAAGCCGTAGAAGGCGACAAAGGCAAGTATCTGGGCGATCTTCATTGTGTATGTGTGGCTCTGTCGTGTATGCGTGGCTCTGTCGACGGGATGAGACGAGACGAAATGGACACGGAACAGGAGAGAGGTGGTTGAGGGTGCTGTAGTTCTGGTACTATTGCAACGGGTTTGCTAGCAGACAGTTGTGCTGTGTGGGTCATTATATTCTTGGATTCGTACAGATTGCTCGTTTTTCAGTACGTTTTCGATGAGGACGGTTTCGCCACTGGGTGAATATGGCTAGTGATAGAAACAGACGATGGGTTGCTGATACCGTTCTCGCACAAATCATTCTCCAGGATGGAGTCCACGCGGTCGCATGGCAGGGCTAATAGTCCCAAAGTTAAAGAACCAGAAAAACATAGAAACACAGAAAGACGACTCACCGTAGTATTATTATAAAAAATGAAAATACACTCCAGCTGTGAGATCGAAGATTTCGTCGAAACTCATCTTCGCAAGCTGTGATGATACTCCGATCGCGCGCATTACGAGTTGTGTGTCCTCATTAAGGATATAGGTCGGCGACTCCCCTTAAAACTACAGTGTAGCTATCGGGGTCAACAGGGTGATGTTAGTCAGTCTGTGCGCGGAAACTATAAAACCCGTTTCTGAGGGGGACAAAATCTGACAGCTGTGGAGGGAAATGTGTATCCTTTTATCAAGTAAATCTTGTAAGTCGAATAACCGGTGAGGGGGGGGGGGGCGGAGTTTTTAAGGACGTGGGGGCCTGGTTTTGATCAAAAGCGAGCGGGTTTGGAGTGGGGGGGGGGAAGCATTATGTATAGGCATTCCAATAGCAAATACCCTGGCACACACACGGATAGAACCACACATTCAAGTATACCGGCAAGTGGCGTTCCGTAAAAAACATTTTCCAGCCTACAACGAATAAACTTCTACATTATACACAGTAAAGGCTCTATTGAACAAATTGAGGGTGAACGATCATTCGCTTTCTAGTAGGGCACATGCACTGCGTCACATTGTTCTAGCCCAGATGTCGCATTCCCCATATCTAAGGCCAGGGTGTGGGTCATTTTTAGTGCCCACGATTCTCAGCGTTTCACAGGCGCTCACCAAGCGGGTGGCCTTTAAGGCGTTTCGATTTCGCGATATGCGCCGCCATACAAAACGGTTGCAACTGTTACTGCTACTGTTACTCTACGCCAACCAAATCATGTTGAAGTCCATATATATTGATTGGATGTGCATCTAACCACTCGACCCCCAGCGGCCCAAACCCGACGGCAATCACTTTCTGGTGGTGTCCTCTCTACCGCACGCAGCGCCTTCGTCCGCAACTCACCGGACAGATTAGAGGCGCTGGTCTGGAAAAATTGGGGGACGGCTCGAGATCGAAGCGGTCAGGCCTTGCCAGGCCTTGTCAGGCCTTCGGATCCCCATTTTTTCAAGGGTGTGCGCTACCACCACCATTCTGTCGCATTGTTTAGCATTTTCGCGGGCGTTCACAGTCAAACGTCCCACAATAGGCGCCCGTGCGCGCCCACAGCATGCCACGGGATTTCACATGGGCGCCCCGTTTGTGTAGCAGATTTTCACGATATTTCGCGTGGAATTCAGCAGACACCCGTGTGGGGCCTACATCAAATGCCGTGTGACGTCGCGGGAACTCCCGTTGCATCTATCTCCCGGAAAAATTCGCGGCTTTTTCCCGAGTAGACTCCGACCGACTTAGTTTAACTAAAGAGCTGTACATCAAAAGATGGTAAAGCACGAAACTTACCGCTTGAGATACGCTTTGATCTAGGCACTAAGCGCCAACAAGCCACGACGCGCGCGCTATCATAGCGGTGCATAGCGCTTCTTGGCCAAGAAAGTTTTCTGATCTTGACGGGACTCCTCAGCCCGAAATCGTCGAAGTATGTCGTTCTTGTTTTTTTAAACCGATTGGTTTTGTACAAGCACTACTGCCGCCCGGGCCGCGCGCGGCTGTGTTCATCGGGTTGATGAGCGCTTTCTCTATTTTTTCTCACTCTCAGTAGTTTTTGGTGGGCTTTATTGAGCGCTCTCCCCGAGGGAGGTCCCTCAGGAAAGGCTTGGATCGCCTCTACCGTGTAGCATGTGCTTTCGAATTTGCGTTCGGAGAACCCTCGAGCGCTCGTGACGACTCGTTCGAAGAGCTCGCGAGAGCGCTCGCAAGCACCCGCACGCACGCGACATCCCCGTGCCGAAAAATTCGCGGGTTCTAATGAGATGAAAGCTCACACGAGCGCCCGTGGCAACCCGCACACTGACTCTCCCCGCACAAAAACACACACACAAGAGTGTGCAGGCGAGACATACTACGATAGATAGGGGTATACAGCACCTAGGATGCTTTGCTTGGTTGTTGGAAGCTCGACACACTTGGTACCCATTTTTGAGTAAAGTTGTGAGAGAAAATGAAAGTTCCACCCTACTGTATAGTGTATGAAGAATAGCAGTCCCAGCATAGCCTATTATTAATAATAGGTATACAAACGAATAAAAATAATATCATAGTCTATAAAAAAAAATGCCAGGTGCACTCCAGCTGTGAGATCGAATATTTTGTCGAAACTCATATTTGCAAGCTGTGTGTGATACTCCAATCGCGCGTATTACGGGTTGTGTGTCCTCATTAAGGATATAGGTCGGCGACTCCCCTTGCAACTACAGTGTAGCTATCAGGGTCAACAGGGTGATGTTAGTCAGTCTGTGCGCGGAAACTATAAAACCCGTTTCTGAGGGGGACAAAATCTGACAGCTGTGGAAGGAAATGCATCCGTTTATCAAATGAATCCTGTAAGTCGAATAACCGGTGGAGGGAGGGCGGAGTTTTCAAGGACGTGGGGGCCTGGTTTTGATCAAAAGGGAGTGGGGGGGGAGAGGGGGGGAGGGGGGGCAGCTCAATTTGTGCGTGGAAACTATAAATCCTTCAAGGGGATAAATATGACGGTTTTGGAAATAATGCACCAGTTTATCATGGGGGGCGGGCGGGACGGGCGGGGAAGCTCAATCTGTGCGTGGAAAATTTACATCCTTTAAGGGGATAAATGTGACGGTTTTGAAAAGGATGCACCAGTTTATCATGTATATCTTGCAAGTCGTACAGCCACTGAGTAGAGGGCGGAGTGTTCGAGGGGGTGGGGGTGGGGGGGGGGGGTGGGGAGGTGGGGGGTGGGGGAGGGGAGGAGGAGGGGGGGGGGGGGGGGGGGGGAGGGCTTTAGGTCACATAGATGTAGGAGTTTGCTGTACGCGTGGTGCTGGGTCTAGGCGATGGTGCGGGTGGTGGGGAAGGAGGGGGCGTTGGGAGCGGCGGGGGGTGGGAATTGCCGCAGCGGCATTGATGGCTCTAAAAAGATAATGAGGTGATATCCAGTGAGTGGAAGTGTTTATTACTCTGGCGGATTTCGATATTAGGTGGGGCGTCTGAGAAAGAGAGAGCGGGGAAAAAATACATATATTGTAAAAGCAAAATACGCTCCAGCTGTGAAATCGGATATTTTCGTCGAAACTCATCTTTGCAAGCTATGTGTGATACTCCGATCGCGCGTATTACGGGTTGTTGTGTGTCCTCATTAAGGATATAGGTCGGCGACTCCCCTTACAACTACAGTGTAGCTATCAGGGTCAACAGGGTGATGTTCATAATATATACTGATAGCTACACTGTAGTTGTAAGGGGAGTCGCCGACCTATATCTTTATTGAGGACACACAACTCGTAATACGCGCGATCGGAGTATCACACACAGCTTGCAAAGATGAGTTTCGACGAACTCTTCGATCTCACAGCTGAGTGTATTTTTATTTTTTATAATATATTGACAGGCATTCCGACGAAATTGGGTCAAGCCGAGCTCTCTCCGTCATTCAGAAAACGATTTTGGCGAAAACCTTCTACCCCTCTATCGTCGCAGGGGTCGTACCACACCACACCACACCACACCACACCACACCACACGACACCACACCACACCACACCACACCACACCACACCACACCACACCACACCCACACCACACCACACCACACCACACCACCACTCCACCCCACACCACACCACACCACACCACTCCACCCCACACCACACCACACCCCAACACAGCCGATAGGTCCGTGCCCACTACTGTAGTAATAGATATACCCAAACGCGTTTTTGAGGTCTGTGATTCATGATGAACATACGGGTTGGAGGCGATGCCGACTGTGACCACAAGCGGAGCTGCAATGGAGCTACACGATCGCTTTGCACCTCGTCCAAACATGTATGTACCTGGTATGTTGAAACTACATGTCGTTTTTTCATCCCCATGAAAAATCACATTGACTGACACTTTATTGCCGCTCTGATACCTGGTGCGTACTATTTTAGTGCTTCGGTAGAAGAGGCGCACCATGCACTCTGACGCCATCTTTGTACGGAATGTATTCAAGGGTACCGTAAAATGATGTTCACATAAATGATTATCAACGCGTCGGGGGGGGGCACATGTGGACGCACGTGCAACTAGTTCAATGGCCCCCGTTACCGGTTTCTACTCTTCTTTTGTCCAACTATCTGCTAAATAAATCAGATCGGTCTGAACGGTGTTCCAAACCACACCCTTCCCGCTATATGACACGACACGCGGCTTTCTGTCTGTCGCTCTTCGCGTCGCGTCGACTAAAGATGGAACTAACTCACGGCATAGCTTTTTAACACAGTTGTGTGTAGGCTTTTTGGTTTAAGAAAAAGGCAAAGATACGTTGTTATCGTCTAGTAGTATCGTCTAGTATCGTCTAGTAGTATCGTCTAGTAGTATCGTCTAGTAGTATCGTCTAGTATCGTCTAGTATCATCTAGTATCGTCTAGTATCGTCTAGTATCGTCTAGTATCGTCTAGTATCATCTAGTATCGTCTATTATCGTCTAGTATCGTCTAGCATCGTATAGGAACCAGGCTACAATAATAGGAGTACCCCCTGTTGACCACTCTTGTCGTTTGCAGTGGCTCGGGGTCACTCGCGCGAGTAACACCCCCCTGCTCCGTTACGACAGGTCTTAACAAGCTTTTTCGTGCCGTTTTAATTTTGTAAAAGCAGAGCCTGCATTGATTGCAATGGCAAGCTACGCTCTGCGACAAAAATATCGCCTAAAAAACGTCTCCCCCCCCCCCTCCCCCCCCCGCGAGATCCGGAGTCACTGGTGCGAGTGGCTCAAACCCGGTCTACAGGAAGGTAGCGAAAATAGGGGTTCCCGGCCGCTGCCGAGTCGTCCTACGCACGGTAGCCCCGCCCCCAATTTTTCTTTACCGAAATCGCCGGTTTCAAAACCAGCTCCCGGTCGTATCTATCTCCTGATATACGGTGTGTCCCTCGACACCCCGATGACATCGATCGTTCGACCTTTGCACACAAATAATTAAACGGATACTTTTTTTCAATGGTATCCTTCCTTGTGTCGAGCAGCCGCATGAATGATGAAACCTTCGTCAAAGAAAATCGCTGGTTTTTTTGGGGGGGCTATCTATCGTAGAATCAGTCGATAGTATCGTAGTAGCTTTGGTCCTGAGCGGGAGCCGAACCAAGGACTTCTGCTGGTTGGTGTGAAAATGAGGGACCGAAGCGTCTATGCGGTAGGAGAGGGGTACTCCCATTTTCACTACCTCCCGGATTCTCGCACGAGTGACTCTTAATCGTACCTCACCGACGAACGTATTTTAGGTCATTTGTTTTTGGCGCAGCTTTGTGTAGCTTATTCAATATATTCCATCATCATAAATAACATAACCATAGTGAATTTCGACCACACGAAAGCGTAAGATCGCAAAGGGACAGGGGGGGGTAACGCGCACGAGTGGCTGGCACCGAGCCGCTGCAAAACAAAGGACCCAAAAGCGACACTCCTGACACTAACGTACCATCATGGCCTGGGTGAAGGATCTAGGAATATATTATTGCTGTGCTTCTACACCAATCCTATACTGACAGCACCCGGGCTAGTTGTGTGGTGTACACGTATAGTAGTGCGAGAATTAGAATTGTTAATGTTATATTAGTCACTGGAGGCGGTATTAAGCACACTGTACCGGCACACGGTGCATTGTCCCCGCGAAAACGGGCACCAAAGTGAAACAAAAAGAAAAGAGCGCCACATAGACGGGCGCTACGATAGAAAGGTATTATTAATAGAGCATTTTTTTTGCCCTAAACGTGTGTTCTAAATGACGAGGCGCCTTAACCCTGTTTATGCTATTCATACTATTCATACTATTCATACTATTCATACTATTCATACTATTCATACTATTCATACTATTCATACTATTCATACTATTCATACTATTCATGCTATTCATACTATCTATTCATACTATTCATACTATTCATACTATTCATACTATTCATACTATTCATACTATTCATACTATTCATACTATTCATACTATTCATACTATGTGCTATTCATACTAATCATGCTATTCATACTATTCATACTATTCATACTATTCATACTATTCATGCTATTCATACTTTTCATGCTATTCATACTATTCATACTATTCATACTATTCATACCATTCATACCATTCATAACATTCATACCATTCATACTATTCATACTATTCATTAACATCGTTAGGAATATGCCATTTAATTATTACTACTGATTTCGTATTTCTCTCTTCCAATGTATTTCTGTTGCTGACGTATGTATGTTGTGCCTGTCGTACCCAGTACTAGGGCATGACATTGCGTTGTCGAATGCATTACGATGCATTATCTCTGTGTCGTAGCTTGTGACCACAGAGCTGATCTTTCTAGGGTGAAGAATCAGTACGGACACTGGGTGTGCTGGATGTCGACGAGTAGAAGAACGGTTTAATGTGAAGAACACACACACACATAGTCTGTTACCTTCATTTAATGAAGACACACAACATCCCGTAATACGCGAGATCGGAATATCACCTACACCTTGCAAAGATGAGTTTCGACAAAATCTTCGATCTCACCGCTGGAGTAGACTATATTTTTAGTTTTATAATATATTTCATTTATTATACATATATACCTCATTCTACTAAGGGGGGAAACAGGAGGAGTAGAAGGAAAGCCGTCCAAGGGAATGGGGGCAGGGGGGGCAACAGGAGGAATAGAAGGGAGACCGCGGTGGACGAAGGCAGGAAGGAGATGGCAGACAGGGTAGCAAGGTACCAGGCCGACTAGTAGGTACATAGCACTTTTCGTCTTTTTCTGGGGTATTTTTTCCCCTTTGTTCCCTCCATCCGTGTCCAGGTTTTTGGCTCGTGTTCGGATTATCTTATTTTGGTTTTACTTTACTTTATTTTATTTCATTTTATTATGTTTCTTTTCCGAGCTTTGGCTCTCCTTTCCGCTTGGGTTGTTTCTTCGATTTCCCCTTCATTTTGTTTGTTTCATTTTTTGTTTTATTTTTATCTTTGTTTTTATTTGTTTTCTTATTTTGTTTTTGTTTTTTTTGTTTTTGTTTTTGTTTTTGTTTATTTCGTATTTCTCTCTTCCAATGTATTTCTGTTGCTGACGTATGTATGTTGTGCCTGTCGTACCCAGTACTAGGGCATGACATTGCGTTGTCGAATGCATTACGATGCATTGTCTCTGTGTCGTAGCTTGTGACCACAGAGCTGATCTTTCTAGGGTGAAGAATCAGTACGGACACTGGGTGTGCTGGATGTCGACGAGTAGAAGAACGGTTTAATGTGAAGAACACACACACACACTGCAGCGGTTGTTGTGCAACAAAATGCGCGAAAACTTCACGTAGTTCTTGTGTACCTGGGCCACGGCTTTGTTAACAATCGGATTGCTCTTCCTTTCGGTTTTTGCTCAAAAGCATGTTTCGGGTGGGCCATATATGTTGAGGTATGAGGCCAATGCTACGATAGGGGAGGTGTGGCCTCTTTTTGCCGTGGCGCCCGGAGTTACTCGCGCGAGTGACACCCCCCTTGTTCCTTTGGGTCTTAAGCCTAATTAAGTGATAGTACATACTCATTTCGCGACGGAGTGCTTCTACGATAATGCCCCCCTCCAAAAACGTTTAACGAACACCGGTGAAAAAACGAAGATCTGAGCGTTTTAAGGCCGGTTCGAGACCGACTACATTGGCCCTATATCCTGCAGTCTTGCGTCTCAAGCCACCCAGACTTACCATTTACTAGTTTTGGTAGCACCCGGCATCAACCTTTTTTTTTCAGTCTTTTCATTAATTGGCCACATACATGTAGAAAAAAAGACAACAAACACGTTGCAATGCTACCACCAAAGTATGAAACGCATCACCTAGATATACCCATCGACGATGACATATGTGGGGACTGGGCGCAAGTTCCGAAGCAGTCGAAAATTCCTAGCAAACGAGTCGTTTCACGGTAGCCCCCCCAACGTGTGTTTATCGAAATCGCTGGTTTTGAAACCAGCTCCCGGCCGTATCTTCTACTGAAATACGGTGCCCCTTGCCGCCCCGACGTCATGGTTTCAGTCCTTTCTTTGAAGAAGCAAGAAAATATGTCAACACATGTTGCTCATAGCATCCTTCCTCGTGCCAAGCAGCCATTAAACGTTCGTTAAAGAAAATCGCTGCTTTTGGGGGGGGGCTATCGAAGAATCCGTCAGTGAGATACTATCTAGAGTCGTTTCACTACGGTAGCCCCGCCCCCAACTTTTCTTTACCGAAATCGCCGGTTTCAAAACCAGCTCCCGGTCGTGTCTCCTGAAATACGGTATGTCCCTCGACACCCCGACGTCGTCGATCGTTCGACCTTTGCACACTAAGAAATTATACGGATACTTGTTTTTCGATAGCATCCTTCCTTGTGTCGAGCAGCCGCATGATGAAACGTTCGTAAAAGAAAATCGCTTTTTGGGGGGGGGGCGGCTGTCGTAGAAGCAGTCTACAGAGTCACTCGTGAGACTGGTGAAGACCCCTTACTCAGTGAAAACAGGGGTATAATGTAGGCTTGGTCGGAGCTCCTCGAGTAAGGAGCGGCCCAAAAAAAAAAGCGGTTCACCCCTCTACCCTATACTCCATACATTAACACTATACCGTCATAATGATAGTGGACCGAGCAGGTGCTAGTAAAATAGTGAAGTAATACCATATAATAGTGTTGTGGTACTAGACTATAGCAGTAGCAGTACGTGTACAATACTGTGTATTAGTATTGGGGTATTTGAAAATAGTACCAGGTCGTAGCATTCACAAGTAGTAGCAGCGGTAGTAGTAGTAGTAGTAGTGGTAGTAGTAGTGGTAGTAGTAGCAGTAGTAGTACTTGTAGTCTATAGCAGTTGTAGTCTATATATAGCAGCGTTGAATCTGTGAGGGGGTGTGGACAACAACTGGGCTACGTGGCATGTGCGCACTATAGTCTACTCGTGATATTTTTACCTGCTATATCCTGAGCGTCACATGTACTCTCACCTTTGACCCGAGACCGCAGTGAGTGGGTAGTGAATGGGTAGTGCTTATAGTGACCCTTTGACAACAATGCGGGAGTGGCTTGGTGCTTCCGTGTGATGTGCAGAAAGTTGGCAGAGTTAAGGGGCGTGATGGTGATGCGTGGAGTGGCGTGGTGATGGTGCCGTGTGCAGCAGTGTGATGATGTTTGTGGTGGTCGAATAATGATGGGTGTGGGGTAGGTGCGATGCCTGTGCTGCGTGCCGGATGGAGGCTTTCAGGGGTGCAGGAACCAGCTTCCGTTGAAAACGGTCAACGGTATGGAGTGCACAGCTGGCTACAACGTACGAGTATAACCAATCGCTGACACGGTGGTCCTCCCGCCGTATGCCACAAACATTACTACAGCAAGCAGTACTACAGTCTATACTAATGACATTGTACACCATTATCATTGCTGCTGCTAGAACAATACCACTGTATGTAAATACTGCAAGCACAGTAGTGATCAACACGTACGTGGAGCGATGGGGACTCATTCCCATGCAGCATGGCAGTGCAAGAGAAAAACAGGAATAGTTTCCACTTGCAAACCTGGTACTATTAATAGGAAGAACCGGTGAATGGTGAAAGGAGAGGGGTGGTATCCGGGAGAGGTCGACACCTTTTAGGGACAAGTCCTGTCAATACCATCTTGTGAGCGTGAGAACCAAAAGTAACATGAGCTTACAGTCTACGTGGCAACAGCCATGCCATATGAGCTGCAGTGACAGTCTACATTGTTAATATGTGTTACTTTCCTTTGTGAAGCGTGTTTCAATGTCATATAGACTATGATGTGTTTGATGTGCTTCTGGAAAGTGACGAGAAGGGTATCAGAGCGGAAAACTCTTCAGAGCTCTTTCGCAACCCCCGCCCGGAGGCTTGGGTCGGGGCGGCCATACGTTACCACATATTTTGGTGTTGTTACACCGTTTGTTGGTCACATGTCGTCTCTTTTACGTCTCGCAATATTTCTGCGCGACTATCGTATTCTGTTAAAACTACACAGTACGTAGTACTACAACAGCAGTAGTACCTGGTAGCGGTCTAACGTAAAATACAGTAGTAGTCTCCAGACTATACATGCAGCATTTGATGAGAGGAGTTTTCCAGCATAGCTCATCATGCATTTTGCAGACCTTGCTCTATTATATACGAGTGCGAATGGTGATCGGGATGGAACTTTTTGCCCAAAACGATTTTAGGATTGTTGAGGAAAGTCAATCGCGAAATAAATGTTACCCACGCCCGTTTGAATGCCACAAAGTACGGCGGTGGTGTCCTTTTTAAGAGTAGTCTAGTGATATTCATGCTACACCGAAAAACGTGCTATGATATATTTTAAATATGATCTATGATAGTTATACGACTTACAGGACACACTATAAATAAGTCTTGATAAACTGATGCATTTCCTTCCACAGCTAGCTGTCAGATTTTGTCCCCCTCAAAAACGGGTTTTATAGTTTCCGCGCACATACTGACTAACATCACCCTGTTGACCCTGATAGCTACACTGTAGTTGCAAGGGGAGTCGCCGACCTATATCCTTAATGAGGACACACAACCCGTAATACGCGCGATCGGAGTATCACACACAGCTTGCTTGCAAAGATGAGTTTCGACAAAATCTTCGAGCTCACAGCTGGAGTGTATTTTGATTTATATATAATATTTATAGGGTTAGGGTTAGGGTTTCCCTCCAGTGTAGCTATCAGGGTCAACAGGGTGATGTTAGTCAGTCTGTGCGCGGAAACTATAAAAAAACCCGTTTCTGAGGGGGGACAAAATCTGACAGCTGTGGAAGGAAATGCACCAGTTTATCAAGTGAATCCTGTGAGTCGAATACCCGGTGAGGGAAGGGCGGAGCTTTTAAGGACGTGGGGCCCTGGTTTTGATCAAAAGGGAGCGGGCGTGGGGGGGGGGGGGGGGGGGGGGGGGCGGTTGGGGCGGCTCACTTTGTGCGTGGAAACTACAAATCTTTCGAGGGGATAAATCTGATGGTTTTGGAAAGAATGCACCAGTTAACCATGGGGGGGGGGGCGGGGCAGCTCAATCTGTGCGTGGAAACTGTACATCCTTTAAGGGGATAAATGTGACGGTTTTGGAAAGAATGCACCAGTTTATCATGTATGCCCTGTAAGTCGTACAACCACTGAGTAAAGGACGGAGTGTTCGAGGGGGTGGGAGTGGGGGTGGGGAGGTGGGGGGTGGGGGAGGAGGGGGGGTGGGTGGGGGGCGGGGGGGGCTCTAGGTCGCATAGATGTAGGGGTTTGCTATACGCGTGGTGCTAGGTCTAGGCGATGGTGCGGGTGGCGGGGAAGAAGGGGGCGTTGGGGGCGCGGGGGGGGTTGAGAATTGCAGCAGCGGCATGAATGGCTCTAGAAAGAAAATGAGGTGATATCCAGTGCGTGGAATTGTTTATTACTTTGGCGGATTTCGATACTGGGTGGGGCGTTTGAGCAAGAGAGAGCGGGAAAGGGGGGGGGGGGGGGGGGGGGGTTCAAGAGTTCAAGAGGTTTAGTTCGCATATAATATTAAAATACAGTCCAGCTGTGAGATCAAATATTTGGTCGAAACTCATCTTTGAAGGATTGTGTGTGATACTGCGATCGCGCCTATTAATCATATATGTAGGGGCTTGCTATGCGCGTGGTGCTAGGTCTAGGCGATCGTGCGGGTGGTGAGGAAGGAGGGGGCGTTGGCGGGGGGGGAGGATAAATAAAGCTACGTCATGGATGGCTAGAAAGATACTGACGTGATATCAATTGCTTAGAAGTGTTTATTACTCTGGCCGATTTCGATTGTAAGTGGGGCTTTTGAACGAACTGGGCGGGGAACAAAAGGGGGGGCGGGGGTGGACGGCGGAAATGCATTGGAGCTGCGGCATGGATGGCTAGATGGATAATGAGATGATATCAGCTGGCTGGTAGTGTTTACTACTCTGGTAGATTTTGATTTCAGGTGGGGCGTTTTGAACAAGAGGGATCGGGGGAGGGGGGGGGGGGGGCGGGATATTTCAAGATGTGCGCGGAAGCTATAAGTCCTTATAGGGGACAAATCTGACGCTTGTAGCAAGAAGACATCCCTTAATATCACCTACCTGTCTGGCAATGCAAATTTTTCTAGAAGATCTGGTGTTAGATGTAGTATGCAACCCAGTATATTACTCCGTATATATAAGATCGAGCTTTGATCGAAAAAACGTTTTTGGTCGATCTCACAGCTGAAGAGTGTGTATTATTTCATTTATTTAGTATAAGATCGGGGAGACCTAGGTCGCACTTTTTCGGCTAGAATATTCTCCTGAAAAAGACTTGCCAGAATCGTCAGAATGCCGTTCTTGTTTTGATGCAAATATGAATGTTTCGTATTCCTATATACTATGTATAGTATAATACATATATACTATTATTAATACTCGGAATATATTATAAAAATAAAAATACATTCCAGCTGTGAGATCGAAGATTCCGTCGAAACTCATATTTGCACGCTGTCTGTTTGTGATACTGCGATCGCGCGTATCACTGGGTGTGTGCCTCATTAAAGATGTAGGTCGGCGACTCCCCTTGGAATTACAGCAGTATATAGCTTGTACCAGGGTCAACAGGGTGACGTTAGTCAGTCTGCGCGCGGAAACTGTGAAACCCGTTTTCGAGGGGGATCAAATCTGACAGCCGTGTTTGGAAGGAAATGCATCAGTTTTAAATTATCAAGTGTATCCTGTAAGTCGTATAACTGGTGAGGGGAGTGCGCAACTTTTAAGGGCGTGGGGGCCTGGGTTTGAACAAGAGGGAGCGCGGGGGGGGGGACGGGCGGGGCCACTTAATGTGTGCGCGCGGAAACTATAAATCCTGTAAGAGGGGAAACATCTGACGATTTTGGAAGGAATGCATCAGTTCATCATGTATATCCTTCAAGTCGTGCAAGCAGCGAGGAGAGGGCGGAGTGTTCGAGGGGGTGGGGGGAAGGGGGGGGAAGGAGATTTCCACCGGCTTTAGGTCGCATATATGTAGGGGTTGGCTATACGCGTGGTGCTAGGTCTAGGCGATGGTGCGGGTGGTGCGGAAGGAGGGGGCGTTAAAGGGGGGGGGGGGGTGAATTGGAGCTACGGCATAGATGGCTAGAAAGATAATGAGGTGATATCAACTGCCTGGTGGTGTTCATTACTCTGGCAGATTTGATTTTAGGTGGGGCGTTTGAGCAAGAGGGATCGGGGGGGGGGGGGGGCAACTCAATCTGTGCGCGGAAACTATAAATCCTTTAAGGGGACAAATCTGACATTTATTTGTAGACGGAAAATGCATCAGTTTATATCACCTGCCTGGTATTGTTTATTATTCTAGCAGACTTGATGTTAGGTGTGGTGTGGTATACAAAACGATTTTTAGGTGTGGTATACAATGTGTTATAGCTTTATGGTGTGTTATTGTACATGGATCGCAAGATATATAACGTTTCAATCGATATGTGTAACCATGTAGTTACCATGATTTGACCGTGCCGATGTGGGGCTCTGAGGTCGCTAATTATAAGTTAGAGATACATATTGTAAAATAGAACAAGCGAGGTGATGTGGTCATGCAATGTCACAATACAAGTTCGTATACATGTATTATACTCAGTATATACATTTTTTTTTTCCGCCTCGCTTTTTCATGCTTAAACGCCCCACCGAATATCGAAATCCGCCAGAGTAATAAACACTTCCACGCCCTGGATATCGCCTCGTTATCTGTTTAGAGCCGTCCATGCCGCTGCTGCAATTCCCACCCACCCCCGCCCCCAACGCCCCCTCCTTCCCCACCACCCGCACCATAGCCTAGACCTAGCACCACGCGTATAGCAAACCCCTACATCTATGCGACCTAAAGCCCTCCCCTCCCGCCCCCCGCCCCCCCCCCCACCACACCCCCCCCCCCCCTCCCCCACAAGAAGGATTTATAGTTTCCAAGCACAAATTGACCTGCCCCACCCGTCCCCTCCCCCCCCTTCCCCCCTCCCGCCCCCCTTTTGATCAAAATCAGGCCCCCACGTCCTTAACAACTCCGCCCTCCCCTCACCCGTTATACGATCTACAAGATTTTCACTTGATAAACTGATGCATTTCCTTCCACAGCTGTCAGATTTTGTCCCCCTCAGAAACGGGCTTTATAGTTTCCGCGCACAGACTGCCTGACATCACCCTGTTGACCCCGATAGCTACACTGTAGTTGCAAGGGAAGTCGCCGACCTATATCCTTAATGAGGACACACAACCCGTAATACGCGCGATCGGAGTATCACACACAGCTTACAAAGATGAGTTTCGACAAAATATTCGATCTCACAGCTGGATGGAGTGTATTTTAATTTTTATAAAATACATACAAGGGCTCATCATGGGTGCCGCACCCATGCTTCGGGTAGGGCAGGGCAGCACTTCGAATTGTTCGATTCATCACTTGGCGGAATAGAAAAAGTCACCTCACACAATCATAGTCTACGCGTACGGTATGTAAGGTAATGCCAAGACTTCGATATAGACTAACAATCATAACAATATTCACCGTTTGTTAGGTGAATCCGATTCCGAGCTTCATCAGATTTCCATCGGATAAATCCGAGCACGCGCCGACTGACCCTTTAGTCTGGCGACGAAACGTGTCGAGAGTGGGTTTCTCATTATAGTTTTACTCAATCAAGCATGCGGGGCCAGTAAGGTGGCTGATCATGTCCGCTGCGTGTGATTAGAGAAGTTGTACGGACCAATTGCATAAGACCAGATCGAGTCGATCGTTGACACTTGCTTGGGTATCGTATTATTACAGCAGCAGTAATACGCTTCACTTCTTTCTCTTCTTTTTCCCATGCCATTTATTGTAATGCTTGCATTACTCTCGCCCTCCCAGTAAAGTATAACTTAGATCCGGGGCCATATAGCGGGCTCCCCTCCGCCCTTCCCACTACGGTACCTGCCCTAATTTTTGTCGCGAGAAGAATTCAGCATTTTCTTTCCGTCGATTCGCGTTGATTTGTACCTACCCACGCCGCTAGGCGATTTCAGCAGTAACTGGTTAGCCTTGGCTATCACCTGCCCACTGGGACGTCCCAACCTCTTATGCCAGATGTTAGCTCGGACGGGTGTAGACAGGGAAATCGCTTTTGTAGCGGTCGAAGCGTCAATCGCGAGGACGGTTTCCGGTTTGAAGTTTCTGCCTGAAAATAGTCGTAAAATCTGTCTCAGATGTTCGGCTAGTTGTCTCAGTGATGAGGTCGAGATGATCCAGGGTATAGCAGTAGCTGTCTTCACGTAGGGGCACAGTAAATGCACCCGTGTCCAAATACGAATTATTCGCGATGATCATGTTGACCCCTTTCGTAGCTGCTGATCTCCCCCAAAATAGGTGCCTGCCTAGCCCTGGTACGATCGTGGCGGGAAGCTGTACGGACGGTGTGCTTGGAGCCGAGATGGTCCAACCCTTGAACGACCAAAACCCCTTGACCAACGCCATAAAGAAAGGCGATGGTTTCCTGCTAAGTTGATTGTTACAGGAGGGTTCAGGTGTACGTAGTGGTTCAATTTGAGTCCGATGCCAGGTAAAAACTTATTGTCGATGAGGCGACTGGAAGCTAACCGACAAACCAAGATGCACCGAGGACGGAGAAGCCCTCCACACATATTGTGTTCATATCCTGTATTTGTCGCACAAGCCACGGATGAATACTAAACGCTCAACGCGCCGCAAGTCCAAGAAGAAAATGCATCACCGCCTTTTTCTTACACGGGCGTGCCTTCAAAGACATGTCAATCCCTTTATACATTTTTCGTGTCCTAGATGCTACACTTTGTTTTATCCCAGGGCAATACCATAACACTAGCCCACCCTGACGAACCACATATGCAGAAATATGAAAGGTTCGGGGAAGCACCGGTTCCGCGGTCTAGAACATGGCTCGAAGGTGCGGCTCTTCAAACCCCACTGCCACACCTCTACCCTGCAAGACTACGAGGGTTTATGAAACATGCAAGCAAGGAAAACCACAAACGGAAGAGGCAAGACGGGAAACGGACGCAACATGAGATACGTAGGATGAATCCCGGCTGGTACTGTCCATCGATGGCGGTGGCATGACCACACGCGCCGGTAGTTACTACGTAATATTCGAAGACACGCCACATGGATCTTGCAGAATCGACTATGGAGGCACTCTTACAAGTGTTCTGTGACGAACTTCAACCTTGCGCAATATGTTCATTGCAGCTGGTGCTCTAGGTGGGGCCGTTCGTCGCTCAGAGCCGTCTTGGAGCTATGCTGCGCAGACAGGGGGTGCATACTAGAGGGAGGTGATCTGTACACGCGGAGTAGGACACATGGCGATTCGATAAGAGGAAAAAGAAAATATGATGGCTATCGACGGGTATACTATCCTAACCGCTCATCTTTGCACATGCATTGCCTGGTCCAACCAAGGGGTTGCTTCGTTCCAGGTCGTCATTCGCATGCAAAGACAGTCGCGGGCCAACATGCATGGGCTAGGATACTATAGTAACTTGCACCTTATTCAAAATCATGTATTGAGATATGCACACGCAGTGACCAGGGCGCACACGGTGCTGGACCCTAGCTGTGTCGTCCCCGGTGTCCCTGCAACTGCCTGCGGAGCTGATAAAACTAAAAAACGGTTCGTCGCCTGCGACAACGACCAGCGGAGTACAACCACGGATGAGAGCACTCAAATATTTTTTAATTGCGGGACGCTTTGTCCCCTAAAAGCTGCAGCCACAACCACATCACGACGAGCATTCCATATATGCCTAGAACAAAATGGACACACCTTTCGACAGCACCATCACGACGTTACACGGCGACGAGAACGAGTGGAGCTGTATGTATAGGCACTACGCTCTTCTAACCTTTCTGAACGCTGAGTTGCGCGCCCTTCAACCTCGCCGTGCCATGAAACGGTATATCTCGAATAAAAGAAAACCTGCCGTCAATGCCCCTATACCATGAAAGGCCATGCTAAAGTACCCCGCCTCCATCACAGCATGCCATGAAACGCTCTACCTGGTATAACACGATTTCATCCTCCAACTCCATCACGCTACCAAACGATACCCAAACAACTCCCACATTCTTGACAAACCTCTCTACATCGTGTGCTCTGTTGTACTGAGCCTGACGGCTGGTATATGGAAACAACCACTCAACCAACCCCTTTCCGTCACCTGCTGTAGCAAGTCTTAGCATTCGCAACAATAATCGTGTTGCGCATACAAACATCGCACAGCACATCACGCGACACCCTGCGTGATACATGCGCGGTCAGCACTAAATTTCCGTTTTCGACTGTACTACACGTTTGGTATACCCGTGGTCGCACGCCGCCCTTCTCTGCGAACGCAGAGCGCCTTCAGGACAAGACTCGATGGCCCGGGAGCCACGGCTAAAGCGGCAGCGTCCGTCTGGCAGAATGCGTTCAGGTTGTGCTCAGGAAATCTAAGTCTGAATTGTCTATCAGGTATCATACAAACAGCAATAATACGAGGAAAAGAAAACTATCATATACTTTTAAAACGCACGCTGCGCACACCTTGTCAAAGGGCAACACAGAAATCGAAAAAAAGCATTTGGACACACGCTCCACGCACGCGAAATAAAACCACAAAACAGAGAGACGTTGAAACGCGCTGGCATCCAAATTGAAAACTCGGGCATAAAAAAAAACGCTGCTCTAAAAACCGAACCCGGACCGAAACCCAAACCTGTACCTAACGCTATAGCCCTAAAAAAGGGAACACTCCTATCCCCTCAAAGCCGGGCTGACATGCAACTCCCAAAGGAACAGGCGGGGTTCCGTCGAGAAATTTCCAGTTCTAGAACTTCTATACGACCCAGCAAAAGGAACAGCACCACGGAGGGCTAACTACCAATGTCAGTGCAGTCGTGCACGCCACAAGCCACCGGCAACAACAACAGTTCGGCAGGATTTTTTTATCAAGGCTACGGTCTAGGGGGGGGGGGTATACCCCCGTTTTTCACTATGACGGGATCTTCAGCAGTCGCGCGAGGTGGCTCTGTACCTCTGCTGAAAAAAAACACGTTCGGCGATTTGTTTGGCGCAGCGTAGCCAACCGTCCCATTCATTTGGGATTTTTGTATCGAGATTTTCAAACAGCACGAAAGGAACAGGGGGGGTCACTCCATTACACCGAAAGGAACAGGGGGGGTCACTCGCGTGAGTGATCCCGAGCTACTGCAAGAAAAGGGCCTTACAAAAGGGACCCAGCCCCCTACCGTACCGTGGGACTTATGCGAATTCATATATACTTAGTATGCCCAGCCCCCCGCCCGCAAGATTACCGAAATCCTAGCTCTAACCCCTAAACCTCACCGTAAGTTTTTTGTACGGTGTGGAGGCGCACCAACACCGTTGTTTCTTTCTGAGGTTCCTACCATGATGCGAGGATCCCTAAAAACCACCCCAAAAACACTGCTGCTTTTCTTCGAGAAATTGACAAACACTGCTGCTTTTCTTGGAGAAATTGACAAACACCGCTGCCTTTCTTGGAGAAATTGACAAACACCGCTGCTTTTCTTGGAGAAATTGACAAACACTGCTGCTTTTCTTCGAGAAATTGACAAACACTGCTGCTTTCTTGGAGAAATTGAAAAAGACATTCCCCGAGAGAGATGGACAATTAATTGTCATTGCACCGCCCGGTGTATTCAATAAAAGGCATACATGTAGACTATGTGTCCAAGAAAAAAGGAATGAAATTCCGACGAATTTTGGCTTGAGGAGCGCCCCCCATCGTTAAGAAACCGTTTTGGACTCAAAGTACCACTTAATGTACCTCTATCGTGTCGCACTCGCCGTGTCGGTCACATCATTGTGGGCAGAAGAATTGTGGAGGTATCGAATCAGAGGTACCTTCTGTTTTGTAAACGTTACACACATCTCGCTCGCACAGACCATACAGATATCAGTATCTAGATCATCTACTACTACTGTAGGTTCCACGACAGCCAGCTACCGTTATGGGGAGCGTTGCAGGATCTCCATACATAGCTCGCAGATCCAACCCAGGAAAACTGTAGTAGATCATGCGGATCGTACGTATCCCGCCAGGCAACACGAGCTAGGCCTTGTAATTGTGCAGATATATAGATTAACGAGTGAGGATCGGCAACCCGCCCCACGTGCGAAACGACAATGTCTGGTCTAGCGTTCGTCCTCGTTGTCGCAGGTCTCTACGAGGTTGAAGGTGATCCTTCCTCCGGGGCTGCGCATCTCGTTTTCGTAGTGGGTTCGGAGGTCGTTGTCTTCGCACGCCACGAGCCCTTGGGAAGAGTACGTCGTGCAGTCCGCGCGACTCACGACAGGCATCTTCTCCAGGCACTCGCACATGTGTGAGCCTTGCACACTACAATATCGAAGAAAGTAAAGGAGGATGAACAGGACAGACGCGTTGGGTGCGAGCGGTAAAAGCGACGTGTCAGCAAAACAAAATTTGTGACATGGTGCCGATGTATTCGCGTTGTTATACACCCGAATCCTACATGAACGGTGGTAGCGTAGTAAGTCGAAATACCGGCAAGCACACAACGAAATGTTAAGATGCCATAAGAGGAAACCCACGGTGAACAAAATAGTGCCCGTACATCCTCGCAGAAACGACGCGAATTAATCAAGCTGAAGCTTTCTCCTCGCGCCAAACAAAATAATGCCCGCAACCACGCAGAAATGTTTGGCATTAACTCGAAACGGAGGATTGCTGACCCGTCCGCTGCTGCGAGGCAACGCACGTTACGAACGCGACGATACGGTAAAGGCTCGCGCCAGATCCTCTGTCTGAGACTCCTCGATTGAATGGAGATCTATAAATATATATGTCACCCGAAGACTGCTCCCAGGGTATTAATCATTGTACTGGAAACGAAAACCGATTAACAAGTCCATGACGTATTAGTAGGTAACACGACAAAAAAAAACTCACCAATAATAGCCCGACATGCCGGTGATCTTCGGTAAGGAAACCCGACCGTTGCACAAGCGCAACTCATCTGACTACGCACAAACAAATTACCCGGTGATACGATTTGGGAACAGGGCATGTCCCACAGGTGCACAAAATATATCTACAGTCAGTGTTTGCCCCTTTGAGCCGGAAAATAATGACCATTACAGCACCGACCACTGCTTGGCTTTGGGGGGATTATAGATCTGATGTCCGGACAGCGATGCAGGGGAGCCGTAGCAACACCGCGGCGCGCCCAGCGTGATCCTATTAATACTACTACGGAGGAAGATAGTAAATAGGACCAAATATTGTTCGTAAAAATAGATGAATATATAGTTTTTTGTATCCACTGTAGGTCCTGTTTACTAGGGTCCCCCGTAATACTTTTCTTTCAACAACCCAAAATATTGCTACGAATATGCATGCACTCACTTTCCGAAGTAACCCCTCTCGTCCCTGTGGTCATATGCCCGGACATAGCGGTACAGCGGCTTGATGAACGCGTCCAGGCTGGCGCCGTCGGCCCAGACGAACCCGTGGCAGTGAACCTCGCCCTCGGTGTCGCCCGGAAACTCGCGAGTGTCGCCGACGTTGGGCGAGTCAAGCACCCGGCATACGTCGGTGTTGTCCTCCATGCCGTTACCGTCGTTCTCCGTCCAGCAGCACATGTACGTGTTGTATGCGCAGGTGTCTTCTACGAGGCTGTCCACAGTGGCGGTGACGGTAGGTAGGAAGCCGTAGAAGGCGACAAAGGCAAGTACCTGGGCGATCTTCATTGTGTATGTGTGTCTCTGTCGACGGGATGGGGCGGGACGAGCCGAGGTGGGCAGCGGACAAGCGGGAGGTGGTTTATTGTTAACTGTGTAGTGCTGGTACACTGTGTCGATCCGGGTTAAACAACGGCAGCAGACCGTTGTGCTGTGTAGCTTGTTTCTTGCGGTTGTCCACATAAATATTTTCGTTTTTCGGTACCGGCGGTTTTTCCGCGCGGGACGGGGTTGTGTATATTGTCTAGTCTACTAGCCTGACAGGGGCAATTGTCCCACAAGTGAAAGAACCACAAATATAATTTATTACGTTGAAACAGCCATAAACGACGTCGTAGTTTACTGCCAGATACCTTATATCAATTATTAATGGTAACTACACAGCTGCGGAGAAAATAACGTAAGGAAAAATGTCCCGGTACATCTACGGTGAAAATTATTACATTCTGAAATGGCCCGACACGTGTGGTATTCCGCAGTGGAAATATGTACCAAGTATTCAAGATGGACGGATAGATCTAGAGACCACAGAACATTACTGTATGTTGGGCGGTCACGCAGAATGCTCTGTGTTTATCCTTAGAGTTTGATGGTCATACTCGTCGAGTGTCTCGTAGGGCGCATGGAGTGCATGCGCGAGGATTGCGAGCGTAAGTGGAGTGCATTCTTGGTATCAGCGTAAGCGCACAGTGCCAAAGAAAGGGCACCGTGCACCCCGTAGATCACGAGGCAGATTCGTAGCATGGGTTGGGAAACTTTGGGGCACAGCTCGTCGAAATGGGAACACTCGGTCAGGCTTTTCGTTCCCTCGGGTTGAGCGCTACCGCACGTTCTGTGCTTGGCCGGTGTTTCCGGACGTAGCATCCGTTGGAGCACACAGCTTCCTGCACTACTATACAATAGAAGGCCAAACATCGCAGCTAAGCGAGGTTGATGTCGTCGAGATAAAGCATGATGCATGATCGATGATGGGTGCATATGACCAAGGCTGCGGTATGATGATATTGCAATACTACTGTATGAAGTAGTCACTTTCAATTCCTTTTTTTTTAGCGCGGCCCACGGCCACTCGTGCGATTATCTACCGAGTCGTTCCACACGGCAGCCCCCCCAACTCTTCTCTTCAACGAAATATCTTGTTACTTGCCACCCCCGACGTCATCGTTCGCTACTCCCCTGCAAACAACAAAATATATCAAAGATTGTTTTGCATAGCATCTTTCCTCGTGTCAAGCAGCCAGCCATGAAACGCTCGAAGATAAAGAAATCGCTGGTTGGTTTGGGGGGGGGGCTATATCGCAAAATCAGTCTACCCTGTCATTGAAATTCCATTTTGCCATAGGTCTGACGATATGTAGCGCTTGTTCCGGTCATAAAACCAACACATGCAACGAAATCCATAATCCAAGTACTCTCTTATTATGACAAGGAAGGTGTTACGAATCCGAACTAAGTGCCCTCCACGGAAAGTAAGACAAAATACCTATTAAAATGTGCACATATTTTCTGGCGAAATACACCGCCATTATAGTGCACCCTCGCGCTATACGGAGCATGACTTGTTTTGTATCACGCACCTGCACTGGAATAGACCAAGTATAACGGTGAGGGCGTGGATAGTGAAATACAAAAGGCAACAGGTGCAAAGCGTACAACGAGATAATCGAGTCCACGAATTACATTATTACGTGAAGGTTTCATGGATGTAAAGAACCTGCTTGCCAAGGCCACTTACAGCACCCGGGCGAGTACAAACATGGCACGAGCACTATTAATCTTTCATAATAGTCGCTATATCTTTAATGAGGACACACAACCCGTAATACGCGCGATCGGAGTAACACACACAGCTTGCAAAGATGAGTTTCGACAAAATCTTCGATCTCACAGCTGGAGTGTATTTTTATTTTTACAACAACAGTCGCTGGATCTGAATATTTTAGACCGGTCTATTAACTGTATTTATTTTGCTCCCGCTTTTTAAACGAGTTCCACTACACACAAAAACCAACGCGGCGCTTGCAAGATTTTCTGCACTGGAAACCATCGACGAGACAGGCAAAGTAGTATCAATGTTGCGGCAAGCAGGGTTGGTTAAGGGGTAGCAGAGAGAGTATATGCGGCATGAGAGCGTCAACGTCGAAGACTCCCGCACACTCCCAGAAAGTAGGTGAAACAACAAAGGACCACCACATGCCTACGACATAGGGGCCCTTTTCGCTACTGCTGGGTTTGAGCCACTCGCTCAAGTGGCAATGAAAAGAACTATGTTCGTAGTCGATTTGTTTGGCGCGTTGTATAGCTAACCGTGCCCCTTGGCGGCTCTGTGTGGCAAACAACAAACAGAGCACGACACAGCTGAAAACCGCACAGGAATAGAGGGGAGTCACTCGCCGCCTCGAGTGACCCCGAGCCAAGTGCTGCAAAAAGAGGGCCTCAGAAGCGACCCCCCTAAACCGTAGCCACGGCGGTCAAAGGGAAGCCCCTGGAGGCTATCCACACAGACCAAAGGGAAACCTGTGTGCTCGAAACACATACAGCGCCGCGCATGCATGCTGATTGCAACTCTCTGGACTTTTTTGTTTGTTTTGTTTCTCTGACGTCATCTACGATGCTATTTTTTGTTCGTCCCACGATGTGCCGGATGAGGTTCAACGTTGATCACTCCTGAACATTCCCAGGAGAGAGCTGAAGAAAACAAAGGGAACCTATGATACAACAGGAGTCCCATGCACCAAATCTACCTGAGGCATTTTGCTGTACTGCACAGTGTAGCAGCAGTTAGTGGTGGAAGGCTTTGTGTTGGGAGTAGCCACTGCATCGAGACAGTGAAGAATGTCAGACTCAACCGGGCAATGCATACGTGCGGCATCTGCAAGCTACGTGTTATCTGCCTGACAGCTAGCAGCGCGTCCTGTCTACGCTCACATTTTGCCGGAGACCGCAGTGTGGAAGTGCCTGATGACCCGTTGGCGGTAGTGCGCGCTAGCTTGACGGTTTCCGTGCGATGTTCAGCAGATATGGTCGGGGTTTGAAGTGGTTTGGTGATGTGCGGGAAATTGTGTGATGATGATGTGTGGAGTGGTGTGGTGGTTTTTGTGTAAAGTGATGTGGTGATGTTCGTGAAGTGGAGTGATGATGGGTGTACGAAGGGTGTATAGATGGGATGCCTGGGCGACGTGCTAGATGTGGAGGTTTTCAGCGGTGTAAGAGCTAGCGCCCGTTGAACAGGGTCAACGGTAGGGAGCACAGATCTGGCTTTTGTAGCCAGCCGCTGACCACACTCACACGGTTTTGCTCACGCCGCATACCACAACAAGCATTATTACATGCAGTGAAATACATTAGACTACATTATACGGCAATACTACATGCTGCAGCAAGCAGTGTCCAACACCGAGCAATGGTGACATTTTTGTCATATGTGGCAGGGCACGTCCAAATAAAAGGAACACTTGGACCTTGCGCATTTAAACTAGAGTTTACTGAGTACACTCTAGCAAGAATAATGGCGGGTGGAGGGTATGAGAAAAGAGGCGTAAAAAGGAGCGGTCGAGGTCGATATCTGTCCACATATTGCAGCGGTGAGTGGTCAGCACTATCTTGTGAGCGTGAGATCCAAAACAAACATGGAGCACGATCATGGTCCACGTGCCAACAACTAACTGTAAGCAGCAAGCAGTGCTATAAAGAGGAGATCGTATATATTATATGTTGTTATCAGTGCCACGATATATATGTAAAGGGAAGAGTATCAAGGAAAGGCTCTTGCAAGTCGTTTCGCAACCCTCCACGACCGCGAAAACCACGGGTAGTCTTACGATTCGATAGGTGTTCCTTCGTACAGTATAACATTCGTACGTTCCTGAAAGTCGCCCGGTTTTTTACGTCTGTCTCTCTTTTTTTTGTGTATGTACCAGATACATACGTACGTATTGATAGCGGCCTAACAGGTACCATAAACTGCACATTGTACCGTTCCGATATCTTACGATTTCAAACACACAACAACCGTGGCAGCAGCAGTAGAGTAGTATGAGAGGGTTCTCCAGGATTTTATTTGATGCACACTGCAGGCGAAAAAATAAATCAGTAATGTGCAGGTGTAGGTATGTAGACTATGTGAATAGTATTGCATGTGCCTGGTCGGCCAGTATTTTGTGCCTCTCTCTAAGTAAGTACAAAACGAAAACCCAAAGTCCCCATTCATCCTCTCCCACGCGTGAACGGACACCAAAACGGAAAAAATTTAACGCATTTCTCTACGGCAGGACGGCATTGAAATTGTATATGGCCCGTGACAGAGATTACGTGTGTCCGGTCAATTTGCGAGATTGGGTCTGCATGTATGTGCATGATGAGTATCGTCTACTACTACTACCACCGCTGCTGCTGCTGGTGTGGGATTCACGGCGCCATTTTTTTTGTACGTAGGGTGCTACAATAGATAGAGGCAGCAGCAGCATCTTTTTTTTTTTGGGGGGGGGAGGGGTTCTGAATGGCGGGGGCTCCTTAACCCTTTTAGCACCACACTCCCGACATGGGGACAAAACACTTGGAGCTAAAGATAAGAAATAAAATGGGGTTGGAAATGGGTTAAAACCCAAGGTCGTCTCGGGATATCATTATTATTTCTTTTTTTTGCAATACTTCGAAGTATGTTTTTTTCATATATATATATGCCTTGGCCAACTATCTATTATTATGTGGATTTTGTTCATCGATTGGGTGTTTTGCCCTTTACTTTCAGCTTCATTCGTAGAAGTGTATTTTTGCCTCACGCAGGAGACGAAAAATATACACACCTATCTATCTATACAAGAACACCTACCTATAATACAGCTCCTCATCAAGTGAATAGGAGCCCCAGAAAACACAATGAATGGTCGGTGCACCTCTACTGCTGTAGTACTAGTAGTAGCATGTGTCACGCTATTATTGTTATAAGGCTTAGTTTGGGCAAGCTATCGGTTAACCTTTCGCAAATGGTCAAACGGACTAATACCCCACTAGTCTAATACCTTAACAAATGGCGTCGTCGACAGACCATGGGTTTATGGGTCGTGGGTTCGATCCCCACCATCCACAAATAATAAACTTTTCAGATTTTCCCCATGTGTCGAACTTGAAAAATCATCTCCCTGGTATCCCCAGGAAATGAAACGGCTCGGATATTGACAGAGGTCCGCCGTATATCCGGCCGACCTGCTATCCCGCCGTTTCAGGGGGGAAGAGTGTTAAAAGGCTTAGTTTGGGTAAGCTATCGGTTAACCTTTTGCAAGTGGTCACACGGACTAATACTCCACTAATACCTTAACACTATACATATATATATATATATGATCATTCGTTTTGGGGGGGATTCGGTCAGGAGTTTTTTTTCGTCTCGGCCTCAGTATGCGATTCATTAGCGGAACTGGTATTCTCGGTCAAACAGCTTTATTCGAGCGCCGTCTTCGGGGGGCGGCTCAAAGTTTAAACGCCCCTTGCCCTGCCGTGTCCGTTCCGCACCTCGACGTGAACGCGGACGGATGCCGAGCGAGACAAGCGAGAAGTTGCGAAAAGATTGCATGTCCAGGAGGAATTCCTGAGATTTTGGTTGTATCTTCACGTCTGCAGCGCCTGAATGATTTTTTACAAAATTGGCATCATTTCCAAAAAAAGAAAGATAGTTTTGCTAATGTTTTGAATTTTGCGGTGGCATACTCTCGAGCGGTTGTTTTGCTTGACGTCTGCAGGGCTTGAGCGTTTGTTTGTTTTGCTTGACGTCTGCAGGGCTTGAACGAATGAAACGCGTAAAAGTCTTCAGGGGGCGGCTCCAACGCCCCTCGCCCTGCTTTTTCCGTTGGGCACCTCGACGTGAACGCGGATGGATGCTAAGCGAGACAAGTGAGAAGTTGCAAAAATATTGTATTTTGATGCAAGGTAATCTTGTGACTTACGTTGTATCTTAACGTCTGCAGCATCTGGATAATTTCCAAAATTGGCATCATTTCCAAACGGTAGGTAGTTGCTCGAGCGACGTCGTCGGGTCAAATAGCTTCGTTCGAGCGCTGTCTTCGGGGGGCGGCTCAAACGCCCCTCGCCCTGCCGTATCCGTTCCGCACCTGGCCGGGATCGAGTACGTGGGCTGAGCGACACAAGTGAGAAGTGCGCCAACTTTTGTGTTATGGGCGGTACACGCCCGAGCTATTCTTGAATCTTAGCATATGCAGAGCTTGAACGAAAGAAAAATACCACGTACCAGGTATGGGAGAACATTTATTTCCAAGTTGGCATCATTCCCAAATTGGCTTCTTATTTCGTCCCCACCACACTTTTTCATGATCACACCTCGAAGCGTTTGGCGCATTGTGCACATCGTACGACTGACTGCTGTGTCGTTGTTTTTCGATATCGGATTTCAAGCTTAAATACCTTTGTTCGAGCGTTCGTTGTCTTCGAGGGGGGCCGTTTCCTACCTAACAACATCATTACACCCAGTGTCCGTGCCGATTCTTCATCCTAGAGAGATCCAAGTTACCTGGTACCATTTTGTGGTCACAGACTGTGGCACAGGGTAAACCAAACAATCGCAATTAATCAAGGTATAAAGCAAGTAAAACGCTAGCAGCGTACCGGGTACGAAAACACAACAAAACAAGCCAAACAAAAAAACAAGTAGAAAACAAACACAACAAACGGAGTTACTTCGCTCTTAAATATCGCAGTACGAGAAACAATGATTTGTCAGTATTTTTCGTCGCCGCTCCAAGGAGTCGTTCCGTATATATTGGTACAGGATCCACCATCCATCTTTCAGGACCGCATAATAAATATCCCATACTAATTCCATGTATATTTATCCTCACAAACGAAACGTGGATGCATTTCTCAAGGTAGGTGTGATTATCAAGGTAGTTCGAACGCTTTATTGTCTGGTTGCAAGAATTGCGCTGGCTACTGACTGTTGTTGCTGGTCAATAATCGTGTGCGCCACGATTAATTGATGACAGTATAATAGAGGTTAGGGGTCTTCTTTAAAATAAATGTCATCTCGTTCGCCAGGAAACAGCCGATGATACAGAGTAGTAGGGGTCTTCTTGACAACATCTCCTGTCCGCCAGAGCAATCGACGATAGAGCTTATATTGGAGTACCTCGTGCACGGGGTTGCCTAGATCGTCATGCAGTGAACCATGTCAAGGTGGGAGCCGTCGATGGGCCCTCGGAAGCAGTCGTAAAAAAGGCACAAGTACATATATATCATCTTTCGAGAGCCATCCATGCCGCTGTGTTCCCCCCCCCCCCCTTCTTCCCCATCACCCGCACCTTCGCCTAGACCTAGCACCACACGTATAACAAACCCCTCACCTAAAGCCGTCCGTCCCCCCCCCCCCCCCCCCCCCCCCCTCGCCCCCCCCCCCCCGCCCCCACCCCCCACCCTCCCCCCCCAACCCATCCCAACCCCACCCCCTCGAACACTCCACCCTCTCTTTACTCACTGATTGTACGAATTACCCCAGGATATACATGATAAACTGATGTATTATTTCCAAAAATGTCACATTTATCCCCTCGAAATAATGTATAGTTTCCAGGCACATATTGAGCTGCCCCCCCCCCCCCCCCCCCCCCCCCCCCAACCCCCCCCCCCCCCCCCCCGCCCCCAATAATATACTGGTGCCAAAACCGTCAGATTTATCCCCTCGAAAGGATTTATAGCTTACATGCACAAATTGCCCTTTCCCCCCCCCCCCCCCGCCCCCCTCCAAACCCGCTCGCTTTTGATCAAAACCAGGCCCCCCTTTCCCTTCACAGCTGTCAGATTTTGTCCCCCTCAGAAACGGGTTTTATAGTTTCCGCGCACAGACTGACTAAAATCATCCTGTTGACCCTGATAGCTACACTGTAGTTGTAAGGGGAGTCGCCGACCTATATCCTTAATGAGGACACACAACTCGTAATGCGCGCGATCGGAGTATCACACACAGCTTGCAAAGATGAGTTTCGACGAAATCTTCGATCTCACAGCTGGGGTGTATTTTAATTTTTATAATATATATATTATCGTTGTCTCCGCCGGAGAAGGAAGGGCACCTAAACGGCTGCAAATTCACACTTCATCCGACATGCCAAATACAAGTATTGCAACTCTCTGAATACGAATTTCATATTATGATCTTCGTAGATACTTTACCGTTACATATATCAGACATTGGTACGAGCAAATGGTCAATCCTACATCCCTCCTGCATGTGACAACTGTCATGATGTTGCTCACACCACCCTACATTCCTGCAAACTCAAAAGCACCTTTCATTCTCAAATTTAAACAAAGTATAAGAGCTTCGCCTTCAACTAAAAAATAAAATAAGCTATGATATAACTCCCCCATTCCGGAGTCAAGCCACATTTTGTCCACCAGTTTCGCTCTGTTTAATCCGTACCAAGCTCTCAGCACGCGTTTGTATTACAGGACACTTTGTTTAGAACGCTTCAACTAACTATGGAAGCCAGCATTGGTCAAATCTACCTACTCTACAAGTAAGTTCAAAGCAGAATTCTGGTGGTAATATAAATACTCCTGATTTCAAAAAAAAAAATCAATGTTGAAATCAAGAACAAAAATCGCTACCAGGTAAGTCTTAACATCAAATGCTCCAGAAAAAAAAAAAAAAACAATATTTTATCTCCATGTTTTTGCTCTGCAAGTCCGCCTTCAATCCAAATTTAATGCAGAAATCATGACAAAAGCAAAAATCCCAAATTTCAATGTCAAAATTCCCCAAAAGCAACAAAAAAAAATCAAACTTCCCACAAATTCATCGCAAGGTTACGGTGGAACTCAAAAGAGTCCCGGACAATTGCTTTGGTCAGAAAATCGGCACGCTGAAACTGGGACGGTACGTGGATGATCGATACCTCTCTCCCCCCTACCAGCTCCCTGAGGAAGTTGTGCCTTACGTCGATGTGCTTGGAATTGGAGATAGTTATGGGGTTCCGCGCAAGTTGCACAGCGCCCTCGTTGTCCGCGAATACCGGTATGCATGGCATGCCGGCAGCAGGGAGCATGAAACGCCAAACCTGCCTCAGAAGTAAGACTTCCTTCATGACATTTGCAAGCGCCATGTACTCTGCCCCCGTTGTAGACAGCGTGACGCACTTCTGTGTCCTAGAAAACAATGACACACAAGCACCCCCGCACATCACTAGTCCCCCCGGTTCTGACCTCCTATCAGCTGCCACACTCGGTAGTCCGCGTCAGCAAACGCCTGCAAGTTCAAACCTCCTACTGTGCCTCCCTGAAAAGTAATACCAAATCCGCTCGTCTGTCTCACATATCTTAAGATACCCGTTGCTGCCCTCAAGTGCACATACTTGGGAACCGAACAGTATAGCTGCTGCTCTCACTGCATTGGAGATGTCCGGCCGAGTCTGAGTTGCCAGCCACATCAGTGAGCCTACCAACTCGCGAAATGGCCAGCCCCCCGGTGCTTCATTCTTGTCAAATTTTCCAAGTTTCGTGCCAACGGGGAGCGGGACACTCTTATGATACTCTACCCCGTATTCGCTCGCCAACTGTTCAGCAAAATTTCTGCTGGGAAATTGTCAACATCCCCTTCTCCTAATCCCTCTCGTAGAAACACCCGGAATACCAACGTAGCTCTCCAAGATTTTTGACCGGAACCATCTTGTTCAAATCTCTCCCAAATTGAGCACACCTTGTCTTCTCTCCAACTGCGAATATGTCATCCACATGCACCACTATGGTTATCACTACTCTCTCGCCTTCCATCAACCGGAAAACGCTTGCGTCTGCCAGACACTGCAAAAATCCCAAAGTCAACAAACATCTAGTAAGATGGGCATGCCATTGCCTCGATGCCTGCTCTAAGCCATAGAGACTCTTGTTTAGCCTCCCTATCTTCCCCGACAACCTCCCGCAACCCTGAGGCAAACGCATGAAATTGTTTTCCTCCAGATCAGATTGCATGAAAGCCTGCTCAATGTCAAAATGGCGCAGGTCGAGGTCTAGTTCACAGGCCATGGCAGTCAACAAACGAACACTCGAAACAGAAACTGTGGGCGCAAACAATTCCCCAAAATCAACGTTAGCTCTCTGTTCATCCCCCCGTGCTACCATTCTTGCCTTGGTTTTAGTTGGCCATCCGTACTCATCTGCCTTCCAATCGAACACCCACATTGCGTTGATGCAACTGTCGACTCGTTGCTAGACGGGCTCAAATGTCCCCGCCTCCAGTAATCCGTAGAACTCCCGACCTGAATAGTCCTTCCAAAGATGCGCGTGTTCGGACCGCATGGCCTCCGTATGATTCCTGGGGACTTTGATGTCCCTCGCGTAAAATTGCGGCAGGTCCGGAGGCTTGTAAGGCGGTCGCTGGTCGTTCAGCGTAGCTTCGATGTCCTCGCGTGTGGCAAGCATCGCCGCCATAGCCCAAGGTATCCCCCCGGACTTCCCAGCGGATAGCTGCTCTCCGCGGTCCTCCCCGGCGGGCGCAACTTGCTCGCGGCCCTCACCACATGAACTCCCACCGCGATCCTCCACGGCGGGCGCCAGCTGCTCGCGGCCCCCACTATATGAGCTCCCACCGCGATCCTCCACGCCGGGCGCCAGCTGCCCGCGGCGGCCAGCATCAATCGCTCCACACGTATTCAGCATCGGCAGAGGCTCCTTCTTGCCCGCAATGGTCAGAAGCCCAGCGTTGAGACTGAAAGCCTCACCGGTTTTCACTGGCGACGGGAGAGACGGCTTCTCCAGCGTTACCGAGAAGTGCATCATCGGCGTGTCTGAAAACTGGATCGTCTTCGAGCGGGTACGGCCAGACACCCGCTGCGACTCCAAGTACGGCGTCGCTGACGGCTGTGGCGGTGGCGGTCGTGACGGCTGTGCCGGCGGTGGCGGCCGTGACGGCTGTGACGGCGGCGGAAGTGACGGCTGTGACAGTAACGGCTGTAACGTTTCCGGCTGTGACGGCAGCGGCAGTGACGGCTGTGATGTTACGGGCTGTGACGGCGGCGACAGTGACGGTGGCGTGTATGTTATGGTGAACCCCGGCGTCGTTGTCGGCGCGGCGGCGTCCACTGAGCCCACTGAAGCCCCCGCGCCCGCCGGCGGCGGCAACGGCAGGACGGGCGTGCGGGGGACCATCCATACGATGTCGCTGGAATAACACACGCCTCCGGTGGAGCTCTTGAGAACCTTCACGATAGATGAGGAGTGGTTGTGACCGTTGTTGAGGTAAAAACACTTGATCGCTTGGGCATCGAACGTGGTGCTCCGGTTCACTCGCGTCATGCCTAGATGGAAAAAAGGAATCACCTGCAGACCCGGCAGTCGCCCGAAGAAAACCTCGTGCGATGACCGCCATCCGGTGTTCGCCTTGGTCGCGGAGCGATTGAAACAGTCGGAAGCCCACAGGACAGCCTCGAGCCACAGACGGTTGCCATTTGCGCCGACGAACGGGATTTTGCCGAGGTCAACGTCCGGGAACAGTGGCCCAATCTCGAGACACACCGCATGGCCGCCCTTCATAGCACGCCAAATTGCACTCTCGATAACCGCGTTCTGCTGCGGCTTCCCCGGGGCCGTGTACCCGCGGCAAATCCCGGCAGAATCGCAGTAGTCCACATAGTCGCGGCTGATGAACTTCCCGCCGTTATCAGTGCGAAAGCAGTTTGGCCTCTCCATTCCGTTCATGTCGGCGAGAAACTTCTGGACGTACGCGGTAGTCTCAGACTTTCTCCTCATACCGTATGGCCGCATCCACCTCAAAGCGCTGTCCACGAACATGATCAGATACACCGACCCGCCTAGGGACGCCTCGTAAGGACCGGCCTAATCGATATGGACGGTCTCCATGGGCCTCCCTGCGCGCGATGTCGTCCTCCGCGGTGTCCCAGCACGTATCCCCTTAGCCTCCAAGCAGCCACCACACAGCCGCAGCACACCCGTCAGGGTAATCCCATGCTGCTGAGTCGTCTGCCTCAGAAGACGTTCGTGCTGGTGGCCGGAGGAGACGTGGAAGTGATTAATATCGATCACCTTCTCGGGCTTCCCTACAGTGAATGGGCGCTTTCCCGGGGCGAGAACAGATGCAGCGGTACCTACGCTACCAGTGAGGAGAGTATGTTTATCAATCTCTTTTAGGGCTTGCACTGCCGCGGGGTTGAGTGCGGGGGAAAAACAATTTGTGTAATTAGTCTCATCGTGACAATCCATGAGCTCAACGTCCGTGAACACGCTCATGTTCGGCGCCTGCATGCCGGGGGTAGGAACAAGAGATCTAATCCCTACCGCTCCTTGCTCTACTCCTGAGGAGGGCTCTGCAAGCGGTTGAGGTGTGAGCAGCACTGATGGTTCTGCACTTACAGCTGAAGCGGAAGGGGGGAAACATGACTCCGTAGGCACTACACCAGTAACGTTGGGCGGGAAACTTGAGTCGCTAGGTACTATGTCGCTCACGGCAGGCGGGAAACCTAAATCCGCGGCCATGCCCCCTTCTACCCTACGGTGGGAAAGGGGTTCAAAGCCAAAACCCGACGGCTCCGCCCCATCTAGACGAAAAAAGGGGCATCCAAAGGGGGAGGGGGGTTGAGAACACGACGGGGGGGAAGGTTGAGCACCAGAGGACGGGGGGGGGGTTGAACACCAGTAAAAGCAGGCACAGCAGTAAGTCCGGCAGTCGGGGTGGCATGCAAGCTTGATCCGATTTCATCACGAAGAAAAGTGAGCTGTCTATCGAACAGGTGTGCGCCCTCCTAATCCAAGATGATGGTTTGCCGTGCTTGGGCCTGGTGTAGAGAGAACAGGTTGAAACCCTATTCCCTCCATCACGTGCACCCCCGTGAGCTTCACATCAAAGTCCGTCTTCGAGTGTATTATCAGGTTGAGACTACCCACCCCAATCACTCTCATTGCCTTACCATCCCCGATCATGACTTTTTGCTTCTCAGGGGGGATCTCGACCCAGTCGTATACATTGCGGGCGTCGCTGGTAATGTGATTCGTGGCTCCGTTGTCGGACACCCAAAATTCACTACGTGCAGGCCCCTCTGTATCTCTGCCACTAACTCTATCGTGGTTATGACTAGCAAGCGCCAACCCAGCAAATCCTACCCCATCAAGAATCGACTCCAACCCAGTCTCGCCCTGTGGCGCCGATCAAACCATTAAGAGATGCAGTCCTGGCTGGAGAGGCGGAGGTGGTCCGGGAGAAGGTGAGAGAGACGAGGGCTGGACATGGCCGGGAGGATGCTGCTGTTGTTGGGAGTGCGGTTGTTGCGGTGGCTGCTGCTGTGGGTTGTACCCGTAGATTGACGGCTGCTGCTGCTGCGCCGGTGGTAGAGGATGCTGCTGGGCGTTGCTCCCGTAGCACGACGGGGGCTGTTGTTGCAGCGGTGGCGGTGGAGGCGGCTGCGCGTAGTTGCCATGGTACGCCGGCGCCTGCGGTGGTGGCGGTGGAGAGGGCTGTGCATAGTTACAGTACAACGGCTGCTGTTGAAACTGCGGCTGCGTCTACGGCGGCACCTGCTGTGATTCGCAGTCGTAGTCTCCGGTGTCTCCGTAGTCGCCGTAGTCGCCGTCGCCGCTGTAGTCGCCATAGTCGTAGTAGTTGGTGTCAGTGACCTCACCCACGGCGGCTATGTTAGCCTGGCCATATGAGTGCGCCCATGGCGGTCGCTGGTCGGGCGCTGTGCAGGTACGTGCAGGGCGCGATTGTGCTCGCACGGGTTGACCTGGGTCTACCCGCGACGGGCAGTATTGGTGCATGTGCCCCAGTTCGTTACAATTCTCGCACCGCTTGCGAGGGTCAGCTGCATGTATTGGGGGCTGATTACCAATCGGACGGGGAAGGTTGGGCGGATACGCGTCAAAGGTATAGCCACCAGGGGGAGGGGGGTACGAAGGTAAACTTGATCCCCTACCCCAAACTGTTTGCGTACGACCTCCTGCATACCTTCCGACGCCTCCCCTGCCGCTGCGTCCCCTGCCCCCAGCGCCCCACTGCTGTGAGTACCACCTCCCGCGCCAACCACCACCTCCACGGCCGCTGCCCTGATTATAGTGGTGCTGCTGTTGCTGTCGCGGGTACTGATGCTGCTGTTGCTGCTGCTGATACTGCTGCTGTTGATGCTGCTGCTGCTGTTGTGGGTGCTGCTGCTGCTGATACTGCTGGTGTTGATGCTGCTGCTGCTGTTGTGGGTACTGCTGCTGCTGATACTGCTGGCCTCCCATACCTTCACCCCGTTTGCCCCTTACGCGTCCGCCGCGGCCTGCTCTTGCTCCACCCCCGTTGCCCCGACCACCCGAGTCGGAAACAAAAAGGGCGTGTTCCTTCCCGTCTCTCGTCCCCTTTTCCTTGGCCGTCTCCATATCGCCATATGCGTTCAGCACAACATCCTCAAGAACCTTTCAAGGTAACTCTTCCTTAGCAAGCAAAATACTCTTTTGCACTGAGTAATCGGGGGTGAGGTTTTGTGTGAAGTGCTGGTTAACATCGTTGTCAGTGTGTATGACACCATGGGTACCGAGCTGACTTCTCAGCACACTGCCCCTCGCAAAATATTCGTTGGGGGCCTCACCATCCCTCATGCCAAAACTATACCATGCCTGAGTCAGTCTAGCTTTTGCTGCTGCGGATTGCGGGGCGTAAAACTTCTTGAAAAATATCCACCCTTCGCTAGGACTCCCGAGAGCTTAAATCTGTAGTAGTAGAAATTTGTACAGGATTGTGTTGATCAGTATCGACCAAGCCCGATAGGCCTGGTCGACCAACTCTGCATCAAACTCTGCTTCCAAAGCCATCCGATCGACATTCGGTTGCCCAACCTTGATCAGTGTGAGCGACTCTACCGCCTCTAAGCAACATTGTTGCCCAAAGTAAGCATTCATTTGAGTGATAAATACCAACACCTTCTGCTGCGGATCCTCTACTACCTTAAAACTACCATTGAAAGTTTCAGGCATCCTCATACTAGTCTGACTGAAAACGAAACTGCCTGTCTGTGTGATAGTAGCCGCCGCGGATTGCTGCTGCTTCTCCGCCTTTCCTTGCAATGCCTCAAAGATTCTTGCCAGCCCTTCCACAAGCTGGTCGGTGGGTAGGTTGCTGCTACCTCGGGAACTTTGTTCCTCGGGTTGCGCTCCTCTCCTTTCTTCGTCGGCTTGCGGCTGAGGTGCAATTGCTTCTTGCTGGGCGCGCTGGGGATCGACTAGCTTTTCCATCACTTGGCTCTCTAGGTAGACCTGTATGGCTTGGTGTTGTTCAGTTATATCTGGAAAAAGAGTAAAGTCCATCCAGCTGACCTGTTGGGCTTCCTCGCAGCACGATCGCTGGTGACGTCACTACGCTAGCGTATTGGA
This sequence comes from Undaria pinnatifida, assembly GCA_012845835.1. NCBI lineage: Eukaryota > Phaeophyceae > Laminariales > Alariaceae > Undaria > Undaria pinnatifida. Next base: position 13,107,890 of record JABAKD010000019.1, read on the forward strand.
GTACCTCGTACACGGGGCTTCCTAGGTCATCATGCAGTGGATCATGTCAAGGTGGGAGCCGTCGATGGGCCCTCGGGAGCAGTCGTGAAAAAGGTAAAAGTATATATATATATATATTATCGTTGTCTCCGCCGAAGAAGGAAGGGCACCTAAACGGCTGCAAATTAACAATTCATCCGACATGCCAAATACAAATATTGCAACTCCCTGGATACGAATTTCATATTATGATCTTCGTAGATGCTTTACAGTTACATATATCAGACATTGGTACGAGCAAACAGTCAATCCTACAGCTCAGTATCGTAAAAAATAGGGATCTTTTGCACAAATATATCGTGGTGCCTATACGCATACGCACGTCCGACGCAAGTCAATAGGAAAAAAGGGAATGATAGAGAAGACAGAGAAGAAGAAAAAGGGGTAATATATTCCGATTCAATATCACCCTGTGCCAAGCCGAAGCAGGCGCTCATTGCTCTTATCTTTTTTGGGCAATATATATGGCTGTTAGTATGCCGGGACATGGCGATTTGACCGCTCTTTTACGATCCCGAATGGCTTTATCGTGACGCTCTGGGCACCAACTGCATAGATCCATCCCGAGGTCGAGCGTTTGGTACGAATTGCGGCCGCATGACAAGTTTTTGCCCTACGCGAGTAGTATGCAAGAAAACCCGCAAAAATATTGGCGAGCTTAGCCAGGCTTCTGACCCGATAAGAGAATGAAATCGGAATTTTCAGCGATTTTTTTTCGGTGCCGCATAAGCGACAAAGAGGTGATTATTCGGGCACAGCAAATGTTCCATGATCATTCGACCATTATACCACTGAGTCAAACACGCACTGTTTTGGCCTAATTCCACACCTTTTTCCACGGTTGGTTATTATGCTCGAGTCGTGCCGGTCTTACTTCCACACATTATCATGTCGTTTTTCTTTGAACACCCCATTTATTTTGTTTCAAATTAATTGTGCTTATAACCGGGGGGGGCTGAATCCTGCATACACATGGCTCTAATTCGTCCATTTATATTGCGTTTGGTGCTGTTGTTGCTGTTCAAGTGTTTCTCATCCTTATTTCGAGCGTGCTTGCTCGGCACGCCAACCTGATACAGGCTCAAAATCGCTTTTTTGTGCGACCTATTATGCAAACAACTCATTGAACTGCGCTCGCATTGCAAATGTTTGCCGTATGCGAGACGCACGCGAGAAAACCCGACTCTGTCGAAATAATTGTGAGCTTATTGGGTTAAAGCCTACCAGCCAATCACGAGAAATATGCCAATGGAGTCGGAGTTGACACGCCGTGCGGGGAGGTATATCGACCCGGGAGATCATCGTTATCGTTTCCGCGTTGTTGGGGCTGAGATTCGGAGCATTTCTGAACCGGGGATGGGACCCTATATCCCCGATAGTAGCAGATGCTGGCTCAGTGCGCGCCTGTCAGTTGCTACGTAGAGAACATGCAGCAAGCATTTGGCCATCCCTCTGCTGGCCCTGGATGCTTGGTTGAGTCGAAACGTCAACAAACGCACTCGAAACGTCTCTTCGTGGCTAGACTAGAGGGTCAGTCTGCGTGGGCTCGGATTTGTCCGATCGAAATATATGTTGTGAAGCTCGGAATCGGATTCACGCAAGAAACGGAGAAACGGAGGAAACGACAGAAGTAGTAAGTAGTCCACTGTTAGTCTATATCAATCTCTTGGCATTACTTTACGTTCTACACGCGTAGACTATGTGTTGTGCGGTAACGGTTTTTACTCTCTATCGAATATTAAATTGAACTAGTCGAAGCGCTGCCTTGCCCTACCCGGAGCATGGGTGCCGGCGAATGCCGGCACCCATGCAGAGTTACCACTATAATAATACTTGCAAGCATACATCAACACGATATACTTTACTATTGTTCACTGCACTTCGAAGTGTACACTATTAACACTATGCATTATTGTAGCGTGCGACGACAGAGGCGGTACGTTTTCGACGCGTGCTACACACGACAGGGAGGTATTAGGTAGGGTATTATCCTCCTTTCCGGCTAATTTGCTTTCAGAATGACGGGGCTCCTTAATCTATTATTAATAAAAATCGTCGGAATGTCGTTTTTGTTTTGCAATAGTGTTTTTTACAGTCTAGGCCATGGGTTTGTTCGTTGTTTTATTATGATGATGTGCAACAAGGCTCTGGCTCTGCCATGTACGAGCTGCAGAGGTGGCCCCGAAGTGTCTGTTTAGACCACTTGTGATAAGAAGGAAAAGAAAAGATGAATTTGGAAAGTGGCGTTAATGTGACCAAAAGATGAACACCAACGAAGAATTAGAAGGGCGAGAGAGAAGAGTATAGAAGAAACAGAAGGAGGTGCAAGGAGGCGTAATGAGTGATCGAGGTAGGGCTGACCGTCACCTGGTCAATACGGCACAATGCTCATGCTACAGGCAGATGTACTCTACGGGTTGATGTACTTACCGACAGACCGTTCTATATATAGCAAATTTCCTTGCAATTTTCCCTTCAACGTTCCCCGATACCTACGGCGGGAAGTTAGCTACATTTTGAATACACAACACACTGACGGGAAGTAACTAACCGAGATTTCCCGCATGTTGTATTTCTCTCCATCTAGATCAAGATACTCAGTGGACTCAGGGTAATGACAAAGAATCAACTATATGGGATCCTTCATCCGGTAGCGGTTTTATTTTTCTCCAAATAAATCAGGTTTTGGGAGATCAAGTCTTCAGCTCCCAAATTGAGGGGTAGTATTAGAAAAAAAGTGGTGCACCTCTATATCGTAGCACGCGTCTTCGTTCACTCAATAACCCGACCAACACTTCTATGCGCTAGTCCTCTAATAACACAACACAAATTTGCTCGTAGAATTATCATTATTTAGCCGATAGTTCCACACGTTGAGGGCTCAAGACGCGTGCGACGATTATAGAGGTGCACCGCGTTTTTTTCTAATACTACCCCTCACTTCAGGAGCTTAAGACATGTCCTTCTTAACCCAAAAACTGATCCGGGGAGAAAAATAAACCGGATGAAACATCCCACGCGGCCTCGGTGTGCAACGATAATCATGCATCAAAAAAATATTGCCTATAATTCCGACGATTTGAGGTTAAGGGCCCCCCCGTCATTCATTCAGAAAGCCTTTTACAGGCCAAAATAGTGCTACCTCTATCGTAGCACGTCCCTCAATCCTGCGGTAAGAAAACGTTCGGCCCAAAAAGTGTAACTCCTAGACTACACTCTATATATGAATGACTCCTAGGCCCCATCAGGGGATTTGTTTGCTACATCGTGTTTGTAGCACGTTAATGTTCTCAAAACCTTTTGGGGGTGAGACAAGGGCGCCCGCGGACAGTCTTTTTTCGGCACGCACCTCACATCTATAATGATGGTCGGAATGGAAAACTAACAGGAGCGCTGTGATCGAAGGAGGATTTAGAAGTAAATGGGAAACTGACCGGAGCGCTGTGATCGCAGGACGATTTAGAACAGAAAACGGGTATCGTGGTCCTGCGATCACAGCGCTCCGGTTAGTTTTCCATTCGGACCATATTTGATGTTGAGGTGTGTGCTATCCCAATCCACGGGCACCCTTGGGTGGGATTCCGCTATAGAACACCTCAAGCAAGTACAGGAGTCTCAGAAACAAATTGCTGAAACTCGACCGTAGGCATGTTTGTTATCTCCCTTTCCACCAGTTCCGTGCGCGTTCCGCCTCGTCCCGTGTAACAGGGTGTCAACTATAGCTACCAGTATATCTGGCGCAGCAATACAGGACACCCAGTGATAAGAATACAGGATCGCTAGCTCAGGCTGGGTTTCTTATTTCCCAAAGGGGTGCATTATCCTACACCAAATTCAGCGCAACGACTGCCGAAGTTCTTGTTCACTTTAAATATCACCTTGCCTTCCCACCGGCTGGATCTCATGTATAAGGAAAGGCACATCCTACAGACCCAAGCCATAGAACCATAAGGGTGACTCCAGAGGCTATTTTTTAACAGCGGCTCGGGGTCACTCACGCGAGTACCCCCCCCTGACCCTTTGCAGTCACAGGCTTTGGCGTCCCATTAAAATTTTTGCGATATCAACAATCCGCAACAATATTATAGTAAGCTGTGCTGCGCCAAAAGCATCTAGAGATTTTTGACCGAGATACCTGCACGGAGTCACTCGTGTGCGTGGCTCAAGCCCCGTGGTGGAAAGGGGGGTACCCCCCCCTAATATAGTGTAGCCTTGGCCTACACTAAATCCAGTATAAAACGGCGCCCAGATTTCTTGCCATCCTATAAACATCACCCCGATTTTCTTATATTGCCTTCATCCTTATCAGGTGTTCTGAACAATCTGCGCTGAACGAGAAGACCGCTTCGCGATGAAGATCGCCCAGGCGCTCTCGTATGTCATCTTCTACGCCTTTCAGTTGGGCGTGCCTGTGGCAGGGTCGTGGTGCCTGGTGGAAATACTACTGAGATATATGGCGGCTGTTGCCGAGGAGTCGGCACCGGTGTTCGTCTGGGTCAACTAGCGGTAACAGTTGATGTGGTGGAGGATCCCACAAACCGTCGCAAGCGTCATGGAGATTTGTAGGGGCCTGGAGAGGTGCTGAGCGTCAAGGTCCACTCTCTCCCTCGTTCTGTCCTCTACCACAAAGAATATCATATTTGATCCACGCGTTGGAAAAATCAGGTACGATCCGTGTATTTGACTGCCGACAGATCGCTGTGGCCTACATGTATGCCCTGCATGATAATACAATGATGTTGCCGGACGGGAGCCGAATGATCTGCATTACGTGGCAGATGTTTCCTGGGATGGATCTGTGCTACGCAGATCGTGCACAACATTTGTATCATAACGACAGAAGATACAGGATCTGGAATTATCTAGATGATATACGGAAGGTCGTGATATGTCCGGTGCGTGAAATTACCTCATTTGACTGCGGGGCACTCATGCCATCCGGGCTTGGGACGTACGAGCAACCACATAGGGGGTCTATATGCATGGGCAGGGGCAGAGCGGTCGGACGCTCCCTGTGGAAACATTTCGAGGTTGAGGTTGTTGAGGTTGGAGGTAGGCGTTCCTGGAGTGGAGAGGGGGGCGTTTTTTTCAAGAACGGCGTATCCATGACCAACCCGGTGGTTACTATAAACACCATCCCCGAGAAGAAACGATGGAGAAAGCCTCGTTACCGATAGAAAAACTGCCAATGGTCTATCTGTGACCAACGTGGTGCTCAATGTTGTAGACATGTAATGGAGTGCTCTCCGTAGGAGGATAGTTTATAGATTCGACGTGAAACCATAAACCACGTAATATTAGATGTCACACTCACGTCAAGGCCATCATAGATGGGCGATGATGTAGGTGACGATGATGGGACAGGCAGGACGCCCCTCATCTCACTACCCTGCACCACCCTGCACTTTCCGTGCCCTATCCTGTTATGTTTGTACTTTAGCATTATATTTAGAAAAGTAATGCATAAGGTTTGAGCTGAGCCTAGCCAGCGAGCCATGAGGAAACATCAACCAAAGACACTGGAACCCATGGGGGGCACGCTTCCCAGCACCAACCAACCACGCATCCCCACTCGGAGTACTGTCACAGACACCACCCGTGAGAAGAAATATAGAATAAAGCCTCGTTGTCATTAGAACGACTGTCCAAGAGCTCTATCTATGACCAACCTGGTGTTTACTAAACACCCCACCCTCGACAAGGAAGAAAGCGTAAACGTCAGGAGGTGATCTGTGATGTCCCGTCCTATCAGCCTCTCTCGCCCATCGGACGCCATCATGCCCGTGGTACATTAAGTAGAGTCTTCGGTAAAAAGGGCTGCAACTTGCAATAATAAATTGCCACGTAACAACCTTAAAACGGCCAAAAACGACTCAAGACCAAGCCTGCGGTACTAAAAGGCGAGATGTTATGATGATGTCATGATGATGTTATGATGATGTTATGAGGATATATCCCCATTTTCACTACCGAATTAGAGCCATCATATCATATCATATCATATCACACATACTATCATACTATCGTACTATCATACTATCATACTCGCACGAGTGACCAAGCACCTCACGGATATATAGACGTTAGGCGTTATTTTTGGCCCAGAGGAGCTTACCATATTCCATGGCGGATCATTGTCGCAAAAATATTTTCCGCACCAAAGATTAAGACCGCAAGAAAAAGGGTCACTCGCGCGAGTGACCCCGAGCCGCTGCACAAAAACGCCCCAAAACAACATAGTAAACCCCCTACGAAATGAAGCCAAGGTCCCAAGCTGATTTATTTTAAAGGCCACCACTGCAACAGCTGTTTGTATGCAGTACCTTCGAACGAAGGGGCTGAAAAGGCTTCATGCAGAGAGCAACGCTATAATAGAAAGCATATTATAGGTAACCGAGACGAAAAAGAGACCCTTATACAAGTACAGAACTGACTGAGAGACTCTCATAATAGCGAGGACTGCAAACGCGTCCCTGGCAATCAAGAAAAACGGCGCCGTAGGGGAAACAAATTCTGTAAAAATTGCATGCGCTTGCGGTACTCTGCAGGGGAGGTGTATGCGCGTACCAACTGACGGTTTTCGCCTTTTTGTCCATCTCGTCATGACATCGGTTCATAAAGGATTATGATAAACACATGAATTCCTGGTACCCAACAAACCGGCATCGGCGGCGGAATCGAGCTCCGTGGGAATTTTGTATGTTCTTAGGAGGATGAAAATTTTAACAGGCCATCATGTAAAGGCGGAAAATGAGGAAGGTTGTCGTTGGGGCAACCTGGTGTTTGGGGGTAACGGGTAGAAAGATAGAACAGCAGAAGAAGGGAAATCTCGGGGTTTCTAAATGTAGGGTGCAGGATGTTGGGTACGGGGTATCATAGAAAGATCGAGAGGTCAGATACCAACAAGCGACTGCAGAGCGGTGTGAAGCGGGGGGTCGTGGGTGCAGCGAATAGCCAAAAATAAGTAACTAACGGGCGAGGCCCGGCACGAGCTGAAGAGGACCGGGGAAGAAGACAAGGGACGTAAGGGAGTCGTCTATTTGGTTTTTTCTTTTCCTTTTCTGTTTTCTCTTCTCGTTCTGGGTTGCTGTGCTGGAGGGTGAGCATTGTCGAGAGCAGCAGTCGTCGGGAGGAACGAGCAAGGATGGAGGGCCTCACCCCGACCCAACAACAGGGCGAGGACCGGGACAACCTGGTGGGAGGCCCAGGCCCAACGCAGTCGGGAGGCGGAGCAACCGGGAGCGTGGAAGAGGGTACCATGCACGGGAATACGCTAGCAACCGTAAGTGCGTCGTCTAGTAGAAGCGTGCAGTTCCCGGGGGTTGAATCACAGGCTCGTGACGGAGACCACAGACGGTCAGGTAGAAGGAATACTCGCATATCGCCAGGCAGAGAAGGAAGGAGTTCAGTTAGGCACCACCGCGAACAAACCAACCACGTCCAACATGTCCCACCCCCGCAACGCCACCAAAATGTTTCCCGAGCGGAATCTCGGGGGCCCCCATCCGCGGGTGGGAGGAGTTCGTATCAGCAGGAGGCAGGGGCGGGGCGAGGCGGGATTACAGCCAGCTGGTGGTTTTTAACGGGCCACCACAGGCGCCCTGGGAACCGGTAGGAGTGCCGCACCACCCGCAGCAAGGGTGGACACCGCAGCGGCAGTATGACACGGGTGCACAACAGCAGCCGCAGCAAGGCGAGGGGCCGCAGCAACGAGGGGCGGTAATGGGGGGGGGGATACAGCAACAACAGCAGCAGCGGGGTTGGCCACCACAGCAGCTGAGCGAGGACGCACCACGGCAACAGCAGCAGCAGGGGTGGCCAACGCAGCAGCCGCATAGCGGGGTGGCCAACGCAGCAGCCGCATAGCGGAGGCACGCCACAGCAGCCGCAGCAAGGGTGGGGACCAGAACAGCGGGGGGGGGTATGTTGGGGAGCAGTAGGTGCAGTGAGCCCGCGACAGCAGCAGTCAAACTGGCAGCAGCGGCTACAGCCAAGCAGTCAGCAGCAGCAATTAGACAGGAGGGGCTTCGGGGAAGTGAGCGCGTGGGAGTTAGACGGGTCAGGACAGCGACAGCAGCAGTTGGGAGCGCTCTTAGGGCAGTGGGGGGGGGGGGGGGGGGTTTGAAGCCCGTGGGAGATGAATCTGCCAAGGCTGCAACAGCAACGGTATCAGGAACCGGGCACGGGATGGGGAGATGGGAGCGGCATTTCATTTAGCAACGGGCTGCGGTGGGGGGTGGGGGAGGGGATGATGAGTTTTTCGTCGGGGGGGCCGGGGGGGGGGAGGGGCAGGGGGGGGGGGGGGGGGGGGAGGGGGGGGGCGGGAAGGATACTATAAGCCATCCCTGACGGAAGCGTTGTGGCGAAAGGGGAACCGCACGGTGGTAGTCTGGGCGTCTCTACGCGGGAACGGGAAGGCACCACTGTTCGATTCGGTGGAGGCGATGAGCATGGTCACGGGAGGTTCATCATGGAGGGAGAGGGCGCCCAGCAGGTACCAGGACTGAGCAAGATTGATGTCCGCAACTTCTCCCAGAGAGACTATTTTGGCTTCGGGGGAGGGACGGCGCAGGTATCCCTGGACCACAGGGTGGAGACCGTGTTTATGTTGTTAACACAGCTCATGCGGTACGTGGGGGGCGGGAATAAAGTCTTCGGGCAAGCATCGCTCCGACGGACGGACAAGCTTGTCGAGCGCTTTCGCGCGGTAGCGCAAGGGGTGAGGACTTTTCACGCGCAGAATACACGGGTGACCCTATCAGAACCATTTAGGGGCAAATTCGTCCAATGTTTCAACAAAGATCTCCAGGAGTGGACGGAGGAAGTATCTCGGCAGGCCCACATGCTGAAGCAGGAGGTCGGGACGTTCCCGGGTCCGAGCGACGTATACCCGATGCCGCTACCGCTTTTCATGCGAACCCATACGTGGGTTACAACGGCACCCATCTACCTGGCGGACGTAGGGTACGCAGAGGAGCCCACGGCAGGGGGGTATAGGAAGAGACGGGGGGGGCGAGGAGGGGAGGGGGCAATCGAGACCGCGGCGGCGGGAGGGTGGGGGGGGGGGTGGGGGGGAACGAACAAGGAGCGGAGGGGTTTGGGGTGGGGGAGGGGGGGGAGGAGGAGGAGGAGGAGGAGGGGGAGGGGGAGGAAGGGGGGGGGGGTTGGGGGGGGGGTGGGAGAAGGAGGAAAGAGGGAGGGGGGAGGAGGAGGGGGGGAAGGGGCATCCGACCATGCCGCGACTACAAAGAACTCAGGGCATGCCTCCACGAGCCAAAGAAGGGGATGACATGCAGATACCGGCCCGAAGGTGGTTACAAAAACTCGAAGGGTGCGTTTCTGCCGAAGGAGGGGGGCGGGTCGGGAGAGCGGAAGAGGGGGGGAGAGGAGGAAGAGAGGGGTTCGGGGAGGAGAAAGGGGGAGGGGGGAGGGGGGGGAGGGGAGAGACGGACCGGCGAAGAAATGAGGGCATGGGCTCCGCGGCGCGGCGGGGCCAACCAGGCGAGCGACCGACACCAGTTCTGAGGCGACCATGTCGAGGGCAGCAGCGGGAGGTTCGGGTTGGGCACTGGGCCAGAGGGGGGAGCCGACTCCTCCAGGATCGGTGGTTGTGTCAGATACAGGTGCGATATCCGGTCGGCGCGTAGAAGAGCAGAAGCGTTGGCGGGTTGCACTGGGATTACTGGGGAAGGTGTCTGGGGAGTCAACGAAGGCGACAAGCTTAATGCGAGCTTTAGCCACGACCGCAGGGCAGTATTATCGAGGGTTTCCGTGGGGGGGGGGGGGGGGCAGGTAGTGCGGTGGTTGGGGGGGTCGTTGACGGCGCCCCATATGGACCCGGAGCGCGTGCAAGCGTTCTTCGGGGACAGACACCAATTTCCGGGAATAGAAAACTTGAGGCACATAGCGCGCGTAGGGGTGCCGGTCAATGTGCGACCGGGTGGAAACCTGACGAAGGACCTCACATACGGAAATCATTCAAGCGCACAGAAGTTTCACCTCGCAGTGTGGGAAAAGGCGGTTGCAGACGTTGCGAGTGGCCGTGCTATTGTTTTCCCGAAGGAACAGGCGGGACAGGTAGAAGGGTTGCGGGTGTCACCGGTCGGGGCAGTGGAAGAGCGGGAAAAGATAAGAATCATCCATGACATGACTTTTGAGCACAGAGACGGAAGTGGGGGCGGTCGATGAATTCGACGACGGATTCGGATGAGATTCCGACATGTGCGCTGGCAGGGGTGATGCATGAAGTGGTACTGAGGATTCTCGGGCTGAGGGTTAAGTTTGGGGATCGAGCGCGGATTGTCATTCAAAAAATGGATGTCAAGAATGCGTTCCGGCAGATTCCAGTGGACCCTGACGGGGCCAGGGTTTTCGGGTACGTGTTGGGGGAGTTCCTTTTTTTCGAGTTGCGGTTGCAGTTTGGGTGGAGGGGCAGTCCGGGGTGGTGGAGGATGATTTCGGCTGCGATGCAGCATGCGCAAACGTAATACCACGAGAACTTCCGCGTTGTTCTCGCCGGCCGGAGACCGCGCGGTGGAGCACGTGACGGTGGCGCAGAAAACAGGGCGTTCAGTAGTCAGTTGGCCGGCAGAGTGTGTCGTGAGAACGGCGAAGGAGAGGGGGGCAGACGACCCGGCCTTCGTGGCGTCTTGTATGGACGATGCTATATCGGTAGAAGTTCGGTGGGATACGGAGGGGGCGCGGTGTTTGGACTTGTCACGATCCTTAGCTTTCATCCATGAGCAGGCTATGGGCGAGAGATCCGAGGGGCAGGAGCCACTGTTATCGCGTAAAAAGGTGACGGGCTGGGCTACGCAACAGGAGGTTTTGGGGTACGATATCGACACAGAGAGTATGACCATTGCCCTGCCGACATGGCAAGTAGACGACTTGTGCGCGCGAGTAGCAGAGTGGACGGCGGAGCGGCAGTCGGCAGCGGTGCGGGAGGTTTTAGTGTTAGCCGGGAAGCTGCACCACGCTTCCTTTGTGATCCGGCCCGGACGGTACTTCGTCCGTAGGCTGCTGCAGCTTTCTAATCTGCATCTTAGTGGGGCGGAGCGAGCCAGGGGGGGGGAGCGTGGGTCAAGTACAGGAAACGGGCAGAAGCGAGGCGGATTTTGTGACTGTTGCGCGAATTCATGGCTGATGTGGGGTGGTGGAAATGGTTTTTCGGGAGGAGGGGGGGTACGGGGGGGAGAGGATAACAGCACCGTTCTTTAGCTTCGTTAATCAGCGGCCGAGTAGGACGTGGTTTTCGGACGCATCCTTGGCAGCAATAGGGGGGTTATGTATGGAAACGGGGGTGTACTGGAGATTCGACCTTCCGCAAGAGGTGCAGAAACGAACGGTAAAGGGGGGGCAGGCCGTAGCCGATTTGATTTCCATCAACCTGCTCGAGGTAGTGGCAACGGTGATGACGGCGTACGTCACGATCGACATGAAGGGAGAGAGACCGCGGAGAAGAGGGGAAGCAGTTCTGATGAAGGCGGACAATGAAGCAGCGGTGACCTGGGTGAGGAGGTGCCGAGCGGGAGGGAAGAAGCAAGCAAGGGTGTGGGCGTTGATGAGGATAATGGGAGCTTTGGAAGCAAAGGGAGGGTGGTGTTTTCAGGCAAGGCATGTGCGGGGGGTGGATAATAGGTTAGCAGACGGTCTGACCAGGTGGAAAAAGGGCCAGATTCTCGAGAAACTGAGTGCAGAATGTCCTCGAATCGCTTGGCAGGTGCAGGAGTTGGGAACGGGGGAGCAGCTCATTTTGTTCGGAAATATTGCGAGAGGGTACGCATTTGGAAGAGGTGCAGCTTCGACTCAAAGGACTTACGAGGCGAATTGGAGGATGTGGGTGAGCTGGCGGTCTTTTATAGGAAAGGAGTGTTGGCTTCGGAAAGACATGGGGGAGATGGAGCTGGTACGGAAATAGGTCGAGTTCATGGGATACTGTTGCGCAGGGAAAGGGAACAAGGAGTCGACCATAGTAGGTAAGTTGGTGGCGATCAATTTCTACCATGAGCAGTTGTTGGGGCTATCAGTGCTCATGAGTAACCCGTTGATCAGATCTGTCAGGCAAGGTATCAAGAGGGCGCACGTAAGGATGGGTAGTCAACAGAAAGTGATAAAGCCGTTGACGTGGGGGATGCTGACGGAGATGCAGGAGAGCGTTCAGGCATGGGGGATAGGCCGGAGGGTGTTATGGATTGGTTTGGCGCTAACGTATTTCTTTATGTTGCGAGCGTCGGAATTATTTGTTAACGGGAAAGGGGTGTTCCAAAAAGTATACTGTTTGAGGAGGGGGGATGTGGCGTTCTTCAAGGAATACTAGTAGTTGGTAGGAAGCAGAATACACCGAAGCAAATAAAGTAGAGGTGAGGTTTAAGGGATCGAAGGGGGAACAAGGGAGAAAGGGGGCGATACTGGTGAGACCAAGGACAGGGCGGGGGAAGGATGGAGAAAGAGGGGCGGTGGGTCTGTTAGTGGAGCTGTTTAGGTTGCACGGTAACGGGGATTTTAAGAAGCGCCCTTAATGTCATTTAGGGGAAAGGATGGTTGGGAGGTTTGGTCTAGGGGACGGGCAACCCAGTGCTTGAGGAATGGCATAGCTAGCGTAGGGGAGAGGTGGAGAGAGGAAGAGAGGGGAGTGGGGGCGAGACTGATTCCAAAAGAATTCGCGTTGCATTCGGGGAGAATAGGCGGAGCGACAAGACTGGCCGCGAGAGAGGTACCGGAGGCCGTAATAAAGAAAGAAGGAAGGTAGTCGTCAGACTCGTTTATGGTGTGCGATAGGGCGAATATGGAGGACCCGGTTTGGGTGTGTCAGAGGTGTTGGAGCAAAGGGCATGGGAGTTTGAGAGACAACCGGGACAAGGGACTAGATGGGGCGGAATGGGATAAGTCTCACTGCCCGGTAATGTAACGACCGCTTGGGGAACTGCTATCGGAACCCAAACGGTCAGGACATAACCGGACGGAGGGTGGGGAGAATTGCTGTCTCGGGTGGGGAGGCGTCTCACTAGCGGAAGCCGACCGGTAGGTAGGTCGACCGCGTTTCGTTGTGTGGGTGGGGGAGGCGTAAGCAAGAGAGGAAGGGAGGGAGTGGCCCCTCCTCCCCCTCGTCCCTCCCGCTATTCTATATAGAGGTACGAGGGGAGGCGTACGCATCCGTGGGGGGAGGGGGCAGGACATCCCTTCCCCCCCCACCACCATTTCGGCTTCTTCAACTAATATAAAGCATCCTTCGTGGAAGTAAAATCCAAAGAGGAAGGTTGTCGTTAGGGCAACCAGGTGTTTGGGGGTAACGGGTAGAAAGATAGAACAGCAGAAGAAGGGAAATCTCGGGGTTTTCAAATGTAGGGTGCAGGATGTTGGGTACGAGGTATCATAGAAAGAATGAAGGTTCCGGATAATTGTGAGAAATTAAGTTCGAGAAGTCAGATACCAACAAGCAACTGTAGAGCGGTGTGAAGCGGGGGATCGTCGGTGCAGCGAATAGCCTAAAATAAGTAGCTAACGCGCGAGGCCCGGCACGAGCTGAAGAGGACCGGGGCAGAAGACAAGGGACGTAAGGGAGTTGTCAAGTTGGTTTTTTTCCCGCCCACCCTCCCGCAATAATTTCACGGCGGATGGGCAAACGGAAGGGAAGAAGACACAGTGGTCGATTAGTGATGGCATAATCCCGATCGCACGGGCCGTTTGAAGCGGAACCATTACATATTAATCGTGTGGCCTTCGTGGCGGGTTCCCGATCGCACGGGCCGTTTGAAACGGAACCACCCAAAGGCACGCGCAGGTGTTGGTTGATTAGTGATGGCATAATAGGTGTTGGTCGATTAGTGATGGCATAATAGGTGTTGGTCGATTAGTGATGGCATAATAGGTGTTGGTCGATTAGTGATGGCATAATAGGTGTTGGTCGATTAGTGATGGCATAATCCCGATCGCACGGGCCGTTAGAAACGGAAATAATCACTCAATAATCCGTTAGCAATCGCTGTCGGTTCCCGAGACGAACGGGCTGTTCAAAACAGTACGATCCGAAAGCACAGGCACATAGTGGTCGGTCAGTGGTGGCATAATCCCGATACGAGCGGGCCGTTAGAAACGGAAATCACCACATCTACGATCTTTTGGCAGTCGAGTTGGGTCCCCGACAGGAGCGGGTCGTTACAAACGGAAAAACCAACCGAAAGCACGCGCAAGGTAGTGGTCGATTAGCGGTGATTTTCCCGGGCGCACGGGCCGTTAGAAACGGAATCAACGTATCATTAATCGTTCAGCAACGGTGGGGGGTCCCCGACATGAGCGGGCCGTTAGAAACGGAAAACCTACACGAAAGCACACACAAGTATTGGTGGGTCGAGTAGGTCCCCGATCGCACGGGCCGTTAGAAACGGAACTACTTGGCTGTTTTAGCAATTTCGGGGTCCGGAATGAACGGGCCTCCGGTTTGCACACGAAAAACCTAAGAAGGGGGAGGCGTCTCACTAGCGGAAGCCGACCGGTAGGTAGGTCGACCGCGTTTCGTTGTGTTGGCGGGGGAGGCGTAAGCAAAAGGGAAAAGGGAGGGAGCGGCTCCTCCTCCCCCTCCAAAAACGTGGAAAATATAGCGACTCTATTGTTTTATGTTTTGAAGTCGGCTATCAGGCATGAGTGTCGAAAGCTGGCGAAGGGTGTATACGACCCGACGCTTACAACATTGTACGGGCCGATTCAGTTGATATAGCTTTGCCTTGCACTTAACTGTGTCGATTAGATGCATGTGCGCTAAGACATATGTGTCTGCCCGGTGTATGCTTGCGGCGGAGTTGCAGACTCACATGCCTAAGCACCCAACCCCGCAACGAAGGGCCGGAGCGGGGGGAAAGGAAGGGCTACTCATTTGTTGTTTGCCTCCGGCATTTGACTACTGATCACGAGTCCCTTTCGAGACGGGACCCAGGCTACGGTAGGGGGGTCCCTTTTGGGGCCTTAAATTTCAGTGGCTAGGGGCCACTCGCGCGAGTAACCCCTTTTTTATTTTGCGTTCTTACGTTTTCTTCATGTTTTATATTGACGAAATCCATCCGGAATGCAAAGGTAATCTAAGATGCTCCAAAATAACTGCCTAAACCCTCTTCATCATCCGTGAGGTACAGAGTCACTCGTGCGAGTGGCTCAAACACACCAGTGAAATCGGGGGTGCCCCCCCTACCGTAGCCTTGATCACGGATCACCGTTCCTGCTCCTAATACAGCGGCTTCCAGCATTTGGGGGTGCCTGATAGACGCATGCTATACGGTAGATATAGTACATTCTTCTTAAACGTTTTCTGGCTGACTGACGGGGCTCCTTAACCCAAATTCGTCGGAAAAAAAAAAAACAATAGGCCCTTTTTTTGCGTGATTCTCGTTGTGTAACTAGGCTATGGGATTTTCCTTCCTGTTGCAGCAGTTTTTTTTTTTCTCCAGATCGGTTTTTGGGAGAGGTCTTAAGCTCCCGAACTTGAGGAGCCCCAGAAAGAGAGTGTTGCACCTCTATCGTAGCTCGCGTCGTATACTATAATCAAGATATATTACATAAAACTTCTTGCTTAACTCGTATCCTTCCTGTTCGGCCTTCACTGTGGCCATCATCTACCTTCTGGGATAGCGAAGGGCGGGAGGAATGTACCGGGGCATCAATTTCGAAAAAAGCTTTAAAAAAAATACTCGAGATGAACATGTTTCACACGATATCAGAACTCTGTTTTCGTTACTACAACATACATACATACGAAGACCGTAAACCGATGCGAGGGGCGAGAGGTTTGGCGTTCGGGGGTCGACGAGCAATAATTTTCCGGGCGCAACAGACTAAACCCATAGCATGGGACGTGACAGCAATAAAAGGACTACAATAATAGCCATAAATGACTATTCGTCGAAGCCACATCGCGCATCAAACACAAGGTGAGGCATTTTCGCTTCTTCTCCCGATACTCTTCTCATATTTTCGACTCTTCGTATAAACGAAACTGGGAGCGTAAAACAGTGTAGTCTAATTGCACTGCCGCTGTGTCGATCGTTCCGCAGTGATATAATACACGGACAATACTTTTCCTGACGCAACAGGCTGACCTATAGACTATAACATGATGAGGCATGACAGCAGTCGGAAGAGGGCTATTATACTAACGTAAATAACTAGACTACACGTGGAAACCGCACAGCGCATCAAACACAAGTAAGGTGTTTCCGCTGCTGCTCCCTATACTCTTCTTATATTTTCCACTCTTCCTATTATAGACGGAGCTGTGAGCCGCAAAGAGTATGATTGCACTGCCGCTGTCTGTCGTTACGTAATTACAGTGCTACAGTATTGACGGCAAAAACACATGTTAAGATCGATTTACGGCAATTTACAATGCATTCACAGAGGAGGGGGAGGATTTACCCAAGCAAGGAAGATGATGCTACACAGATGCAGCGGTACACTGTTGTTTGTTGATAAATGTACGCCTCGCCCGGATCAGTTGTCCCGCACGATATACATGGCATAGTTCGTATACAGCAGCTGCCCCTACTGTAGATCATACTGCTTTACAGCGAAACATGTTATGTTCCTCTTGCGATGAACAACTAACTGTCCTCGGCGCTCCTCCTTCTTAAACGATGCGATCACGAGGATGGCAGACTAGAATGTTGTGCGAGGATGACTGACTGCGACGCCGGTTAGCTAAAAATCGGATACCTGCTGCATGCCGTTCGCCTTTTTGAACGGGTGGCGTTTGGTTCTTGATCTATAGACTATAGTATATAGTGTCTCCAGTAAAGTCCATCTCGCAAGCAGCCCAGGCACACCCATCTCGCCCGCACATCTGCATGGTTCGTCAACCCAGCCCTCTGTCAAGACAGCATCAAGCACTACCACTGCGGTCTCCAGTAAAAAAGGCGAGGCATGTGACACGCGCTATTATAACTGTAAGACTGTAACACGGGGCATCAGAGCTACAAGTTAGTTGAAAAAATGTCGCTGACTGACTAGTATATACTACCAGGTAGTATATACAGTAGTAATATATAGCCTCGGTGTTACCGGGGTATTGCGGTTCGTTTCGAACTGCAGCTTGCGCAATTCTGCGTTTTAGTGTCTCGTTGTGTTTGTGGGTTGTGTTTGTGGTTCGCAAATCGCTTATTATGGGCCAAGTATGTTTTATAATGTCGAGAAAAGGGACATCCCACGCCAGGAGGTGCCCGCAGCAGGAAGTTTCTGAGCTCATGAACATGAGGAGCTAGCTCAATATCTTACCATGTCATCACCCGAAACATGGCTTGCCATTGGAAGGCATTTTCGCTTGCGCAGCAACCTGGCCAACATTTCTATGAGCGATATAGCCCTGTTAATAATGACCAATAACACAAAGATACTCACTCGTAGTGTTTATCATACTGTTCGACAGTATTCCACACTTTTTCAGGAGCTCAACCGGTCTGAAACGTGAAAAATCCCTGCCTAACGTGGGACGTCTCAATCAAGTACTGCTGCGCTGTAACAGCAAAGAGAGTGAGATGGTTGGCTTTTTTTGCTTCACCGTCCGGACATGTATGTGCTGCGATAGGGATACAGCACATTTTGGACAGACCTTTTTTTTCGGAATGGCGGGGCTCATTAACCCGAACTCATCGATCGGAACGCCATTAACGTAATGCCTTGTGTGTGTGCAACAGCGGAGCTCTTTGTACACCTATTAATAGCCCATGGCATTGTGCATCTCTCGGGTTGCATTTCGGTTTTTCTCGAAAACCTTTTTTTTGTGTCGATGGCGCACATAGAGGTTGTCATCATGCCAGGAGCATCTCCTCCTCCTAAGAAAAATAATTATGCTACTATCTCTATCGTAGAGCATGCAGCATAGCGAGAAATACTATTAGACTACGAGGTAGTCTATATTGTATACCTGGAGTATATAGTGTACATGGTAAAGTCATTCGGTTGGCTCTCTCCGCCGCCCAAGCAATAACTTATCGGTCAAGCTAGAGATATCCCTACTCTCACAGCCCCATACCATGAATCTTCACTTGTCACATCTAGTACGTACTTAATTTTACCCAGTTGCTATCCACTTAGACAGGGGTCTCTATAATATGACAGTTTTGGCTATTAATTGCACGAGGCGGAACACGTGGTGGTGGGTCTTCTCGCCCTTCGCAGGCCCGATCGCGAATTTAGCAGTATAATAGAAGAGCTAGCTACTACTAAATAATAAAGGGAACTTTGCTATAATAACGACAGCTCTGCCCAATCCCTAGAACATCGTCCGTCGTGTTTGAGTGGGTTTCCCGGCATAATCAGTAGCAGCACTCACTCATACTATTAATAATGGTACTTATTTTTTGGCGCGTGACACGTGGCATACAATTTTCATGAGGTTCCTCATTTTGATAGCTACCTCACCCATACTTCGGCAGGAGAGTGAAAGTGGAACAAAGTGCACCTCGATTAACAGCCCTCTCATAATAATAGCCTGACGTTGCACACACAACGAACACTCTACCGCGCATAAAACGCACGACGGATGCTGCGTTATTAGAGGTAACACTTTTGGGCCAAAATATGGTTTGTGAATGACAGGGCTCCTAACCCGAAAAATCGCCCGCGAATTTCATTCTTTTCTTCGATGTTGTGTTTTTTAGTACCTAGGCCATGGTAGTTGTTCATCAGGCTTCGCGTCCTTTTGTTTTCAAAAACATATTTTCGGGGGTGAGGCATAGAGCACCTTAAGTGACAAAAAATATGGGTGCATATCTACCATACTGCTACTGCAGAGGGCCATAGTGATTAGCAATTAGAACCCACGATGTCCCCAGAAACCCATATATATATACTCCCTATTATTTTTCCTCGTAACCGTATTTGGTCCTAATTACTATGTTCCCCCGCAATACTTGTAGTACTAAGAGTAATATTGGTACCTGGTACACCAGTCGTCATAGTATGTGCCACAAAAGGTATTCCGTCGATATTTGGTAGTAGTGTAATCATGACGACGTCAGGAAGGAGCCATGTCAATTAACATACCGTATGTTTTTGCCGGAAGGCACTTCTCCTATCGCAGGATGCAGTTTTCTTTTTTTGCTATAGGCGCGTGCTACGATAGAGGTAGCACTTTTGGTCCGAAACGGTTTTTGAATGACGGGGCTCCCTAACCTGGGCAAAATCGTCGGAAAGATGCCATTTCATTTTGTTAATGATTCTCTCGTGTACCTCGGACATGGGATTTTCCATCTGGTATCAGTGTTATTTTGCTCCATATCAGTTTTCGGGAGAGGTCTTATGCTCCCAAATCGAGGAAAACTCAGAGAAAAAAAGTGGTGCACCTCTATCAGATCATAGTACGCGTCTATGCCAATACGTTTGACTATCATCGTTGCTTGATCCCTTCTCGTCTCGTCTCGTCTCGTGCCGTTCGATAGCTGATAATAGTATATACGGCACGACGAGGCGACCACTCTACACGATGAAGATCGGCCAGGTACTATCCCTCTCCGCCTTCTACGGCTTCCTGCTACCTACCGTCACCGCCACTGTGGACAGCCTCGTTGAAGACACCTGCGCATACAACACATACATGTGCTGCTGGACGGAGAACGACGGTAACGGTATGGAGGACAATACCGATGTATGCCGGGTGTTTGACTCGCCCGAGGTCGGCGACACTCGCGAGTTTCCGGGCGACACCGAGGGCGAGGTTCATTGCCACGGGTTCGTCTGGGCCGACGGCGCCAGCTTGGAGTCGTTCATCAAGCCGCTGTACAGCTTTGTGAGGGCTTACGACCACAGGGACGAAAGGGGCTACTTCGGGAAGTGAGTGCACAACCCAATGTTCGCTTTTATGACAAATCATAGATTTTCATTCCTACTACTGTTGTGTTTGCCATCCGACAAAGCGTAGCATAAGCTTCGACGTCGATCACTCATAACCGTTCACAAAAACTAGAAGAAACAAAGTGAAACACTCAACTTTTACAGTCGTATTTATCATTTTCTGTTTAATCTCATTTTTACTCATTTATTTCTTGTTTCGTGGACAAGTCGTAGTCATACACAGGGGTCGCATCTTCTCCCCCCCCGGTACGTGCGCCTTCATTTCTATCGCGAGGGGATTTAGCATTCCCGATGATCGTCGATTTTGCTAGAATTTCATTATGCGGACTCGTCAACGACTCTCCTGACACTCATTTTACCCTGGACATACTGCTATCAGTACCAACGATGTATCAGTTGCCTTTATTGTTAACCGTTATTCCCCTCTTCATCCGATTTGGGTCCTCGAATGGTATGTTTTGTACACGCACATTTCTCTTAAGGTTTCCTCGGGCATGTTACATGTGATCCTGGGTTCCGCTGTCCTTGCATTCACGAAAGGACACATGTGCTACAATAGGAATATGTGAAGTATCACTTCTTAATGGCAAGTTATCCCTACCGACCGAACGAGTTCCTTAACTGATCATCTAATCCGAATAGTGTCGGGATGTATACCTGCTGTGTTTGGCCAAATTTTTGGTTGTGTACCTAGGATATGAGATTGCTCATCGGGTCTTTGCCTTCATTTTTCTCAAGAGTCTGGGTGAGGCATATAGAGTTCCTGCGAGGAACCACACAAAGTATCAGGTGCACCCCTACGGCACCACGCCTCCATACTTGATGTCGGCTTCGTACTGGTCAATATTCAAACATAGATGTTCGTGCTCGTTCCCATTAATAGTGACCCCACATCAACTACGACATCCCCAGTATTATCTGGATTTCAGACTCTGTGAGTTCCGACACGCCTCTTTGATGGGCGTCAGTCGTTAGAGGCCATTGAAGGTGTTGGGACTTGGTAAACATGGTGAACAAAAAGCTACTTGAGTGACACATTCAGACCCGTGCATGAACGGCGGCAACAATATGCGATGCAGTCCTATCACACAATGCTCGGGGTGTCATATCCAAGCAGAAACTGTTTAGAAACGAAATCGAAAGCTGTGATATGCGCAGCAGAGTCGGGCGTGTCAGCAGACTTCTGCTTGATTAAAAGCGCCGTCCTGTATAGTTGCTGGGTATTCTTCGAGCGTTTCCGTTTTCAACGTGTGTGGGACCTCTTACAAGGTGTACAACTTCTGGGGCATGTAGTTGACACAATACTTCGACAGCTTATATTTTCATCAGGAGTACAGCATGCAAGCGTCTAACAAGCTTTTGCCACATCACAAGACGTACGGCGTAATGCATCAAACACGTTTTCTAAGAGGAAGCTCATGCGAGCCGATGCATGCTACAATAGAGGTCGCACTTTTCTTTGGCTAGATTTTTTTTCTGAAAATGATGGGGGTCTTCTTAAACCAAAATGGTCGGAACAACGTCACATTTTTTTTGGAAATTATATTGTTTTTTTGTATACCTAGGCCATGGGTTTGGTTGTTCAATGTTTCCACTTCCAGTTTACCCAAAATCAGATTTTGGATGAGACATAACGCCTCCTCAAATCAGGAGTTCCAGACAAAAAAGTGGCGAATCCTTTACCTTTTTGATCGTATAATGCGTCAGCGCCGCACATGCCTAACGCACCCAACACGTCGCCGTTCATCTCCTCCTTCCTCGCCCATGTGGCAGTGTCAAGGGCTCGCACATGTGCGAATGCCTGGAGAAAATGCCTGTCGTGAGTCGCGCGGACTGCACGACGTACTCTTCCCAAGGACTCGTGGCGTGCGAAGACAACGACCTCCGCACCCACTACGAAAACGAGATGCGCAGCCCCGGAGGAAGGATCACCTTCAACCTTGTAGAGACCTGCGACAACGAGGACGAACGCTAAACCAGACATTAACGTGTTTCCAAAATATGTAGCGCTGTGAGTTAGGAAGCTATAAGTCGGTGACTATTAGGTATTTGTTTGGTTAGGTAGTACAGTGTTATGTAAACGATTGTCCGTGCCGCAGTTGGCAGAGTTGTGCATCCTGGCGTCTGGCTGGCAAGCATATGACCCGATGCGTGGCGACAACGACAACGCACGCTAGCATAGCTTCATCGCGCCCCCCCTCTGCGTTAGACATTTGCTTTCGAAAAGTCAGTGGAGTTCAGTTGGTTAGTTTCGCTGCTTGTTTGATTTTCCTCGGCAGGCGGGTAAGAATGGAATTTGATCTTTTCACCACTCTCATTCCAAGTGGTTTTCCCAAAATACGTAAGCTCGATTCCAAAAGGGTTCATCTTATACCGCAGTTACACACATGATTTTGTCTTGACACATGATTGTGTCTTGTGTCAATTTCACTCCGTTGAAGCTCTCGTATCCAAGCGTGGAGCTCCTGGCACCAAAGATTCTCCGACAACCGCGCGAGCTGCGGGTGTTGAGCGAAAATACTGCTGTTTAACTGTTGTTGAACATTGCTTAACGCCTGTAGATTTGCGACCACATTTATGAGGACAAACCACTTGGACTTGGTGTGGAGTTGTTTTCCAGCCGCACAAGGGTTACGCCGTCAGGATTGTACCCCCTGGTTTTGGGGACAACATACTAGGATACAGTGCGGAATATTATTGTGCTTTCAGTTCTGTGTAAGGAGTGTGACCTTTTATGCTCGTTTAACATTTGATTCCCCTACACCATACCCTCGTGTTGAACACGTTGAGAAAATACGAAAATTCAGCAGCCAGGGCTGGAGGCTGCTTGAGTCTTCCATTGAAGATCACTGGTCACAGGCCGGCTCCGAGTGGTAGCTGTTGTTTCAAGCCTTCCAGCATCAACTACCGGTACCTGTTGTGCTAACGATATACCTGGAACCGGTACCTGGTATGATACCTGGTACCTGGTATGCCTCGTGGTACCTGATAAGTTGATAGTGCGGACCTGGCAAGGCGTAGACAGCTACGTGACTGCTGTATATGATTCGGTAACAAACGTACGTGTGTTGTTTCGTTGTACGTACGGTGAGGGACATATATATACATATGCTACGATAGAGGTGCACTTGCTCTTTTTTTCCATCTGAGGGCGGTGGCTTGAGGAGCTCTGCATTTCATCCACAAACCGGCCTTGACTGATGAAACTGAAAGCGCAACCATTGTGATCAACAAACCTTCCCACGGCCTAGGTATACAAAAAGAAACGTATTATTTGCAAAAAAAGAACGGCAACCCGATGATTTGGGGTTAAAAACCCCCGCCAAATTCAAGAAGAATTTAGCCGGAAAGTGCCACCTTTAGCGTAGCAGGCGTCAGAGGTCCCTCCATGGTGCCGGTCGAGTAGTGCCGGTTGCCCGCTATCCTGGCACAGAGATGAAAACAGCCACTTGCCATGTCATCATGCAACGTAATGCCGGTTGCCGCTATAGTGCCGGCGTTTCCTGTTCGCACATACCGGCTCGCTGTAGAGGGACCACTACTGCATTGGAAATTGAGAAATGCTGTTTCCACCCTTTAAGTCGCCTCCTTCAACCGCAAGGGCCAAGTCCTCCCCCCCCATGCACTCCCGAAGAAGCACCAAGCGATAGCCCGTATCCAAATAAATGGCTGGTTTGCAACAGCTGTGTGCGATATTTCTGTCTAAAATACTGCTGTCGCCCGTAGCAAGGAGAGAGTTCCCGCCGTCCCGTTATTTCTGTATATCTGCCTTCGTCACCCCCTCCAGCTTAACACGACTGTTCTCACCCCTAGCCTTGCCACCACCAACCGCAAGGGCCATGCCCTCCCCCTCATGCACTCCCGAAGAAGAATCAAGCCATGACCCGCTACCCAAATAAACGACTGGGTTGTAACTGCTGCAGGTATGTTTCAACGCGCAGAAAGTAGTGCGGTATTGCTGCCTGATACTGACATCGGTCGAGGAAAGGAGAGAGTCTCCGTCGTGTCCCTCTGTCTGTAGTTCTGCCCTCTCGTCACCCCGTCCTCCCCAAACACGACGTGTCTCGATGAAAATCTCATGGCCTAATCTATGCTCTATAGGCTTCAAACGATCAATTCTGTAAAATTAGCACGGGGTCCCAACGCGAACGAGTAGTTTCTCTATGGTGAAAATCCTCGTCCGCCCGATACGCTGTGGTCTAAACATGTTGCCCCTGATCGTATCCAAACACCCTGCAAATAATAAGAGATGAAAGCGTACGCACCTCCTAAGACACAAAACGCCCGTGTGGGAGAAGCTTGTATGTTATCTGTGGCGTACTCCCCCCGGACCAAGGCGGCGGCATGGAGGGTCACTTAGAACTGGGTTTGTTTTTGTAAGTGGCTGGGGATCACTCCCGCGAGTGAGGTTTCCCCCCCTGTTCCTTTGCGCGGTCTTAAGCTTTCGCGAGTGCTGTTCAGCTGTTTTGTTTGTTGGCGATATTAATCCGTAATGGAAAACGGTTAGCTACACGAGGCTACGCCCAGCAAATCGCCTAAAATATGTGTGTCCAAATCAGGTACAGAGTCACTCGTGCGGGGGGGTGAAAACCGGGTAGCGGGAAAAGGGTGTATGATAGGGTATGATACTACAACGGCCGTGATCCCCGCCCCGTCACACCAAGATCTTGTGTACGTCGAACCCGACAGCGCTGTTCCTTCAAGCGGACTTGTTTCATCGTGAGAGAGCACAATCAAGTTTTCTTACCACTCTACTCCGCCTGTGTTTATTTCGCGGTCTATAGCGGCGAATCTGTGCGCTAGTCCCACATAGCTGAGGTCCGACATCGCGTCGGCCAGCCATTGGTGTCTAGAGCTTTCACATTTTCTAACACCGCGGAACAGCCCAATATACAGCAGCATGCCGGCAGTTCTTGCAGCGTCTCAATGGAAACACTCAAGCAACTCAAAAGTGGCGGGAACCGGACCGACGTTTCGGATATAAAGTACTTGGAATTAAAGGTGTGACAGTTTGATGTGTTTTATCGGTATGCTTCATGCTTCGAATTGTTAAAGTTCCAACGCATCTACAACAGGACGAGGACTGAAATAAGGGTACAGTCTATTTCGCCAAATCGATGTTGACTCCCGACGGAGCTCTGCGACTAACTATTAATAGTAGTCAAATGCAGTACTGCTGTAATTACTGCACTGGTCAGGCACCCAATATCGTTGGACTACTATTTGGGCCGTGGTGCATTATTATTCTGCTTAATTCGTGAGCCGATGGCGTCGCTCGTCAGTTGAAGCATGTGCAACATTTTTCAGCGAGTTGAGAAAGTAGTCTCACTCAGAGCTCCTCGAGGGTGAGGAGCTTGGTGAGGAGCTTGGTGGGGGGCGGGGGGGGGGGGGAGTAGGTTCACACCCCTACATGGTGGCATGCGTCTCGGGTATGATACTCGCCAATGCGAAATGTAAGGCCCGCGGTGTCAAAAACAGGAATGTGGCGACGGTCCTCAGAATGCGATGCTATCGATAACGCCTGTCCTGCACACTGCAACTCCCGTTCTTGAATATGCACTATTTAAATAGTAGTAGGTGTCCCACAGTAAGGCGGTGGTGTGCCAGAGCAATATTACCCAGGTCGTGATTTCGCGCCGAGCCCACAGACAGGTATAAATTAGCCCCGCCAGGCCGCTAGGAAAGGGACAAAGATGGCGGAGGACCGCGGCCAATGACCTGGGGGTGGAACGTTGATGAGGAAGAGCATGCATTACTTCAAATTAACAAGTATGAAAAGATGTGGGCAAGGGTAATTGGTCAATCATTGGCGGACAGTCACAGAACAGATAGTTGTTTTACACGGAAAGACGTGCTGTCGGGGCAATAATTACCTGAATACTAATCATTACGATATTTCCGCCTTGTTGGGGGGAGCCGCCTTGCTCTCAATCCGGGTTATGCGCGCACAATGACGCGTGCTACGATAGAGGTAGCAATTTTCGTCCGAATTTTGTTCTGAATGACGGGCACCTTAACACAAAATCGTCGCAAACACGCCATTTTTTTTGCATGATGCTCGTCGTGTACTTAGGCCCATGGGACTTTTCATCGGGGAGCACTTAAATTTTTGTCCAAATCAGTTTTTTTTGGGAGAGGTCTTAAGCTCCCAAATTGAGGAACCTCAGAAAAAAGATAGTGCACCTCTAGATATCGTAGCACGCGTCCAATTAATTCCCCGTGTGTTGACACTCGCCACTCACCACTCCAAAGATGTGTGACGGATTGCTGACGGTACTGACTGCTTGAAGAACAACGCGCACAGCGATCGAACTTGAAGTCTGGATAATACTACTGCGTGTGCCCGTACAGCTCTCGTGTTTATTCTCTACGTGCATCACCGAGAAGGTGACCACCCCTGGATCGGACGGTTCAGAAATGCTGGCCCTTAGATGAGTGTTCGTGGGCGCTTCTCGTTCTCGCCCCTGGAACCCCGAAGTATCATGCGGGAGTACGTTGCTGAGCCGTCGGGGCGTCTCCTGGTTCCTGTTCCGTTCTGTGCTCTCGCTCCGTGCGGTAGCTCTAGCACCCGGACCTTGTTCCACACTCTAACCTGATCCCATTCGACACCTTACTCCCACTTAGTGGCTTAGTCTAGTCTATCTAGTGGTGCAGAAATAGAATCAGCCCTCCGCATGAGCCGCGAGGGGCCGAGAGCGCGAGGGGCGAACCGTCATATATATATACTCATTATCAAGGGGTAACTATAATTAATAAAAGAGCTGTGGGTCGGCACGAAGTAAGTCACCAACTAGTTAGTAGTCAGACTAATAGTTAGTCGTTTCCCGAAGGTACCGACTACCCGACTTCGGTCATCATACTTTGTAGGAAGGATTGTTTAATGTAGGATGCATTTTATCCTTGACAGCCGCCCTCGGGGGTCTAATTTGGCTCGCTTCGCTCGCCTGACTTAAGCCGGCAAGTAGGCTGTCCATCGGCTGTCTTTATCAGCCAACTTGCCGACTACTTCGAAGTATAGTGTCAGTTAGCCTGCTTAGCCGACTTGCAGACTCTGGTCATTTAGGCGGCTTACGTCAGCTACCGGCTAGTCATTAGACGTGGAATCCTGCCGACTCACAGCCCCAGTGACCACATTACGTCTCGCCTGATCATGCGAGCAGGAGCCGCTGTGGGATCAGATCGGAAACAGCCGCGTCTGCTGATGTGACTTGCGTTTTTTTTAAACGGAAGGAAAAAGCAAGTCGGGGTAAATGCTTGCCTGCCCGGGCCTGCATAATCTGAGAACGATTTACCACTTTCTTGACTAGAACTTCGTTATCATCACTCGGCACCGCACCCGTGCCCATCTCCTGTCCCATTTTGTGGGAGCCCCTATTTGCAGGACGGGCCTGCAACGAATTCTTGCTGGACGCTTTGGCACACTTTTGTCCCAGGTACCTGCACAGACCCCACCCAACCCCAACCCTAACCCTAACCCTAACCCTAACCCCAACCCCAACCCGACCCCTGACCGTTTGACCGGTACGTGGGGCTAAAAGTGCCCTCGCGCGGCTTCGCCGCGCGTTCGGCAGGCGTTCGCCAAAAAAAAACGCGGGCAATAAAAAGCGGCAGGTGGCCAATCAGAGGCACGTCCTGCAAGAATTCGTTGCAGGCCCCTCCTGCAAATAGGGTTTCTCCCATTTTGTGGAGAGGACCTACTTTGTAGCGTAGAGTAGGGTGGCAGATGCCAACCTGGACGTAAATATAAAGACGGTACAGCAGTATTAATTTTAATAGTGTGCAACGGAATCTTATCGCGAAGAACACACCGGTCGGTTAACCCCGGGTTTTTTGCGGGTCTGCACCTGTTGAGCCGGGGCGGCAGCGTCCACAGAGGCAACTCCCAGTCCAGCCCCGACCGCGGCCCTCGCAGCCCTTTGCAGCGCTTCCGTACGAGACAGCGCGCCGTCGTCCAGCCCCTGCCATTGCGGC
This sequence comes from Undaria pinnatifida, assembly GCA_012845835.1. Lineage (NCBI taxonomy): Eukaryota > Phaeophyceae > Laminariales > Alariaceae > Undaria > Undaria pinnatifida. Next base: position 13,135,736 of record JABAKD010000019.1, read on the forward strand.
CGTTCGTTAACACCGTAAGGGAGGGGGGGATCAAGGGCGAGGGGAGGGGTGGGGTTAATCGCTATCGTTCATGGCCGTAGGCTGTAAAATCATTAGAGCTGTGAGTCGGTGCGACTCAAGTCACCAACTAGTTATTAGTGGGACAAATGTTGGTCGTTTCCCGAAGGAACCAACCATCCGACTTGCTTGATTTCCATCCTTGGAGGAGGAATCGCTTAATAATGTAGTACGAGGGAAGCTAATTAGGCTCGCTTCGCTCGCAAATTTCTGCGTTTCGGTAGCAGTTTGGTTTAGCGAGACGCTGGAACCAACAGTACATCCAGAGCTAGTGGGCGCGTATTGCCTGGTGGCCGCGGAACTAGTACACCTCCTGTCCAATTCCTCGTGTTGATCCAAGACTCTACTCTCCAAATTTCAAATTTCAAATTCTGAATAAAAAATAAAATTCCTATTCCCGGTGTTCCAAACAGATATGAGGCGTTTCTCTTTAGGGAAGATTTCATCTTTTGAATCTCCAAAACCTTCGGCTGGTGCCCCAGCAGCAGACAGCAAGCACCAAGCCCGCTCTAGCCCGACTCCCTGACAGGGTAACACTCTCCTCCAGCCAGCCCCAGGCGTTCGAACGCCTACTCATCATTAAAATAGTGCCGGATTCCTGATCGCACGAGGCGTCTTGTGTCCTTTGCCAGTAGCAAAAATATGTCTGACCCATCTCGGAGCGGTGGGCTGGCCTCGGAGGGAGGGAAGGACGAGGTGGACCGTCCCATCGTCGCCCTCAAGTTCAAGATTGTCAGTCACCAGAGGACGGTGGGCGTGGCGGCCCGAGTGCCTCGGCAGCGAGATGGGATGGAGGACAAGGTATCAACTTGTTGTGGGCGCATTACATACAGCCTTTTTGCTGTTTCTGTGCGGAATATGACGAAGGTGTTCGCGTCCTTTCACATTTGTACACCAGTGCCATTATGTCCATAATTATAAGTATCTGTTGTATACTAAATAATTATACAACCGGTTATTATATTTCCGCAAAGATTGGTACCTGTACCAGGTACCTTTTTTCGGTTCATGTTGGTACATCGTACCTGTGGAATGCTATTAATAGACTCGACTACTAAGTTACTTACAGCAGTAGTACAAATACACCGCTCCCACTCACCACTGCGGCCGCATTGATTGATACCTGGTATCATAGCTGGTACCAGTAGGTCTTTTCAAGATCGTCAGAGTCAGAGTACCAGTACCCAGTCATTGGTACTCAGTTAATGACTCGCCACTTCAAGTCATTTTGAATTACTCAGTGCCTGGCGTACCGAAAGCTGAACACAAGTACCTTCCAGTAACTGGAGTACCTCAAGCTGAAAATGAATGAGTGCCCGCCAGTACCTGGAGCACTTAAAGCTGAAAATGCATTGAGTACCTGCCACCACCTGGAGTACTTGGGTCTGAAGATGACCCAGTACCTGCCAGTACCCACTGGAGTACTTGGAGCTGAAAATGACGGAGTACCTGCCAGTACCGGAATACTTGAAGCTGAAAATGAATGAGTACTGCTGTGTACCTACCAATACCTGGAGTATTTCGAACTCAAGATGACTGAATACTTGCCAGTACCTGGAGTACTCCATGCTGAAAACGACTGAGTACCTACCGGTACCTGGAGTACTTCAAGCTGAAAACGACTGAGTAGCTGCCAGTACCTGGAATACTCTAAACTGCAAATGACTGAGTACCTGCCAGTACCTGGAGCGTGAAGACCCGGATGACTGGCACTGGTTGGTACTGGTACTCTGACGACGTTTACTTAGGTCTTTATATGTGCTTAGTACGTCGGGAGTTTGGCATGAGGTGCACCACAGCAGCACCACAGCAGCACCACAGTAGCAGTATCAGCCCCCAAGCTATCGCGTCTGATGTGGGTGGTGGTGTAAGGGAGCGTGTATTGTAGACGAGCCCCTTGCGTGGCATCCAGCAGGCTGCTGCATTTTTTTACTGGTCACAGCAGTCCAGGACACCTATTGAATGATGAGAAACATATACAGTGACCCATGCTGGGCTTCTAAGTTGGGAGAGCATGCATTGTACACTAACTTCAGAATAACGATCCGCGGGTTTCTCACATTCCTGTAGATATCAGCCTGTCTTTCTTATTACCCTGTTTCTTATTAGGTGACCTGTACTGTATCAGCGCTGCCCGCCTCGGCCGTCCCGCGCCACGCTACCAGCATCTGTAGGCCCATGGCACAACCTATATATGCGAGTGAAGCAGTTCACCCATGGGGCAGATCAGATCCCTGTTCATCTGTTCACGATGTGTCTGTCAGGGCAAACAGATCCCTGCTCACCTGTTGACGATCTGTTTTTCAGGGCAAACAGATCCCTGGTCATTATGATCTACATGGCCTATATAGATCATGTTGCGGGGTAAAAGCTGCATGATCTGAACGACCTAGCGCATGATTCCTGGGTTGGATCTGTACTACACGGATCCTTCACAGCATATTACACAATACCGACCGATGTATGATCTATATGATCTGCATGGTCTAGGTGGTGATATGTCCGATGTGTGCCCGTACCGTCACCTCTAACTTGCAGGGCAAACTCGTCGGCACATGCTGCAGTGCTGTACGAGTATTCAGGTCGGCCGTGGGCTCGTGACAGCAACCGCTCCTTCCTTCGCGGATGCGCGACAAAAGACACGTCCACCCCTTGACAAGACAGCAAAATTGCCTTCGTTTACCTTGACTGACACCACAATACCAGTAGAGCTCCCTCAATAGTGTGGGTCGAGTTGTGCCGGTTGCCCGCTATAGTGCCTGCGAAATCGCTTGGCACAAATGGGACCAGCTGTCCGTGGCAGCATGCGGAGTAGTGCCGTTCGCCTCTGTAGTGCCGGTATTTTCCGGCTGGCGCATACTGGCACAATAGAGGGACGGACCCAATATGTACTACACTAGGTTTTTGTGTCGGATACTCCCTTGACAGCGCGGGTTTTCCTATGTTCGACATGTCTCCTAGCAACTTTGATGCGGGTGCGATGGACGCTCGCCGTCTACGAATTACTGGACTCCGTGCTGACTAATCCCTGGTATTGGTGCTGAAAATCCTTAAGTACCCGTACGTAATTTTTATCGTTTCACGTAAAATTCTTACTTGCGTAACGCCAAGCGCTACTTGCTGCGGAATGCCTTTTTCGTTTAGGTGCGATGGACCCTCGCTGTCTACGAGTTTTTGGACACCGACCAGTTCAGCAATCTGGACACCCTTATGCTCCAGCTGGCACCGGGACAGTGTATCCTAACCCTGGATGCCGACGCCGCCAAGGGGAAACCCCGCGGGGACATGGCCAAGGTGAGAAGCTACTGTAGGAAGCTGCATTTCAATTTTTTGCCAATATATTGATACAAATGCCCAGGCGGTTACTATAATCGGGGGCAGAGAGGTATGTTTGTTAGTTGTACAAGGGCATGTTTGTTTTTTGTTGCTGTTATCGCATGAGCCCGTCGCCATAAACAAGTCCGTGGTCACAGGACAGGCCCCAGCCACTCTCGAGTGGAAGCATACCCAAGGGAAATGGTGCAGTACAGTCGTGCCCTCCTCGTGAGTGCGGCGCCTTGTCGGATAACAATAACCGCACTAAAGTGGGACCCCGCACTATCATGGCATATTGGAGTACTATCTACAGTAGAACGGGGTCAAGACGAGCGAGTTCCACCGCACTAAACCAGGGGGGCGCACTATCGGGTACCGCACTAACGCGGGACCACCCACGAGTGTACAGCAGCACTGGACCCCTGATAGGAAACAGGGTAATCAGAAAACCAGGCTGAGATTGCCAGGAAACATAAGAAATCCGGCGGCGGTTCTGCTTGAAGGTTGTGCAGAACGTACCCTCTCCCTCGCAAGAAAACGAGCCTGGGTAAATCTCTTTTCTTACTCGGGTGACCTGTACTGCTGTAGTACCGTATTTCCTAAACGTTTCACCTGCAGGTCTGGGGATAGGAAACGGCGCTTAATTCTGAGTCTCAGTTCAAAATCTGATAATGTGCTCCAGTCCGAATACCGGCCATACGGTAGGAAACCGGGGCACTGATCCAGGCTACTGTGCTCGCAGGTTTCTTTTTTTGCACAAACGTGTGTTCCACACACTAACTTCAGAGTATAACCGCTGCACATTAACGGCAAGACGCCGTTGTTTTTCCGTCGGTACTGGCCCACCGTCATAAAGCGCCGTGTGTATCCAGTTGTGGACACGTACACAAGTCCCCAGAATGTGTACGTAGAACGGTCCGTGTGTAGAACGGAGCGATCCTTGTATGTCCGATGTCGCATCGATTGTTCCAGAGGTATGTAAGTCTTGAAAGTGGTCGTCTGGCGATGAGGAAGGGAGATTAATGTGACTTCGTCTCACTTGGATTATTGACCCGTCTCGAGTCCTCTTGAGCTATAGAGGAAGCAACCAATCGAGAGGCAGCCTTATCAACGCGAAGCTGTCGGTGCCTTCCAGCATCGATACCCCCCCGTCACGCGTGCTACGATACGCGGGTAGATTTTTTTTGGCGAAAATCGTTTTTCAGTGTGGGGGGTTCTTAACCCCAAAATCGTCGCAAAACCAAAGTCATTTTTGGCAAAAAAAAGGAATCATACCTAGGCCATAGGATTTTTCCCACCGGGTTACTTCCCGTTGTTGCTCTAAGTCAGTGTGGTTGGTTAGGTATAGCACTTCTGAAGTGAAGGAGCCTTAGAATACATTCATACGCCTCCACCGCAAGATGTGGCTTATCTTATGCCCCTTCCTACCCCGTTTCGAATACCTTCACACTATTCACCCCCCGCTGCTCTCGGTTTTGGATCAGATTCTCGCGATCATGGAACGGCTTGACGTGGACGTGACCGACGCAAAGGCGGGGCATTTCAAGACCGACGACATCGGCAGCAAGCTGCAGACCCTCTTGGGCGACGCCTCCTTCACCCAGCACTCCCTCGCCACAGACCAGCCCCTGGGTGCCGCTTGCCTCGTGAGTGGCCGCCACTCGAAAGTCCTCGTTTTGGGTTGGGGTTGCTTGGCTAGAAAACACCCAGGGGTTTTCACGGGTCATGGCCAAACGCGTCGGGTCGGGTAAAGGTTTTTAAAATCTAGCGGGTCGGGTCGGGTCGGGTCGGGTCGGGTCGGGTCGGGTCTGGAAGTTTCGATATCTCACGCGTCGGATCGGATCGGGTCGGGCCGGATCGCCCTGATGTGACCCGGCCCTCTGTTGGTTGAGTGGTGATTGGTTGATCGCTAGGGCTGCGAGCCGGCAGGAGTTTGACGGCTACCTGGCAGTTATTATTTAGTGGGTGGGTGGCGTAGTAAGCCAACCGCTGACGTGGCATTGTAGGAGTATACCAGGTTACAATCTTCCCCTTGGGGATGCTGTTGGCGTGGGTTTCCCGGGGGTATCGCAAGTTGAAGGCGGGGGCGGGGGCGGGGCTACTCGTTTGTTGCTTGCCTTAGTCATTTGACCATTGACCACGCATCCCATTCGAGAAGGAGCACGGGGGAGGGGGGGGAAGTGAGGCTTCTTGAAAAAGAAAAGAAAAAACTAACCACCGCGCAAGTGAAGTCGTAAGTTAACATCGACCAGCCCCCAATGTGTTTGTTTTATAGCTGACGTTCCGTGCGTTCGTTAGGAATGGCCTTTTGGCATAACCAGCGAACTCGTAGTGATTGTGTTGCAGATGTAAAGGGTTGCGATTTCCCGAGGGAATCTCACCGATCTGTGTCGGAAGGATGTTCAGTTTCTACCGGGACGGCGTCTTTGCTACATCGTCCAAGGGCAAAGATATGTCTGGTAATAGTATCCTTCAACTGAGGTCCTACCCGTACGTAGTACGCGTGAGCGAAGAGTAAATATTACTACATGCAACTTGCAAAGAAACAGGCCTCACAGATGGCGTTTTTTTTCGTGTTTTTACGAGGAGATAAGGATGACAGAAGGTGTTTATTATTCGTGCAGGCTGCCCTGGTGGACCGGTCGAAAGGCGAGGGCGACGACGACGACGACGACGGCGACAACTGATGATTTATTGATATAATATTTACCTCCCCTTCATGATATCAACGTGTGACAGTACGTTGTACTGATGTGTTTGTGTCGTGTTTTCTCGTTTTTTACCGCAGGCTGCCTTGATCCGACCCAAAGGCAAGAACGACGACGACGAGAAATGGTCGACCGATTATCGGTTGGTGCTTGATTGGTTTGCCGCTCCACCGCTTCGTGACGCCGACGTGGTACGAGTAGTGCTAATGTGCTTGTGTGTGTGCACGTGCTTTTTTTTATTTGCTTGTACAGGCTGCCCTGTTGGACCGGGCTAAAGGCAAGCACGACGACGACGATGACGACGACGACCAAGACGGCTCGGAAACAACCTACACCCTCACGCAGGGCACACTGGAGAAGCACCTTCGCCTCGACAGCGCAGCCGCTACCGCGGTGATGCTCCTGCCCGACCCCTCCCACCCACACCAGTACGGGAGCTTGTACAACGTCCTCAACAGGTGATTGCGGGGGAAGGGGTGCACTCGCGTCATGCATGGCCGTAGTCGTAAGACCATAGGGCGCGCCGGGGAGGGGCTCTTGGCGGGGTCTGTCCCCGCCGCCCGCTGTTTTTGTCCTGGAGGCGGGACCGCGGAGGCCCTTTTGTTGCGTTTTTTTTTACAAGTGTTGTAAAAAGAAAACTAAGTATCGCAAAAACAACGTGTTACAACAACAGCAAGGCCGGCTGCGAGCTCGATACCTTTGTACAACGGGGGCAGACGCTGAGAGCCCATCGAAATCGCACGGCGCCTGTGGCGTAGAGCTTGTTGGAGGCTCTGCCTCCGTTGTCGACCGGGTGGCGTGACTGCGTCTGCCCTGCTGTAGAGCTTGGAGCGAGCTCGGGGATCTGCGTATTGCGCGTGATCATAGAGCGGCAGTTAAGCTGTCGCCGCACCCACATATTGCCGGTTGAATAGTGCCACTGCCTTCTATAGTGTCGATACTCGACACGACTGGCACTCTCAATAGTAACTATCTATGATAACCCTATTCTCAATAGTGCCTGTGCCCCGAGTAGTGCCGATTTATTGGGCTGGCACATACCGGCACTATCGGGAGCCTGCCCACTGTACCTCCACAACGCCCCACCGCTCCCACCGCGCCGTTGGCCGCGTACAACGACTAAAACACGACGATTGCGATTGCGATATTTTCAAGCGTCTACGACTAGCGTGAGCGCTGATCAGTACGAGCAGGATCATGCCGCTCCCGTCTCGTACGAATCTTTGCGTTGTTGTTGTTGATGTTGTACCTTCGGATACCCAGCGGTGGCCGATGCCGTAACCGTCAATTTTCGTCCTCAATTTTTTTCTGCAGTCTCAAACGCCCTCTTAACGCCGTGTTGCCACCGATTTCAGGTGCAAGACGAAAATGGGGAGCCGGTTGCTCGGGCGCTGGTTGCGGCAACCTCTCACCGACAAGGTGGGCTATGGCGGTGGCTGGGGGTTGTAAGCTGTCTGACTACGGTGTAGCCTTATCGCGTTGGGCGGGTATCGTAGCGGCGGAAAGTGTGTGTGAGGGGGGGGGGGGTATTCAGTTTGTGCGTGGTCGCAGTCGTATGTCCATGGGCCCTCGCATCGCTTTCGAGATGGATCACAGTAGGTGTGGGGGGGGGAGTAATCGCAACTTGAATGGCCGAAGTCTGACAGTATGATCCGACAATATGATCCGACAGTATGATCCGACAGTATGGTCCGACAGTATGGTCCGACAGTATGATCCGACAGTATGGTCCGACAGTATGATCCGACAGTATGATCCGACAGTATGACCCGACAGTATAATCCGACAGTGTGATCCGACAGTATGATCCGACAGTATGATCCGACAGTATGATCCGACAGTATGATCCGACAGTATGATCCGACAGTATGATCCGACAGTATGATCCGACAGTATGATCCTACACTAGGACCATAGACCCTGGAGAGGGAGGGGGGGGGTGATAGCGGCGGGGGGGGGGGGGAGGTGGCGGGGGTGACAGGGGGGGGGAGATGTCCTTGTTTCATGCATGGGCGGAGTCGTATGGCTATAGTGTTATGGCTATAGTGGTACGGCTGTAGTGGTATGGCTGTAGTGGTATGTGCTATGAGCCTCGCATCCCTGCAAAGCGGGGGTGGAGCACGTCGAGTGTTCTCTGACCAGGCAGACACTTACTTGCTTGCACTATGCCCGAAGCGCATGGCGGGGGAAGGCTGGGGGGGTGTAGAAGGTATGCTAAGGATATATGGCTCTGATATGTCAGACTCCGACGGAAAGAGTTGCGCCGGGAGGGAGGGGAGCCGAAGAAGACAGGAGCACAAACGTTAGGGCTGTGATTTTTTTGTTGCGGACTGCCCTAGTAGTTTTTTGTTGGCTTTGGTCAGTGCAGTGTATTTCAGTGTATTACAGTGCATTACCGCGTATTTCGGTTTGTTGCGAGCGGTAATTTGCGGAGTTCGGCGTCCTGTGATAATGCGTTTGTTTGTTTTTTTCATTTTTGATAGCAACCTTACTACTAAAACCTGAAACCTGAGTTGAAATTTGCAAGGCCGTGACTATTTATTACACTTGAGTTGCATCTGTGATTGGCGCATTTGGTTTACGCAGACTCGAATGTTGACTGGTGGGCTTGTACTCCGCCACCCACCAAGTATTTGCTTACTTTAGTTTAGTTTAGTTTAGTTTATCGCATTTATTTTATTTTTCAAGGTATTTTTTCGTCATCTTTTTTCTTTTTTTTTTTGGTCATCACTTTTACTCTCCAGCTCGACTCTTGAGAGCTTTTACCCTCGGCGACCCTTCTAGACAAGCCTTGCTCACGGGTGTCTTCCCGTCCCCCGCCCCCTTCCCCCCCCCGGTACTTGCCTCCTTTTTTTATCGCGGAATGTGATGGGTGAGGGGAAACAATAGGGCGGCACGAATATGTATGTACGTGTATTGGATTGGGTGGTGGTTCGTGGTGTTTGTATTTTTGTACCAGGAAGTCAGCGTTCCCACTATGCTCGTCGATTTTCGTTAACTTTTGTTTCTACTGTAGCCATTCACGCCTTTCCAATTGGAAAGCCTTTTCGGGGGGGACAAAAAAATACATGAAGGTAGTATAGGGAGGGATTTCGGGGCCGTAAAAACGGGTTTTAATTTCAGCAACCCTGTGCTACGATATCATAGGGGCAGCACTTTTTGGTCCAAATCAGTTCTGAATGACGGGGCGCTCCTTAGCCCACCTTAGCCCAAAAATCATCGGAACATCACATATTTCCCGTTTTTTTTCGATGCGTGCTACGATGGAGGTAGTGGCAGTTTTCGTCCGAAATGTTTTCTGAATGACGGGGCGCCTTAACCTGGGCTAAATCGTCGGAAAGAAAAAAATAATGGGCCATTTTATTCTTTTTATGCACGATCTGTCGTCGTGTACCTAGGCCACAGGATTTGTTCGTCCCTTGTAGCAGCTTGATTTTTCCTCCCAAATCGGTTTTTTGCCTTGAGAAGGACATGTCTTGAGCTCCCAAATTGAGGAGAAGTAGAGTTGGAAAAAAAGTGGTGCGTGCATCTCTATCGCGTTTATGGCAATACCTTTGGGGGGGGGGAGTTGTTTATCAGGTTGAACGTTCATTTTTCTCCAAATCAAATCATTTTTTTTTTAGAGCTCCTCAAGAGAGGACGCCTCAGAAGAAAAAAATGAAAAAATGGAGCACCTCTTCTTCCGTGGCATGTGTCCGTCCGGCGTTGAACTCTGCTGCCTGTTTTGCTTCTTTTTTTTTGTTAGGCGGAAATCGAGCGGCGGCACGACATGGTGGGTTTCTTTATGGAGGAGGCTGGACTGAGGGGGTCGCTCCAAGACGGTCCCCTGAAGGCGTGCCCAGACCTGGACGCGCTGAAGACCAAGATGCAGCGCAAGAAGGCTGGCCTCATGGAGGTATAGCCTGATATAATACTCTAGGTTAGGTATACGGTGGGAGTCCCTCTATAGTGCCGGTTGAATAGTGCATATTGCCGGTATAGTGCCGATGAAAATGTTTGGCGCCACTGGAATCCGCTATACTAAGACCAGTGAGGTACTATGCCCAACAGTGCCGGTGTCCCGTATAGTGCCGGTCACCTGGCACATACCGGCACTACAGGGAGGCAACCAATTTGTACGTACGTAATCTGAACATGTATATATGTTTTTGCATGTTTCAAATCCGTCAACTGCTGTGTGAGTTCGATCAATTCAAGGGTCGATGCTCATGTTTGGGTGACGCTGCTGCCTTTTTTACAGGTGTTTAAGCTGTACGTGTTCTCGCGCTCGGTGAATTCCTATGTGGAAACCCTGGAGGGCCACAACGACGGGGAGGGGGCAGGGGATGAAAGCGTCGAGGCGCTGATCAAGGAGAGATTTGTGGCGGGTTTCAAGAAGCTTTCGGAAGGATTCTCGTTGTTCCAGCAGGTGGGCAGGAGGGAGGGCAGGAAGGGAGGGCGGGAGAAAGGGAGGGAGGGGAAGAGGGAGAGGGAGGAAAGAGGGGAGGAAAGGAGGGAGGGAGGGAGGGAGGGAGGGAGGGAGGGAGGGAGGGAGGGAGGGAGGGGAGGGAGGGAGGGAGGGGAGGAAGTAAGGTAGCACAGATGCTCCCAGTGCCGGGGAGTAGAGAAGAGCATTTCGGAGAAAAAATGCTGCAGGTACTTGTTGTACTCGCAATATTTCGGGGCTACGTACTGCGTGTACCACGGGTACTCGCAGTATTTCGGGGTTCTGTGCTGCAGATACTCACGGTACTTCCATGTATTTCGAGATTTGATACTGCCGTGGGTGCTCCCAGTACTTGGAGTACGTCGGGGATCGATAATGTGGATGCTTCAAGCACTTTATAAATACTTTGAGGTTCTGTGCTTCTCATTCTTAGACACTTGCAGTAATTCGGGTGTTGCTACTGCTCATACTGCGAATACTCGTTAGTGTTTCACCGTTTCATACTGCGAGGTGAAGTAATACTCTGGAGTATTTCATGGCTTCATACGGCGAGGTACTGGCAGGTGGCAGAAATACTCGGAGCATTTTACTCGTATACTACTGCAGTATTTCGGGGTCCTATAATGCTGATACTCTGAATTCTGGAAGTATTTTAGATGTTTGTACTGCCTGCCGGTACTGCTTATGCTCGGAGCTATGTGCTGCTCGAGTACTGCTAGTACTGCCTATATTTCGGCCGTCGGTGCTGGTGGTACTCCCGGTACTCGCAATACTTCGGCCATCAATATTGGCAGTACTCCGAGTACTCTCAGTATCAAATGCTTCAAATACTCGACGTATACTCGTAGTACGCCCTATACGGGGAGTGTGTGTGGAAAAAGCAAGGAAAACAGAGAGAGGGAAGGGGGGGGGGGGAGAAAGGAAGCAACGAAGGAAGGGACGAAGTGCGAGAGGGGAAGGAAAGGGGAGAGGAGAGAGAGAGAGGCTCGCTGTTTTGGTTGTTGTCCGAAAAACAGTTTTGGTTTTCCGTATCTTTTTTCGTTCTGTGAATATGAAACGCCGCCGATGTATATTCGAGGAAAGGTAAAGTACCTGTGACAGGTACCATTATTATTTTTTTATAACGTTTTCTTATTGGTGTTCACCCTGACAACTTCCATTGGAGTATTATATATTCAAAGGACAACAAGTCTGCAAAAACGAGCGGCCGGTGTATCACGCGGCTTGCAAAGACGAGAATCGACCCTACATTTATTAAACTCACAGCTGACGTATATGTTAATAGAATAATTATATAATAACATGTTGTGACCGTTTTGTTCGTAGTCGATGCCTTTACCCCTCTCCCCTCCTTTCTCTCTCTCTTCCCCCCTCCCTCCCTCCCTCCCTCCCTCACAGCTGGTGGAGCACGTCCTTGATATGGACGCATTGCCCGACCTAATTGTCAATCCCTCTTACAGCCCGGAGCTGGGAGAGCTGAGGGAAGAGATGGACAGGATAAAGGAAGAGGTGGACGAGCTACACGAGGAGGCTAGGGATGGCTGGTGTGACTTCGGGGACAAGGTTAGCCCGCGTTGTTATTGTTGTTGTTGTTTTTTGTTATCGTTGTTATTGTTTTTTGTTACAGTTTATGGTGTTGTAGTAGTCGTTTTTTTAGTTGTTGTTGTTATATTTCTTGTTCTAGTTCTTGTTTTTGCTCTTGCTAGTGCTCTTGCTCGTGCTCTTGCTCTTGCGCTTGCTCTTCTTGGACTTGCGCTTGCGCTTGCTGTTGTTCTTGTTGTTGCGCTAATTCTTGCTCTTGTCCGTGTTCAAAGCGCATCTCGATAGAGCATGCAACGTAACACAGCTCACGTTCGAAGCGCACGTCCGCAGAACATGCGCGCGTTACAAAACGGGATGTGCATATGATGCGCACAACACGCCCTTCGGAGGCCGCAGACGAAGAAGGACTGCCGAAACGAACAACCGCGCCCCCCCTGTGTATCGCCCCCCCCCCCCCCCCTCTGCCACCGCCTCCTTGCCTGCTCTGTCGGCCATATTATTGTCGCCCTCTGCTATATGCGGTAGAGTTACCCTGCCCCCCTCCCCTCATTTAACGCCGTAATCGCCCGAAAAACCCGTCCTATACAAAATTCCAAGTAACTTGTCCCCGAAAACGGGTTTCCAACTGTAATGGGATTAACCACATCAATATGCCGAAGCCTGCCTCACAAATACACAAGCTACGGTACAGTAGCACCAACTTTTTTTCGTCATGTGCTTCACTGGAGTAGCTTCTATAGGTTGCCCTCTCAGGCTAAAACAGATCTTGAGTAAGCTCAAAATACAAACCCCATGAACAACAGAGCCAATTGCCTAGGTATACAAACAATAGGCTTCTATCCATCATGTTCGCACTATTTTGGGCATAATTGGCCTTTGGGGGGGGGGGTTGCGAATAGCATAAAGCCTGTAGCGAGAGAATTTTTCACTAGCTTTTCAGCATTAACAAAACGTAACAAGCCAAGCTTCTATCCATCATGTTCGCACTTATTTCGGGCATAATTGGCCTTTTGGGGGGAATAGCGAATAGCGTTTAGCCTGTCGCGAGAGCAATTCTCGCTTGATTTCCAGCATGAAAAAACATTCACAAGCCAAAATGAGCAGTTTTTCTCACTGTGCCACCCTGATTTTGCGCCTCCACCGCTGTTGGGCGCTGTAGAATGCGGTTTTCGTTCCCTGTATCAACTTACACAGACATTAAGCACACTTAAACGTGGCAAAATCGTTGCCAGCAGCCAGCGTTTGGCACATTTCGTAAGTTCACAAAACTTATTTACCTGGTAGGTACAAAGACACAATAGTAAAGTCCGTTTCCAACTCTAACATGGAAGTATCGTAGTCTAAATCGAAGTGGTTTGTACCCATGTCGGGAGTGCGGTGCTAAAAAAAAACGGTTAATAGTTAAAATTAAAAAAAAAAAAAAAAATGGCACACATGTAGCGAGCATAATGGTGGTTGTATATATATTTTTTCATCGAAACGTAGCATATCAAAGGGCGCAATTGGCTTGTTTTAGACTGTTCAACCTTGAAAAGAAGCGGCATAAGAAAACACGGCAAAAAAAAAGTGGAAAGGATAGTATTATTAGTAGCCTATCAAACAAGCAAACACTGCAGAAACAGGAATGGCAACATTCCGACGATTTGGGGATAAGGAGCCTCGCCACACGGAATAAAAGTTTTGTGCGGGGTCAGAGTTGGCTGCACGAACGATGCAGTACACGAGAACGCAGCGCTCTGGGTACCGGCGGCGGTACCGACGCTACCGCCGCCGATCCTCGGAGTGCTGCGTTCTTGTGTACTGCGCCGTCCGTGCAGCCAACTTCGACCCCGCACAAAACTCGTAGCGCTACCACCGCCGATCCTCGGAGCGCTGCGCTCTCGTGTACTGCACCGTTCGTGCAGCCAACTCCGACCGGGCGCAAAACTCGACGTGCAGCCAACTTCGACCCCGCACAACAATCGTAACGCTTCTACCGCCGATCCTCGGAGCGCTGCGTTCTCGTGTACTGCACCGTTCGTGCAGGCAACTCCGACCCCGCGCAAAACTCTTATTGTTTATTTAGCGTGGACTAGCTACTCTCGCGACGAGGTGGCGCTTTGATCACCGGCGAATCAATGCGGCGGCGGTAGTAACCCTGGGTGAATGGAGCAGAGATACCCGCCCCATTGATGCCACTTTCTCGTGCGGAAAAGTGCGAGTAGCTCTTATCATAGCGCGCGTCTCAATCGGTTCTTGGCAGGATGCAGCTCGCCCTTCACCCGCCTCGCCGATAGCGAACACCTCATGGCGCTCGCGCTTGGTGCACACGCGACGCCTGCCCTTGATCGGCTAAAACCCCGCCCGACGTGCTCCGTCCCGGCATTGTGAGCGTGCAAAGATCTACGATCATACGACTACGGCTGTTCATGAAATGAGGACCCCCCCCCCCTACTGCTATGCTCCGCGTCTCGAAAGGGAAATGTAGTCAATGGTCAAATTACATGGCAAGCAACAAATGAGTACGCCCCCCCTCCCCCCCCCCCCCCCCCCCGGCGTGCCACCGCCTCCTTCCTTCGCTGCTCTGCCGGCTATATGATGTCGCTACCGCGTCTTCCCCTCGTGTTGATCTTGCAGGCGAAATGCCTCCTCGACGAGGACAAGCAACGGGGGTTCTTCTTCAGGCTGGTCAAGGCCAACCTAGAGCAGGCGAGCAGAAAGTGTTGCGGTAGTTTGGTAGCATCAAAGTGTTTTGGTTTTGTGTTTTTTCTTGGAGCGAATTCGAGATTATCACGAGCGAATGCGATGAGTCTGTTCCGAGCGAATGGGATGATTGTTAGCAGCGATTGCGAGTTGCGAATGCATTTTTTTTTTCTGCTTGATCGAAAACGCATTTTTTCTTAACAAACGAATGCAGGGTTTCTTTTTGAACATGGAAGGCAGGTTTTATGCGACGAAATAATACGAGTTGGTTCATACATCACGAGCGAAATGCGAGTTTTTCCCAATTCACAACGCGCCATAAAAAGCAGGGTAGGATTTCATGTTGAGAAGATGGCTGTTACGACCACCAACACACAGAAGTCGACGAAAGTTGAAAGTATCCAGGATTTTTCGCGGGTCTTAACTCGCCCCGCGGGTCACATCACGAGGTGTACGAAACCTCACGGGTCGAGCCAGGTTGGGCCAGGGGGGGTTGGAAATCAAACGGGTCGGGTCGGGTCGGGTCGGGTCGGGTCGGGTCAGGAGGCTTTCAAATCTCACGGGTCGACCGCAGCACGCCAACGCACAGAAGTTGACGATAGCTGAAAAATCCACGGTTTTTCGTGGGTCATAACCCGGCCCACGGGTCGGATCACAAGGTGTTTAAAACCTCGCGGGTCGGGTCTAGCCGGGTTGGGCCGGGGGGGGGGGTGGAAATATCACGGGTCGGGTCGGGTCGGGTCGGGCCGGTTCGAGTCGGGGCGGGTCAGAAGGTTAGTTTTTCAAAAACAAATCTGACGGGTCGGGGTGGGGGTTCTCACCCTGACACGATCCGATCCCGCGGGAAATTATTAACCCGACCCATCCGAAAGCCCTGAAAATATACCTGCTGCAGGCGAGTTCCTGTTAATATCGAGGCCACATCAGCTGTATTTGCAAAGCGTATACATCTCTGTTTTGTAATCTATGACCACAGACTCTCGTACAGGTCGTTTCTCTAGGAAAAGTTCTGCTAGTGTAGGCGAGTTCCCATTAATCGAGGCCAAAATCAGCTGTATTTTGCAATGCGTATCTCTGTGTTGTAGCCTTGTGGCCACAGAGCTCGTCTCTGTAAGAAAAGTCTGCTACTGTACGCGATTTCCTGAAGGCCAAGTCACCTATATTTTGCAATGCGTCTCTCTCTATATATATTGTAGTCTTGTGGCCACAGAGAACGTCTCTCTAGGCCAGTTGACATTAGCACAGACACTGGTTGTGCTGGCGGAACATAGCAGTTTCATGTGCAGAACACACGCACATACACAGCAGTAGTACCGAGAGCAATACGATCTTACAATTGTACTACTGTAGTACAGTACGGGTCCCCCAGGCAAGGCGGTGGTGTGCTGTAGAGAGCAATGTGACCGCCTTATCGGGGGAAGCCGCCTTATTCATCAAAGGTTATGAGTACTTTAGTGCAATTCCCCAGTCATTTCAAGCGATTTTGACCGCCTTATATCGGGACATCGCCTTATCCCGACCGCCTTGGGAGGGGGGGGCACTGTTATAGAGAAAAGCGATTTTTTTTTCCACGGCACCAACAACCAGGCACCCCTTTCGAGCTAGCCGAAGCCGGGATCACCGACCGAGGTTCCACGCACGCGACCGAGATTCACAACATGCGATGCTCCAATTTTTACAAATCAACCAACCTACACGAGGTGATGACACCCCCCCCCTCCCCGTTTCCTCGCTTTGTCCCTTCCCCAATAAATTAAACGCCGCAAGAAAGCTGCGGAGACCCTTGCGGTTCTCGAGAACGTTACCCCCCCCCCCCCCTCACCCTCCCTCACTCCGATTGCTCCCTTTATCCCCCTCCCCCAGGAGCTAAAAGCCGTGAAAAACGCGTGGAAACCCCTGCGAAGCTCAAGAACGTTAGTAGCCCCCCCCTACCCCCCGGCCTCCGCCCTCCCTCGTTCCGATGTCTCACTTTTTGCCCCTCACCTCAGGAACTAAAAAGTCGCAAGAAACGCGTGGAGACCCTTGCTGTGTTGAAGAACGGTGTGCACTTCACCACGCCCGAGTTGAAGGAGCTGGGAGTTCGATACAGGGAGGCTAGGATGGAGTACGAGGAGAAGCAGGCAGGCCTCGTCGAAAAGGCGGTTGAAACTGCCTCCACGTACATCCCCCTAGTGGAGTCGGCCAGTTCCCTGGTGAGGATTTTTTCCTTGCTTATTATTATTGTTATTATTATTATTATTATTATTATTATTATTATTGTTGTTGTTGTTGTTGTTGTTGTTGTTGTTGTTGTTGTTGTTGTTGTTGTTGTTGTTGTTGTTGTTGTTGTTGTTGTTGTTGTTGTTGTTGTTGTTGTTGTTGTTGTTGTTGTTGTTGTTGTTGTTGTTGTTGTTGTTGTTGTTGTTGTTGTTGTTGTTGTTGTTGTTGTTGTTGTTGTTGTTGTTGTTGTTGTTGTTGTTATTATTATTATTATTATTTATTTTATCATCATTTTTGTTGTTGTTGTTGTTGTTGTTGTTGTTGTTGTTGTTGTTGTTGCTGCTGTTGTTGTCGTTGTTATTTTGGGACGCTTGTTTGACACTGCCCGATCCCTACTCCGCTTGTCGTTCGAACGGTTCTGACTAGCAGCGGGTTTCGACAGGGTACGATCAAGGGCACTGCTGAGTCGACCCTGCCCGACCCGTACTCCGCTTGTCGTTCGATCGATTCTGAGCAGCAACGGGCTTCGAGGGGGTACGATCTAGCAGTGCCCTTGATCATACCCCCTCGAAACCCGCTGCTGATCAGAATCGTTCGAACGACAACCGGAGCAGGGGTCGGGTAGTGTCGAACAAGCGTCTCACATTATCATCAATACTGTGTTATTGTTTTTATTATCCTTTGGCTTGCTGACCAAAAAAAACATTTCCATTTTTGTTGTTTTTTATTTCCGAAACAGCAATCTACATATATATCCCAAATAGTGTTGTCCCCCCCCAAAAAAGAGTGTACAGATACTAAGCGTAATCTCTGTAGAGCCCCAACATCTCTCCCTATACTAACATCAAGTAAAATGGTCCTGAAAAAAGGCTGTCCAGTTGTTAAGGGACTTCGAACGCAAGAGTTGACGAAAGTAACTGCCGATTGCAGCGTCGGCCACATGAAGTAACCCGAGCTGTTTGATGTAGGACCTGCGATCGAAAAATCTATTATGAACTGTATGATCTATATGATGTAGATCATACAGATCATACAGACCATTTAGATAATTACCTGTCCGAGGTGTGAATTAAATATTTCGAGGTTTTTTGCCTGAAGCGTCCATCTTACCAATCGCTGACAACTTGACTACTACACCCAGGGCGTTTGCGATTTCCATTTTTCTCTTGTTTCGGATTGGAAAACCATGTAACACTAGTACTAAAACACCAAAAGCGACGAGCGTCGTAACCAACCCCAAAGGCCAACCAACCAACCCACAAGATAATTGTTATTGGCCTGTTAGGTTGGAAACATACGAAAACGGTGGGAAAATTGGTGCACTTCCAACCATTTTTTTTTTTTTGCTGATTCTTTCGTGGGGTTGGGTTGGCCTTGGAGTTTGTGATTTTCGACGGTTTCAACGCTTTTTCTTGCTATGTATCTTTGTATATGTCACATTGTACATACATGTCGTGTGTCGATTTTCACTCGATTGTGTTCGCGATCCAGCGCTAGCTGTGGCTTATCCTTCAGTTCCCCGTGCTAGCGACAGCGCGAGCTGTCACGGCTATTGTATGTTTTCCTAAGCGGCTCCTACCCTACCAAAGTTGGTGCATCGCAAACACCTATTGTTTTTTAGTATTTGGTGTACAAATATCATAGGTAGTCGCGATGATTCAGAAAGAAAAAATGAAGCTTAAGCTCACCACGCTTACATTTTCATGCACATCATGTGTCGATTTAACTCCTCCGTTGTATTCGCAAAATTTGATGTATCACGCAGCTTGCGAAGATGAGTATCGACCTTAAGTTTATCGAACTCACACATGACGTGTTTAGACGTTTTTTTTTCTTCAAAACATCATACATCCTGCTGCGCCAACTCCTAGCAACGCATACAACATAACACTATTAGGGAGGACGATAGTAAATAGGACCAAATATTGTTGGTAAAAATGGATGAATATATAGGTTTTTGTGTCCATCGTAGGTTCTATCTACTAGGGTCCCCCGTAATATCACACCGACAAAAAGTATCTAGCGAGTTGCCATGCGTAGAGTCCTCCGACGCTAAGGGTACGGCAGAAGTTTCTGGGCTCCTATTATGACATGAGGAGCTCAATATCTCACCCGAAAAACATTACCTGGAAGGCGTTCGTTCGCGCAATCCGACCAATGTTTCTGTGCTGTATTAATTACTAGTAATTAGAGCCATCCCAAGGTAGAGGTTGCAGCATCAGAAAGTCCCTGAGCTCTTCACAGGAAGAACTCAATATCTCACTCGAACAAAAAAATAAACGTAAGGCGTTCTTGTTCGCACAACCCGACCGAGCTTCTACGCCCCTCAGTGCTAAATAAGTACGTACGTACTCGTGAAATCACTTCGTTAACCGGCAGTTCCTCGCATGAGGAGCTCAATCACCCAGGGACGTTTTGGCGCAATCATACAACTGCAACCCCTCAACCGTGGGATGACTAATCGATGGTCCCACACTTGAGGGGCTCAACCGGACAGAACCCCCCCCCCCCTCCCCCCTCCAAAAAGCGGAACCCCTGCCGTGGTATGAGTCTGTATTCCTAACTTAGGGTAACTTTTGTCACCCGAAAGCGTTTGTGGTTTTGGTGTCATTGGGATTAGCGACTTTTCCCGTCGGACATTTTTTTTTTTCCTTGTCTTTCTTTCTCTCTCCGAATCTCCCATTTTTATTTTTTTGTATATTCGGCTCATCGGGGTGGGCTAGTGTTAGTTAAGGTACGGCCTTGAAAAGGCCGGTAATTACCCTGATTCGATAGGTAATCTGGCCGTGGTCGTGTGGTAGTCCTGATGGCGTGTCATGTTCGGGGTCTAGTCAGGAGACGGAGAGACTCTTGCCTCTGGTCTCGGTTGTCATCGTCGATCCTGAGCAAATAATTACAAGCTGCTTCTCTTGATTAGTTTCCCCCTTTCGGCGTGTTTTTATTTTGCCAGGTGAGCGAGCTGGACGTCCTGGTATCCTTCGCGCACGTGGCGGCCCTTGCACCCATCTCGTTGGTGCGGCCCACGATGAAGGACAGGGGGAGCGGAGTGCTGAAGGTGCGGGGGTGCCGCCACCCCTGCCTGGAGTGGCAAGACGATATGGAGTTCATCCCGAACGAGTGCGTGAGAGCGTCCCGCTCTATTTTGTCGAATATTTTGACCCGTTGGATAATACTCCGTATGTTTTTTTTTTCCGTTGGATATTTTATGCTGGATATTTTGGCCGTTGGATCTTTGTGCATTGGGTATTTTGGCCCGTTGGAAAAATTTAGGCCCCATGTAGATACGGATTCATATTATGTGAACACTCGTACACACATCATAGCTTGGAAAACATGGATTTTTATTTATTTTTCAATGAGGTATTGTTCAGTTTTTCTATCCGAAATATATGCACTTCGAAGTTTTTTTTTTTTTTTTTTGCATCGCGGCGGGGTATAACTTGACCACGTCCCCACTCTCTTCCCCCCCCCCCCGTAACCCCCCCATAACCCCCCCCCCCCTTCCCCCCTAAACCCTGGTGACGAACGCCTCTTAAGCTACGACCTGTCAAACGATGGTGCGAGTTTCGTCGTGGTTACGGGACCCAACATGGGCGGCAAGAGCACGTACATCCGAGCGCTCGGAGCAGTAGCCGTCATGGCCCAGGTGATGCATACATTCCATTGTCGTGTGTTTATTTATAGTATCAGGCAAGGTATATATATACACACACTCTGGGGTGTACCCGGAGTTGACGTCAGGTACTAGAGTATATATATATATATATTCTGGCCGGTCGCCCCGGTGGCGTATCAGGTTATCCTCGAGCCTGGTATAGGTCAGTTTCGTGAGTTCGAATCTCCCCGAGTGCATACTCGTATAAATTCGTGGGGACTTTTTTCCCTTGCGCACAAATTGACTTGCGGAAAACGCGAGAGCGTGAGTTAGCAACACTCGATGAAAAAATCGAAGAGCAGTGGGATTGCTGAACCCTATGCCCTATGCGCGATAAAAAATTAAGGCAAGAGCCGGGGGGGGAGAAGGGACGACACCTGTGACCACGGCTTACTGTCCAGAAGCTGGAAAGTAAAAGTGGACGAAAAAAAAAAAAAAAAAAAAACTCTGGGGTACCCACGCGGGTATCAGACCTGGTAGTAGTTTTGGGTATACTCGAGTAGGTAGGACCTTCGTGTGTGATTGTGGGACCCAACATGGGCGGCAAGAGCACGTACGTCTGATCGCTCGAAGCAGCAGCCGTCATGGCCCAGGTGGTTCATGTGTTGCAGTCACGAGGGTATATGCCCTCCGGGTACCCTCGGATGCCCGTACTACAGAGTTGGATCAGGAGGTCGAATCCCACGAGGGTCGGACTTTTTGATTTTTTTTTTGTAGCAAAAATTACAAACATGAAGGAATCAACTGCTGAGAGCGCCTAGCAGCGTGCTTTACAGATCGTTCCGCGGAACGTTGTCGTAACCGCCTTGACTTTTGTTGCCTTTTTTGTTGCGGTTCGTGCTGTTGTCGTGTTTTACTTGTTGAGCTTCCACCCGTCGGACTGATCATGACCTATTCCCACTTGATGGCCAATATCTTTCAGGGGAAGGTCTGTATGATCTGTGTGGTGTAGCTCATGTTACCGGGTGGGACCCGTACGATCTGCATTATGACGTATTCCCACTTGATGGCCAATATCTTTCAGGGGAAGGTCTGTATGATCTGTGTGGTGTAGCTCATGTTACCGGGTGGGACCCGTACGATCTGCACGGTCTAGCAACACTTCCAAGGGTTAGATATTTACTCTTTATATACAGACCCTGCGCAACATATCATAACGGCAGCTATAGGATCTACTGTATATAATCTATATGATCTAGGTGACCTAGATGATCTAGATTATCTAGATCGTGATCCGTTCGAGGTGTGAAGTATTATCATTTTTGCATGTACGTGTACTATCGCCTCGCTTCATAAGGGTGTTCCGCTTGGTACCCGCGATTCGTTAACCTTGTTGCGGTTCGTGATGTACGTTGTTGCGCTTCAGGGTGGCAGTTTTGTGCCGTGCGAATCGGCCGAGATGAGCGTGCGAGACGCCGTTTTCGCGCGGGTGGGCGCGGGCGACGCGCAGCAGCGAGGGATATCTACTTTCATGGCGGAGATGTTGGAGGCGTCTGCTATTCTTTCGGCCGCAACCAAGGACTCGCTCATAATCATCGACGAGCTTGGACGAGGTAACACAGCCCAAAACCTAGCGCCTAACTAGCTAGAAACGTGTTTTTTTTGTCGTTCTTTCTGTGTCCTTCATGAGGTCGTGCATGCACACCCGCGATTGAATAACAGCACGCGCGACTTGTAAAGCTGAGTTTTTCGACGACCAATCCGTGCCACACAGCTGAGAGTCCTTTTTTGTTGTTATTGCTTTTTTGCTTCAAATATCGCTATGCCATGCATAGTACCTGCACACGTTACCATTTATTAGTACAAGCTACATCGTAATAAATACATGCACAAAATTGCAGCTGCTGCTCGGAGCAGACTCCTCAGCTTTTCTTTAAACGTATTTCGGAGCTTTTGCCGTGCTAGCTTGCGATGAGGATCACCCGTCGGCCCAAAACTCCCTCATCTTGCTCCCCGACCCCGACTGTGTCGAAGGAGGCCTCGGCCGTGCATGCACCGCGCCCGGGCTGCCGGCTGGCAGGGTGTGCTGTACTCGTTTTTTCGCAAATTGTTTCAAATTACGTCGTCTGTGAGTTCGACCAGTTGAGAGGTCGATACTGAGTTCCAACAGTTGAGCGATCCAAATTCAACGTTGTAAGCTGTGTGATTCACGAGTCTCGTGCCAAGCCAATACATACATAGGAGTACTCGCATACAGAGGAGAAGAGAGGAGGGAGGTCCCGGTACATATGGTAGGACTGCCAAAAATGGTGATACAGCAGCTGTGCGTTCGAGGGACGAGGTGTTTTGGCGATTACAGCTCCCGCTGCTGTTGTAGTAATCCTGCCATACTACCCGCCGGTACTCGTATGTACCTGGCATATGATACGATAGTCATGGAGTTCTCGTCCTCCCGACCGCCTTTGCTTTCTCCCTTCGATATATACAACCCCCTTCCACACTCGCTCCACCTCATCAATGACATGCTTGCAATACTATGAAGTGATTTAATACCACATCGTACCCCTTGGCAGTATGTTGTCGCTTCTACGGTGCCTCTCCGCTTCGTTTACTACCTGTCTTACGGGCATGCGCGGAGCCGCAGGCGGGCGTCAGCCCGCCTCGGCGAAGCCCCCCCCCCCAGTATCAGATTATGATATCATATTATCATCACCTCATGTCATGTCCCATGCTATCATGATGTAATGTGATACCCTACGAAGTACCTGGTATGAGCATTGCCATAATATTGGACCACCCCAGCACACAGCACGCATAGTACCATAGTGGTTAGTATCCACGATACACGCTATAACCTATATCTTCCCCTGTTTTTTCTATCCATATTTTATGTTGCCCCGTCATGTTATTTCGCAGGGACATCCACTTTTGACGGTTTCGGCCTCGCCTGGGCGATATCCGAGCACATCGTCAAGACGATCCAGGCCCCGTGCCTCTTCGCAACGCATTTCCACGAAATGACCACCATGGCAGATCAGGACAAGAGGGTCAAGAACATGCACGTCACCGCGGAGGCCAAGGTAACTCTAACCCCAACCCCTACTATCTCGAGCTTTTGGCAAAGTGGTTCCTCCTCCCGCCCTACCCCCCCCCCCCCCCCCCCCCCCCCCCGTCCCCCGTCCCCCAGGAGCGTTTGTCTCGCAGATGGAAAGAGCGATTGGTGGTGACTGTCTGCGCGTTTTTTGTTTTTTTATCGAACGCGTCCCATCACCCCACCCCACAACCAACCCTCCCCCAACTCCCCACCTCTCGCCACCTTCCCCCCCACCCCCACCCCGACCTTTCGCCACCCCCGCCTCCACCGACCACCTCCCCCCCACCCCCTCCCCCCGCGCATTGCTTGGGTGTCATCACTATCAAGAGGATAACATGCAACCCCCCCCGACCCCTTCCCCCCGCCCCCCAACCCTTGAGTTGTGCCACAATAGAGGTTAGGGTTAGGTCGGTCGCCCCGGTGGCGTATCAGGTTATCCTCGAGCCTGGTATAGGTCAGTTTCGTGAGTTCGAATCCCCCCGAGTGCATACTCGTATAAATTCGTGGGGACTTTTTCTTGTGCACAATTTGACTTGCGGAAAGCGCGAGAGCGTGAGTTAGCAACACTCGATGAACAATCGACGAGCAGCGGGACTGCTGAACCCTATGCGCGATGAAAATTGAAGGCAAGAACCGGGGGGGAGAAGGGTCGACACCTGTGACCACGGCTTGTCCAGAAGCTGGAAGGTAGAAGTGTGAAGAAGAAAAGAAAAAAAAAACGAGGTATATGTAGAGTACCTCTTTTTTGCAGTTTTTTTTTTTTTTTTTTTTTTTTCTGGGTGACGAGGGGCTCCTTAGCCCAAAATCGTCCGAATGCCGTCATTCTTTTGCTTTTTTTTTCGAAAAGCTTTTCTTTTTCTTCGGATACCTAGGCTCATCGGGTTGACCTTTCAGTTTTAGGACCGAAAATCAGTTGTTGTGTTTTGGGAGGGGGGGTGGAGGTATACCCGGTAGAGTAGTTTACTCGTGTCCAAAACCCTCAGAAACGATGCTGGTGCATCCTCTACTTACCGTACCACGTGTGTGTTATCATCACCCCCCGTGACTATCAGGAAGATAAGATGACCATGCTGTACGAGGTTCGGGAGGGGGTTTGCCTGGAATCGTTCGGCATTCACGTTGCCACCATGGCGGGCTTTCCGAGGGCTGTGATTCGAGAGGCGAAACGCAAAGCGGCAATGTTGGAAAACTTCGAGGAGGCGATGGAAAGAACCGGGGGGGCGGGGGCGGAGGAGAAGAGGCGAAAGACTGGGGATGGTGGGGATAAGGAGGGCGGGGGGGGGGGCGCGGCAGCAGCACGTGTCTAAGTTGCACCGCCTGCTGGAGATGTTCAAGGTGTGTACTCGCTTCGGAAACCGCTGTGAAGAAAAATACCATTTTTTATTTTTTGTGACGAACGTTTGCGCAAAATACGAAAAAATGTACCATATTTTTATTTTTTGTGGCAAACGTTTGCGCAAAATACTACACGTATTGCGAAGCCGTTACAAAAACCGTTCCGAAGGAAAAGAAGAAGAAATAATAAAAAACTGGAAGCAGCATGAAATTTGCTTTTCGTTAAGATGAAAACATTGGCGTTGTTACGAAGAAGGCGTTATGACGGAAGGTCGTGCCACGGTAGGGTGCAGCATTTTCCTAGAAAATTCTGAGCTCCTGAAGCCATGAAGAGGTCAAATACCTCGCCCGAAACATGACTCCGACAGGTGTAGAGCTTACCACTCTTTTTCGACAGCATTGTTGGCGCACACTGTGTACGAGACGGAAGGGAGTTTCACCGTACATACAATGGTTGGTTGCGTTTCATTCGGTCAGGGTTCGGGTTAGGGAAAAAAAATGAAGGGAGTTTCACCGTACATACAATGGTTGGTTGCGTTTCATTGGGTTAGGGTTCGGGTTAGGGTACGTATATACATATAATTTAAAGAGTATGTCAACCAAGTTGTCGAAAAGGCGGTAAGGTGCCCTCAACTTCGAGGACATTGGTTTGCGCGCGCACCCGACCAACATTGCTATGCTGCTGCGCAAGTCCTGGCACGACCTTTTTTTTTTTTTTTCATCATACTAACCGATAGAGTTCCTCAAAAAAGTTCAACTCCTACCGTGTGACGACTCGGAACACGCCGTTACCGTTTTGTTGGAAACCCTCAGAACGCCGCCACGGTACACGGGAGGTAGCCCCATTTTCACCACGGAGTGTGTCGGTACCTTGCTGACAACACAAGATTTACCCGTTTTTTGTTTTGCGCAGCGTAGCTTACCACTCCAACGCCGATCCGTCCGACAATTTTAAGACCTCGCGAAGGCCTAAGACCGCAGAGACATGGGAGTCACTCGCGCGGAGTGACCCTAAGCCTCTGCAAAATAGTGTCCTGCTGTAGTCTTGGTCGTTTACCTGGGGTACCTACGAAAAACACCCACGTAGGAGAGCTGGGACAGTTGCAGTTTCAGTCGGAGGTTATGTTGGCGTATAACGCAGTATCTGCCTTTCCGACCGCGCCCACGAGCGCGCGCGGCCGAGGTTGGTGGTTCAACTTGTTGTTCGTCTTCCCCCTACCAATGACGCACTCTCCCCCGTGGCATTTGAAATCCAAACCCAACGTAAAAGGTAAAGTTGGTGCGTTCATCGTCGCCGACCAGTCACCCCCCCCCCCGCCCCCCTGCTGTGCCTGGAGTGGCCACACCAGAAAACAAAGTACAACTACTTGGCGCTGTCATCCATAAGCAAGAAAGTAGGCACACGGTGCCGAAGTCCGTTCTACGAGCGGTTCTTGGAAGGATGCAGTTCACCCTTCATGCGACTCGCCGAACACCTCACGGCGCTTCGCGCTTGGTGCAAGCAATGTCTGCCTGGTTGGTGAAAACCCGACGTGCTCCGTCCCGGCAGAGTAAAGATGCGAGGGTCTATGGTCGTACGACTACGGCCATGCACAAACTGAGTACACTCCCCCCCCCCCCACACCTGCTGGCTGTGTCCGTACGTCTGATCAGGGTCTACCTATCGACAAGATGAGTCCGGAAGAATCCCTGAAGGCAACAAGGCAGCTCGTGGATAAGCTTTACGTCGGTGCCTGAGTCCCAGCGCGTACTTTCCCCGACGGCTTGGACGTGTCGTTGATTTTGGACGTGGCTTGTGGTGTGTTGCAACCATTTTTTTCTTTTTGGTCTTCTAAGGCTGCTTGCTTACTTTTGGAGAGGTCTTATAAAAAATCCACCCGCAAAACCAAATTTTGATATAGCACACTGAAAGATTCGCCCGATGAAAAAAAAAAAAAAAACATGGCCTCTAGAGGGTGTACAACAAAATCATATCGCGAAATGAAAAAAGTTAGAGGTTGAGCCGCGTCATTTCAGGAAAGGGGTTTTATGCCAGAAAAAAGCGCTATCATACCTCGATCGTAACGCGTATTTCTTGTCTTGTCTTCTGCCAGGGCTCTGGAGTGTGGGCACCCTTTTTTTTTTGTTTGCCGAAGATAGTTCTGACTTAAGATAGCACAAGAGCTCCTCCGTTCAGGGGGATGTTGGGATTATCGCACTTTTTCGTTTCGAAATGTTGTTTCGTGTGCTGTGCCTGCTCCTGCTGCTGTGGTTTTTTATCCTTGTGAAGATGCTCGGAATGCGGCTTTTGACGTACCTGGTACGTTTTTAGCGTTTTAGCCGTTTTGTTTCCTTCTATGATACCAGGTATTTGGTATTGAAACCGTTTTTTTCTTTCGCCGTTTTTTTTTTTTTCTTTTTTTCTGTCGTCCTCGGGGGGGGGGTTCCTTTTCTTCATGGTTGGGACTGCTGTTTTTTCGGGTTCATGAGTATACAATTCTTCATACGATTTTGCCTCCAAGGCATTTTTTGGGGGGTGACGTCGTATTGTATGGAGGTCCACTCGAGTGAAAAACGCCTCAAGAAAAAACAGGTGCACCCTGCTGCCGTAGCTTGTGCCGGTGTTGTTCCCCAGCCGTCGCTGCGTTGAACGCGCAGATAGATGCGAGCGACGCGGTGCCCTCCTATGATAAGTTAGCGTACCACAAAAAACAATACCGGTACTATTAATGTAGTTTTGTTACGGCGAGGTTTTGTTGCGTTTTGTTTGTCTTTTTTCTGTCACAGGGGCGCGGGGCCGTCCGCGATATATTTTGGTTAGTAGGAGTGAGTAGGGTAGGGTAGCGTAGGGTAAATGTAGTATTGGAGTGTCCTTTTATCTCCTAGCGTACCAGAAAAAACTGTATTGATGTAGTACCAGGTAGATAGTTTCGGCAAGGTTTTTCCTTCGGCTTGTTTGTCTTTTTGCTCTCAAGGGGAGCGGTGGCCGTGCGCGATATGTTTAGGTAGGAGTGTGGAAGGGTAGGATAGGGTAGAGTAGGGTAGAGTAGGGTAGGGTAGAGTAGGGTGGGGTAGGGTAGGACACAGGTAAGATACGAATGTGTTTTGTTTTTTTAGCGACTGGCGCACCGTGGGCGATGCGGGCGGGGGGAGGGGTTGTGGACAGCAGTTAACCCTGTTAGCGCCTCGAAGGGAAAAATAGACGAATAAAACTGACGATTGCCGCGTCCTTCCTCACGTCAAGCAACCCGGGCAGCTAGGTTAAGTGACGACGATTTTTAGCCTCCAAGTCCAATGCATGTACCTGTGTGACACGCGCATAGCTTTCCCTGCCGTGTGCTGAATGCTCGCACCTCGATTGATAAGGACGCGTTTGTGTGTGTGTGTGTGGGGGGGGGGGTCTATCGCTGTACATGGGCCTCAAAAGGGGTGGAGACACGAAATAGCTGTTGGACAGTTCTTAGCGGTCGGGACACGCACGGGGGTGTTGGATATTCGGGATTCTCCGAATAGTATTCGGTTGCTGGTGCTTCCCACTACAGCGGTGGACAACTTGGCCCAAACTTATCCTGGTCTGTCGATTGTGGGAAGCACGCTCTATCTGACGACGCTTATTGTGTTTGGGCTCGATTTTCAATCTAGCTTTGTGTAGGACGAAGCTCCACCGGGGCCTAGCTCCCCATGCCACGCTCACGTCGAGGTGAAGAAAAACTCGAGTCTTTGTACACTCCGGAACAAGTGACCTGGCTGGTAGGAGTTGAACCCCCACGCATGCCATGCTGGCTAGAGGTCACGTCCTGCTCAGGTCGGGCTTCTTTATGTGACTGCTCGTGTCGTGCTCGTGTCGTGCTAAGAAGCGGAAGTGCGTGCTATTTAGAGCGGGAGAGAGAGAGAGAGGCTGCTCTGACCTGTGACGCTCGATGGATCCTGGATGCGTGCGGTATGGGACAGAAAACCAATCGCAATTCTTTTTTGCTGTGGTGTCGTGTGCACTCTCGCTAGAATATACGATAAACGTAGCACGCTTTTTGGCCAAAAAATGTTTGTTTTTTGTGAATGACGGAGCTCCTTAACCCAAAGTCGTCCGAATTTCGTCCCATTTTTTTGCAGCAATTTTTGTTGAATACTTGATAATAAGAAGACCATGGGGTTGTCCGCCGGGCACATTGTAACTGTTCAGAGCTTTCATTTTTCCCCGAAATCAGCATTTGGGGAATGGTACACAGACCCCTTTAAGTGGGCAGAAACCCCAGAAGAAAAAAATGGAGCAGCAGCTCTATTATATTGTAGTATTTGTCTGTTCGCGGTATGGTACGTGTAACAGTAAACAAGCATGCCATACATATAGCTCTTGAATGTGGGATCGTGAGTACGGTATGGCATGTGGGGGGCAGAAAAGAAAACGCACGAGTGACTCTCGAATTCGGCCATGTGTTTTTCTCTTCACTTTACCTACTGCTACTGTAGGCACCGACGTCTAGGACCATGTTTTTTCAATGTGTCTTATGTTTCTCCTCCTGCCAACGATAACGATGACGGCCTACGAACGAGATGGGTTTCCGTGGTTCGTGAGGTGGCATTTCCAGTGTGTGTGGGGGGGGGGGGCATTGCAAAATTGGTTTGTAGGTACCTGGGGGACCGGAACAGCCACTACTATCGTGGTACCTGGCAGACTTGGTGGCGTTTTCCCAGTATCTATAGTAAGTGGGTCAGAGTATCTGTGTTCCGGTAGTGCTGCCGGTGGTGGGTGTAAATTTTGGTTTCTTAGTTTTTTGTCTTGTTTCGTTTTTGTTTATTATTTGTGTCACGGTGGCAGCACTGCCTGTAGCGTACCCTGGTTTGGTTTTGGTTTGTTGTTCTTGTTCTTCATGGCTGTTTTTTTGTTTTTTCGTGGCGACGGTGGAGTGCTCAACTACGACAACTCGTATGTATATTGCTTGATGAATGACCAGTGTGTTCTTTTCCTTGTCGGTCTCGAGGGGGAACTGATGACTTCAAGAATACCTTTTTTTCTTTTTTTTTTTTCTTTTTTTTTTTTCTTTTTTTGCCGCTATTATCTGTGGGTGTCAACTGTAGTAGCTGGCGGAAGAGAAACACGCGTTATGAATGTCGCAGGGCCAGCATCACAACGACATCAATGTTAGCGTTAGCGTTAGCGTTAGCGTTAGCGTTAGCGTTAGCGTTAGCGTTAGCGTTAGCGTTGGCGTTAGCGTTAGCGTTAGCGTTAGCGTTAGCGTTAGCGTTAGCGTTAGCGTTAGCGTTAGGGTTAGCGTTAGCGTTAGCGTTGTTAGCATTAACCGTGGCTATGCCCTCTTGTGTTTGGCGCTGTTTTCAGAACACGGCCCCACCGCATCATACAATACAAGCGCTGCGTCCCTGCCATATTCGCAGGATCCTGGACCGTCTGCACGCTACGAGTCCCCGTTTTTTTCTCGTGTTTATTGTAGCATAAATAGCACCGTTCCCGGCCTGACGTACGCGAGCGGACAGCGAGAAGGTTTCATTAACGTCAATCATGAACGATCACCCTATATCAACCAATAACCATCAACCAGTCTCGTATATAATGCATCATGTAGTATGTATCATGTATCGTCATGTGTTATCACCAATCATGAATGAGTCACGAATATTCCTCATGCATACGAACAGCAGAGAAATGTTGGTCGCGGCCAGCGGGTTGGTTGCGCGCTTGAATGTCTCCGAGATGCCACATGTTTCGTCTCGGGTGATATATTGAGTTTTATCTCGTTATTATGTTAGGAGCTTTCAGAAACTTTCATGGGGCAGCACTCCCAGCGTGAGGCGACTCGTCGATATATTATAAAAAATGAAAATACAATCCAGCTGTGAGATCGAAGATTTCGTCGAAACTCATCTTTGCAAGCTGTGTGTGATACTCCGATCGCGCGTATTACGAGTTGTGTGTCCTCTGTTAAATTGAAGGTGGGGCACACAGAGTGCCCCCTGCAGGTCTGCCAATTGAGCAGGTCCTCGAAGAGTACTCACTTTCGTTCCTTCGTAGAGATATAGCTTTATTCGTTTCCACCAGAGCCCGGGATAGCTTCTAACATCGGAGGCGCGTGCCTCCGATCTAATTCCTAACTTCCCCGAATGCAAACCGCCAACCTTATCATACGAAACCCATCCAAATGATCTCAAATTCGGATACCTACAGGCCTTTCGAGGCCGTATCTTAACACTAGCCCACCCTGATGAGTCGCATATGCAGAAATATGGGAGATTCGTGGAAACTCCGGTTCTACGAACAAGGCCATGAGTCGAAGATGCGGCTCCTCAAAACCCACTCCCACACCTCTAACCGTCTGGCTATGGAGCCAGGAACACGCGATATTAAGCACATAGTTCGGCGACTCCCCTTACAACTACAGTGTAGCTATCAGGGTCAACAGGGTGGTGTTAGGCAGTCTGTGCGCGGAAACTATGAAACCCGTTTCTGAGGGGGACAAAATCTGACAGCTGTGGAAGGAAATGTATCCGTTTATCAAGTGAATCCTGTATGTCGAATATCCGGTGAGGGGGAGGCGGAGTTTTGAAGGACGTGGGGGCCTGGTTTTGATCAAAAGCGAGCGGGGTTGGAGGGGGGGGGGGGAGGGGGGGGGGGAGGGGGGGGGGGGGGGGTGGGAGGGGGGGGGGGGGTGGCAATTTGTGTGTGGAAGCTATAAATCCTCCTAAGGGGATAAATCTGACGGTTTTGAGAAAAATATATATATATATATATTATAAAAATTAAAATACACTCCACCAGCTGTGAGCTCGAAGATTTTGTCGAAACTCATCTTTGCAAGCTGTGTGTGATACTCCGATCGCGCGTATTACGGGTTGTGTGTCCTCATTGAGGATATCGGCGGGCGACTCCCCTTGCAACTACAGTGCAGCTATCAGGGTCAACAGGGTGATGTTAGGCAGTCTGTGCGCGGAAACTATAAAACCCGTTTCTGGGGGGGACAAAATCTGACAGCTGTGGAAGGAAATGCATCAGTTTATTGAGTGAATCTTTTAAGTCGAATATCCGGTGAGGAGAGGGCGGAGTGTTCGAATAACCGGTGAGGGGAGGGCGGAGTTTTGAAGGACGTAGGGGCCTGATTTTGATCAAAAGGGGGGCGGGAGGGGGGGAGGGGGGGGAAGGGGACGGGTGGGGCAGGTCAATTTGTGCATGGAAACCGTAAATCCTTCTTGTGGGGAGGGGGGGGGGGATGTGCCGGGGGGGGCGGGGGGCGGGGGGGGGGGGGGCTTTAGGTCGCATAGATATAGGGGTTTGCTATAAGCACATATTTTTTGTATTATGAGTACTATTATTATCGTTAATCGTTATATGTCTTGCAGCGTGACATTATTTTGATCAATCGATTATCATATCCTGTTATGTCATCATGCGTGACATCATTATCAAGAACATCCTCGTGCATATATTATAAAAATTAAAATACACTCCAGCTGTGAGATCGAAGATTTCGTCGAAACTCATCTTCGCAAGCTGTGTGTGATACTCCGATCGCGCGCATTACGAGTTGTGTGTCCTCATTAAGGATATAGGTCGGCGACTCCCCTTACAGCTACAGTGTAGCTATCAGGGTCAACAGGATGATTTTAGTCAGTCTGTGCGCGGAAACTATAAAACCCGTTTCTGAGGGGGACAAAATCTGACAGCTGTGAAGGCAAAGGGGGGGCCTGGTTTTGATCAAAAGCGAGCGGGTTTGGAGGGGGGCGGGGGGGGTGGGGGGAGGAAAGGGGCAATTTGTGCATGTAAGCTATAAATCCTTTCGAGGGGATAAATCTGACGGTTTTGGCACCAGTATATTATATGTTTGTGATATCACACATGATTATCAAAAATCGTTTTTGTGGTGTCACGTATCGTCACAGAATCACCATGAACAGTCCTCCGGCAGCAGCATTTATGATGAATCACATTAATCATGAATCGAGCCGTTCGACACGGTAGCCCCGCCCCAACTTTTCTTTACCGAAATCGCCGGTTTCAAAACCAGCTCCCGGTCGTATCTCCTGAAATACGTTGTCCCTCGACACCCCGACGTCGTCGATCGTTCGACCTTTGCACACTAAGAAATTATACAGATATACAAGCAATACTAGTCCTAGAGTTTCAATAGTATCCTTCCTTGCGTCGAGCAGCCATGAACCGTTCGTTTAAGAAAATCGCTGCTTTTGGGGGGGGGAATGGTAGAATCAGTCAATCATTTGAATCACGAATCATGAATGATGAATCGTCATATTTTATATGCGTTGTTGTTATTTTCTCGTTAACTCGCATAATCAAGTCCTTGGTCACACGACAGGCTCCAGTCACTCTGGAGCTGAGGAATACCTCAGGGAAAAAACATGAACAAACCAAAGGTAGGTGTGGTGTACACGCATATGTTGACGCAATTCACAATTCATGCTCCGCCAGAAACGTATATACAACGTGAAATCAGAAGCCAGCCTATGATGTACCAGGTCCATACTGGTCCATACGTCTCACCAATCGCGCCGGGAAAAACTGACTGTACCGCTTGCCACCCAAGAAAGACTACCACGTGAATACTGCACGCAGTACCTATCACTACGCATACGCACGTCAGACGCAAGCCAATTGGAAAAAAGAAACAAAGAAAAGAAAAGACGAGAGAGGAAAGGAAAGAATAGAAAAGAAAGCGAAAAATATACCTGGTACATTATAATAAAAAATGAAAATGCACTCCTGGATTCAGCTGTGAGATCGAAGATTTTGTCGAAACTCCTATTTGCAAGCTGTGTGTGATACTCCGATCGCGCGTATTACGGGTTGTGTGTCCTCATTAGACTAAGGATATAGCTCGAAAATATATTATTATAAAAATAAAAATACACTGACTCCAGCTGTGAGATCGAATATTTTGTCGAAACTCATCTTTGCAAGCTGTGTGTGATACTCCGATCGCGCGTATCACGGGTTGTGTGTCCTCATTAAGGATATAGGTCGGCCACTCCCCTTGCAACTACAGTGTAGCTATCAGGGTCAACAGGGTGGTTGGTGTTAGGCAGTCTGTGCGCGGAAACTATAAAACCCGTTTCTGAGGGGGACAAAAT
This sequence comes from Undaria pinnatifida, assembly GCA_012845835.1. Classification (NCBI taxonomy): domain Eukaryota; class Phaeophyceae; order Laminariales; family Alariaceae; genus Undaria; species Undaria pinnatifida. The sequence continues at coordinate 13,169,761 of JABAKD010000019.1, forward strand.
CTGACAGCTGTGGAAGGAAATGCATCAGTTTATCAAGTGAATCCTGTGAGTCGAATGTCCGGTGAGGAGAGGGCGGAGTTTTGAAGGACGTGGGGGCCTGAGTTTGATCAAAAGGGGGGCGGGAGGGGGGGAGGGGGGGGAGGGGACGGGTGGGGTAGGTCAATTTGTGCGTGGAAACTATAAATATTTCTTGTGGGGGAGGGGGGGGGGATGTGGCGGGGGGGGGCGGGGGCGGGGGGGGGGGGGCTTTAGGTCGCATAGATGTAGGGGTTTGCTATATATACGCGTGGTGCTAGGTCTAGGCGATGGTGCGGGTGGTGGGGATGGAGGGGGCGTTGGGGACGGGGCTAGGTGGGAATTGCAGCAGCGGCATGGACGGCTCTGAAACGATAACGAGGCGATATCGAGGGCGTGGAAGTGTTTATTACTCTGGCGGATTTCGATAGTAAGTGGGGCGTTTAAGCAAGAGAAAGCGAGGAAAAAAGAAAAAGAAAAAAAAGAAGGGGGGGGGGGGTGGGGGGGGGAAGGGGTTCTCAAGAGGTTTAGGTCACATTTAATATTAAAATCTATATATATCTCGTATAATTGGGGGTGCCCGATTGTAAGCATTCGTCGGGCTTTCAATTGTGCAAACAAATGTATGTAACTTAACCTAAGCTGAATATATATATATATATATCTGTTTGGTGTTATTATTGTCAACGCTTTTACATCCATCCAACTGAAAAGCAGTTTTTGGGGACAAGTTGCTTGAAACGAGTATACGGAGGGATTTCAGGGCTCTACTAAATGGGTGAAGAAGGATTTAGTCTCCCAGAGGGGCAATATTATAAAAATAAAAATACACTCCTCCAGCTGTGAGATCCGAAGATCTTGTCGAAACTCATCTTTGCTAGCTGTGTGCGATGCTCCGATCGCGCGTATTACGGGGTGTTGTGTGTCCTCATTATTAAGGATATTGTAGGTATTATACCATAACATTAGAAGACCAAGGAAGGGTTACTTGCGCGGTGTGATATTTGTTACCCCATTATATTATCATTATTTCATTTTCCATCTGACAATCAATGTAGTAGTAGTAGCATGAGTGTCAAAAACCAGAAACATGATTTTATATTGAATTTCCAATACCCCCCCCCCTTTTTCTGTTGCGACACACCCGAGACGTCAAGGCAACCACATCCCCACGGGAAAGATTGTACCAGGTATTACCAGGTAGGTATGAACTATCCTTTCGGCAAGTATTATTGGTCCGCTCACCACGTTGTATGCATTTCGGCCTAATAAATGTATGTGCGCGATGCATAATAAATGGATGTATGAATGGGCATTTCGGTGGCGGTGGTTGTGGTCCCCACCCGGTGCCGCACGCAGTTAGTTGTCCAGCTGATACATACAGCACTTTTAGGGGTGGCGGAGGGAGGATGATAGATAGTAGTAGTCGTGAAAACAATTTATTGGGGTGGGGAGGGGGTATACTTGTTTGTTGCAGCTTGGCTTACTTAGTAGCAGTGCTTTGACCGTTGATTGACCACGCATATATCCCTTTTGAGATACTCGTAGCGAGCTAGCAGCACCGTTCCTACTCCTATTAATAGTGCTCTAAAAACTGCATGCACTATGAAATGATAATGAGACACCACCACCAACGTTTGGGGGCGCTCAAAGTGTACGTTTCTTCCATACATACATGTTACTTACATCAAAACGGTTTGCTTTGTTTGTTGCCTTGTCTCCTTTCTGTTTGGGAGCCGTCTGTCTGTGGTCAGCGTCCAATCTCTTAGGATGATGACGGCGATCGATCGTCTTCTTCTCTCGTTAGCACTGTCTAGCTATAGAGTGTACCAAACTGCTCCATGAGGCATTCGTCTACTTTCTGTTTTTTTTTCAGGGGGCGCGGGGAGATTGTTCCCCGAACAATAGGCGCTAAATAAACCCTGCCTGGGCACCGTTCCTGACGACAACAAAAAAATGTATCAAAAATCGCGAGAAAGAAAAAGTCAAGAGCAGCTCGAACGCCTTATTTTTCAGATAATTATGAACCGGTTTTGTGCTCTCCGCGAGGAAAATCGGCCCCCGATATATTAGGTAGGAAAGGAAGATTAGGTAGGAAAGGAAGATTAGGAAAGAAAGGAAGATATCTATCTGGAGAAAAAACAAGAGGCACATGCGACATGTATGCTATAGAGGTGCACCCATCTTTTTATCAGGCTCTTGGTGTCAGGAGCTCTACACCTCGCCGAAAAACTGATTTTTGATCAAAATGAAAATGAAAGTGCAACCCAATGAAAAACCCATATATACCCTACAATAGCTATCCAAAACAATAATTTTGCCAAACTTTAAGAATTAGCTTTCCTCCGATTTTTAGGTTAAAAAGGACTTCAGCCATTTTAGAAAAGAAACCAACCATGGAATGCTCTGCCTCTATATCGTGGCACGCGTCAAAAAAAAAAATATATATATATATCGTGGCACGCGTCAAGATCCCAAGATTCTCTTTCCATAAAGCCTGTGTTTTTTGCCCTGTATATGGACAGAAACTTGTACCTGGTACGACGATCATCTACTACACGCTAGGGCATGTTTTCATGAGCACCACTAACAAGAGCACCAGGCACATGGGGACGCGAAATCTACAGGAGGACCACAACATCTTCGACGACAGTGGGGAGAAGACAGGGTGTATAATCGTACAACACTAGATACAAATAATAATGTGAAAAGGAAGTACAGACAGATACGTTAACACTGCGGTAGACCACTTTTGCGCAGGGTCTTTCGTGCCTACCTGACGTCTGCATGATCGCCTGACAACCTCTACCAAACGTAGTAGCATATGCCTAACGAAGTAAAGTCACCCTCGCGTTCAATAGTGGTGACATCGAATGCCCACATCACCTCGCTTGGTGTATTTGTAAGATGTAGCTCTGTCTATTAGAGTTACAGTGCCCCACATCGGCACGGATCCGTCTCATGCGGGCATGCCTCAAACGGCTTGGCCCGGATTTGTATGACAGGACGACCGCCCCGCTTAGTCTGAAAGTCCGCATGCTGAAGGCCGAGGTCATTGAGACCCTGCTGTACGGGTGTGTGACGTGGACCCTCAATGCGGACCACTTCGCCAAGCTCCGATCAGCCCACCACGAAGTCCTTTTGCGAGTCATTGGCTTCCAGCGCCGATTACGCACCGACCACACCACCCTCTCGTACGCGAAGGCCCTCAGGATGACACGATGCGAGAGCATCGAAACGACCATCCGTAAACGGCGGCTCTTCTTTGCCGGGGCCCTGGTGCGACAACACAAGGGGCGACTGCCCCGTCGGTTGATGTTCGGGACGATCGCTGGTGGGGAGAACCCGAAACCAGGCGGACAACTCAAGACTTGGCCTAGAGCCATAGCTGAGGACCTTAGGGTGTTCAAAGCCAACGAGGGATCAACGGAACACTCCCCCTTAGTTTTTGGAGTTGGGACCGCGCTGTGGCCCACTGCAGCAAAAAAGGTGGGCAAGTGGTACCGGGGGGTCCTCGAAGCAGCTGAACGGTTCATGGGCAGGTGGCACGAGGATGAGGCAAAGCTGAGTAGACAGCGCCGCGCATCCGCCGTGGGTGGTGTCGAAGGGAACGGGGGGAGGGGGGGCAGCAGGAGGGGTAGAAGGAACACCGCACAAGGGTATGGGGGCAGGGGGGGGGACAGGAGGAGTAGAAGGGAAACCGCGGTAGATGAAAGTAGGAAGGAGACCGCAGACAGGGTAGCAAGGTACCAGGCCGACTAGTAGGTGGAACCTTTCTATCTATGCCACTCGCACCGCCAACTGCTGCGGCTGCTCGGAATGTGATGTCTTGGTACTTTGATTTTTCCGTGAATTTATTTATTTATTTATTTATTTATTTTTTTCTTTCCCCTTCTTATCCTTATGAAGGGAGTCTTGCATGGTGGGTAGGTGACGAGCCTGTTTTATTTGGCCCTCCCAGTCTTCCTTCTTCTACTTGTTTCTTTTTTCCGGGGTATTTTTTCTCTTTCCCTTTCTTTCCCCCTTGCATGTCCATTTTGGCTCATGCTCGGGGTATGTTTCTATCTCCCGTGCTTTGGCTCCCCTTTTTATTTATTTATTTATTTTTTTGTCTTGGTTTCTTTCGTTGTTTCTCTCTTTTACAAGGTATTTTGGTTTAATGAGAAGAACACAAAGGGGGGAGGGGGGGAAACAGGAGGAGTAGAAGGAAAGCCGTCCAAGGGAATGGGGGCAGGGGGGGCAACAGGAGGAATAGAAGGGAGACCGCGGTGGACGAAGGCAGGAAGGAGATGGCAGACAGGGTAGCAAGGTACCAGGCCGACTAGTAGGTACATAGCACTTTTCGTCTTTCTCTGGGGTATTTTTTTCCCCTTTGTTCCCTCCTTGCGTGTCCAGGTTTTTGGCTCGTGTTCGGATTATCTTATTTTGGTTTTACTTTACTTTATTTTATTTCATTTTATTATGTTTCTTTTCCGAGCTTTGGCTCTCCTTTCCGGTTGGGTTGTTTCTTCGATTTCCCCTTCATTTTGTTTGTTTCATTTTTTGTTTTATTTTTATCTTTGTTTTTATTTGTTTTCTTATTTTGTTTTTGTTTTTTTGTTTTTGTTTTTGTTTTTGTTTATTTCGTGTTTCTCTCTTCCAATGTATTTCTGTTGCTGACGTATGTATGTTGTGCCTGTCGTACCCAGTACTAGGGCATGACATTGCGTTGTCGAATGCATTACGATGCATTATCTCTGTGTCGTGGCTTGTGACCACAGAGCTGATCTTTCTAGGGTGAAGAATCAGTACGGACACTGGGTGTGCTGGATGTCGACGAGTAGAAGAACGGTTTAATGTGAAGAACACACACACACACACGGTGAAAATCATGGGCGTAAAATCGTACATTTGAGCCAACAAGAATGTGAGAAAAAGGAAGTACAGGCAAATATGTTAAATTTGTTGTAGACCACACTACACCAACCAATTACGTAGGGTATTGCGTACACACCGTCTGCATGGTCGCCTCCCAACCTATGCCAAACGAAGTACGTATGTATGACTGAGGAAGCAACGTAATCGAGCTAGCGTTCCTTTCAAAACACGGACTATTCGCACTTCTCCCTCCCGTGTTCAACAGTGCAGTGTGGTGAAATTGCATGATGACCACATCACCTCGCCTGTTGCACTTTGCAAGATGAATCTCTTTCATATAATTAGCGATGTCAGAAAATAATGGTAACTGGTTGTAATTTTTTATCTTGCGATCCATGTACAACGACAAATTATGAAGCTTTAACACGTTCTTTACCACACGTAAAGATTGTGCTACATACGTACCACATTCGACATCGAATATTCTAGAATAACAAACATACCCCCGGCATGTGATATAAAGGGATGTCTTCTTGCTACAATCGTCAGATTTCTCCCCTTTAAGGATTTATAGTTTTCACTCACATATTGAAGTGTCCCGCCCGCTCCCCCCCCGCCCGATCCCTCTTGTTCAAACGCCCCACCTAAAATCGAAATCTGCCAGAGAAGTAAACACTACCAGCCAGCTGATATCACCCCCCCCCCGTCATTTTTTTTTCCCGCCCTTTTGTTCAAACGCTGTAAACACTACCAGCCGGCTGATATCACCTCATTATCTTTCTGGCCATCTAACATCAAATATTCTAGAATAATAAACAATACCAGGCAGGTGATATAAAGGGATGTCTTCTTGCTACAACCAACCGTCAGATTTGTGTCCCTTTCTTTTTTAGTGTCCGCGCACATATTGGAGCGCCCCGCCCGCCCCCCTCCCCCCCGATCCCTCTTTCTCGTTCAAACGCCCCACCTAGAATCAAAATCTGTCTGAGTAGTAAACACTATCAGCCAGCTGATACCACCCCCCCCCCCGCCATTTTTTTTTCCCGCCCTTTTGTTCAAACGCCCCATCTCTACAATCGAAATCGGTCAGAGTAATGGACACTTCTACGCAATTGATATCGCGTCATTATCTTTCTAGCCATCCATGACGTAGTTTTCATTCATTCCGCCCCCCCCCGCGCCCGCCCCCAACACCCCCTCCTTCCCCACCACCCGCACGATCGCCTAGCACCACGCGTATAGCAAACCCCTGCATATATGCATAATAATACGAGCGATCGGATTATCACACGCACAAGCTTGCAAAGATGAGTTTCGACCAAATCTTTGATCTCACAGCTGGAGTGTATTTTTATATTATATGTGACCTAGAAACCTCTTGAAAACCCTTCCTTCCCCCTCCCATTCCCTTGTTATTATTTTTCCGGTCCCTCTTGCTCAAACGACCCACCTAACATCGAAATCTTCTAGAGTAATGACTGAACACTTTTTTTTTTTTTTTTTTTTTTTCAGCACACTTTCACTTTCCAGCTTCTGGACAAGCCGTGGTCACAGGTGTCATCCCTTCTCCTCCCCGGTTCTTGCCTTCAATTTTTATCGCGCATAGGGTTCAGCAATCCCACTGCTCGTCGATTGTTCATCGAATGTTGCTAACTCACGCTCTCGCGCTTTCCGCAAGTCAATTTGTCCACAAGAAAAAGTCCCAACGAATTTATACGAGTATGCACTCGGCGGGGCTCGAACTCACGAAACTGACCTATACCAGGCTCGAGGATAACCTGATACGCCACCGGGGCGACCGGTTTACACTTAGGCCATTTCTTATGCAGTCGGATTTGTCAGTCGAAAACGGCATTTTTCGACTGTAGTAGCCCAAATAAATTGGGCTTTCTTACGCAGTCGAAAAAGGGCTTTTTCGACTCAACTTTTTTCGACTGAGAATTCCGACTGGCGGACCCAATCGAAAAACTCGACTTTTTCGACTGGATCCTCCAGTCGGAAAACTCAGTCGAAAACGTTTTACACGTGTTTTTTGAACCGATCGCATCTCCCATCCCACCATCAAACACACACCCACACGGCCACACGGCCACACACCCATACCAGGTATCACACTGCAGTATCATGCAAGGCGCTGACGCTGGCTTGGCTATCCCTGCTGTTGCTTCTCGCAGCAAGTCAGCGTGGCGCATTCCTAGTTCCGCTCGCCAGCAGCGTGTATCACACGACGGCAGCAGCGCGCGGTCTCGATCCCATGCTGCCAACAACGGCTGCGCCTGCTGTTAGCTTTGGCGGCTCTCGGCTGAGTGCAACTCCCCGAACGTAGCTTTGGCGGCTTTCGGCTAAGCCCAAAGCCACCAACTCGCTGGGACGAAGGTTCGTCGAGCCGTTGCTCGCGGAGACGGCGCGAAGCACAGAACTGCCAACCGATTTCGCCCGCTGCATGGCAGTACTCCCTCACACCAACCGCCTCTACGAAGAGCACAAAAACTATAAAATCAACTTGACTGACGATGAGAAGAAGGACCAGAAGAATCCAGTCGAAAAAAATTCCAGTCAAAAAGGGCCGTTTTCGACTGGCGGAATCCGACTGCATGAGAAATGGCCTTACACGCACTTGATATCACCTCATTATCTTTCTAGAGCCATCCATGTCTCTGCTGCAATTCACCCCCTCCCCCCCCCCCCACCCCACCCCCTCCCCCCCCCCACCCCCACCCCCACCCCCACCCCCTCGAACGCTCCGCCCTCTCCTCACTGGTTGTACGACTTACAGGATAGGATTTATAGTTTCCACGCACAGATTGAGCTGCCCCGCCCGTCCCGCACCCCTCCCCCCCCCCCCCTTTTGATCAAACTCAGGCCCCCACGTCCTTAAAACCTCCGCCCTCCCCTCATCGGTTATTCGACTTACAGGATTTACTTGATAAACTGATGCATTTCCTTCCACAGCTGTCAGATTTTGTCCCCCTCAAAAACGGGTTTTATTGTTGCCGCGCACAGACTGGCTAACATCACCCTGTTGACCCTGATAGCTACACTGTAGTTGCAAGGGGAGTGGCCGACCTATATCCTTAATGAGGACACACAACCCGTAATACACGCGATCGGAGTATCACACAGCTTGCAAAAAATGAGTTTCGACAACATCTTCGATCTCACAGCAGCTGGAGAGAGTATTTTTATTTCTATAATATTATTAATGCAGATCCTTGCGGATGGTCTTTGGTGAATCATTCTGTATATCATGCTGTGATCTAATCTGGCCCCCCAGCATGTCTGGCATGCGAATTATTACCAAGTCTGCGGTGAGGAGCTTACACGCACGCTCGCCGCTGTTGTCGCTGACGCGTATCACACACCTGGGACGTTGCAACCTACCTACGTGACCAGTATCAAGGGCATTTTGACACGCTCGTCTAAAACGTTTCTAACGAAGACCAACGCCTGAATGGGTAGCCGGGTGGACCGTAACTGGACCAAGTCCGGCGGCAGGCTGTTTTCTCATGTGGCCAGGGGTATTGCAAGTAGTTGATGAGTTTGTTCAAGTCCCACACTACCCGCGGAGGGACGGGTGGCTGTCTCTTCACCGCACCTAATCACCAGGGATCAAGTCGGGTCGACACACTCGCGCATCCGTATACCACGATGTCCAGCCAAGTCCGGCGGAAGGTTGTTTTCTCGCGGCCGCCGGGGGTATTGTTGGTCGGTGACTTGGCGCAAGTCCCACATTTTGCCCGCAGGGACGGGTGATTATCTCCACCGCACCTGATCTCTAGGGATCAAGTCGGATCGACCCGCACACACACGCCTCCGAATGTCACGGCAGCTTGCGCTGCGCCGTGTAGTAGTAACGGTGACCGCCCGTAGGGACAGCTCACGCTGCCATTGCTAGAGGAACCGAAGGATACGCCAGCTATAGCGCTGGGTTGCAAAATTCAACAGAGTTAAATTGGCACACATGTGTATGACAATTAATGACAATAATACGTGGAAGAGTGGTGAGAGCTTTGTGCTTTCGTTTTCACCCAACTATCGCAAGACAAATAAAATAAAAACAAAAAATAAAAAAATGACGAAAAAGCCAGGGGAGCAGATAATGAAAAAATATACTTGGTATATACTTGTGTACCCACATCCAGATAGAAGAGGGGCTACTAAAACCTAGAAAAAAAACGTTATGAAAAAACGCAATCTTCTCGATTCGCACAGAAATCACAACGACGCTCCAGTTCCCCCGTCCGTTTTTTAGACCTTTAATTGAGGAGTGTGGCTCCGTTTTCTCTTTGTTGTGTGCTCCTCGTGACGATGCAGCAAAACATTGGAGTGCACCTTACCCCATCCTCATCGTAGATTCAAAATGTCACCGGAGATTCAAGCCAGCATCGCAGATTCAAGCCAGTATTGTAGATTCAAGCGACCATTCATTATATTGAGTTTCGACGAAATCTTCGATCTCACAGCTGGAGTGTATTTTCATTTTTTATAATATATATAGATTCAAGCCTATCACCCCATCATCATCCATTCATTGAACATATAGATTCGAGTCTACCACGCCATCGAAGATTCAAGCCATAATCGCGTCCAATAGATAGTCGGGTGGATTCAGGCCATCATCGTAGATTGAAGTTATCACAGACCATCGATTCAAGCTATGATCATCGTAGATCCAACCCATTGTTTCAGACTCAAGCGACCACCGTAGATTCAAGCCAATCGTAGATTCAAACAATCATCGTAGATTCACACAATCATCGTAAATCCACCGTACATCGTACATTCACGCCAACATTGTAGATTCAAATTATCATCTTGCGTTCGCTACCGCCGCAGATGCAAGCCATCATGTCGTCGATTGAAGCCATCATGTCGATTGAAGCCATCATCGTAGATTCAAGCAAAAGTCTTAATCGCAAATTCAAGCCACCACCGAGCCAGTACCGTAGATCCAAGCGACAACATCGGAGACTCCAGCTATCATCGCATATTCAACAAATCTACGTTGATTCACGACACCTAACGACCACACCGCTACACTAGAGGACGCCCCTCTTTGAACGAAGCATATATACGAAGCTCTTACCATACATACCGCTATTTTTATTATCTATCCCCACATTCATCCTCCCATGACAAAAAAAAAAGAATGCCCCAGTCGGTTATGGCCGCTAGCTAGACCAACAAGACACACCCCTGCTGCCGCTTCAGAAGACGAACGATATCACAAGTCACCACACAGGTACCTCTCTTCTACACTGACTTGCTCCACCGTCTCACAACCTCAACGTTTTTCCTTGTGCTGTAAATATCTTAGTCTTGACTGGCTTATTGTCACTTTTCACTGCACTACACTGCACAAAAGTAGTGGTTCCTCTATAATGCTGGTATGCGCCAAATGCACTTCACAAGAGAATGCGCCAGCTGCACTGCACAAAAGCAATGGTTCCTCTATAGTGCCGATATGCGCCAAGCCGGAACAACCGGCATTAACGCGACAACCGGCACTACTCCGCATGCTGTACTGACACTATTGATTGTTCCCATCTGTGCCAAAACATGCACTATAACGGGCAGCCGGCACTACTAAACCGGCATTATAGAGGGACCACCACTCTACGCGTAAACCCCTTGCTGGTTTTGTCGCTATCATATATCATCTGTGGCAGAAAAACAAACGATCCCTCCTCCAAAATGACCACACACACAAAGAAAAAAAAACACCCAGCAACGTGGGGAAAAACGCCAACACACGACATGAAACCCTCGGTTGAAAAATATCTTCACCATAAAGTACAGCAATACCCATAGTAAGGTAAAGTACAACAATACCAAGGGGACATAGACTCAACACTCTAAACCATTTGTTTTTCACCACAAGCGAAAAACTATAAAAAAACACCAATTGATGTATCTGAGAAAGCCGTTTCCGAACCCCTACACCCCCACCCTTCGCCGTCGCACTTTTTATATGGAGCGGGAACCAACGCCGTCGCAATTTTTTTGGAATGGAGCGGGGGGAGGGGGAGCACGCTAGCGGTTTTTTGGGGGAAACCACAAGCGCATCTTGCCAAGGAGCATAGATGGGGAGGGCGGTAAAATCAATCACTGAAAAATGTCCGCGGCTGCGCCAAGGAAAATCTCAAGCACTCCGAGGGTCCCTCAACGGAGGAATATGAAGCAAATGTTAAGGCATCGGCATCACCGTGACACAACAAAAGCGATAGCAACAGCGACAGCGACAGCGACAACGATAACGTTTGGACAAAAACGGCGAAAATCCTACCCCTTTTTTTCAGGTCTTTGTTCATAGGTCAGGAGGTCATCAAAACCTCGCGGGATGAGTCGGGTCAGGAGGTGTTTGACACCTCACGCGTCGGGTCGAGTCTGATCCGGAGATTAAAACAAATCTCACGGGTCGGATGGGGTCACCCAGACCCGACTCACCCAGAGCCGACCCAACCCCACCCAGAGCCGACCCAACCCCACCCAGATCCGACCCAACCCCACCCAGATCCGACCCAACCCCACCCAGATCCGACCCAACCCCACCCAGATCCGACGCAACCCAACCCGACCCCACCCAGATCCGACCCAACCCGACCCGACCCGACCCGTGAACCACCACAGTCCAGAGACGAGACACAAGACAACAGCACACACATTCTACAACCATCCAAAAACCTACATCACTACACCCAGCATTCGCACCACGAGGAGACTGCCCTTGCTGCTCTTGCTGCTCTTGCTACCGGAACGCATAATTATTCGCTCCAAAAGCACACAAAAGAAAACGGGTCTATGTTGCATCTATAGACTACGATGACTAGGCTATGCTGATCCAAGGGAGTTAAAACAAAACAAGAAAAAAAAAGAACATGCCGGTGCCCACCGGCATCTATGAATAATATTACTCAGTAACAACGGATTAGACTAGCTCTAGATTCTAAACAGCGAAAAGCAAAGGACAATACCGCGGACATAAAGCAGAGAGAGGGACGACGACAGCAATGCCCCGCCCAACACGAGTACACCCTCCCATACAGTGCTAAAATCGACCCCCCCTCCCCACTACAGTCCACGACACCAACACGAAACAGGGAAAAAAAGAAGCCAGGCTGAGATATACAGGAGAGATAAGAAATTCGGGAGCCGTTTTACACTGGAGTAGTGTACAACGCACCTTCTCCCAAAGAGACCAACCCAGCCTGGGTCGATCAGTATTCCTGTTTAATAAAAGGTGTCCTGCACCCTACAGCACTGCCAACACTGCCAAATAAATATCAGGGCCACCATCGCGGTGGTGATATTTTACCCCCCCCCCTGCGATATCACTGAACACCCGTCGCAAGCGACAAGAACATGCTTTGTGAGGGTGTCTATTTTCTGGGGTACCCGAGGACCAAACATGATGGTTTCGAACATCCTCGGGTGCGTACAGGTACAGGTACTCGTGTATACCCTGGGATACCGGGTACCTCACCCCTGAATGTTTCGATCATACTCGGGTATATACTATGCTCGAGTATCTACTCTGGGCTACCCGGGTACCACACCTGGTCGTTTCGAACATCCTCGGGTATGTTCCCGGGGTACCCTGGCATCTACGATAGGGTACCCGGGTATCAAGCCGAGATATTTCAATCATACTCGGGTGTTTATACCCTGGTATTTTTTCTAAGGCACCCGGGTACCAAACTTGGCTATTTCGATTACACTCGGGTGTGTATACCCGAGGGATCTACTCTGGGGTACCGGGGTACCACCTGTTTTTTTCGGTCATACGCAATAATGTATACCCGGGGGACCTACTCTGGGGTACCCGGGTATGATACCTGCTTGTTTTGGACATACTCGGGTATCTACCCGGGTGCTGCTAAGAGTATAAAATTACCCTATTAATACCAATCACACCTCTGAAGGACCGCAAGACGGTGCCGGGCAGATGCAGGAGGGCGGGGGGGGGCAAGGGTACCAAGCGGTCTTACAACAATGGTCCGCTAAAAGCACAAGTCAGGCCTGGCTGCCGTGATGACCTGCGCCAAATGCGATTCATCATGACCGCAGCTGACGTTGTGCTGATGTCGTCGCTGTCGGCTTCGAACAGTCCGCTACCCTGCGGTGAACAGGCGGGAAGGAGGGGGGGGGGGGCAGGCGTCAAGAGGGACCCATCGTAAGGTAACCGTCAGCGCAGAGGGCATAAAATTCGAACCAGATCGATCGGTAAACCACAAACTACAATCAAAAATCACGAAGACGATTGTCTTTGAAAAAAGAAGAAAGTGCAATAATATCAGCCGCAGACAAAAAAAGTCAGCTACGTATTAATTGCTGAGTTTTTATTTTCTTTTCGGGTCGCCAGCACCAAAAAACGCGTCACAATAATTTCCACACGCCGCTCGCACTTCTTTGGTATACTTCTGTAGGTGCATACAACCTACCAGGGTATAACTTCTCCTTTTCATCTATCCTCCGGCGGGCGAGGAAAAATAAATCAACCCTTTTAGCACAGCAGTCCCGATGTGGGGACAAAACACTTGGAGTTAGACTACGAAAAAATAGGAGTTGAAACGGGTTAAAGCTCACCACACTTCCACGTATTTTCATACACGTCGTGTCAATTTAACCTAATTGCATTCGCAAATCAGCGTTAGCTGGCGTGTCCATCAGTTCCGGTGATGGCAACCTATTACGCACGAGGTTCACTATTATGGTGCAGTTCGTAATCATCATTCATACCTGGTATGCATGAACAAAAAACAGGCCGATAGTAATCGTCATTATCGCCATAATCAGCACTTAATCATTATCATCACAAATCAGCAGTAGTAGTAGTACTTCTTCATTTATATGTAGGTCTGCCCAACGCACTGCAAAATGTCACATTGTCACCCGGCACATGATAAAAAAAAAGTAATACTCCGAGTTCAAAATACACGTCAGTTGCGAGATCGACCAAAACAGAAAATCAAAACTCATCTTTGCAAGCTGCGTGTGATTCTTCGATCGCGCGTGTTACGGGGTGTGTATACCCTCGTGAAGGCTGTAGTTGAGTGGATACCTTTGTGTGACCACGGACTCTAGATTCTTGTACAAGAGTTTATGTGAGTAAACATATATTTATGTTTATTAACAAGAGCACATGACCCCTCCCATTACGAAAAAACTCACGCACATGGTATATTACAAGTGCCAACAACGCAGCTTGTAAAGATGACTATTGACCCGAAATTCGTCGAACTCACGGCTCACGTCCTTGAAATTTTTTTTAGAACAACAACAACCCTCGTGAAGGATACAGGTCGGTGACTTCCCTGCTAATGCCAGGGTCAACAGGACTAGGACGCTAAGCCTTGCTCTGCGCACGGACACCATACAACCCGAATTGAGGGGGGGACACACACAGACATCTATCCGTGGAATTCAGTATGTGTTCACGCTGACCGAAGTAATGATAGTGTGATGTATATTCAAAGCATCACCCACCATCATGTTACCGTCAACGTTCAGGCATTCAGTCATCAGTCGTACAACGGTAAAGTACCCTCCATACATAGTGCCCGTTAAATAGAGCCAGCTGCCTACAGTGAAAGCAAGAACCGGGGGAAAGAAGGGACGATACCTGTGACCACGGCTTGTCCAGAAGCTGGAAAGTAGAAGTGCGCGAAAAGAAGGAAAAAAAAAAAAATGGCACAGATGGGAACAACCATTAATAGTTGCAGTATGCGGAGTAGAGCCGCTTGCCACTATACTAATATTTTATTTTACCGTCCGATCTGTTATCTCCGCACTTTTTTTTCCTCCTTCTCCCTCCCTAGACGTGGCTCAAACCCGGGGTCACTACATACTCGTGCTCGTGAGCAGACTCTTCTCCCCCCTCCCCACTACGGTACGCGCCTTTATTATCATAAAAAATGAAAATACACTCCAGCTGTGAGATCGAAGATTTCGTCGAAACTCATCTTTGCAAGCTGTGTGTGATACTATTACCGCGACAAGAGTTCAGCAGTTACTTGGCTCGTCGGCTCGCGTCAAGTAGTGCATAAATCCATACGCCGGCGCGCTCTTTCGGCAGTTGGTGTCCCTAGGACCAAAGAATCTCCAAACATACCGAGATTTGAACCCCTGACTCTGACTCCAACGTTAGTAGTGAAGTAGGTGCAGTGTTTGTGACGTTCACGCCTATACAGCTGGAAATCCGTTTTTGGGGTGAAGTTACTTGGGATTGGTATAGGGAGTGGTTTTAGGGCTCAGAAGGGGTTATCCACTATCAGTACGAAGGTATTTTACCCTGCCACCACGGGCGGTGACAGCAGTGTCGGTGTTTTCTTTTTTCGTTTTTCTTTTATGCTGGGGAGGGTGGGGGGGGAGGAAACTCAAGTTCACGGCTGAGTTCACGACACTTCCACGATTTTTCATGAAATGTCCCGTCTTTCCGCCAGGCACATACCGGAAATGTACAGTGACCGCTATTATACTGCTGTACCAGGTACGGTACTATACGTGCATGCACGTGGTCCGCATGCCGTTTTTTTTTTTTTTTTTTTGCACACTTTTACTTTCCAGCTTCTGGACAAGCCGTGGTCACAGGTGTCCTCCCTTCTCCTCCCCGGTTCTTGCCTCAATTTTTATCGCGCATAGGGTTCAGCAATCCCACTGCTCGTCGATTGTTCATCGAGAGTTGCTAACTCACGCTCTCGCGCTTTCCGCAAGTCAATTTGTCCACAAGAAAAAGTCCCACGAATTTATACGAGTATGCACTCGGCGGGGCTCAAACTCACGAAACTGACCTATACCAGGCTCGAGGATAACCTGATACGCCGGGGCGACCGGAACTATTTATCGTATGATGAGCATTAACATCACACCGCACCACATCTTCACCATACGTTCTGCCAAAACATGGAGTGCGAACAAATCACGAAGTATCGCAGCAGTTCTTTTGTCCAGATTTCTGCAACCGGTATATTCCAGTACACACGAAGTAGCAACTGGAAAAAAAATCCGACGGCGGCGAGTTGAGTGTGGCCAGCGAGACTCAACGCGTCGATTTTTTTTTCTTGGTCGTCACTTTTTCACTCTCCACCTGCCACCTCAACTCGTAGGACCTTTTACCCTCGCCTAGATATCACCTACCAGGTACCACCACTCCATATCGGCGAGGCCGGTCGATATCTCGACTATCATCATCGTATGCGAATACACACAAGATGACAAGATAACACGCCCAACAAGGTTCCCCTTCGGGGCCCTTCGGGGCCCTTCGGGGTGTGGTAGGCTTGGAATCCCGGGGACGTCGCAGGTGAAACGGGGACAAAGACAGGCGTCGTAGGACAGGCGTCGTAGGACAGGCGTCGTAGTTCCTATGATATGACCGATAAGAGGTACGTTTAGTATCACACACAGCTTGCAAAGATGAGTTTCGACAAAATATTTGATCTCACAGCTGGAGTGTATTTTAATTTTTATAACATATACGATGGGATAACAAAACTCCTGGCAAACTTCATAATAAAACGTTACCATTTAATTACTAAATATCATAGCCATCGCACAAGTGACCCGGCAAGTAACACCGACCAGCCCCAGCGAGTTTATAGCTTAGTCCTGGATCTCCAATCTATTTCTTGGAAACCCCTTCGGGATGTGGCTGGCTTGAAATCACGGGGGTATCGCAAGTGTGTTCTTATTTCCACCCATCAAATATATATATATATATATATATATATATCCAGCAAGGTGATTTGGCCATGCAGCGCCAACCGCAACGCACACGCGGGCGAAAACAAAAAAGCAGGCGATCGCACCAGATTGATTGCAGCAAAAGTAGAAAAGGGGGGGGAGAAACAATTGAAAATCAAAGAAGAAAAAAAAACGGCAAGCAACCCGGCAAGTGCGCCCGACAAGCCCCCAAACCAAGTTTTATTTGAGCTCGTCTATAGTCTATAGTCTATATAGTCTACCAGGAAATAGTCTACTACCAGGTGTGTAGTACCCCGGGTGAACTTCAAGAGACTAATGTCTCCAGAACACCATAGCGGGCGAACACACCAAAAACGACGGGTTTTGGAAATCTTACTACTGTTATACTGTAATACAGAAGTAGGGGTTCCCACAAAGGCGGTGGTGTGTCAAGGCAATGTGACCACCTCAAGGCAATGTGACCACCTCAAAGCAATGTGACCACCTCAAGGCAATGTGACCACCTCAAGGCAATGTGACCACCTCAAGGCAATGTAACCGCCTTGTGACCGCCTTATAGGGGGAAGCCGCCTTATTTTCCATTCCAGGTTATGAGTGCAATTCCTCAAGCCGTGCCAAGCGATTTTGACCGCCTTGTATCGAGATACCACCTTATTTGGACCGCCTTATTGGGGCAAGCCGCCGCGTATGTATTTTGTATAGAAAATCGTTCCTTGGGCGCATCAATCGGCGTTTGCACCGGCACGATCCCCGTTGTGTAAAAATTCAGATGAAACATCAACATTCGACCTACAACTGCAAGGTGAAAGGTGTGTTATCTTGCATGGTGCGTGTTATCTTGCATGTACAGCTGCAAGATTAAAGGTGTGTTATTCAGCGGTATTACAAGGAAATCTCGACTGGCGTCCAACGCAGGATGGCAGAAGGAAAACGAAGTCAACAACCAACCAACCCATTTTCTGTTTTTACCCACGTTTTGAATGGCGATAGCTACTCTGTCCTGCAGCATGCAAAAAAAACGCTACCAACAATCAACCTGCCTTAACATCAGTTTATTCTTGTGCACGGGCAAAACTACTTGGAATTGGACTTACACACTCCTCGCGGTTATGCGAACCTCTTTCTTTTGTTGTCTTTTATTGGTAATCCCATCTAGTACACGCGCACTTTTTCTTTCTCCTTCCCCCTCGTTAGATGAAACTCAGGTCCAGGGTCATCGAGCTGGCTCTTCTCTCCCTGCCCCATTATCCTACGTGCCCTCTTTTTTATCGCGAGACGACTTCAGCTTTTTCTTCCCCCGTCGACTCGCATCGAAATGCGCCAACTTGATACCCGAAAGAACGTTATTAGTGGTACTGAAGGTGTTAGTATGAACCCTTTGGGGCCCATGTACAGCGACAAAACAAAGCATAAACGCGTTGTTATCATGGTCGTGTGGTGCGAGCGTGCAGCACACGCCAGAAGTGCAAGCTAAGCGCGTGTCTCACAGGCTCTTGTATTCAAGTTCGACTGAAAATCGTCGTGAGCTAATCTAGCAGCCGGGGTTGCTTCGTGTGAAGCACGCTGCAGTCGTCAGATTCGTCGTCATTTCCCCCACTTCTTGCGCCGCAAAAAGGGCAAACAGTACACTATCCATACGAGGGTATCATACCTCGCTACCGCACTGCTCGGGACCAAGACTGCCACCGAACTATAGTAGTACAACTTACGCACCTGGTAGGATATGTACACAACGATTACATGTACATGATACATACACCACGTACAGCTTTACACCTCGTCTAATAGTATTATTACACCTCGTCAAATACATTCACACTACCCCAGACTGGGTTTCATACAGTAGTTTGGTGGGCGTTCGTTCCACCATAAAAATCACCATAACAGCTCCCCGGTTTCTTACATCCCTGTAAACATCAGCCTGCCTTTCGTACTGGGCACGCACTGCTGTTTACTACCAGGTACACGGTATTAATAGTTCCATGTCGGGTAGTGTACACTGCACCAGGATACCCATGCTCTCTGTTTCCGCACCGATTATGAATGATGATACGAAGCAAGGCCCTTACCGGTTAGAGGAAGAGCACGATGTTTCTGAACAAGCTGGCATCCTCCAGCAACAAAGTCCTAGCCACTGCTTCCATCACCACCGCATCCCTCCTCACTGACGATGATGGTGGCGGCGACGATGATGGTGACGATGAGGATGATGTTGGTGACAATGATGAGGATGGTGATAATGATGAGGATGGTGATAATGATGACGATGATGATGATGATGATGATGATGATGATGGTGATGATGATGATGATGATGGTGATGATGATGGTGATGATGATGAAGAAGGCGATGATGATGACGACGATGGCGATGAAGAAGGCGGTGATGGCGACTGTGGTATTGCCAATGCTGCTTTCTTCTCGGTGACAGGGTCGGGTTGCGTCGCGAGGAAGCCTCTCTTTCCACGCCCAACGCCACCACCAACGCCACCACCAACGCCAACACGAACCCTAATACCAACACCAACACCACCACCACCACCACCACCACCACCACCACCACCACCGCCAGAACAACGACGAGCTTCGAGGGTGGCGAAACCATCACCACCACTGCGAGTACGAGAAGAAGAGAAAGGCGTTTGCCGCCGTAGACTGCGCTGCTGCTGTTGCTTGTCGTCCATGCCTCTGTAAACACCACGGTTGGTGGTGGTGCTGCTGTCGCTGTCGCTGCTGCTCCGACTGCTCCTGCTGCGATCACCACCACCACCACCACCACCACCACCACCACCACCACCACCACCACCACCACCACCACCACCACCACCACCACCACCACCACCACCACCACCACCACCACCACCACCACCACCACCACCACCACCACCACCACCGCCGCCGCCGCCGCCGCCGCCGCCGTCACCATCACCGCCACTGCCACCACCACTACCGCCAGTCCATAGAATTACCAGCATGCTGGCGAGGGATCGCCGAGGGCAGACGGACAAGACTCGAGCCAGCAACATTGGCAGCCACCCTCGGCGACGCCAGGCCCTGTTCCCCTGCGCCGCAGCGAGCATGGCCATCACTCGAGCAATGCGCTCTGTACGCTCTCCCTCGGCAGGATAGCCCGTGCTGCTTTTCACGTGAATGCCTCCGCCCCCGACGCCACCACCACCACCACCACCGTCACAACCACCACCCCCACAACCACCGCCATCACCACCACCACCGCCGCCGTCTCCGCCACCACCATCACCACCGTCGCAGCTGGTAGCAGTAGTGTTACCAGTGTCTGGAGCTGCGGAAAAGGATTCAGGTGAGAGGCGAACCAGTTTCTCGTCGGCTCCCATGCGAAGCAGGTCTTGGATTGCTTGCTCTCTCAGGGAGACGCACGCCAAACGGAGTGGGGTCGAGCCAGACGCGTCAACGGCGTCCACTTGAGCGGGGTCGAGGTGCCGGGCGATGATATCCAACGCAGAGGAGGAGGAGGAGGAAGAAGAGCAAGAGGTAGTTACATCCTGGATGTTACCGCCGTTGCTGCTGCTATCGACATTTGCGGTAGCAGTAAAAGCAGCAGCCCCATCACCACCAGAGCCACTCAGACCGGGAGGAGAGTGATACGAAAACGCAGCCACATGCAGAGGCGTGCGACCGACATCCGTCACCGAGCCGAGGCTGCCCCCCGCCCGAACAAGCGCCTCCAACGCATCCCCTGCGTTCATATACGCGGCCTGATGCAACGCGGTGTATCCGAGAGAGTTCTTGCGATTTGGGTCATACCCTCGGGAAAGAAACTCGCACACAGTATCCCTCCGGTTATTGCACGCCGCGAGGTCCATCGGCGACAGCCTTGACTGCGATCGCAGGGTGGGCGAGGCCCCTGCATCCAACAGCACCCTCACCGCGGCGGTGTGCCCGAGCCTCGCGGCGAGGTGGAGCGGAGCCTCTCCTGAATGAGACACCCGCGCGTCCAATTCAGCCCCGTTCATGATGAGCTCTGATGCAATCTCCCAGTGGCCTAGAAATGCGGCCCAATGTAACGAGGTCATGCCTCGCAGCAAGGTTCTCGGCCAGCGGCCGGTGAGGGTCGAAGAGGGTTCGAACTCGACCGTCGTGTTTACATCGGCTCCGTAGTAGAGGAGAGCCCGAACGGCTGCCCGGTGCCCCCGGTACGTGGCGATGTGGAGCGGGTGGAGCCCGGTCTTGGGGTCTCGCTCGTTGACATCGGCAGAAATCGATTTTCGACTGCTGCTGATACGGGTAGGGCCTGGCCCAGCAGAAGCAGCAGCTTGAACCAAAGCTGAGATGACGTCTGGGTTGCCTCCGAACGCGGCGGACGCGAAAAGGTTCCGAGCACCGCGTGCAACGTCGGTGTACGCGTGTGCTGCTGCTCGGGTCTGTAGCAGGAGGGTGGCGACGGTGAGGTCGCCGAGCCTTGCGGCTCGGTCGAGATTGGAGTGCAGCCACAACGACCGCGCGATGTGCAGTCCGTGACGGGTAACATGGTCAGCATCTCTTGCGGCTTGCTCGCCACCGAACACCTGAGGAGCCATGCTGCCTAGCTCCCGAAGAGAGCCAACCTTGTGGAACACTGCGTGGGAGTCCTGTCTCCCGACGATGCCTGTCTACCTCCCTTGCGGTGCTCTGGTCGCCAAGACGATGGGGAGAGATCCTGGGATACTGCTGCTTCTTCTGCTGCTGCCGGTGCTGCTCTACATGCAATTGCAATTTCGTTGAGCTTGTATTTGTTTTCGTAGATAGTCACCCGAATATCTACCAAAACTACTTGATCTTTGTGTGCGAAAAACTTCGTTTGCAATTCCGTGGAGGGGTTTGAAGAGTAGAAGGAAGAATCAAGTATTTTATAAAAACCGGTGGCCACACAAATTACTCCAATTTATCTCATTTATTTTTCCAGGCTTGTACTGTTTGTCGAGTATAAAGCCAATATCTTGGAAGAAAATGTTTTTCAAGATTTCCCCGGTATTTTTCCTTTTGCCCGTTCTTTGTTCAGTATAGATACAAATATCGTGCAGATAATTTGTGTGCGATCACTCCGAATATCTTCCATACGAATAAGAAAATACGAGAAGGTTGTATGGTATAATGTTGTAATTTTCGCCATTAAAAATAAAAATTAGGGCCTTTAGGTGACGACATCAAGATCACAGACCACAGCCACAACGCATAAGATACTTGAATTTAATACAGAAGAACATGTACTTCTTGCAATGACGTCAGTTACTTCTTCCGTTTGAATTTTTCAGTACAGGTAAAGATGAGCAACTGAACAAGCAGGAAGCCACGTTGTCCTAAAATTAATCCTGTTTATTTACATATTTATATAAATAAGTTCATTAAATTTCTGCTCAGACCGACATGCAGTATCTGGTACGTACGTAGACGCATCATACCAGTGCCCTGCTGCTACATTGGGGAGACGCTACTCACATACTACTACAAAAGAGCGGGACGATGTACTACTATACTACCAGTAATGCTACTGCTACTACCAGATACCATGTGCCCTGCCCGGTACACTACTTGGCGGGTGTCAAGGAGATACTACGACGTTCGAACGTGACGATGACGAAGTTTTGAAAAGTTGGAACGGTCCAGCCAATAATATCTAACGACACCGCCACCCGGTCATACCGGACTGTCAGCTAAAAAAAACGACTGAAAAAAACAAGAACAAAATTTAAAAAAAAAACGACAACCCAACCTGCTCTGCTGCTGCTTGCTCTTCTTGCGTGTATTTAGTATTTATGCTGCCGCTGCCGGCATCAATTAATTGCCTCAGGGACCTAGACTATATATACGACGAGTGCGCGCGTATCACGTGAAAGCGTTGGAGAACTGGTGGGAGAGGGGAGAGGGTAGAGATGAGCGGAGCGAAGGCCTCGCCTCGGCTCATCTCTCCACCCTTCACCTTCCAAGCATAATTCGATTGTACTTCGTACCGTCGTATTTTTTTTCAGCAATTGCATTGAATGGCACTACTTATTATATTTGGTGCTGCACCTACCACTACGTACGCATCTGGCGGGCTCACTCGGCGGAATATTACGGAACGAATTTTATGGAGGAGAGCACAGGCGAAGGAGAGAGGGCGTGGGAGAGATGGCCACTCGCCTTGTCTCTCCAAACCCCAAACAAACGCATTTTGATCGATTGAAGATTTTGTCGAAGACTTTGCGAGAGAAGAACGTTGATACACCATAAAAAACATCCTCTGATTCACGCAATCATTAAAATACCACGCAACCGTTCGTTCGAGGCATCATCAAGCTCCAGGATCCACAGATTCTGAACCTTCTCTCGCCACAACAGCAGTAACTAGTTATATTTAATACTTCGTAGTTATTTTTAATTCAAGTACGATATAGTACGTTTACTATTTTTCCAACACCGACTGGTCGATACAGCTCAAACCGGCACTATAACCTACTGCCACTACTGCTGCTGCTGTGCTGCTGCTCTGTACGTCACCATCAATCAGTACTCACACTGTCAGCTGTCAGCTACATATAGCAGTTGTTGTAGCTGCAAGCAGCATCACGCACACAGCAAGCAGTAAAGAAGCAGGGGATATTGTACCTGATTATACTTGTAGGTCCTAGAGGGCGGTGCGGCGGTGCGCTCGTGGTGCACTTTTTTCGTCAGACTTTGCGCACCATCATCGTCCTCTGAAGGCTATTGTAACAGTTGTTGCTATATATGTGCGGCTTTTGCCGCACTTTCTCTCTTTTCTGAGGCCGTACGGTTTTTTCGCCCCCGGACTGCAGCAGCAGGCGAAAAAAACGAAAAAAAAATGTGCGGGTCTGTTTTCGCCGAGAAGGCCTTTGTTTGCCGTACTGCTCGACACATTCACGCATACCTTGTATGTACCTGGTATACGACGACGGGGTAAAAGATCGGGTAGGACCCGCGCTTTGAGTAATAATACTCTACCTGTATTAAATTTACGCCTGCATGCTTTTTTGTTTTTTTCTGTTTGTTTTTGCTCACACTTCAACTTTCCAGCTTCTGAACAAACAAGACGTGGTCACAGGTGTCGACCCTTCTTTCCCCCGGTTCTTGCCTTCAATTTTTATCGCGCGTAGGGTTCAGCAATCCCACCGCTCGTCGATTTTTCATCGAGCTTGTTGCTAACTCACGCTCTCGCGCTTTCCGCAAGACAAGATGTGCACAAGAAAAAGTCCCAACGAATTTATACGTACGAGTATGCACTCGGCGGGGCTCGAACCCACGAAACTGACCTATAGTCTATACCAGGCTCGAGGATAACCTGATACGCCACCGGGGCGACCGGTCTATATACAAAATGTTGGCCCTTCGGGGGTACTCCGGCGGGTCTGCAGGGGCCCTCGGCCCGTCGGGGCCCCCTGGCAGAGAGCCGCACCTCTCGCCGGAGGCTCGTGGTGCGGGGCCGCACCACGGCTCGGCTGCCTATATTACCGGTCGCCCCGGTGGCGTATCAGGTTATCCTCGAGCCTGGTATAGGTCAGTTTCGTGAGTTCGAGCCCCGCCGAGTGCATACTCGTATAAATTCGTTGGGACTTTTTCTTGTGGACAAATTGACTTGCGGAAAGCGCGAGAGCGTGAGTTAGCAACATTCGATGAACAATCGACGAGCAGTGGGATTGCTGAACCCCATGCGCGATAAAAATTGAAGGCAAGAACCGGGGAGGAGAAGGGTCGACACCTGAACCTGTGACCACGGCTGTCCAGAAGCTGGAAAGTAAAAGTGTGCTAAAAAAAAAGAAAAAAAAAAAAAAATAGTCTAGACTAAGCATAATAACCTCGCGGCAACATGTAATCCGGATTTTTTCCTTTTAACCTTAATAATGACGAGATGTCTCTGCGGGTGCTGGATTCATCGGTCACCATTGCTTGTTTGTCGTTGTAAACTAGATAATACACAGCAGCAGCAAGGCAGAGGAGCAGAGAGGAAGCAGCACATGACATCATCAGCAACCTGACCGTACGATATTTGACGATGCCAACAAACACCCAAAACAACCGTTATAACGGTATGCGCTCCATGTATACAGCACTGGGGGGGCTCCCGATATAGTGCCTGTATGTGCTATTAGTGCTATACCCCTATACACCGGCACTATTCAGGGCACCGGCACTGTTGGGAATAGGGTTACTATGATATAGTCTATATACATCTTATATATAGTTTATAGTTTCCGCGCACATACATAATGAAATGCCCCCCCCCCCCCCCCGATCCCTCCTGTTCAAACGCCCCACCTGAAATCAAAATCTACCAGAGTACCTGGTAGTAAACACTACCAGCCAGCTGGTATCATCTTGTTATCCTTCTAGCCATCCATGCCGTAGCTCTAACTCATCTCCGCCCTCCTCCTCCCCCCCCCCCCCCTACTGTTCCCCGCCCAGGGCGTTCAAACGCCCCACTTACAATCGAAATCGGCCAGAGTAATAAACACCTCTCTGCGCAATTGATATCACGCCATTATCTTTCTAGCCATCCATGACGTAGCTTTCATTCATCCCCCCTCCCCCCCTCCAACGCCCCATCCTTCCCCACACCCCGCACGATCACCCAGACCCAGCACCGCGCGTATAGCAAGCCCCTACATATATGATTAATACGCGCGATAATCGGAGTATCACACACAATGTTGCCAAGATGAGCTTCGACCAAATCCTTGATCTTATAGCTGGAGTGTATTTCAATATTGTATGTGACCTAAACCTCTTGAAAACCCTTCCCCCCCCCACCCCCCTTTTTTTTTGCCTCGCTCTCTCTTGCTCAAACGCCCGACCTAATATCGAAATCGGCCAGAGTAATAATTACTTCCACGCCCTGGATATCCACCTCATTATCTTTTAGAGCCGTCCATGCCGCTGCTGCAAGTCCCAACCCCCCCCCGCCCCCAACGCCCCCTCCTTCCCCACCACCCGCACCATCGCCTAGATCTAGCACTTGTACGCGTATAGCAAACCCCTACATCTATGCGACCTAAAGCCCTCCCCCCCCCCCCCTCCCCCCGCCACATCCCCCCCCCCTCCCCCACAAGAAGGATTTATAGTTTCCAAGCACAAATTGACCTGCCCCACCCCTCCCCCTCCTCCCCCCCTCCCGCCCCCGTTTTGATCAAAATCAGGCCCCCACGTCCTTAAAAACTCCGCCCTCCCCTCACCGGTTATTCGACTTACAGGATTCACTTGATAAACTGATGCATTTCCTTCCACAGCTGTCAGATTTTGTCCCCCTCAGAAACGGGTTTTATAGTTGCGCGAACAGACTGCCTAACATCACCCTGTTGACCCTGGCCGCTACACTGTAGTTGCAAGGGGAGTCGCCGACCTAAATCCTTAATGAGGACACACAACCCGTAATACGCGCGATCGGAGTATCACAACACAGCTTGCAAAGATGAGTTTCGACGAAATATTCGATCTCACAGCTGGAGTGTATTTTAATTCTTAATAATTTTTGATAATATAGCTACCATAGCGAGTTCCAGCCGTGTCGCGCGCGTTCGCCGGCACTATAGAGGGCAACGGCACCAAGCAACCGGCACTCGATTGGGAGACCGCCACTGCAATAATTAGCGCTTCGAAACCTCTGAAGGAGACGTCATCAACAAAACGACGAAAATTGATGGAATCCTATCCGCAAGAAGCCCGAGAAATGTCAAACGCCGAAAACCCGCCGCCACATACCAGGTACCCGGAAAGAGGGCAGGGGGGGGGGGTGCTCAGTTCGTGCATACCCGTAGTCGTATGACCATAGCCCCTCGCATCCCTACTATGCCGGGACCGAGCACGTCGGGTTTTCACCGCAACCCTGGAGGCAGGCATTGCTTGCACCAAGGCAAGAGGGCAGGGGGGGGGGGGGTACTCACTTGTTGCTTGCCTTAGTCATTTGACCATGGACCACGCATCCCTTCCGAGACGGAGCACCGTTCCTACTCCTGATAGAGACACCCCCAACATTTGGGCGCTCATTACGTTTTTTCTATATATATATTACATAAAAAGTGTTTGCTCATCTTATCCCCCCTTCCTGTTTCGCCGACTTCCGCCACCATCTATCTCCTAGGATGGCGACCGTTTTCTCGCTACTCTACTCTAGTCTACCAGAGTCCTCCGCATGTCGCATCCGTCTAGATTCCTCGCCTCATCGTCTAACACATCCCGTCCCTCCTTCCTTGTATGTTTCTCATGCTCCTGCTATGTGAGTCCTACCCTCTACTGTTGTGCCACACAGGCACATATATGTGCACCAACATCCTCCTCCTCCCGACTACTGGAATTATATCTCTTTCTTCTCTCTGGTAGATCCAGGTCCCCTACACGAAATCGCGTTTCAGCGCTTTCGCGTAATCCATTGGGCGGTGCCAAAATACGCTTTTATATACCAATATCTTCCCTCTCAGCCCCCCTTTTATATCTACCTCTTTCACCTTATTTCTCAGCGCTAGCCTTTCCCTTTCTTCTATATGTCCGTTCTTTCACTTCTTTCTTGTTCGGGTCCCGCCAAGCTTCTCCATATCAACAGTATATCTCTTCTTTGCCGGGGGCGGGGGCGGGGGCGAGGAGGTACTCATTTCTTTCAAGCAACTCCACTGCCTCATCCCCGGCAAGAGGGGGTGGGGGGGCGGGGGGGGCGAGGATACGTCGACAGAGCGGGAAAACGTGCTGCTGTGTACCGCCACGTCCGGAGCGGGGGGGTGGGGGGGTGGGGGTTTGGGGGGATAAAAGATATCGACGAAGAAGGTAGAAGAGACGAACCCCCAATTTCATGTGCTAACCCATACAATTTTGCGCTACATTATGCTAGTGGCGGCCAGGTTACCCCAGCCATCCCGGCCGGGAGGGCAGGGGGAGGGTACGCAGGATGAAAAAACGAAACAAGAACACGCCCCCCCGAATCCGACCCAGTAGCACCAGAAAAAGAACTAAAGGAGGATCACACGCGAGAACCCCCGAATCCAAAACCCAGAACAAACGGGAAACCATCGAGCGAAAGTGAGTGGTGGCGCGAATCTCAGCTATGACTACGTTTTTTTTGCCTCGAGATTCATCCGCGCGTTACGTTGGACCCCCCGCACAAACGCGCTACCTATCTCTACTTTATCTACCTATCTACTACTTCGAAGTATGTGGACTTGCAGACACCGAAAACACCGCCGTACAGCTCCTCCTCCTATGGTTGCCGTGTAGCGTGCTGGAGAGAGGGCACACTTTCATCGATGCCAACAGGTCATTCAAAAATCACCAAAACATACCTTAGACCGGTGACGGTGACGGTGACGGTGACGGTGACGGTGACGGTGACGGTGACCAACGCTACGTTTGGGTAGGGGGGGGGTACCCTTTTTTTAACTGCGGATTTGAGGCGGTGAATTATCCCCAAACCGAAAAACACGAAAGGGGTGTAACCTGCGGAGAAGTAGGGTGAGTAGCCCTAAGTCGCCCCAAACAACGAGGCCCTAAAAGCGACCGCCACTTTGGACGGTAATACACTGACCATTTCAATATAATAGTTGTATCCCAACGATCCTCAATTGTATAGTCCATCGTATTCGCGTTTAATGGTTTTTTCCATACTGGTATTAACATAAGGGCCGTATGATCTTCACGTTAACGATCCAATGCTCCTTATATTTCCGTACATAGTGATACTCCTTCCTCCCATAGCATAGAACCGGTGCTGTCTCCAAGCGGAGCTGATACCCCTGCGTCCCTTCTCTCACACCTTCACGGCACCACGACTCTTCCACACTTGGTCCAGTTGTCGTTCCCGCGCTGATTTTTCCCTAGCCGCCACTATCCGTCGTCGTCGTTGAAGGACACCAGCATGCCCCATATTATTATTATTATTTCATGTTTGCCACCCCGATATTGATGCGCAGGGCATGACAGAGTCAACCATGATCAACCTTTAAAAAATTCCAGAACAATTAATAATATAGAAAACCCACGATCCCGAAAGCCACAACAACAAACAAACCTACACACGTCTGTATGCGCAAACTCTTCCCTCCTGTCGGTGTTACTATGTACGGCAGGCTTCGTATCGCTCTAATCCACCTGCTGCCCTTGCTCGCGGTTTTATTTTCTCAGAACATGCTTACCTACCTTCTACTCTTCGAACATTTAAGCGGTCGCACGATTCGTGCTGATTTTCCCAAGCCTCCATAAACCGTCTTCGCTCTTGTTCCAACCGTAAACACGGTCGGAAAGCGCCGCCGTGGAGTGGCCGTGAAGCCAGTCCGCGCGCGGGACATAGCTGTAGCCGGGCGACAGAAAACGTTCTCCGTTCTTCCTCGAGAGATTTCCCGTTGTGCAGCGCCAATTCACATCCTTCGGTGAAAACACTCGGTTGGTTTGGCGGTGCTGGCTCGGGTTGCCGACCCAGAAGCCAAAAGTCTGATGGCCGGGTCTTCGAGCTCGAGGTACATTTTCCCCCTCTCAGGATGGGGGAGAGAGTTCCCGCCCCAATGTGTCCCGTGCATCGTCGAGATAACCCCGCCTCGACCGCGCAACCGATCGGTGGCGTGTGATCTCATCCACTCCACGGCGTTGAAGGGGGAGTCGAAAGGTTATCCTGAGTGACGCGATGTGGGGGCGGGTTTTTGGTGTAAACAGGATCAGCACTTACTTGTTGCGCCAACCCCGCCGAGACAGCACTTCTCGGCATATGACGCATCCTGATTCTTTATCCTAGAGAGATACGAATAGTGTGGTCGCAGACTGTGGAGCCGATAAAAAGAAACCGAAAACAAAAATTCGCAGAAGAACAGAGGAAGTAAAGTCGAATGTCATCGTACGCGGTCTACGAATAGCAAAGAGAAAAACCGAAAAAAAAACAAGCCCAGAACACAAGAAAAATATTGCCCAAATTATAAAAAAGAAAAAGAGTCTGCACTACTCTGTTGTCGCGAGGGTTGGCACAGGGCTTGCAGCACGCCACCGAAACCCGGCGGTGGACATCCACGCTAGGCATGCCGGAAGGAACATCGAATTGTAGAAGCTTAGCAACGAGAGGGGCGGGCTTCCGGGGTGTCACCGGGGGAGAAGGGGAAACACTGCAATCATTTTGTGGAGGGACGTCCAAATCGGTTGAAGTTTGACCTCGAGAGAGCTTGGCGTCCGTACCAGCCGTCACGCCTTTGCGAAAGGTGGCAATGGTATAGTATACCCACGCTCAGCTGCCGGTGACGATTTTTGAAAAGCTGCCGGTGACGATTTTTGAAAAGCCGCCGCTCCGCATCGGAAAGAGCGGAGTTCCGGCGGTTCAAATGAGAAACTGCAGAGAGACGTGACGCACGCGAACGATGCCGTGCCAGGGCTGCAGGCGA
Organism: Undaria pinnatifida; assembly: GCA_012845835.1. Lineage (NCBI taxonomy): Eukaryota > Phaeophyceae > Laminariales > Alariaceae > Undaria > Undaria pinnatifida. Next base: position 13,199,688 of record JABAKD010000019.1, read on the forward strand.
CCTGTCGTCAGGTCACGATAGGCGAGTTGGTCAAAGGAAGAGGTCTGATGTCCAAACGATCCCGCGGTGCGTTCGAAAATCGTGAGAGAGTCGTGGAAGCCTAGCCATGAGATGTAGATGCCACTATGACCGAAACCGGTGGCGGTGCTCAAGCTGCCCGAAACATTGTCCGCAATTTCGACGCAAAGGAGCCGTGCATTCCAGTCATTTTCGGCGGTCTTGGACGACCAAATGGTCACAATATGGTCCATTTAGTGGTTTACACGTTTGTCACCCCGCCGTGTTGCAGTTAGTTTGGATCTGGTAGGAGCTGGGAGTAACTATTTTGCGAGCGCCCAGAAGCTTGAATAAGGAGGCGTGCGAACGTTTCGAGAAAAATGTGGAGACACCGTTGCGCGAGAACAGGCTGTGCGGGTATCCCCAGGGGGGGGTGTATGAGTGTTAGATAGTCACGAGAAGGTTAGCTGTGCCTTCGGCTGCGAGTTCAATTGTAGCCGCCGCATAAAAACCGCTTCCGCGCGCGGCGGTTGGAACGGTCAACGGGGAGAAAAGTGTAGGCACTGCCCCGGGGCGTGACCGGGGAAGAGGGGGGCGAAGTGATCGACGCTCGTGGCGACGCCGGGGCAGTACAAGGGCATCAAGATGGTGGGCCAGAGAACCTTAGGCCGCGCAACGTTATCTGTGGTTGGCACTGGCGGTTGTGAAGCCACCATCGGAGGCAAACGTTAATATGCCACACCTCGAACAGATCATATAGATCATATAGGTCATATAGATCATCCGCAGTAGATCCTGTATCTGGCGTAGCGTTATGACATGTTGTGGACGGGCATATAGAGTTTAGATCCAACCCCCGAAAAACGTTTGCTATAAAGCACGCAGAGCGTACGGCTCCCACCCGGTAACATGAGCTAGATCATACAGATCATACATATATTCCCCGAAGGATCTAAATCACCAACTGGGGATAGATCATCCGTTCGACGACATGTGAAATGTTCGCACCGATCGACTAGATAGTGAGAGCATTTGAGCACGTCGTGGGGTGTGTACGCGTGGTCAAACCCACCAGCACAACAAGCGTTCCCGAGCACAGCTGTACGGTGTGCGTGGAGCCAAGGTGGCAAGAAAGCCGTCGGACGACAAAAGCCCGCATGATCCAAGGGCGCACGAGCAGCGGTACGTTCAGGAAAAAAACAGTATATCGTCGTCGCGCTCAATAAGCAAACCGTGCACCCCCGCCGGATCAAGGCTGCGGTGGTCACTTTTGGGTTTCGATTTTACAGCAGCTCGGGGTCGCTCGCGCGAGGTGATACCGATCCCTCTGTTCCTTCCCGCCGTCTTGATTGATATTTATTTCCGGCTGTTTTAGGTTTCGCGATACGAATCCGCAATGAAAAGGTTGGCTAAGCTGCGTCGAAAACATCACAGGCCTGTTTCAAAGTTTTTGTGTCAACGAGTACAGATTCTCGCTCGTCCCAGAGTGGCTCAAACCCGGTCAGTAAAAAGCCGGGTAGCACGCCCTCCATCGTAGGCTTGGTCGCCGGTCACAGTGAGATGGGAGCGGGAGGAGGGGAGGCGGGGTATTCGTTATCCAGCACGGCCGTGTGTGTACCGTCGCATCCCCACAATGCCGGGGACGGAACACGCCTCGGGTTTCCACCAGGAAATAGACATTGCACATGCGCCCCATGCGCGAAACGGCGTGACGTGTTCGTCGGCGAGCAAGCATTTGATGAGGAGTGATCTCTCCGCACATCTCTCGGGCCGCTTGGTGAGGCGGAGTCGGCTTTACGAACGAGCAGGTGGGACGATGCCAACACGTGGGCGGGATGGAGTCGACCCTGGCCAGCACAAAAGCGCTATAAAATATTAAGTACACACATGCTACAGTAAACGCGTGCGCGCACCGTATTTTTTTCCGAAGAGCCCTCTACTCACTTCGACAGCTGTATAGACTAGTACCTGGTACTAATTTTCGAGCAAAACTTATTTGGGGCAAGCTTAAAGTCCCCACCCCGTGGCGACGCGTGCTACGACATCTGATAGAGGTTCAGAGCCCTTTTTTTCTTAGTACTACCTTTCAATTTGGGAGCTTTAAAGACCTCTCCCAAAAACTGATTTCGAGGGGGGAAAAAAAACCGCCATATCGATTCGGATGAAAAATCTCAGGGCGTTAGGGACACGATGAGAATCATGCAAAAAAATAACCTGTTTCTCCGGCGATTTTGAGGTGCAAAGAGGAGCCCCGTCATTCAGAAACGCTTCAGATTTGAATAAAGTGATACCTCCATCTCGTAGCCAGCACGCGTCTGGTCTCTAATGTATACTAAACAATCATTGTCGCATCTTGCAACAATCATGATGTAAGGGAAGGAAGCAGTCAGACAAAAGGAGAAGACAGATGTGGAGTTAAAGGAAATGGGGAAATACAATCATCATATTGCTGCATTTTTTTGCAACAATAATAACCATGCAAGGAAAGAAAAGCGCAGTGAACAAAAGGGAGAAGATGTGTGGAGAAAGGAAAAAAAATGGGGAAATGGTTGGCAGAAGATACTGGCACTGCTTTAAGGAGGGACTATTCGACGTTCGTAGATACTACCGTTTTATGGAAGGATATTTTCGATTTCCATTGGAACGGCATCTACGAGGGCAAAAAAAATAATGACAATTATTAATACGAACAGTAATGGTGCCCATTCCGACGATTTAGGGTTTTGCGAGGAAAAAAAAAACGCTATTCAGATTTTTTCGTGAACAAAAAATAGAGTTCTACACTAGGTACCTCTATCTGGAGTGTACACAGCACATACATGCCTGCTGTAGCCGGGGGGCTGGTCGTCGGCGCGTCCGACGAGCAAAAAATGCGCGAAAACAATCTGGTTTACAAAAATTCGATTTTTCTGTAGCATAGACTATATATGGTGTGTGTGAATTGTCTTGACATTTTAAACCGTTCTTTCTACCCAACGACATCAGTAGTACACCCAGAGTTCGTGCTGATTCATCCTAGAGAGATACGACCAGGTACAAACTATGTGATCGTGGACAGACTGTGAAACAGAGTAAACCAAACAGTCGTACTGTTCCTGTTATAGTATATACGAAGTAGTATATACTCCAGAGTAGTACGATATATAGTATAAAGAGACGCTTGGGCTACGATAGAGGTTCATCACTTTTTTTTCTTCAAGGTTCCTCAATTTGGGAGCTTAAGACCTCTCTCCCAAAAAAACAGATTTTTGGAGAGAAAAAAAAATGCTAACGTACCGGATGAAAAAACCCTAGATGGCCTAGGTACACAACGAGCATCATCATGCAAAAACAATGGCCTATCATATTATTTATTTTTTTCCGATGATTTTGCCCCCCCCCCCCGTCATTCACAAACCACTACAGCAAAAAAAAGGTATACCATATGCCTTTATCGTAGCACGCGTCATGTAGGACTAGATGTAGGACTCCACAAGGGATGTTGCCAGGGTGAAGATAAGCCATGGTGTACCCATTAGGTTCACCGGGTTGCATTGTCAGTGTAACAACAAAAAAACACACACACACAACTTTTGCCTCAGACGAGGCAAGAAGAAAAAAAAAAAAAAAACTTGCAGGCGGAAAACAAAAACATAGTGCACCCGTCCCATTCTCTTAGTACTATTATTGATAGTACCATGCGTCTCCAACAACGACGCGTGCTATGTTATATATACAATAGAGGTAGAAAAAAATGGTGGCATCTGTTTTTTTCTTCTGAATTTCGGGCTTCTTTACCCCCTTTGGAGCCCCCAAACCCTTCCCTACACAAACTTCAAGGAAATTTGTAAAAAAAAAAGGGTTACCAGTTGCGAAGGCGTTAAAACCAATATCATTGGAATGCCACTCTTTTTTTTTGCAAAACGATTTTTTGTGTACCTAGCCAGACCACAGTTTTGTTGATCGGGTTGCACTTACTTTCTGTTTACTCGAAATCAGTTTTGGGGTGAGATAGTGATATAGGTCTAGACCACGTGCTACGATAAGAGGCCACGATAGAGGCTACGATAGAGAAGCGCCACGATTTTTCTGAGGAGGTTCCTCACTTTGGGAGCTTGACCCTTTTGGAGCCCTAAAATCCTTCCCTATACTAATTTCGAGTAACTTGTCCCCAACAAGGGTTTTCAGTTGTAAAGGCGTTAAGACCTCTCCAAAAAGACTGATTTGGAGAAAAACAGAACTGCTTTTATCGCGGATGAAAAAATCCCATGGCTTACGTACACGGCATAAAATCATGCGAAAAAAACTAGTTATATCCGACGATTTTGGGTTAAGGAGCCCCCCGTCATTCAGAACACATTCGTGCCAAAAAAGGGTATACCTTAATACGTCTATCATAGCACGCGCGTTTATAGAGCTCCACAAGTAAAACAAGGGTGCATCTGGACCTCATTATTAGCTGCATGTGTCTCCAACAACTCTAGAGTGGAAGACTACCCCCCGGGAGGGAAAAGAAAAAAAAAACTCAACATGGAACATCACTCATCTCCATCGCACTGTTCGTGATCACAAGAGAGGTTCCAATCACTCAAGACGATCCCCAAAATTACTCTTGGAATGGAACACCACCCCTGGAAACAGAAAATAAACCAGACCATCACTTTCTCACCACATTGTAGTCCGCGGACACAAGCCAGGCCTCAATAACTGCTGTGAGGTGGAAGACCACCCCAGGAACAAAATAAAGACAATGATCCGTTGGCGTTGTGTCTAGTTCATCGTCACACACGACAGATCCCAACAGATCTCAAGTGAAAGACCAGAGAACTTCCAACAATTTGGGAAGCGAAGATGAAACAACAGGCTCTAAATAATGACTCTGGAGCGGAACACAAGACAGGCTTCAACAGCCCATTCAACAGCCCTGTAGTTGAAGACTAGGTCTACCCCCGTTGAAAAACAAGCAGACCAATATCGGCGGCGGTTTTTATTCTACTCTGCTCTTGCCGCGGCCAGAACCGATCATGTATTTGGCGTTCTTGACCTTGCTGACCACCTTGAAGAACGCTTTGCTTGTGGGTTTCGACTTCTTCACCTCGAGCCTCATCTGCCGGGGTATCGGGACGGGTCGGCCCCGAGGCAGGCCAAAGCGAGAAGACACAATCAGACAAAAGGGAGAAAATATACGAGTAAGATCCTGAAATCGATCAAATTCACAGCTGACATACTTGAAACAGTTTCATATAACATACCAGGTATAGTCCAATAGCTGTTGGGTTCGTCGAGACGAAACACTATGCTGAAAAAAAAGGTCTTGGTGTGCTGGTCTAATCTTGTTGGAGGTGGCCTGCGGGCCCACCGGCAGCCAGGAAAGAGTTTAACTTGCGCCGCTGTACTTTGGCGTGATGGAATAGAAAGGCAAGCAGTATTATAACTGTTACCAAATCGTAAAAACGACACAAAATAAAATAAAATAAATAAAGTAAAACAAAATAAAATGCGTTGCTTCTCTCTTCTGTAGTGGTGGTGGTGTGGAGGACACACCAAGGTGGGTCGGTATATCGGGTCGGCACGGAACGGAGTATGGGGACCTCTGGTGACCTTGAAAAAGGTTTTGCGTGATGAGGCGGTACCATCTAGGGGAAGGGGACCTAATGTCCACATAAAACAAAATTATGTACAATAAATAAAATTACAGAAAAGGTAAACGAATTATCTCGAAAAGGAAGACCCACCTTCTTGGTGATGGCCTCCGGGTCCATCGGTAACCATGAGTGGTTGAACTTCCCCTGGTCTACAAGCTGCCGGACGAACCGCAGCTCGTTCTCGTGCGGCTTGATTTTGTGTCGCTCCAAGGTGTCGAGGACTCTCTTGACGTGAGGTATCTCGTGGCTCCACGCCACGCCTCTCCTAGCCCGCGCGTTAAGGATGGTACCGAGAATTCTGTTCCGAGGAGGAGGAGAGGGGAGGGGAGGCAGGGGTAAACACGTTGGACAGGCCATATTCTGCCTGGCGTAGATCGCACAAAATCAGTGGTTTGGGGCATACCGGTAGATCTAGATCATCTCGAGGGAACGCGCACAAAAGGTTCAGATCCGTGTAGAACCCCGCCTAGTCCACGCGTCGAAGATGGCGCCGAGAATTCTGCCCCCAAAGGAGAGGGAAGGGGGGGGGGGGGGGGGAGGGGTGGGAGTGAAACTTGGCCAAAAGCGACAGTCCATCAAGATGGAGCGTGTGACCTGGTGCCTGGCATTATCCACGGCCACATAAACATACCTAACTTAGTTCTTAGGCGAAGCTGACCATCCTTTGGTCTGCGGATCTCTCCCGCCACTGACCGCCTTTCCGCGCGGTTTCTTCGCCGAGGCGCGCCCCCGCCTCGCCTGCAACGCCCGGCTTAGCGGATCCGCCCGATCGGCGCCGTGGCGCCTGCGCGAGGCCTTAACGTCCAGATCTACGGCGAGATCTACGAAGAATCGTGCCGTGAGGGTTTTGGCGCATTGCCCGCCGACAGGGCTTATATCTTAGCGGTTTTTTTTCGCGTACGTGTTTTCTGACCTCCGACCTGTGGGGGGTCGGCTACCCGGCCGCTGTCAACTCTGTGGGGGCCTGCGCGGGGAGGCTTGGTGCTCAGATCTGGGACGGACGCCCCGAGAACACATGCCACCCAGGCTTTGTCGAGAACTGCCATCAATATTTTTTTTGCCGAGAAAAAGATGAGAAAGCTACTGCTGCTGTACGTATACGTGTACGTATGTACCTATAGTCTACAGCAAGTAGCACGTGTGATATGGAGAGTAGCAGCTCATGCACTGTCAACGTTGTTGCGGAGCTCCTATGGTTTGTACAGCAGCAGCTGTCGTCGTACCTTTTTAGCGGGCTACGCTGCATGATGTTGAGGTTTTCAACATACAAAAATGGCATTTGCAAACGGGGATGGGGAAACACGTTTTTTTTTTCTTTTTATAACGTTTTTTTTTTGTTCTCTGGCGGAGGAGGCGCGTAGATGCGTAGATGTACACGTGCATCGGGTATATATAGAAGACACGTATGTACGAAGGATCAGTACGTACGAAGTATCAGTACTACTGCTGCTGTACTACAACAAACAGTACTTACCACGAGCTGAGAGCAGTTCGAAGTATGTGGGTTGGATATGCATGACCAACCACTATCAACGATACACGTACGCTTTTTTTGCGGAGAGAGATGAGAGAGCTGTACGCATACGTGTACGTATGTATGTATCCGCAGCAGCAGCAGCAGCCTACGGCAAGCAGCACGTGTGATATGGAGAGTACCAGCTCATGCACCGTCAAGGTTGTTGCGGAGCTCCTATGGTTTGTACTATGCATGCTGTAGAGAATTGTTCATCAAAACTTCAAAATGCAGAATTCTGCCGCTGAGAGGAGGATACTGTTTTCACGTACAGAAAACATGGAAATACGTCAGCTACGACCGATTGAACGGTTGAAACTTTAAAAAATGCTGCAGCACGTTGTTTTGTTTTTCGTTTTGCTGCCTCCCCTGCGTGGGTTTCTGTGCTAGGCATGTTACGTTTTATGGATTACGTCCTTTGGGTATGCTCCCTCCCCTGCGTGGGTTTCTGTGTTGGGAGTGCTGAGTTTTCTGGGTTGCGTTTTCTGGAGCTTGGCCAAATGTTATTGCTTCATCATAGTAGTCGTTGTCGGCCTATTCTTGCCTGTGCCTTCCGCTTCCACCTCAGGCTTTAGTTTCAAGTTTTTTGCCTCTTAGGTTAGTCTAGACAGTAAGAATATCTAACCATGTTTTCGGTTTCGGTCCCTTCCCTGCGTACACTCGTCAGTTGTGCGGTTTTACTGCTAGAGGTTAATTTTATGTTATTTTGCCTCTTAGGTTAGACAGTGAGAATACCTAGCCATGTTTTCGGTTTCGGTGCCTTCCCTGCGCACACTCTCCAGTAGTGCGGTTCCTCAAGCAAGTTATTATTTGTTTTATGCTGCAAGATGTTAATTTATCTTATCTTATGCTGCCTACAGCCTGCCACCTGCTACGTACGCATGTTACGTTTTCTGCATTACGTTCGTTCGTGCTTACTGTTTCGTGCACCACAATATTCGTTGCTAATACACGGTAGTTGTCAACCTCTTCATGCCGTGAGTGAGAGCAGGCGGCCAATATGTCCCTCCGTTTCCTGCGCCCAGATTGTTGCTAGTTTTGTCTGTGCATCGCTCCATTTCCGGCTTCGTACTCGATTCAATTTTCGTACATTACCATATCATATTATAACTCTTGACATCAATTCTTCCGCATGTACAGCCCTCTCAACTCTTGGTATTACGTCTCAACTCTTGGCATTACGTCTGACCTCCGTCCTTCGCCACAATGCTGCTAACTTTTCCGGCGTCACGCAAGGCTGCGACCGGCGGCCGTCCAGGCCGCCGGCGAAACCCCTTGTATATTATATAAATGAAAATACACTCCAGCTGTGAGATCGAAGATTTCGTCGAAACTCATATTTGCAAGCTGTGTGTGATACTCCGATCGCGCGCATTACGAGTTGTGTGTCCTCATTAAGGATATAGGTCGGCGACTCCCCTTACAACTACAGTGTAGCTATCAGGGTCAACAGGATGATTTTAGTCAGTCTGTGCGCGGTATATATATTGTTTCGCGTTTTTGACAAAAAAAAGAAATGGCTTGGAAGCAGACATGCACGCGGCTTCAACATTTATATGTACCACAAAAAGAACACAACAAAAAACACAAAAAACACAACTAAAACACAAAAAGACACAGAAAATACACAAAAACACACGCAAAAAAAAGAGTAGCACAAAACACAACAAATTACGAAGTACCTGCGGTCTGGCGGCAATCCGTGAATTTCCTCGCACGTCTTCGCGAAGGCCTCGGCCAGGCCGACTCCGCGGGTGTTGACGAACATTTCCACCACCTGCAGCGCCGCGTCGTTGTTAAGCTTCACACCCTGCCAAGAAGAAAAACGGAAAGAAAACGGCAGTATACAACAGCACCAGCGCAGGCGTTCCGAGTTGTTGTTGTTGTTGTTGTTGTTGTTGTTGTTGTTGTTGTTGTTCTCACATTAACTCGCGAAATCAAGTCCGTGGTCACAGCACCGGCTCCAGCCAGTGTGGAGCCAAGGAATACCCCGGGGAAAAAACACAAACAAAAAGTGGTACATGTATATATCATAGCTGACGTATTTCATGCCTCCGCCAGAAAAATAGAAAACGTGAAATCGGGAGTCAGCCTATGATGTGCCAGGTCCATACCGGGACATACGTCTCACTAATCGCGCCTGAAACAGAGTATTAATACCTGAGTCTACAACAACCACGAAACACCCCTATATGCATAGAATAAACTATAAACTCGACAGCTATGACGAGTCGGTGTTACTCGCCCGGCTACGAGGGCGGTGGCTAATTGTTTTGTCATAGCTTTCAAGAGTTTTTTTACCTTGTACCTGGCCACAGCTGGTCGGAACGCCTGTGCTCCCCCTCTTCAACTTGCGACACCCCCAGGAGTTGCAAGCCGACCACATTCCGAAGGGAAAGCCTGCATGCACTACAAAATACGAAACCCCTACGAATCAGACCCCTGCATCATCTTGACCCCTTTCAGCCTACATCCTTCGGATACTTTTCCTCGACGAACTTCATGGCCATGAAAAGTCCACACTACGCCACTTCAACAAGAAAAAAAAAAACAATAGGGCTGCTTTTGCTGATCAAAAATACCTCGGAAAGCTGACTGTTGTGCCAGAATAATGGACGCTATGACACCTGTTCCGCCTTACCGCCTTTTGGAACTGCCCCTCGACAACCCTAACCACAACTGTAACCCGAACCCCCTCCAAACATACCAAATGAAGCCTATTACAAGTCAGACCACATGCATGATCACAACCCGTTCCACCTCATCTTCGTCGGATACTTACCTCGACGAACTTGACGGCCTAAACAAAAAAACAATTATGCTTAAAGTAACTCAATCCCTTTAGAGCCAAAAAACTCTCCCCATACTAAATCCAAGTAATTTGGTCCCGAAAATGTGTTTCCAGTCGAAAAAAGGCGTTGAGCCAAAAACAATATTATTCCTTGAAAAACACTTGCTACGCTGAATGCTATGTAAGCGGAGTGGACACCAGGTTTAACCCTACCTCTGCACCATCTTGACCCCTTCCACCCTACCTTCGAATACTCCTCCCCCGACAAACTTAACGACTCTAATCCCAAATCTAGATCCCTCTAAACACACCAGGAAACCCCTACGAATCAATGACCTTCACCTCTTCCACTTCACCCTCTTCGGATACACCTCTTCGACGAACTTGACTGCTTTGAAAAACGTTACGCTGTAAGTACATGAAAAAAAAATGCACTTCACGGTAATGTATGCCCCCCCTCCCCCCCTCCCTAAACGCTCAATCGCGCTGAATGCTACGCCAGTAAGAAAGGATAATTCTAAACGTACAACCCTACCCATATATCACCTGGACCCCTTCCGCCTTACCTCTTTCGGAAACTCCTCTTCGATAAACCTCACTGCCTTCTTGCTGCGCCGCGCTTCCGTCAAAGTCTTCAACCGCGCCCTCATAATAGCCTCCACCGCCAGCCCCGCTCCCACCCCCCCTCCCCCAAACCCGCTCTCAGCGTCCGCCAACCTAGCAGCCGCCATAGCATCAACCTCCAACATCTCTACAACTCCTAGGAGCGCCGCTGTTCTCTCCTTAAGCCCGTCGTGCATAAGGGGTGTCCAGTCTTCATACTCGACCTCCTCCTTATCTTCATGTTGCATTTCCCCTTCGTCTATTCCTTGGAGCTCCTCCATAGACCGGAGCTCTCGCTCGTCCTGTTTGCCTGCCAGCGACCGCTCTGCCCCAGAGTCCGAACCAGCACTAATCCCGCCGCTAGTGCTAGTTTCACAGCCGTTTGGAGCGGCAGAAGGAGACAGTTCCCCGTCGATTTTTCTCCTCCCACCCTTTGACCCCGCTTCCGTCATCATCTCTTCTAACAACGCCCGAGCTTGCTCTTCTGGATCTACACCTGCGCTAGCCGTAGGCCACCGACCAACTCCCTCCTCCCCTCCTCCCCCTTCCCCCCCCCCTTCCTCCCCGCTCCAACCCTCCTCCCCCTCCCAACCATCCTCTTCTCCCTCCCAACCATGACCCTCCTCATCCTCCCCGTCGCCAGTACCTTCGTCTTGTTGTCCCAAGTGCCTGTGACGTTGTTTTTTCCGGTCCAAATCCTGTTGCGCCAGCATTCTCATCTCCTCCATGATCTCGTCCATGTTCGGCGGGATTCTCAGAGTGTCATTGTCATCCGGCTCCTCGGAACCACCTTCTCTCTCTCCCATCCCCATCCCCATCCCCACCCCACCCGCGCTACCGCCTTCCAATATATCCAACATCGTGGGACGCTTTAGAGCCCCAGCCTGCGCCGCACCCCTTTCCTCCTGCCCACGCCTTTTCTGCACATCGCGCGGAACATTCCCGGACCGTTTTTCAGCCATGATGACGTCATCGCCGTCGCTCCGAGACCGGTACTCAGATTCCCACTCCTCCTCCTCCTTATCGCCTCCATACCTTTCGTCGAAGGGTCTTGTTTCCTCCTCCAACCCCCCTTCCCCCCTGCCCCAATCCTCCCGCCCTGATTCTTCCGCCCCGTCGTCTATCCCAAGTGGCTCGGATTGTGCTGCATTTTCCAAGCTACCCTCCGCCCCCTGCGACTGCAGAGTACTAAGCCAGGGCGGCATCGGAGCCCCAATCCTCTCCTCATCCCGCGGGTCGGGAAGGACGCGAGGGCGGTCTTTGGGGGCCCTGTCCTCTGCGTCGGGGTCTTTTGACGGTTTCAGATGGTAATTGCGCCGCGTGGATGATTGCGCCGCGTAGGTGATTGCGCCGCGTGGATGGGATTGCCACAAGCAGGCAGGACACGTGACGGGTGGGAGCGAGGGAGAGATATGATCAACACTAAATATACTAGGGATATCATATACGATCCCTAGCAGGTGGACTGTTGGCGACGAGGGCTGGGATAATCCCAGGGCGCGATGTCGCGGGGAGGGGGGGGGGACGACAGCATAAAAACACGACTTGTCAATAGTCTAGAGTCGAAATGAAACGAGCGCAACGACGATATGAACATCACCAGAGGTACACATCCTTTGCGACAATATGATCGCGAGATGCCAACGTGCGCACACAATCGCGCGACGAAGTGCGCGCGACCTGCCTGATCAAAAAAATACTGTAGTCCCTTCTAGATCTATTAATAGTCTAGGGGTATACTAGAAGCCTCTGGTTGACTATCGACCCTTTCTGTCGACTTTACATTTTACAGCTATTGGTATTACTACAGCACTAGCTGACCAGGCGCATTCACAGTACGTGTAACACGAGTACGAAGCAGTCAGGGCAAGCAGTCACAAAAACAAATACCAGGCGAAAAAAAGACTCATCACACGGTCGGGGGTGCAGCAGATTCTAAGAATTTTCTGAGCTCCTAACACGAGGAGCGCAGTATCTCAACATGACTTCGAAGGCATTCGCTCGCGCGATGCGACCAATGCTTCTATGCGCTAGCAAAAAACAAAAACAATTATATAGACGCGTGCTACGATAATAGAGGTGCACCACTTTTTTCCCGAGGTTCCTCAATTCGGGAGCTTCAAGACCTGTCCCAAAAAACTGATTTTGGAGAAAAATAAAACCGCTACCGAATAAAGAATCCCGTGGCCAAGGTACACAACGAGAATCATGAAAAAAAAGGCCTATTATTTATTTTTTTCCCGAAGATTTTGGGTTAAGGAGCTCCGTCATTCAGAAAACATTTCAGAAGAAAAATGCTACCTCTATCGTAGCATGTGCCGGTTCTAATACTACTCCTCGCTTGAGGAGCTCTACCACCCCGACCAAAAACGCCAAACCCATAAAGTGCAAACCCTACCGTGGGATGACTCAAAACAAAAAAAAAAGCTGGCTAAAGTATGTCTCACCACGGCCCAGCTGTATTAGCCTCTCGCGCTCCTCGAGCCTGTTAACATTTTTGGTCTTCTGCATCACCCGCTCGTACTCGTCCTCGATGGCGCGCTCATATTCTTCGTCCCCGATCATCGCCTCGGGAGTCGTCACCCCTTGATGAAAAGACAAGACACGGAAAAAATAAACGCCCATGTGTGAAACGTTAGTGGGCAAACCACCACTATCAATTTGTCCGCCCCCAAAACAGAAATCATTACTTCATCTTTGGCATTATTTTAATTGAATTTAATGACCTTTTTGTCTTCAATTATTACTATTAAAACGCTAAAAATGGTTGTTAAATATGATCAGTACAAATCGGATATGCCCCGTCAGTTTTTTTAAATAGATGACATCGGTTAACTTAAACGAAGGATCATGTCAGTAGATCAATAGTGTAGCGCACACGAAATATAAAAAGAAACAGCAACAAGCACAAGCAGACAGTACGTAACAAAAACAAAAGCGCCAACAGCACCGTAGCACACCAGTAGCAACAGCAGAAGCAGCAGAAACAACAACAACGACAACAACAGCAACAGCAACAACAGCAACAGCAACAGCAACAACAACAACAACAGCAACAACAACAGCAACAACAACGACAACAACAACAGCAACAGCAACAGCAACAGCAACAACAAAAACAACAACAACAACAACAACAACCACCAAAATATCTTTCAATAAGCCCTCACCCCCAAACTTGGATCGATTTCGACATGGTTGGAAATGCCAACTAAATCTTCAACATTTCCCACGGGAACTGTTTGGGTGGGACCACGGGAACAATACTAGCACGTGAACGGGAACACACCCGGTGTAACGGGATATCCCGTGAAAATTCTATGTTAGAATCCCGAGGACTGCCATGAAGACATGAAAATGTCGACAAATATGGCGCTCACCCCTAAACTTATTTCGATCTCCGCTTGGTTGGGAATGCCAATTAAATCTTCAACATTTTCCACGGGAACTGTTTGGGTGGGACAACGGGAACAAACTTGCACGGGAACGGGAACACACCCCATATACCGGGATACCTCGCGGAAATGTCTGCGTTAGAATCCCGAGGACTGCCCTGAAGACATGAAACTACAGTACTGGGCCCTCTATAGTGCAGGTGCCCGGTATAGTGCAGGTAAAATCTCTGGACACAGAGAGCGCCCTCAATAGTGCAGGACCTGCACTATAGAGGCAGATCCCGCTATAGTGCAGGTTAGGCACCGCGATGTCCCGCAATAGTGCAGGCTGGACACACACACGGACACGGACAGACAAACAGCAGACAAACAGCGGACAGACGCAACACAGAAACGAGGGTACACGTGCTGCTGCAGACCCGAAGAGCTCTACGCAGCGCAGAGGCGCACCATGCCTTGTGCGGACGGTGAACTGTGCCATCAACAAGACGGAACGCCGCAAGCCCCTCATGGCCACGTCTGTCAGGGAGGATGTGGCGGGCGGCTACACGGTAATTGCGGCAGCATGTTTGACGACCACGAAACGAAGCGCATCTGCAGCACGTGCATCGCCGAGGCTGGCAAGCGCAAAGCGACACCAGCTGAAAGTGCTGGGGCGGGACCATCCAAACGCCCGAAGAAAACGAAGGGGGGGAGTGAGAAGGGTTCTGGTTCTCGTGCGCGGCCGGACAACAACGCGAAGCTTAAGATTCTCAAGCTGATGGATGAGAGTTTTGTCACCACGTAATGAGGGCGGGGGGCAGTAGTACATGTTTGCTCGTTTTTTTGCAGTGCACTTCCTGTCGTGTTTCTTCTTCTGTTGTGTCTTTTTCTATCTTGCATCATCGAAGGAAGGCAACGAGGACTGCGATTCAGCTTCGTCCACTATTAATGCATAATTTCGATCCATTTCGTACTCTGTTCGCCCCGCAAAGCGTGAACGCCACACCATAAAGTCAAAGAGTGCCTCATCCTGCACTATTGAGAGATATTCAAAGCCTCAATAATGCCGAACCTGAACTATTGAGGCACTCTTATGAGCAGTGCTGGTGCCCGCTATAGTGCAGGAAAAATCTCTGGACACACCCCTCCACTATAGCGGCCCCAGTACTGTATCGACAAAAAAGGCGCTCACCCCTAAAAGCTTGGATCGATTTCCGCTTGGGTGGGACACGGGAAAAACACTTGCACGGGAACGGGAACACACCCCACACGACGGGATATCCCCCCGAAAATTCTGCGTTAGAATCCAGAGGACTGCCTTGAAGACATGAAAATATCGGCAACAAAGGCGCTCACCCCTGAAAAACTTGGATCGATTTCCGCTTGGGTGGGACCACGGGAACAACACTTGCACGGGAACGGGAACACACCCTCTTGTACCGGGATATCCCGCGGGAATTTCTGCGTCAGAATCCAGAGGACTGCCCTCAAAAACATGAAAATATCCAGGACAAAAAGGCGCTCACCCCTAAACTTGGATCGTTTTCCTTTCCGGAAGCCCTTCCTCAGGTCCGCCTCTCCGGACTCATCCCACTCCATGGTGGACATCTGCATTTGCCTTACACGGTTTGCGTCTTCCTCGGGCACATCCAACGTCGTGATGTCCATCACTAGCGCATCCTCTCCAGGTAGAACTCCCCACCTTCAGGAGGGATTCCGATGTTCGATGGCGTGTTTGTAAGGGGGGAAGGGGGAGCATTTTCTGTGTGCGTCTATCACAGGGGGAAAGGGGGATACCAGATTTCGGGAATTTCGAAAGTTTCAACTCAACTGGACGGGAAACGTTTAAAAGGCGTTTTTGAAAGGTGGGGAAGAGGTGGTGGGTATCCATCCGCGTCTGCCTAACGCGGTTGGCGCCTTCCTCTGGCGCGTCCAACTGTGACATCCATCACCAGTGCATCCTCTCCAGGCCTAATTCCTCACCTTCAGGAGATGCACGGTGACATATTACGGCGTTTTTCTTAAAGGGGAGAGGGACATATACACTATTAGGAAGTTTGGAATTTCTAAACATAATTGAACTTTCTGCTATGATTACGAACATACGTCAGTGAAGGGAAAGCATTCAGCGGTCGAGCGTGTCAAACCGATCGTCCCTCAGAAAAACCCAGTAGTTTGGCGTCCGTCAAGGTAAATAGTTGGAAAATTGCCGTCCGTCAAGGGGTGAATCCACACTAAAACCTAGTAGTATGGCGTCAGTCAAGGTAAATAATTAGAAAATTGCCGTCGGTCAAGGGGTGAATCCATACTAAAACCAAATAGCTTGGCGTCAGGCAAGGTAAATAATTGGAAAATTGCCGTCGGTCAAGGGGTGAATCCACACTAAAACCTAACAATTTGGCGTCCGTCAAGGTAAATAATGGGAAAATTGAAAATTGCCGTCGGTCAAGGGCTGAAAGTGCCGTCTCCCGACATCTCTTATACAAATACTCTAACAACGTCAGCTGTGAGTTTCGACAAATTTAGTGTCGATACTCATCTTTCTTTGCAAGCTGCGTGATACTCCGGCCGCCCGTTTTTGGTAAGTTGCCATGAGCCGCAACCAAATCAGTAGTATTAATGGACGTTAAGCCTGCAAATGAACCATGACCACGACCTTGACCCCTTTACAACTGGAAACCCGTTTTCGGGGACAAAATCACTTGGATTTAGTATAGGGAGGGGTTCGGGGGCTCTAAAGGGGTTAACGTGTTAGGTGACATGGAAAATATTATACATTGCAGAAATAAACAGAAACATATTTTGCTCGGGAGGGGCATACACCGCGTTTTCTACCATTCCATCCTTCACACCAACCAGCACATACATATGCTTGCACCGACCATTACAGAGTTACATTTACCACTTCATCCACACCAACAAACACAGCTACACCAACCACTGCAGCTTTCCCCACCCAACCCAGCTACATCAACCAATACAACTACACCAACTAATGCAGTTGCACCACAATTACACCAAACAGTCAGTCACACACCACCCAGCACATGCATTTAGTGCACCAGCCATTACAGAATGTACACCGAACACCCCAGTCACACAATACAGCTACACCAGCCACTACGGTTACACCAAATCAAAACAGATACACCAACCATGTCACCCTTCACACAAACCGGCACATCAAACAATACAATCAAACCGACCATGTCACCCTCCATAAGAACCACCACACTCATAGCACCAACAGTCCATACAGATGTAAACCAACCACTTTACTCACGAAAACACACAGCTACACCAACCACGACAGCAAAACCAACGACCACCCTACTAGTACTTCCACCCTTACCTTGATGTTGTCTCGCTATGCCTCCCGGCGCTGCAGCACCCGTCGATCTATCAAAACATTGTGGTAATACCAGGCACAACCTTGCACCAAAAAAAATACAGCCACACCAGCTGTCACAGCTTGACCCCAACCACTTACAGCTTTCCACCGACCACTGTGGCTAAACCAGCTACTCCGAAGTATCAACAGTACATTTCCTAACTTACCTGGGTCTTGTGCCCCGATGTCTCCCCACGCTGCAGCACCGAGCGATCGCCTCCAGCGACGAGCAGTACGTCTGCCAGGACAGCTTCGGCGTCCCATCTCCCAACAAATCTGCCGTGTGGCCCCTGAGGATGTGCGCCTCCTCGATGCACTGCAAAACCTTGTCCGCGTCGCCCCCCCTGCAACGTACAACCGGTTTACGTGTGGCAAGTAGGGATGCGAGTTGGAAGCCTAGTTTTATAGTCACCGACTACATATTAGATGGCTCAGGTTTCGTCACCGACTAAGCGTTAATTGGCTACGTCCCCAACAAAGCCCCTGCAAGGTACAACCGTGTTAACGTGTCTGCCACGTGACCCTGAGGACGTGCGCCTCCTCAATGCCCTGCAAAACTCGCCCGCGTTACCCCCACCACAAGATACAACCGTGTTAACGTGCGATAAGTAGGGGTGTGAGTCGGCTGGCTATTGTAGTCGACTAGACAAAAGATGGATAGAGCTGGTCACCGACTACGTATTAGTTGGCTAGGTCCCCAACAAGTCTGCCATGTGGCCCCTGAAGATATGTGCCTCCCTGATGCACTGCTAAACCTGGTCCGCGTTACCCCCACCGCAAGCTACAAAAATGTGGTAAGGTAGGCAGGGTCTGTCTGTGAGTTGGCTGGCAATATATCGTATAAGTGACCGACTACCACGCACAATAAGGGTCCGGTCCTAAGCAGCGCCGGTTGAGTAGTGCCGGTTACCCGCTATAGTGCCGGTAAAATCGCTTGGCACAGATGGTAATAAGCTATAATGGCAGTGCGCGGAGTAGTGCCGGTTGCCCGCTTTAGTGCCGGTGAAACCGCTTGGCACAGATGGCAATAACCTACACTGGCAGTGCCGGTTGAGTAGTGCCGGTTGCCGCTACAGTGCCGGTAAAATCGCTTGGCACCGATGGGAATAACCTGCAGTAGCAGTGTGCGGAGTAGCGCCGGTTGCCCGCTACAGTGCCGGTAAAATCGCTTGGCACGGATGGACATAAACCTACAGTGGCAGTGTGCGGAGCAGCGCCGGTTGTCCGCTATAGTGCCGGGAAAATCGCTTGGCACAGATGGCAATAACCTACCATGGCAGTGTGCGGAGCAGTGCCGGTTGCCCGCTATAGTGCCGGTTTGTTTGGCTGGCACACACCGGCACTACTGAGGGACCCCTACTGTAGTGAACCCATTTCCAACCCCTAAAATTATCCCAGTCTAAATCCAAGTGTTTTGTCCCCATTTCGGGAGTGCGGTGCTAAAACGGTTAATAGTTAGCTCGGTACTACAGTGTAGCACAGTCAGTTGCGCGAGCTACGTTGCGGTGGTTGAGCCTTTTGGAACCTGAGCGGCGCAGTTATGACTGACTTCTGGTGTCCATTCATACAGTAAGTTAGCAGTATACTTCGAAGCCACCCGCGTTGTCTACAAAAACTCGCAAACAGAGAAAAAACGGACGAACGAAAACCGAAAAATGGAGCATCAAAAGCGGTAAAACTTGCTTGCTGTAGGCAAGCAGTAACGCCTGGTAGGTGTCCTCCTTCGGCACAAGGCCCAGGCCGATAAAACGCTGCGCCAAGTCGTCCACGATGCCTCCGTACGCCTGTGCCGCAGCAAACCAAACACAAGTTAGCCAAGCGAGACACGTGTTGTAAGTAGATACGCCAGGCAGAACATAACACAGAATCAGCCGTAGCCGTTGAAGGGCTGGTCGGTGTCACTTGC
This sequence comes from Undaria pinnatifida, assembly GCA_012845835.1. Lineage (NCBI taxonomy): Eukaryota > Phaeophyceae > Laminariales > Alariaceae > Undaria > Undaria pinnatifida. The sequence continues at coordinate 13,218,890 of JABAKD010000019.1, forward strand.
TCGGCTACTCGCCCAGTGGCTTCGAGTCATCCTACGCTAGGGGGTGCAGAAGATTCTAAGAAATTTCTGAACTCCTAACATGAGGAGCTAGCTCAATGTCAACATCATCCATCATCATCACCCGAAACGTGGCGTAGAAGGCATTCGTTCGCGCAGCCCGACCAACCTTTCTATGCGCTATTTACTATCAATACTAACACTATTAATACCATTATTATAATAGTCTTAGAACAAACACGCTCGTAAAATTGCCATACTAACCAGTAGTTCCACACTCGAGGAGCGCAACCGCACTATAGAGGTAACAAGCATTAGATTAGACGCGTGCTACCATAGAGGTGTACCTTTTTTTGGCTATTTTGTTTTCTGAAAAACGGGGCTCCTTAACCCCAAATCGTCGCAAACACGCCGATTTTTTTTTGAAACGGTTCTCGTCGTGCACCTAGGCCATGTGATTTTTCATCCGGTAGCAGCTTTGTTGATCTCAAAATAACCAGTTTTTGGGTTCAGACGTGTCTCAAGCTCCCGAATTGAGGAAACCTCGGAAAAAAAAACGTGGTACACCTCCATCGTAACATGCGTCATTAGTTAACCCAAGAAGTGCCAAACCCTACCGCACTATAGAGGGATGGTTCCCTTCTCTTCACACTTCGCTTCCAAGTGCTTTTGCTTTTTTTCGTTTTCTGCCCTTCCTCTGTGGAATAGCTCATGCACACGTAAGAACGCCTCTTTCAACGTGCAGCACCCTCGAGATTTCAAGAGCAACCATATCTCGATGATGAACCTTGCAAGCTGCTAGCAGTTGCAAAGTCAGACGAGTTGCTATAGACAGTTAGACAAGCGAGACAAATCACCAAGTAGATAAGCCGGACATAATATTATAGATGCCATGGACAAGGTAGACGCATTAGATCATCTAGGCACAATATAATAGACATTAGATAACATAGAACCGCAATTATAGGTGCGATAGACAAAACAGACAAGGTAGACCCGATGTTATAGATAACATAGCCAAGGTGGACACGCTAGACAAGTTAATGCCACGATGTTTCCGCGCGCCTGCACCGCAAAAAAATTAAGTCAAGACCATTCCTGTCGATAAGGACCATTCTTATCAAAGCAAGCTTTGTCGAAAAAAGATTTTTATAAACGAGAAGCTAATTTCCCAAATACGTGCCAGAAACAATGGAAATTAGGAATCTAAACAATGCATACTTTTTGCACTCTGTTGAAGTTCCAGCTTTACGACAGATTGCCTTCGTGCTTCGACACAAATTGTCACAACATTTTGAAAAAAGAAGCCAAAACTTGGACCAAGAAAGGCTTCGATAAGAACGACCCTTAGACTAAACAATATCTAGAATAAGTCAGTCATACCGGTAGTAGACAAATTCGACAGGTTGGGACAAGCTAGCAAAGTTAGACAAGTCCCCTTTTTTCGTAAGCCATACGAGGTACCAGGTAGCAGACAACGTAGACAAGTTAGACACGCTGGATACGTTGAAAAAGTTAGACAAACACAAGATGGAGTACATGAGCTAGACAAATCACTGCAGCTGACGGCGTATCGACGTCAAGGGGGCTATTGGCTTGGACTAAAAAAGCAACACTGTTATGGTACGCATTCAGTACTATTTTATGAGGCCGTGTCCAGCAGCAACCCTCTAGGCCTGTAAAAAATATGTGATATGGCACACACATTTGTCCCCCCCCCTCCAAACTCCCCGTCTTCCCCTCACCGGTCATACGACTACTTCGAAGTATATATATAATAAACTGGTGCGTTCCACAGCCCGTCAGATTTTGTCCCTCTCAAAAACGGGTTTTATAGTTTCCGTGCACAGATTGATGAACTTCATCCTGTTGTGTTCGTAGTGCCTCTTTAGCTTGACAGTTACGTGTCGGTTCGGCATATTAGCATACGGTGAAGTGTGTGGATCTTGGTATCTGGATGTGTGTGGGATGACGCACGGAGTCACCTTTTTGCTATCCCTGACTCTGATGAGAGATAATAAGAAACGACCTAAATCATCAAACCATCGACTCTGTTAGGGGGTGTTGACAACTTCGCTTGGAGCAAAACGAACACTCTACCGCGTATAACTTCTCTGCGGGGCCATGTTCCTTCTTAATCGTAAAATTCTACAGCTCTCGCATACAGGTGCCCTTTTGCGCGTTTATCTTCGTGTCGTACCAATCTGCTATCGATTCCCAACAACATGGCGCCGTGGAGAAGGTATACGTGATGGAGGACTTTCGAGACTTAACTCTCAAGCAGGTATACGATCGCAAGGAGATCATCAACCTTGCTGCCATTTGCCAAGTGTCTCGCAGCACGTACGAGACACTCGGCAAATCGAAGGGCAACCATAACGCTCCGGCTGGCGAAATAATGAACCGATCTGCTCCCTCATTGACCTCTCCCGCTGCTGCTGTTGCTATTGCGCATCATGGAGTGCGTGCGGCCATGCCGCTCGACTTGTTGCCCGGACGAAACCCCATCGTTATTTGGTACTGCTGCAGACAGCCCACGATTACCCCACGTTCGTTCCTACCACTGTTACCAGCAGCAGTAAACACACGGCTATTATGCCGCGCGACTTTGTCCTACCCAACCACCCCCCCTGGCATGGTGCACACGGCTGGCGGCCATGCGACTTCTCGCGGAATATGCAGATAACCTCATATCTGCTGCCTCCACAACCAACCTTCCGAAGTGGAGGGCGCACGGCCAAAAATAACAAGAAAATGTCGTGTGACTTAAATTCCCCGCTCGCCACTGTCTTGTGAAGAATCCGGGAGGGTGTTGATTTGGGATTTTCAGTATGACAGTTACTTATCAGTGTCGTGCCAGTTCGGGCTATTGGACTATTATTGGGTGTCTAGTAGTACCTGGCTGGCGTTCTTGATGGTAGGCTGCTGTGGGCTGTCTCGCACGAGCTCATTCTTCTGGGCTTGCCTCTACGCTGTGGGAGACGTAATACAATGACTTCAAACCTACCCCGCTTGGAGCTAACGAAAATGTTGGCCCTGGCACAAGCTACTTCTACGGGGAGTAACCGACCTATATCTTTATTGAGTACACACAGTGACACGCGCGATCGGAGTGGCACACACAGCTTGCGAATATGAGCTTCGACGAAATATTTTATCTCACAGCTGGAGTGCACATTATTTTTTTATGATACATTGGTGCAGTAGTTCTTGCTGGGAACTCGCGCTGGAGTTTATTTGTGACTGCTGCCAACTGTGTGCGTTGTTTTTGGAGCAACCATATATTAGCAACTGGCTTCGACCGTAACAGAAAATAACTGACCCTGATCCACTGCGGAGCTGTCGCCGCCGCTCTGAAGAGGGTTTCCATGGTGACGCGAGTAGGCCTTTGGTCCTCCATGTCCATGTCACTAAGGAAATTCATGGCCCTCTCGTACTGCCCAGTTTCCGCACACAACTGGCATTAGTGGCGGGGGAGAGGGCGAGAGGAGAGCGAGAGGGAGGGTGGGGGGAGGAGCCGGTGGGGGTAGAGGCAGAGAGACGGAGAGATAGGCAAAGGGTCAAAAGGTAAGCGACACAAAAAGGCAGACAGACATGCAAACAGGCAATAAGAGAGAGCGCTAATAATTGTAGTAAAAAAACGCTAACCACATCGTAGCACGCGTCAAAAAGTTATTATAATAATTACAATCGACACGATCGGCTGCCTTCGGCAGGCGCAAGCGGAGGTGCCGGCCCGGGCCGAGAAAATTCAACAAGAGGATGTATCATCAATATCACCTTCATCATCGTGGTGTAGGCCATCACGTCCGGCTTCACATCCCACATCACCATCTCTTTCCATAGGCGCCACGCCCTGAACAACAGCAACAATAGGGGAAGACAACATCGCAATTGGCATCGACATTGTCATCATCAACATCTACATCAACATCAACACCAACATCAACAACACTAGCAACAGCAACGACGACGTGAGGACAGCAAAAAAACACCGCGGGGGCGTATGAGGTCACGGCGTGACGGGACACGCCTACCGTTTCACTCGACTCCCGTAAAAGCACACGACCTGTCGACGGATATGTATTTAGGTCCTGCTCGTGATAGCATGCATGCGACCTTAGTAGTACACGTTCGGTACTCATACAAACCACGAAAACAAAAAAACGCAAAAACAAAACCTACGCAAAAACAACAAGAACTAAAACACAAAATAACACAACAATACAAAAAAACACAAAAAAAAAACGTACAAAAAAACGGGTTTTCAGGGACAAACGTTCTGCCGTACCCCCAAGTTTACAACAACTTCTCACCCTCGGTAGTCCCTGTTGCGGGTGCTGCCAGCGATGAGCGAAGTGTATGTCACCACGCACCACGGGTAACCATTCTCGCGCATCTCTTTGCCTAGCTTGAGGGCTCGCTTCATGTTGCCAGCCCTTGCGTGGGCGTTCACGCGAGAGGACCAAGCGTGCGCTTCCGGCTTCACGCCGTCCTGCAGCATCTCCATCCACACCTGTGGCCCGGAAAAACATTACAAAACAAAAGTTTCGGAGGGGGCGTTAATCTAATTGTTTGAAAAATCGGTTTCGGATCAACGATTTGATGGCAACAGCCAACCAAACTTCAGTGGTCCGTCGGTCATGGGGGGGGGGAGGGGGGGGGGGGGTACTCAATTTGTGCATGGCCGTATCATAGTCGTATGACCATAGACCCTCGCATCCCTACTATGCCGGGACGGAGCACGTCGGGTTTTCACCATTCAGACAGACATTGCTTGCACCAAGCGCGAAGCGATGTGAGGTGTTTGGCGGGTCGCATGAACGGTGAACTGCATCCTTCCAAGAACCGCTCGTAAGACGGACTTCGGCACCTTGTGCCTACTTTCTTGCTTATGGATGACAGCGCCAATGAGTTACTTTGTTTTCTGGTGTGGTCACTTCAGAGACAGCAATGGGTATTAATATGTATCTGCCTCGTGGGTGCCATACCATACTCACACTAAGTGATGCGATCATTCCCCTTGTGCGGACTTAGGGTTCTCCACCCTGCACACTATGATCCAACTCGATATTCGTCATGGTGGCCAAAAAAAAAAAAAAACGGTACCCTGGTTGTATAGCTCACGCAGTGACTGGCATGTTTTACAACGTCGTTGCCAACCAACGCCAACCCCAATATACATATAATGTTTTACAGCGTCGGTGCCAACCCAGGCCAACTATTATGGACATTTCAAGGGGGGGGGATACAACCATTCAAAGGAAGCTTTGACATCAATCGGTTGACCGCAGGCAATCACGTTAGTCCGTCAGTCATGTGGAAGGCGGGGACGATGACCAATCCAACAAATTCGAAAACGCGATTTTTCACACCAAATATTCGACGGCACTTGTGACACCATTGCAATAATCATCAGTACTGCAGTGCAATCGACGGTTGTGTCGATAGTTACCACTACAACTTGTGCTTCTATCATATTAGTTCGAGTATTGCCATTCCTATATAAAAAATACCATTAAAATATTACTATCACACTGCCACTACTCCTGCTCTATACTTGTATACTACTACGAGTATCTATATTGTACTTCTATTACTATTACTCCTGCTACTACTAACATTGCTGTTCCTCCTCCTATTGATACTACCGCCCTGCCCACACCCACCTTCTCAGCTCCCGCCGCATCCTTCAAGATAGCCTCTCCCGCCAGCAGCGCCGTGTACGTATACCCATCCAACCTCACCCCCCTCCGCTTCATCTCAGGCACAACTCTCTCCCTCGCCTCCTGGCTCCTCCCGTGGGCGGCAAGCGTCCTGACCAGAAAATTAAAGTCGTTGGTGCCTCCTACGGCTCCAGTGTGTTCCGATAGCAGAGGGGCCGTCGGTAACCCCGTCGAACCTGGCTCGAAAATGACCGATCGCTCCACCGACGACAACTTTTTTTGTGATATACTGCCACCTTCGCCGCCACCAACCCATGGCTCTACCGACGGCATCGTCTCTTGTGATGCACTCCCACCTCTACTACCGTTGACACCGCCGCTGCTGCTACCACTTCGGCTGCCGGTTGCATCGAGCGGTGTCACCGCTCCGTGTCCCGGTTGCAGCAGCAGCGGCGAGGCGGGGAGTGTCCCTGCCCCGCCCGTCCCCGAGGGGAGAGTGGGGATGTCCCCCGCAGCATCGTCGGAGAGGGTCATGCCGAGGTTGAGCATCATGGCGTCCGGGTCCTTCTGGCGGAGGTAGGCGTTGAGTCCGACCTCCTGCTGTCCGAGGGGGGTGTTGAGGAATTCTTCCGCCAGCTCGTGGATCCTGGGGGGAGGGCGGCGGGGGAGGGGGGGGGGGGGGAATGGGAGACATGAGCAAGAGCTAACGCTGCTGCCGTTGCTGCTGCTGCCGGCGCTGTGGGGTGGCAACAGCGAAGCTGAATAGGTACCGTTTATCCTGGCGCGATTGTTGTGTACCAGCGAGTCAAATGATTGGTGCATCGACGCCACTTACTACTGTGCACACCAGCAGGAAACCTCCATAACCTATGACACGTCAGGTCAGTTGTGAGTTCGATCAATTCAAGGGTCGATACCGACTCGATGCTCATTTTTGGAAGCTGCGTGACTTTTTTTTTTTTTTATCCTCCGGCGGATGGGGAAAGAGCGGCAGCTGCTGCCGGCGCTGTCGGGTGCAAACAACGAAGTTATATAGGTACAGTTTATCCTGGCGCGATTATTGTGTACCAGCGTGTCAAATGACTGGTGCATCGACGCCACTTACTACTGTGCACACCAGCAGGAAACCTCCATAACCTATGATACGTTAGGTCAGTTGCGAGTTCGATCAATTTAAGGGTCGATACCGACTCGATGCTTATCTTCGCAAGCTGCGTGACTTTTTTTTTGCTCTTCTTTTTATCCTCCGGCGTATGGGGAAAAATAAACACCACACTTCCACGTATTTTCATACACGTCGTGTGTCGATTCAACTCAATTGCCTTCGCAATCCAGCGCTAGCTGCCGTGTCCTTCGGTTTCCACTATAGCGATAGCGCCAGCTGTCCCCATCGGCGGTCCTCGTTACTACCCCGGCAGCGCAAGCTGCGTGGCACTTGGGTCGCGCGTTTACACTTTGGTTTTTCAATATTATTATGAATCCCCCTGTGCAGCATTACGCGTCCTTCAGTCTAGTCTGTACTCGTGTGCACAACCGCCGTACGCCTGGTATGGTGTAGCAAGTGTACACACAACCCACTACAAAAAAAACAAACGCGTGAAAGATACGAAGCACCCCTACTCCTCTCTCCCTTCCTCTACCCCTTCCCTTCTTACTTGGCCTGATCCTCTGGAGATATAGCCTTCATCGCCTCGAGCTTCGCCTTGCTCTCCTCCTCCAGCCGCTTGTACATGTTCACCTTCGACAACGGCGCACCGTGCACCTTAGGCTTCACCTTCTTGCCCATCCCGGGAGCTTTGCGGCGTGAAGGACCCGATCTCTTGGGCATCAGCGCGGAGGCACCTCCCCGGCGTCCCTTCTGAACAGGAGTTGTGGAGCTAATGCCCCTGGCAAGGACGAGCTGGCTGTGCGTGGATAGCTGGCCATGCATAGATACGCCGCCTGTGAGCCGTCTCAACCGTAGGGAGCGAGAACAGGATGTAGACAGCATCGCTGCCGAGGGTACTGCTGGAGTCTCATTCAGATGGCGGTCGCCAGCCAGGCGACGCAAGAGCAATCGTGAAGGGCACGGGAGAGGAGCTAGCCTCATACTCACGGCACGGTGCATGCTTCTTCGCAGGCCTCCTTGGAGCAGGACTGCTCTGCTTGGTCGCTGCTATTGCACGGCTCACAGCCTAGCAGAGATCTCCGGTTTGAACACTGGGCCCAGAACAAAAACGCCTCTGAATAATGTTGAAACCATACGTGCTCGCACTACCGAAGCTGCCCCAAACCCAGCAACAGGATGGCAACGTTGCGGCCTCTTCTGCGGGCAGCCGCAGCTTCTTCGCGAACGAGGGTTCGGCAATCTGTGGGTGTATTGACGTGCCAGGAGCGATACGGTGTAGCTGTAGGAAACCCCGACCCTGATGCAGCTAGAGCAGCACGATGTTGCGTCAGCAATTTTGGAGATGCAGCGCAGCAACGGCGGGGGATTTCCTCTACCACGAAAGGCAAGCGACCCATGCCATTATTCGCTGGTGCACTGCTGTGCTTGTTGCTTGTATTGGGTGACTGCGACCTGGTATATGGTGCTCTGGTGTTGTGCTGTAGTGGCGGTATTGGTTCTTGTACGTCTACGGCTTTGTGTTGCGCACAGAGGGTAGACAGGGTAGACTCTTCTGTTTTTCCCCTGGCAGATATCCGCTTGCTGTGTGCGCTTGGGTATTCGACTGCAAGCAAACCGGACATGCGTGTCATGCAGCGCGAAGGCACCGACAAGCATTGGCCACTGAGCACTCGTATCATAGGACACGATAATACTGCGAGCTGTTGTGCGAGTATGGGTTCCCTGCCGGTATATACAGCAACAGTACTGCACTTGTTAGAGGTGGCTGCCCAGCATGCACGACCACTTCCCATGGCAGCCAAAAACTCTCGAGTAAACCAGAATCAAAATATTGCACAACAAAAGCTACTACGATTAGTACGAGTAGGCCTTCTATAGATCTACCACATCCCCCCGGGCAAACCTATCTCGGCCTATGCCAGGAACGCCGATGAGATTCTGACCATTTTACCTCCGTCTCCCTTTGGGTATTGCTCACAATGGTATGCAATGATCGCATTGACTCTTGCTCGATACGTGAGGGATAATTGAGGGATAATTTCCTTTTTTGTGCAGATTTTGAGATTTGGGGGAAGGTGAAAACCTAACCCACAGCCTCCCTCTTCAGAATCTCGCGGCTTGCCTGCGACGCCATTGTGAGGGAAGCAACCTTAAGGTTTTGCACAACAAAAGCTGCTACTCGTGCCAGTAGGCCCTTCTATGCTCGACTTCCACCACAATTAATACGTATGATAACAAGTTTTGCCATCGAGACCAGCAGCGTGATACGAGCAGATACGCGGCGCACAGAGCCCGCCAGTGCATTCATAACCGATGTACCGTAAACTACACAAGATAACACACCCCCGGTGATACATTTGAGCGCTTAAAATATTATCACCGGGTGTGGTATCCTGTGGGGGGTGTGGTATCTTGTGTAGCCCCGGTGATAGAGTGCTGGTCGCGGCGGCCCCCAGCGGGTGTGATAAACCAGGGGGTGTGATGGCACGTCCGACCACCCACAGGGTACATTTGGGGGTGTGATAAATGTGGGGGTGCGATAAACCAGGGGATGTGATAGCACGTCCGAACACCCACAGGGTGTGTTTGGGGGTGTGATAAACCAGGGGGTGTGATAACGTCCGAACACCCACAGGTCGTGCTTGGGGGGGAATACCGAAACACTCCTTGTAGAGTTGAGCCGCTGCTGGGGAGGCGATGCGGGGGCTGTCATGTTGGTGCCTGCTGCTGCTAGTAGATCAGCAGCAGCAGCAGGAGGACTCGTGGCAGGAGTCGCTTGTGTAGGAGAAGTGCGCTCGAGTTGAAAGAACGACGTGATCTGTGGCGCCTGCTGTACTGCTGCGGTCGAAGCAGTTGTCGGAGACGCGGGGGCACTTGCAGAGGCATTCTGCTCTCCCTCAACGATCATATTCTTAGAGGTCTCCACACGGGGTGTTCCCCCCGCATACAGGGTGCGGTGTTGTGTGCCCACGGGGCAGATGTTCTATGACCCCGGTGGTAGAAAGGAGGGGCCCCGTGAATGTATGCGGCGTAACTAAAATTATCACCGGGGTGTGGTATCTTGTGTGGCCCCGGTGGTAAATCGATGTTTGCAAAAATGTGCCCAAAATTATCACCGGGGTGTCGTATTCTGTGGGGGGTGTGGTATCTTATGTGGGTGTGTTATCTTGTGTAGTTTACGGTAGGTACAGTGGGAGTCCCTCTACAGTCCGGGTATGTGCCAGGCGATTTCGCCCGCACTATAGCAAGCACCCGCACTATATAAATAAGCGCCTAAATAGTGCGAGAACCCCCAATAGTGCGGGTATGCGCACTATTCGCGATATCACTAGGATAAAGAGTCGGACGTAGGCAACAAGGACGGTTATGAAGGTGGCACTGCAGTGTATGCAATAGGTATCAGCAACCAGCCAGATATCAGTGCCACCACGCGGATAGAAGCCTGAGGCCGCTCAATAGTAGGAAGAGAACATGCAGGTTGGTGCAAATAAAGCTGTGCAGTATTGGTGTACTGCGCAGCGGTGAAAGCCAATCCTGGACAGCCGAGAGGATATTTGGTCCTCGACATGTCACGCAATAAACGCTGAGTGTCCCAACAGGTGTGTCTGTGCACAGCCCGATGGTTGTCGTTTCATTATGCATCGACGTTTCCGTGGGCGTTGTCGTTTCATTATGCATCGACGTTTCCGTGGGCGTTGGAAAAACAATCACAAGGGAACAACCTACAATGAAAGCTACAGGAAATTATCCAAAAAACAATCCAAAAGCGAACACGTGAATCCACGTACACAAAGAAACATCTTTTCAACGAAACCCAGACACCCACAAAGAAAAAGCAGGAGGGAACACGTTCAACAAAAAGAGCACAGGCACAATAAGGACCCAAGCTCATGTCCTTCCCGCACGCTCTCCCACAGTTTCTCGAACACCCCACACTACGCAATGCCACCCACGTTGTTGGGGTTGGCTTGAAGTTATTACGAAAAAAAAACACCAAGAGGTAAACCCCGAAAAAAGGCGACTCATTCAACACATGTGCAGCAAAACGGCTCCCATTGATCTACGCGTCAAAATACGCCCGGACATCAGTCTGGCGAGATGGCTTCGATGCATGCGCTTCGTCATCAGCACCCGTGCCCTCTTGAGCAAGTAGCTGGCCTCGTCCAAACCACACCCTGCCGCGTAGTTTTTTAGGGGGCCAAAGTGTTTGGAAAGTTCCGTGTAATGCGGTGGCTCAGCACGCCCGCCTCCGATGTTTCCGTCCTTGTCATCCTCCTCCTCCTGCTCCTCCTCGCTGTCCGAAGACTCCCACCTCTCCAACGACAAGCCCTTCAAGGCCGCCGTCACGCCATCCGCCTGATCCAACCGCTGCGCCTCGACGACATCCTTCTGGTCTTCGATTAATGCCCACGTCTGAGCCGATTGATGGAGGTCTGAGATAACCTCCATCTTCTGGTCCAGACTCAACCTCGTGCGCGGTGCACTTCGGTCCGCCTTTTTGCCTCCCACCGCTTTCGTGCGTTTTGCAGCCCACTTCTTGCGCCTTGCGCTTGCCCGTGGCAGCCGTAGCGGCTTGTTGAGAAGACAAGCACGTATGACAGATGCGATTCATTCCGCTCTCGCCTTCCTCCTCCACCTCGCCGCATATGCCGTGCAGTCTGCCGCCGCATCCTCCTCGGCATTGGTGACAGTCGGGGGCTTCATGTGTGCAGGTGCTGAGATGGCAGAGTTCGCCGGCTGCACATTGCATCGTGTGCCTCTGCTGTTGTTCTCGTGGCCAGTAGGGATATACCGCTGCTATGCGGTAGGGTAGGTTTGTGTATGTATCTCGGGAACTTGTCTATGGGTTTGACCGCGCATCTAGGCCGTTATGACGTCAGACTCGCACTTTAGAGGGTTCTGAGAGCGACCAAACCCGCACTATACAGGCGTACCTCAAATAGTGCGGCACCCGCAATATTAAGGGGTCTAAGTTGTGCCAAGCGATTTCACCCGCATTATACCGGGCACCCGCACAATAGAGGGACCCCCACTGTACAGACAGTCGTATGATATAAAACAGCAGCTAGGGTTAGGGTACTTATGCACTACAGGCCTCTTTCGATAGCTGCCAGTGACTTGCCTCCTGCCTGCCCTAGAGCCCTAATAGTCATACACAGAGTAGTAGTCCAACCTGAATCTAGAGCCTACAGGCCTGAGGGCATCATACGATTAATACTGAATACCCGATACATAATATACCAGTACGGGTACAGTAGTACAGTGGTGTGCACGACTTGGCGCATCTTCGACAAAACGCTCCAGAGGGTTAAACTTGGAATCGCTGACGATTGATAGGTTACCCAAGCTCCCCATTACTGCTTCATACGGGGAACTTTCACACGCCGAACAGATCAAATCTTTATTCAACTGTTTACGATCTGTGTTTCAGGGAAGATGAGTACTGGTCAATACGATATGCATGACCTATAGATCGTGTTGCGGGGTGAGAGTTGTATGATCTGAACGATCGTGCACATGCTTGTTTCCTGGGTTGGATCTGTACTGCACAGATCCTTCACAACACATCGTATCATAACGTCAGATATAGGATCTACACAATCTAGATGATCTAGATCATTATGTGTCCGATGTGTGGCATTTTTCCAGGCGGTCGGAGTTAGGGTTGGGTCAGGGTGTAGAGTCAGTACGTATCCCCTTTTACGACCCCGCGATAAGGGCTAACGGCGTAATAGAGGGGACCTCATAATAATAACTCTGCGCACCGTTTTTGCCCACTATAAGGGACCCTGTCCTTGACGAGTATAATGAACGTAACGCTCAGTATGGGATTTCAGGTCACTTGGCATGGGCCGACGCACCCTGTATCCCGCGTGAGAACCGCCTCATACATCTGCGGCCAGCAGAGGAACTTTCCCTCGCGCCGTCCTTTCGTCCCCTATTCCGCATGCCGTCGGATCGGCCCTGTGTAAGGGACGTTCGGTCCCGTAAAAACATTCGAACCCACTTTATGGGAACCTACACAGGTCCCTTAAGTGGGGCCAAATATGACAAGGGACGTTGGTACGTTAGGGACCTCTAATCCCCCTACGAGTAGGGGAGTGCCTACTATATTATTGCCACCTTTTTATCTAAGCCGCTGCGGCAGATCGTGTACGCTATTGGAACAGCAATGGTGGTGGCGCGATTATATTGTAAGAATTTACTCATCGACACCATCCACGGCAATCATGACGACTACTGCTGTAGTTGAACTATCAATACCGCGTCGTTGGCTGCATCTCTTTGTTCACGCGCTGCTTTCGTCTATAACTCACGCGAGCATACGACCTCCCTGCTATGTATCTCTCCGTCGGTACGCTGCTCTCGTTTGTTCCTGCTACTTTTTTCAGCTCTCCATGGGGACCACGGTGAAGAATTCGAGAACGCGCAAACGTGAGACCTTGTCGTATACCTGGTGTATAACTCGCGCCTGATACCCGATATGATACGCGATAATCCGTACCCGATATCACCAATATCATGCCATAGCGGTGTTAATATTGCTTCCGCTTGTAGATGTGATACCAGGTACGGGTTTACGCTTCTGCTTGCTTGCATCGTGCATCATGCCAGATACCCTGATACCGATATGCCCTAGGTAATGTGTACAGTAGTAAGAATGATACAAAGAAGTTAATGCGATGCCTGCGTTTTCGAAGCACAACAGCTGCTGCTCCTTGTAGTACGGCAGAACACGTCATCAGCAGTGTGGTGCATACGGTACATGTTTGCGTTGCTTTGCTTTGCTTTGCTTTGCTTTGCTTTGCTTTGCTTTGCTTTGCTTTGCTTTGCTTTGCTTTGCTTTGCTTTGCTTTGCTTTGCTTTGCTTTGCTTTGCTTTGCTTTGCTTTGCTTTGCTTTTGCTTTTGCTTGTGCTTTTGCTTTTGCTTTTGCTTTTGCTTTTGCTTTTGCTTTTGCTTTTGCTTTTGCTTTTGCTTTTGCTTTTGCTTTTGCTTTGCTTTTGCTTTTGTTGTCGGCGACTGCCAACCTACACCCTCGCGATCTGATCCGAATCCTTGGGCGGGGGTTGACGTCTCTTTACCAGCGTGGAAATAATGTGGGAAAGTCCGAAGGGCGGCGTCCAGAAGTCCCAGGCGAAGTGCGGGATGAACCTCATGAGAGCGGCACAAGCAAACGGCGTCGATCTGGAAGGTGCGGTTCGGGTTGTGTTGTGTTGTGTTGTGTTGTGTTGTGTTGTGTTGTGTCGTGTTGTGTTGTGTTGTGTTGTGTTGTGTTGTGTTGTGTTGTGTTGTGTTGTGTTGTGTTGTGTTGTGTTGTGTTGTGTTGTGTTGTGTTGTGTTGTGTTGTGTTGTGTTGTGTTGTGTTGTGTTGTGTTGTGTTGTGTTATGTTGTGTTGTGTTGTGTTGTGTTGTGTTGTGTTGTGTTGTGTTGTGTTGTGTTGTGGTGTGGTGTGTTGTGTTGTGGTGTGTTGTGTTGTGTTGTGTCGTGTTGTGTTATGTCGCATTGTGTTGTGTCGCATTGTGTTGTGTTGTATTGTGTTGTGCTGGGGCCAAGGCGACTGGAGGGGGGGGGAACCCCCTTTTTCACGTGTTTGAGGCACTCACATGAGTGACCCTTTACCTCACTGACAAAATAGTTCAGGCGATGTTTTTGGCGCAGCGTAGGTTACGATTCCATTGCGGATTCATATCGCGATTTTTTTGCCGCACGAAGCGTAAGACCGCGAAAGAACAGGGGAATCCCTCACGCGAGTGACCCCGATCCACTACGAGGCAAGACTCCAAAGGTGACCTTCCTACCGTAGCCTTGGTCTTGGGTACAGGAGGGTATGGTTGGGTACAGTAGGGTATGGTTGGGTACAGTAAGGTATGGTTGAGTACAGTAGGGTATGGTTGGGTACAGTAGGGCATGGTTGAGTACAGTAGGGTATGGTTGGGTACAGTAGGGTATGGTTGGGTACAGTAAGGTAGGGCAGGAAATGTACGATTCGGTTCGGTTCGGTTGCTGGGCGGTGCGGTGGATTGCGGTGCGGTTCGGTGCTGTGCGGGGTAAAGGACATGTTCGCGGTAGGACCTACGGCGGTGGTCTCGATGTATCTGGCTTCCCCACGACGACTGCTGTATTGTTTCTCTGTCGCGATCACGTTGACTCAACGTCATTGGCGAGTCCTAACTTGCCAACAACGCATGCCGGGGTAGTAGTGCCCGAGATTTTTCGGAGTCTCGTCGGCTGACGAGCTCTGTACTTCACCCCTAAGCGGGCTTCAAGAAATGTCGCGAAGGGGTTAGACTTAGACCCTTTTCTCACCGCAATACTTGTCCCACACTAAATCCAAGTAGTGTGTCCCCAAACGCACTGTAGGTGAAGTTGTAAACGAGTTAATCCGATGGTCGATACCATGGCCTCGTTGTCTTGCGAATTTCAATTGTGCAAAAGACACTGTTCGTAGTTGAAGTTGTAAACGAGTTAATCCGATGGTCGATACCATGGCCTCGGTGTCTTGGCGAATTTAAATTGTGCCAAAGACAAAACGGTATTCCAACGATATTCGTTAGTGTAGTGATTAGTTGAGGAGGCCCGTCAGTCGGAATCGATATGGCCAAAAAGAGGTACTGTACCCTGTCGTAGCACGCGTTCCCCCTAGAACATTGTACATGTTTATGTCGCCTGTGCAATATCTTCACGCGGCAATAGTTTGATCGTGTTTGGGCGCGGCTCTCTTCGCTCGCTCCTCTGTGCTGGTGCTTTACTTCGCGCCTGGGTTTTTAGCTGCTGGCGAAGGCGTGCGCGCTTACTCGACGTGCCACATTACCGTAACTCTTGTTGGTGCTCTGCTTTGTACGTGGGTTTCTAGGTGCTTGCGAGGGCGTTTGCGCTTGCTCCACGTGCCACGTGATCTTTACCGGGGAGGTGTTCGACAGTCTGCCGGAGTCAAGCGAGGACGAGGAGGACATGCTCGATTTGGCGTTCGGCTTGACCGAAACGTGAGTGCCATGCTCTGTTGTCGCTCCTGGTCGATACCGTGGCTATATAGCCAGCTATCGATAGCTTATAGGTCTGAGAGGTTGTTATTGTTTTTTTGTAAAATTCGAGCTTACAGAACTGGGTGCCATTTATTGGGTTATTTGTGAATCATTAACCAAAACACACGGCAGTATTGATTTGTCTCGGTTTTGGTCGACACTCGACTTTGCAAGCTGTACGAAACAAGCGGTAGCTTTGAGTTGTCCCGGTTGAAGTCGACGCTCGACTTTGCAGGCTACACATGACCAACCTCGCGTTTTCGAGCTACGTGATCGGTCTCGCGGTTTCTACGTTGTTGTGGGTATTGGCTTCGGTGGCGCACCCTATTGAAAACCGCGGCTATCTAACCAGCCAGGAGCGTTTGTATGAAGAGTTTGTAGAGCTGGGACCCATTTTTTATGTTCCACGCTTGATGTATTGCAAGGGAATAAGCGGCAACCCCGCCCCCACTGTGGTAGCGCCACGGTTAAGATAGAATTTTCCAAACAGGAAAAATACAAAAGACACCAAGAATTCCTGGTGAACGTATTCTTCTTACTACCTAGGCCCATGTGCATGGTATCACATCATTCGACAGCGGCAGCGTGATGGACTCTGAGTTAAACGTACACGAACAGCAGCGAATAGAAGCAGCACGAGAGGCAGTCGACGAGCCTGGTGTCGGGCAAGAGAGACCACGATGTTACAGAAACACCAATAGCGTCATAAGTAGCCGATGGACTAAACCGGTATACCGAGAGAAAAACGCGGAATAAAAAAGCAGAAGATACGACGAAGTACCGGTATCGTGCTCGTGCTGTGCTCATTTATTCGTGGTATCATACGATACAACAACAGCGGCTGCGTGACATACTCTGAGCTGTACGCATTCGAACATAACTGAAGGCAGCGTGACAGACAGCTCGCGAAAAAATAGTGTGACAGATAGGCGATGGAAAAACCTAGGATATCCAAGGAAAAAGGACGGAATATATAACCGTAAAGATACTCGGGCAGAGATCCGGAACAACCCCGAAGATTGCTCGTATTAATTCGGGCTCGTGGGGTCAGACGCTACCTGGCAAAAGAGGCGCCCTGAGATTTTGTGCTGCTCCGAGCGTTGTATTGGGCCAATTTTGAAGCGTGAAACATTATGTCGGACACGCAGACGAACGTGGGGAGAATAAAGGTGGTTTTCGGATGTTTGGGAGCAAAACAAATCACACACAAATACAAGGTGGGAATCAAACTCGGACAAAGATACGCAGAAACCCCAACGATTGTTCGTATGAATACAGGCATGTGCTGCGAGACGCTTCCTGTCGCACGAGTCATGTTGAGGCTTGGGCTGATCCGAGCATTGCGTTGTTCCAATCTACGAAGTGAAACGTGGTGTCGGACACACAGACAGACGTAAGAAGACCAGGGACTTTTCCAATGTGTCGGAGGAAACATATATTGGTTAAATGCCCAGGAAGTAAGATGTTGAATATTTGGATGTCGTTCTTGCGCCACTCCCCTGGGCACTTTCCGGACGGGAACCTTGTCTTTTTATACCAGTATATTTTTTGCGCAACCAAGAAAAGTGGGCATCAAAGCTGAACTCTATTCTCAAGTTGTTTAGTGGGCATCTAGGCTAGATATATATAGTATATTTTTTTTGTTGGTCGCCTTTCTGCTGTACGTTTTTTTCCATGCGCGATTGTTCTGTTCGGTGGTTTATCCTCTCTTGTAATCCCGTATTTCTCGAATTTTGTCCATTTCTGAGCCGTTTAATCTGCACGGTGTTTTTTCCTCCGCTTCCCGTTCCAGGTCTCGTCTTGGCTGCCAGGTTATCGTAACACCAGAAATGGACGGCATAGTGGTGAGTTCCATATATATCGTCTGCTTCAACGGCGCAAAACACTGAATGTCTTGAATTAGTGTGAAAATTAGTTAAATTTTGGGGTGACGTATCGAAGGGTTGTGAATGTGTTTTGGGAGCGAACGTGGTGGTTTTTTGCGGATGATCGAATAACTTCTGTATTTTTCTGAAGCTGGAACAGCTTAAATTGATCGTGTTTGTCGTGGTGACAGCGCAACAGCAGTAAAACTTTTTATTCGATTGATGGGAGCGCTCATGAGCAGACCCAAAAAGAGGGATTGAGATATCGTCTTCCTCGAAGGCGAAAAAAAAATGTCTTACACTAAGCTCAGGATAGACTAAATCCCTGCGTGATTTTTTATGGTCTCATGTTTTGATATATTTATACACACTTGAAGGATGAAGCACATAACAATCATGTACGTATATCGTTCCTGGTAAGTGTTTCACATGCCAAGGGTTGCGGTAGGATGAGGACATTTTTCGATTGCCGTATAGTTCAGGCTTATGGCAGCGTCAGGCATTAAAACGGACGAATGGAAACTATTAACATAATCGATAGAACAAAGAAAATGAGACGTGCAATGCACGACCAAATAAGTGTTTGAGATGGCAGAACTGGGTCTCACTTATCAGTTTACGGACGCGTTGCTGAGATTTGTTTTTTTCATGAATCTCAATTCTCAAGACTCGTTTCGTTTGTCAGTCTCATTTCTCAGACTGATTGTGGTCTAATTCCTCTTACACATTGTCAGCTTGTTTCTGAGGTTTCTTTTTCAGTAGTATCAGTTCTCAGACTCACTGCTGAGATTTTTATATCAGTGCCATTGCAGAATTATTTGTTCGAGTTTCTCAGACGCCACGCATTGCGCTTTTAACAATTGATTAAGGAGCGAGGGAGGGAGGGAGCAGAGAGGGAGGGTTCTGTTTTAAATTCACGGCATATTTCGGCAGCATCCCCGTATTCTTGCTTTTTCGCCAAATCCCTTTTGTTTATCTACATTACCCGGCAAAGAAACAACCCCGACTGAAACTGAAAACGGATTCGGAATCTCCGCCTCGAGATGTCCTTACCCTGAAACCTTAGCTGTTGCTTTAAAATCCGGGGATGTTTGTTAAAAACCACACCAAAGATTTTCGGGCGTAGTCCCACCAAAGCACGAATGCCGTCAACTGATTTGGAGCGGTATCGACCCACTCGAGAGCTTCGAGCGCAGTCCCACCAACGTACGAATGCCGACACTGATTTGAAGCGGTAGCGACCTACTCAAGAGCTTCGAGCGCAGTCCCACCAACGTACGAATGCCGACACTGATTTGAAGCGGTAGCGACCCACTCAAGAGCTTCGATCGCAGTCCCACCAACGTACGAATGCCGCCAACTGATTTGGAGCGGTAGCAATCCACTGGAGAGCTTCGAGCGCAGTCCCACCAACGTACGAATGCCGCCAACTGATTTGGAGCGGTAGCGACCCATTCGCGAGCTTTGAGCGCAGTCCCACCCCACACACAGCAGTGAACAGCAACGCACACACAGCAGCGATTCTACGTCACACACAGCAGGTAACAGCAACGCAGACACAGCAGTGATACTACCTCACACACAGCAGTAACGCATAGCGCACGTCAGCACATCAACTCACACTTGTATATACGATTATCACCCCTTTTGCAACTGCCTGCAGTCGTGTGGAAACCCTCCGGACATCATCCACACATATTGTCGACTATTCCTTGAAAATTCGCAAAGCAAATGTACCCTGGGCTGAAAAAGCGTATACCCCTGTGTCGTTTGCATTTACATATCGCGGAAAACTCTATTTTACGGTTTGTACGTGCAGTGTGGTGTTGCTGCTGTCTGCTGCTGCTGCTGCTGCTGTTGCTGCGCCCCTCAGCTTTCTCCGCATCCACGTCGTGGGCTCTCTCCGGAACCAATACTCGGCTGCCTCCGTCCGAGCGCAGTCCCACCCCACACACAGCAGTGAACAGCAACGCACAGCAACGCACACACAGCAGCGGTTCTACGTTACACACAGCAGTGATACTACGTCACACACAGCAGTAACGCATAGCGCACGTCAACACATCAACTCACAAACTTGCATACATGACTCTCACCCATTTTGCAACTTCCTACAGTCGTGTGGAAACCCTCCGAACATCATTAGGCCCAATCTCCGAAGACGAGGGAAACGAGTAGTAAGTCAGACTTAGAAATCGAGCGTAGCGAGGAATAAGCGTGCCGCAGGAGAGAAAAATATGGAGTAACACGTGTGAATGGGATTCGTCTTATTTCGTTTTTTTTATTCCGGGGAAATTTCGGCGGCATCCCCGGATTCTTGCTTTTTGGCTGAATCCCCTTTGTTTATCTACATTACTCAGCAAAGAAACATCCCCGACTGGATCTGAAAACGGATTCGGAATTTCGGCCTCGAGATCTCCTTACCCTGAACTTTCGCTGTTGCGTTAAAATCCGGGGATGTTTCGGCGGTATTCCCGGATTCTCGCGTTTCGGCGGATCCCGCCCTGGCTACAAATTGTCCAAAAACGTGGAACCATCGTGCCGACGTGGCTCACGATCGAGAAGGTGAGACCGGAAAGAGGGCGAGGTGTGGGGAAGAGGCCGAATACCACCCGCGGAGGCAGGTCGAAGTGGCGACGAGCTAAGAGGAGAAGTCTACACTCGTCAACATCAGCCCGGCGAAGTCTACACTCGTCAACATCAGTTTTCACCCGGCGAGGTTGACGTTTTTTCCGCAAGTTCAAACCAAACGCACGGCAACCTTCATCAGACTTCATCTCCACCACAGCAAGGAAGGGAGGCAAGCCAGGACCAACGCCGAGATTCAGCGAAACATGAAGAAACCCTGACCCTAGTCGTTGGTACTAGTAACTATCCTCAAGGGCATGTAATAGCTACTCGTATGACTGACCGAAGTAGCAGTGAGTATTCACGTACACAGCAAGCAGGTTGGGCTGATTATTAACAGGCAAATCGGAGCTTGCAGCGCAGCTTAAAAGCTCCTCAGCCGGTATCTTTAAGATATCATGTTTACATCAATCACGAGACACATACAGCGTGCATACGCTCGAAATCAATGGACTGTGAACAAAAGTTCCGTTTCGGTCTTGTCGTATCCGTCCGGCGTCGGCGTCGTTAAGAAGGACGGACGCGGGCAGTAGAGACACCACCACAAAATCTGCGCTCGCGAACACCTATCTCTGAGGTTGCACCCACGCGCCACGCTCCCCCAGCTACCCTTTCGCGTCTCCATGCTCTCAAGGTAGGGTTGCGTCTACCGCTGCCAAGCACAGCGATGAGCAGTGTCTGTTGATGTGTGGGTTTTGTGCCCTCCAACCCTCTCTGGTTGTTTTGTCGTGTCTGGACACCGTTGAGGTGTAGCTTGGTACGAATTATAGACCAATGGATAGGCTGCTGGAGACCGATTGAGCTTTCTTTTGCGGAAATTCGGTCCAAATCGTTAGATGGCTTTGGGTTTCCTCGTGCGGTTTTGGGTTACAAAGTCTCCCTTCAACATTCGGTAATATGACCTGACCTCACGAAAATGCCGAATTTTGTTTTTCATGTATTTCGCAGACAGATTCTTCCTCACATTTCAGAAATTCGTTGCCACAGAGACATATGCACAAGATCCCGTCAGATGAGCTCAATTCTCACGAATGATCCAGCAGACAGAACGTTCCTGACAACGGCGTGCACGAACAAATGTCTTCCCCGGCAGCCAGCATCTCCCCAAGATCCAACCAAACGAGCCCGGTTCGGGATAGCGGCACTCGGCGGCGGTGCATGACGTCGAACCCGCGCACACGGTAACGGGCCAGGCGAAGGCCGAGGAACTCGGCCGCGGAGAAAGCGGTCGAGAGGGCGATTTTTCCGCCCGAGGTTGAACTGATGCCGGTCTAAGGGCAAGACGAAAAGCAAAAAAAAACAGACTCCCGGTTTGCTCTTGTCCTTACGAACGGTTTTACTGTAGTTACGTCTATATGAGTTATCCTATTCGCCCCAATTGCCAGACGGTTTATTCATTGTGCCGGCTTTACGCCACGTACGGGGACTGCCACAACTCTGGACGGCCTCCGCGTTTTTCGTGCATCGCTGAATGATTGGTGTTGAGTGCTTGGTGTAGCTTCCCGCCAAACGGTTGCATGTGTCTGCACACCTCGATTGACATATCACAGATGTCGATTGTCTACAGCAGTAGATTTTCTATCTGCCGTTGCGAGATTTTGGGCGAGATCTTCACGCAGAGTACAGATCCAACCCAGGAAACATGTGCCAGACCATGCAGATCGTACGGCTCCCATCCGGGGACCATGAGCTAGACCATGCAGATCGTACCTGAAAGATCTGGATCACCGAGCGGGGATAGATCATCTGGTCTGCCCGACATTTGAACTATTGTTGATTCTATAATAAACCGTAGCCCCAACGCGATCCCTCACGGTATCGCTGATCCTAACATCACATTACGGGAGAACATGAATATGAATACCTGGTAATAATCACAACCGAATATAACTAGTGAACACAGGGGAGTATACAGATTTTTGCGGATATCATGGGCCCTGATTTTCATGTTCCTTGTCAGGTATCCTGTAATGTGGTGCTGTATCTCATTACTTGTTGCGGTTGTGAGTTGACTGACTGTAATATACTGTAATGTGCCGTATTCAGTATAGGAAGGACAGCTATTAAGAAACTGGATATTATCCCTTTTAGCACCGCACTCCCGACATGGCGACACAACACTTGGAGGAAGACTAGGATAAGTTTTGGAGTTGGAAATGGGTTAAGATAAAACGGGTTCAGATTTAAAGGACAGTAAGTGTAACAGGGAGATATGCAGGTTTTTGTGCACATCGTAGGTTCTGATTACTTGGTCCTCCGTAATGACCCTATCCCCGACCGCCTGGATATGTTCTCGGAATCAAGCTATAGTCATACCATGACGAGTTGTGTGTGCTGTCAATGATTTTGTCGAGGCTGGGCCAAGTCGTACAAGCTCGCCAGGAGACGGCCATTCTGATCCCTTGACAGACGCTGCTGTCATGGCAGACGCCATGGCAGACGCCTTGGCAAACAGACTTGCCGGCTACACCCGGGGACACGAGAACAAAATGCCGTTTGGGGAAACGCCTAACCATAGTATTGAAAACATATGTAAAAAGCGCGTTCCCACACATAGTATGCAGGCTTTTTCTACCAGGGGGATAGAGGACAATCTGTCTAGACGGATAGATGTTCCTTGACAGCCTTGGCTGACTGACTGACTGACCGCTTGACGGTTGCCCGTCTCCTGACATATTGAAAGTTTTGTACGCTGTTGCGCCGGTTCGCGTGCAGGCGCCCTTTGCCTGACGTTTGGTGTAACCCCCGCTTGAACAACACTGCTGTCATATCTGCGGTGTCGTTATGCCCCGTTGTCATGGGATTGGCGTGGCTTTCCTTTGCTTGCTTTGCGTTGCGTTGCTTTGATTTGATTTGCTTTGCATTGCTGTACTCTGTTTTGCTTGCCGTGTTTTTTTCTTGTCTGCATCCTTTTATGCGTGGTCTTCCAGCATTTTATTTGCTGGAGGTGCCTACTCTTCTTGCTTGTTAACTTGACTTTTTTCTTTGCTTGATGTGCTTGCTGGGCTTGATAGGCTTGCTTTGCATGCCACTGTTTTTTTGTTGCTTCACAGGGGGGGGTGCGAATTCAGAGAGCTCGAGTTAAGATAGACATCGATTGAAAAGAGGTCAAACGGCTTGGCACGGGCATACCAACAGCTGCAAAATCCAAAAATACGTACTTCGATTAAAAGAACGACCGGTTTAAGAGGTGTACTTGGCTGGACATGCTGCCCTTTTGAATCGAAGCCTATGTATGCGCTTACATATATTGCCTGTTGTGTTTGAATGACTTGCTTGTTCTGTTTATATCGCCTGCTTGGTTTGCTTGCTTGGTTTGCTTGCTCTTTGTTTGTTCTGGCTATTTGCTGTATTTTGTATTCATTTTTTCTCCATCCCATTTATTTTCCTGGCACTACTCTCGCGCTGCCTCCCAGTAGTAACTCAAATCCGGGATCACATAGCGGGCCCTCCTCCCCCCTCCCCTCTTCGGTATGTGACTTCCTTTCTATCGCGAGAATAATTCAGCACTTTCTTCCGTCGTCGACTCGCGTCGCGTTGTGTGTGCTTGAGTTTCTTGCTCCGGTTGAATAACTTGCTTATTCTGTTTGCTTCGCTTGCTTGCTTTGCTTGATGTGCCTGCTTGCCTCAGGTGAAACTACCGGCTGCCACGAGAAATTTCTACGTTGACGGCCACGTTCCGCAGCCGCATTAACGCCTCCACGGCAGTCTAGCAGGGGACATCACGACGAGTATTGTGCTCAAAAACTAGAATGGTGTCCTTGTCAATTTAGGACGGACATCAGGGGGGCGCAAAGAGCTAGAATGTTGGAGTCCAACGTGTGGTGCCTAGACACGAAAAGAGCCAACCTGGCTCAACGGGTGTGCCTAAATATTCGGGGAGTTACGTGTGGTGTGTTGCGGCATCACAACTTTAATTGTCTGGTGTCTGCAGTTTTCGAGAATCGTGCCGGCGGGTGGCGGGGAGGTTATATCGCAGAGGACTTGTGCAGGAGGCGCGTGTGGTGCGATGCACCATCACCGCAGCAATTATTTTAAAACAAAATTAAGAATACACCTCAAATGAGAGATCGTCGGGATGGAGGATATCGTCGAATCCCATCTTTGCAGTCCGCGTGTGATGCTTTGATGAAACGTGCTTGGTTCGTTTTTTTCCGTGCCAAACAACCGTGCGCCATCGCGTGAATACATTGCAGCGGTGACGTGATCTATAAAGGTGATCGGAAGAAAACGGATGCAACTGGTTGTGTTGCGCGTTCTGCGGTTTCGGGAACAGTACTCGCACGTTGCTTATTACTGGTACTTGTTAATGGCGTGCCGAAGGCGCTTGTACTCGCAGGACACCAGCGTTTCCAACATAGTTATGTTTTCGACGTGCTTCCTGCCACACTCTTCCGAATTAATAAGGTAGATGGAAGCAACCCAGTTTTGATGGCGCAGGTGTCTCTTCGGGACGCTGCACGGCTGCATCCAGAGACAAATGAACAGCCGTAGAGCGTCGGCATTGTCCTTAAATCATTGTGACGCCCTGGTGACCGTGATTTTCTTCGAGCCAAAACATGTCATTGTCCGTATGTCCGTCTGGTACCCCTAGTTCAGAAGCTCAGAATTCGACACGCTTCTTGTTTTCCAAACCGTTCGATTGCGAGCAGCGGAAATCGATAGCCGACAAATACGTCCGAGCGACCTGCCTCAACGCTCGGCTTCTCCGATGCCCCGTGCCGCTCGCGGTAAGTACATGTATGGGTTATATTTCCCACGACAGATGGGTGGATGACAACAACGTTGGGCCCGAGGATAAATATTCAACACAACAAGCACACCCATTGACGGGACACATTGACACTGCACACACGGTGTCAGCGGTGCACATCTATCGAGGGGTCGTATTATGTAGCACAGCACGGGCGTTCGCCGTCGCGTATCCATCGAGGGGGCGAAATGATGTCGCATAGCACGGGCGCCAGCCGGCGTACGTCCATCGAAGGGGCGTATTGGTGTCGAACAGCACGAGCGTCGGCCCCAATGGGGGTCTCCATTGCATGCGTTGGAAGGTTACAATTGCGTAGGGTCGTTGATTGAGTACAAAGCGTCTCGTTGGCTGCGTGAGGACGTTAGCCGGCCCACATCCATCGAGGGGATGCCTTGGTGTTGCACAGCAGGGGTGTTAGCCGACGTACATCTATCAAGGGAGCGCATTGGCGTCGCACAGAACAGACGTCAGCCCCGACGGGAGTCCCACATTGTGTGCATTCGAGTGCGACGAGGGGTAAGATTCGTTGATCGAGGGGGCGTAGTGGTGTCACACGGCCGCACGTTAGCCGGGGCGTACCCATCGAGGCGGCGTATTGGTGTCACGCAGCATACCAGATATAAGCTAGCCGGCTCACATTCATCGAGGGGGCGCATTGGTGGTGTCGCACAACACAAACGTTATATGGTGCACATCCATCGAGGGGGCGAATTGGTGTCGCATATGTAGCACGGACATTCGCCGGAGCGCATCCATCAAGGGGGCGTCCTGGCATCGCGCAAAACGGCCGCCAGCCTTTCAAGGAGTTCCCATTGCAAGCGTTCGAGAGCTATGCGTACGCAGGGTCGTTGCTCGAGGGCTCGTGTTGGTTTTGCACTGCACGGACTTCGGCCGGCGCACATCCATTGAGGGGGCATACTGGCGATACACAGCACAGACGTTAGCCGGCGCATACCCATTGAGGAGGCGCATTGATGGTGTCGCACAGCACGGACGTTAGATGGTGCACATCCGGCGGACCTCTTGGTGTTCAAATGCTTTTGAGGAGGCGAATTGGTGTCGCAGAGCACGGACTTTAGCAGGCGCGCATCCATCGAGGGGGTGCACTGGCGTCTCACAGAACGGACGTCGGGCCTGAAGGGAGTACCTGCTTCATGCGTTCGAGGGCTAGGACTACGTAGGGTCGTTGATTGGGTACATCGTCTCGTTGTCTGCCCGAAGCGCAGATCGCGCGTACGGGTACTACTCGAAATCTCACGCGACGAAGACACAGCCATCCGTGGTATACCATGAAGAAATCCCCTTTAGCATGGACACCTACTATAGTTGCTCTCGAAGAGCGTTCATTCGTCGTGCCGACGCAGCCATATGTATGGTACTTTAGCGGTCACTTGTCGTCCGGGTATAGCTAAAGCTATGGTACTTGTGTACAGTAGTAGTCGCAATAGTAGTACCGCGGTCGACGTTTAGTCTCTCGCTCCAACCTGCCCCCCATCACCGCAGCAGCACGAAACACACATATTCACGCGCGCGGCGCACAAAGTCTACCCACCATTCTTCGCAACCCTTCCATAAACCGCCATCATACAATCCCTCCAACAACACCATCATGCTGGAAGCCCAAGCTTCGAGAGATTCCGAGGTCTGCTTGGGCTTTTGATCACACAACATCGCACCTACCTCCAGCTGGGCGGTACGCGTAAAGGCGCCAACAAAAAAAACAACCATTCCGTCGCGATAACCCGCGCCACGGTCCACGAGGGATGATCCTCCGGTCGCTCCAAAAGGCTCACCACACGAAGAGGAAAATACACCACAGAGGGTATCACAACTGCTCCTATTTCGTGTCAACGGTCCGCGGGGGACGATCCTCCGGCGGCTTCATAAGGCTCATCACGGGAGAAAAATATAGTACCTGGTACAATAGTAGCTCTTCCGGTTTCGTGTCAACGGTCACCGCGGGCGTGCACGCATCTGTTAGCCGGGTTTGTTTCGGGCCACCTTTTGACGTGCAAACACCCCCGAAGCGCGGGGCTGGGGCTGGCCTGCTGCCTGAAAGGGGCAACCCAAAATTTAGCCTCGCGAGCATTTCACGGGCTCGCACCCAAGGGGATCGCACCCAAGCAAACGCGAACGCTCAGGTTGGCACAAGCGCCCACGCTGGCACGAGCACCTGCACTGCTACAAGCACCCACGCAAACGCAAGCACACCCGCGTACGGTAATCGCAAGCACCCACACAAGAATAAGCACGCGCACTGTGACACAAGAATGCCGCATACCGTCTGCCGGCCCAAGAAGGGAGCCTAGTAAATCAACTGACCCGAAATCCGAAACATCGTCACCAGGAAGAACGAAAAATACAGCAAAAACACTATCATATACATCCGACCAACACCACCACCACTCTGAGCACGCTCCGGAAACTAAACCGCGAGGTCACGTACGCAAAAAGACGTCCCGCCCACGTCACTTTTCACGGCGGCGTGTGCCACGCCTTTATCGACCACAACCATCCATTAGCGACAAGCGCAACTGACGCGACGAGCACAACCCGGGGACGTTAGCACTACGGCGAGTCCGCACGCGCGTATTCGCACCCACCCACCCTCCCTGCCTTGCTTGGCGCGGAGAGGGCAGGGCGCGCAAGCTATCACCCCCACCCGCCGGCGAAACTAACAAAAAGTTGCGTCCGCAAAAAGCCATTAGGCCACACGGGAAACCATCGCCGGGGGGTGGGCGGAAGCCGTCGCGGACAAAACAGAAAGCCCGTCGGTGAAATTTCCATCTCCATCGTCGCCGCCGCCACCACCATTACCGCCCCTACCAATGCCAGCGACACCATCACCACCATTATCACTACGCCCTTCCGCTTGATCGACGCTACAGGATTCCGTGGGAGTCTTGCGCTGCAGGCAAATCGCCACGGGCGTTGTAGACTTGCTCTGCGGCTGCGGGGCCGCTTTCTCGACATCCAGCACCGCCGCCTCCACCCCCATCTCCACCTCCACACCTAACCGTACCCCTACATCATCTCCAGCTGCAACCTTCCGGTCCTCGCTGGCTGTAACGCACGACGCCTCGTATAACTGAAACACTTGTAGTTGCGCCTCCTCGCTCCGCTCCTCGCTTTGACCCTCGGCACGGCCCTCGGCACGGTCACTCGCCCCGCCGCGCGCGGCGCACCACGCGTGCCACTCGGGCGTGTAACGAACGGGGGGCAAGGGTTGGCGTTTCCCTGTCTTCCACCCGAGGACGCGGGGGCTGCCTGCGGTGCAAGCGCTGCTGCTGCTGCTGGCGCCGCGTCTCGTGGAAGGAGCACCGTTTACGCTATCGTTTCCATCACCGCCCCCTCCTCTTCCCACCGACGCCTCACTCCCCTGTACCGCGCGCCCCGGCGCCGCGCACTCGTCCACCACTCCCCCGATCCCGCCACCACCACAACCCCCCTCCCCCCTGGACCGATTCGTGTCTTTCCAAGCATTCAAAACCCCCGTCGGGACCACGCCGAGAATGTGGTGAAAAACCAAATGGTCAGGCCCTTTAGGTCGAGTGTCCCACTTCAGGGGGGTACCGAGATCTCCCTCATCTTGGGCGCCATTGGCGGCGGCCCTCGTTACCGGCGACTCCATTTCAGGTTCGTCATCCGAGACAAGGTCCGGCATGGGGGGCTCGTCGAATCTGCTGCCACCCAGGTTGTCGCTTCCCATGCCGGAGAGGAGGCTCCCCCTGCGGGAGCCGGGGGGGGGCAGGTCCAAGGCCCAGCCGTCGCGATAGTCCCCGCCGAAGATAGGGACCCATCGCGGCAATGTTCCTGCATTCACAACCGCAACGGGAAAAGGACCGATTGGCGGTGATATGTCCGTCATTTTCAACCCTAACATGCCCCACAGCATGCGATTATTAAAATAGAATGACAAGAAAAAAAAAAAAAATCACTATGCACGATCAAACAACCCGTCAAACTTTGCATGGGGTCCGGCTTCTAAGTGAAACCCGTTTGATGGTGCGGAGTGGGTGACAGCTGGTGCAATAGCGAGCATTGCAGGAGAAGAGCAAACTAAACTATGAAGCCAGATGTGTGCCGACATATTACGCGTGAACATATTATCTGCAAGTGTTGAAGCTTATTTGGTTAAGGGTCCACCGCATATCACGTTGCGCCGCATCTCCTTGCGTAACGTATCTACCGCATGTCCACGAGTATTGAGATCGAGGTCGGATATCTTAGCTCAGATATTCGTCCGCCTTTCCTGCGATTGCGACGTGCCTCCATCTACCTTTCGCTGTGCCATTTGAATAAATTACACCCTGGACAACAGGTTCTAGGTCAACAGGCAATCGATAGGAACCTATTCCAATAGGAGACCTATTGTTGCCCGCGCTAGGAATCGATGGGTACTTTTCGTAGCCTATTGGGGCCGACAATGGGTATCGATTGGCATCTCCAATGATCTACTGTTTCGCCAATGGCCTTTTGTACCTCTTTATCTGAACATATTGGTAAAACGAGTAGGTATCGACAGACATTTTCAGGACGGTACAGTTGGGCGATAGGATACTGTCGCTGAGAGACGGATCCCATGGGTTTGTCCGATCGGCATCGATATACCTTTCACCAAACCTATTGTTTCGGAAAATAGGTATCGATAGACCTCTCACAATGCTATTGTTTCGGACAATGGGTATTGACAGACCTTTCACCATTCTATTGTTTCGGATGATAGGCATCGGTACGCCGATTATTTTTGTCATTTCAATGTCGGAGAGCAAAGGCGCTCGAAGACAGCCCGTCTAGATACAATCAGCTCTAGTTTGCCATTCATCACCCACGCCGCACGCCCCTCCAGCCCAGCGGAGAATCCCCGAAAACGGCGCTGTCTGTCCTTGTTGTGCCCTAAGAAGCTCAAGGTGGATGGTCTCAAGAAGGTGGTAATTACTACGTATGTGTGTTCGATGCGAAGCTCAAGCATGCAGTGTTTTAGAGCGACCTGTTTGTGTGCCGATCACTTCTCTCTTATACCCTGAATAATACCCTATCGAATAGGCTATTGGGTCAACAACAGGTCGGCAACTATGAGGATCGATATCTATCGCGGGGCACAATAGCTCGGCTTCGGGG
This sequence comes from Undaria pinnatifida, assembly GCA_012845835.1. NCBI lineage: Eukaryota > Phaeophyceae > Laminariales > Alariaceae > Undaria > Undaria pinnatifida. The sequence goes on from JABAKD010000019.1 coordinate 13,249,053, forward strand.
TCTATCGATAGGTACTGTAAGCAACAATAGGGTTAGGGAAGTGGCCACAATAACCTATTGAACGACCGATATGCTTGCGAAGGTGTACATCGATAGGTATCTTGGGCACCAACAAAATTTGAAAAAAGGCTCCCAACAGGCTATCGTTCAACAATACCTTTTTATCGCCACCAATCGATACCTATTGGTTGAAGCGATAGGTGTGCGACGATATCACTCGATACCTTTTGCTCAGTGTAATACGTTTGCAAGGGTATCGATCGATACCTATTGCCCAATTTAATAGGTTCTCAAGGGTATGGATCGATACTTACCGACAATTTATTAGACATACTCGCAAGGATTACGATCGATACCTACTGCTTGTAAATGTATGCCCTCGTACTACTTAGAACATACCTATACGCACCGTGTACCCCCAGACAAATGTTTAAATGAACACCTTGAATGATATATAGCAACATGTACCTTGCCCTACGAGTACTTTTTGCCTTTTGTTTCAAAACAGCAGATTTACGATAATGCCTGGTATTAAATGAACGTTTAATCGATAGGCTTGTGAGGATTTCAATCGATAGCTGGTGCTGCTGTTGAACAACTCAGAAACACCTTTCACTACTTTTTTTCAAGGGCATCAACCATACCAATTCCCCTGAACCTATTGGGCAAAGAAATAGGTGTCTTTCGACAATTTCACCTTCCTAGTACAAGTTACAATACGTATCGATATTCAAATAATCGATATTCGATACGCCAAGTTGTGGACAGACCAACAGGCGTACTCAATACATGGTAGACTACTGCGCAGGGCGATATACCTATTGGTCATCGCAATAGATATCGATCGACAATTTCACATACCTATTGGTCAAACAACAGGTATCGATCGACACTTTCACGTACCTATTGGCCACAGTAATAGGTATCGATCGACAGTATGACATAACTATTGTAAGAACAATAGCCTGTTGTGCCGATTCATCATAACCTATTGGTCGAAGAAATAGGTCTCGATAGACAGATTCACACACCAATCTTAAGAACAAAAGCTTATCGTACCCATTTCTCTGGACATATTGGTCCAAGCAATGGGTATCGATCGACAAATTCGCATACCTATCGAAGGTGTCAATAGGTATCAATATGCAATACCCCAACCTATTGGCATTCAATATATATATTTAATGGGCTATTGTCCTGGGTGTGCTGAACATAGGGCCGTGAGTTGTGTGGAGTTTTCGGCTATGTTAATCGTAGGATAGCGGAGTAAAAGCCAACTGACTTAGTCTTCATAAAAGACACCACACGTCGAGCTTGGATGGCGAAGTAAAAGCCAACTCACTGATTTCGTCTACATAAAAGTACACCACATGTTGAGCTTCAAACGCGCTGAGCAGATGCAAACACGCAGAACTCCGCAACCTACCCCATTAATAACCTAATAACTGTACTACCTACCGGTAGCCAACAACTGACTACTCGTCGACATATAGTCAGCCAACGCACGGTCCTTCCAATTTGAGGATTTTCCGCTGTTGGCCGTGATGCTGTACCGGAGAATGGGAGGGCACAGCTTAACGCCTTTCCACCTGGAAACCCGTCTTTGGGGACAAATTAGTTGGAATTAGTATAAGGAGGGGTTTGGGGCTTTAAAGGGGTTAAGGTGTCAATCTTGTACGAGTGCTTCGTTTCGCGCGCTTAAGAGTTTTTCCGCGAAGCCCGGGCCGTTAAACCTGCATTAACACTGCAAAAACGGCCCTTATTCTAACTCCAAGTACTTTCCCCCCGAAATATCTGTGCAGTTTTATACCGATCACGCGTTAACCCGTATACCGCTGCAAAATGTACGCCACCGTAAAAGTCAAGTAATTTCTCCCAAAAGAAGTCGGCGGAGTATACACAGGAGCTAAGCACTGTATGCCAGGTACGCTGCTCACCTTGCGCAAGCATCATGAACCCCCCCAAGAGCACGGCCAAGGCGCCAACTACCTTGTTACCCTTGAGCCACTCCGTTTCGCTGCCTCCACGACCACCACCACCACCGCCACTGCCCTCGAAACCCTTTTTCCTCTTCCCCCACCCAGGCGCGCTCCAACCCCCCCCACCCTTGACCCAGCGCCGGTCGTCCTTCGTCGTCGTCTGCTGTGTACCTCCATCTTCGCCCTCCCCCCCGGCCGCCGCCCCCGCTGTTTCTTCGACGTCCGTCTGGCCCCCCTCCGCACGCGGGCGTTCAGACCCGTGGAAATCCGTGCGCGTGGACAGCGTTGGGAACATTTCGGGGGCATTAGACTGCTGTGTAAACCCTAGCTCGAGGTTTGCGGCGGCGGAGGCGGCACCTACCGCACCCTGATCGTCGAAACCGGGGTCTGCTCGAACAACCACGTTTTCCCTTGCATGCCTCCCAGACTGCGTCGAAAACCCATCTACGTCTTCTTTCGCCTCCCTCCCAGACAACGTTGACGATAAGTCATCCGACTTCACTGGATTATCGTGCGCGCCCCCCTCTACAGCGCCTAGCTCGAAAGACAAACTTTGCTCGGCACTTTGGCGCGCCCCACCTCCCGTGCCGCAAGCTTCCCCCCTGGCCGATTCCGAACCTTCCCCGTTTTCTTCCGCGGTGGCAAATTCCGCGGCAGGAACGTCAGGCTTAGGGACGGCACTACCTGAGACTTCAAGCATATTGTCTTCCCCATCGCCATTTACCGCCGCTCTCGTGTCAAGCGCGTCCCCTCCCTTCCCCCCTACCGACACCGCCTCCTCCTGTCCCTCCGAAGCAACCGATTCGCGGGGCAGTCCGGAAGTTTCTGCAACCAATCGCCGACGGTCTTCGTCAAGGTCCCTCCCATCTCTATGGCGAGCTGGACTGATCCTTTCTCCTGGCTGCTCGGCAAAGTCAAGGGTAACATCAGAAACGGTAGGACCGTTGCCGAGGGCGCTCGCACCAGTTTCAGCGTCAGCGGTCGCCCCGTGCGCATCCCTATCGGCCTGGGGTCGACCCAGCTCCCCGCCACCCTTTTCCTGAGAGGGGGGCAGACCTCCCTCCTCCTCGTCATCGTCCTGCTCCTCTGCCCAGCTGCCGAGGGCGGGACTAGGCCCCTTGCTTCCGCAGCCGCCCGTCTTTGCTAGGGGAGTCCGTCCGCTACCCCGTCGGGCAGAGACGCTCACAGTCACGGTGTCAGTTACAGCGTCGGCATCAGTGGTCGTTGTCGGAACACCACCACCGATAATTTTCTTGGAAGACGCGGCTGCTACCGTCCCCCCCTCCCCCCCACCCCATCCCCACTCCCCCCCCGCGGGCACCGCCCCGCCTCCACGGTTAATCGTTTCGCCGACGTCGACACTCTCTTCGGCGGACTCGCCAGCTCGGTCTCTATACACCGCTGAGTTTACCGCCTCCACGTTGAGCTCCTGCTCCTTTCTATTGGTCAACGCTTCCGCCAACGGGGTGCCCGCGTTCGCGTCCTCTCCCGGCGGCAAAGATGCCGGTGAGGGTGCCTGTTTGGCATTGACCACGACTTCGCGCTTGCTGCCATCTGTTGCCGCTGCTGCTGATGAGGGGGCGTTGTCTCTGGTGGAAATGGGAGGGTCACTCGCGGAGGCTGTCGTTTGAGCTTCTTCTTGTCCTACGCTATCATATTCGTGTCTGACCTTACCAATTTCTTGATCGACCGTATCAAATTGTTGTGCGGCGTTACGCCAGGAGTTCGGCGACGAATCCACGGCAACATCACCAACACCAACGTTTTCACCACCGCCACCATCCTCCACGCTACCATCACCGGCACTTGCACAAGCAGCAGCAAGCGTTGCAGATTCTCCTCGCTCGTCATCGCGGTCGTCCACCGCGTGCAATAGGAACGCCGCGGTCGGAAAGCGATCCCATGGGCACAGCAGCGGTGGAGGTTTACGCGACGCTCTGCTTGGCCCAAGCTCCGCAGATGATTCTGCGGGATCGGTTTCCAATGCCGTGATTGGTCCAAGCGCGGCAGACGATGCGGTGAATGGTTCAACTTCGGCAGATGATGCTACGGCGGAGTCGGTTTTGGTTTCGGACGCAGCGGTTACTGAAATGGCGTGGTGCTGTCCAGCAGGTGCACCAGCCGCATCAGCATCAGCAGCAGCAGCAGCACTTGGAGAAGTTGTAGCGTGGATTGCAGTGGCAGCACTTGCAGCAGCAGCGGTGGCTACAGTTGATGCTGTACCGGTCGAGAAGAGGAGGACGAGGGATACGGCGATGACCGATACCGCGCGAACGGATTTTGTAGAAAAAGAACAACGACATCGGCGGTGTTGGCGGTGGTGGTCGTGGTCGTGGTGGTTGTGGTACCGGCAGTAGCTGCCGCTGTGCCGTTGCTCTTTTCCTAATTGTCGTCTCGAGCCGATCCTGCCGGTTTTGGTTTGGCCGCGTAAATATACCAGGTTTAGAATTGGGCGAGAAAGGAGTAAGAAGATTTTGTGTTGAGACGTGTGTGGAGCGCAGAGATACACAGGGGGGGGTCAAGGAGCTGAAGGGGGAGGGGCACGGGTGGGGTGAGGACTAGAAGGACAGAGGGGGGGGTGAGCGGATTCAAGCAGAAGCGGAAAACGGATGGCAACAGGATCGACGGGGGTGACAAGAGGGCAGTATCCCGGCCTGAAAAAAAAGATGCAAGTGCGCCGGGTACAAGTATGAGCGGGGGGGTATACCTCGAATCAGGTTTCAGGCAGACGAGAAAGGCAGAGAGCGAGATGAAAAGCGAGCACCTCTGGGAAATATGCTCTAAGGAAACATGAGGTAGAGGACTTCTACGAGTGCGTGCTGGGCTGGGAAGGAGCCGAGCTGCGCCACTGTGCCCCGTACCCTGTTACGGTAGGCGTCACGGGCAGCCAACTTGCACAAGACTTCATACTTGCTCACTTGATCATCGAAATAACACGATTTTGAAATTAAAAGGTCACCTTCGTGGGCGTTGTTTCGCCACCCCAAGCTTTAGACGATGGCCCCGATAGCGACCAGAACAGGAAGATGGCCAGGATACCTCCATTGGCACCTGCCGCCCAGTTGCCAGGGCCGCCTCCTGCCTATTGCCTGCCTCACCTTCCTCCCCTGGCCTGCTCAGCAGGGGCTGCGAGAAAACGTTGACGAAACATCCCCGGAATAGACACGCCTCAATGGAAAACCTCGCCAAAGAACGCCTCGACCATAGTATTCAATATTCAAGAGCGAAGAAGGAAGGTTTGCCTTCACACACCACTCCCGCCCAACACAAGCACGAAGCCTTTGAAGGAAGCACTCTCACAGCTCTCTTTGCTTACCGCCGGATAGCCTCTCCGCGAGAGAGGAGCGTCGCCACACGCCGCCTGGCGGAGAAAGCGGTCGTTCCCTGTTGTTGTTCCGCGAGAAACGTGAGTTGCGTTCGATGAATGGGTGGGTGCCGTGCGCTCTCCTTTTCCATGTCTACTTGGGAGCTTTCAAACCGAACCATCCCTCTGCGCGAGGCCAGCCTCTGCTCCGCCTCAAGAAGGCAGCAGCGCGCGTGACATGAGAAGCATAGCCTCGGGGTCGCGTGTGTTTGCATGCAGGTGTGTCCCTGAGGCGGATGGATCGTGGTGCGCATTACGAAGGATTTTCTGCGCGTCCCTCCGGTTCTCTGCTTGCCTGCCGTCCCCATTTCCTTGCCTTGGTGTCGGTACCCTAACCCCACCCAACGTACCCAACGTCCGTGTGCTATGCCCTAATCATTATTGCATGACATTCTATTGAAGCAATGGCGTAGAGAGGCGGTGGCCCCGGCCTGATCCCAACCGAACGCATCTTATCGCAGCTTGTCTACAGTACGTTTCCTCACAAGCGCGCACGCCCTTTGTCGCGTTTGAGTTTGCTCAATAATCGTGTGGCTTTGATCGAATATGCCCGCGAAATGACCAAAATCGTCGTTCTCGAAGGCGCAGATCCCATTTTGGTGGTTCTATTGTGTTGTTTCTCTTGTCTCCCTGGGTTATGCCTGTCCCACATGGTTTATTCTCGATGGAGGCCGCATCCTCGAGGCAACGAGGATGAATATAGCATAGCTCCGATCTTATACAAGCACCAATCATGCCCGACATGTTTGCGCGACTGCTTCCGCAATTACCACGTGTTATTCTTCATTTGGTAGTGGTTTGCGTTTGCACAGACATGCATATGGAAAGCAAGCAAAATGATCTCGCCAGCTCCATCTCACCACCAACCACTCCAACCCCCTCTGCTGAACCCCATCCCCACGTCGTCGAATATTCTCAGGATTGCTAGTGGCTGGAGCAGTCGCCCTGCTCGTCCCACCGCCGAGCGACCACCATGTCTTTCGGGGGAGGGTCGGGTTCGATGTTGGTCCTGAACGACCCGGCGGCGCAAATGTCAAGCGTGGATGTGTTGGGCGGCAACGCCACCGGGACTGCTGCGCCGGTAGCAGACCTCTCGGCCTTCGCGACCAGCAACGACATCGCCGTCAAGGTGGGGTTTTGCGTGGGTTCAACTTTGGCTTATCTTTTTCTCACGAGGCAGGCAGTTCTCGTCGTGGGAAAGTTGGTTTGATAAGTGTGGGGATTATTCGCGGCAGGTCGCTATTCAGTCGCGTCTTGTGTCGGCGATGGATGGCACTTGCAATATGTAAAGTGGAGATTCCACGCATCGGTCGGATCATACGCCACTTCATGATCTGTCTTTGAAAGTTGCAGGGCTTACGGATGGCCGGTGACGGTCTACATGGCCTTTAGATCAAATTGGCGGGTAAGAGCCGATAACTTGGATGTTTTTTCACGTAGCACGATAGCACGTTGTATTTTTCCCCATCCGCCGGAGGATAAAAAAAAAAAAAAAAAAAAAGTTTGCTGGTTTGTAGTTTGACAATATCTTCTATACACGTCAGCTGTGAATTTGACACATTCAGGGGCGATACTCATCTTTGCGAGGTGCGTGATACATGTAATTTTGCTAATACAGCAGTGGAGGAATTAAATTGCCACAAGATCTGCATGAACGTGTGTGGAAGTACGTGTGGTGAGCTCAATATTTTTTCTGTCATACTGCGCAGCACATCACGACTGCCGATATTAGGATGTGGATGATGTACAGCAGTAGATCGTGGTGTGTCAGCGTTGTGTCGAAATTCGGGGCAGCAGTCAGCAGTCCCAAATTTTCTGGGGTAGCTGGGTGGATATGATCTGGGGTGCCGTCTTTATTCAGAGTTTAATATCTGACGCCGAAAAGGCGAGGAAGCAGCAGTCGAACGACGTCTTACCCGAGCCCATGTAAGCTGTGTGTTGCGTTGCTCATGTTGCACTGCTTGCTGTGTTCGGTTTATCCGACCTACGAAACGTACGCAGCATTGGTAGCTTACGTCTTGTTTTCCTCGTCAGGTCCTGTTGTACTCGTGACTGCTACGATATGCTGCTGCTGTATTGCTTTTTTTCGCCCAATCTAGTTGTAGCATGAATCGTTGTTTTACCCCGAGGATGCCTGTCATAACTATCGTTTGTATAAGGAGGCGTTTGGTTTACCCCCAACCTCAAAGAAGGCATTTTACCTTTTGCAGGTCGTCGTCAAAATATAGAATCACCGATCGCCCGGGCGTGAGGCATTTAGGTGTGCTATTCTTCATCACCGTCGTGTTGCGGCATATGTGATAATGTGACAAGTTTCCTGCGGCCGCTGATCTGTCTTTCGTCACGTTCACCATATCGTACTTTCATCAGTATAGGGTCGGTTTTTGCGCCGACCCGAGACCCAAAATCCTGTGACGAAGCTCGTTTACGTAACTTGCTGTTCCACGCTGTGGTAGTCTAACCTTAACAATTTCCTGCCGCCGCTGCAATTGCGATTGGTCAGGTTCACCCGATGGTACTGTTCTCCGTGTTGGATCACTTTTTGCGAAGACCCGAGAACCAAAAGCGTGTAATCGGAACTCTTCTGGGCACCGTGTCCGCGAATGTGGTGGAAATCACCAACTCCTTCGCCGTACCTCACCTCGAACAAAACGAAAAGGTCGGTTGTGGTGCCGCTTCATTGCGGTAACCTGTAGTGCGGTTAAACATGTGCTTGTTGAATTCTCGTGGTGCCGCATTATTAGTTTTGTACTATTACCGTCTTTGGCTGGTTTGAGTATCTTGCCGTCGTGATGACTGCGTACGGTGGCTGCTTCGTCGTATGGGTACCTCACCTCGAACATGAACGCAATGGTCAGCTCATCATGATAATCATAATACGGTCGTGGTCCCGCGTTAGTACGATAGCCCGCAGTGCAGGCTCCTAGTTCAGTTATGTTAGCCTCGTTTGTCACGACCTCCAGTTCAGTTATGTTAGCCTCTTTTGTCACGACCTAGTCCTACAGAGACCCCCCGCTAACCCGGGAAAGCTCACTAATTCAGCAGTACCAGTTTCACACACCAAAACAGTGGTGGTCTCTGTTAAGCTTTGCGTCGGTATGTGGCAGCCGGAAATACCGGCCCTATAGCGGCGGCAACAGACACTAATCTCTCCGCACGCTTTCATCGCTGGTTACCATCCTGGCCAAACGATTTCACATGCAATGCTGTAGCGGGCGGGCAACCGGCGTTTTACATCAATACGTACTGCAATAGTTGACCCTGTTTTCTCCCTGGTTTGCGTTGTTGTCCGGTTTTTATCAGGTAGCCGTGGGGAAGGACTTTAACAAGTCAATGCTGGCGTTACAGCAAAGGGTCAACGGTCGAGAATCAGTCGTCGGTTGGTGAGCATACTTGCCTTGTCATTCAGTTCCCGGCCGCTTGCTCTAAAATGTTCGCGTTGTTGCAATATTTTCAGTCAATCCGAAGCACAACGTGGGAAGCTTTCCGGCACGCACACAGCACATGTTTTTTTTCGTCGTGTCATACGGCTCTACGCTATTTGTAGACGTTGATCAAATGGGTCGGATACAAATGGGCCTCGAAAGTGTCCGTAGTTCTATTTTCTTAGCTTGTCTTTATTTTTTGCAGCGGTATAGCACCTGTGGTCCTTCATTCGTGCGGTGCTTTGCCAGCCGGTAACCACCGGCAACGCAGCGGGACCCTCGCACTATCCCGGGATGACCGCGGTACCCCGTAGGATGAGGTCTTGGCATGTTTTTTTCCCCGCACTAAACTGGGGGCCCGCGCTAACGCGGTAGGTACACGTCATACGTCATAGTACAATCTATGTATTGCACGTTTCGAAGCCGAACAAGTCTAAAAAGGTGGCTTGTTCCGGTCAAATATTCGTTGCTAGAATAACTTGCCCCAAAAAGGGGTGACTAGGGGTTTTGGGTGGGAGGGGTTTGCGGGAGGCCTGCTACGGCACGAGCTTTTCCCTGGTCGAACTTTACTCTCAATAATCTCGCGTGCATTTTCGTTTACGACGTTTTTGGTGATTTTGATGTGTCTTCACTAGCATAGCTTAGCGATGCATTGCAGTAAGTTGTTACTCTTGTGTGGTTTTCGTGTGGAACAAGGCATTTTTTTTAGGGTTGGTTTTGCGTAAAGGCAAAGGCTTGATTCACCTCGCGGTGTAATCGTTTTTAAATCTGACGGTTTTGGAAATGATGCACCAGTTTATCATGTATATCCTGTAAGTCGTACAACCAGTGAGGAGAGGGCGGAGCGTTCGAGGGGGTGGGGGGGGAGGGGGAGGTGGGGGGGTGGAAATTGTTTTTCAAAACAACTTACTTCCCGCACCACGGCGGGCAGGCTTCCTCAATGAGACCTACCAAGGGCGTTCCGTGAGATACATCCTATCCTCTCCTAACATACACGCTGAAACTCCCTGTTTTCAGTTTGCTACCCAATCATTATTTTAACATACGTGTTGCCTGTTACTGTGTTTGGTGGGTGGATGGACTGAAGGTACGCGACTTCGTTCGATGGCGCGCTTATAGTGGATGACTCGTCTCTGATCCACGACTTTTACACGTCCGAGTGCGAGCGACCCGTGCACCTGGTGATCGACACTAAACTCAAGGTGGGTTCTGCTGTACCGTCCTTTTTCTGCAGTTCGTATACCTACGTCACGTACGAGTACGAATCATCTGTATTTTACATGTGTTGTGTTTTGTGCTGTCTGCGCGTTAAACCGATGTGTCCACCCAACTATTAATACATACATACATTCACCAGAACGCCCATTGCTCTTCCTAATTTTCTATTTTATTAATAGAGAGAATCAAACTGTATACCGACCTGGACTATTGATGCTCTATCTATTAATAATGACACGTAGAGTGACATTCTTGTCTTTTTGAGCTGGTTGAGCTTTCCTCTGCTCTAGTATTTGGTTGAGATGCGTGCGCTAGTTAAGTCATGGTGGATATGTTGAATATTTATAGTTACGTATAACGAATAATATACCAGGCGTCGTATGATGTTTTTGCACGTGGATGTGACCGGTCCATTGACGTTTGACTGCGTAATTTGTCCCACTGTTTTGGAGTGTTTACCCAAAATGTCGGTGCTGTAGGTCGGTAGCAACCCTTTGTTTTCAGCATAAGTGTTCGTATACTCTTTCCAAGCTGCTTGTCCCCGAACAATCGTGCGTGTGCGGTTATTAAGCAAGGCACCTGCAGTATTTTTGCCACCTTAAGGTATCCCACACTGTTGATTAGTGGTGTGCTAAATCGTACCAGGCAAGTGCTAACGGGTAATATTGTGTAGGAAATTTCGTCCAACGAAAGAATAATACCCCTCGCACTAAAAATGAACTTTTTTTTTCTTGTGGGGGTCCTGTGCCGGTAATTGTGAGGGGAGCTAGGTCCTCTATTCAATAGGGGTCATGGTGTGTAGGAAATCCCGTTCACGAAAAAATTGTACCCTGTGCACTACAATACAAATATGATTTTTTCTTTTTCTTGGGGTCCTCTAATATTGAAAGAGTAATTGAAAATGCTACGTTGTTTTTCCATTAGCTGAAATATATATATTTTTTTCCGTGCTCCGGCCGGTTGCCAGGGAAACATCGTGGGATGCAAGGCCTTCGTCAGCACACCGGTGGAGATTTCCGGAGCGGCATTGGCGAACATCTTTCACGAGGTACGAGATGCGAGCCATCATCTTTGGACGATACAAGTATATCTCACCTGTCAACAGTACGCGATCCGTTTTGGGTGCCCCCATCTCCGTTCACGTGGGAGTTGTAGAGATACGAGGAGACTTGTCTCGTCATCCCCGGCATACGGCGAAAGGAGACTGCGCTGCCACAGATCGGTTCATCATGTTCGTGCAAGCTGTGTTAGCCCACTAGTTACTATTAATAGTTGGCAACTATATGGCTGGCCCTAAAAGGTAACACCAACGCCGGAGGACGCGATAAACCGGATTAATTACAAAGTGCCAATGGGCAATCCTGTTACCAGAGAACTTTTTTTTGCCAAGCCGTAACCTTCGTGGACCAAAAATGTCGCTCTTGAAACGGTCGGTCTGCTACTTTGCAAAGAAAAATCAACATGTTGTTGGAAGTCTTGAAGGTTTACCAAGTGCCAGAGCCCAATTATTTGCTTTGAGTGTAGATCGTGGATCACCCTGACTTCCAAAACATGGTGCAATTACCGAGCAAATTGCAGACACTAAACTTTTCAGGTATGGTATCATGTGTGGGCACTAATGGGCCTGGCCAGACCGAGGCCCATGAGATGTGGGCATCCGCATAGGCCGCTCCCGCCAGCCCGTGATGCGACCCACGTGTTTTTACTAGCCTTCCCGGGCTGTGGCCCATGAAATGTGGTGTTCCACTGCTACTGCTGTATTAGCACACGAGCGCCTCTGCGTACTGGCTTTTTCGTCTGTGCTGCTATTAATAACATCGAAAACCAACTTGTTTTGTGCTTGGCGGCCCTTGGGAAAATGTCTGATCGAAGCGTTGGTGCCGTCGTGGGTGTACAGAGCACAATCCTTGGTGTGTCCGTGACCCAGACAGGATTGTTTCAAGTTTTGCCGTGGTGTTGATGCCCTGCTGGCTCGAGCTCGCCTTCCTTTTTTCTCAGGGGTACAAATCATGAATCGCCTTAGGTATTTATCCCAAGTACGAACGATTTTCTCCCGAAATATGTACGGGTGCAGGCAGTGCTGACTGTGTTTGTCATTACTCTTGCTGTGCAGGTGAAGGTGAACCTGGTGTCGGCGGAAGCGGAACGAATCTGCATCGATCGAATGGTGAAGGGGCAAGAAGAGCCGTTCTCTAATCCTGAGGGACTCGCGGAGATCGACAGCAGGATGGCAAGCTTGGTGAGTGGAACAGCTACAGTCTCTGTAGAAAACCCTCAAGTTAGCCCGTCCTTCAGGACTTGTTATGTCCCCGTATTTTGGTTTTACCCTTAGGAGCAAACAGCTAGGAACAAAACCTCTCTGGTTTCGCCCGTCCTTTGGGTCTTTTTAAGGTCTCCGTATTTCCTTTTTATTTGGACGGAAGGGCGTTAATTTCGCTGTAATAAGGTAGTTATACGGTGGCAGGACGCTGCGACTTTTGGTTGGCATTGCTTGTTGGCCTTTTGGTTTGTCTCCGTTTTTTGTGGTCGAGACGCACTAAAGTAGAGCACACCTATACAGCCTTGACCTGTGTTTTCGGGCTGGGGGTTTACAACGTCAATGCGACTATGATATTGCTGGGAGGGTTAGTTTTGAATCTATACGCCTCGAGTAATCTAACGCCTTTTTTGTCACCTCGTTTTTTTTACTGTCGTGTTTGAATGGCAGGAAACGTCCATGCAACGGTTGGTGACGATGTTGCAACAAGCCGAGGACTACGTCGGGACCGTGGTAGACGGAAACCTGCCCGCCGACCCGCACATGGGGCGAAAGGTAAAACCTGTGTATGAACGGGCCTCTTACAGTCTACTTGCTGCTCACATCCCACACATTTTATCATGTCATGTATGCAGGCAGTGTCGAAAGCCGAGTATTGCCCTTTCAATCGGTCGAAATCACAGCTAAGGTATTTGTAATGATCCTGCGAAAAGTTTCAGCTGCTGGGCATATTTCCCTCTCATGTCGTACTAGTTAACCTCTGTATGAACGGGTCTCTTACAGATTACTCGCTGCTCACATGACACATATTGTACCATGTCACGTACTCGGGCAGCGTCGAATGCTGAGTACTGACCTTTCAATCGGTCGAAATCACAGCTGAAGTACTTGTAATCATCCTGCAAAAAGCTGCTGTGCATGTTTCCCTCTTACGTCGTATTAGTCCGTTCCTGAACCTATATTTCACGTGTTTTAAGATTGTTCGATGCGACGTATCTCATGATTTGATACGAACGCTCTCCCCCCCCCCCTGTGGTAGAGAGAGTCCGATGAGCATCATACAAGGTAATTTACGCCTGAACTCTTTGATGACAACATCGTTAGTGAGGACTCTCTTCCAAGGCAGGCGTTTGAGGCCATGGTCTCGAGCGAAGTATCACAAACACCTAAACATCAAGTTGTTGTTAATGCAATGTCTGCAAAATCGTCGGTGGCAGATGTTGGGCCCAATGGACAGCAAGCCGCTGTTACTCTTCGCTATGTTTCGCGGATTTGTTTAAACAGTCGTACCGTTGGCGTTCTATGCATAGCCATGTCATGAAAGGTCCAGTGAGCTTAACATAAGGTAATTTACGCCTGAGCTCTTTGATGATACAAGCATGAGTGAGGACCGCCATGGCACCGGACGATATTTTTTTTTTACAATTGCACAGCTACACATCACACAAAACGTTTTCATTCCTACCTATCAATAGTGTATGTCCATACGAGGGTTGGTGATATGTAGGTGTATCGTGTTTTTCGCTTTTGCACCAGCTTTTACTTTTAGGTCGAGCCTTGAAATTTCAAGTGTCGTTGTAATGGTTTCTTGTCTTGAACAAGGCCGATACGTGAAACTGTTTTACAGATTTGCTTTTACTTCGAATAGGTAAGCTTTTGACGAGCGCCTTCGTTTGTCCAGTGAGCTACAAATTTAATTAAACTCTGAGTCTCGGCACTGCAGAAATTATGTCGAAATCAGTGAGGACAACGTCGGCCACGGTCATAGATTTTATGTTGGTACTCATTCCGAAGTAGACTTTTGCATATACCTCAAAGTTAATGAGAGTACAAGCTACGGTTCTGTTCAGCTTTTTGTGGTGCAAGTACACCAGATATCTTGGCGCTCACACGCCTATTCTTCCTCATGTGTAGAATTGGAGGAAGTTCCTAACAGTATCGGCGTTACTTCCTAAGTTTTTTTTGTTGTTGTTCATGGTGGGTATGATATTCTGCGATACCTTGGAATATGCACCAAATACTGTATTTTATCAAATGCTGTCTGCTAAACCAAGGTTTCCGCCAATGTACGCTGAAACACCTGTTTTTTGCGTCAACGCCATACTTTACCTGGTACTGTCGATACTGGGTCAGCACTGGTGGTGTGTGATTGTCTGCTCGTCTCCTCACGCGCTTATCCAAACGCCTGCCACATGTTTGTTCACCTTTTTTCCGTCCTCCTGCAGCTGGCGGACACGCTCGCCGCGGTACCGCGGATGCGACCTGAAGCGTTCAACCGTCTCTTCGACGATAACCTCCAAGACCTGCTCATGGTCTCGTACCTTAGCAGCCTGACACGAACACAGCTCGCGATTGCGGAGAAGTTGGTCGTCCGACAAATTGATTGACTTGATTGATTAAATGGTCGGTTGATTGTATGGTCGTGTGGATGGGATAGGGGCAACAAAGTAGAAAGAAAAATGCCTTCTCAAGGTGGCGTGCACACGCACGTCCACTCTTTGGAAACGTTTCGCGGGAAGGAGTCCACTTTTTTTTTGGCGTGTGGCGTGCTGTGTGCGTGTGTGTAACTGCAAGGAAGTATTTGTCGTGCGTTGGGGCTTTGTTCGGAGTGGCCGGGAGGAGGCTGGTGCAGTTCCCGCCGCCTCCATGTTTTGTACGACGGCTGGGTACAGTAGTATTCTGAGACCCAAAACAACAAAAAAACAGGGCGGTGCAGTCATTCAATATATGGCTAGACGCTACAGAAGTCATCTGCAAGCCATGGATAAGGGGCCGATAGCGAAGAGACGCAATCAAGATGATAACGTATCGTACAAGTGTCCGGAAGGCTTTCGCTGAGGGCGCACCCAAATTTTGGACGAATGTACAGGCATACGCATCAAGGTAAATATTCAACGGAGTACATAAACCCATTTTTAAAATACAAATTATTTTCGCGAACGCTCCAACGCTTTGCCGTTTATGTTTGTTTGGCGTCTGTATATAATAGCAAAGAGGTCGAGGTTGCGCGTGCTCTTTGAAACCTGGCAACGACGCAGCTTCAGGCGGCGTACAACGTTTGCTGTTGTACCCTGTACCACCATATAACGTAGCACTTAACCAGACTCTGACTCTTCTTTTCAGTTTGTTCGTTCAACGTATGCTTGGAAGGTTTCATACGTCGTTTCAAATTTTCATTTGCGTTCCGCTCTTTCACCGTTTTACATACTACCTGAGTACGTTTCCTTATTGACGGATGACGGCAAATACTGCTGTGATCGACTGACCCCACCTTTTTCTTTTTATCGACGCCACCACCTGTTGTCCACGCTTCAGCCTTGGTGAGGTGTCACAAACGGGAAACATGGGTTTGAGGCATTATTCAACAAAACCTGGAACACCCCTTATTCTCTTCGCTAGGGGTTGTTCCGGTAGCCTACCCAACTTTTGTTCAACGAAATCGCCGGTTAGAAACCAGCTCCCGGCCGTATCTCCTGAAATACGGTGCCGCTTGCCCCCCCGACGTCATGTTTCGACAATACTTTACAATCAAGAAGATATGTCAAGATTGTACTTTCCAGGGCACCTTCCTCGTGTCGAGCAGCTATGAAACATGCGTTAAAGGAACATCGCTGATTTTCGGGGGAGCCATGATGGAATCAAATCAGTCCAGCATTGTCGGCGGTGGCGGGTTTGCACAGCAGCAGGACGTGTGCGCCCAAATTTGTGTCCATTTAGCCTCAATTGTGAGCTGTCACGGGGCTGTATCTAATGCAATGAACCGTCATTACGAAAGTGGGAATCTAAACTACATGTCCTCATATCGGCTTGTTTTCAAATCTTCGACCCTTCGATACCATGTGATCTGTTTGTACGAATTCTCAGGGTGGGCTAATGGTATCGTGCTTTCTACGTAGATGGATGGTCTAGAAATTCGATATGAACCCATGTCATACATTGGGGTGAAACCAGGTGACATTATATAGTACCAGGTAGATGTTAAGGGTCACGTCAAGGCCATCACGTAAAAGGGGCGAGAATTTAAGTGACTGATGCTCCTAGTGGAGCGTCTCGTCGCCCTCCTGTCACTATACTGTTCCATAGAGTTCAGTATTCCCCTAGCCTTCTCAAGTGTTACGGTTAAGCAGCAAGCCGAAGGAGCGATGAATGAGTCACCGTGAACCATGAGTAGTGGCACCGATAACCCTGCATCCCCCTCGGGGAGTCGTGTGCATGACACCAGGTCATCCTACGACGCAAACATCTACTTTATCCATTAGGCATCTTTCGTTGCCAGCCAGATGGCCTAATGAGTCGACTGGCGCTCACGAAGTTTCAGCTTTTTCGGCACCGCCTGCTGTGTCTCGTGTGGAGAATTCGGCTGCGCTGGGTCAATCTTCTCTGTGGGGTTCTCCACGGAGATGCTAACAACGCTGTCATTTTCTGCAGAATAGATTTTTTTTTTTTTTTTTTTTTAATCCTCCGGCGGATGGGGAAAAGTAAAGCTTTAGCTCACCACACTTCCACGTGCACGTATTTTCATACGCGTCGTGTGTCGATTTAACTCAGTATTCGTTGTTTGCACCTGTCCCGGGAGAAGTCAGCAAAAATAGACGAGACGAGGTGTTTCAGAGCTTAGTACGGGTAGTTTGGTAATCGTTTACCGGCAGCAGTCAAACGGACTAATACCCTCTAGTCTAATCACAGTAACAAACGGGATCGTCGACAGACCATGGGTTTTTGGGTCTTGGGTTTGAATCTCAATTTGCACCAACAGTAGACTAAACGTTTACCACTTTCCCCAAGTCGAACTTGAAGATTACTCTCCACGTTATCCCCCAGGAAATATAATTGTGCGTGGATATTGATAAGTAAGCGCCCGTGTATCCGGCCGACCTGCTATCCCGCCGGTCCAATGGGGAGTGTTACAAAGCTTCACACCCTGGATATAATAGACAATGGCCCTTGCAATAAGCAATGGAATATGGTGCAGCAATGTATGGATCTGTTGCCGTCGGTAAAGGCTCTCGATTGGCAAATTTCTCTATCTAATGTCGTCGGTCATGTCTGTCTATCGATAGGTTAACTCTCCACGGTATTGGCTGCTCAGGCAGGAGTGTGCTGAAGCACCTCGATTGTAAGCTGTTGTCATCGACAATGGCGATCGATGGATAGCTTGCAGCACAATCTAATGCGGCCGGCAATGGTTTTCGATAGATACACTTCGTAAACAATTTTGTCTCGAAATGGTTATCGATGGTCACCATTTCCAATCTATTGTGGTGGACAATGCTTATCGGTGGATGCATTTCCAAATCCATTGTGACCGGCAATGTCCATCGATAGTCTAGATAGCTTGCACAATCTATTGTGGCCGGCAATGGCCATCGATAGGTACCTTTCTTAATCTATTGTGACAAGAAATGGCTATCGATGGTGTCACCGTTTACAACTCTATTGTGGTGGACAATGTCTGGCGATGGACACCATCACCGACTTATATCTACCTTTTTTTCTGGACCTCCTACGATGTACTGATGTACTGTGAATTCCAGGTTCCGACACCCTTCAGGAACATACATGAGAGCTTCCACAAAGAGTTGTCATAAAAATACGCCGTTACGTGCCCGTCGGCCCCGTCATGATGGCGGTTTGTCGTCGGACATCCGATAGCCGGACAAAGCACTCACGCCCATAAAGCCGAGAGCTTCCACAAAGACCGGTAGTACCGTCTACACTCGATCATTTGCGGCGCGCCAGCCGCCTACGAGTAGAGACCACAGCCTGGACAATAGACACAACAATGGTATGTTGCGTCGACAGCGGACTAGCAACGCTGTCGTCTGAAGCAATGCATTTCGGTGCTTAGTTAGGACAATGGGCGGTTGTCGTCAAGAGATGGATTTTGTATTGCGTGCTTACACCCTGGACAAGAGAAAGGGAATAGAACATTGCCGCTACAATAGCCCCGGAAAACTGCGCATCAATGGACATTGTCAACCGCAACAGTCTGGCAATGCTGTCTATCGATAGACACTTTTTGTCAGGGAACCATATACGTTCGGACATGGACACAACACACCATTGCTGTAACAATGGAGTGACATGGTTGTGCATAAATGGCTAGTCTATTGTCCTGAACAACAGATGTCGGGGGAACAACCGCGATAAACATCGTTTTGTCACAATGGAGTCACATGGTTGTCAACAGATGGCTGTTGTTGTCCTGAACGATAGACGGACGGGAAGCAAGCGCGATATAGACTAATATATATTGTTTGTCACAATGGAGTGCCATGGTTGTCAATAGATGGCTATTGTGTTGTCCTGCGCAATAGATGTCGGCGAAGCAACGGCGATATACATTGTTTGAACAATGGTCCATTTGAACAAGGTTGGTTGTCTACAGACAATTCCAGCCTACAATAGACAGGCAGTTGAGTGTTCCATCAATAGCCAGCGACACCCACGATAGACTATTATTGGGCGTATTTCCATAATAGACTATTATCCAAGCCTATTGCATATCGTGGAGTGGTGTGTATCGATGGCGCCATTGTTGCCGACCGCCGATGTTTGCTAAGACCGCCAACAATAATACAGTAGATAATCAATGGTGTCTATCAATACCCATCGCCACGCACAACCTATTATTTGGCCACTCCCAGAATAGGTTGTTAGGAGTGTTTCCACAAGACATTAGACCTATTGCCTTAACCTACTGTATAGATCTATCATGGAGTGGAATATAACTCGATGGTCATTGTTGACCGCGGGTAGTTGTATTTTGCATGTTGTACGCTTGACGCTGAGTGACAGTGTTTCGAATTGCCGGTGTAGATCTAGACTAAACGTATTTTTTCGTAAAATTGCTACTACTACTGCTGTGGGCGGTAGCGTTGATGATGCTTCTCGTTTGAAACCCATGGATTGGTACGCAAGGGTAAACCTTTGGGCAGTGGTCAAACGGACAACTACCTTCTGATTACACCTTAACAAAGGTACGTGTTCGAGTGTCTTTTGTTTTTATCGAGTACGTCTGTGACCACGATCAAACGCGTAGTAACTCCACGGCCAACTTCTGACACCATCATCATGAGGTTTTGGCCTTACTCAGATTATGAGTTTCTTTTTGGCTACACGTACGTTGCATTTTTTTCTGAAAAGTTCTTTTATATTTGCGGACCGGTCGAAAAGCGCACGCTGAGCAGGACTGCCAAGACTAACTAGATACAGTTGTTAGTCGCAGCCTCTTTATCGATGTGATGGTAGTGCAGAAGAAGTCGAAACTTGTTTTTCACGGAAATTGGTGACCTCATGCCTGACACGATGTTGTCAGTGAACCTTAATGTGTAAGCAGTACAGAGAGAGCCGTGCTACGGTAGATGGTAGTGGTTGTGCACTTTGGAGCGCAAACCTCTCACTCAGAAGATATTCCACAAATATCGAGCTACCCTCTCACGAGCTACCCGATATATTCGGGACTAATGTGTGCGTGTTTTACAAACTAAATCATTTGATAACTATAGCACACGTCTAGGAGTGTATATACAGAGTATCGGCGCGCATAACAAGATTCTCCCAAATATGGAGTGAACTGTGACGCCACCCTTGAACATTCTTTAGAGCATAGATTATTATATAGGATCTAGTGTAGCACTCGCCGCTGAGCACGATTTCTTAGTCCAATTTTCTTGGCGTCCGCCTAAAAGTGAGCGCGTCACTTTCTCCTTGCCAGGTATAGATCACTTTCTTATCGGCGACTCTATACTGTATCGGGCTAAGCTCCTAGCTCCCAAGTTCCCTATCTCCCAAGTTCTCTCAAAGCTAGCTTTCTAGCGAGGTACAGGCCTCTCCCAAGGTAAAAAAGTGTGAGTATTCTCATGGTAGGGGGTGCAGAAGATTCCAAGAATTTTCTGGGCTCCTAACAGGAGAGGAGGGCTCCCACCTTCTCACCCGAAACATGACTTCGAAGGCGTTTGTTCGCGCAATCAATCCGACCAACGCTTCCATGCGCCATTAACAGCTTCCAAAACAAACTAAGCTCGTAAAAGTATCAGACTTGAACCGGTGGTTCCTCGTCTTTGAGGAGCACCAGAAACGCTTGGCCCAAAAAGTGGAGCCCCTACGGCCGGATGCCTCGTGTCTCATACGAAAATACTGGTGTGCTCCCCCTCCCACCGTAGCAAGCGTCCACACTGGGGAACGGCACGCCAACGCACATTTTGAGCGCTGCACTATTGCCAATGGGAGGACGTGATCGTGCAGCGCACCGAAGAGGACGGCGTTCAGGATTTCCACGAATGAAACGAGGAGGGTGTACAGCAGCGGCCTTTTGATAATAATCCCAGATGTTGTAAAAAAAGATTTCCTACTCTGAGAAACGGCATTACTATTTCCTAACCAACTTCCGCGCTACATCAACAGCTTTCGAATTATTATTTCCGCCGCAGCGCAACGTTTGGGCAACAGTCAGTACGTATGTTTCTTGTGGGGGAGATCCTTCTTACGAGACGGCCGGTGGTAGTGCATTGCTCGTGCAGATTTGAGTGCAATACAAAAAAGCGCCGCTGATGATCCGCGGCAAAATCGTGGAACTCCACCATAAAAAAATCATAGCTATTAACAGCTTGTCTCGCGTCACACGAAAAAACTCTGATGCCGCCTGTGGAGGACTCTATGATCCGTTCGAAGTCCAAACTAAATTACCTGTACCCTGAGATACTAGTTGTTTAAGCGAGCCATCCCACGCTAGAGAGGAGGGCAGCAGATTCTAAGAAAATTATGAGCTCCTGTTAACATGAGGAGCTAGCCCGATATCTCGAACCCGGACTGATTCCACGATAGCGCCCTCCCCTCAAAACCAGCTATTTTCTTCAACGAGCGTTTCATCATGCGGCTGCTCGACACGAGGAAGTATGCCATGAAAAACTTGTCTCCTGGTATGTTCTTGTTTGCGGAGGGCTATCGAACGAGGACGTCCGGTGGGTAAGGGGGGCACCGTATTTCCGGAGGTACGGCCGAGAGCTGGTTTCAAAACCGGCGATTTCGTTAAAGAAGAGTTTGGGGTGCTACCGTAGAACCACTCCTTGACAGAAATATGCCTCTCTTCGAGAATGAACAAATGCGTTCGCGCAAACCCGAACATTTCTATGCGCTAGTAGTACTAAAACGAACAAGCATACTCGTAAATTACCATACAAACCGATAGTTTTACATTCGAGGAGCTCAACCGGTCACACACAATTAGTTAGTCCAACAACTGCAACCTTTACCGTGGGATGTCTCAAGAAAAAAATGAGGCCGTGAAATTTGGGGAGCTAAACCGGTCACACACAATTAGTTAGTCCAACAACTGCAACCCTTACCGTGGGATGTCTCAAGGAAAAAACGAGGCTGTGAAATTTGGGGAGCTTAACCGGTCACACACAATTAGTTAATCCAACAACTGCAACCCTTGCCGTGGGATATGTCAAGAAAAAAATGAGGCTGTAAAATTTGGGGAGCTTAACCGGTCACACACAATTAGTTAATCCAACAACTGCAACCCCTACCGTGGGATGTGTCAAGAAAAAAAATGAGGCTGCGGAGGGTCTCGCGTTGGGGTCGCGAGTGCCTTCTTGGATTCATGCCAGAGGTTGGGTTTGTTTTGTATCAAGGCACGAGCGCATCGCGGGCCCCGCCCCCGTGAGCTCACTCCTCTACTTCTCCTTACATTCCCGTCCCTCGTTTTCACTTACATCTGTTGGACGCAACGAATCAATACTGGCTTGGAGCCGCCATCAACAAGAGCTTCTTTCTTCCATTGAAGCTTTCACAACTAACAAGTTCACTTAACCGCGACTTACCTACGCTAAAATCCTCTCGATAACGATTAGACTATTTAGTGCCGGTCATCGACAACCGAGTCTACGAACGTATACATCAGCCACGAGCTGGTACACACGCCAAACGCCACGCCTTGAATAATGCTGTTCCCTGAAACTATGACATGGTTCATGTCTCGTAAGTTCTGTTGGCGCCACCGGGGACAGCAAGAAACTTGTGCCGAAGGCGGCCAGATGTATGCAAACAAGAGGACGTGATTAATGTCCGCCTCGGGAAATGTACCGCTAATAGCTGACTGGTCGAATAAGCAGCGCGACGCGGACTTTCGAGGAAGCGGAAGGGACGTTCGGTGGATCCAACGCATCGTAGCCGATACCTTTTGCTAAGAATCTGGCCCTGAGCCAACGCCGACCCCCCCCCCCAACCCCGCCCCCCGCCCCCCCCTCCTGCCCCCCTCCCTCCCTCCTGCCCCTCCACCTCCCCCCTCCCCCGTCCCCTCCCCCCTCCCCTCCCCCCTCCCCTCCCCCCTCCCCTCCCCCCCCCCCCCCCCCCGCCCTCCCCTCCCACTCTCCCCTCCCCCCCCCCCCAGTAACCCCGTCCCCCTCCGTCCCGCACGCCCCCTTCTTTTCCCCTCTCACTCATGCCACGGTAAGGGCGCACCTATTTTTTCGGAAGGTCCTCACTTGAGGAGAGCTCCATACAAAAATGCCATCAAAATACCATCAAAATGCCATCAAAACGCCGTAGATAATTACATACTCAATACATACTGAATGAACATACTGAATAAATGCTGAATACGTACTGAATACACACTAAAAGTGCAGCGTTAGAATATCGTATTGGCAGGGTATCCAGCAAACAAGGGTGCAGAACACAGTAGTAGATGGTACTCCCCGACGATGTGGGTGGGTTTTGAGTTGAGGAGTCCGGCCAGTGTTTAACCAGCATTTTAGCCAAAAAAGGGTATTATATAGTACCCCTATTATATCGTATCAACGCGTCTCTCCTCCCTCGCACCGACCCCCCGCGTGTGTGCAACCAATTAATATTCGTTGCTGGTCCACCAGAAGACACGAAGGAACCTGTCGAAGGGGGCGAGGGACAATTGGTGATGGGAGAAGCGACAAAACGACCGGCATAAAACGATACCAACCCTTTGGGTCGTGACAAAAAATATACTCTCTAGGCACCTGCAGAATTTGCTAGGCGCTACGAACTAGCCTTAATTCCTATTTTGCTTGACGTTTGACAATAGTACTAGTAGCAGTAGTAGTAGTGGCAGTAGCAGCAGTAGCAGCACTAGTAGCAGTAGTATCAGTAATAGTAGTAGTTACTAGTAGTAGTAGCAATAGCAGCAGTAGCAGCAGTAGTAACAGTGGCAGCAGTAATAGTGGTAGTAGTAGTAGAAGCAGTAGTAGTAGTAGTAGTAGAAGTAGTAGTAGTAGTAGTAGCAGTAGCAGCAGTAGTAACAGTAGCAGCGGTAATAGTGGTAGTAGTAGTAGAAGTAGTAGTAGTAGTAGTAGTAGTAGTAGTAGTAGAAGTAGTAGTAGTAGTAGTAGCAGCGCAGCAGTAGTAGTAGTAGTAGTAGTAGTAGTAGTAGTAGTAGTAGAAGTAGTAGTAGTAGCAGCAGCAGTAGTAGTAGTAGTGGTAGTAGTAGTAGTAGTAGTAGTAGTAGTAGTAGTAGTAGTAATAGTAGTAGTAGTAGTTGTCGTAGTAGGTGTAGTAGTAGTAGTAGTAGTAGTAGTAGTAGTAGTAAGTAGTAGCAGTGTGTACCCCGCACATGTTTCAGCCCGATACTATTTTCGAGTGCACTCCCCTTAATGTGGTGGTACTCCGAGTGGGGGATGCGTGGTTGGTCGGTGTTGGGAAGCGTGCTCCTCATGGGTTCCGGTGCCCTTGTTTGGTCTCTCCTCATGGCTCGCTGGATAGACTCAAAAGCTTATACATTTCCTCTTCATTGGACTCTAAAAGACAGACAACACAGGCCTAGCCACGATAGGGCTGGGTAAAGCAGGTAGAGCAGGTAGTGAGATGTGGGGCGTCCTGCTTGTCCCATCATCGTCACCTACATTATCGCCCATCTATGATGGCCTTAACGTGAATGTGACATCTAAAGTCACGTAGTTTCACCTCAACCATGACATGGCTTCACGTCGAATCTATAAAGCTATCCTTCTACGGAGGGCACTCCATTACACTAGGCCACCCTGAATAGTCGTAGATGCAGGTCACCTGCCAATCAAAGGATGTCAAGAAAACATCCAGAATTGGGAAGGGGATCGAAGATGCGGCTATTCGAAACAAACGAAAATGAGGCTATAGATTCCCCCACACCTCGTAATAATGAGGCTTAAACGCCTCATTGCAAGATATACAACCGTATGATGGAGCTCACCGTCCTGCTTGTCCCATCATCGTCACCTACATTATCGCCCATCTATAATGGCCTTAACGTGAATGTGACATCTAAAGTCACGTAGTTTCACCTCAACCATGACATGGCTTCACGTCTAATCTATAAAGCTATCCTTCTACGGAGGGCACTCCATTACATTAACCCCAAAAGGGCGAAATTGACTACCACTACTAGTGACATGTCAACACAGGACATACGGCCGTTGAGGGCCATGAGCGGCGGCGGGGGTTAGCCAAAAACCGAGCGGACGCGGTTGAGCTGAAACCTAGAGGGGTGGGGCGTAATATCATTCCACGTATATTTCTGGAGGAATCGCCAGACAGAGTGGCGACGGTGACGGAAAAGTAGCTGCCCGGGGACGCTTCCCGATCGAAATCAGCTCCAAAAGTAAGGAGGGGAGGCGTCGACGCACTGTGGAAAAAGCGTAGCGGAATGTCGGGACGCTGGATGGCGTTGTATGTCGCTATCGACATCTGGGCGGCAGGCTCAAGTATCTGAATATTGAACGGGGTTTTTGTTCTGGTTGCACCCCCCCCGCCCAGCTCATCCTTCGACGTTACGTTTCTAAAGTGCTGTAAAAACGATTTATCAGCTTGAGGGCAATATACCAAGTATATGGCATATATTATACCTGGGGTATATTTTCTATCTCTAGGTGTACTTGATATATGGATTTCGCCGTTGGATTCGTGCCAAAACGGTGGGTGGGGCGGGGGGGGGGGGGGGGGGAACAGCCCACATGGCCACTATACGACAGTATACACAGTGCTGCCGGAAACCACACACAGGGAACTTCGGCCGAGGACAGAGAATGATAATTTCATTTCATTACCAAAAACATGCAAATGCATGCATGCGTGCATGCCAAGTCTAAATAGATACTAAGCGGGCGGCAGGATGTGTTGGGGGGTTCTTGTCGATGCGCGGGACGACAATCCATGGCATGCATATGCCATGTGTGTGGATGTAACAAGGCGCACACGGCAATTTTTCTCATGTACACGGGCCAGCTTTTAGATTTATTTATTTTCTTGAGGAAACACCCCCTGCCTCCTGACGCGTACACTTGTTTGTGTAGACTACATTGATAGCAGGGATGAGGGGGGATTGCTCCCGAAACGGGGCGCGCGGGCGATGTGGCAGTTAGTACTATTAATACTACTGAGATTGGTTGGGGGACGAACGACGACGTCAAACCGTTCGTTATTCCGCAGCTAGCCAGCTGCCGTCTCTGTGACATACACGTCGTCCGTTGTTGGTGGACGAGATCGACCAGAGCGAGGGGGAAGACAACCCTCCGAGCTAGCGTGAAGCGCACAGGTTGACAAGTTGTGCTATCCCTCGCCCCTTAAACACACAAAGCTTCTCATCTGCGTGCGCTAAGATGATCTACGGTGCGGCGAACTCGTACGAGTGTGTACGTACGTAGTCGAGCGATCGCCGTTGTTGATTATGTTGCGGGAACGAAGTTTATCGACATAAACAAATCCAGGTTGTCTATCCGATTCTGCCCGTCTGGTTCTGCGATCCGAAAATCCATCTAATTTCCGGATTCGGAAACGCTGTTATAAGAGATGGCCTCAACTCTAACTTCAAGTAGTTTGGTACAGGGTGGTGCCAAAAAGCGCAGAGGACACAGCGGCACCGGTACGAGTTTCGAAATAGGTGACAAGCGCACAGCACAAAACACACGGCAGCAGTCGTACCACATCACCCAGCTCACGGCCAGCACCGAGCTGTCAGCTAGAGACCACAAGGAGGATCTAGAGCATGGTGGAAAACGGAAGGGCACATGAGGAAGGAACTGAAGGAATCAACTGCCCGACTTGGAAGAATAAACCGGATAAATCCAAAGAACTATCGATGGAATGGGACAGATATGTGGAACACACGAAGCCTAACGTACCCATCTGTACATAAATATAAGGAATATTTTGATATTAAACTAATGGTACTATGTTTCTAATGATTCCGGATTGCGCCGTAAAAGTAGTTGTTGTTCCCTGTTCCCTGTTCCTTTCACGTACGTCCCGTTCGTCCCACAACACAAGAAAGCTGTCCCCCAACAAAGTTCATCAGAGAGCCCCCTAGGCTTTGCCTTCCGTACGAGCTGGGCTACGGGTGCGAACATGCTTCTTCCGCAGCCACCGAAGGCTGACCTCAAGGTGCGACCCATGGCCGAGGCTGAAAGAGCTGGTCGGCTGCGAGCGTTGCCTTTTTTCGCCTGCTGGTTGCGGTGGTGGTTGTTTGCCTGTTCCGTATTGGAATGGTATCATATACACGAATGTTCGAGAATATAAATAGCATTTGTACTCTTTATTCGATTGTAAATGGTCATTATATATTCGATCGTTTAGACGATAAACCAGAGAACGGAGAACTGGCAGATTTGTTGCTCCAATATTTTAGGTACCCTCGTCAATCCGCGTTGCGAGTGCTGCCGAGAGCACACTAAGCGGCCTGTTCCAAGATGGTGGTGTTTGCGTCGTCGTTGGAGGGTGGATTCCCCTTGTGAGCCGTGGATCCGGTATATAGCTCTCAAGGAGTTGTCCAAGGTAGACCGAGCACTTTTTTCATTGAGTTTTGAAGGTTCTACGACGGTAGCAAGAGTGTTTTACCAAACATCTGTTGTGTCACGTCAAGAATTGTCGATTGACGGTTCTTTTTACCTTGACGGACGGACGTCAAGATTTTTCGTAAATAATACCGATATATTTATATTGACGGGTCACAAAACATTTCCTGGCGGGTCAACGCTAGACCGCTAACCGACACATTTCGTCTCAAAGGTACCAATACCGACAGAAATATAGAAGCCATTATCATATAAATATGAAAACAATCAGTCCTTAAATTTATGACCAAATCGGTGTAATACATGTGGGACTCAGATACAATCAGAAGCAGCAGCTGCCTGTCCTCTGGGTGAGCAGCAGCAGCAGCTGTCTCCTCTTCGGGTTGCCCGTGTCGCCGGACTTTGCTCCTTGGCCTGGGGTGTCGTTGGAGATGTTTGGTTAAGGCGGGGCTTGTTTGTTGCGTGGGTTAAAGCGATAGAGCTGGCTCGTGTTGACTTGTGCGGCGAAGAACTGTACAGGTATGACGTGTATTAATTGTATGACGTGTAAAAGAGGCTATGATATGTGTGATGTGTGACCCAAAAAGTACATGTTGGGTTGTATCATGCCAGCAGTACGGCGGTGTATAAGTATCATCCGTAGATTCCTGCTCTCACCCTTGTTTCAAATTCTCGAATGTACTGCTGCTGCACGTGCCGGGTATGGAACTTATCTCTGGACAAACTCTACCAATTGCTCTCTACAAGCAGCATAGTAATATCGTATCACACACTTCATATACCATGGTAGTATGTATACCTCGTACATGCCCTCGTATTAACAACCAGAAATCCTGACGCCGGCTGGGTTTCTTATTTCGGAGAAGTTGCATTCGACGCCAATTTCAGCGTAACGGCTTCCGGCTTTCTTACATTATTCCTGCGTTTATTACGTTACTCTGCAGGTATCGGCCTGCCTTTCGTATTTCTTTGTTTATTATAATCGGTACATACCAGGTACAATAGGTGTCCGGTACGTCGTGTTGTCCAGTAGATGCCGCTACCAGCATCAGCAACGACTGCAGACAAGGCAAAGCGACAAGCAAAGCGCAGGCTTCACCGAAGTACAAGAGAATATTCTGTGATGCCATGTATTGGCCATCATTTAGCAGTATATTAAAGACAGCACAGCATGCAACACACAGCACAGACTGGAAATACGGCCCCTATCATAGGCTATTCGTATAGTCCCTCTATAGTGCCGGTTGTCCGCTATAGTGCCTGTAAAATCGCTTGGCACAGGAGGGAACAACCAGTAGTGTCGTAGTGTGTCAGTCTGCGGACGAGTGCCGCTGGCCTCTTTAGTGCCAGTGTTTTCGGCTGGCAAATGCCGACACTATTGTCGATGGTCGAGGGACCACCACGTACTGCAGTTGTACCAATATTTGTAGACACGATCCTGGGGAAGAAAACGATAAAGCCCACCGGTCGACGCTTTTGCTGCTTCCCCTGCTCCCAATTCCTGATCTCACTGGGCCCAAAACCCTTTAAACTGACCCTTTGGATATCATGAGCCGCCGGCAGGGCCCACCAACACACCCTTGACGCCACGCCACTTCATCCACCAAATCTGGGTTTCCACCTGAACGACCACAATAGAAACGGGAGCAACACAAAAACTAGTATATTAGCATCTCGTCGCTACAACTACTATTAGTCACGGCAGTTCCGCCCCGGCACCCTCAAGACGCACTCCGGTGCTTAAGCCGCCTTCTCCGCGATGTTACAGACGTTTTAGGGTTTTAGTAAACGCGCACTGTGGCGTGCCGGGTATAATGACGGGCATGCCAGGTATCATACCTGGTCAAGCGCGAAAGACCTCTCGGTTTCTCGGACAAGGCGTGGTCACGGGTGGCTTCCCTTTCCCCCCACGGTACTTCCCTTCATTTTTGTCGCGCATAGGATTCGGCATTCCCGCTTTTCAGCTTTATATGCTCGTTTATTTTCGTCGAATTTTGCTAACTCACGCTCTCGCCCTTTCCGCTCGTCATTTATTTGCAAGAAAAAGTCCCTTCGAGCGGTATGCACTCGGTGAGACTTGAACCAACAACACCAACAACCTTTGACTTTAGTAGTGACAAGATTCAACCACTACTACGACTACTCGATCGGGAACGCCGACCATGCATGTGTATACATATATCATAAAAATAAAAAAACACTGAGATCGAAGATTTTGTCGAAAGTCATCTTTGCAAGCTGTGTGTGATACTCCGATCGCGTGTATTACGGGTTGTGTGTCCTCATTAAGGGTATAGGTCGGCGACTCCCCTTGGAACTACAGCGTAGCTACATATCAGGGTCAACAGGGTGATGTTAGTCTGTGCGCGGAAACTATAAAACCCGTTTTTGAGGGGGACAAAAAATCCGACAGCTGTAGAAGGAAATGCATCAGTTTATCAAGTGTATCCTGTAAGTCCTATAACCGGTGAGGGGAGGGCGGAGTTTTATGGGCGTGGGGGCCTGGGTTTGAACAAGAGGGATCGGGGGGGCGTTGGGGGGGGAGGGGGGGCGGGGGGATGAATTGGAGCAGCGGAATAGATGGCTCTAGAAAGATTATGAGGTGATATCAACTGCGTGGAAGTGGTTATTACTTTGGCAGATTTCGATGTTAGGTGGGTCGTTTGAGCAAGAGGGAGCGGGGCAAAAAAAAGGGGGGGGGGTGGGGTTGGGGGGGGGGAAGGGTTTTTAACAGGTTTAGGTCGCATATATGTAGGGGCTTGCTATACGCGTGGTGCTAGAGCGATTTTTTTGGGGGGGGCTATGGGGGGGGGGGGGGGTGGAGGGGATGAATTAAAGCTACGTCATGGATGACTAGAAAGATAATGATGTGATATCAATTGCGTAGAAGTGTTTATTACTCTGGCCATATTTGCTCCCATCCATTAGCTTCGCACTTTTTCTTTCTCCTTCTGTCTCTAGACGTGACTCAGACCCGGGGCCACTAAGCAGGCTCTTCTCCCCCCTCCCCTCTACGGTACGCGCCTTCGTTTTTATCACGGGCTTGGTCCAGCCCTTTCTTCCCTCGTTGACTCACTGTGCTTACGATAGCGGCGGGATGCGGTTAAATAGTAACCTGTTACCATATTATTTGCGGCGGTAGCCGTTAGACCAAGTCGTCGCCAGGCTCTCCACGAATCTCCCCTTCGATGCCTTTCCTGCAAACGAACCTTCTGGGTACATGGGCATCAGGGCGTTTGCGATTTCCACATTCGTTTGGGCTGTAAAAATATGTACTACTGTTGCTATTGAAACAGCCGAGCGTCATTTTCGAAGGCCAACAACCAACCCATGAAAATATCATGTGTAGAAATTAGAATATGATAGGAAAACATATTCTTACCCACGTTAGTTTTTTGTCTGTTTTTTTGTGGGTTGGGTTTGCCTTGGATTGTGACGTCAGATGGTTTCAATATTATTCTTGATACATTTTCCTACCCAACTCCTACCCAACTCCCACCCAACTCCTACCTTGGTAGTTCGACGCGTGCTACGATCGAGGTTCACCCCTTTTTTTTTTAGGTTCCTCCATTTGGGAGCTTAAGACCTCTCCCAATAACTAATTTGGAGAAAAATAAAGCTGCTACGTACCGGTTTGAAAAATCCCATGGCCTAGCTAGGTACACAACGAGAATCATGCAAAAATAAATGGCCTATTATTTATTTTTTTTCCCGACGATTTTGGGTTAAGGAACCCCGTTATTCAGTTTTTTTTTTCTGACGAAAAGTGCTACTTACCGTATTCTACACAAGATAACACACCCCCGGTGATACATTTGAGCGCTTGAAAATATTATCACCGGGTGTGGTATCCTGTGGGGGGTGTGGTATCTTCTGTCGCCATATTACTTGGTATTAGACTAAGGCGCTATATTTCGAGCCCCAAAAATTATCACCGGGGTGTCGTATTCTGTGGGGGGTGTGGTATCTTATGTGGGTGTGTTATATTGTGTAGAATACGGTATATCGTAGCACGCGTTGTTCGCAAACACCGTAGTGGTACGAGGTATGGATATATGATCATTGCCCGTACATGGGCGCAGTGTTCAAATAGCAAATAGGTGTGCGTGCGTGTGGCCAATGAGACATCCCCAACCGTCAGTGTATGACGAATGATGGGTATTTGTCGAATACCTGGTACGGTAGAATGTGGTACGCTCTGCTGGTGCAGTCATTGCGTGGCGCGCATTGAATCATTTTCCTCGGAAGACGTGCGTGTATACTCAAACCCTTGTTCCTTATCTGGCGCTTGCTAACTGCCGCACGCCCCTGCGCACGATCTCCCGTCTTCCGCAGGGTTCACCAGACAGCGATACCATCCCCGGGTTTCCCACGGAAGGCGTTCGGGACTTCCCTGCGTCGACCTCGCCGTCCAATTCGCCAATTTTGGTACGTCCGTGCGTTATATCTTGACGTGGGGGATCGTGTTTGAGTTGTAAGATTTGTATGAGTTGCACGATACCGTGGGACCTGGTGTGTGAAAAATTGTTCTTGATAGGTTCGTGTGAGCTGTATGCTTTGTCTGATTTGTATGATTGGTATTGCTTGTATTTGTATTTGTATGGTTTAGTTGTATAATGTGTATGGGTTGCGTGAGTTGTATGATTTGTATAATTTGTTTGGCTTTTATGAGCCACTACTAATAGTATGCTACTCTGGACGGAAATATAGTGACCGCTGTGGTTTTAACATGAACATCAACCGGTTCTTACGTTTCCATCCAGAGTGGTAGACCTGTGGTGATTTGAGTTGGGTAGGGTCCTCGCGTCGTCTCTGTCCGTCTGTCTGGCTCTCTTTCTGCTGGACTGGTTAGTTGGGTGTCTGTATGTCTGCCTTTCTGCCTGTCTTTCCGCTGTCTTTTTCAAGCCATCTTCAAGTTTTGAACCTGGTGCACGCATGTTTTTCAGTATGGCTCTCGCTGTCGTAAGTGTATCGAGTGAGGTGTAGCTTATAGCATGCTTGAAGTTGGTCAGGATAGTGTGTAGGCGGTAGGTTTGTCGGTGTAGAGTGCGATTGTGAGGCTGCAGCGGTTGAGTTGTTTGCGCCGTCGGGCACGAAAGCCCGGGCGTGTTTGTCGGGCTGGGAAGGGCATGGCCTGGGGCATGGGAGATTTGTATGTTCATATGTACCGGCGTTTGTTTTCTATAGGATGGCGCTTTACCCTCGTGTAGACTGTAGATGTGTCCGTGCGAGTGTGCGATTGATAAGGTGCAATGGTGGAGGTGTTTACGTCGTGGTGCAAGGCCTGGACGTGCTTGTGTTGGGCTGAGAAGGGCGGGACATAGGACATGGGCGACTCTTCCTTTTTTCATATCTGTCTTCTTCCAATCGTTACCTCACGGAATGAACAGTTTCTTGTGAATCCCGCTTATAAAATGGCACTGGCTGTTGGCTGTCGGTGCAATGCTCGTGAGTAGCCGTAATTTTGGGGTGTTATACGCCATCGGCCGCGCCCTGGACGCGTGTGTCGGGCGGGGAAGGGCATGGCATGGCGTGGGGCATGGGAGGCTTTTCTGTAGTACCATATATTCCTTGCTCTTCCAGTCGTCACGGCGGAAACACCATCCACTTGAAATTGGAATGGGATAGTATTTGCACTAAATCTA
The DNA here is from genome assembly GCA_012845835.1 of Undaria pinnatifida. Taxonomy (NCBI): domain Eukaryota; class Phaeophyceae; order Laminariales; family Alariaceae; genus Undaria; species Undaria pinnatifida. The sequence goes on from JABAKD010000019.1 coordinate 13,281,742, forward strand.
CTGTAGATAAGACAAGACCACCTAAACTGGCTTGTCACGAGGTGGTCTCAAGTGGATACACCCGTGTCTTGACCGGTTGGTTTCGTGGTATTATTGGTGGGGTGCCAGGTACTATGAAAAGTGTTGGATGTATGGTCTACTGTAGTGCTGTCACTGCTTGGGTCAGATGGTAAGGTCGGTGGTTTTGTTCGTAAAATAGTGCTGCTGGAAGTGTTTAAAGTATTGTCTAGTGCTGGTACGACGGATTTGCGAGTTAATAGTGCGAGTGTTGTCGAATAGATCAGTTGGTGTTGGTTTTGTGGGATTTTCGCTGAAGTGCTACTGTTCATTTGTTGAATTCTGCAGGGTGCTGCTGTCGCTATTTGGCCAGTTGGTGGTTGCAAGGTTTTTCGAGTGGAATGATATTTGCGTTGTTGTGTTGCGTGCAGACTGTTGTTGCTATTGGTCGGCTGATAGTATCGTCCTAAGAATAGAGGTATAAAGTATTTGTTTGAATACTGCTGTCATTGGACACAATACCTGGTAGTTTTTTTTTCAACATATGTGGAATTGCATAACATTACTGGGTAGTGATAGTCAGCTGTATGAAAACGTTCCTGATTAGTGCTGGTGGTGGGGGTGCTATTGGTAGTGGTGGCGATGGGAGTGGGATGGAGTAGGGTGGTGGGGTGGGGGTGGGGAGGGGACCGGTGGGGCGGATAGGGGGGGGTGAGGAGGAGTGGGGTGAGAGAGGTGGGGCGGGGTCGGGTGCAGTGGGGAGGGACGGGGCGGATGAGGTGAGTTGGCGTGGCTTGGGGGTGGTGGTGATGTTGGTGAGGTCAAGAGAGATGCTCGGCGTCAGTGGACGTGTGCACTGCCTATACAGTGTTGTGGTGTGCTGCGCTGCTGTCATATGGCATGCTGTGCTGTTCTTTCTGCCTGTGCTGCTGTGTTCTGCTGTCCTGTCCTGACCTGTCCTGTGATATTCTGTGCTGCTGTGAACGTGTGTTGGTGCCGTGCTGCTGTGATTCGGTGCTGTGAACCTGTGCCGATGCTGCGCTGGTGTGATTCGGTGCTGTGAATCTGTACTGGTGCTGTGCCGTACTGCTCTGCACATGCACTGCGCTATTCTGCTGCACTCTATGCCTGGAACAACCAGACCCGAGAGCAGCGTTCGTCGCGACGCTACTGCGGACTGACACGCTGGCTTGGCTTGCACAAACAAACCGGGTGGTTCCAGCGATCTACGACAAGCAACACCCACACAAACCGACGCCATCTGCTTGTGCCTGTGCCGGTATTTATTTCGTACTGAACGTGGTTTATTTTCCTTCATACGAGTAGCTATACGTTAGTACCGATGTTCCGCGTAGTGCCGGTATCTCCCTGAATAGTGCACATACCGGCACTATGGAGGGACCATTACTACGGTACATACTGTCATTCGAGTGGAATGACAGTAGATGTCGCTCTTGCAAGGCAGTGATATGTTTGCCGCCGATGTTGCTCTCGCGTTCCCTGATGGTGTCATTGTTTTTGCTCGAGCATCATATTGGGCGGTATAGATTGAGAGTTTGAAGTCTTGGAGGAACGAACGTCTAGAGTGGGCCGCAAATATTGAGAGAATTGGAGAAGCATCACCATGCAGTTTTTGATTCATTTATTTTTTGTTCATCCCATATATGATCTTCGCACTTTTTCTTTCTCATTTTCCCTCCCTAGCCATGACTCTAGATCCGAGAGCACTAAGAAGACTCTTGTCCCCCCTCCCCGATACGGAACGCCCCTTTGTTTATATCGCGGGAAGACTTCAGCACTTTCTTCCCTCGTCGACTCCCATCGAATTGACTTGGGCTGGAATCGATGGGGGGGGGTTACAGGAGTACCGTGTCGCATTGGGATGGAAATTGTGGGCAGTTTTTGGAAGAGTGTCATATCGCATAGGGCGGGAAGTTATTCAGAAACGTAATGCCTGGTATTTGGAAAATCGAGCTTGATAATGTTGAGAATGGGAATGATATCTGATTAAATTGATGTTGCTGTTGTTAACGTTGAGAATAAGAAGATTGAGATTGGGATTGACAGTATTAAGATCGATATGATCGAGATTGATATGATTGAGATTGGTATGATTGAGATTGATATGATTGAGATTGATGTGATTGAGATTGATATGATCGAGATTGATATGATCGAGATTAAGAGCAGGGACCGCGGTAGGCGTGCCAGGGCAGGCCAACGGTCCGGACGTTGCATGTGCGGAGCATTAGCGAGGGGCGGGCTATTTTCGAAAACAGCATCGGAATACCGTAGTGGTCTGACTCAAGCTTCTAACATCGGACAATCTATTCCAAAAAGCGGAGCCGCAATAACATGGGAAAATCTCACTCTGAGCTATTCTTAATGGAGATTTGCTGAGTTGTATGATAGCGTCGCACGATCTATTTTCGAAAACCAGCATCGGATCATGAGCGAATGTTGATCTTTGTATTTGTCGAGCAGCTACTTGTAACAAAATTGGTATTGGTACGGATGAACATTTGTATTCATAGTGTTGATGCTGGTATTGACCTTAATGATACTGTCGTACCTACTATCTCGTAAGGCGTATCTGCTGCCTGTATTTCCATTTTTTTCTAGGATGTTTAGGCGGAAATATGTTAGATGTCAGCATCAACAATCGTATCGATGTCAACGTCGATATCACTTTCAGCGTCAGTACGAATATCCTTGATAATTTTTGCGTTAGCAACTCGAGATCAATTCAGCATAGATATCCACATCAGTAGCAATAGTAGCAATGTCCGTATCATTATTATTATTGAAATCAAGTTCAGCATCAGTATCGTATTACTATCAATATCGATGCCAGGGTATCAAATTAGTTTATTAACAGTAGCAAAGGCTGAGGTTAAAGTCTATCAATATCAATAACTATATCTATTTTAGCATCAGTAGTCATGCCAATAGCAGTCAGTGTCTTTATCAACATCAATGTCGAAATCAAAGTCAGCATCAATGTTCAGATCAATATCAATATCGATATCTATTTTATCATGAGTGGTCATGTCAATAGCAGCAGTGTCGATATCAACATCAATACCGAAATCAAAGTCAGCATCAATGTTCATACCATTATCAATATCGATATCGATCCCGGCATCGATATACAAACCAAAGCGTTATCGATATCACTGTCTGCATCAATATGGAGATCATTTTGTTCATTTTTTATATCAATAGCAACGTCTACATATATTCGAGCATCTGTATTAACATGACATCAATATCGATGTCAATATCGATATCATTCTTTTCGGCCTTACAGGTGCGGAGAATTTCGCTTGACGACAAAGCGAAGGTTAAGGCGTATTCCATCGAGAACGACAAAGCGGGCTGGCTGCAGAAAAAGCTCTTCAAGAAGGCAAGTTATTCGTCATCCATAACGTTGCCTCTCCTCGCCCCATCCAGTCCCGTCCCGTTGTTGCCGTTGTTGTTGTTGTTGCTGTTGTTGTAATGATGGTAGTGGCAGTAGTAGTAGTAGTAGTAGTAGTAGTAGTAGTAGTAGTGGTAGTAGCAGTTGTTTTAATAGTAATGCTTGAAGTATAGCAGTAGCAATACTTGTAGTGGTAATAGTTATAGTAAATCAATAGTCATGGCAGTGACTTTGATAAGTGTAATAACAAATGGCGCGACATTGTCACGGCAACTCTACTCCTCCCACACGCACACCTACACCAGTTAATCATCGCCTGTCGCTTCCCAATGTGGCACTCTACCTCTTGCCCTCCCCCCCCCCCCCCCCCCCTCGCTCTTCTCCATGCGGTCCCAATGGCTGTTGGGCAACCAACGTCTGTGCTGTGATGCAATACGCCAGCAGGAGGTAGCATGGCCGCGCGAGCTGTACCTGAGCGTACTCGCGTGCAAAGCGATAGTCGCCCCGTCGCAGACACAGCGGTGCCAAGCCCCGGCGTCTCGCTGCGCGGAGTCCGAAGCTACTACAGCCAGCGTCACCACAGAAGGGGAAGGGGATAGGGAAAGTGGCGGTGGCGGCGGAGGCGGTGCAATCGAATCTGAAACCGTCGTATCAGGCGTTTCGGAAAGGGGGAGGGGCGGCGCAATCGAATTTGAGCCCGTAACAACAGACGGTGTGGAGGGGGACGGGGCCGGGATCGCAGGCCAAGGTGGGGGGGCGGACGAGGAAGCAGCCTTGCAAGGAGCCGCCGCGGACACGGACGCTGCAGCGGAAGACAGCGAACCTAAAGATGTGGAAGGGGAGCAAGTGGGGGGAGGGGAGGGGGGAGGGGACGGAGCTGCGTCGTCTGATGGAGAAGGGAAAGGGTGGGCGGAACGCGCGGGGGAGTTCGACGAAGAATCGGCGGAGGATGGGGAGGGGAGCGGGGTTGGGTGCTTCGTGCGGATACGGAACGCGACGACTGGTCGGGACCTGCAGGTGACTACCGGAATGGTTCGCCTGGTGTATTTTTCGATGTTTGACGTTTTGTGATTTTTCGGTTGTTCGGTCGGTCGGTCGGTCTCGGCCGGTCTTCCGGGTTTGGCCGCCGATGCTCAGATGGAGGTATGTTAATGGGCGTTCAGAGGGAAGCGACGTTGCACACATCACCCAGATCACGATCCAGATCATAGTGGATCATGTAGATCATATAGGTCGTATATATCGTATATATCATACAGATAATATAGATGATGTAGATGATGTAGATCATATAGGTCATATAGATCATGTAGATCATATAGATCATAAGATCATATAGATCATATAGATCGTGTATATAATATATCTGTCGTTATTGTAGGTATATGTTGTGCAGGATCTATGTAGGACAGGCCCAACCCAGAAAACATCTACTACAGCAGATCGTTCAGGTCATACGGTTCCCACCTGGCAGCACGATCTGTAGGCCATGCAGATCATGTTGACCACGGATCTGTGTTCCTTGAGATACACAGATAATGAACAGACCATCTATAGGGATCTTGTCTATCCGGCGTGTGTTGCGATTGTACGTAGCATCTGCCACCGAAGCAGCCTGGGCTGCCGGGGTATCCGATGTGTCTGCAGGGCAACGGAAAAAGGAGGTGTGCGGCACGCTCGCAGCATGTCGATTGTTGTACTGTTACTGGCTCTTCTCACAAGGTTGCACCACAGCTCGGACAGATCATGATCTAGCTGATCCGCAGATCATCTGCAGCTCATCCCGTATCTACCGTTATGATGCTGTGCTGGATATTTTATCTGTAGAGTACGGATCCAATCCAGGAAACACGTGCTAGATCATGCAGATCGTACGAGATCCACCGTTAACATGAGCTACGCCACAGATCATACAGATGTTCCCCTGAAACATTTAGGTGATCAAGTGGGGGATAATTGATCTGTTCAAGGTGTGGGAGGTTGGCAAGACCGAAGTTGTTGGTTTTTTGGTCGCTGTTCCTCGCTAGTATTAATTAGATAGTTGGTAGCCATCCCTTTTGGAAGTGGAATGGTGAAAAGAGATGGACCCCCGGGAGGGGAACATTAACGTTGACGACGCCTTAAGACACACGGTACGGTACAGGTGCATCAACCATCGTTTTTTCGGAGGCTTTTATCTTGAGGAGCTCCATGCTATTAGTAGTACAAATAGTAATTAGAACTATTTGTAGTACAAATAGTAATTAGTACTATTAGTAGTACAAATAGTAATTAGTACTATGAGTAGTACAAAGAGTAGTTAGTACTATTAGTAGTACAAAGAGTAATTGGTACTATTAGTGGTACAAATATTAATTAGCACTATTATTAATAGTATAAGTAGTAATTAATACTATTAGTAGTACACTTCGTACCTGACCTAAAAACCCTTTTTTCTTTTTTGTGCAAACGAAAAGGGCAACTCGATGAACAAAACCCATGGCCTCGTAGGCATAGAAGAAAAATAATTACGTACTGCGAAAAAAAAAGAGTCGAATTCTCACAAAGTTGGGTTAAGGGGCAGCATCGTTCCGAATTTTTTTTTGGCCAAAACGTGCTACCTATTTCGTCTACCTATTTCGTAGCACCCTTCGACGATGGAGGTAGCACGTTTGGCGTTGTCGGCCACTGCCAGTTGTTGGTGATTGAGAGACGATGTCCGAACAATGGTAAGACTCGGTGGGTACGGGACGGTCGCAGGCGGCATGATCCCTGTGCACTCGTACTGCTGCGTGCTCACGCTGCTCGCAGACGCTTGGTCGCTATACTATCATCAATGTATAATCAAGTCAAGTTCCAAAAGGCTTGAAAAACGTGAAGGAAGGTTACAGCGGTATGCCTCGGCCTCGAAGTGATCTGGCAATAGTACCGATAATGTTGCCGTGAATGTAAGCTTTCTTCACGTATCACAAAGGGGCTCCTACGACCTTTTGTTCGGGAGGTATCACGTTTTCGGCAAAGCGTATTCCCTACAGCTAAGATATACCCTGGTATAATACAAGAAATATCAATTGAGAAATAGTATGGCTTCTGCTGCTTTTTGAAAAAACTTCTCTTGACATACCTACGAGTATGTAGCTGATGTAGGATGCGAATGTAGATGCACATGCAGTTCGTAGATGCAAATGCAGATGTAAAGTTTCAAATGAAAACAACACTTCGTATACAATGTACTGCCTCTGTACTTGAGCTGTGGATGGAAATGTGGGTGTTCGTGTAGTGGGTGTGATGTCAAAGATGCAAATGCGGATCCTTGGTTTACATCTGCATTTGCATCTACGCACATGTATTATCTACATGCGCACCACTTTGTAGTGCGTACATACGTTTATATCTGCATTTGCATCGACGCACTGCATGAACCAGGGGCTCGCGGCAGAAAAAGAGCGGCACGATACTCCGAGAAAAGTGGCGAAAAAAAAAAACGCCAAAACGAGCGCTGTGGTGCTTGCAGTGCATGTGTACGTTTAACTTTGCATCCTACCTACAGTACATCACAGTGCCTCTATTTTGTATACCAGATGCAAATGTAGACGACAATTCAGAATGAAAACAAGCATTCCTTGTGCCCTTTGTTTTGGGGAAGCACAAGGTCCTTTGCATCTTTTTTTTTTCGTGAAACGAACATAATCGTACTGCCTTTTTTGACAAAACAAGGTTATGTTGCCTTTGTTGCTACGATATTGCACTCCTTTTCGCCCATATTTTTGACTAAACACGCATTCCGTTTGCCTTGGCTTTTCTTCACGAGAAAAACACCGTTCTTGCCTTTTTGTTACCGCCAAAATGAACATTCATTTTGCCTTTTTCTTTTTTTTCACGAAACAAACACGAGATACATTTTGCCCATTTTTTTTGCGAAAACGAACACTCATGTTGCCTTTTATTTTTTTTCGACAACGAACATGCAAACGGTGCAGACGCAGGTTGTGGAGGGGAGCGCCAACCCGAGTTTCCACGAGACTTTTGTCGTGCCTTGCCAGGGGCCGCGAGACGCCGTCGTGCTGGAGCTACACTTTGGAAAGGGCGACCAAATCGTCCCCATTGGTAAGTAAGCGTGTGTTTTATTATTACGCCCCGTTCCCCGTCCTATTCCATCCCGCATCCCATCCCTCCCATCCCATATGCCACTCAATTTTGTCTCATTCCGCCATTATGTCTCATTCCGTCTTATCCGGTCCCCTTCTACCCAATTCCGGTTTCTGCATTTCCACCCCAAAGCAGGCGAGGCAGTGTTGCCGCTTGATCTTATCCAATTCCATATTCCCTTCAATTGTACCTCCCCCCACCCCATGATGATATCATTCAAACTAATCCTATCCCATCCCATCATGTCCTAATGTCCCTTTCCATTATATCCCGTCCCAGCCCATCGTGTCTCATCCCATATGCCATCCCAAAGTAATTCCATTATATCCCATCCCACCCCCTCGCATCCAATGCAGTCCCTTTTGACCATATCCCATGCCATAGTATCCCACCAAGTACCATTCCGTCCCGTCCCGTCCCATCCCATCCCGGCCTTCAAGTTTCCACAAACACCGGCAATGCAGCGTGACCCCTTGACCCCATCCCATCCCAGCCCATTCCGTCATATCCCATCACATCCCACCCCTTATTCTCCCCCTTCCCATCCCAGCCCTTATCCCACCCCACCACCTCTCATCCCATCCTCTGTCCCGTCCCATGTCCGATCCCATCCAATCCCATACCCCCATCCCACCCTCTTATCCCATCCCATCCCCTTACATAGTAGTCCCATCCCATCCCATTCCGGGTTTGACTTTTTTCCACTACCTCAGGGGAGGCAGCGTTACCCTCGACCCTATCCCATCCCGCATCCATTCCATCATGTCCTATCCCACCCCATCATATCCCATCCCATATTCTCCCCCTTCCCATCCCATCCCATATCCCATCCCAGACCCTCTCATCCAATCCCCTGTCCCATCCCATATCCAATCCCATCCGATCCCATACCCCATCCCATCCCCTTATATATGGTCGCATCCTATCCCCTCATAAATAATCCACGAGTCTGGCAGATCATCTATCCCCACTTGATGAACTACAGTGTAGATAGAATTGTGTAGTCTAGCTTATGCTGCCGGATGGCAGCCGTACGATCTGCCTTATTTAGCACATGCTAAAGGGGTTGGATATGCACTCTACATATACAGATCCTTCATAACATATCGTATCATAGCGGCAGATACAGAATCTACTGTAGATGATCTAAATGATCTATATGATCTGTGTTATGTGTATAATCTATATGATCTATACGATATGGATGATCTATACGATCTGCCTGGTAGATGATCTAGATCGTCATCTGTCCGAAGTGTGAGTAATCCCATCCCATCACCTTCCGGCTTTCCCATTTTTCCACAAACGCAGGGGAGGCAGCATTATCCCTAGACGCGCGCGTGGTGGGAGCTTCGCGCCCAGTTCTCCTCTCCGTCAAGGACAAGCAAGGCCGCAGCAGGGGTTTCTTGCGCGTGGAGGCGTTTTGGGTTGACGAGGCCAAGCCCCGGAAGGATATCGGGGAATTCTACTACAGGGTGAGTGTGTTGTGACCTTGGTTATGAACGTGTTGGCAGGCTTGTGTTCATTCTGATCGTTCCTCGCGTGCGCGACCTTGTTTGCACAAGTTTGTTTGTGTGCTTGCTTGCTTGCTTTGCGTGGCTTTGCTTGGCTTTGCTTGGCTTGACTTGGCTTGGCTTGACTTGGCTTGGCTTGGCTTGGCTTGGCTTGGCTTGGCTTGGCTTGGCTTCCTTCGCTTCCTCGCTTGCGTCGCCTGTTTGGCCTGCTTTGCGTGCTGTGCTTGCTTTGCTTGCCTCGCTTGCTTTGCTTGCCTTGCTTGCCTTGCTTGCCTTGCTTGCCTTGCTTGCCTTGCTTGCCTTGCTTGCCTTGCTTGCCTTGCTTGCCTTGCTTGCCTTGCTTGCCTTGCTTGCCTTGCTTGCCTTGCTTGCCTTGCTTGCCTTGCTTGCCTTGCTTGCCTTGCTTGCCTTGCTTACCTTGCTCGCCTCGCTTGCGTTGCTTGCCTTGCTTGCCTTGCTTGCCCTGCTTGCCTTGCTTACCTTGCCTGCTTTGTTTGCTACGCGGTTTAGTTGTTGCGTGAACCCTTTGCCCTGGTCTGCCGCGCTGCTTGCCCTCCTCCTGTTTTGATGACTTGCTCGTTTTTCTTCAATTTCCGGTCGTTACACACTATAGGAGCGTTAGCTTGCGAAATATCCTGTACCTGGTACTATTGATAAGCCATACAGTAACATAAACTCGTTGGGGCTGGCCGCTGTTACTTGCCGTATTGCTTGCGCAGTAGCATGGCAAATTATGTTTTCTCTTAGTTTTTTTTACCTCTTCAGAGCCCCAAGTCCCCTTCCAATACTAAGTACCAGGCATACTTTTTCCCCAAAACGGGTTTCAAGTGGTAAAGGCGTCACGATAGTTTTCCCCATTTTCAACTTTCGACGCCCCCGGGATTCTAAGTCGACCACATCCCGGAGGGGAACCTTGTATTGTTAATACCTCTAACGAAGTCGTCGGGGATTCCAAGTCAACCACATCCCGAAGGGGAACCTTGTACTGTTAGTACCTGTAACGAAGTTGTCGTTTTCGCTGTACAATTTCCATACGTAGTTTGATCATTTTCGTTGTTAAATTTCAATGCGCTGATCGTTTTCGTTGTTCGATTTCAACGCATTGATCGTTTTCGGTTTTCAATTTCAGGTGGTTGACCCTATTGTGTAGGGGCGTCAGCTTAAGGGATCTCCCGTCCACGACGGCGGATAGGAGCGTGAACCCTTCTACTATCAATGCTATCACCGCTTGTAACGGAACGATCGTTTTCGTTGTTCTATTTTTATATAATTGACTCTTTTCGTTGCAAAAAATCATTACATTGACCGTTTTCGTTGTTCAATTTCAACAATTTGATATTGTTCGTTGTTCAATTTCCATTTGTTGGTGGTTTTCGTTTTTCAATTTCAGGTGGTGCACCCTAGGGGCGTCAGCTTGCGAAGTCGCCCGTCTATGGCGGCGGATAGGAGCGTGAACGTGATGGAGTATGGCGAGGTTTTTGTGGCGTGCGAACGGCAATGGGTGAGAGGGATTGGGGAAGGGGGGAGGTCTCTTTCGCGCCTTTATCGTTTGTTGATGTTATCGTTGTCGTTGTCGTTGTCGTTGTCGTTGTCGTTGTCGTTGTCGTTGGTGTTTGCTGTTGTTGTTGTTGTTGTTGTTGTTGTTGTTGTTGTTGTTGCTGTTACTGTTGTTGGCGTGGGTGTTGTTGTTGTTGTCGTCGTTGTTGTCGTTGTCGTCGTTGTTGTCGTTGTCGTGGCGTTGGCGTTGGTGTTGGCGTTGGCGTTGGTGTTGGTGTTGGTGTTGGTGTTGTCGTTGTCGTTGGTGTTTGTTGATGTTTGTTGGTGTCGGTGTTGGTGTTGGTGTTGGTGTTGGTGTTGGTGTTGGTGTTGGTGTTGGTGTCGTTGTTGTCGTTGTTGATGCTGTCGTTGATGTTCTAACATGGACCCATCATCGCCATAACCGAGTCCGTGGTCACAGCACAGGCAGGCTCCAATCAATCTGGAGTAAAAACAATACCCCAGAAACACAACACGACACCAAAAGTGGTGCACTTATCATAGCTGGGGCAAGTCCTACATCAGCCAAAACATTTAAGCAAATCAAAGTTAAATCGGAAGGCAGCGTACGCACGTATCAGGCCAAAGTTGTATCTCTCCCTTGTTTTATATGTTTGCTCTTCTTCACCTCCTCTTGATCCTCCTTGTGTTTCAACTTTTGGTTTTCGAATTCGTCTTTTCGTGGTAGTTTTTTTTTCCGTTTTCTGTTTTCGATTTCGTCACTGGTTACTTTTTTGTTCTTGTGTTTTCTTGTCGTTTTTCTTTTTCCACTTTGTTTTTCGTTTTCTTTTTTTGTTTTTTTCATGTTCGCTTACGTCTTCTTTTTTCATTGTGGTTTTCCATTTCTAATTTATTTTGCGTTTTTTTTCCGTTTTCCGTTTTCGCTTTTAAGCTCGTCGGGGATGGAGAGTGCACCGTTTTCGTGAAGGTGCTGACCGCGAAGGACCGGTGGGCTCGGACCGGGTGGTGTTTCGAAACCTTGTGCCACGGCGACGAGGAACGGAAAGCCGTGTTGGAACGGATAAGTCCGCCTAAGAAAGAGGTGACCAAATCTCGAAGTTTTATGCTGCTGTTCTAATTTAACGCTGGCCAAACCTCGCAAGATATTGCTTTTCCAATACAACCCTAACAAAGATCAGGGTAGGGTTTATTCAATATCCTAACAAAGGCCAGGGTATGTTCACAAATGCCAGGGTATATTCACGTTTGTCGCATTGTAAAGATTGGCCACGTAACTTCTCTTGGCCCTTTTGACTTGGTTAAAGTATAGCGACCTGAAAAGCGGTGCTGCCCGTACCCCGATTAAACGCCTGTACGACTGGAAACTCGTTTTCGGGGACAAATTACTTGGTGTTCGTACGGGGATGGATTTTGGGGGTCTAAAGGGGTTTAGAGCACCTCGTGACAACCGAAACACAAGAGCTATTTTCATCACACTGTTTTCTGTAGTGGGCCATACGTAGCTTTTCGTATACGCGAGACATACTGCCGATTTGATCGCTATTTGAGTCCTCGAATGCCCTTATCTTGGACGCTCCTTTCCCTTTTAACCCCTTTAGGACCCCAAAAGTCTTTTCATACTATTTCCAAGTAGTTTTGTCTCCAAGTAGGGGTTTCCAGATTTGGAAAGGCGTTTAGGACCGTTTTCTATCGACCTAGAACAATAGATTGCGATTTAATCAACGTATCTGTTTAGGGAGAGCCTGCAGCCGTACATATTATACCAATAATACAATAGTAGTGTCAAGATGCGGGGTGTGTGCCGTGCAGCTACTGCCGCTGCGCTTTGAGCGCACCATGATTGTGAACACAGTAGTGGGACACGCCCTCTACCCGGCGTCCCGGTACGCTTCGTGTGAACGTCAATTTATGTCGTAAATTTAGTTTTCGTTTTTTTCCCCCTCTGAAGCCCCAAAGGACGTTGACGCCTCTTCAACTGGGAATCCGTTTTTCGGGACGAGTTACTTGGGACTGGTGTGTGGGAGGGGTTTTCGGGCTCAAAAGAACCCCTTTAGAGCCCCGAAATATTTCCCTGCACTAACTCCAAGTAACTTGTCCACGACCACGGATTTCCTGTTGTAATGGCGTTTAAGGTAAAAACCCGTTGGAGACTTGAGAGGAAAAAATGACGACCAAAATTGACGATTACGGCATCGGCCACCGCTGGTTCGGAGATGATAATAGCATGGTGTCCGAACGACGACGCCAACAATGCAAACGCTCGTGCGGGACGGGCGCAGCAGGCAGCAGGCAGCAGCATGGTCCTACTCGTACGGCTGCGTGCCCACGCTGCTGGTAGACGCTTGAAAGTATCGCAATCGTCTTTTTTTTTAGTCGCTCTACACGGGCCCCACAAGGGGTTAATTCGGGGTACCCACGATGGAGTCGTTCTACGATAGAGGAATATAGCAGTTTTTGTTTGAAATGTTTTCTGATGAAATGACAGGGCTCCTTAACCCAAAATCGTCGGAAAATAAATAAATAATGGGCAAATTTTGTTTTGCACCATTCTCGTCGTGTACCTCGGCCATGGAATTTTTCATCCGGTATATATTTATAGCATTTTTTTTGTTGTTTTCTCGAAATCTATTTTTGGGAGAGGTCTAAAGCTCCCAAATTGAGGACACCTCAGAAAAGAAGTGGTGCACCTCTATCATAGCCTCTATCGTAGCACGCGTCCCATGGTAAGTGGGGTTTGAGGCCTTGTGCCGCGGCGACGAGGAGCGGAAGGCGGTGCTAAAGCGGACAAGCTCGCCTAAGGAAGAAATTACCAAATATTTAAACACTGCTTGTATAGTATTGTTTTTTTCTAATTCGATCCTTATAAAAATATCTTTGCCGCGCTTATCGAGCGCATTGGAAACATTGGCTACTTGAACCCCTCTTGTCCGTTTTGAGTTGGTTGTAGTACAACGACCTGAAACGCCTTAAGTCGGCCTTGAAAACTTCTGGCCACGGCGACGAGGAACGGAAAGCGATGCTGGCACGCACAAGTTCACCTCGAAAACAAGTGACCACACCTATAATATTATACTGGTATTCTACACCAACCCTTTTGATTGATAGACTTTCCAGCCGAGAAACTTCCTACTTGCGGATGTAGTATTAATAGCAGTAAAATGGTTAAGCTTCCACCTGGAAACCAATGCTCGTCTTTCCCTCCCCCCCCCCCCCCCCACCACCACACCTCACTATGCCTTACCCGCATTCCCTGCCCCTCCCCGCACCCCCCACCTTCAATCCCTCCTTCCCCCCCCCCACCCCGCCGCCCCACGCCCAACCTCACCTCAACCCATTCTGCGTACATGGGAAACCCTTTATTTGACATGGAGATACTTCTACCGCTTGAGCAACTCTAAGGAAACGACCTTCCCCCCTACCCCCACCGCAACGTGCCCTCCGCGAATCGTTTTATTTTGTAGACGGGGAGATTTTTCTACCGCGTGAGCAACGCGAAGGGAGCGCGGCTGTATTCGAAACCAGACGCTAAGTCTAGGCTGCGCAAAGAGGTATTGCCGGAGGGTCAAGTGCTGGAATCTTGCGAAAAGTGGACGCCCGCTGGGAGTTCGGTGAGAGATGAAGCTTTTTTTCCCCTTGGGGGGGTTGGGGGTTGGTGGGCTCTGAGAAGTGGGGGGGCTGTACCCGTTTCATGCATGCATGGCCGTACTCGCATGTCCATAGACCCTCGCATTCCATGCAATGCCGGGACGGAGCACGTCGGGTTTTCTCCAAGCAGACAGGCATCGCAATGAGCACGTCGGCTTTTCACCGACCAGGCAGACATCGAAATGCAACAAGCGCGAAGCGCGATGTTCGGCGAGTCACATGTCGGGGGAGGGGGGGGGGGTTGTTTTCGGTATGGAGGAGGATCGCTAAGTCCAAGTTGCACAAATAAGGTACTACCAGAAGGCCAGGCGTAGGAGTCTAGCGATTGTTCAACGCTGGCGGGGAGTTCAGTGAGATTGGGAAATAATGGGGGGGGGTTGGGGAGTGGGGTGCGGGGGATACGGAGTACGTGAACAGATAGTAACAGCTCTCCCTCCCTCTCTCTCTCTTTGTGTTTATGGTGCCCTTGGGTTTCCCTTTTCTGCCGATATTTCTCTCTTCCTGTTCCTTCCTCTCACCATTTCTGCTGACACATTCGTTGTGTGCGTTTGATTGTTTTATTTGTGTGTGTTTTTTTTACCAGGTGACGTTCGTGGCGGTAGACAACCAGAGAGGGTACATCGTGCAGAAGTGTGGTCGCAAGGTAATACACCGGGTATGACTAAATACGGCCATGTACCACACCAAAATGGCCATGGTCGTTTCCAGTGACCGTGTTTTTTCCACGGTAATTTCACCGCTGCAATACATCAGTAATTGATGGGTGACCGTGGTTGTACCGCGGTTGTTTTACCGTAGCTATTTCGCCGCGGTAAAAATACTGTTACCGCGGTTGTTTTAACGTGGATATGTCACCGCGGGTATTTTACCGCGGTGAAAGTACTGGGGGCAGCGTTGAAGTGTGGCCACAAGGTCTCGCGTTTCTACCGGTATAATATGGCTCTTGCTAGGATTTTACGCAGCATGAACATGGTAACTGTCATCGCCCCCCTCAACCCCCCCCACGCTCAACCCCAACCCACTCCGTCCCTCCTCGCCCCCCTCTCCTTACCCCCCCACCCTGGAGCAGATCGTGAGAGATGCGGCGGGTACAATGGCGTTGGAAGAAATTGACTGCCCTAAGAGCAGAGTGGTTTCTTCGGTGGGGGTGGGACTGGCGGGGCCTCGAGCGGTGTCCCCGCCTGGGCGAGCCAGGATTTCCCGCGCTCACAGTACCGCTGGTGTTACCGCGAATGCTGCTGGTGCTGACGTTCGCAATGCTGCTGCTGCTGCTGCCACTGCTGCTACTACTAGTGCAAGTGCTGCTGATGCCACTGCTACTGATTCTGCTATTACCGCTAGTAATCCTGGCACAAGCCTTTCCCCTAGCAAGGACGCCACCAAAGCTGTCATTAGCGGCGGGATGAAGAGCAGGTCGGCCTCATTATCTCCACCAAAACTGAGGGCGGGGGCTTCCAAAATCACCGCGGGTAAGAAGGAAGCGGCGGCGGCAGCAGCAGCAGTAAGGAGGCTTTATCGGGTGCGGGAAGCCGGGGGGGTGCAGGCGACGAGAACACCAGATATCGTGGCTCCGACCATTGATGTGATTCAGGCCGGGACTGCCTTTTATGGGATTGCTGAGGTAGGTTCTGGTTCCCCCCACATTTTTTTCGTTTTCCTTCTGTTCACTTTTTTTTTTTTCTTGTTCCCCTCATTCTTTTCTTCTTTTTCTTCAGTTTTTTGTGTTTTTTCTTGTGTGCTTAACTTGATTGCGCTTACTCCCTGCTGTGCTGTTTTAGTTTTAGTTTTAGCTTTGCTTGGGCGTTTTTTTTGCGAAAATATAGAAGTCACTCTCAGCTCGGTGAGATCGATAATTTCGTCTAAACTCGTCGTTGCAAGCTGTGTGTGGGTGTTAGCTCGAGTGCGCGTGATATTGGGGTTTGTGTGTTGGGGTTCTTGCGAGGCTGTGGGTATAGTGGAGGCCGGGATTGCCCTTTGTGGGAGCGCTGAGGTGGGTTTTTCATGTTTTTGTAAAAACTAAGAAGACGATTCAAGCTGTCCGATCAAGCTGTCCGATCAAAAATTTCGAAAGCCATCTTTACAATTTTGCGCGTCATACTGCGATCGCACGTGCTGTTGTTTGTGCGTTGCGTGTGGTGTTGAGTGTTGAAGGTGTTTTGGTGTGTGTGCTTTATTGTATGTATTTGATTGTGGTTTGTGTGTGTGCCCACCTCACGGTTTCCAGTACCCCGGTTTCCAGCACCCCTTACCTTTACCCTTTCCCATACCCTCACCTATACCCTTAGCCATACCCATACCTATACCTATGCCCGTATCATACTCATACCCATACCCGTATCATATCCATACCCCTCAACAATACACGTATCATACCCATACCCTTACCAATACCCGTGCCCTTACCCTACCCTCTGTCCCGGCATGGTTGTGAAGCACTGCTTATGCTTTCCCTCACCCTTAAACCCGTAACATTATACCCATTATACCCCTTGCCTATACCTTACCCTTACGCTGAGGTGGAGCACTGCAAAGGCATCGGAGAGGTGGCGTTCTTGATGCGGGAAACCGACATTAAACCCGTACCCGTACCCACACGTAAACCCATACTGGCCTTACCCATACCAGTACCCTTACCCGTACCCTTGCCTACCCTGTATCACAAGGTGGTAAAACACTTCAAGGGTATCGGAGAAGTGGCGTTCGTGATGCGGGAAACCGACAATATACCAATACCCGTGCCCTTACCCGTTTCCATACCCTTACCCATACCCATACCCTACTTATACCCATACCCATACCCGTACCCTTATCCTTAACCATACCCTCACCCTCTCACCAATACCCGTACCCATACCGTTACGCTTACCCCAAGGTGGTGAAGCACTACGAGGGCATCGGAGAGGTGGCGTTCGTGATGCGGGAAACGGACAAGCTCTGGGTAAGGGCTAACAGGCCCGGGCTGTCCCTCCTGCTCGACTGCTTCACCGATTCCGTAGAGGCGGGAGCTTTCACCTACAGGGTTTCCCATGAAAATGGCGTTGTCGTCAGGACTGCTCCGGGCTTGGACGCCCCGCCCGTTAAGGTAAGGTACTCTATAGGCCCAATTGGAGAATCATGGGGGAAAATTGACGAAAAAAATCGTCACACGAAGCCACCCGGGCTGCTAGCTAGATTAGATGACGACGATTTTCCAGTCGACCCCTATTGCAAGTACTTGGAAGACCCGCGCAAAGCTTGCGCTGCAGTGTGTTGGATGCTCGCACCATGATAGGAAGGCTTTTTTGCTTTGTTTTTGTCGCTGTGCATGGGCTTCCCCCAAAGGGCCGTCGGCAGAAACTCGCGCAGCAAGCTGGTTGCAACTGCTGTCATCGACTTGGGTGCCCTGGTTGAGAATTTGGAAAACCGAATAGGCCTAACTATAAACTCGTTTTGTAGAGCTGGTAGTCGGCACGACTTGAGTCACCAACTAGTTTTTAGTCGGACTAGTAGTTAGTCGTTTCCCGAAGGTGCCGACTATCCAACTTATTTTGTTTTCCATACTCGTGGGAAGGGTTGTTTGATGCGGGATGCATTTTTTTCTTTTTCAGGCGTCCCCCTTCCCCCCCCGGCCGGAGGGAACTACAGTACTTTGGCTCGCCTCACTCGCCTGACTTAAATCGGCAAGTCGGCTGGCCATCAGCTGGCTTCGCCAGCCGACTTGCCGACTAAAGTCAGTTAGTTGGCAAACGGCTTCTATCGATGAGTTATTAGTCGTCAAATGTTGCCGACTCACAGCTCTTTCGTTTGGGCTTTGTCGGTTTTACTTGCGAGGTAGTTTTTATTTTTATTTTTTCGGTTTCAGGAGTAAACGTGACCCCCTTTTTCAACTTGCGACTCCTCCCGGGGATCTCAATCAAGCCGACCTTGTCCCGAAGGGGAAGTAATCATTGCATGCCTTGGACATATCATATAGATCATGCAGATCATTCAGATAATGTAGATCATATGGATCATGCAGATCATACATATATTATAGGTCACACATATCATATAGCTCATACAGATCATATACCTGGTAGATCATATTAATCATCTTTAGTAGACCCTGTATCTACCGTTATGAGATGCTGTGCAGGATTTGTATATAGAGTATGTTATATGCCCAACCCTTGAAACGATTTGCTAGATCGTGCAGATTGTACGGCTCCCACTGAGTAACATGAGCTAGATTACATCTTGAATAGTCGAGTGGGGATAGACCATCTGTCCGACATATGGAGCCTTGTACTGCTGTAGATGGATGGATCTCGGCTAACCGGAAGAAAAAACGGGCTTGAGTCGGCGTGAGGAACCTTGTACTGTAGATGGATCTCGGCCAGCGGACAGAAAAAACGGGCTTGAGCCATCTTGAAAGGAGTCCTTAGTCTCTACTTGTTTGGCGTCGTCAAAGTAGAAACCCGCATTCGTTCGTGATTGAGCTCTGTTAGAATTTCACCCACGATTTCGGGGACAAGCAGCTTGGGATTTTTGTAGTTTTTTTTTTGGGCCCCTAGTTGAGTTCTTAGCCCTTTTCGAAGTACCTGGTACATATTATACCAGTACGCGTTTTTTTGGGAGGGAAGGCACTTGGAATTTGTGTGGAATGTTTTTTTTTGCAGTGCCCACCTTGATTTAAGGAGAAGTTTCAAATTGTATCCACGTTTTTAGATGGAAAATAGTCGGAAATTGTGTGGGGAATATTGTGCAGTGACCACCCCAGTTTGTGTTTTTGACTCCTTTCTAACTGCGCTGGTTTCATCATGAAATGAGTACCTCCCCCCCCCCCCCCGCCCCCCCCCCGTTGCTCTCCCGCCTCCACCCACACCCCTCCTCTGCCCACCCTTCCTCATGTACTCCCTTTGCTTCTGCGTGTTTTTATTCAGCCGCGAAGAATTCTCCCGGTAACGAAAATGGTGAACGTGTGTGAGCGGCTAACCCGGGCCGAGGACATCCTGACCATGTCCCGCCCCCCCATCTTCCTCCGGCTAGCGGGAAACGATGGTTGGGTGTTCGACCGACGCGGCCACACGTTGGTGTGCGAGGATGTAACCGTCAAGGCTAGGTGAGAATTTGGTGGTGGTGGTGGTGGAGTTTTTTTTGTTGTTGGTTGTTTGTTGTTTTTGATTGAAAAGCGGTGTGGTTTCGGAATT
Organism: Undaria pinnatifida; assembly: GCA_012845835.1. NCBI lineage: Eukaryota > Phaeophyceae > Laminariales > Alariaceae > Undaria > Undaria pinnatifida. Next base: position 13,301,109 of record JABAKD010000019.1, read on the forward strand.
TTGTTGTTTGGTTTGGTTTGGTTTGACTCTCGAGGTTTTACGGAAGGAGTATACTTTTTGTTTACGTACTTGCTTTCGTTTTGGTGCGTTATGATTATCCTTGAAGTGCACCGAATTTGTTGTTGAACTTGAAGCCGCCGTACTTGCGCCCCCACCCCCAACCAACCGGCACTTGTTGGGCGGCGTTTTTGGTGATGCCGCTGGAACTAAACAAGATAACAGACGGACAGGATCGCTACGTATATTTGCTTCTTTTGTGTTTTGTAGGTCGGGCGCGTGGATGGAGCATGTAACCGCTCCCCCATCCTTCTGCCCGTTCATCGCTACGCTGTACTGCTGCACACACTGTACAGTGCGCTCTACTGTCGCTGACTCTCGAAACGCCCGTTTCCTTTCTTTTTTCGTCGTGGCGCTCCCCCCCCCGCCCAACCGGCACTTGTTGCGCCGCGTTTTGTAACAGGGTCGCAACGGCGAACGCTATCACAGCCGAAGCCGCTCGACTTGCGCTGTCATAGGGGGGTTTGACCCGGAGTTCGTCGAGGCTAAAGAGGCTTGAGGGGAACGGGGATATCATATACAAAACAGACTTGGGGGGGTTGGGGGGGGGGGTTACTCATTGGTTGCTTGCCTTGGAAATTTGACCATTGACCACGCATCCCTTTCGAGGCGGAGCTGCAATCCTATCATACTCCTAATGGAACACCAAACAGACCAAGGGGGAAGCTTTTTGCCATTCACCGGTTTATGTTGCCGAGTTGATGACCTGCGGCTTTGGCTATGCTGGAGGGTAGTGTTTGAATTGGAGTTCATCGAGGCCAGGCAGGCTTCGGGGCGACAGGGCTATCGTACCAAAATAAATGGGGAAAGGTTTTTGCCATTTTGTCGGTTTGGCGCTTTGGTGGCTTCGGCTAGGATAGGGTAGGTTGACGCTGAGGTTTTTGAGACTGGAGGGGCTTCGAGGGGCGGGGAGGCGGGGGTGTCGTGTATAACAGACCGGGAGGGGTTTTTGACATTGTATTTGTTTAGTTTGGCGTTTTGGTGACCTACGGCTTCGGCTAGGAAAGGTTGGTTTAAAGCGGATGTCGTTGAGCCTAGGGAGGCTTCAGGCGCGCGCGCGCGGGGGGGGGGGGGGGTCGTATAAAACAGACGAAGGGGGGAGGTTTTTTGCTTTTTATCGGTTTATTCTGGCGAGTTGGTGACCTCGGGTTAACAACAGCATGCCGTATTGTTGATTTCAAGTGTGGACGGGTTTATTTGTATATGGGCTTTCCATTTAGGAAAACAGCGCGTGTTAGGGGAGGAGGGGGGCCAGTTGGCAGGGGACGGAATACGCTCAGAGGACTTTCAGAAATAGCAGGAACAGCTCAAGGGTGTGCTTAGCAGGGTGTACCAGGTACAAGGTACCGGTATGCCGTGGAAGTACCTGCCGGTACCTTCCCGAGTATGACCAAAGCAACCAAGTTTGGTACCCGGATACCTCAGGGTTATATTCTCCCGCCCGGGTACTTACCCCGAGCATGACCAAAATAGCCAGGTGTGGTGTATGGCTACCCCAGGGGTATTTATACTCTGCGTGTACCCGGGCGGGTATGTACCCGGGTATGACCAAATTAAACCAGCTTTGGTACCCGGGTACCCCAGAGTATATACAAGTATCCTAAACCAGCTTTGGTACCCAGGTACCCCAGAGTATATATCCTGGAAGTACGCGGGTACCTACCGATGTACGGCCAAAACAATCAGGTTTGGTGCATGGGCACCCCAGATGTATCTGGTATAAACTCTGCAAGTACCCGGGCACCTACCCGAGTATGACCGAAACAACCAGGTTTGGTACCTGGGTATCCCAGGGGTATATACTTGTATAATATCTGGAAGTACCCGGGTACCTACTCGAGTATGAACCAATCAACCAGGTTTGGTACCCGAGTCACACAGGGGCATATACACGCTGGAAGTATCCGGGTACCTACCAGGGTATGGCCAAGGCCGGGTACCCGGGTACCTCAAGAGAATACACTCTGGACTTAGCTGGGTACCTACCCGAATATGATCAAAGCGCTAGGTTGGTACCCGAGTACCCCAGAGTATATATCCAACTGAAGACGTTCTGTGTGTACCCGTCGGATCGTTATGCCTGCATGGCGACACTGCTCATACAACAAGGATTGAGAGTACGAAAAGTGTTTCTTGATGTTTTTTCTATTTCTTTTTTTTTGGCGAGACAAATGGTGGTTTTGAGGGAGACCCGATGTTTCATTAAAACCGCGCCCGAACTCGTCAATATCGGGATCTTTAGAGCACAGGGGGGACTTGGGGGGAGAGGGGGGGCTGCGCTTACTGTGTCCCCGGCTCGGCCTCAGTCGGAATCTTTGATTGAAATATGGACAGCCAGTCAGTAGAAGCAGAGACGGAGGTGTGTGGTTCGGGGGAAGAAAAAATATTTTTTGTGGCCAAAATCGATGTGTAAGAGTGGGGGGGGTGCGGGCCTACTGTAAGGGATGGAGGTTTGAAGACATTTTTCAAGAGGGGTCTGCGTGTTGCTTACGAGGGCGTGTGCGAAAGTTGTGACGCTTCGGTGTGCTATTTGAACTTTGTATATCATGTATGCTCGGGATGGGCTGATTTTGACATTTCTGTTTTACGCGGGCACTGCTGTTAGGACTAGGAAGGAGTGCGGGCGGACTTTGATGAGTTGAGGCTTCTTGTTTATTTTGTGTTCCTGGTGCTACCGTAAGCAATCGTTATTATGTGGATGATCGTTTGCCGCTGCTGCTGCTGCTGCTGCGCCTCAGTCGTGATAAGAGTGTTCGTTTGCCGACGAGCGTCGATACTGCTGGGCACCACTGCTACTGCTCGGTCGTCATGAGGGTGGTCGTTTGCTGATGAGAGTCAATGCTGCTGCTGCTGCTGCTGCTGCGCAGTGGTGTTGCCGTTGCTGCTAGACTACCGTAGTACTGCTGTTGATGAAAGTGAGGTGACGTTGTTGCTGTTTGCTGGTGATAACACTGTCGATGGTGGTAGTCATGGTGGTGCTGCGGTGGCGGTGGCGTGTCTAGAACAGGTTGCCACACCTGAGGGGCGGAATTGGTTTAATCTTGCGCTGCCCTGGGGAGAGAGAGAGACCACTCCTCCGTTCTCCCCAGCAAATATGCTATTAATGGAAGACGTCAGGTTGTCTCCTTGACTAACCGCGCCCTACACTCAATTTAGAATGTTCAGGCCTAGCAGATGGCCGTTTGATTCCTTGTCTGACTGCCCTCAACACTAACACTAGCATATCTGCATATTACGGCCCAGGAGACATTGGTTTGACCCCTTGACTGACCGCCCCCACACTAAAACTAGCATATCCAGGACTTGCAGACGGCGGTTTGACTCCTGTTGTTGACCTTGACTGACGCGTGCTACGATAGAGGTGTCACTTTTCTTCTGAAATGTTTTCTGAATGACGGAGCTCCTTAACCCCAAATCGTCGGAAATTGGCCATTTTTTTGTTTCATGTTCCCGTTGTATACCTAGGTCATGGGATGTTTCAACCGGGGTAGCATTTTTTTTTCTTCTCTTCTCTAAAAATCAGCTTTTGCCAGAGGTCTTAAGCTCTCAAATTGAGAAACCTTAAAGAAAAGCAACTGAGTTAAATCGACACACGACGCGTATGAAAATACGTGGAAGTGTGGTGAGCTAAAGCTTTATTTTTCCCCATCCGCCGGAGGATGAAAAAAAAAGAAAAAAAAACTTGAAGAAAAAAAGCGGTGCATCTCTATCGTAGCACGCATCGACTGCCCCCTATACTGAAACAGTAAAATATTTAGCCTTTTAGGGCTATACGGTATCTAGAGGGGGGATGTTAATACCCCCTTTTTTCCGCTACGGGTTTTTGAGCAACTCGCACGAGTGACTCTGTGCCTTCAATGCCACAATACTCCAGTCGGCTAGTTTAATGCAGCGTAGCTAACCGTTCCATTGTCCCATGCTACGATAGAGGTGCGAGTAGCACCTTTCGTCTGAAATGGTTTCTGAACGGCAGGGCTCCTTAACCCGAAATCGTCGGAAACACGACATTTTTGTTTTGTTTTGCACGATTCTCGTCGCGTACCTCGGCGCCATGGGATTTTTCATCCGGTATAGACTATACTTCGAAGTAGCAGTTTTTTTTTTTTTTTTTTTCTCGATTTTTTTGTTTGCCTTAGAGAGGTCTTAAGCTCCCAAATTGAGGGGTAGTATTGAGAAAAAAAGTGGTGCACCTCTATCATCGTAGCACGCGTCCATTGCGGATTCATGTCGCACACTGACAGTAGTAGTACTACTTAGTAGCACACGAAAGCTAATGAGACCGCAACAGAACAGGGGGAGCTCACTCGCGCGAGGGACCCCGAGCTTCTACTGCTGCAAAGAAAATCCCAACAGGTGACCCCCCTGACCGTACGTAGCCTTTCGTATTTTACGGTCCAGGAGGCAACGGTTGGACCCCTTGACTGACCGACCCCTGCGTGATATCAAGCGTATATACCCAGGCCTATGCGTAGGAGATATTGCGGTTTGACCCCTAGGTTGACTGCCCTCGAAACTAAAACCACAGACAGCAGCAGTTTGACTCTTGACTGACCGCCCCCTGCACTAAAACTAGCAGGTCCAGGCCGAGTATTCGGCGGTTTGACCCGCCCCCAACACTAAAACTAGCGTGTCCAGGCCTAGGACACACCTCGGTTTGACCCCTTGACTGACTGCCCCCAACACTACAACTAGTGCGTGTCCCAGAGACGGCGGTTTGACCCCTCGATTGACCGCCCCTACACTAAAACTAGCACATTGTAGGCCTAGGAGACCGCGCGGTCTGATCCCTTTACTGTCTGCCCCCGACACTAAAACTACAGTAGTACAATATTACGATCCCGGAGAGAGCGGTTTGACCCCTTGACTGAACGCCCCTACACAAAAACTAGCATATCTAGGCCTACGTGACCGCGGTTTGATCCATTGACTGACTGCCCCAACACTAAAACTAGTATGTTATGGTGTCCCGGAGACGCCGGTTTGATCGCTTGACTGACCTTCTACCCTACACCTAAAACTAAGGCCTAGGAGACCGCGGTGTGACCCCTTGACTGTCCGCCCCCGACACTAAATCTACTGTATGTAGTATGTAGCATGTTGAGGCTTACAGGTGGCAGGAGACCGCCGTTTCTTTTTAATATTTTGAGCAGCCGTTCCCACAACGAACTAATATCTGCAGAGGTATCGGCTATACGATATGGGCAGTGACAGAGTTCCTCTTCCTCTTCGTGTTGGTTTTCTTTTGTTATTTTGTTCGCCCTTATGTCTGGTCGCGAGTTTCTGTTTTGTTTTCGTTTTTATGCCAAAAAGCGCGCTTCATTTAGTTCATGAGGGGAAAACCAAGGAGAAGGGAGGGAAGGGAAGAGGGGGAGGACGCGGCTGGAGCCACATTGATGAACGATAGCCCCGAGCACTTTTTTTTTGTCGTTCGTTATCGTTTTCGTCAGCGCGTGTGGGGTAGGGAAGAGAACGGAGGATGTTGCGCTCAAGAGGCGCTAGCGCTACTGTATAGTATGCAGTGCTTCTGGTTTATTTTCTGTCTCTCGCAGGTGCTTGGTATTGTCTTCTTGGTGCTCTTCTTTTTGATCGGAATCCGTAAGCCCCTTCTTTCTGAATGGTCGCGGTTTTAGAAGCATCGAACGCCCATTCCCGCTGTCCATACAATAAATGGCTGGCTTGTAACTGCGCATGCTTTGTATGTTTCAACGCGCACAAGGCTGGGCGTTATTGTTGTCTCGTCTACTACTATTGCTATATATATCGGTATACTACAGACCGAGGGAAGAGTCCGCGCCGTCTGCTTTTTTTTTGTTGTACTGCATTTAGTCAGCAACAATAGTAGTAGTAGTAGTTGGTGGTGTTGGTGTTGTTCTCACATTAACTCTCGCACAATCAAGTCCGTGGTCACAGGACAGGCTCCAGTCACTCTGGAGCTGAGGAATACCCCAGGGAAAAAACACAAACCAAAGGTGTGGTGTACACGCATATATCAGAGCTGACACAATTCATGCCTCCACCAGAATTTCTGAAGCATATAAAAAGTGAAATCGGGAGTCAGCCTTCGATGTGCCAGGTCCATACTGGTGCATACTACGTCTCACCACTCGCGCCTGGAAAAACCGACTATACCGAGCTTGCCACCCAAGAAAGACTACCACGTTTAGTCTAGACTACATTATAAAAAATGAAAATACAGTCCAGCTATGAGATCGAAGATTTCGTCGAAACTCATATTTGCAAGCTGTGTGTGATACTCCGATCGCGCGTATTACGGGTTGTGTGTCCCCTCATTAAGGATATAGGTCGGCGACCCCCCTTACAACTGCAGTGTAGCCATCAGGGTCAACAGGGTGAGGTTAGTCAGTCTGTGCGCGGAAACTATAAAACCCGTTTCTGAGGGGGACAAAATCTGACAGCTGTGGAGGGAAATGTATCCGTTTATCAAGTGAATCCTGTAAGTCGAATAACCGGTGAGGGGGGGGCGGAGTTTTTAAGGACGTGGGGGCCTGATTTTGATCAAAAGCGAGCGGGGTTGGAGGGGGGGGAGGGGAGGGGGGGGGGGGGGCGGACGGGCGGGCAATTTGTGCGTGTAAATATAAATCCTTTAAGGGGATAAATCTGACGGTTTTGGACCAGTTTATCATGGGGGGGGGGGGTTGAGGCGGGGGTATATATATATTGCACGTCGTACCTATCACTACGCATACGCACGACAACAGACAGACGCAAGTCAATCAAAAGGAAAAAAAGAAAGAAAAGAAAACTAACTGTCCCCACCTCCTTTTTCGCTTTCTTTTTTCGATTTCTTCTCTTTTCTTTCCTTTCCTTTCTCTTCTTATTTGTTCTTTGTTTCCTTTTTCCAATTGACTTGCGTCTGCGTAGTGATAGATACTACGTGTAGCCTAATATATACGTGGTAGTCTTTCTTGGGTGGCAAGCGGTATAATAGACTAGTCGGTTTTTCCAGGCGCGAGTAATGAGACGACGTATGCACCGGCATAGACCTGGCACATCGTAGACTGACTCCCGATTTCACTTTTATACAAGTATGTTTCTGGTGGAGGCATGAACTGCGTCAGCTGTGATATATGCGTGCACCACCTTGGGTTGTTTGTGTTTTTCCCTAGGGTATTCCTCAGCTCCAGAGCGACTGGAGCCTGTCCTGTGACAACGGACTCGGTTATGCGAGTTGATGTGAGAACAACAACAACAACAGCAACCCCTGACCTTGCCACCTCCAGCCGCACGGGCCAAGTCTTCCCACCCTATCTACGATGTTGTTGCACAATCCGAAAAAAAAGCATCGAACGACCGGCCGCTGTCCACCCAACGGCTTATTTGTAACCGCCACGCGTGCGTGTTAACAGTAGATATCATAGACAGACCGGTTACGATTATTCCGATGTCGATTGATTGAAAATACGATGAATTGACGATATTATTATTGTATAATAGATAAGGTTGATCGGTTGCGATTCACAGTCAGGCCTAAAAGAGGTTGTATATAGTCTAGTCTATACTCTTATTTCGTATGTATCTCTTCTTCCTCCGTTGTCTTGCAAGCAAGTGTGAGTGCTGTGACTTCCACGGCCCACGCACGACTTCCTAGACTATATATCCATCCGAGCATCCGCGAGTTGTGAGAATTTAGTAATCATGGGGGCTTCGTACTTACCAGGTGTTGTGTGTACGAGAGTATTATTTGAAACAACAATAAAAAATCTCCGGAGTGTAGTCTAGTACGTACAGCGTGTGGCGGCTGCAGTCAGCAGTCTCACAACGAGGGCATGCATACACATCCCGTAGCACGCGCGATCGGAGTATCACACGCAGGTTGCACAGACAGACGAGCTTCGATCAGAATCTCGATCTCACAGCTATTATTAGCTCTGTCTGCCCTGAATGAAGCAAACATGCCAATTTCTTCATGGCAACAAAAAGAAAAAGGAACAATAATAATACTCGCACAACAAACAGCCAACCATCTCCCAGCAAATACAACAAACCGTCGCTCGTATCTTCCAACAAAAAGATATCGAAGCTATCTCGAGCTATCATATCTTTCCGATATATTTCCAGTTCGACAATGACAATAACAACAGCATTTGATTGCCACATTGCAGCGAAGCAACAACAACAACGAAGTCACGAAGTTCCGAAAGCCAAAGCGTATGGGCCCTCCCCTCTCGCCCATAAGCAACACGACGTACGTATAATACGTGCGGTCGTCGGAACTTTGGCCAGAACGTCAGAACGATGAAGAAGTGTGGCAGAGGCCCCCTAAATAAATGCAGAACCAGTCGGCAAAAACCTCCTGCCGTCCATTCAATTTGAAATCATCTTGCATCTTGCGCGTCGGGGTCCAGTAAACCGATGCCGTGTCAGTGACTTAGTAAATAGTAGCCCTGAAACCCTGAAGCTAGATCGAGTGCAGCAGCAACAGCTTGGAGCATGCGGCAGGAGTAGGGTAGCCTTGCGCCCCTAGACATATAGCACATAAAGAATCACAAATAATGATGCGAAAAATGAAAAAAGCCTCCAAAGAACATCGAAACCAACAAATTGCCTGCCGATCAGCAACGGCAACAGCAGCGACAGAGCAACACACGCACACGTACACATACCGACACAGACAGGCGCAGTGCCAGCAATACTACCTCGTCTTGGCTCTGCGTATCGCTGAGATGTACGCCTCTCCGACTTGGAAAAGGATGGCGCAGCAACAGCAGACGCTGGTGATGCTGGCGGGTCTGGTATTTTGCGCCACGAGAACAGCTACAGGTATGGTACGCTTCGTATGGTATACTTTATTCGTACTGTGATTTGTGACTGCTGGACGATATCTGCTTGGCGTCAGTCATCCTCAAGACCCACTGCAAGGGACGCAGCAAAATACTGCACCCATCATGCCAGCACGCCAGCAGTCGCAACAGAGGCAAGCAACAAGCACAACAAGTGAGGAACGCTTGTGCCTGGTATACGCTTATCTAGCCACATTGCTGCTCGACGTGGTGTTGTTGTACTACCAGTTGAAACAGCGAAATCACCTACGACGTAGTAAGAACAGAAGTCAAGTGGCACCTTATCATACCTGCGATATGAGAGAGGAAGAAGGAAGAAAGGAAGAGGCATCTTCGCGTTTTATTTTGCTACGACGAGGCCCGAGTTGTCCAACCAAACATAAACCAGTACTTAGTACATTCAGCAGTAGTAGTGGCCCGTCTATCATGCTGTAGTCCCGCGGTTGAGTAGTGCCGGTTGCCCGCTATAGTATAGTGCCTGTGACATCGTTTTGCAAACAGATGGGAAGAGCTCACCTAACAAGTTGGCCGCCCGGATCATGGGGGGCGGTGGGCTGTTCGCGTTTATACGAGCTGAAAACACTTCCTGGTCGGATAGATTGTACGGGCCTAGACCCAACCCAATTAAATTATTAATCCTGAACCTAACCCTAACCCTAACACTGACCCCAAACCGGACCCAAAACGGGCCAGAAACGGGCGAGAAACGCGGCTGCGCCGCCTATGGAAATTTATTTATTATTCCGATCTGAGGACCACCACACAGCCGTCGGCCAATGAGAAAGCGTAAAAACTACCTTCCAAGATCCGGGCGGCCACATTGTTAGGTGTTCTGAATGGGAACAACCAGCAGTGGCAGTTCAGACAGCAGTAGTATCTATGCGGAGTAGCGCCGGTGGTGCATCTCCTCCTCCTGTCCTCCAGGCAGCAGCAAGAAGTTCATGAAGCACTCGCGTATTATTATACCACCAGGGCTTATCATGACCCGACGCTGGGGGGCCGGGCTGGCCCGTTATCGTTTCACGTGGTGGGCAGCGGCCCTGCCCGTCCTATCAATTTTGTTTTTGGTAGGCCGCGGCCTGGCCCGGCCCATCAAATTTCCAGGGGATGAGCCGCTGCCCGGCCCGTCCCATCAAAATTTCAGAGGATGAGCCGCGGCCTGACCCGGCCCGGGATTTTTTCAGGGGATGGGCCGCGGCCTGGTCCGGCCAATCGAAATTCATTTTTTCCCGGCCCGGCATGGCCCGGCCCATGATATTCGCAGCGACTCCCGTTAGACACGGGCTCTACGGGCTCTATATGGGTCGGCCCGCAATCTCTGTGGTGTTGAGGTATTTAGTAGGGTATTAATGCGTTTGACCAGAGGGGGGGTTATTTATAAGGCTTAGTTTGGGTAAGCTATCGGTTTACCTTTTGCAAGTGGTCAAACGGACTAATACGCCTAACAAATGGCGTCGTCGACAGACCATGTTTTTTTGGGTCGTGGGTTCGATTCCCACCATCCACAACAAAAAACTTTTAAGACTCCCCATGACTACGTAATACCCCACTAATACCTTAACAAATGGCGTCGTCGACAGGACCATGTTTTTTTTGGGTTGTGGGTTCAAATCGCACCATCCACAATAATAATAAACTTTTTCAGACTTTCCCCATGTCGAACTTGAAACATACTCTCCCCGGTATCCCCAGGAAATCAAACCACTCGGATATAGACAGGTTCGCCCGTATATCCGGCCGACCTGCTATCCCGCCGTTTGAGGGGGGAAGAGTGTTATAAGGCTTAGTTTGGGTAAGCTATTCGTTAACCTTTTGCAAGTGGTCAAACGGACTAATACCCCACAAATACCGTAACAGAGGGGGCCAGCCCGTGGATTTGAAGGGGCCGGCCCATGTGTTACCCTGTACTGCTTAAGGGTGCACGCCAACCTACGCTGACAAAAAAAGGAAAATAAAAATAAATGGTTGTTTTTTCAGCCGATTCTGGCTGATTATCTCTTCTACGTTAAGATTTGTCCATTCGACGAGCCGTCGTTCAAAGCGAACTTTTGAGCATTTTGATTGTGTCGATCGTTTGCCACGAAACCTGTCCGACAGAATAATACACTCATGCACACTTCGCACTGCTGTACCGTGCAATATCATACATTATACAAGGGCTCCAACGCACGGGTGCCGGCATCGCCGGCACCCATGCTCCGGGTAGGGCAAGGCAGCACTTCGACTAGTTCAATTCAATATTCGACAGAGAGTAAAAACCGTTACCGCACAACACATAGTCTACGCGTGTAGAACGTAAAGTAATGCCAAGAGATTGATATAGACTAACAGTGGACTACTTACTACTTCTTCTGTCGTTTCCTCCGTTTCTCCGTTTCTTGCGTGAATCCGATTCCGAGCTTCATACAGACTATATTTCGATCGGATAAATCCGAGCCCACGCAGACTGACCCTCTAGTCTAGCCACGAAGAGACGTTTCGAGTGCGTTTGTTGACGTTTCGACCCAACCAAGCATCCAGGGCCAGCAGAGGGATGTGACCAAATGCTTGCTGCATGTTCTCTACGTAGCAACTGACAGGCGCGCACTGAGCCAGCTTATGCTACTACTCATAATATAACAAGCGCGATCGTAGTATCTATCACACACAGCTCGCAAAGATGAGCTTCGACAAAATTCGGCCTCACAGCAGCTGGAGTGATTTTTACCTTTTGTAATATCAAGATCCGAGGCTCGCAGACCGGCTGTGTCTCTTTGTGTGTATAGAGATCGTGGAGAGATTTGCTGACGGTATTCTAGGCGTGAAACACGGTGTCGCTACCTTCGTCATTCAATTCCTCGAATGCTATTATAGTATTATTGCTACTTGTTGCTGTAGACCACTCTCGTCTGGTCGATGGAATATTAGTAGTACGCGATAGCACTGAACAAATAATTTGGTAGGTAAGAATTGCAGGCTCGATCGAGTTTTAGACAAAAATACAAACATAATATTCCTGGTATGGCCTTTTTGTCTGATTGCTGGTCGCTCATTGGCCAGAGATCGTACATGAAGTAACCGTCATCTGGGGACGATAGGGTCCATTCCCAGAATCATAATCCATTCACATACATACAACTCCGACAACCCGGGAACGAACACGGCTATATCCCCAGGATTGATACCTCCCCGCACAATGCCGCCGACCGGCCGATCTCTAATTTGCTGGGGTTTGTATATTTCAGAGCCTGCTCCACCTGGGAACGATAGGGTCCCATCCCCGGTCCAGGGGTCATTCTATATATATCAAAATTTGACAAACGGGGGAAGAAAACCGAGTTCTCTCGGGTCGACACCGCCCCCCACGGTGTGGAAACCCCAGTTCCATCGGCTAAAATCGCTGGTTGGTTCGAGCTCCACAGCGGCCCCCCACCCTAGTAGGAGGATGATAAAGGCTCACCAACCGATGGGGGGCAGTTCCGTCACACACAGGGGAGATAGGGCCCCATCCCCGGTTCAGAAATCCTCCGATTCTCTACAGCTCCAGCAACGCGGTAACGATAACGATGAACTACCGGGTCGATATACCTCCCCGCACGGCGTGTCAACCCCGCCTCCATTGGCTTATTTCTCGTGATTGGCTGGTAGGGTTTGACCCAATAAGCTCACAACTATTTCGACCAAGTCGGGTTTTCTCGCATACTTCTCGCATACGGCAAACGTTTGCAATGCGAGCGCAGTTCAATGAGTCATATGCATGATAGGTCGCAAAAAAATCGATTTTGAGCCTAAATCAGGTTGGCGTGCCGAGCAAGCACGCTTAAAATGAGGATGAGAAACACTTGAACAGCAACAACAGCACCAAACGCAATATAAATGGACCAATTGGAGCCATTTGTATGCAGGATTCAGCCCCCCACGGTTATAAGCACAATTACTTTCAAACAAAAATGGGGTGTTGAAAGAAAAACGACAAAATAATATGTGGAACTAAGACTGGCGCGACTCGAGCATAGTAACCAACCGTGGAAAAAAGTCTGAAATTAGGCCTAAACAGTGCGTATTTGACTCACTGGCATAATGGTCGAATAACCATGGAATACTTGCTGTGCCCGAATAATCACCTCTTTGTCGCTTATGCGGCACCGAAAAAAAGCGCTGAAAATTTCGATTTCATTCGCTCATCGGGTCAGAAACCTAACTAAGCTCGCTAATATTCTCGTGGGTTTTCTTGCATAGTACTCGCGTAGGGCAAATAACTGCCATGTGGCCGTAATTCGTACCGAACGCTGAACCTCGGGATGAATCTATGCAGTTGGTGCCCAGAGCGTCACGATAAAGCCATTCGGGATCGTAAAAGAGCGGTCAAATCGCCATGTCCCGGCATACTAACAGCCATATGTATTGCCCACAACAGATAAGAGCAATGAGCGCCTGCTTCGGCTTGACACAGGGTGATCTTGAATCGGAATATAGTATCGCTTTCCTTTCTTGTCTGTCGTTTATATTATTTTCTTTTTTCTAATTGGCTTGCGCCTGACGTGCGTATGCGTAGTGGTAGGGTACCACGAGGTGTTTGTGCAGATCCCAATTTTTATGATACTGCTATATTGTCGATTGCTGTGGCGCACAGGAGAAATCGTCAAGAAGATGCCCTATTTCTCTGTATCATCGGTTATTTCCTGGCGAACGAGATGACATTTTCAAGAAGATCCCTATATTTTATTATGAAAAATGAAAATACACTCCAGCTGTGAGATCGAATATTTTGTCGACACTCATCTTTGCAAGCTGTGTGTGATACTCCGATCGCGCGTATTACGGGTTGTGTGTCCTCATTAAGGATACATAGGTCGGCGACTCCCCTTGCAACTACAGTGTAGCTATCAGGGTCAGCAGGGTGATGTTAGTCAGTCTGTGCGCGGAAACTATAAAACCCGTTTCTGAGGGGGACAAAAACTGACAGCTGTGGAAGGAAATGCATCCGTTTATCAAGTGAATCATGTAAGTCGAATAACCGGTGAAGGGAGGGTGGAGTTTTTAAGGACGTGGGGGCCTGGTTTTGATCAAAAGGGAGCGGGGTTGGAGGGGGGGGGGCGGACGGGCGGGCAATTTGTGCGTGGAAGCTATAAATCCTTTAAGGGGATAAATCTGACGGTTTTGGAAAAAAGAAAAAAAAAATGTACCAGTTTATCATGGAGGGGGGGGGGGGGTTGGGGCGGGGCGGGGGGCGGGTGGGGCAGCTCAATCTGTGCGTGGAAACTATACATTCTTTTAAGGGGATAAATGTGACGGTTTTGGAAAGAATGCATCAGTTTATCATGCTTATCCTGGGGTAAGTCGTACAATCAGAGAGTAGAGGGCTGTCATCACTCAATCGCTGGCGCACACGATATATTGACCAGCAACAACATAAGTCAGTAGCCAGCGCAATTCTTGCAACCACATAACAACGCGTTCGAAACACTATTACCTTGATAAGCACACCTATCTTTAGAAGTGCATCTACGTTTCGTTTGTGGGAATAAATATACATTGAATTAGTGCGGGATATTTATTATGCGGTCCTGAAAGATGGATGGGCCGTTCCCTCTTGGCCCCCGTTTTTCTCTTGGCTTGTTGGCGTACTTCTCGCATTGGTCCCACGTTTTGACCCCAGTTTGGCTTCGCAGCCCATATAGGTCGTTTCCTGTCGACCCCCTTTCATGTTATGTTTTCGGCGAAATCGTTTTTGGAGGAATGCCTTCGCTGCGTACCTAGTGTTGCTCGTTTTCTTGAAGTAGCCTTTCAAGATCCCTTGCTGCCCTCCTTCGTTTTGTCAGGCTGCAGTACGGTGCTATGACACGATTTGCCTATTTCCTGTTTTTCCGTGCATTTTTCTCGGTTATCTTTTCAGGGTTGCTCCACGTTAGCGACTCCGTGTTCCCGACGTATAGTACCTAGCTGCGGCTTTCTTCACATTCTCTTCTCTGCTCCCTGCATTCTTTCTGGAGCTGGACACTTCCAGCGTTGCTTCGAGCTGAACGAGTATCTTCTTGTTGACCCCATTTTTGGCTTGCTTTGTTTTGGTTGAATAGCCTCGCTACGTTTGTTGGCATTGTTCCCGTTATTAGTTAGCCTCTCAAGGTGTCATATGTCGACTCTCTTTCCGGCTTCCGATAGTACCTTCCGTCTTTCTGTGTCTACGTTTCAGTTTCGTCCTTGTTTGCGTATTGCTTTCGCTAGGTGACCTCACCACTTATCTCTTCCCGTTTTCCTGGTACTGTACCCAGATAACTTCTAAGGGTACTCCACTGTTGCCCCCCGGTTCAGTTTTACGGCGTATCACACACGCCTCCAGTACCACAATTTTGGTGTTGTCTGTGCCACTGTTTAGGTGTTATCTTTCACTGCGTTTTCGCGATTTGTTTTGGTAGCCTCGGTTTCCCGTTCTACAGTTTGACCAAGGGCCTTATGCTAACCTCCTAGGTCCCACATTACGGCCCCTGTGCTTTCGTTACACCTCAGCGTACTGGTTCTTTATAGTTTTGCCTTTCGACCAATGGTCCCGCGTCAGCCTGCGTCAATACCTTCCTCTTTGGCTCCCTTTGCATCCTTGCGCTCAGTGGCCGCGCCCTTCGTGTTTTCGTAGGCCGATTGCTACTGGTATACCGTAGGTACATACCCTTTCTCGAGCTCTCACGGTTGTGAGCTCCATCATAGGGTTGTATTTCTTGCAATGAGGCATTTAAGCCTCATAATTTCGACGTGTGGGGGAATCTATAGCCTCATGTCTTTATTTCGAATAGCCGCATCTTCGACCCCCTTTCCCGGCATTTTAGGATGAGCTTTGTCGTCACCCTTCGACCGTCTTGAGGTCTGCATATACGACTATTCAGGGTGGGCTAATGTAATAGAGTGTCAGTATAGCTGTCAATAGATTCGGTAAGATAGCCCGCGGAGTCATGGTCTATTGGCCACAAGAAGGTTCTCTTAAACGGAATGTTCTTAGTGGAGAAGATAACCCGTAGAATCTAGCTAGCTTATACCACAAGAGCGTTCTCGGTAATGGAACGTTCCTCCTCTGGACAAGATAGATAAAAGTAAGCGCGTTAAGCGCTCATGGGAATATATGGAACGTTCCTCCTCAGGACAAGATAGATAGAAGTAAGCGCGTTAAGCGCTCATGGGAATATAGAACATCTAGGAGAACGTTCCTTGTACGTTCCATAGGTAAAGGTCCAGGAGAGAGCACAGCAGCAATGCTGGGGTGAAGCGAACTCTGTGAGCCTCACCCCACCCCCATGCTCTCACTCCTCCTCCTCCTTTCCTGTCTCCTCGAGCTTCTCATGGCTCAATACCAGTAATAAGAAATCGATAAAGAAGAGCCGGTGCTGTCTCCAAGCGAAGCTGATACCCCTGCGTCCCTTCACTCACACCTTCCGGCACCACGATTCTTTCACAGTGGTGGATCGTGGACCAATATATACGGAACGACTCTTTGGAGCGGCGATGGAAAAGACTGACAAATCATTGTTTCTCTTACTGCGATTTTTAAGATCGACTCCGTTCGTTGTGTTGGTTTTCTATTTGTTTTATGGTCTGGCCTGTTTTGTTGTGTTCTCGTACCCGGTACGCTGCTAGCATTTCACTTGCTTTATACCTTGATTAATAGCGACTGTTTGGTTTACTCTGTCTCACAGTCTGTGACCACAAAATGGCACCAGGTAAGTTGTATCTCTCTAGGATGAAGAATCAGCGCGGACACTGGGTGTAATGATGTTGTTAGGTAGGGAACGGCCCCCCTCGAAGACAACGAACGCTCGAACAAAGGTATTTAACCTTGAAATCCGATATCGAAAAGCAACGACACAGCAGTCAGTCGTACGATGTGCACAATGCGCCAAACGCTTCGAGGTGGGACCATGAAAAAAGTGTGATGGAGGGACGAAATAAGAAGCCAATTTGGAAATGATGCCAACCTGGAAATAACTGTTTTCCCATACGTGGTATTTTTCTTTCGTTCAAGCTCTGCATATGCCAAGATCCAAGAATATCCTCGGGCGTATACCGCCCAAAATACAAAATTTTGCGCACTTCTCGCTTGTCTCGCTCAGCCCACGTACCCGATGCCGGCCAGGTGCGGAACGCATACGGCAGGGCGAGGGGCGTTTGAGCCGCTCCCCGAAGACGGCGCTCGAAAGAAGCTATTTGACCGAGAATACCAGTTCCGAGAATCGCGCACTGAGGCCAAGACGGAAAAAAACTCTTGACCGAATCCCCCCCAAAAGAATGACAATATATTGCATGACCACATCACCTCGCCTGTTGTATTTGGCAATATATATCTCTTTCTTATAATTAGCGATGTCAGAAAATAATGGTATCTACATGATAGTAGCTATCGATTGAAATATTCCGATCCATGTACAATAACAAATTATGAAGCTTTTAACACGTTGTTTACTACACCTAAGAACTGGGTTGCATACAACATGTAACATCAAACCTTCTAGAAAAATAGACATCACCAAGCGGGTGATATAAAGGGTTGTCTTCTTGCTGCAACCGTCAGATTCATCCCCTTCAAGGATTTATAGTTTCCGCGCACATATTTAAATGCTCGCCCCCCCCCCCCCCGATCCCTCTTGTTCAAAGGCCCCACCTGAAATCAAAATCTGCCAGAGTAGTAAACACTACCAGCCAGCTGATATCATCTCATTATCCATCTAGCCATCCATGCCGTACCTCCAACTTATCTCCGCCCTCCCCCCCCCCCCCCCCTTTTGTTCCCCGCCCAGTTCGTTCAAACGCCCCATTTACAATCGAAATCGGCCAGAGTAATAAACACTCCCAAGCAATTGATATCACGTCATTATCTTTCAAGCCATCCATGGCGTAGCTTTCATTCATCCCCCCTCCCCCCCCCCAACGCCCCCTCCTTTCCCACCATCCGCACGATTGCCACGACCCAGCACCGCGCGTATAGCAAGCCCCTACGTATATGATTCATACGCGCGATCGGAGGATCACACACAATGTTGCGAACATCAGTGTCGACCAAATCCTTTATCTCATGGCTGGATTTTCATATTATATGTGACCTATTGCAAACCCTCCCCTCCTCCCGCCCCCCTCCCCCCCCCCCCCCACCCGGCCTTTCGTTTTTTTTTTGTTTTTTTTTCCCTTGCTTCTTTTTCCCTTGCTTCCTCTTGCTTAAACGCCCCACCTAATATCGAAACCCGCCGGAGTGATAAACACTTCCACGCCCTGAATATCGCCGCGTTATCGTTTTAGAGCCGTCCTTGCCGCTGCTGCAATTTCCACTCAACCCCGCCCCCAACGCCCCCTCCTTCCCCACCACCCGCACCATCGCCTAGACCTAGCACCACGCGTATAGCAAACCCCTACATCTATGCAACCTAAATCCCTCCCCCCTCGCTCCCCGCCCGCCCCGCCACATTCCCCCCCCCTCCCCCACAAGAAATATTTATAGTTTCCTGGCACAAATTGACCTACCCCACCCGTCCCCTCCCCCCCCCTCCCCCCTCCCGCCCCCCTTTTGGTCAAAATCAGGCCCCCACGTCCTTAAAAACTCCGCCCTCTTTTCACCGGATATTCGACTTACAGGATTCACTTGATAAACTGATGCATTTCCTTCCACAGCTGTCAGATTTTGTCCCCCTCAGAAACGGGTTTTATAGTTTCCGCGCACAGACTGCCTAACATCACCCTGTTGACCCTGATAGCTACACTGTAGTTGCAAGGGGAGTCGCCGACCTATAAGCTACTTGCATTAAGGATTTTAAATCGTAATTTTGGCTGTGGGGGGAGAAAAATCGAGAAAATAATAACTTGGTTAATGTAGGGTCATGGCCCAGTTTGAGAGGAAAAAAAAACATAGTAGAATCCCATATAAAAAAATTGAACAATCGACCAGCCAGCCAGAACACCAACACATCGAGGCACACATCATCTTCCACAGGGCATCCCGGACACACCAAACGGCATCTACAACACCCAAGCACCCTCTCGAAGAGGCTGCCAGGTTCCTGGTGGACGATCTGCGGGGTTGCCTACGGCAGACAGGCTGACGCGTCATCAAGAGTGCCCGAAGCGGCGCAAATTTAGCTCTTTGCTACGAACACGTAGCAGCCAGAGAGCAATTTTCGAAATCAGAAGGCTCTTCTCACGTTTTTTGTAGACCGATAAGCTGTGGCCCACACACAAACGCAACGCGCCACAAGTGCTCCACGCACGCCAACGCCACAGGTGCGGAAGGCTCAACCGGCCCCATCCCTGGCCCGCAGCAAAGCCTGTTTGCAGCCCACCAACAACAACAGCAGTAGTAGTGCGGCCTTTCGGCGTTTTTGAATATTTTGAGCAGTCTGCTCAATAATCAAAAAGCCACACCGGTACATGAAAACCCGCGAACAGTTTGAAATTCAAAAGCTCGGAGATCGGTAGACAGGAGGACGACACCATGCAAGGAATACCATAGACACGGTAGTGCGCCTTTCTTCACCCTGAAGCAGCTCGTCTCTACCCCTGAAGCAGCCGGTCTCCACTCTTGAAGAAGCCGGTGGTCTCCACTGTTTCGAAGCCTCGAGTTTCCTCCTTTGGAACCCTCCTTGTGTCCCTCTTGCGCGGCCGTTTCCCATGTTACACCATCGGTGTATCGGCCACTTCCGGTCTTGCAAGGAGGACGGCACAGATGCAACCTTTGGTCTTCGGCTAGACGATCCAGCAAGATGTTTGTGGTTCGCGAGACGTCGGCCGGATGGCCAGGAGTGGTCAGGGAAACACTCGAGAGTTTCATCACTTATCGATGTTACAAACGAGATCGACAAAATCGGCAACACACATCTTGCCTTTAAATATCTACTGCTGCTGTACATCATGACGTGGTAATCGATGACCCGTCCTAAGTGTTTACTTGTAAATCGTTTCATATTGTTTTTAGTCTCTGTCCCGTCTCCCCCTCCTCTGGCATGAAACCCAATCCAACCACATTCTCCACATACATCAAACATCATTGTCATCAGAGCCTTCAAACCGTTTTGTTTTGTTCCCAGCAGTTGAGCACATCATCAACAGCAGTTGAGCACATTATCAACATCAGTTGAGCACGTCATCAACGCACGAGAAAGAGGGACAGAAAATTGCGCCACAGTAACCCACACAGCAGCAGCAGCAGCACAGCAGCCTGTTCGCGGTCGGTAGTCAGCGTGGAGGGTAGGAACCGGTCGCTGGTCTCCCTGCCGTGTGTACTTATACCCTGCCGTGATGTTTGCTGCGGTGCAATTTTCCGTTCTGCAACAATACCTCTTGTTCGTACTCCTAGCCTAAACTTCCCAGAATCATAAAAAATATACTACAGCACAGCCGGGGTAGCATGACCAGAGGGTTGTTTGTGATGTGTGGTGAGTACACCCGGAGTCCGTGCTTGTTATCGATCCTAGAGACATACAAAGTATATTATAAAAAATGAAACAAAGTATATGTGAGACAGGGTAAACAACAATCTCAATAAATAAGGAATCAACATAGTCTAATGAAGCAAGTGAAATACCGGCGTACCGGGCACGACAGCAAAACAAAACGAGCGAGACCATAATATGAGGAAAAAATTGAAACTTAAAAAAGAAAACGCCAGGGAGGGGCTCTGAAGAACGAGAGATGCAAAAAAGCCAGAACGGCTGCAAGAGAAACAACCTACGTGCTGGTGAAGGGAAACAGCTAACTGTTGCACGGACGAAACAACAGGAAGAAGAGGAAGATACCGGCCTAAGGCCGGCGGGGAGGAAAAACAAGGAAACAAACAGAAGAAAAAAGGCAACAGCTGAAAACGAACAAAGCAAGCAAGACAACAAGTAAATGGCATTACTGCCGCGTTCGCGCTTCCCCCTTTGATCTCGATGAATACACACAAAGGAAAACATTACCGCTCACTGTAATGTTTAGGGCTATGCCATAGTACTTCAACACGCTCCACAAAGTAGTCAAACCGGTAGCTTGCCACACCATGTACCATTTCGATTCGACGTTCGTCCACAGCTGTATCGGTATGCCCCCCCCCCCCCCCCCCCCCCCCCCCTCCCTCCAGTTTACCCTTGTTGCTGTTATTGGTGTCCACTGTTGCGTGGATTAACCAGCTCTTATCCGCCTCGGTCCTATGCCATTTCGCCATGAAGCGGCCCGCCGCGTCGACGACCCCCCGGTACCAGTTTCCACTCCTCTTAGCCGCCCTCGACCATAGCACACTTTTTACTCCTAACAGCAAAGCGGGGTTGTCCGTTGAATGCGTTGATATCGTCTGCTACAGCTTGAGCCCAGTTCTTTTCTGGTCGGCCTGGTCCCGGGTTTGACCCACATCAACCATCGTCCCGAACATCACCCGATGAGTCAGCCGCTCAGTTGTCGTCCTTTGTACGGCTCCCGCAAACAGGAGGTGGCTTTTGCGTGGTCGTCTCAACGCTTTCACATTGTGTTGAGGGTCTTGGCGGTCGATATATTGTGGTCGGTGCGTTGTCGGAGCTGGGAGCCCAAATCGGTTAGGAGGAGGTTTGAGTGTGCCGAACGTTCATAGGTCAGCAAAGCGTTGTCTCCTTTTTCGTTTCGCACACGGTGAGGCCTGCTGTTTCGAAAACGGTCACAATGACAGTCATCTTCGCAAGGTTTTCCTTTGATTTACAAACAACGCCTGCATCGTCGGCGTACAGCATACCGCAGACTGGCCTCCGTACATGTGCCAGTGTTTCAACCTCCAACCCGCCTCCCCGAAGTCCTCCTCGAGGTGCACCAAGTCCTAAAAAAAATTGGGTCCTCACTGAAACTTAGCGGAACGGAATGTATCGCTGTGCGGGGAAAAATTCATTGCGAAGAAGAGGCGACGGTACACATCCTTGCCGCAATCCCTGAGTGACGTCATGCCATTCATAGTCTTCACCGTGTCATCCATACGCACGCGAGCTCGCATGCTTTCGTGGAACTGGCCAATAACGGAAAATATTTTCTCGGGTACGCATTCCGACTAAACACTCAACATCACGGCATATTTTTTTCGTCACAAAATATCTTGATCAATCAGCAGGCTCGGCGTAGATGAGAGGGGCAACAGCCCTGGGTTCAGTCAAGGGCGCAAGCAGTACCGCGCAACCCGTGCGAGCCCCATCCACAGTAAAGCGCGGTCCTACACTATCCAGCCCGCGATCAAGGGGGTGTTGTGTTGTTTTTGTTGTACATGAATGATAGTTTTTGCTTTTTCGGGAGAAGCGAGCAAGGGCCGCATTAAATATGTTTTGTCACGGCAATGTGGAGGTAAAGCGCGAACTCGAAGAACGTAAGATGACTGTGAGATAGGCACACTCCACACAGACAAAGCACAGACAAAGCACAGACAGTGGGCGCCCACGCCCACGCCGATTTCTGCAGGCCTCTGGCATGGCCTGCACCATGGATTCCACAGAGTTTTTTTTTTTGAATACGTGACATCATCGACCGATCGCTTCCGGCTTTGGGTGGATAACGACCAATGACAGCGATTAGCCCATTTGTGGTCTATTCAACGACTGGGTACAGATTAATTTTTTTTTTTGATTACGTTCGTGGGAATAAAAATATTTGAATTTTTGAAGAAAATATGGGCATGCGTTGGCTTTCGCGTCTATTCAAGAAAGTCGCGCGGGAGGTGGATCTCAAGAGGCTGCTGTGACGAGGGCGCCATGGCGTCGTTCCTGTCGACGGCCACGTTCTCATGCACAAGTATCGAGCACGCGGATGACGTACCAGAGAAAATATTTTCCGTTATTGGCCAGTTGTTCCACGAAAGCATGCGAGCTCGCGTGCGTATGGATGACACGGTGAAGACTATGAATGGCATGACGTCACTCAGGGATTGCGGCAAGGATGTGTACCGTCGCCTCTTCTTCGCAATGAATTTTTCCCCGCACAGCGATACATTCCGTTCCGCTAAGTTTCAGTGAGGACCCAATTTTTTTTTGGACTTGGTGCACCTCGAGGAGGACTTCGGGGAGGGCGGGTTGGAGGTTGAAACACTGGCACATGTACGGAGGCCAGTCTGCGGTATGCTGTACGCCGACGATGCAGGCGTTGTTTGTAAATCAAAGGAAAACCTTGCGAAAATGACTGTCATTGTGACCGTTTTCGAAACAGCAGGCCTCACCGTGTGCGAAACGAAAAAGGAGACAACGCTTTGCTGACCTATGAACGTTCGGCACACTCAAACCTCCTCCTAACCGATTTGGGCTCCCAGCTCCGACAACGCACCGACCACAATATATCGACCGCCAAGACCCTCAACACAATGTGAAAGCGTTGAGACGACCACGCAAAAGCCACCTCCTGTTTGCGGGAGCCGTACAAAGGACGACAACTGAGCGGCTGACTCATCGGGTGATGTTCGGGACGATGGTTGATGTGGGTCAAACCCGGGACCAGGCCGACCAGAAAAGAACTGGGCTCAAGCTGTAGCAGACGATATCAACGCATTCAACGGACAACCCCGCTTTGCTGTTAGGAGTAAAAAGTGTGCTATGGTCGAGGGCGGCTAAGAGGAGTGGAAACTGGTACCGGGGGGTCGTCGACGCGGCGGGCCGCTTCATGGCGAAATGGCATAGGACCGAGGCGGATAAGAGCTGGTTAATCCACGCAACAGTGGACACCAATAACAGCAACAAGGGTAAACTGGAGGGAGGGGGGGGGGGGGGGGGGGGGGGGGGGCATACCGATACAGCTGTGGACGAACGTCGAATCGAAATGGTACATGGTGTGGCAAGCTACCGGTTTGACTACTTTGTGGAGCGTGTTGAAGTACTATGGCATAGCCCTAAACATTACAGTGAGCGGTAATGTTTTCCTTTGTGTGTATTCATCGAGATCAAAGGGGGAAGCGCGAACGCGGCAGTAATGCCATTTACTTGTTGTCTTGCTTGCTTTGTTCGTTTTCAGCTGTTGCCTTTTTTCTTCTGTTTGTTTCCTTGTTTTTCCTCCCCGCCGGCCTTAGGCCGGTATCTTCCTCTTCTTCCTGTTGTTTCGTCCGTGCAACAGTTAGCTGTTTCCCTTCACCAGCACGTAGGTTGTTTCTCTTGCAGCCGTTCTGGCTTTTTTGCATCTCTCGTTCTTCAGAGCCCCTCCCTGGCGTTTTCTTTTTTAAGTTTCAATTTTTTCCTCATATTATGGTCTCGCTCGTTTTGTTTTGCTGTCGTGCCCGGTACGCCGGTATTTCACTTGCTTCATTAGACTATGTTGATTCCTTATTTATTGAGATTGTTGTTTGCCCTGTCTCACATATACTTTGTATGTCTCTAAGATGGATAATAAGCACGGACTCCGGGTGTACTCACCACACATCACAAACAATCTTCTGGTCATGCTACCGGCTGTGCTGTGGTATATTTTTCATGATTCTGGGAAGTTTAGGCTAGGAGTATGAACAAGAGGTATTGTTGCAAAAAAGGAAAATTGCACCGCAGCAAACATCACGGCAGGGTATAAGTACACACGGCAGGGAGCCCAGCGACCGGTTCCTACCCTCCACGCTGACTACCGACCGCGTACAGGCTGCTGTGCTGCTGCTGCTGTGTGGGTTACTGCGGCGCAATTTTCTGTCACTCTTTCTCGTGCGTTGATGACGTGCTCAACTGCTGTTAATAATGTGCTCAACTGCTGTTGATATGTGCTCAACTGCTGGGAACGAAGCAAAACGGTTTGAAGGCTCTGATGACAATGATGTTTGATGTATGTTGATAATGTGGTTGGATTGGGTTTCATGCCAGAGGAGGGGGAGACGGGACAGAGACTAAAAACAATATGAAACGATTTGGGAATGCACACCTAAGACGGGTCACCGATTACCACGTCATGATGTACAGCAGCAGTAGATATTTAAAGGCAAGATCTGTGTTGCCGATTTTGTCGATCTTGTTTGTAACACATCAATAAATGATGAAACTCTCGAATGTTTCCCTGACCACTCCTGGCCATCCGGCCGACGTCTCGCGAGCCACAAACATCTGGCTGGATCGTCTAGCCGAAGACCAAGGGTTGCATCTGTGCCGTCCTCCTTGCAAGACCGGAAGTGGCCGATACACCGATGGTGTACCATGGGAAACGGCCGCGCAAAACAAGGAGGGTTCCAAAGGAGGAAACTCGAGGCTTCGAAACGTTGGAAACGGTGGAGACCACCGGCTTCTTCAAGAGTGGAGACCGGCTGCCTCAGGGGTAGAGACGAGCTGCTTCAGGGTGAAGAAAGGCGCACCACCGTGTCTACCGTGTCTATGGTATGCCTTGCATGGTGTCGTCCTCCTGTCTTCCGATCTCCGAGCTTTTGAATTTCAAACTGTTCGCGGGTTTTCATGTACCGGTGTGGCTTTTTGATTATTGAGCAGACTGCTCAAAATATTCAAAAACGCCGAAAGGCCGCACTACTACTGCTGTTGTTGTTGGTGGGCTGCAAACAGGCTTTGCTGCGGGCCAGGGATGGGGCCGGTTGAGCCTTCCGCACCTGTGGCGTTGGCGTGTGTGGAGCACTTGTGGCGCGTTGAGTTTGTGTGTGGGCCACAGCTCGTCGGTCTACAAAAAACGTGAGAAGAGCCTTCTGATTTCGAAAATTGCTCTCTGGCTGCTACGTGTTCGTAGCAAAGAGCTGAATTTGCGCCGCTTCGGGCACTCTTGATGACGCGTCAGCCTGTCTGCCGTAGGCAATCCCGCAGATCGTCCACCAGGAACCTGGCAGCCTCTTCGAGAGGGTGCTTGGGTGTTGTGGATGCCGTTTGGTGTGTCCGGGATGCCCTGTGGAAGATGATGTGTGCCTCGATGTGTTGGTGTCCTGGCTGGCTGGTCGATTGTTCATTTTTTTTATATGGTATTCTTCTATGCTTCATTTTCCTCTCAAACTGGGCCATGAACCTACATTAACCAAGTTATTATTTTCTCGATTTTTCTCCCCCCACAGCCAAAATTACGATTTAAAATCCTTAATGCAAGTAGCTTATATATCTTTAAATGAGGACACACAACCCGTAATACGCGCGATCGGAGTATCACACACAGCTTGCAAAGATGAGTTTCGACAAAATATTCGATCTCATAGCTGGAGTGTACAAATCTTATTTTATTTTTATATTTTTTTTTATGCCCCGTAATAGTTTGGGTTCCACTTTTTTTGGCGCGGGTGATGTTGTTGTTGTTGTTGTTGTTGTTGTTGTTGTTGTTGTTGTTGTTGTTGTTGTTGTTGTTGTTGTTGTTGTTGTTGTTGTTGTTGTTGTTGTTGTTGTTGTTGTTGTTGTTGTTGTTGTTGTTGTTGTTGTCGTTGTCGTTGTTGTTGTTGTTGTCGTTGTTGTTGTTGTTGTCGTTGTCGTTGTTGTTGTTGTTGTTGTTGTTTTCACATTATCTCGCATAATCAAGTCCGTGGTCACAGGACAGGCTCCAGTCACTGTGGAGCTGAGGAATACCCCAGGAACAAAACATAAACAAACCAAAGGTGGTACACGCATATATCACAGCCGACGCAATTCATGCCTCCGCCCGAAACATATAAAAATTGAAATCGGAAGTCAGCCTACGATGTGCCAGGTCCATACTGGTCCATACTGGTCCACACTGGTACTCGCGCCTGGAAAAACTTACTATACCGCTTGCCACCCAAGAAAGACTGCCACGTATATGTTACACGTAGTACCTGTCACTGCGCATACGCACGTCAGAGGCAAGCAAATTGGAAAAAAGAAACAAGGAAAAGATAAGAAGAGAAAGGAAACGAAACGAAACGAAAGAGAAGAAAGCCAAAAAGGGAAAAGGAAAGAACAGAAGCGAAAAGAACAGCAAGAAAAGACAAGACAAGACAAGACCAGAAGAGGAAGCAAGGAAAGGAATATAGGGAGGGTAAAACAAGAATGGTGTTGTTGTTGTTGTTTTTTTTTTTTTATATATACCTATGTGTTACCATCCGGCGGATTGGGAAAAATAAAACTTAAGCTCACCAAACTACCACGTATTTTCATACATGTGCGTCAAATTGAAGAGGAAAAACGTCATACTAGCAAACCCTAGGAACTGACTAAAAACGGTATTGGGCTCATTTTTTTTTTGTTTTTTTTCGCACACTTCTACTTTCCAGCTTCTGGACAAGCCGTGGTCACAGGTTTCGTTCCTTCTTCTCCCCGGTTCTTGCCTTCATTTTTAATCGCGCATAGGGTTCAGCAATCCCACTGCTCGTCGATTTTTTCATCGAGTGTTGCTAACTCACGCTCTGGCGTTTTCCGCGAGTCAATTTGTGCGCAAGTAAAAAACTCCCCACGAATTTATACGAGTATGCACTCGGGGGGATTCGAACTCACGAAACTGACCTATACCGGGCTCGAGGATAACCTGATACGCCACCGGGGCGGCCGGCTTGGGCTCATATAGGGCATCAAGTGCATCAATGGCACTGGGGAGAGAACGCAACAAGGCGAACAAGTCAGGGCGACCTTACGCTAACTTGTGACGGCCATTGGAAGGCCCACAAATTTCAAGACGATGATGTCCAGACCCAGAATTCAGTCTCTTGGGCAGGGCGCCCCCCCCTCCCCCCCCCCACCCCCTCGCCCCCTCGGCCCTCCTATAGTCGCCTGGCAAGGCCACCGCACACCGCACATCGGACCAACTGCATAGCGTAGTTTCTCGTTCTAATCTATATTACTGGGTATCATATCTATTAATAAAATACTGGCACGCTGTTCCAAGCATGATTTCTTGTATTACGTACGTACGTATGATACGGCGTATGGATTTAGTTAGATTCTTGTTTAACCAGGAATGTATGTTTGTTGGAATTCATTGTACGAAATAGTCCTCATTTGGAAACACGCTTAATTAATCATGATTTTTGATACTTGTAGGGCTAGTTTTACCAACAACCCTGTTCTACAGCAGTTGCGATGACGGATTCGGGGTATTTGGTATTTGGTTCTTGTGGATTGTTGGATGATTGGATGGCGTGGGTTGATATTACGTGGTGATTTATTAATAGCTGTTGGCTGTTTCTTGTGGTTTGTTTTATCATTTTTGTTGTTGTTTCGTCCTGTTGCTCTGTGCCAAGGTATATATTAGTGGGGTATTAGTCCGTTGACCACTAGCAAAAGGGTAACCAATTGCTTACCCAAACTAAGCCTTATATGGTGACACTCTCCCCCCCTGAAACGGCGGAATAATAGCAGGTTGGCTGGATATACGGGTGGACGTGTCAATATCCAAGCGGTTTCATTTCCTTGGTATACCGGGGAGAGTATTTTTCAAGTTCGACATGGGGAAAGTCTGAAATAGTTGGATGGTGGGATTCGAACCCACGACCCAAAAACCCATGGTCTGTTGACGACGCCATATTTTAAGGAGTTAGTGGGGTATAAGTCCGTTTGACCACTTGCAAAGGTTAACCAATTGCTTACCCAAACTAAGCCTTATGACACTGTTCCCCTCTTTCTTTCCAACTGATTTTTCCCTTTCGTTGTTTCTTTTTTCTTACTACTTCGTAATCTTTTCTCTTTCTTGTTTTACTGCAAATAGTCTGTGTGCTGGCGGCTGTCTTGCTTCTGCTGTTGTTGCTGTTGAGTAAAATCGGTTCACTGATTTTGTGGTCTGTTAAATGACCCCTTTTTTGATGTCTCGTCCCTCGCTGTACGTACGCATGGTGCATGATGTCAGGGTTTGAGGTGGAGCTAAAGGAGACGGTCAACCCGGCCCTGGCGTACGTGTACGATTACAGCGCCGAGACCACATGCACGCCCGCTGGCTGCCTTGGGATTCTGACGAGGGTAAGTCAACAAGTACAGGACAGGACACCGATTGATATTTGAAACAGGGAGGCTAAGATTTGCAGGATACTAATAGACATCCAAAAGGCGTCATGCTGAAGGTAGTGTAGAACGCGCCCTCTCGTTAATAAGAAACCCCGCCTGGGACCGTAGCTATGTTTCTTGTAAGGTAGAAGGTATTGGAGCACTGTATCTCAATGCGTGTCAGGGCTGCGAGTCGGATGACTAGTGTGGTGTAACGTAAAGTGTTCAGTACAGGAAGGCCGCCTAATAAGAAACTAGATAATAATAAAAAAAAATAGCTTGATGTTCACAAGAAATTAACAAATCCAGGAGCCGTTACGCTTGGAGTTTGTGTAGAACACGCCCTCTACCATAATAAAAAACCAAGGCTGGAGTGGTTTGCGTTTTTCATGGCTGATAGGTATCCTGTACTGTGGCAACGCTGCATCTCAATGCTTGTTAGGGCTGTGAGTTGGCTGGCTGCAATTGTACTGCAATTTAAGTCGCGGACCGGTTAACGGTTGGCTACAATAGGCGTTGCCGTTTTGCTGCCTGAGGTAATTTGTTGCCAGGTATATGCTGCGTTTTTGCGCATTTTGTGGCTCGACGCGTGGGGTTTACCGTTTTGGGAGAAGATATGTAAGCATAATAACAGGAACCGAATACGATTAGTACTAACAGGATGGTGTGTTAGGTTTTGTGAAGGTCGTGGGTTCTGAGTACTATGGTCCTCCGTAATGCTACTTGTAGTTTGCTAGTTTCTAGAGTTGGTGTGTGTATGACTTTCCTGTGTTATCACAGGGCATCAGAAAAGCCTTAAGCACACTTTCAACCCTCTGCGGGTGTTGTGACTGCGCCCCCCCCCCCCCCCCCCCTTCCGCACGAGAAACGCCTAATCTACTCCTAAAACCCCTTCCTCCTTCCCTGCGTTACGACGTTATGTCTGTACGACTGGTCTCCACAGGATGGAGATTCATCTGAGAATTCCCGCTTCTCGTGCACGCAACCTGGCCCCAACCCGGACGAATATGACTATGGATACGAGGACACGTGTGGGGTGACGTACCGGCTGTATGAGCCCTTGGCCGGTCGCGCGACTGTACCGCTCTCGTCCGTTTACGTAGGTGAGAGGTGTTCAACGGTACGCACCATTGCTTTGTCCCCAAAGGCATGGTGCTTTATAGTCGATGCCTACGTATGTCGATATCGATATATCGTTATGTCGATACATGTTTCGATCGATACCGTAAAGTGGGTGTATGGTTGTGTCTACATCGATATATTGGTGTGTCGATATCGATGTGTATACATTACCATCGATATCGATATGTCGTCATGTCGATATATGTTTCGATCGATACCGTAAACTGGGTGTATGGTTGTGTCTACATCGAGATATTGGTATGTCGATATCGATATATCCCTATGTCGATACGTCATTCGATCGATACCGTACGGTGGATGTATGATTGTGTCTATATCGAGATATCGGTATGTCTGTATCGATGTGTATACATTACCATTCGATCGATACCGTAAAGTGGATGTATGGTTATGTCTATATCGGGACATCGGTATGTCTATATCGATGTGCATACACATGTTGTGATGGCTATGGTGACTATGGATACGAGGACACGTGTGGGGTAACTTACCGGCTGCGTGCACCCTTGATCGGTAGTACGACTGTGCCGCTCTCGTCTGTTCACGTATCATATGTGGGAAACCACCCACGGTTTACTCGTGCCTCGTTGCGAAAGCATGTACCAGGTAGGTACAATATCATGGTAGCTACATGATTTATTATCGATGTCACATCGATGTCGATATCGCTATATCGATGATAATTCACGTCCATAGGTAAGAACTTTCCCACGACTTATCGTACGTACCTCATTGTTTCCACCAATCAAAAACACCAACCTACAAATTTTGGCCAACAAAAAATCTGCGGGCACGAGAAACTCCTTTCTCCGTGTACCTGGTACCTGGTGTTACACCAGGCCGGCGCAGTTACAGTCGACAGTCGACATCTACATCGGTAACGGTTTGTGGTTAATGACGAGGAAGCGGCTCCATTTAATGGGTGTATGTATGCACCCCCTCGTACGAGCAATGCCTTCCTGGCCGGTGTCAATCCGACGTGCTCCGTCCTATCATGTAGGGGTGCGAGGGTCTATAATTTCAAGAGTACAGCCATGCATGGTGTGAGTACACCCCGCCTCCACCCCCACCCACCAGCACCACGCCTCCCCCGCCCCTGCCCATCGCCACCCCAACCCACCACCCCCCCCGCCACCGCTACCGCCGGCGGCTTTGTACGCCACTAGCCTTCTCCGCGGACAGCAAGACGACTCTACGAGTCCTGATAGACGACGTCATCGTGGTACGGGAGTGGTCGGGCGAGGAGGGATCGACCGCCCTGCAGGAGATTCCGGGTCTCGAGGGCTATGAGGTGGACGAGCTGGCCATCGAAGCCGTTATGGAGGAGGGGGAGTGGATGGGGATCACGGAGGTGCGTGGAGAGCGCTCCGGTAGCTGTTGCGCTTTTTGAAGTTTGAGCAGGCTAAGATTTTTCTCACCGACGGAGCTCTTCACCTCAGGACGCCGGGCACGACATGGAGGTGGCATTTTTTTGCTGGACTACTTTTTTTTTTCTTTTAACGAAAATCGTCGGAAGGTTGGTCTTGCTTTTTCATCTTTTAAGTTTTTTTGGTACACCTGGGCCACGAGCTTGTCCATCGGGGGCCGCACTTTCAGGTTACTCGTAGTCCGTTTCATTTGGGTCATAACTAATGACGCGCGCTGCGATATAGAGGTGCAGCACTTTTTTTTTGCTGGGCTTTCCTCAGTTTGGGGGCTTAAGACCCCTCCCAAGAACTGATCTAGAGAAAAAACAAAACTGCTTCGTACCGGATGAACAATCCCATGGCCTAAAGGGTACACAGCAAGAATCATGCAAAAAAAAAAAATGGCGTTTTCCCGACGATTTTGGGTTAAGGAACCCCCCGTCATTCAGAAAACGCTTTTTTTTTGACGCGTGCTACGATAGAGGTACGTAGCACTTTCTTGTGAAGCGTTTTATTAATGACGGGGCTCCTTTAACCCAACAAAAAAATCGTCGGAAATACGCCATTTTTTTTGGCATGATTGTTCTCGTTGCGCACCTACGAGGGCGATGATATGGGATATTTTCATCCGGTACGTGTAGTAGCAGTTTTATCTTTCTCCAGATCGGTTTTTTGGGAAGAAGTCTTGAGCTCCCAAATTGATGAACCTCCTAAAAAAAAAAAGTGGTGCACCTCTATATCGTAGCACGCATCACAAACCAATTTCACACGAAAAGTGCTAAACCTCTGCCGTAGCATGCGTCAAGAAGGGTAAAAAAAACCGCTAAACCTCTTCCGTAACATTGGCACTTTGTTCTATACCATGCCAGTGGCCAAAATCGGGTATACCCGGTTGCCTCTAGGGCCGAAATCGGACACCGGCTTGTGCTGCGGGTAGAGGTGTACCCCTTTTTTTTCTGAGGTTTCCTCAGTTTGGGAGCTGAAGAGCTCTCCCAAAAACTGTCTTGGAGAAAAATAAAACATGCTGTAGTACGTACCGGATGAAAAATCCCATGGGGCCTAGGTATTCAACGATAATCACGCAAAAAAGTGTCCTATTATTTATTTATTTTCCGACGAGCTCCGTCACTCAGAAAACATTTTCGCCAAAGAAAGGTATACCTTTATCGTAGCACGCGCCAGCTGCTCAATTTCTTTGGATCTGGTGTGTATTTTTTACATATTCTTCGCTAGATAAGTACATGGTCGGCCAACTCGTATCAACGGCGGTGATCATGGTAGAAGTGTCCGCGTGGCATTTCGTGTTTGGCGTATTGGCGTCCAGTCCCTTTCGTTTGTTTGCTTTTTTTCGGGGGGGGGAGGGAGGGAAGCAGCCCCCTCGACCATCTGGAGGAAACGTCTCCGCGTTCAGTCTCCACGGGGCGCGTCACGCTTTTTTATTAATGAAGTAGTTTTATTTCAATCCTTTTCTTTGTTACATGGTTGACGCGTGCTACGATGGAGGTCTACGATGGAGGTGCACCAACCATTGTTTTTTCTGAGGTTCCTCAGTTTGGGAGCCTAAGACATGTCTTAACCCAAAAATATATTTGGAGCAAAACAAAACTGCTTCGTACCGGACGAAAAATCCCACGTTCTTAGGTATAGGACGAGAATGATGCAAAAAAAATGGCGTGTTTCCGACGATTTTGAGTTAAGGAGCCCCGTCATTCAGAAAAAATTTTCGCCAAAAAAAGGTATACCTCTATCGTACCATGCGTCGGTTTTCGTTCTTTTGTTTGTTTTCGTTTGGATAACTGCTCATACTTGTGTTGTGTTTGGCACCCGGCAATACATATGCAGCATGAGCTTCAGCGTCAACCAGTCAAAATCGTCTCTAGAAATTAGGTTAGACTGTTGTTGGCCTGTTTGTGCCTGATTGTTTTGTATGTTGTATGTTTAACTCTTCTTATTCTTTATTGCCTTATGTAATTTTCTCTAGTTTTTTTTTCTAGTGTTGCTGTGTTTTTCGCACGTGTTGTGTGTACACACTGTTTACGTATGTACCCACACCGCGCGCACCGTCATGTGCCCTGTTATCGTATACATTACTTCCATTTTTTTTTATGTTGCTGTGTTCTTCGCGCGTGTTGTGTGTACGTGTGTACCCCCCCCCCCCGTGCACCGCCATGTGCCCTAACGTCCTACCCCCCCCCCCCCCTCAGGTGGAGATATACTTGGAACTCGACGAAGTGCCCGTTACCGGAGTATCGGCGTCAGAACGTGTCACCGTCACCGCTACTGCCACGGTCAATACCGACTCCGCAGCGCTAACCTTGGTAAGGAAATTTCGGAACATCGTGTACTTTAAACATGTATCAAAAACAAGTCTGATCCTGAATGTTGATAACTTTTGGATGTTCGGCAATACGAAACAATGAATCGCTATTTTGCTAACCGCTTTTGCTGTGTATTACGAAGGGCTTGTTACCGGCGTGTCGGCGTCAGAAAGGTCACCTCCACTGCAACAGCCATGGCCAATACCGACTCTGAAGCGCTAACCTTGGTAAAGAAATCGTGATATCACATATAACACACCAGCTTATATCCAAAGCCAGTATGATCCTGAATAATAGCATTTTTTAGATATTCGACAATACCGGTAGTATCTAAATCGAGTTTCGCAACCGTCTTCGCTCTATACTACGAAGTGCCCGTTATCGGAGTGTCGGAAGCAGAACTTTTCGTCGGCACCGCTACCGCCAAGGTCAATTGCCGACTCTGCAGCGCTAACCTTGGCGAGGAAATTACTAAACAACAAATAAACATGCATCAAGAATCGGGATGATCCTGAGTATTTAGAACTTTGGATAACTTTGGATATTCGGCAACATCACTGGCAATACCTGGTAAAAAATGACGAAGTTTGTAGGCGCCTTTGGTGTGTATTACGAAGGGTCCGTTACCGCAGTGCCGGCGGCAGAACGTGTCGTCGTCATTAGTACAGCCACACGGTAAATTTCGACTGCGCAGCACTAACCTTGGCGAGGAAATAACGAACTGCCGTATTATGTAGTGAAGCCTAAACACATCCAAAACCAGTCTGATTCCGGATATGAAGAACTTCTGGATATTCATCAATGCCGGTAACTAGAACGACGTTCGTAGTAATAGCTTCGAGATTTTTTTCAACGTGCCCCTCAGCGGAGAGTTGGCGGAGACCAGAATGTGTCGTCGTCCCCGCTACAGCCGCGGTCATTACCTACTCCGCACAATCAACCCTAGTGAAAAAAAACGAAATGCCCTCTGGAACAAATTGTCACCATGATCGTAAATATAGGAATTAATCAAATAACATATTGGGCACTGACCAACAAGAAGTTAACCGATGTTACTATATTATCCTACAGCAATACCGCAAACATTATCCAGTGTCTTAGTCTAACTCCAAGCGAAGTGACCGCGAAACACTGCTGTCCAATTCTACGCGATTTTGTACGCACTACTTAATAATACTAACAAAGCAAATCGGCGAAAACGGGAAGGGTTTCATGTCTTTTGCCAGGCGTTCCTGTTTCTCTTCGCCCCCTTCCCCTTGTGGTCTGATTGCGCCGCATAAAACCGCTTCGCTTGGAACCGTTTTTGCTCGAAAGGACGGGGACACGAGCGAGGATCAGGCGTGGTCTTGCGCTGCCGGAGATGTGTGCGAGATCACGTACGACCTCGAGGCCGTGCAGTCTCTTGAGCAGATCCGCATCGGTAAGCCAGCTGGTGATTCATTCGGGTACAGTGGGGCAACCTAACGAAGAACCCTCTGGACCATCCAGTGTTACGTCGTTACTCCTCTTATCTCCTTGCGCCCTCTTGTCTCAGATTGCCCGATTCCCCCCGGTTTTCATTTTGGTTGTGCTTGCTATGTTTTTTCATTAATTTTGTATGTGCTCCATCTTTTGTAACCGTCTTGGCCTTTTCCCATTCCACATTTTTGTTGTTTTTGGTTCCCTGATTTGGGTTTCCTGATCGCCCCGTTTTCTGGTTGCTCTCATTCTTTGTGATTGAATCCTTGTTTTTTGTTTCGCTGTATTGTCTCGGACCCATCGTTTTGTCGCCATTTGGGGGTTTCCAGCATATGTTGGGGGAGTCTTTGCAAAATTCTATAGAGGAGAACCGCTATTTGTCCCTTGTTTTTTGCTGTTGCAACTTCTCCGGCCTTTCCATTTTCCGTCTTTTTTTTGCTTTTGGTTCCTTGGGTTTATTTTTCCTTCAGTTCGAATGCCGTTTTTTGTGACCTTGTTGCCTTCCTCCCCCCCCCCCCCCCCCGCTCGTTTGTTTTTGGCTCAATGGTTATTGTTTTCCCTTCGTTTTGAACGCCGTTTGTGGCTCTTGCCTAGACATTTCTGTTTCCCTTCAATTCAACGATGCCCTTTTGTGAACCTCTTGCCTTCCCTTTTCCCCCCTTTGCTTTTGTCTTTGGCTCCTTTTCGTTGCTTTTGCTGCGCTTTGTCGCGACTTCATTGTTTTTTTCGCCATGTGGGTGTGTACAGCTTTTGTTGGGGAATCTTCCGCCACAGGTGCTACCGTTAACGTCTACACCGCCGGGGTCGACATGGATTTCGGGTCAGTATTTTGTGTTGTTATTGTCGGTGTTGTTGAGTGTTGGTGGTGATGGTGGGGGTGGTGGTGGTGTTGACGATGGTTGTTGTTGTTGTTATTGGTGGTGGTGGTGGTGGTGGGCATGTTGATATTGGTGGATGTGTTCGTGGTGTTGATGATTGGGGTATTGATAGTGTTGGTGGTTTTGGTGGTAGTGGAGGCGCTGATGTTGGTGGTGGTGGGGGTGGTAGGGGTGTTAGTGTTGGTAGTGGTGGCGTTTCTTTCGGTGGTAATGTGGTGGTCTTGTTGGTGGGGTTGGTATTGTAGTTGCTGACGTTGTCGTCATTGTTGTCGTTGCTTCTGTTGAAGGTGGCTCCTATTGTTGCTGTCGTCGTTATTGATACCGCAGCTGGTGGCAAAACAATGCCACTGCTTCTGCTTACCTGGTAATATATTCCCATCTTCCATGCCTTCGTAGCTTCCGAGGCGTTCCTCGTGAATTTTTGCCCGCGATACAAATCTCGCGGGATACAAACGAAATTATGGACATTCCCCTGGTCGTGCGAAACACAAATTCCGCGGAATATGACGGGATATGGGAAAACTCGTTGGCCGCACGAAAGCACAAACCCCGCGGGACATCACGGGATATGGAAAATTGCCTTGGTGGTGTTTGGTAATATTTCTTTTCGTCCCTTCTCTTACTCCTCACAGACTGGTGCTGAGCGATGTGGCGGCGGGCGCACGAGACGGCTCGGCGACGGGCGACTTGCAGACCTTCGGCGGTACCAGGGTTTTGGCGCGATATGTGAAGATTGAAGGGACGGTCAGCATCGGTGGCAGCCTCGACATCACCGAGGTATTTATGCGAACATTATTACCCAGGGATTTTATGTCAACAAGCATGGCCGAACACACAGAAGAAACTAAAAAAGAAGCCACTACGTAGCTTGTGTAGCCCCCGGGTCGCTCACACGACGTGTGCGTTTAGCGGGCTGTTCGTCACGAAGAGCTTGCGCGTGGCCGGGAATGCGAAAATCAAAGGAAACCAAAAGGTAACGTATTGTAGCACCAGGCCGCTCGTTTTGTGTGCGCTCTTCACAGGCTGTTCGTAACGAAGAGGTCACACCAGTTGGGCGTCCGTGGAGCTTTGAAGAGCTGTCTGTTCGTTCAGGTTTTCGGTTGTCTATTAGTCACGAGGAGCTGCCAAGCATCAACGACCTGTCATTTATCATCCTTCTGATATTTATAGAAAACCTGTTGACGCACGGTAGTCTACAACAAATACCTCCATTCTGTACTTCTGTACCTACTTTCGACTTAACATAGACAGCCTTTTACAATTTCCCGGTGTCTCCGTATCTACTTCAGAGATGAAGTCTATGCATTTCTCCCGCTTCCTCCTGTAACACTTATCCACCCCTGTACCGTTTTTTGGCTTTTTACGCTTGATGGACACGTTGAAATCCGTGTTAACGATTGCGCTCATGTCACCAAATACCGTTTTTTATTGTCGTGCATATGTCTTTCTTCGTACCTTATATTTACATTGTTTATATCATTGTACCGTTTATTGGCATTCTTACGTGCACCAGGTTGAAATTCGCGTCAAGGAAGACGCTCCTGCCTACCCCGACAGCAGCGCCAACAGCAAGTGGGTGGAGACAGGCTTGCTGCCAGCAGGAGGCAACCCCGCCAGCTCTTCGGTGAGCTACCACGAGAAGTCGGCCAGCGAAGGAGGCTGCAGCGCCGGACGTCTTGACGGTTGCAACATCTACAACATCAAGGTGAGGCTTCCATCATTGTTGTTGTTGTTGTTGTTGTTGTTGTTGTTTTCTCACAATTTACTCTTGTCAAAAATCTAGAGTT
Source organism: Undaria pinnatifida (assembly GCA_012845835.1). Taxonomy (NCBI): domain Eukaryota; class Phaeophyceae; order Laminariales; family Alariaceae; genus Undaria; species Undaria pinnatifida. The sequence continues at coordinate 13,338,753 of JABAKD010000019.1, forward strand.
CGTGGTCGCACAAAGGTGCTGGAGCCCTAGGAAGATCCGAAAAACCAAATGAAATCAAAATTCGTCCGGGAATACTGCGCTCTCTCACCTAAAACACACGATACGGCGAAGGCGCACAAGCGAAATGATCCTACTCTACCCCTCTCGGAGGCAAACACTATTTTTGATTAATTAAGCTGAAAGTGCAGGCCGATGAAGAAAATCATTGCCTACCAGGTGTACAACAGCCTACTAGGTGCACAAAACAGTCATTTTGCGCGACAAGCATGACGAAATTCCCACGATTTTTGAGGTCAAGAAGCCTCGCCATTCAGAAAAAAAAAATCCTCAAAATGTGGTATACCTTTTCATACCTCTATCGTACGAGCACGTTTTTTTTTTCGTTTTCCGTTCGTAATCCCTCTCTCGTTCTTTTGGTTGTTTTGTGCCACCGTACTTTTTTTCTGCTAAAATGTTATTTTTGTTTCTCTTCTTTTTTTTCGCTTTCGTTTTCTAATTTTTTTCTTTGCTTTCTTTCGTTTCGTTTTTTTGCATGATCTCTCTCACTCGCTGTTTTCTTTTTGCTGGCTTTCTCTCTCTCTCTCTATATATATATCGATATGCAGGACGGGGAGAACACGGAGGACTCAAGGTGGTCTTGCGGCCCGCAGCTGGGAATAACCCAATCTAACCCTTGCGCCGTTGAGTTCCAGCTCAATACCAACCGCTACGTCCGTCAGCTCCAGCTAGGTAGGCCCACAAGCTCTGTCCCGCAACAGGGGTGCGATAGGCGTAGTAGCACTTTCGACCAAAGAATTACCACGTCGGGGCAGATGAGATCATCTATCCCCACTTCATGATCTAGATCTTTCAGTATGACGGCTCCCGCTCCCTCCTTCTCCTCTCCCTCTCTCTCTCCCTCCTCCCTCCCCCCTCCCCCTCCCCCCTGCCGCTCCCCCTCCCGCTCCCGCTTCCCCTCCCGCTCCCGCTCCCGCTCCGGCTTCCGCTCCCGCTCCCTTGCTCCCCTTCTCTCCCCCTCCCTCTATCTCTCGTTCGCTCTTCCCCTCTCTCTCTTCCCCCCTCCACCCTCTCACACTTTCTCCGCCGACGGCAATGCTGTGGACTGTGTGTGGTGATGTGTGTGGTGGTTTGTGATGGCGTGTGGCGATGGTGATGGGGCATGATGCTGGTTCTTGGGAAGCAGCGTTCCACAAGGGCGACGAGAGGCACAACGAGTTCAGCGTTCTCGTCAAGCAAGACGAAGGATATGCGGTGAGGGTTTCTGGTGGTAGGTAGATGAGTGAAGGAGGGGGGGGGTGTACTTTGTTTGATGCACAGCCGTGTTTGTTTAATCGCATCCTGCAATGCCGGGATGGAGCACGTCGGGTTTTCATCGACCAAGCAAACACCGCGTGCACCAACGAGACGCAGAGATAGATTGAGGGGGATGTGGGGGAAAAAGAGATAGGAAGATGGGACGGGCAGAGAGAGGGTGGGCGATACCGGGAGAGGTAAGCAGTAGGGGGAGTGAGACAGGGAGAGAGTCAGAGAGAGATAATGAGAGCATGTGCACAGTTGAGACGGAGGGAGGAGAGGGGGGGGAAGAGAGACAGTCAGGGACACGGAGAAAAACTGTCACCGAGGTCGAGACAGAGAGAGACGAATGAATCGAATGTGGCACACCTCCGATGTTGATCTTTATCTCACCTCGGTGTTGCCCATACGATGTTCGCTGCCTCGCTGCTTTTACAGACCCTATAGTTATATACTTCGAAGCATTCGTTTGCTTGTGGCCTCGCATTCCATGTGGCTTAGAAGATTCCCCGTATCTCGTGTCCGTACGTAGGTCTTAATATAATTTGTATCTTGGCGATGATGTCTTCACATCCTTGCATCCATGAATCTTGGTATCTTCATATCTCCATGTCTTGGTATCCTCAAATCCTAGGGCTGGGCCCTGGTCCAGTACGTACTGGCCGAGGGGGCTGCCAGGGTGCCAATACTTTTGACTATTTACGTACGTTCTACGAAAACGCCTCATTATACGGCGGAAAGCCAACAAATTTTTTACCGCGTAAGAGCTAAGAGCAGAGAGGGCACGCAGAACAGCTAAAGAAGGGAGTGGAGGAGGCAGGGAGGGAGACCTTGAGCGCAATGGACGAGAAGTCGCGAATCTTTCATGGTTTACTGTTTTTTCAACGTTTCGAGCTGCATCTCGTGATGTGTTCAGTTTTTTGTTGCTCGAGGTGTTTGTTTTTTGGTGTTCTGTAGTGCAGGTGGGAGCCTACCCTGTGTCCAAACGTTTGAACAATGTGGCTGCCCGAATTGTTATTACGTGGCATGTGTTGCCATCAGCGCAGAGCTCAAGAAACCTGTAAGATTGACTCGGTATGTCGGGATTTCCGGTCTGTTCTTGTTTTCGGCGGATAACATGAATATGAAGATGTTTGGAACACTATAAATGGATGTGCACATGAATGTTGACGTTTCTGAGGCCGTCATTTCGCAAATGTTGTAGCGTTTCTCGGTTTTTGCGCACACTTTAAACATGTTTTTGAACCCGTGTTACACTTTTCCGGTATCCAGGCTGCGCACTGAAGTGTGCCGTATTTCCTCGCACTCCTGGTCCATCATATGATTTGCTCGCTTTTTGCTCTTCTTCTCTTGCTTTCTTAGTCAATCTACCAATAAATTGCGGTTGAAACATGATCCAAAACCGCGGCACGTTTTGGCTCTAGTGAAGCCAAAACGCGTGAAATCGTGCCTCCGGCAGGGCACCTCCAGCGGGGCCCTCCGGCGCCCCCCCCTCACCAGCCGGGGGGGGGACAACGGTCGCTGCTACACCGCGACCACCAGTGCACTGGTTGGGGCCAGTGTACTGGCGTATGATGCGCAGCCAGTACATACTGTACGGGCTGGAGCTACCAGGGCCCAGCCTTATCAAATAGTCTGTCCTCGTGTCTTCATGTTCCTCACATCCTCACATATTTTTCTCCCAATGGTATCTTCATGTCCTTGTATAACACGTTGACATTATCATATGTTGAATATAGTATGGGACGCTTGCTACGATAGAGGTGCACCGCTTTTTTTCTAATACTACCCCTCGATTTGGGAGCTTAAGACGCGATCCTCCCAAAAACTGATCTGGGGGAAAAACAAAACTGCTATGCGAGACCGGATGAGAAATCCCCATGGCCTAGGTACACAACGAGACAGACTACTGCAAGAAAAAATAATTGCCTACTACTTTTTATTTTTCCCGACGATTTTGGGTTGAGGATCTGCTGTCATCCAGAAAACCAAAAGCTAGAAACTGCTGCCTCGATCGAAGCACGCGTCCCCCGACCTTTGCACAATGGTATCCTCATACATCCTCATACATCTTATTAATAGCGTCAAAATCCTCTTTCGGACGTCATGCACATGGCGTATCCGCGTACCATCCGTCGTATCGCATTTCGCCCTGGTATGTTTTCGTCCTCACGCGTACGAGGGTAGAGGCGCACCAACCATTCCCCCCCCCCCCCCCTGCACTTGAGGTTGTTGGCTTATTAATAGATTACAAAACTGACTTGTTGATAAGAGTGCAAAACGAAAGTGCAATCCGATGAACGAGAAATGTATTACCAGGTATTAGTATTGCAAGACACTAGTCATGATGACGTTCCGACGAATTTTGGGTTTTTAACGCATTTACAACTGGAAACCCGTGTTGGGGGACAAGTTACTTGGAATTGGTATAGGGAGGGGTTCAGTATACGGAGCCCCGTCATTCAGATAATGTCGTTCCTTACAGGAAAAAATTACTTGGAATTAATATGAGTCGTTCTACGGTAGCCCCTCCAACTTTTCATCAACTAAATCGCCGGTTTCAAAACCAGCGCCCGGTCGTATCTCCTGAACCACGGTGTGTCCCTCGACAACCCGACGTCGTCGATCGTTAGACGTTTGCACACAAGAAATTAAACGGATGCTTTTTTTTTCCATGATATCCTTCCTTGTTGTGTGGAGCAGCCGCATGAATGATGAAACCTTCGTCAAAGAAAATCGCTGGTTTTGGGGGGGGGCTATCGTAGTAAGAATCAGTCATATGGGGGAGGCCTCTATCGTATGCCCATTACATTTCGCAATTTTTTCTATACTCCGAGTATTTATTTACACTCTCGTATACCCTATACGTCGTTGGTATCCTTGTTTCCTGGTGCTTACGAGAGGAACCCTCCCTGTCTGCATGTCTTGATATCCTCATGTATCCGAATATCGTCCCCACGTCCTCTGTCCTCGTATCTCTTCGTTCCCGTACCCCCCACGTGCGTGTCTCCTGGCCAACAGACGATCATCCCCTCGGCCATCTCGTCGGGAGACAGCTTGGACTTCCAGACCTGGGACGTAAAATCTTACGCCAACGCCATCCAAATCAGGCCCAAATTCCAGAACGTGAAGGACTGGATGAGCATTAAAGAGGTGGGGAAGCATTTTCAGTCAGTTTTTTTTTTTGGAGAATTTGGCTGGAAAAGATGCGTCAAGTAAGTGTGTTGTCGTGATATCCCCCAATTAGAGGCTGGATATGCTCGAAAACACGCCCAATTTAGCTATTTTCTCTTGAAAACGCACAGGTAAATGTTTTATTCTATTTTTGTGCTCGTGAAAACGCCCGACTATGCCAAAGGGTGTTGCTATTTAAGCGCAGTCTAAGGGATTAGCGTTAAATAGGTAGGGCAGCGGTTACGTTGGGAGGGGCAGGCAATAAAATCACGAGAGATTTGTGCGCGCACAGGTAATTTTTTTATTTATTTTTTGTGCTCGTGAAAACGCCCGATTATGCCAAAGGGTGTTGCTATTTAAGCGCAGTCTAATGGATTAGGGTTAAATAGGTAGGGCAACGGTTACGTTGAGAGGGGCAGGCAATGAAATCAAGAGAGAGTTGTGCGCGCACAGGTAAGTTTTTTATTTTAGTTTTGTTCTCGTAAAAACGCCCGATTATGCCCAAAGGGTGTTGCTATTCAAGCGCAGTCTAATGGATTAGCGTTAAATAGGTAGGGCAACGGTTACGTTGGGGGGGGTAGGGCAACGGTTCCGTTGGAGGGGACAGGCAATGAAATCGAGGGAGACTTGTGCGCGCACACGGAACAGAGGGCGATACTCCCTTTTATGTTTGCGCTAATTTTCAATACCACCTCTTGTGTGCATGACTGTTTCGTGGAGCCAACGCCAAACCACCCTCGCTTCGTTTTGTTTTGTGTGCTTGCGTTTTTTTTACTGTTTTTTTTCTTCTGTTATTTCAGTTTTTCTTTCTTTCTGTTTTCTGTTCTTGCTTTTGTATTTCGTACTCCTTGTTTTGTTTGTTCTGTTTTCTCTCCGTATGCTTTTGGTTTGCCTTCTGTTTTCTTTTTCTGGTGCTTCTTCTGCTGTCTTATCTTTCTTTTCGTGTGCTCTTTTTAATTAATTGTTTTTTCTCACCTAGAGCTTCCATCCTGCGTTTTTTTTCCTTCTGTTTTCTGTTCTTTTTTCTGTTCGTGCCTGCTTTCTTCTCACATGCTTGTTTTCATTTCCTTCTTTTTTATTTTGTTTTCCTTTTCCTCTGTTGCTCTGTTCTTGCTTGTAGCTGGTATGCCCTTCTCAAGTTGTTTTGTTTAGTCAACTCCAGTGCTTCTCTATTGCTTTCTATCTCGTATCTTCGTTTTCTTCTCGTACGAGCAGATGGTCATGCGGGCAAAGAAGCCGAAATCCTACGCGGTGCCCACCATATTTTTTTTCACTTTTTTTTCTGTTTTTTTTTTTTGCGTTTTTTGTTTAGTGTTACTGGTTTCTGTTCCCTTTATTATGTTGCTGTATTTCCCCCTCTCTGCTTATTTCTTTCCTTCTTATATTTAGTTACGTTTCTTATTTTTCTCTGTCGTTCTTCTCTTGCTTGAACCTAGTACCACATGCTCTTTTTAAATGCGCCGTTTCTCACCTCCTTCGAGTATTTTTTCGTTTTCTTTCCCCGCGTTCATGCGGTGATTTTCGAAAGGGAAACCGAAAACCGAGCTCTGCCGCGGTGCACGCTATTTACGGCTTTGGCGCTCTTTTTTCTTTAGTTTGAAAAAAAAACAGTTTATTTTTATTTTTTGTTTTGCTTTTTCCATCTGCTTTTATCACAAGGCATTCCTGCTGAGACTCGTGTGCCTTTCTTTTCTTCGCCCTGCGCTGTTTTGTCTCTACCATTTCTTTCTCTCACACCTTATTCTCTGTTTGTGTTTTCTCCTCCCTCTTCTTGCAGATGGTAATTCTGGAAAAGAAGCCGAGCTCTTCCGCGGTGCCCGCGATGACTTTCTCGAATTCCGCCAATTTCTACGACGTGAGTGCCAGAAAACTGTTTCCCCCGAATCAAGAAAAATTTCAGTCATCGTGCTTACCATCCGACTATGTGCAAGCAGTACGAGCTTCAAGGTTGATCGTTCATAATGACATTTTCCTGAAAGAATCCTGGGAAACAACAGGAAACCCGGTGTACAAAGTCTAACCCCTTTCTACGCTTACTCCTCTCTATGCCTACTTCTATGCATACTTCCCTCTACTATTTATCTGGCAGTACCTGGTAATATAGGTATACTTCGAAGTATACTCCATTCGTGGTCCTTGATCCCTATTTCTCAATTTTTTGCTTCGGAACGATTATCGTCATACCCCCAAATCATGCTCGATTCGTTGTCCTTTGATCCCTATTTCTCATTTTTTCGCATCGGGACGATTATCTTCATACCCCCAAATCATGCTCCATTCGTTGTTCTTTGATCCCTCTTTCTCATGTTTTCGCATCGGGACGATTATCCTCATACCCCCAAATCATGCTCCATTCGTTGTCCTTTGATCCCTTTTTCTCATTTTTTCGCATCGGGACGATTATCCTCATACCCCCAAAAATGTTATCCCACATCGGGTGTTCCTTTAGTTTCATTGCCCCCCTGTGTCCCCGAATCCCCGAAATATTACTTTAACTATCCCGAAACAATACCCCATACCCATACCCGAAAGATTATCCCGTATGTAGTTAGTTGCGTTGCCCCCCTCCCTCCCTCCCTCCCTCCCTCCCTCTTTCGCCGAATCCCCAACATTAGCCCGAAATATCAAATAGTCCGTACTCCAAATATTCAGCGATTTTCACGGGTCATGATCAGGCCCGCGGGTCGGGTCACGAGTTTTTTCATCACCGGGTCAGAAGATGTTCGAAACATCACGGGTCAGGTCAGGTCGGGTCGGGTCGGGTCGGGTCGGGTCGGGTCGGGTCGGGTCGGGTCGGGTCGGGTCGGGTCGGGTCGGGTCGGGTCGGGTCGGGTCGGGTCGGGTCGGGTCGGGTCGGGTCGGGTCGGGTCGGGTCGGGTCGGGTCGGGTCGGGTCGGGTCGGGTCGGGTCGGGTCGGGTCGGGTCGGGTCGGGTCGGGTCGGGTCGGGTCGGGTCGGGTCGGGTCGGGTCGGGTCGGGTCGGGTCGGGTCGGGTCGGGTCGGGTCGGTCGGGTCGGGTCGGGTCGGGTCGGGTCGGGTCGGGTCGGGTCGAGTCGGGTCGGGTCGGGTCGGGTCGGGTCGGGTCGGGTCGGGTCGGGTCGGGTCGGGTCGGGTCGGGTCGGGTCGGGTCGGGTCGGGTCGGGTCGGGTCGGGTCGGGTCGGGTCGGGTCGGGTCGGATCGGGTCGGGTCGGGTCGGGTCGGGTCGGGTCGGGTCGGGTCGGGTCGAGTCGGGTCGAGTCGGGTCGGGTCGGGTCGGGTCGGGTCGGGTCGGGTCGTGTCGGGTTAGGTCGGGTCGAGTCGGGTCAGATCGGGTCGGGTTAGGTCGGGTCGAGTCGGGTCGGGTCGGGTCGGGTCGGGTCGGGTCGGGTCGGGTCGGGTCGGGTCGGGTCGGGTCGGGTCGGGTCGGGTCGGGTCGGGTCGGGTCGGGTCGGGTCGGGTCGGGTCGGGTCGAGTCGGGTCAGATCATGAGGTCTTCGAATCTCACGAGACGGGTCGGGTCGCCCTAACATGACACGACCCGCGAGAAGTGACGACGATCTGTGAAAAGCCCTGAAAATATTGTCCCATGTTTACATCGTTTCATTCTCCCCCTGTGTTCCTCGAATCCGGAAAATGTTCATTTACCTCAAACAATGACCCCATGCCCAACAACATGATCCCATGATTCATTCATTTATTCCATCACCCCGGCCACCTTTGCTGTACTCGTCTCTCTCTCTCGAGTATGAATGGGGCGTTTTTCAAGGCTACATTTTTATTTTTTTTCTGGGGGGGGAAGCTATTACCGGATAATCAGGCGTTTTCCATAAACGTGTCAGGATTGAAGTTTTTGGCAATTTGTTCGGGATGGTACTGCTGTGCCTAGTTATAAAAAAACTAAACATTGAAGAAGAGAAAAAAATGAATGGCACGGTCCCGACCATGTTGGGTTAACGCCTTTACAACTGGAAACCCGTTATGGGGACAAAATTAAGGGAATTAGTATAGGGAGAGGTTTAAGGGCTCTAAAGGGGTTAAGGAAGCCCCGCCATTCAGAAAACGTGTTTTCGCCAAGAAAAGGTATACCTTAATTCCGCTGTCGTAGCACGCGTCTACGGTAGGCTGACGGCAGGAAGGTTCACGGCACCAGGGCACAGGGCGGTAGGGTACCGCGCATACGACCATGTGTAACACACACGCCGTGAGACGAAGTTCGGAGGTGACTTGAGAATGTCCCCCAAACAAATGCAAAGTGGGCACCCGCAACCAAAATGTGTTTTGTGTTACGGTAGCTAAATGAGTCATATCCTACGGTATAGAAGCCACACGTTTGGGATGATTTTGATCATGTTAGTGTTATGGTTGACCTCCTCAACTGTGGGGTCATGGGCTATGGATAAAGTATTCTTTTGTTTCGAGTGAGATTAGATTTTTTAAGTGAATTTTATACTAGTCTAGCGCATGAAAACTTTGGTTGGGTTGCGCGAGCGAATGCCTCCCGAAGTGTCGTGTTTCGGGTGATCGATGGATGATGGTGGAGATGATGATGATGACCATGATGATGATGATGATGATGATGATGACCATGATGATGATGATGATAATGATGACGACGACGACGACGATGATGATGATGATGATGATGACGATGATGACGATATTGAACTCCTCATGTCAGGAGCTCGGAAATTTCCTAGAGTCTGCTGCACCCCCTATCGTGGAATGACCTCCTTACCGCCGTACAACGCGCAAGACGTCACACCCCCTGGTGGGATGGAACAAAACCGATTGTCTCTGCGAGCGGTACAAAGCCCCCCCCCAGTAAAGCGGTATGTATCCCTATATAAGGCGGTAGCCCGATACAACGCGGTCGAAACTGCCTGGCGCGACTGGGGAATCACACTACAGTGCCCATAACCTGGAGTGAATAAGGCGGCTTTCCTCAATAAGGCGGTCATATGTGTTCTCCCACACCAAGTGAATAAGGCGGCTTTCCTCAATAAGGCGGTTATATGTGCCCTCGCACACCACCGCCTTATAGGGGGACCCCTGCTGTAAAGCGGAAAGGGGGCATACGCACGCAACGAACATGGTGGATTCGGAACCGTCTCGACCAGGAAACGGATTTCATCGCCGATCACTTTCAAAGAAAAGAGGGGAGCACAAAAGGGTTAACGCCGGCTTTGAGAATGGTCTCGTCGAGGCTTTTCCATACAATAGACGTATCGCTCCGTTATTGAGAACATCACTTTAGAAAATAATTTTAAAAACAAATCCGCAGTGGTGTCTTACCTTGCGTCTCGTACGATACGGTACGGTACGGTACTGCTGGTAGTTTTTAACAGGATTTTTCACGGGACGGATCATTTCTCACGAGTCGGACCGGATCAAGGTGACCCGACTCGAACCGACCCGACCCGGTCCGGTCCGACCCGACCCGACTGGACCCGACCCGACCCGACCCGACCCGACCCGACTCGACCCGACCCGACCCGTGAGGTTTCGAAAACATCCTGACCCGACCCGCGAGCCGGGTCATGACCCGAGAAAAGCCCTGGTTATTACGGTAGTAACGGTTGGCAGTGCGAGGGTAAGGCAGCACCTGGTAGGGTTTTTTAGGGCTGGACTAATTGAGCTAGCCTAATCCATCCGAGTCGATTTTCCCAAAATAATTGGCCAAAAATCCAAGTGTGCCACTACTTTTGCCTTGTGAAAAGCTCGATCATCCTAACGTAGATGCTGGCCATAATGGGTCCTTCGAAGTATAAGCCTACTCGCCTGTTGACTGACCCCCCCCCGTCGCTCCCCCCCGCGCCGGGTCTTATCATCGTTTTTTGTCTGTGCTTTTGTGCTATTTTGTGGGGTTTTGTCGCGGTTCGTGGGGTTGGCTGACCGCATGCAGAATGACCTCCCCTCCTCGGAAATCAAGAAATACTTCAGTTTCGATCTCGCTGATGTGAGTGGTAGCGGTAATGGTAGTGGTGGTTGTTGCTATGGTTGTTGTTGATGGTGGTGGCGGTGGTGGCGGTGGTGGTGGTGGTGGTGGTGGTGGTGGTGTTGATGATGGTGGTGTTGTTAGTGATGGTGTTGATGACGATGGTGTTGGTAAATAGTGTTGGTGATGATGGTGGTGGTGTTGGTGATCATGGTGGTGTTAGTGTTGGCGGTGGTGCTGGTGCTTGCTGTTCGTTTTGACTTTCCAGCTCAACGCCACATCAGATAGTTTAGTCAGTGTCAAAGAGACCCTCGATTGGGAACCATGTGGATAAAAGAAGGCTACCGCTATCGGCTTGTCCAGCAGGTTGTTGGCTGCTGTGTAACGGTCCTGCGAGTTGAGCTGCAAAGTAACAATGAACACGTTGTTTGTTTGTTTTACTACTTGGCACACACACTGACGGCGTGCGCCGGCTTTTCTTATACCATTCGCGGTCTTTCAACCGTGCGGTGGCTGTAGTGGGGGCCCTGAACTATGCGGGGATAGTGCGGTACTCTGTAGATAAGTGATTTTCACCGCATTTTGCTGGGGCACCGCACTATAGGGGACCATGCTAAGACCGGGGCCACGACCGCGTACACAGCATTGTTTGCCTTGGTGCTGGTCTTCCTGGGGGTGCTTGTGAGTGGCCCACCTTGGAGGTCATCAGATGGAAAACATAAGGATGACACTACTGTTAACAGGAACTCGCGAAGCACGGGTGTTGTAGCTGTCGTCAACTTTGTGTGCTTTTGGTAGATGTGTGATGTGTGATGTTGCTCCACGGTCGAAGTCCATTGATCATGAACCAGGTAAAAAAAGGCTTCCCAGCAGAATAGTCTGTTTAATCTACTGTAGTTGAAAAAAAATGTTTCAGCGATCTCGGAAACGATCCCTACTTTTTTGGCGCCCTGTGTGTTATTCGCGGTTGTTCGTAATGTTTTAACAGGTGGGGGACACTGGTACAATCCGGTTCGTGAGTCAAGGCGATCAGACAGCTACTTTGACGGCGATCAAGATGAAGTTCCCCGCGGATGAGGTGTTCGTGTTCGACATCACCTGGGTAAACGACGATGGCAATGACGTTACGGATGTGAGGAAATGCATATATGCAGTACGTGTGAATGCCTTGTTGTTGTTGTTGTTGTGTTGTTGTTGGTATCGTTGTCGTTGTCGTTGTTGTTGTTGTTGGTGGTGGTGGTGGTGTTGGTGTTGGTGTTGGTGTTGGTGTTGGTGTTGGTGTTGGTGTTGGTGTTGGTGTTGGTGTTGGTGTTGGTGTTGGTGTTGGTGTTGGTGGTGTTGGTGTTGGTGTTGTTTGGCAATCCTTCCCCTTCCCCGGCACATGTTGTCTGCGAAAATAATGCTACCGTGGTTCATGTTGTCAGTGGCGCCAAGCACTTAGCACTGTTAATAACGCCAAGTACTATTGCTCACACTACCCTAAATGTCAACCCTACAGGTGAACGCCGACGTTAATCCTATCGCAGGCGTCACTCCTCTATCTACGCTGATGCTAGATGCTTCCGCTTTAAGGTAGTAAACCTAACGCTAACGCTAACCTTAACGCCTACTGTCAAATGCCAACATCAACCCCGAACGCCAATAGTTTACCCCTAACCCAATATGCTAACGCTCCACCCTTGCCGCTAAACCTAATATTGGCGGCCGAACACTAACACTAACGCTATAACGCTAAATGCAACCGCTGGCCCTAACTTCTAACGCCTACCCTATCACTACAACCCTAGCGTTTAGAGATTGACCTCTGCCGGCGGCGACGATGTGAGAAAAAACTCGCCCTGCTGGAAAACCGCGAATGTTTGCTCGCATCTCGATCGTGGCGGTGGAAGACACTAAAACCAACGCTGTACCCGTCGTTGGCCCTAAACATACATACCAATGTTAACGTTCAACAAGGATGCCAGCTCTAACGCCAACCCTCACGTTTTTTCAGAAGCTCACCTCCGCCGGAGGGTCGATGTTCACGGAAACCGCGGACGATTCTCGGGTCTTGATCGCGGCGGTTGAAGACCTACGCGCTAAGCCAGACTCTTGACTCCAGCACGAAACGCTGTCGTGGACCCTAATGCTGACGCCAACCGTACCCCTTACGCTAACGCTCAACGCTTACGCTAAGGCTCAACGCTTAGGCTATTAATAGCGCTCAACGCTTGCACTTACGCTAACGCTCAACGTTTACGCTAACGCTACCATGTGACCTTCACGCGAACCACAAAGTCTAACCCTGGTGCCACCCTTAATCCTTAGCCTCGCGCTATCGCTTCCGCTAATCTTGATGCTAGCCGTAATTATATACACCAACGCCAACCCTAACCATACCTGCCCGATGCTAACCCTGGCCTGAACGCAAACGCTAACTATGACGCCTTCTGTAGCGGTTCACATCTGCCGGAGGATCGACGATGTGGGAAAATTTTGCCCTGTCGGAAACCGCCGACGTATCTCGCATCTCGATCGTGGCTGTAAAAGGGCCGGACGGCGCGGACGCGGATTACCCTACCCTCCGGGCGAGCGACTGCAAGGCGGTCGGTGTACTCAACACCTCCCGCAGCAACTGGGTGAGAGTTCAGAAAGCACGAAACACTATGCGGGGAAACACTACGTATTTCCCCTTTTTTTTGCTGTGAAGTGTATTCCACGCTGTTTTGATTCACTTACGAAAAAGGGGGGTGAGCTGGAGAAAAACTCCAACAAGATAAAACCAGTACCTGGGATGAAAAAAGAAGACCAGGTATAGCAAACAGCTGGGATTTTTTTTGTTTTTTGTTTTTGTTCGTGTCTCTACCCCCCCCCCCCCCCCGCTCCCCTGCTCAATACAGGTGGCATCGACCATGATTACTTCTTGGGGCGTAATCCCCGTCTACATCGAAAATAATCGACGATGTTGAAAAAAATATACGGACAGATGTAATAAAAGCTGCTGCGTTCTCTTGTAACGTGCCATGGTACTGTTTTTGGGTTGGGATGGTGCCGTCCACCCTCCGCCCGCCCCTCCGGGTGCCAATTGCAGGTGGCTTCGACGATGATCGACTATTGGGGCGTTACCCCTGATTACATCGGCGATGGCACCAGCGACCAAGAGGAGCTCATGACCGCCATCTGCGCAGGAGCCGGAGAAGGTTTCGGGGGCGTCGCCTGCGACGGCGTCGTTTCGGGAACTCCTCAGGTGGCGTTACGTTTTCTTGTGTGTTAATTACGTTGTGGGGACAAACTGCTTGGGGTTTATCGTGGGATAAGTCGACGAGGCTCCGTAACCATTTAGTGAATCAATTCGATCGACATACTACATACCCCTTGTCGTTGGATACCCCAACAAGGCGGTCTGAGTATGGCGGTATCCCGATATAGGGCGGTATTCCTATATACGGCGGTATCCCTATGTAAGGCGGTATCCCGATATAAGGCGGTATCCCGATATGAGGCGGTCGAAACTGCACTAATACCTCGCAATGAATAAGGCGACTTCCACCAATAAGGTGGTATCCCGATATGACGAGTGCTACGATAGAGCTATACGGTATACCTTTTTTCGGCTATTTACTTTTCTGAATGACGGGGCTCCTTAACCCAAAATCGCCGGAAAAAAAATAAATAATAGACCATTTTTATATTGCATGATTCTCGTTGTGCACCTATCTAGGGCATGGGATTTTTCATCCGGTACAAAGCAGTTTTGGTTTTTTCTAAATCAGTTGTTGGAGAGGTCTTACGCTCCCACAATTGAGGAAAACTCCGAACAAAAAGTGGTGCACACCTCTATTGTAGCACGCGTCATATAAGGCGGTCAAAATCGCGACTTGGGAAATGCACTCCGAAGCTGGAATGACTACTCGTAAGGTGGCCTACCCCGATAAGGCGGTCGTATCCCGACATAAGTCAGTCATAATCGCTTGGTGCGGCTTGGGAACTGCACTCAGAACCTGAGACGAATACGGCGGCTTCTCCGTATAAGGCGGTCATATTGCTCTCTGGCACTCCATTGCCTTGCTGGGGGACCTCTACTGTGCCTGTATGGTCTAGTTCGCTTTTATCATGGTTTCGCGAGGGACCTACCCAGCGTCTTTGAGATCCCAGTTGTATTGTATTTGGTATGATATTACCGGTCATCAGTCGACGCGAGTCGACGAGGGAAGAAAGCGCTGAACTATTCTCGCGAGCGATAAAAACGAAGGCGCGTACCGTAATGTGGAGGGGGGGAGAAAAGCCTGCTTAGTGGCCCCGGGTCTGAGTTACGTTTATAGGAAGAGAAAAGGAGAAAGACACAGTCCGAAGCTAATAGGCGGGATGAGCTAAAAGTAAAATAACGTGAAGTTTGGTTAGATACTAGATGCCTACCAGGCACTCGAGAACGTGTTTTTTTTTAGAGATTTCGCGGTTTTTCTTGGTGTGTGTATGTTTGTTTGGTCAGTGTTTTGATGTTTGATCAGCGTTGAGATGGTTCGGTTGTGTGCTGCGCGCGGGAGCCAGAGAGGGTTCTCAGGGGGTGTCACATGCAACGGCGTTTGTTTTGGGAGCTCCCCGTGCGGCGATTGCGTTGTGTTCGGCGTACGTTTCTTTGGCAGTGTTTTTAATGTTTCAGAACATCTCGGCAAATAGTCAACATGGTTGCCGGTACTTTTAAACTTTGTTTGTACATGTGGCAATCACCGCCCCCACGGTAGCCGGTGCTTTAAATGTGGTTGGTACACATGGTAAGTAACCCCCTTTTTTAAATGTCATTGGTACATATGGTAAGCAACCCCCTCGCCCCCCCCCCCCCTCCCCCTCCGATACTCGCAGAACACCGATGTGAAGCTGATTTTCGGTATATTAACGCTCTTTTGTATAATACCCCGCATCCCCCCCCCCTCGCCCCAACCCCTCTATAGTAGAAAACCGAATTGAAGATGATGCCAGGTGCGTTCTTCGTAGACGGGCCATTGCTACTTAAGGAATGGGCATCAGACCCCCCCCCCCCCCCCCCGCCTCCAATATGCATGTATCAATAATATGTCAACGTTCCGTTGCGTGATACTCAACTTCAACCCCCCCGCCACCCTCCCTTCCAACACTGGTAGAACACCGAAGTAAGGCTGATATCCGGTACCTATTACGTGGACGGGCCAGTGCTGCTTAAGGACGGCATCGACTTGACGGGTTCCTTCCAATTGGACGACGGCGAGCTCACTCAGCTGGAATCGTACGTAGGCGATAACTCGGGTTATGAAGGAATTATCGTAGCCGATGGGGTAACGGGGGTCGAGGTGAGTGTGGGCCTGTCATATGCAGGAGGACGGTCCTGAAAAAACGTTTCTGCAGGATGACCTTGGTCTGAGTGGTCTTTAATCGCGTCACAATAGTAAACAAGTACGAATGTACGCCCTGCAAATGCATATGAAACTCTGCTTTTCAGCTACTGTGTTACCAGATACATGCTATTTTGTAGGCGGTACTCTCAGAGGCATTTTAAGAGGTTACAACTTGTTTTGTAGGTTATAATCTTGAAGGTAATATTAGAGGCAGCCTTAGGGGTGATCTTACGGGAGATCTCACACAGACGTAACACCAGCCTTGAGGCACTGCTCCAAGACTGATTGCAGACTTATTCCAAGTTGGTTATGCCCAAACTTGCGGTCGCAGTCCTGAAGGCGTTCTTACCCGTTTGTACCTCTAACAACTGCACCCTTCTTTTTTTTCGGCAATTCAGTTGAAATTGGTGAGGGGTCAGTTTTGTCAGTTTTGCCGTGGTTCAAGGGTTAGGAGTCAACGAAGTGAAGGTTCATCGTTTACCCATTGTGTGGACCCTCTCTTCCTTACCCCCTCCCAAATTCCCTCCCTCTCTCTCTAATTCCCTCCCTTCCTCCGTGCCCCCCGCCCTCCCCAATCCCCTCCCTAATGTCCCTTCTCCCTACCCCCCCCCCCCCCCCCCCCCCCCTTGTTCCCTCCCTCCCTCCCTCCCTCCCTCCCTCCCTCCCCTCCTCCCGCCCTTGTGGTCTCTTGTGGTCTGCACTGGTCAGGTTTCCGAGATCGTTGTTCAGTCAGGTTTGGCAGAGGGGGAAGCGGTTTCCGGAAGCTTCGGCAGTGTCTGCCTCGACGTAACTACCTCAGAGGTGAGTGCGTTCTTGCACAGATAATAGACCTTTAAATAGTAGAAGGTATCGAGGATCAGATTGGAGGCTGATTGTTCAGGCTTCGAATGGAAACCCCTGAAGCTAGCGGCGGTTTTCCTTCCCAGGTTTGCAGGTGCATAGCAGCAGCAGCATCAGTCTCCCATTTTCTGCTGCAGTACATAACTTAATGTACTTCTCCCGAGATGTTCTGAAGTGCAGGAGACGCGGGATACGGTGGAGGTAGCAGTTTCTAGCTTTTGGTTTTCTGGATGATGGCGATCCTTGACCAAAAATGGTGTTTGTTGTTGTTGTTGTTGTTGTTGTTACTTTTGCCTTTCAAGGATGTATTTGTGCGTAGTCTATTCCACAATACGTCGAACCTCCTCCCGTACCGCGGTATCTCTTCTGCTCCCCTACCAGCCAAATTATCCTCTCTTCCTCTTCTTGAAGTTTCCTCTTCAAGGGGTAGGTTACGGTTGAGATCACCGTTACTCTTGGGGTTGTGGTGCGGTTTCGGTCTCGGCTTTATGTCGGCTTTGGTAACCCGTTACTGTTACGGTCGAGGTTATGGCCACCGTTAAAAATTATGTTGAGACCATGGTTGAGCTCGCGGTTAAACTTTCAGTAACGATTGTGTCGTGGCTGTGGTTGGCGTCGAGGGTACCGTTACGGTTACGGTTGAGGTCGAGGTTTCCGTTGAGGTCGCCGTTGCGGTTGCGATTGGGGTTGCGGTTTCGATCTCAGGTTCATTGCGGTTATGGTTGCGGTGACGGTTACGGTTACGGTCGAGGCTATGGCCACCGTTAAAACTTCTGTTGAGACTATGGTTGAGCTCGCGGTCAAACTTTCAGTTACGATTGTGTCGTGGCTGTGGTTGGCGTTGAGGGTACCGTTACGGTTACGGTTGGGGCTAAGGTTACGGTTGATATCGCCGTTACGGTTTCGATTGGGGTTGCGGTTTCGGTATCGGTTTTTTGTACGGTTATTGTTGCGGTGACGGGTATGGTTTTGCAAGTATGGTCACCGTCACGGTAAGGCTTGGCTGTCGCCTCATCCTCCCTTGGTCATTTTGTGGGTCTAATGTGCGTGCCCGTGGTCGCCTTCTTGTATGCTGTTCTCTATGTTAACCGATTTTGGTGTTGGTTTGCAGTCGCATACGGTTTATTGGTTATACCAGAAGTAGTTGTGTTCTATCCCATCATCCATGAAATGCGTGCATTCTCGTGTGCCTCGTTTATTTTTTCACTCAGTATGTTTGCTCATTAGGCCTAGGTTTCTCGTCCGTTTTTTTTTCCTTCTATTTTTCCTTTTTTAATTTTCACTTACTTTCTATTTATTTTACTTATTTGTTTGCAGGGAGTGGATTTCGAAGAAGTTTACCTTAGAGACTGTGCCACCGCCGGAGCCCGCTTTGCCGAGAGCAACCTGTGCACGTGAGTTGATGCCTGCATCCCCGGTAACATTTCGGAACCCATGAATACGCCCATACTTGGACTTAGCGTGGAACAATGGTGTACAGTATTAAAAGGTGTAGCCCGTTTGGGACTTCATTTATCTTGATTATAGTATATCGACCGAAAAACGGTGATTGTGACATTTTCAAACGTCTGTCTGCCAGTAGCTAGTTAACGTGAGCGCGCAGCAGTAGGAGTAGTGTATTATGCCGCACCCGTCTTGCCCGGCCCCTTGCATTGTTGTATTTCTCGGACACCAATGGCTATCATCCCCCAATTCTCAGCAGTACCTCATGCTATCATCATCAGCTTTCATCGTCAATTTTGTTATCTCCGAAGCCTTACCCACCAGGGTTCTACTGTAAGTCGTGTTGCGTACTGTTTATGTCATTCCTCTATAGTGCGGTAGGGGTTTGGCACTTTTTGGGTTGACTAATGTTTGTTTCCTCTATAGTGCGGTTGAGCTCCTCAACTGTGCAACTATCGGTTAGTATGACAATTTTACGAGTACATTTGTGTTTAGGACTAGCGATTACCGTATATGACAGTGTTAGTGTTGGTGTTGGTGTTGGTGTTAGTGTTAGTGTTAGTGTTGGTGTTAGTGTTAGTGTTAGTGTTAGTGTTAGTGTTAGTGTTAGTGTTAGTGTTAGTGTTAGTGTTGGTGTTAGTGTTAGTGTTAGTGTTAGTGTTAGTGTTAGTGTTAGTGTTGGTGTTGGTGTTAGTGTTGGTGTTAATGTTGATGTTGGTGTTGGTGTTAGTGTTAGTGTTAGTGTTAGTGTTAGTGTTGGTGTTAGTGTTAGTGTTAGTGTTAGTGTTAGTGTTAGTGTTAGTGTTGGTGTTAGTGTTAGTGTTAGTGTTAGTGTTAGTGTTAGTGTTGGTGTTAGTGTTAGTGTTAGTGTTAGTGTTGGTGTTGGTGTTGGTGTTAGTGTTAGTGTTAGTGTTGGTGTTAGTGTTAGTGTTGGTGTTGGTGTTGGTGTTAGTGTTAGTGTAAGTGTTAGTGTTAGTGTTAGTGTTAGTGTTAGTGTTGGTGTTAGTGTTGGTGTTGGTGTTAGTGTTGGTGTTGGTGTTAGTGTTGGTGTTAATGTTGATGTTGGTGTTAGTGTTAGTGTTAGTGTTAGTGTTAGTGTTAGTGTTGGTGTTAGTGTTAGTGTTAGTGTTAGTGTTAGTGTTAGTGTTAGTGTTGGTGTTAGTGTTAGTGTTAGTGTTAGTGTTAGTGTTGGTGTTGGTGTTAGTGTTAGTGTTAGTGTTGGTTTTAGTGTTAGTGTTGATGTTGGTGTTGGTGTTGGTGTTGGTGTTAGTGTTAGTGTTAGTGTTGGTGTTAGTGTTAGTGTTGGTGTTGGTGTTGGTGTTAGTGTTAGTGTTAGTGTTGGTGTTGGTGTTAGTGTTAGTGTTGGTGTTGGTGTTAGTGTTAGTGTTAGTGTTAGTGTTGGTGTTGGTGTTAGTGTTAGTGTTAGTGTTGGTGTTAGTGTTAGTGTTGGTGTTGGTGTTGGTGTTAGTGTTAGTGTTAGTGTTAGTGTTAGTGTTGGTGTTAGTGTTAGTGTTGGTGTTAGTGTTGGTGTTGGTGTTAGTGTTGGTGTTGGTGTTAGTGTTGGTGTTAATGTTGATGTTGGTGTTGGTGTTAGTGTTAGTGTTAGTGTTAGTGTTAGTGTTGGTGTTAGTGTTAGTGTTAGTGTTAGTGTTAGTGTTAGTGTTAGTGTTGGTGTTAGTGTTAGTGTTAGTGTTAGTGTTAGTGTTAGTGTTAGTGTTAGTGTTAGTGTTAGTGTTAGTGTTAGTGTTAGTGTTAGTGTTGGTGTTGGTGTTAGTGTTAGTGTTAGTGTTGGTGTTGGTGTTAGTGTTAGTGTTAGTGTTAGTGTTAGTGTTAGTGTTAGTGTTAGTGTTGGTGTTGGTGTATAACACCCCCCCGTGGGATGAAATGGGATGAAATGCTGAGCTGGTTTCCTCCTTAACCAGCGCGGCACGAATAACAACGGTGGCGGCTTTGGGAGGATGCCGTCTAGACCTTTCCACAGACGCGTCGTTCGGCGTTTAGACTCTTCTACCGGTCGTCGAGAAATCGGCATTCGAAACTCGTCCGAGGGGGTGTACTATACACCGCCACAAACGGTAGCAATGTTGGTCGAGTTGCGCGAACGAAAATGCCTTCGAAGCCATGTTTCGGGTGATGATGGATGATGAAGGATGGATGATGATACTGAGCTAGCTCCTCATTTTAGGGGCTCAGAAAATTCTTAGAATATGCTGCACCCCCTGCCTAGCGTGGGATGATTCGTTTAAGCCGTGTTGAGTACTGCATATAGTAAACTGCAAGACTCGTTTAGGGCGCCCAGGTGTAGCGTGGCCCTTAAACCGAGCAAGTGCGGTCTTGCGTGATCCCTCCCTCTATAGTGCGGTAGAGATTGCACAGTGGGGTCTTGCGTGATCCCTCCATATATAGTACGGTAGAGGTTGCGCTTTTTGGATGAGAAAACCGTGATCCTCCCCTCTATAGTGCGGTATAAAGCTCTCCTCAAGTGAGGAACTACCGGTTAGTTGTCGTATACTTTTTTCTAGTGTATTTTTTTACGAACGAAAAGGGTGGTCCTATCGCCCTCCCCGACTAGGAAGAGAGTGCGACATGGTCATCCTCGTACTGCCGCCCAGACACACACACGCACACGCACGCACCCGTTGCCCTGGCATGGTCTGCGTCATGTGGCTATGACGCGCTCCACGATAGCCGGTACCCGGGTCGTCTAGTCTGCTTCGCGTGGCTAATGCTGTAATGGCACGTTCCACGACAGCCGTTGTCGTGGCCTTCTGGTCTGCTTCGTTAGGATAGTGCTGTAATGGCGCTTTCCTCAATAGCCGTGCACCTTAGTTTTTAGAGCTGTGAGTTGGCACTGCTTGAGTAAAAAAAAGAAAACGATGAAAAATCGACGAGCATAAAAAAACTGAAAAAGCGGGAAAGGTGAATAAACCTTGTGCGCGATAAAAATGAAGGCATGTATGTACCGGGGGGGAGAAAGGGAAGACACCTGTGAACACGGCTTGTCCAGAAAGTCGCTGAGGGTAAAATGTCGTACGGGTTGAGCTGGAGATGGTGATTGGAACAAAATAAGCCATCAACTACCAACTAGTTAGTCTGTCTAATAGTTAACATGAAAAATAATGGTGAATAATGTCTTGAAGCAATACGAATTATTCATATTTCACCACTTTGCAAACTATTTTTTGTTCATCACATGTATACATATGCATAAAGGACTCGCTTCGACGGAGGAAAGTATCACATGCACGTGGAAGGATTTGCTTCGACGGCGGTGGGAAGTAGTGAATGTCTTTCAATTGGCATTTTGTTATCTGAATTTGGGGGCGTTTTATACATCGTAGGGGTTAAAAGGCGTGAGGAATAATATAAATACAAGGTTCCCGTCCGGGAAGTGCCTGAACATATTTCACCTTTTTCTTCACGCTTGTTCTTGGATTATAGGTTCGATTACGGCATTGGAGGCGGCGTAACAGACGGAAACATGGTCGTCCTGGAGGGAGTAACGAACTACAGCATCACCCGAACGGTAAGCCCAGCAAACCATCGCCAGCATGGCAGCACGCCGGCATGGGACCCACGCTATGAGATAAGGGTAGCGCCTGCTTGTTCCGAGAGACCCAAGGCCACGGCAAGGAGGGCGGGCGCATTTTTTAGGGCTATCCTCTGCATGCTTGAAAAGCTCGACCTTGGGACGTTTTTCGGTTTCAGAACATGAATCGCCTGCATTTGATTGTTTGTGCTGTTTGTTCCGCTGCAACAAGATTTTTTCGTTTGTTTGAGATCGTTTTTGAGAGGGGCACAGCCAGTGGCGCCATGACTGGTGGTAGCGGAAGTAGAGGGGTGCCCCCCCCCCCCCACACACACACACACCGTACCCATGGTCTGAAGCTCCTTCTTTTGTTGAGGAGCGCTACGTCTCGCCCCAAAGGACAAGAAGATGAACGTACAGCCGACCAACAATCCCGCGCCCAACGAAAAAGTCTTAAATAGCACGAATTCATTAAAATTCCCCCCCCCACCCCCCCCCCCCCCCCCCCCCGATCGACATCTAACGCTTGTGACATATTCTCTGACGGAAAACCAACCACAACACACATTCGGGAGCGAGGACGCCACCTTTTTTGGGGGACTTGTCTGAAGCGCTTACATGAAATGCGAATGTGTACGGGCGTGCAGGGTACCTGGCATTTTGTGAATTCGTTGTCAGATGGCGAATGGAATCTATATACGTAGGGAGGGGCGGTGGCGTTTAATTGGCTGGCACGGTTTTCAAGGCACTGTGTTCTGGTAATGGTAAGAGGGAAACGATTTAAAACGCCATGGTACACCGACGAAAGAGGGTATCATAGTGTGGTCCTTTTGTTGCTCGCCGTATTAGTGGAGGAGCTGCGTCGTCCCAAATAGTTCGGGTCTAAAATAGAAACCCCACCCTATTTAGGGGTCCAGAAGGTTTTTAAGCAATTTCTGAGCTCCTAATGTGAGGATCTCAATGTCTCAACATCATCATTCACCATCACCCGAAACATGGCTTCGAAGGCATTCGTTCACGCAACCCGACCCACAAGTCTATGCGCTAGACATGAAGCAAGTACTTCAGCACACTCTTAAGTTGTCGTAACTAACCGATAGTTTCATGTTCTATGCTTGAGGAGCTCAACCGTAATAAGGTATACCTTTTTTTGGCTCAAAAAGAGCATCCCCACCGCGGGACGACTCAATAAGCAGACAAGGTATACCTTTTTTTGGCTCAAGAAGGGCATCCCCACCGCGGGATTACTCAAGAAGCAGCAACCTCTATGTCGTCGCACATGTCCTGGTCATGCGGTGGTCATAGCACGACGCATGCTACGATAGAGATACGAGTAGCACATTTCTTCTGAAATGTTTTGTGAACGACGGGGCGCCTTAACTTAAAGTCGTCGGAAAAAGATCAATAATTGGCCATTTTTTTTGCGTGATTCTCGTGACGCGTGCTACGATAGAGGTACACTCATTTTTTTTTCTGATACTACCCCTCACTTTACAGGAGCTTATAAGACATGTCCTTCTTAACCCCAAAACACTGATTTTGACAAAAAACTAAACCTGCTTTCATCGCGGATGAAAAATCCCATGGCCTAGGTGTACAGCGAGAATCATGCAACAAAAATGACCTTCTTCCGACCATTTTGGATCAAGGAGGCCTATGATCCAGAAAGTTTTGGAGCCAAAAAATGCCGCCTCCATCGTAGCATTGGTCTCGTGGCGTAACTGTAACTAGGCTATGAGATTTTTTATCCGCGATAAAGCAGGTTTATTTTCTCCAAATCAGTTTTTGGGAGAGGTCTTGAGCTCCCAAAATATGAGGAAATCTCAGGAAAAAAATGGTGCACCTCGATCATAGCCCGCGTCGCACAAACAAACAACACGGTTTGTGAGGGTTAGCGTTGGGGTTACGGTGCCAGGCATGCGTGACTGCAGCGTGGCGATAACGGCACGGCCATGTTGTGGTTGCAGCTTGAAACGAACATGTGGTCAGTGCCAGGTGTGCTTGATTGTAGCATGGCAACAGCGTGTCGTTGTTTCGATATTTTGTGGCATAGCGGTGGCGCAAGCACGACAATTTACGGCAATAACACGATTGTTACCATCGCAGCAACCTCATGATTTGACACCATCATCCTTGCGTAACATCGAGATTCGCAACAGTACGGTTCCTGGTTCGTAACAGTATGAATCCTCATATCATGTTTGATGCTGTTGTCGTCGTCGTTGTTGTTATTCGTTTGTACTGCTGCTGGTACTGCTGCCGCCGCTACCGCTGCTGCTGCTACCGGTGCTACCTCTACTGCTGCTACCGGTGCTACCTCTACTGCTGCTGCTGGGTTTCGGCAACCGTGGCTCGCCACACGTTGCAGTCCATCGATGGCATGCTTATCTCTGATTCCACAAACGTAGTGATCGAGGTAGGAAACGACGACGAGTTCGGTGACCCTGTCGGTAGCATCCGCCCACCGGACGGAGGGGACCAGACCGCCAACCTGGTCATCACAGGCACCTCTTCAGGCGTGGTGCTAAAGGGCATCGAAGTTTACAACGGGGCAGGTGCGAGCAAATCCTCGTTGCGCTATTTTTTGTTTCCGGATAGTTCAGCGTTTAGTTGTTTAATTGCGAAGCTACCTTCCTCGGGGAATTATGCCGGTTTTTAATGTCATTTGACGATTTCTTTTCCTACTAGTCCTCTTGCCGGCGTTGTGCTGGTAGAGATGGATGTTTTAACTCGGGGGCAGGTGCCTAGACTTTGTGCGGGTAGAGGTGAGCTACGATGCAGACGGGAAGGTGATACACGCGCCTACGTTTCGCCACCTTACGTTACCTTGTCATGTCTTCCCCCCTCCTCTCTCCCCATTTCTTCCTCGAAGACAAACCCGCCCCCCCCCCCGCGATGACACCCCCCCTTCCCCTCCCCCCGTTATCACGCAGAGCCTCGGATATTGGTGGAGTCTACGAGCCCCGTTACTTTGGACGCGGTTACGTTCAGAAACGCCGAGGCAGGAGAGTGTCTCGTGCAAGTCCCTCAGGTGCTATAATGCGTCGAATAGAATCGTAATAGTTGCACACAAATCGGACGGACTACAGTAGCTTCATTGCACACCCGTTCAATGACTTTTGTATTGTTTGCAATACGGTACGGTAGCGAGTGTGCGTGAGCCCCGATTCCGTTGCTGTTGCAGTAATAGGAATGCATTCTTCGCTCTCTGTAGCGGTTGTGCGTGAGCAACCCCCACCGCCATGACTCACCTGCCCACCCCTTCCATCTCTCTCTCTTCCCCTCACTCGCCACCAGGGATCCGACGAGTCCATGGTTGTGCAGCTCAACGTGGACACCTTGTTGGAGTTGTCGGACGACAGCTGCTTCGTCCTGGCATGAACTGCATGATCTGTCACTTCTCCCAGGCATGATCTGCATTGATCTGTCGCTTCGTCCTGGCGTGATCTGCATAATCTGTCGCTTCGTTCCGACATGATCTGCATCATCTGTCACTTCGTCCTGGCATGATCTGCAAGGGTTTTGTACCTGTATTCTATAGCGTGATCTGTCGAAAATCGGAATTTGTTTGGTTTTCGTAGCCACGGTCGCGCGTCACAAGGCCAGACCAACCGGACTAGAAGTCCTGGACTAATTTTTTGCATAGCTGTAGTCTTAATACCATAGACCCTGGCATCCCTACTATGCCGGGACGGAGCATGTCGGGTTTTCACCGACCAGACACACATCGCACAATCTAAGCGCGGAGCGCCGTGAGCTGTTCGGCGAGTCGCATGCAGGATGAGCTGCATCATATTATGTAAGAACCACTTGTCAGGCGGACTTCCGCACCTTGTGCGTACCTTCTTGTGCGTACCTTCTTGCATGTGAATGACAGCTTCGAATTGATTGATTTATTTTGTGGTTTGTGTGGGGGGAGAGGTGTCAATTTTTGGACCACAGCCGTGGCGGCGTAAATTGATCGATCGGTGAAGCACTGGAACTAGGGCATGTGCAGGGAGGGGGAGGGGGGAGGGGGGTTTCAATCGACACCAGCAGTGATAAGAGTGGATGTGTGTCATCCCGGTGGGTGGGCGTTTTTTTTTTCTAGGTATCTCGTTCGCTGTATTCATTACGTATTCGTATTCCCGCAGAGATTTCTCACACGAACAGCCACATCGCTCGCACCGATTGGTTATTTCCCCCCCCCCCCCCCAATAGGCGTGTGCTACGATAGAGATACTGTACCTCTTTTTGGCGAAAGTGTGTTCTGAATGACGGGGGGGCATAACCCAAAATCGTCGGAATGCCGTCATTTTCGTCGGAATGCCGTCATTTTCGTCGGAATGTCGTCATTTTCGTCGGAATGTCGTCATTTTCGTCGGAATGCCGTCATTTTCGTCCGAATGCCGTCATTTTCGTCGGAATGCCGTCATTTTCGTCGGAATGCCGTTATTTTTGTCGGAATGCCGTCATTTTCATCGGAATGCCGTCATTCTTCTTGTTCAATATGTGTTTCTTTTGGGGAGGGATAACTAAGCCATGGGTTTTTTCATCGGGTTTTCACGTTCAGTTTGACTCAAAGACACTAATTGGCTGAGATACAGAGCCCCCCAATAGGTTACGAGCCTCAAGAAAAGTACGCGGCGCACCTCTATCCGAGCGTATGCCTGTACATGCATGCTGATACGCCAATAGGGATGGGCTTTTGTTTTCTGAGGAGGGCAAGTAGAGAGTAGTGGACTGCCTCTCGTAACGTCGTATAAGGGTCTAGTCTATTCTGATGTAGTCCAGTCTAGTCTGTGGATACTAGTATTGCCTAGTTTTGACTAATATAGTCAACTGTAGAGTCTAGTTGGTGTACTTGAGTCCGGGCCTAGTTTGGTTGTTCTAGTTTAGTTTAGTCTAGCCTAGAATAGCCCAGTCTAATCTAGCGTTATCTAGTCCAATATTGCCTAGCGTCACCTACTGTAGTCTAGTCTGGTCTAGTTAAGTCTAGTCGTCTAGTCTATCGTAGCCGAGCGTACGAGCGGTCTAAGTCTTATTAGTATGGCCTTTGACGCTCTAGCCTACTCTGCTGCTCTGATGTTTAGATATTGGTGTGGGCTATGATACAACGACATCAGAACAACATCAGCGCAAATTGCAAGACCTTGGTCTCATAGTCTACACACCATTTCCCCTCTTGTAGACCACCGTGCTGGAGGGCCTATAAGGCGTCTCAGGGCGGGCGAGGGTTGTAGTAAACCATCAAATTGGCGCTTTCAGCTAGCTGGATAGAGAACCTAAATGTAAAACAGTGGTGGTGGTGGTCTTCAGGGCGGGGGGAAAAGGGGGCGGGGCGGGGCGGGGAGGAGAGTTAATTGCCTTCCATCAAATTGGATTGGTGTTTTGGCAAACTGGATAAGTGTTCTAAATCTATAAGGTTGGTAGTGGAGGGCGGGGGGGAGACGCGGCCGTCTTTCATTATGTTGGCGTTTTTTGCCAACTGAATGCATTTTCCGTATTACGTAAGGTTGTTGGTTGTGTTGGTGTTGGCGTGCAATGGGGTGGTTTTGGTTTTGCCTTTCTTTTTGTTTCCTACGTGTGTCTACAAAAACAAATCACCGGAGCTTTGCTCGATGCATGGAAGACTTTACTCTTGTTGTACTGTTCGCTTTCCCCCCCTCATGGTACTTGCAAGTGATGTTTGTCTCCCCACAAACAAGGGTGAAGCAGTTCTAAAGGGTGCTATTACACGTTTAGCAGGGCGCTCCTGTTATGGAGACAAAACGCTCGGAATTCGACTAGGA
Organism: Undaria pinnatifida; assembly: GCA_012845835.1. Lineage (NCBI taxonomy): Eukaryota > Phaeophyceae > Laminariales > Alariaceae > Undaria > Undaria pinnatifida. The sequence continues at coordinate 13,366,065 of JABAKD010000019.1, forward strand.
TCATGTCAGGAGTTGGAAAAGAGTTGACGAGTCGTGCCCAAGGCGTACAAGTCAATTTCTTCGGGGTGGTCGTGTCTGCCCGTCCACTTCCCAAGCGCGCAAGTGCGACCTGGATTTTGGCTGGGTTTCTCTCCATTGCAGTGCGTTTTGAGTGGATTGTGCTAGAGATTAGAGCGGGGGGGGGTAAGGGGCTTCAGTTTTTTTTTTTTCTCATGCCTGGTTTACTGTTGTCGTAGAGAAGGGGGGGCTGCATTGCCGTCATAGCGGCGGCTGGGCCCACGCTTCGCCCGAGATGGCGTACTCATTTGCTGCGTACCTTTGTCATTTGTTCGGCCGTTAACAGCGCATCCATTTCGAGACGGATAGAGCAACGAAAGGTGTGTGCGGGGGGAGGTACATCGCGTTGTGTGATGAGGTTGAACATGGATGTTGATATCATGGAATTGATGTGATATTCAGAGGAGATAAAAGGTTCTGTCCCGACAACTTGGTCGCTGAGATGGCAGTGATAGTGCGACGAGAAACTTGTTTGACGCCCGCCTCGTTTGCTGACACGGCGTCGATAGCCCGACCAAAGGGTTGTCAAGACACCATCCGGCACATTTGCTGAGGCGGCGTTAATGGCCCGACGAGATACTTTAGTTAGATACCTGACTGCTTTGCTGAGACGGCGTTGACAGTCCGACGAGAAACTTTTGCTTCACACCCACACGTGTTTTCTGAGACGACCTCGATAGTCTGACGGAAAAGGTGTTTGGCGCCCGACTTGTTTGCAGATATAAATGGCATTGGCAGTCCGACAAGGTAATTGGAAGAAATCGGACTTGTTTGTTGCTGTGGTTGGCGGGCGGTGACTAACTGCAAATAGATGCGTCGTGGCGGACTCTCTTCTCGCATCGAACCCATAAGGGGACGGAAGCATAAACTTCGAAGTACACTTTTATGGTCACGTCTATAATGCGCAAACAGACGCGCACACGGTGAAACGCCGACAATTTAAGCTTATAGTCACGGAAGTTGGGCAAAAGGTGTTGGGGACATGGGTACACTACTTTCAACGATTCACGTTTTGGCGGTGTGCATCTGTTTTTTCGCTTTGAGCGAGGGAGGGGGGCATTCGCGAGTAGCCTTCCATGGGTAATGTATACCGTGCGGTATCAGATATTGTATACCAGGCAGCACTCTTGTTTCGACTGTTGTTTCTGAAGTTAGGAAAGTAATGTTGGACATGATTGCCTTTTGACGATTTGAGTCAGTTTTTTGGGGGGAAGGAGGGGGGGGGGTCCGTGATTAGTCTAGCGACTGAGATTGTTGGACTACCCACGGCAGTAGTATATTATATACGTTCGTGGGGTGACATCGGTGGCTGTAGATGACTTTGGGCATCGATTTAGGCATGCGAGGCCGGTCTATCATCCTCACACCGGGTGGTCTGTGGTCGGAAAAAACAGCACAATACACATGTGTGTGCCGTCTTCACACTAAACCGAAATTACAGTTTCTACCCTACAGCATCGGGGCACCTAGTTTCCGTCCTGAGTCTTCATCCTGAAGCCACACAAGTTCTGTGATGAGCCATCCCAAAGCAGAGGTGTGGCATGATGTTTCAGAGCTTCTAACATGAGGAGAACAAATATCTCTTCCAAAAAAATCACTTCAAAGGCGGTCGTTCGCGCAACCCGACCAAGCTTTTTATTCCTTTGCCCCAAACCAAGTTTTGCTCGTAAAATCACTTGACTGCCAGGTATTTCCTCGCTTGAGGAGCAATCGGCCAGGAACGTTTTGGCCCAATCCTACAACCGCAACCCCTACCGTGTGATGACTCTGGTCACAGGCCGTGAGACAGACGTGCGAGGATGTATGTCACCAAGCCGAGTCGAAGGGCGCTGAACTGTTACAGATGGTCTGCGTGACAACTTTGGCCCGGCTTGTTGCAGCGTGTGCAACAGACGAGGGCGATGTCGCTACGTAAATATGTTGCGGCTGGCGGTGCTTCTCGGTTTGACTGCGGGTACGGCAGTAGTATTGTAACGTTTGGTGCGGTGATTGGATGCTGCACAGCAATATAGCACGGTGTATTACCCATCATCGACATCGTTTTCATCGCCAGTTTCGCCATTCATTGCTATAATCACTAGCATCGCAACGTAATCGCCATCACCACGCATTGTCACCACCGCCACCATCACCATTCACCATCATCATCATCATCGTCGTCGTCCTTTCCACCGCCATTTGATCATCATCCTCATCTCTACCACCACCAGCATCATCCTCGCCGTCCTTATGAAGAGGCATCCTATGGTGTAGAAGCGCACCATGTTGATGCTGAGACTCTTGACTTTCAACACTCCTAGTCCTCTCTCGAAAACGGGCTTAGGGGAGAAAATAAAGTGCAATAATAATACCCGGTGGACAGTCCCATGGCTTGGGAAAACAACAAAAAGGTATCCCCAAAAAAATGATTAAAAAAAATCCGTCGATTGCAGGCTAAAAGTAAGGAGGGTTAGGGAGCTCGTCACCCAGAAAACGCTCAAGCTGAAAAAACTCTATCGTAGGACGCTTCTCAATGCCATCATCCCCATCGTCATCGTCCTCATCAACGCCACCATCACCATCGTCATCGCAACCATCATCACCATCGCCACCGCCCTGATCACCACAACCATCCTCCTCCTCATCATCAACAAAATCTTCACCATCAACACCTTTCATCGCCATCATCCCCACCACCACCACCACCACCATCGACATCAACCACTGTCGCCATCATCATCGCTACTCCATTACGTCCATCCGTTCGTGATACACATGGTCCGCCCTTCTCGCCATCAAGGGAACCAATACACGGATATTAGGCTCATCGTTTGTCCGTCTATGGCCATCGCTTTTACTCCGGAGCTCAACAACTCACACGATATTTTTATCGCCGACGCGCGGTAGGATAACGGCCTAGCATCACCGTTTCGCCAAAGTATTTCGGAATGGACTGACGGGACTCCCGCACCGAGGAACTACCGAATAGCATAGCAATGCCAGTTGTGTTCTCCCCCCACTTAGTGGGGTTCTCCGTCTTGGAAAAGTCAGCGGAGTTTCGGGAACACCGTTTCGAAGCCACCTACATGCCGTTTCCATGGGCAGCACAAGCACAATCCAGCAAAACTCAGCAAGACACGAGCAATATACTACGTCTACACCTGAGCCATCCCAATCAGCAGCTTCATGAGTAATTAATTGTCTCCACACCCAAACACAACAAACGCCTCAGCACAATCTACAATTTACCTTCGCGCCTGCGCTCTAACTCTACATACTCACACGGCCCCTACCTCCCCCGGCTCAAGGCCTGCATCCCGTCCAAACCCTGGCCTATCCAAAAACGCCTCCGATTCATCGTTGAAACGGACACCATCACCACCACTCCCACCCCCACCCCTGACCCCATCCTCACGCCCATCTCCAGCCACACCATCACCTCTACCCCCATCTCCACCGCCCCCCCCGCCCACACCATCAACTCCACCCCCGCTCACACCACCAGCCACACCCCCACCCCCAGCAAAACCCCTTCCATCAACACCACCCCGGTCCTTGACGACTGCTTGGCCAGCCTTTCGCATGTCCTCCTTAACTTTGTCGCCTCCAGCGGCGCCTTGCCTTGTGAGGGTGGATCTGGCGAAGAGATCAAACTCATCCTCGGCAGCCGCTTGGTCAGCCGCTCGGTCAGCCGCTCCGTCAATCTCGGATTGCCTTAGGACACACGTTTTCATAACGCGCGGGAGGGGGGTGGGGGGGGGATGGAGGGAAGGGGGGGGGGGGGGGGGGGATAGAGAGGGGGTGCGGGAGGGGAGAGGGAGGGAGAGAAGGGGGGGGCGAGAGAGGGAGAGGGGAAGGGAAGGGGAGGGGGAGAAGGAGGAGAGGGGAAGAAAGGGGGATGGGGGGGGCGGGTAGAGAGAGGCAGGAGAGGGGAGGGTTGGATGCTTGTTTGGGGACGTACCAAGTATCGGAAGGTTGGTTTAGGTAACACTTTTACTACAGCAAACATTGTTCCACGCTACTTCGAAGTAATTTATGTCCAAAAACGCCTCAATACACTTCTAAAGAGGTTAAACGAACGCGGGAATTTTACGAGGAATTTTCTGTGGTGCGGCTTTTGGTATGGTGAGGTGTGACGTTGATGTGCTTGCGAGATGCGGCAAAAACGGACAGGGACATCGTCGAAGACAGGAGACGCCATTTCTTCTAAACAACAGCAACAGGAGCAAGGGCAACCCCAACAATATTAATAACACTAGCAACAGCAACAAGGACACGGGCAACACCAGCAACAGCAAATATTTCCCTCACCTGCCCCTTTCCACCGAAACACCACCAACTCTCAACGGGACCAGCGGCTTCGACAACCTCCCGTACGCCCCCCCCCCTCCCCCCCAGTCACTCCCCCCTCCCCACCCCGCCACAAAGTCCTCCTCATCATGAGCAGGACGCAAGCCTTCCCCTGCTTCCGCCCCGCTGCTAGCCTCTCCCATAGACGCCGAAAGCGAACCAGCAGACGGTGCGGGATAATTCCAACCGGAAGCAGCTGCGCCGCTTTCGATACCGATTGCGCCTATTCTGTTTCTGCTTCCACTACCGCTTAGCCTTTCCAAATGGTGGCGATGATGGAGGGGGTGGGCCTCCCCAGGTTCTCGGCTGCAGTCGCTTTCGCTGAGCGATGGGCCGCGGGAATCTCCGTCGACACTTCTGCTACCCGTGTTGGTATCTTCACCCGGTTCGCCTCCGTCGACCTTTACGTTGGCGTTGATGGGACCCGTTTCAAAAACGTCCGGCTTGTATGAAAACCCTTCTTTTTCCTCCTCTGTGTCCATCGACTCTCCCGCAGGAACACGCCGACGAGCGGTAGATGCGCCACCCGCATCCTCTTCGTTGAGGGCCGCCGCCCCTGGCAACGGAAATCGCGGCATATCACCGCCACCAACACCACCAGCACCAACACTGCGCGATCGGTTGGGTCTTAGGCGAGGGTGCGCTGACTTGAGTAGCGCCAAGTGTCTCCTCGGGGTTCCCTCGCTCCACCTCATGGCCTCGTTATCTTGTGTAGTAGCGGGTGTAGCCGTCCCACCGTCCTCCCCACCTTTACTCCCCCGGCCTCTACCCTCACCACCAACACCGAGTGAACGCTGATCATCGCCCCCGTCAGTGCCCGGGGGGGGAGGCGTTCGTTTGATTGTTGGGTCGATTTCACCGTCTTCGAGAGAGTTGGGGTACCCGTGGTGCCTACTGCGGCCTTGAACGGTAGGCCTAACAAGCTCGCCATCACTGAACGAGCCAACCAGCTGGCCCTCCGAGATGGACGACCGTGATTCGCTGGGGGGGGGCGGGGGTAGGAGACAAGACGGGGGCAGGGCAAGGGGTAGGGGAGAAGTGAAGGAGGAGGGAATAGTCGGTTTCCATGTCAGCGGAGGAAAGTAGATGGAGGAGGGGGGGGGGGGAGGAGGGGGGGGGTGTACTCATTTCATGCATAGCCGTAGTCATACGACCATATACCCTCGCATCACTGCAATGCCAGGACGGAGCACGTCGGGGTTTCACCAACCAGGCATACATCGCGTGAACCAAGCGCGAAGCGCCGTGCGGTGTTCGGGGGGGGGGGTATAGATAAACGGTGGGTTTGCATGTAAGCGGGGGGGGAGTGTAAGCGCAACGGGGAGGGGAGCGCAGGTTTAACTTTTCCGGCTTATAGAGGGAGGCAAGCGGCTTCGCAACACTTGGGACACCAGAGGCCGCACCAAATGAAGCAAATCCTATGGTCTACGTACGAAGTATTTCTATGACGAAGTACGCCACGGTCTCAGGCTTCACCTCCAAGCAGGCTTTTCTTGCCGCTGCTGCGCCGGAGCGGAATCTCGCAGGCCTTCTGCGGCTAGATCGGAAAGGAAGTCCTCCTTCCCGCTGCTGCAGCTGGAATCAAGCCCCCTCGACTCCTCCTGTACAAAGGGAGGGATGTTGGGTTGGATGAGCGGGGGGGAAGGATGGGCACGGGGAAGGGGAGGGGGGGGGCGCGGTGAGGGAGGGGGGACGGGGAGGGGGGAAGAAGGGGAGGGGCGGGGGAAGGGGAGAGGGGGGAGAAGGGGAGCGGGGGGGGAGAAGGGGAGCGGGGGGGGAGTGTACCTCATTAGTTGCCTGCCATATGCATCGTCATTTGGCCATTGTCCAAGCATCCCTTTGCGAGGCGGAGGGGGGGGGGGGGGGGAGGGGGCATGCTTGAGTGATACAAAAGGAAGGCGGCAGAAAAGGGTGAGAAGGACGGACCCGAAGACCTTTCTTGCAACAAGGTCCACTGCCCTCTATTTTATGGCCAGGGAAGGATATGTGGAGGAGGGGAGGGGGGGGGGGGGGCGTTAAAGCATGCTTTAGCGTGGAAAGGGGAAGACGGCAAAAAAGACGAGACGGACCTGCTAGCAAAGAAAAGCTATACCAAAACTAACACAAACCGTACGGGGATGCAATAGAAGTGGATGTTAAATGCCCTGTAGGTTGTGGAAAGACAGGCCGGGACAGGTTTATCCCAAGGCACCCACGATGAAGACACGAAGGGCAGATACACATTATAACAGGACACTCAAGTGGAAGCGTGGGCACCTCCTGAGGCATGAAATGCGGCTGGCAGAACCACGCCTGCTGTCTCGTACCGTTCCACAAATATACACGTCGAGTACACACTCAACAGAGGTAGACCTCCATTTAATAGCGGTGGGGGAAAATTAAATATATATATGAAAAAACTTACCTTTTGTAGAGGATCAGGTTCCCTTGCGAGGCGGGCCTCTTCTCTAAGTTTTGCGATCTCCCCGGTGACCGCCCTGACTCGCTGTTCGGACCCGTGCTCCATATTCTTTAGCCGGAGCATGACCTCCGATTGACGTTCTCGTCCTTCCTTGCCCTGCTCGGTCGGTCGGTCAGTCGGTCGGCGGTTGGTTTGTGAACCGCTGGTTGTTTTGGGTCGGCGCGGTTGGTTGGTTGGCTACGCCGCAGGTCGGCTTACTGCTTCGTCAACAAAACGTTTGCTTGATTGGTGCTAATCTTCCACGAACTACTCCTTTCTTAGCACTCCTCCAAGACTGTCTCGGGGACACCGAATCGAACTAATAGTCAGTACCAACCCCCCTCCCGCACGCCCTTTCTCCCCCCCCCCCGGTGCTCCATCTCGAAAGGGATGCGTGGTCAATGACCAAACAAACGGCTAAGGTAAGCAACAAATGAGTACGCCCCCCCCCCCCTCCCGCCCTCTTTCCCCATGCCTCCTCCAGCGCCCGCCGGGCCAGCCCCTCAGTTCCCTACACCGTCACCGAAGCCCTATCTCCCACGTACCAATAATACGAAAACCAAACATCAACATCCACTTATCAACACCCTTACTATGGCATACACAATACCGACACCTACTGTTAATACCTACCATTCCTACCTACGGCTATGTAATACCTACTGTCAATTTCTACTGGAAACAAACACCTATGATACTTCTAGCACGATACGCTTATCATTGATACCTACTGTCAATACCTACTGCTAATACCTACGATTCGTACCTACTGTTATTCCTACTACCGTATAAATACCTACTAACAATATGGTGTGGGGGGGGTCGTCTTTTTGCAATGGCCAGGGGTCACTCGCGCGAGTGACCCCCATGTCCCTTGAAAGGTTAGCTACCCTGTACCAAACAAAAACAGTTTTTTTCGTTTTAGCTAGGTATGGCGTAACTCGGGTAGTGAAAGAGGGTGTGCCCCTCCTACAGTAGCCTTCACCGCAATACCTACTGCTAATATGATATCCCTGGTACTTACTATTGACACCTACACTCTGTCAATACCTATGATTAGTACAGTACACACCTACTGCTAATTCCTACAATAACACCTACTTCTAATAAGACATACCTGACATTGATAGAGAGTTAATACCTATTATCAGCACATACCTACTGTTAATTCCTACTATTAACACCTACTGCTAAAAGGCAAACTTCACATTGATACAGTACATCGATACAGTAATACCTACGATTAGCAACCAACCCTGACCCTAACCCTAATACTGACACCTACTGTTGATTCCTACTGTAAAATACCTATGCTGCTTCTAGTATGACATGCTTATCTTTGATACCTACTGTCAATACCCACGACCACTGTTAATTCTTACTATCAATACCTACTTCTAATATGATATACCTACCACTGACACATACTGTTAATACCTACGATCACTACCTACTGTTAATTCGGTAATTCCTACTACTAACACCTACTTCCAATAAGACATACTCAACATTGATACTGTTAATACCTACCATTACCATCTACTGGCAATTCCTACTATTAATACTATTGACACCAGCTACGTATGCCTACTTCTAATAGAACAATAGCAATGGGCGTGCCCCCCCCCGCATCTCCCCCACCCCGATCTCCTTCCCTCCCTCCCTGCCTCTTTCCCTCACCTCTCTCCGTGCCTCCTCCAACGCCCGTCGGGCCAGCCCCTCAACTCCCCTCACCCTCACAGAAGCCCTATGTTCCATATCGCTCATTCTCTGGGCTACGGAAAGAACAGCCGTAGCCATCGATAGATGAAGCCTCCCACCGTCTCGTTCAAGGGAACGGGAGTTCGAGGAGGAGGCGGGAACGGGGGGGGGTGGATGGTTCGTATCCCCGCCCTCCGTCTGGATGCACACGTCTGTTGCTGCCTGTCGCGCGATGGTAGAAGAAATATCGGATTTAAAATATATATATATATATTTGTTGATAAGAATTGTACGAGGTATTGCATTCGTATCGTTCAAAAGAACGGGAGTTCGAGGAGGAGGCGGGAACGGGAGGGGATGGATGGTTCGTGTTTCCGTCCCCCGTCTGGATGCACACGAAAAAAAAACATCGGAGCGCATGTCCGTTTTATTTTATCGTGTTTAGTTTCGTTTGAATAAATATTTTATACATTTGTTGATAAGAATTTTACCAAGTATTATTGGTCTGACTCAAGGGAAAGGGGGTTCGAGTAAGCGGGAACGGGCGGGGATGGGTGGTCTGTGTCCCCAACCTCTGTCTGGATGCCCATGTCTGCTGCTGCCTGTCGCGCAATGGTAGAACAAATATCGAAGTGCGTGTCCGTTATATTTTCATCATGTTTTGCTTTGTTTTAACACATTTTTTATATATATATTTACTGATAAGAATTGTACGAGGTATTGCATTGGTCTCGTTCAAGGGAACGGGAGTCCGCGGAGTTGGGAACGGGTGGGGATGGATGGTTCGTGTCCCCGCCCTCCGTCTGGATGCACACGTTTGCTGCTGCCTGTCGCGTAATGGTAGATAACAAATATCGGAGCGCATGTCCGTTTTACCTTCGATCATGTTTTGTTGCGTTACTAAAAGTGTTGCATTTTATTGAAACTAATCGTACAAAGTACCTGGTACTATATTGGTCCCGTTCGAGAGCACGGGAATTCAAGGAGGCGGGAACGGGCGGGGATGAAAGGATCGTGTCCCCGCCCGCCCCCCGCCTGGATGCACACGTCTTGGCTGCCGCCTGCCGCGTGACCGTGCAACAAATCTATTAGCGTTGTGTCCGTCAATTTCATCTCGTTTTTAGATCCCCCAAATCCCTCCCTATACTAACTTCAAGTATTTTTCCCGCGGTTTTTCCAGTTGTGAAGACATTTTTCGTTTTCTTTCACACATCTATTTTCCAGCTTCTGGACAAGCCGTGGTCGCAGGTGTCGTCCCTTCTCCCCCCCGGTTCCTGCCTTCACTTTTTATCGCGCATGGGGTTCAGTAAATTCCACTGCTCGTCGATTTTTCATCGAGTGTTGCTAACTCACGCTCTCGCGCTTTCCGCAAGTCAAATCGTGCACAAGAAAAAGTCCCCATGAATTTATACGGGTGGGCACTCGGGGGGACTCGAACTCACGAAACTGACCTAAAGCTCGAGGATAACCTGATACGCCGCCGGGGCGATCGTTAAACAATACCAGGTACCAGGTAGGGTGTTCGCTGGACAGCACATTTGGTGGGGCAGGAGACAATGTAATAGTCTACAGCAGTAACATTGAAACCGACCAAACGCCATAGAACCTTCTCTAAAGCCAACCAAACCGACGAAGAATTAACAAAAAACGGGCCAATGCCAATACTTTTGCTTACAATTTTTCCCACGCAATCGAGTTCGGAAATCCCGCAAACACCCTACTGTTCTGCTAGAAGGGTGTTTGCGAAGTACCAGGACCATAACCTGGTACCAACTTCGGCTGGACAGGAGTTAAGGTAGGAAAACATATTATACCAGTGTTAGTATTGAAACCGTCGAACGTCTCAATTCAAGGCCAACCAGACCCACGAAAAATAGGCAAAAACGGGCCAATGTCAATAATACCGTTATTAATATATACCAGGTACAATTTTTCCGACGCAACCAACTTTGGGAATTCCGCAAACATCCTACACGGGCAGCGGCTTTTGCGATTTACCATTTTTTGCCGGGTAGAACGGTGGGTACGAAAACATGTAATATACTAAAAATAGTATTGAAACCGTCGAACGTCACAATGCAAGGCCAACACGCCCCAATCCACGATCAAGTAGGTTAGAAAAAGGCGCCTTCCAAACATTTTTTATGTCTGTATTTATAAACCTATTTTTTTCGTGGGTTGGTTTTGGTTGTTGGTCCTGGGGTTTACACTACGACATTCGTCGGTTTCATCACTATTTTTGCATTTTTCCCCTCCCCAACAGAGCTTTGGAGGTCGCAAACACCCCACAAGGCAGTCGGAGGAAGAGACACCGACGGCGGGGGGAACGGGCGAGGACAAGATTTGCCCAGGGGGCATGTTATCTTGCGTGCTGTCTGGTTTACGGTGACCCGTTTCAAGTGCTTTGTTCCCATACAGGGAGTACAGTGTCAAAAAGGGTTAGACGAAAAAAACTCACAGGTGCCGGCGCGTCACTCTCCTCCTCCCCCGCGGACGAATCACCCCCATCCCCTCCATCGAAAAGCCCACTCCTTCTCTTCCTCGCCTCAGCCTCATTCTCGGCAATGGCGTCCAAGAACCTGCGAGACTCCAGCGCCGAGGCTCGTTTCACCGCCGCCGTTTCCGGGGACAAAACATCCCCGTCCCCTCCTTCGGTACCCGGCCTCGCGGCCTCCCACAGGAGTTCCTGCATAACAAAGATGTCCGGAGAACGCAGTTTTGAGCGTGCAGCAGCCAAAAAATTGAAAAAAACAAAATATCATACCGTGTGTCCTGCACCGCGGAAAGGAGAAGGGGATACAAATACCCCGTCTCCCCCTTTTGTACCAGTCCTCCCGGCCTTCCACAGGAGTTCCTGCTCAGGAAAGCGGCATTCCGCTTAAAATCAGATGTCGAAGCGAGCGGGCTATAAAAAAATCAGCTAACAATGTTCGACGGGCGCAGCAACAATGCAAACTAAAACCTCGTCGGTGAAATAAATAAAGTGCGACGCGATATACAAATATGCGGCGCAATACCGGTGTGTAACCGTGAAATGCGGCACAATAGAAAAATATGCGGTGAACTACGAAAACGGGCGGCGCGGCGAATAGACAAGGGCGCGACGCGATAGGCACGGGTGCGGCGAAATCGATAAAGAGTGTCCGAGCGTCCTGAGTCACTCATACAAGAGCACGCGATCGATTGCGAATCGCTGCGAGTGGGCGGAAGTATTCCCCCAAAAACTCCACGACGATCTGGAACAAAAAAACACGCACTCGAATCACAACTGAGGCCTGATATCCCCCTTCCCACCTCTCCCCGCTTGAGCAAAGGTGACCGGAGATGGACGGTACTTTCCGCCATTGGCAGACGGCAATTCTCCAACATATTTTACCCTTGACTGACGCTAACCTACGAGGCTTTACTGTGAAACTTTTGCTTTTTTTACACCCTTGACCGCCGTACGTTTTCCTTGACTGTCCGTCTCCGGAAATGTTTGCTCTTGCGCCGCACCTGCACGCCCGATTCACCCGCTTTTGCAGCGGCGAGACTTGTGCCGCTTCGACGCTGCTCCGTATCGCGGCCGTTTCTCATATCGGCCGTCATTTCGAGGGACAAATCCTGCGAACGCTCGTCGCCAAGAGGCAGCTGCTGCCAGGCTGGCCCACCTAAGCGAGCGTGAGTGCGGGCAAGAAACGCCACGCGATAAATTTGAGTGCTTCAGTGCCTTAACCCCTTTTGCCACTCAGAAATGGACACTACACTAATTACAAGTAATTTTGAGGCCAAAAACGTTAAAAAAAACGTAAAAAAAAAACTGTTGCATTTCTAAAGTTGTTAATTGCGTCAAAAACGTCAAAAACGGGGGGGAAACAAAACAAAAACGTCCAAAACATGAAAAAAAAAAAAACGAAAAAAAGAAGATCAACGTCTGAAATGTCAAAACCGCAAAAAAAATGGGTGCGCTTCTGAAGGTGTTAACCGCGTCAGAAGAAGGTGTTAACTGCGTCAAAAAAAAATCAAAAACGTTCAAAACATGACAAAAAAAAAAACGGTCAACAAGGTCAAAAATGTAAAAAAGCGTAGGCGTAGTAGGCGCACTTGTAAGGGTGTTAAGCGCGTCAAAAAAGGGCCAAATACGACAAAAAAGTCCAAAACGTGAGGGTGTACTTCTAAAGGTGGTACTAATGAGTGCCTCTGAGCGATCTCCTTCCCCAGAGTACCCGGTGAGTGCCTTTTTTTTGTGAGTGCCTTATGGGATGGAGCGGTGAGTTGGCCGACAATTCAGACACATATTTATACTTCGGAAAATGATTGTATACAAAGTACCTTAGATGGGGCGGTGGGAGAGAACAAAACGACGGGGGGGGAGTAATATAAATAGTAATGCATGTATAAATACAAGCAATACGGGAAGTATTACCATGTAAGTATGACTTGAAAAAAAAAAGCACTAGGTAACTTTTACTACAAGGATCACTGCACATTTTACAATACAAGAATCATTGCTAGTATTAATACAAACACTAATATAACTCTCCAAGTAATCACTAGTTGGCTACTTACAGCAGTAACGGTGGGTAGTACCCTTAACTACTAGTAAGAACACCCGAGGTGACAAGATTCGGGGCTCAAGAGTGGTCCAATCGGCATGTCCCGCCATGCCAAAAAGCCACACATTGCCCACACAGATTAGACCAACGTGCAGTTAGGAGCGCCTGTTCCGGCTTCTCATAGGGTGCTCATAAATCAGCAAGTCCCGCCATTTTAACACGCCATACACTGTCCACACAGAGAAGAGCATTGTGCAGTCAAAATCGTCTGTTTCGGCTCGTCACAGGACGCTCTTCTGCCGGGGTACCCACTGCTGCAATTCCATACGAAGTACATTTGGGTGCTTCAGTGCCTCGGAGCGGCCCCCTCTCCCGGGGTAATTACCTGGTGGGTTTACCATTGGGGGTTTCAACGTCGGATGACCTGGGGCCTACAGAAACAAGGGGACGACGAGTGTGGTATTTCACCAACCGCCTACCATGAATCACACAAATCACACGAAAAAAAATATCTACAGCACCTCTCCATTACTAGTGTACGCGCAACGTGCATATTTATTTGTTTACCCCTTGCCGGCCATTTCGCGGCCTAGACTCGCAGCATGACGCCTCCCACACCTCATCCAATTTTTTGTTTTCGAACCACGCCAGGTGCAAAATAGCGATAACATCATCCAGAAGCACCCAAAATCATCCAAAAGCACCGTAAATCATCCAAAATAACCCAAAGTACCCCGAATTTCTTCAAACCATACAAAACACAAACACACACACCATAATTGACAAGCATCCCTCTCTGCTGATACACCCCCCCATGTACATCGATATACTGGTATATCGAACCTTTGCCGGCTAGAGCGCGACCCAGACTCGTAGCACAACGACTCCAACGGGCCCGCCTGCACACATTCAAGCGAAAACACTGAAAACCATTCAAACCCATAAAAAAACATGCAAAATCGTTACAAAGCATACACACGTGGGACAGATGATCTTTCCCCAGTTGATGGTATAGATACTTCAGGGAAGATCTGTATGATCTGTATGGTGTAGCTCAATGTTACCGGGTGCGAGCCGTACGATCTGCACGATCTAGCACAAATTCCCTGGGTTAAATGTACTCTATACGTTCAGATTCTGTATATCCAGCATCTCATTGCGGCAGCTACAGGATCTGCATGAACTATATGATCTAGATGATCTAGATGATCTATACAATTCATAGGACCTATATGGTGTATATGATATACATATGATCTAGATGACATCTATATTCCTAGATTATCTATAAGATACATATGGCCTATCGGATACATACGATCTATACGATCTACATGATCTATATGATCTATACGATCTATATGATCTGCATGATCTATATCATCATCTGTCCGAGGAGTGAAATCTTTCAACAGCGCACACAAGACCGACAGCCTCACCCTGTTGGTGTATACACAGAATAGCATATCAATATATCAAACCCTTATCGGCTAGCGCGCGATCTATGATAGACTCGGAGCAGGACGCCTCCCAGGCGCCCGCATTTCGTACAAAAGCATTAAAACGAACCTAAAATCATACCAGGTTCAGTATATCCACAAAATAGTACCTGGTACTTCGTGCACCAGCACAAAATCATCCCACATATATATAATTCAAAATCATCCCAAATCATACCTGGTACATACGCATTCAGATCCTACAACACACACCAAAACCGACAGCACAGCACCACACATCCATACAGCGAACTCTTACCGTTTAGTGCGAAAGACAGACTCGTAGCAGAACGCCTCCGAGGGGGGGGTTCACTCCATACAAGAACATTCAAAATCATTCCAAATGATACGAACACAAATAATAAATCAGCCAAAAATCGTATAAAAAATCGACAGCACCACTCTGTCATACAAAAAAAAAAACATTCAAAATCATTCGAAATGATACGAACACAAATAATGAAGCAGCCAAAATGGTACAAAAAAACGACAGCACCACTCCGTTAATTTGATTCACTCAAACGTAGCATAACGCCTCCCCAGGGGCACGCATTTGAAACGAAGGCATTCATTACCACTCACAGTCATTCACCATCACGAAAAAGTCACTAAAAGGCCTACGATTATGGCAAAAAATATTTTTGGCTCTCATCACTGAATTCTGGGCCAATTATACCTGTTTTACTCGGCTGGACTGTCGAAAACATCGATACACTCTTCAAGATCCATCACGTAGTTTTCCGAGGGCTTTCTGGAGCAGTTCTCCGTTTTTCCTGGGTCTCGTTTTGATTTTTGGCGCAACAAATCAGTTTTCAGAAAATTGCAATGTTGCCCAAAACTAACTGGGGCCAAAAATAATGGATTTTTGAGGATACTTGGCTAAAATTCATGAGGTCGTCAGAACTGGCAAATTGGACGAACAGACAAACTACGAGTCTGGAGAAACGGATAAGTGCGTCAAAAAGCTCTCGGAAAACTACGGGGGGCATTCTGAAGAGTCTCTAGGTGTTTTTGGTCGTCCCGCCGAATAAATGGCGTATGAACAGCCCAAAATCTCAGTTCTGAGGGCCCAAAAATAATTTCCCATAATAGTATGGTCTAACGATAGAAAATCTTTCAAATGAAATATAAAAACAAACGACATTCAACAGCATCCCTTGGCTAAAACGCCCTTATACAAGTATCCATATAAAAAAACAGACCCTTACCGGCTAGGGCGCGACCCAAACTCGTAGCGTAACGCCTTCCAGGATCACGCACTTCGTCCACGGGGACGTCGGTCCAACCACCCCCCCCAGCAAGCACTCGTCCAAGATTAGACCTGCCAAACAAAAACAGCAAGCCGATTATCATAAAAAGGAAAAGAAAAAAGAAAACGGAAAGCAAAGCAAAAAAAGGGAAAGGTGAGCATGAGCGAAAAATTCGATCATCTCTCCATCTATGGTAGACAGCATTGTGACATCATACCAAAAACGCACGCTAACGTGGAGAAGCATCGATTTGTTTCCGAGACAGCTTTGTCGCTTGAGGGGATATATATGCAACCCCACCCCCCAAAAAACGCCTTCTTCGAGAAAAACTGAAAGCGCAGCAGCCCGATGAGCAATCCCACCAACCTCGGTCATGCTGCAAAAAAAACAAAAAATTACGTTACTCCGACGATTCTTGGGGTGAACGACCCTTTTTAGCACCGCACTCCCAAAATGGGGACAAAACATTTGGAGTTAGACTAAAAGTGGATAATTTTAGGAGAGATGGGTTAAGGAGCCCTTTATTCAGAAAATAGTTTAGCTAAACGTGCTACACACCTCTGTGATAGTTTGTAGCACGCATCAAAACAAAACACACACGCACATGCACACACGAGAAAAAAAGTGGGATTCGTAACTCATGACCTAAGGCAACAGTAAGGTGTTCGGAACGAAATGATATACAAATATTTTTTAATTATTATTAATGCTACAGCAGTGCTATACGTTCGTAGAATTCCTCTTTTTTTTTTTTGTGCTATTCTCCCAATGTGCAGCTTGGGCTTCATGCTCCCTGGTGTCCAGACCAAACTGTCTCTATATGTTGGGGGAAACAGTTGGTCCACCTGACTCTACCGTCCAAGCCGCCGGGCTTCGATATGCGCGTGTGTGTTCCCTCCGGTCCGACGCGCCGAGCACGGCACGTCGGGCAGGACCTGCCCACATATAGACCTACTCGTATTAAGAGGTATTAACACAACGATCTTGTGTTCTGGTTCTCCGATCAAATTTCGCATTTCGCGAGAAGCAAATGTATTCGCCACTTGTCTTCGTGGTTACCCTTCAACACTTGTTTTGTTCAGGGTTGTTTCCTGTCCCGTCACTTTTTCGGAAACAGACGATCGCAGCTACTCGCGCAAACTACTGGATGCTCCGCTCGTGCTCTATTCGCGCCGCTGGGCGGTGACGTGCAGCCCCCCTCGCGGTACTCGATTTCGAAGGCGTCACAATCGGTCAAGGGGAGGGTATGGTTTTCGGTCGAAGGGAGGACAAATGCGGTCAAAAGGGGGTAGAGGAACAAAATACTAGATTTTAGTAGGGTATACCCCCCCCACGTGTTAGCCAGAAGGTGGGATTACGTTGCCTCCACCTTCGCCGCGGCCCCGCTAGCCCCAATACCGTGCCCGAAAAAAAAAAACAAAAAGGTGTGCGTGCTTGCTATGGGCTGCGGGTGTCATGTCAGCGCGTCATAATTGATTTTCAGACCGTTTGGGGCAAAAGCGCGGGCACGTTCCGCGGCCTTGTTTTTTCCGTTCCCCCCAAAGAGCGAAAAGAAACGGGGGTATATCCCCCCTTTGACCGTTACCCCCCCCTCATTTTTTTCATTGCCGGGTATTATAGCTACGACATGATATGTTCATGTGTTTTGCCCTTGTATTTATTGCGCTTGGCGTTGCATGGCCAAACCACCTTACCGTATTTGCAATGTGTATACGTACTCGTACTTCGTACCATATCTGTCTTGAAGTTTGGCACGGACACTGGTTGTGCTGAATGTACCATATTAGATGGGTGGAACATCTCACTTTCATGTCAAGAGCACATACACACAGAACAGTAGACGTTTACCGGTGTTACTGGTACGGCGTCGGTTTGATAATAGTTTACTGGTGTTGCTGGTCATGATGTGAACGATATTGGCAGAGTACTCGGGAATAAAACATATCGAGAAACAAAAACAGTGAAGGACCCCTTGTTGCTCTGATTTCTCGTACCACGTACCATACCATGCACACGTTAGGCACGATACTTGGTCATTTTTTTATTTTCGGTGCGCTTTGGTTTGTGTTGTGCGTTTGAACCTCTATACCAGGTATAGTACTATTGATGGTATGTTCCGAAAATCCGTTTTGTACGGATCTTGGGCGTGCTGGGGGTCATTGAATGAAAAGAGCCGTTTCATATGAAGAAAGCAACAACAACAACAGCAGCAGCAACAACATCAACAACAACAACAACAACCACAACAACAGCAACAACAACAACAACGACAACAACAACAACAACAACAACGACAACGACAACAACAACAACAACAACAACAACAACAACAACAACAACAACAACAACAACAACAACAACGACAACAACAACAACAACAACAACAACAACAACAACGACAACGACAACAACAACAACAACAACAACAACAACAACAACAACAACAACAACGACAACAACAACAACAACGACAACAACAACAACAACAACAACAACAACAACAACAACGACGACAACGACAACAACAACAACAACAACAACAACGACAACAACAACAACAACGACAACGACAACAACAACAACGACAACGACAACAACAACAACAACAACGACCATATTCGGCGCGCCCCACCTGAAAGAGTGCAGAGGCTGAGGCTCTACGGCGGTGCCCTGTCGCTCTCCCCCCTCTCCTCCTTGCTCCCCTCCTCGCTCTCCTCCTCGCTCCCTCGCCCCCCTTCCCGTTCCCCCTCCATCCTCCACCCTTGCCTCCCCCGTAACCCCCCGGTCCCAATCGCTCTCCATTGGCCAGTACTGCGCTGTCACACGACCCCCCTCTTCTCCCACCACCTCTCTCTGCTCTTCCTGCTCTTCCTGCTCCTGTTCTCCCCCTCTCTTCGAACGCGATGCTCTTGTATTGGCGTCGTCGGCAGGTAGCAGTAGTAACCGCCGCCGCCGATCTTCGGCCTCCGTCTCCCTGCCGACGAGGGCGGTTTCGCGTTCTCGCAGCGACAGCTCCTGGTTGGCCAGGAGGACGCGCCGACTCTCCACTTCGTCGCGAAGGGCCTGGCCAATCGAATCGATCGCGGGGTTAAAAAACTTGAAATAATATATGTAAAATAAATGGATCATAAATACGGTCTTTGCCCCAAATTTCCAATCGAACGGTGCTGTCTCCAACGTCTCCAAATCCACTAAAAAGTGCTTGAATAGCGAAATCATGAAAAAAAAGCTATCTCCCCGCTAGTAGTCTAGTTTCAAATAGCTCGCGCCCGAAACAAACAACGTTCTGCGCGCTCGCGGCGACAGCTCCTGATTAGCCAGGAGAACGTGCTGACTTTCCACCTCAGGAACCTTCAGAAAATTTAACCCCGAAAAAAGGGAAATACCTGGCAGGACTTTGATCTGATACAGCAGCACTATATAGGGGTCCCCCGATGAGGCGGTGGCGTGCCAGAGCAACATGACCGCCTTATTAAGGAAAGCTCCCGATAAGGCCGTGGCGTGCCAAAGCAATATGACCGCCTTATTGAGGAAAGCCCCCGATAAGGCGGTGGGTTGCCAGAGCAATATGACCGCCTTATTGAGGGAAGCCCCCGATAAGGCGGTGGCGTGCCAGAGCAATATGACTGCCTTACTGAGGAAAGCCCCGATAAGGCGGTGGTGTGCCAAGGCAATGTGACCGCCTTATGGAGGAAAGCCGTCTTGTTCATTCCAGGTTATGAGTGCAGTCCCCCAGTTACGCCAAGCGATTTTGACCGCCTAATATATAGGGATACCGCCTTACTCATACCGCACCATTGGGGGGAGCCCCACTCTGCAGTTCCAACCAATTTATCCTCGAACCCAACAACCTAAAAAAAAATAACAACAAAATCCGGACACCGTTTCATTGTAAAACTAGCCCGGTTCCGATGACAGCATTTTTATATCCTAAGCAAGGGTGAAGTTTTAGCGGTCAAGCGATGACAAAAAAATACATTTCAGATGAAGGCAGTTTCGTGTTCTGTTAGCGACAGCTCGTGATTGGCCAGGAGGTTGTGCCGACTCTCCATCTACAGTCGACCCCGCTTTAAAGACACACCGCGTTTTTTTTTTTGGGAGTGTCTTTAACGCGGGGAAGTGTCTTTCGGATTCCGGAGCCACTAACTCACCGTCCCCGAGGCCAATGGAGGTGTAACATATGTCAAAATACGCGCATTTGAAGCAGGAATGCGACCACGAAACTGTGTTGCTTAAAAACTACAACACGTGATTTAAAAGACCGCAACACTACTGCTGTAGTACACTCCAATACTTTACACATTTTGAATTTCCCTCCACTACCGAAACGCGGGAAGGAGTGCAGCACGACCTATTGTAATGTGTACGGCAGTGCGCTGTTGTTGGTGCAGGCTCTTGCTGTAATGTGTACGGCAGTGCGCTGGTGTTGTTGCAGGCTTTTCTTATTGTCAAGGCGTTATCCTCTCGGTGAACATCATGCCCGAGATATCGCGAACACACCTGAGACACATCAGTTCGTTGGAACTAGCTCTGATACGATACACGCAAGTTACCTGCCACATAGGGACCAAACAAACCCAGTCGACCCCTTAGAAGGACACTAGGAAACGGTCGGTAGCGCAGACCACAACATACAAGAAAATCGGGCAAATACACCGAAAAGAGGACACCGTTCTTCCCCAAAGGTCAACACGAGGCAAAAACACAAAACAAAAATACCAAAATTTAACTCGACGAGAAAGGCAAAAATCCCAAACTTTGACTGCCTGACACGAGTTGAGACTTTGACTGGCACGTGGGTTCGCCACATGGCTTCAAGCCGGCAGCTGACGACCCGCCAGCAGATGGGAGGAATCTCTCCATAGCCACACGCGGTAGTGCGGGCTGCAGCAGACCGCTGTCGATGTTATACAGCAGTGTGCTGCCCCAGCGAAAAAAATTGGGGGGGGGCCGCAAAGTGGAAAAGGTACCCCCCCCTTATTATTGTACATCTGCGGGGCACCATGTTCTGGGAAAAAAATGTGTCTCTATAGCGGGGAGTTTCCTTAAGAAGAGTGTCTTTAAAGCGGGGACGACTGTATCTCGTCGCGAAGAGCGTGGCCAATCGAATCGTTTGCTTTCATAAAAAGTTTTTGTTTTTTCAAGAAGCCCAGAAAAAGGGCTATTATACAATTATCCAAGGTTGTGTTTTGTGGGTTTGTGTATTCCAGGTCGATGCAAATTTCTTACAGAACCCAAACAAGTATCGGGTACGGATATGGACCTCTTACCTACCTCACAGAAGTTCCGGGTATGTTCTTTTTTTTCGTACAGAACCCACATAAGTTTAGGGTACGGGCATAAGTTGTTGTACCCGTACACCGGGTACACCGGGTACGGGTACGATTTTTACAGAACTCACAAAAGTTTCGCGTACGGGTATGGACCTCTTACAGATCTCACAGAAGTACCGGGTATGGGTATGGACCTCCTACAGAACCCTCATAGGTGTCGGGTACGGGTAATACCCGGGTAAATACCCCGAATACGCTTCTGTGCGTAATACAATCTGGCAAATTTCCAAGCAATTTGTTCCGAAACCCATTTGATTTTTTTCAAACGTCGAACCCAGCAAAAAAAACGTTTTACCATGTCAATTTTTCCAAATAGTTTACGCCAGAAACCAAGCAAGAAATGGTTCGCATTCTGGCAGCGATAGCTCCTGATCGCCCAGGGGGCTTGCTTGCACCAACTCTCCACCTCGCCGTGGAGAACCTGGCTAATCGAATCACCACGCGGCGTGGCATGCCACGCGGAGCGTTGAGTCTTTTTTAAATGTCTACATCAAAACTAGGTAAACGTTATTGACAAACAAGGGGCGGGCTGGGAATACAGTCAACCCTCTTAGCATGTTTAGCACCGCACTCCCGACATGGGTACAAAACACTTGGAGTTCGTGTATACTGGCAGCATACTTAAACTGGAAGTAAGTTGGCCGAGCTCAAAGTCATCCACTACTAATAGTACAGAGGAGGTCCCTCCATAGTGCCGATTGCCCGCTGCACTGCCTGTGAAAATTGCTTCGCACACACGGGAAATGACAGTAGTGGCTCGGGGTTGTGCCGGTTTCCACTACAGTGCCGGTATTTCCCTCTACAGTGCGTATATCGGCACTATAGAGATAGAGGGATCACTACCGTGGCTCTTACTTGGCTAGGTACTACGGTTAGTTACACGCGTCGTTAGTGTGGGACAGCCATTAAAGCAGTAGAAAGGTTATGAAAACGAGACATCTCACGGACGGGAAACGCTTCCTCGCTGATTCAGCCATCACGGACAATATGGTGCAGCTCCAACGAAAGGAGGAAGGCGAGAAGAAGGGCAGGGCACTTCACGCACGGGCAAAGTCGACGGGCGGAGGGGGAAGGAGGGGGGTGAGGTGCAGAGATTGTGGGGTATGCTGAACGCGGACGATGCGGGCATCGTATCACGATCATCAGAAGGGCTGGAGAGGATGATGACGGTGATCGTGACTGCGTGCTCGTCGTTCGGGCTTACGGTATCCGAGGCAAAAACGGAGATAATGTCCCTGGAAACCAAAGGCGGGGGAAAGGTGCCCTTCACAATCAATGCAGCCGGCCAGGTACACAAACAAGCAATCAAGTTTGTGTACTTGGGCGGGGCTATCACCGCAGACAGAGACCTTAGCATTGAAATAACACGGCGTCTTCAGAGGGCCTGGGCGTGCTTCCAGCGGTTCAAGATGGAAATCTATGATCGACCGGGTGTGCGCTTACGGTTGAAGGTGCGGTTGCTGAAAGCTGAGGTGGTCGAGACACTTCTGTACGGTTGCATGACGTCGAGCCCGAAGAAGCCTGACTATGACAGGCTACGACGGGTTCACCACTCCATGCTCCTCCGATGCCTTGGATGGCGGAAACGGAAGCGCGACGACCACACCCTATCGTACGCTGACGCGCTTGCCAAGACAGCTTCCGAGAGCATAGAGGCGATAGTGCGCAAACAGAGGATATTGTTCGCGGGATTCGTAGCACGTATGGGGGAGGAGCGTCTTCCACAGAGGGTGATGTTTGGGGAGCTTGTTGGGGGTAAGGGCTACTCAGGGCGGCAAGAGAAAGACTGGATGGCTCATCTGAAGGAGGACATGTCGGTCTTCGGAATGGAATTCGAAGGGTGGCGAAAGGCTGCTCAGAAGGCTGGCAGATGGTTTCGACGAGTAGAGAAGGGAGCCGAGTTGCTCATGCGGAATTGGCATGAAACGGAGAAACGCATAGCTGCAGAGCGACGCGCAAAGGCTGCGGCAGCGCCATCCACCGTCGGCATCTCTAAGCGGCCGGGGGGAGGGGGAAGGGTGGGGGGGGGGGAGGCGGGACGTCATGCCCAAGAGACTGAAGTCTGGGTTTGGCCATCATCGTCTTGAAAGTTGTGGGCCTTCGAATGGCCGTCACAAGATAGCGTAATACTGCCTTAACTTCTTCGCCATGTTGCGTTCTCTCCCCAGTGCCATTGATGATGCACTTGATACTCTCTATGAGCCCAATGCCGTCTTTAGTCAGTTCCTAGGGTCTGCTAGTATTACATTTTGTTGCTATTTTCCTTTCCTTGCTTCCTCTTCTTGTCTTGCCTTTTCTTGCTTTTCTTGTCTTTTCTTTATTTCCTTTCCTTTTTCGTTTTCTTTTTTCGCTTTCTTCTCTTTTCTTTCCTTTTCTTTCTCTTCTTGTTTGTTCTTTGTTTCTTTTTTCCAATTGACTTTCGTCTGTCGTGCGTATGCGTAGTGGTAAATACTACGTGTAATATATACGTGGTAGTCTTTCTTGGGTGGCAAGCGGTATAGTTGGTTTTTTAGTCGGGATTAGTGAGGCGTATGCACCAGTATGGACCTGGCGCATCGTAGGCTGACTCTCGATTTCACTGTTATATGTTTCTGGTGGAGGCATGAATTGCGTCAGCTGTGATATACCAGGTATGCGTGTACCACCTTTGGGTTGTTTGTATTTTTCCCTAGGGTATTCCTCAGCTCCAGAGTGACTGGAGCCTGTCCTGTGACCACGGACTTGATTATGCGAGTTAATGCGAGAACAACAACAACAACAGGTAGGGGTGTACTCATTTTGTACGTGCATGGCCGCAGTCGTGTGACCATATATCCTCGCACCCCTCCAATACCGGGGCGGAGCGCGTCGGATTTTCACCAACCAGGCAGGCATTGCTGCCACCAAGCGCGAAGCGCCGCGCAAGGTGTTCAGCGAGTCGCATGGAGGGCGAGCTGCATCCTTCCGAGAACCGTTCGTAAGACGGTCTTCGGCACCTTGTGCCTGCTTTCTTGCTTACGGATGGCAACTCCAATGAGCTACTTGGTTTTCGGATTTGGGGGTCGCATACTTCGGGTTCACGAGTGTTTCTCACCTTTTGACCTCTGTGGTGCGGTTGGCCTCCTCAACTGTGGGACTATCGTTTATCATGATGCTTCTCTTAGGACTTAGCGCACAGAAACCTTGGTGGTGGTTGCGTGAAGGAATGGCATCGGATTCGTCTTTCGGGTGATATATGGAGCTCCTCACACAAAGAGCTCAGAAACTTCTGTATTCTGCATCCTTAGCTTGGGACGAGCTCACCACATACCTGCATCAGCGCCGACCTTTCCACTCCCAACTCCTTCTGCTGCCCCACCACCTCCCGCATCAGGTCCAACAGCTCGGGAGAAACCGTCGGGGAAGCAGATACGCCCCCCCAAGGTTTTGCATCGCCTCCGACGGCAGGCGTTTCCCCTACAGCGTCCGCCATTTCTGATGCTGCCGCTGCTTCTGTCATAGTAGCGGCGGCCGTCAACGGTAGCATGTCGTCCAATTCCACCCATCCACCCTCGTTAACCTCCTGCGCGGCTTCAAGTCGACCAGTGGTCAGCCGCAACGTCCTCGTCGACCCCCCCTCGCCATTTCCCTCTTCTGCCCCAGCCGCGGCAGTGATAACAAGCCTGGCGTCGCCTCTCCCCTCCCCACCGCCATCACCCACCTCCCGCATGGCCTCGGCGCCGATACTCGGTACACCGCAACTCCCAGATCTCTCTTCTGCGCCACCACCACCACCACCACCACCGCCACCGCTCCTGCCCCCCGATCGCAAGAGCCGGTCATCATCAGACGGGCGCCAGGTAGCGTTCCTCCCTCCCCCTTCCAGAAAAACCACGGGAGGCGGGGGGGAAACGCGTCTCGCGCCACGAAGCGGGTGCAGCCTATCCTCCTCCGACACTGACAACGATAACGACGACAATGACACTGGCGACGCCTCACCATCATAACCATCACCATCACCGCGGTCGCGGTGGTGGTTGTCACCACCGGCGCTCCTCCCCTGAGCGCGTGCGGCGGGTTTCGATACAAGCGGCGTGTCCACAACGGGCTGAACTAACCGACGGTCCTGGATTTTCAGGGCGTCCTGCACGGCGGGTTGCGGGGGTAGAAACAGTTGAACCTCGCCCGTGGCCGTCTGTGCTTGAGCGTCAGCGGTCTCTACTGGCTTGGCTAGCCCTATCCCTTCGCTCGACCCTTCCGCCGTGTCAATCCCGCATGGTCGCCCTTCGGGGATTAACTTGTTTGGCGCGGCCCTTCCAAAGGCGCCCTTCTTAGGGGTCGGACCGGGGGGGTGGCGTGTCGACCGTGCCCTGTCCCGGCGCTGACGGTTTATCGGTCCGTACAGCCTAGCCACAGCCGCCGAAGACTTAGGCCTTACCGCTCGTGCTTTTTTCGCGCCCGCTGAAGAAGCGGCGGAGGCAGTCACCGCAGCCGCAGCAGCAGCAGCAGAAGCATCTTCAGCGGTGGTGGCGGGGGCGGTCGTTCCTTCAGGAGCATCGCGGTTCGATTTAACGCGTCTCAGTCTATCCAGCTCCCGGTGCAGCCGTCCCTCGCGCTCGCGCATTTCCTTCCTCAGCTCGTCTACCGCTCGGATAGCGCCCTCCCGTTGATCGCGTGCGGCGGCCACCGCCTTATCCCGGGCAACAGCCAGAGCTGCCGCGGACTCGGGGGGCAACCGAGGAGACCCAATCCTATCCCCCGAAATCAACGCCTCTTGACGCTGCGGTGAAGAAACCCGTACTACCTTCTCGACCCCCGATTTCGCTGGGCTCGGTCGAACCCGACGCCGCCCTGTAACTCTGCCAGCGGGCGGCCACCGCTCTGGCTGGGGTGTGGTGGAGATGGCACGGAGTTCCAGGGGGAGGCTGTGGCTCTGCCGCTGCTTAGGGGTTAGCACTCCTGGAACGAAGTATCCGTGGTCACCTCCGGCGCTGTTGCTACCGTGGCCACCGTTGAAACAAGTTGTGTCTCCGAAAAAGTTGGATTGTTGACGGTTTTTAGTCCGGTCCTGGTTCGAAATCCCTCCACCCCCGCCCGGAGGTAGCGGGGGCGTTTGTTTGCGGTACCCGGGGAAGACGGGCAGAGGAAGCGGGAGGTCCGGGTCTAGCTGTACCTCGGCTAAGGCCCGCCTTCCGCTGGACCTTCCCGTACCAGACAGGGGTGCCGCCGCGCGAGTCGCCACCACGGTCGCTGTCGCCGCGGCGGGTGATGATGCCGAGCGGTTGGCCCGTACCTTGTTCCGCGCGCGCGCTCCCATTGCTGAAGAAGAGGGAATAGGAGCACGGTGCTGCGACCCGGTCGAAATTAAGCCGCTACCACCAGCACCAGCATCACCACCGCCACCAACACCACGACCGCCCCCACCACCACCACTGCTGCCACTGCGGGCAAGGTTAGAGGAGGTCGCGGTGACTCCAGGTTCCCGCTCGGGGAACGAGCGGAAGTCGGGTTTGAGCGAGATGGACTTATCGAGGGCGAGCTTTGTCTCCCTGAGCACGAACAGCTCCCTATGGACGCCTTCGACGTCTAGTGCCTGGGAGCACAAAAAGAAAAGCATGCAGGCATGCAGGCATGCAGGCATGCAGGCAGGCAGGCAGGCAGGCAAGCAGGCAGGCCGCGCGCGCCGACCGAGACTTAGAGGACGCGTGCTACGAAAGGGAGTTTAGTACCTCTTGTAGGCGAAAATGTTTGTAACCGACGGGGCTCTTCTGATACGATAAAGGGTGAAATACTTTTTTCGGGCAAAAATATTTGCGACTGACTGGGCTCCTCAACTAGCAGTGAAATAAATGGCTACACTACACACTGTTGTTGGAACATAAGGGGTTTCCCAGCACGGCGGTGGTTTGCCAGAGCAATATGACCGCCTTATTGAGGAACGCCGCCGTATTCACTTGGTGCGCCAGAGCAATATGACCGCCTTATTGAGGAACGCCGCCTTATTCACTTGGTGTGCCAGAGCAACATGATCGCCTCAATGAGAAAAGCCGCCATATTCACTTGGTGTGCCAGAGCAATGTGACCGCTTTTTTGAGGAAAGCCGCCTTAATTAATTGAAGGTTATGGGCACTGTAGTGTGATTCCTCAGTGGCGCCAAGCGAGTTTGACCGCCTTATATCGGGATACCGCCTTACTTAGACCGCTTTATTGGGGAACCTCTAAGTACTGCACCATCATTCGTGTCTTGTAAACCATCCCATTAAAAAGCGTACTGTATTATATATAGTATATAGGCCATTGGGTTTGTCCATCGTGTTGAGCGCGTTCACATTTATATCACAAAAATTGGTTTTGTGGGGATTTGGTAATAGAGATAATAGAGCTCCCCCCAAAACGCCACCGCCTGCTCCGGCTATTCCTAGGGACTAATCCCATCAACACCTCACCACTGCCATCAACACCTTTACCACTGCCATCAACACCTTTACCACTGCCATCAACACCTTTAACACTGCCATCAACACCTTTACCACTGTCATCAACACCTTTACCACTGCCATCAACACCTTCACCACTGCCATCAACACCTTTAACACTCCCATCAACACCTTTACCACTGCCATCAACACCTTTACCACTGCCATCAACACCTTGCGCGCTTTTCGGGGTACATGCCTAGTCTAGAGTGCCTCGATTGGAGGGAGCCTCAAAAATCGAAGGTGGATCACCTATCGTAGTACGCGAAATAAACATACCATATACAGGAGGCGACTTGCCTGCCCCAACTGCTCGCCGCGACCACCACCACCACCACCGCCGCCGTCGGGCGAGAGAGAGAGCCCAAGTGGGCGGCAGCCTAGAGCCTCCGCATACTCCGAAGCAGCGCCCATCGTCCGCGCAGGGGCTTGCTCCACCAGGTCGTTGAGTTCGCGGTAACCGTCCACCAGATTCCTCACACGCTTCTCAAGTCCTGGGAGACGTGGAACGGCAGCGGCGGGCGGGCGGGCGGGTGGGTAAGTAGTGGGTGGTTCGGATCCACCAGCGACAAGATAACATAGTGCTTTCGTTGGGTCGGGTTGGGTTGGGTTAGATTGGGTTTGGTTTGGTTTGGTTTGGTTTGGTTTGGTTTAGATTAGTTTAGTTTAGTTTAGTTTGTTTTGTTTTGTTTTGTTTCGTTTTGTTTGTTTTGTTTTGTTTTGTTTTGTTTTGATTTGTTTTGGTTGGGTTGCGGTGGGCTGGGTTGCGTTGGGATGCGTTGGGTTGGGTTGGGTGGGGTTGGGTGGGGTTGGGTTGGGTCGGGTTGGGTTGGGTTGGGTTGGGTTGGGTTGGGTTGGGTTGGGTTGGTCTGGGTTGGGTTGGGTTGGGTTGGGTTGGGTTGGGTTGGGTTGGGTTGGTCTGGGTTGGGTTGGGTTGGGTTGGGTTGGGTTGGGTTGGGTTGGGTTGGGTTGGGTTGGGTTGGGTTGGGTTGGGTTGGGTTGGGTTGGGTTGGGTTGGGTTGGGTTGGGTTGGGTTGGGTTGGGTTGGGTTGGGTTGGGTTGGGTTGGGTGGGTTGGGTTGGGTTGGGTGGGGTGGGTTGGGTGGGTTGGGTTGGGTTGGGTTGGGTTGGGTTGGGTTGGGTTGGGTTGGGTTGGGTTGGGTTGGGTTGGGTTGGGTTGGGTTGGGTTGGGTTGGGTTGGGTTGGGTGGGTTGGGTTGGGTTGGGTTGGGTTGGGTTGGGTTGGGTTGGGTTGGGTTGGGTTGGGTTGGGTTGGGTTGGGTTGGGTTGGGTTGGGTTGGGTTGGGTTGGGTTGGGTTGGGTTGGGTTGGGTTGGGTTGGGTTGGGTTGGGTTGGGTTGGGTTGGGTTGGGTTGGGTTGGGTTGGGTTGGGTTGGGTTGGGTTGGGTTGGGTTGGGTTGGGTTGGGTTGGGTTGGGTTGGGTTGGGTTGGGCTGGGTTGGGTTGGGTTGGGTTGGGCTGGGCTGGGTTGGTCTGGGTTGGGTTGGGTTGGGTTGGGCTGGATTGGAGCGTGGCAGCACGGGTGAGTATGTGGGTTGGGTCCAGTAGTGACATTATGGCGTCGTGAATTCGTTGGGTTGGGTTGGGAGGGGTTTGGGTGCGGCGTAGCATGAGCAATAAAGCATGTTGAAAACAATCGGCGCAATTAAACGGACCTAATACACACCGATGACGAAACGCGGCGCAACAGGAATAATTAAACAATGAAATGCGGTGGAAATGATGCGGGCGATGCACACACGAGGCGCCAAATACCGCTCACAAAACGCCGCGCAACAGGAGGGGCTAAACTATCGTTGGAAAATA
Source organism: Undaria pinnatifida (assembly GCA_012845835.1). NCBI lineage: Eukaryota > Phaeophyceae > Laminariales > Alariaceae > Undaria > Undaria pinnatifida. The sequence continues at coordinate 13,395,466 of JABAKD010000019.1, forward strand.
CGGTGGCGTGGTATGGTGTGGTATGGTGTGATTTGGTGCGGTTGGGTGTGGTGTGGTGTGGTGTGGTGTGGTGTGGTGTGGTGTGGTGTGGTGTGGTATGGTGTGGCATGTTGTGATGTGGTGCGGTTGGGTGCGGTGCGGTTGGGCTTGGTGTAGTTTGGTGCGATTGGGTACGATGTGGTACGGTGCAGTGGGGTGCTGCCCTTACCCTCCGCCATGGTTTCGGTATCCCCCTGAAGCCTGCCCATGTGCCGCGCCATCGTCGGAATTGCCTCCAGAAGCTTCTCGTACTCCGTCACCACTCGGTCGGCCACCGACAGCGCTGAAACCTGCGGCGCTCCGGGCAACCCAGACATTTCCTCCGTATCACCACCGCCCCTTTCTACTGTGGCTGCTGTGGGTGCTGTTGCCGCTGTGGCGGTGTTAGCAGCATTCGTGGGGGCGTTATCTACTGCGCTTTTTCCCCTCCGGGCTGACGACGCCACGACTGTAAAAGAGTACAGACAGGTTGGGGGGTTTAGACATGGAGTTTATTGAGGCGTTTCTCCAGGAACATGCGCATCATACACAGGGTCATGCACAGTAGGATAAAAAAGGAAGGCAGCATGTGCCCGAATATTTCTAGTGCATGAACAACTCAATAGGATATTTAGGTCTTGTAGTGTATGGGAAAGGGTTTCACACAGGCAAGCCCATTAACTGCAACCCCCTTCCACGGCGGTGTCGTATGCTAACCAAATGCAAGCCCGTTCCAGGGAAGACACCCGTGCCACAGCTTGTCCAGAATGCCGCCAACGGTAAAACCCTCCTATGAGCTGAGCTGAAAAGTAGCAGCCGTGGAGAAAACAGCATATGCTAAAACTAATTTTTCTATATATGTAACCCGTTGGGACTAGTACTTGGGACCTCCCAGGAGCCGATCCGGAAAGCAAACGTGATGAGGGAAAGCATTCAGTAGTACAGCGGAGGGGTCTCAACAGTTTGAAGGATTCCACTGACCTCTATAGTGCCGGTGACTTATCTTGGCACGACTGGAACTCTCTATAGTAACCCTGTTCCCAATAGTGCCAATGTCCTGAACAGTGCCGGCATAATCGACTGGAACATGTCGGCACCGGATGGGACAGCTCACCTCGACGACTCGACGCGGGTTTGGTCGGCTTGGTTGCATTGCCCATCTTCGGCATGGTCTTGGGCACAGGGGTCACCCTTGCCTTCGAAGGCTGACGGCTAACAGCTCCAGCGATGCCCTTGCCCGTGCGCGGGGTGGAAACATAGACCTTCACCATTACCCACGCGCAAATTGGTGATTAAAAAAAGAAGAACCAGTTGCGAGGGGCAACGGGAGGGTGATCAACATAACGAAACAGCAGTATGAATAGTACATCAACAACAGCACTTTAAACAGTACAGCAAAGCGTAATATCAAAATAGGTTGTTTTGTAACTTGAAAAGAAGTAATCGTCGTGCTGGATCCACTCGCTGAGCCTCCGTGAGAAGCTCTACTGCGTAGGCTCCGAGAACATTTCAGTGTGGAGCCCTAGTGCAGACCATATTTAAACCTAACTGGGATTCCACCCGGACCAGAAGCTTCCTGGGCAATTATTAACGAGACAGGGCGACGGCGCATGCCTTTTACGCGCTATATCTAGTCCGCGTTTCACGACCCTGAAGTTCGCCTCCAAGTAAGGGAAAACATTGTTTCCCACATATATCAAAATCGATTGACTGTGGAGGTTACTACGCCGGGTTAAAAAAGCTATTTTGGCGCCACCCTCTTACGCTGGCAATACAACTATATATCGGAAAATTAGAACCCACTCTTACACACATACCTGGTACAACTTTGTTTGGTTGCCTTCGGGCTACTACCCCAAATGCAGCATACTAGCTGCGATTGGCGCAATAGCCCAAGTTCAACCAAACGAGGAGCAAGTATATATGATGTACATCGTATAAGTTATGTATATATATACACATACAATTACATACATAGACTGTACATACAAGGATACAAGATAACAAGAGACTCCATCTCGCACCGCTTCCGAAAGAAAGCCTTGCATATCCTGGCCTACCAACATACCACAGTCTATTGTTAACAATACTTGACGAACTGCTGGTGGAGTGTCCGTATAAGCACTGCCGAAGCACCTCCTGTGGTATCAGCGATGTTCCATGCCACAGAGCAGCAGTGTTACCTCCACCATGCGACACGCAACATAATCGACAGATCGACATACCGACCATCACCACGGACTCTGTGCCATTCGGTGGCGATTGACGATGATCGGTGATTCTGGCGAGATTGATATTGATACCAGTAGAGGCCCCTCTGTAGTGCTGGTCGCCCGCTACAATGCCTGTGAAATCGTTTGGCACAGATGGTAACAACCAGCAGTGGGAGGGTGCCGAGTAGTGCCGGTGGCCGCTAAAGTGTCGAGTAATGCCGGTTACCGCTATAGTGCCGGCACTACCGAGGGCTCACTACCGTATCCGAAGCAAGGACAAGACACGATCACACGACCAGACTGTTCGCAATAGGGGTGTGTGTCGCCTCAGTGCGCAGCGGGCGACACTTGTTTTCCTTTTCTCGACGGGATTGCACCACCGTCCGCTGCGGGAGGTGATGCCATTGCTATTGTTTCGACCCACGCTGGAGCAGCAGATCGTAGCAGGGATCAGAGGGGGATTAGGCACAAAGATGCTGGACGATCGGTGGTCGATGTACCATTTTGTATGATGATTGGTGCAGCTGATCGCCTGCTTGATGTTTGACATATGATATCATATGGTGTGGATGAAGTTCAAGCGAAGATCCACCAACCCAACCCCACCACCGATGTAGGGGTTAACGCAAACGCAGGCACTGTTTGCTGTACTGGATCCGTATTGATGCTATCGCTGGTGCCGCCGCTGCTGCTGCTGTTACTGCCGCTCGACGCGGTTCATGAACCCACCGCGAACCAGAAACCAAACCAATCGCGCTCGACAACCCGCACCAGGAAAGCAATGACAAGTCAGCCCAGCATCCTCGGACACTTCCTCATCTCACCTCGCGATCAACCTTCACCCCTCGCACTTGCCCAATACCCCTCCGCATCCCCGTTGCCGTTGCTCCCTTAGCCACTGCTGGTGACGCATTAGGTGTCGACTGGTACGACGTGATACCCTTGACTGCAGTCCTCGTGCTATTCGTTCGGCTGTTCACCAAGGCGACATCTCCTGCTGCAACGTTTTTTTTACCAATACTGCTGCTGTTAATAACAACGGTCTTTGCCATAACACCACCAGCATTATCAGCTGCAGCACGAGCAGCAGCAGTGATGTTGACAGTTGCGCTGGACTTTTGCATCTTGTCTTGCCGCTGTTGGTGCTGTTGCTGCTGCTGTTGCACCGAGCTTGCTTTTACAACAGGAGGAACTACACTACGAGCGAGTGTTTCAACAGCGACGGTTTGAGTAATAAGTCGTTGACTTGCTCGTCGCGCTATTGGAGTTTTTTGTACGCCAACAACGCTAGCTGGCGAACGGAAGCCACCATCTCGCGACGGGAACACCCTAGTTCCAACCGTTGGATCGCTCTGCATGTGCAACGTCCTCAGTACCAGGGAACGGGGCCAGCTAGCGCGAGCTTCTTGCACCCTCCTCACGGTGTAGCGAAGAGCATACATACCCTGGTAAAGAACGCCATATGTCGTGTAGCACTCCTTTTGCGGTGAAACTAGATTTCTAAGATTAGTCAACCACTAGATGCACTCCAAGTGAAACAGCACGAGACGAGTACGAACGCTATTCTTTGCACTCGGGCTCGCGATAGACACAGGCGCGTGTTTCATACATCGGCCGGGTAGCGTTGACTCTCGACCCTTCACAGTGGCAGCTTCGGGCTGCAGTAGGCCACGCAGCTGACACCGAATTGCCTCACATGTGGAGCGCTTCTGTTGCGCTAGCCTTAATCGCTTCTTCCTGCAGCAGCAACGAGCGAAGCAATCATGTGTCAGCTTTCCTTTATGCTCCGCTGCCGGCTCGAGTATCTCCAGCCCTCGCGTCGAGAGCCAGCGGTACAAGAGGCCGCAGAGCAGGCACGGCGTCAGTAGGTGGGAGGGTGCGGAGCTGGGAGGCTAGAGGGGCACCGGTGACATCTCTAGGTGCAGCAGAGGTCGATGACGTGAACAAAACGGACGTAGGCGCTGATGTGGTGGAAGGAACATCAGACAGCGACGATACGAGCAGTGTGTTTCTACCTGATCGAGATGCGGGGAGGCAGGCGTATCAATCCGACGAGGGCTGGCAGCTGAAGTATCATGATATCAAGACTAGGAGGGACGCTGCGGATAACAGGGCAAAGGCAAGGCGTCATGTTTTTTGCGTTATGATTAGTCATGTGGCCTGGCTCGGATCGGATTTTGTTGCCTGCTGTGAAGTATAGACCAATGTAGGCGCGTTGTACGTACACGTACGTAATGCCCTCTTGCTGGTGGCAGATGGCATCTGTTTCTGTTTACTAAGCAGCATTACAGAAAGATTAGCTATCGTATTCCGCATGCATTGCCGTGCCGTTTCCTTGCATTTATCGTTGGATTTTCGAGAAGATACGTACGTACGAACGAAGAAAATTGGAGGTCTGAACTTACTGCTGCTCTTTTCTGCGGCTGTTGCTGCTGCTGGCGCTGTATTCCCGTTTCCCGTGTAGTGTGTGTGTGTGTTCTTCACATTAAACCGTTCTTCTACTCGTCGACATCCAGCACACCCAGTGTCCGTACTGATTCTTCACCCTAGAAAGATCAGCTCTGTGGTCACAAGCTACGACACAGAGATAATGCATCGTAATGCATTCGACAACGCAATGTCATGCCCTAGTACTGGGTACGACAGGCACAACATACATACGTCAGCAACAGAAATACATTGGAAGAGAGAAATACGAAATAAACAAAAACAAAAACAAAAACAAAAAACAAAAACAAAATAAGAAAACAAAATAAGAAAACAAATAAAAACAAAGATAAAAATAAAACAAAAAATGAAACAAACAAAATGAAGGGGAAATCGAAGAAACAACCCAGCCGGAAAGGAGAGCCAAAGCTCGGAAAAGAAACATAATAAAATGAAATAAAATAAAGTAAAGTAAAACCAAAATAAGATACTCCGAACACGAGCCAAAAACCTGGACACGGAAGGAGGGAACAAAGGGGAAAAAAATACCCCAGAAAAAGACGAAAAGTGCTATGTACCTACTAGTCGGCCTGGTACCTTGCTACCCTGTCTGCCATCTCCTTCCTGCCTTCGTCCACCGCGGTCTCCCTTCTATTCCTCCTGTTGCCCCCCCTGCCCCCATTCCCTTGGACGGCTTTCCTTCTACTCCTCCTGTTTCCCCCCCTCCCCCCTTTGTGTTCTTCTCATTAAGCCAAAATACCTGAGCAAAAAACTTGGTATCCAGCTGCACTGAATCTCGTGTTGCCGGGCCGTCGAGTTTCCTGCAGGCCAACGAAGTCACAGCCGAGTTGCTGGCCTATCGCCAGTACACGCTCGTCATGCCCATACCCGTTCTTCCCCTTTACGGCCAGGGTACGCACGTTGTAGGTCGCTACCGCCACAAGTGCCGCCTTCCGTCTCTTACGAGTCTCGCGTGCTGCTTTCTCAGCCAGCCGACGAGAGGCTCGTCCCCTCCTCCGTTTCTGTTTCTGTTATTTCTTTTTTCTCTCTATTAATGTGATGATTGTGGCTCTCCGTTTCGTAGCCCGGTTCGCGCCTTGGTTTCCGCTGGCTGGGTGCAGCCGTCCCAGCCAACGCCGACACTCCCATCCTTCCTGTCGTGCATGCGTACCCACGCGGTGGCCAGCCTCTCCACTCCCCAAGCTGCCCACGCTGCGCTCTCTGCTGTGGTGATGTACCCGTCCTGCCCCGGGGATGAACTCCTCGGCGTCGGGGTTAAAAAGAAAACCCATCACCACCACCCCGCGCGGTCCTTAGAGTGAGCAGTTCACTAGCCAGACCGCGCAAGGTTCCCTCTCTACCCAGCCCGAGGCTCGATGCCCGTGTGACTGCCGCTAGACCGCTGCAGGTCCTCGCGGGCTTCCTCGGCCCACCCCAAGGACGGGGCAGGCCGAAGGAGAACGGTACGAAAGTACAGCGGTGGGAGTCGCACAGGAAGTACGGGTAGATCTGGGTGTACCCATTGCATTTTTTATGGTGCTGCGATGCTGCCATCGCAGAAGAATGGTTGAAGGATCTAACCGTCCGGGAGCGGCCTATTTTACAAAAAATATTCCAAGGACGTCAGCCTTGAGTTCGACGAATTTCAGGTCAATACTCATCTTTGCAAGCTGCGTTGTTGGTACTTGCAATATACTACATGGATGGGTGAGCTTTTATTAGGAGGGGTCCTATATTTTTTGTTCACTACTTGTATAATGGTAAGTGTTGGTATTTTTTCCTTAGGTGGGGAATTTTGAGCTAGATCTAAGGGCCCGTATTAACGAGGAACTTGCAAAATCGAATTTCGATTTTTTTTTATAGAATTTAATTTAATTTGCATCTGATTGGTCAAGAAATGAATCACCAAGCAGGCATTCTCAGAATTATTACGAAAAATCAAATTCAACAAAGAAGTAAAAAAAGACTTTCTCGGTCGAACTTTGTCGAAAATCGAAATTGAATTTAGGGAGTTTGTCCACCTAGACATGGCTTGTTCTGTGTAACCGAAGCCGGCCACGCGAATTGGTGCCATGTCGTCGGCTGATTGAGAGGCGAGCAGCCAACATTGCGAGAGGTAGGACCACCGGAGCAGCCGCAGCGCGGCCTCCGAAGGTCCTTAGCACAGCCTAGACCGCCTGCGACGCTTCGAAAACAACCGAGACCGCCGCAAACCCAGTTTTTCGTCCCCCTGCACCTCGAAAGTTACACGACCAACCACCACATGATGACTTCGCTCAGAAGTTCGACAGCTATATCCCCGTCGCTGCTGCCCGTGTCGGGCGGCGGGGTGGCGCCAGCCCATCCAAGAGACACCTAGAGCCATAGCCTCCAAGCCGCTGCCGGCCAAAAGAATCTGCGGCTAGCCGCGGCGCTCCGGGGAGGACGCGAGCCATCGCTCGCCTCGGCCGTTGCCCACGGGTGTTCGTTGACCCTTTTGCGTTTTTAGAATTTTTTTATTTCCTAGAACGCACTGCGCCGTTCCTTGATAAGAACCAAAGTTGAATTTTTCGTGTTTTTTTCATGAAATTAATAAAAAAAATCGAAATTCGATTTTGCAAGTTCCTCGTTAATTCGGGCCCTAACCTCACATCAATTTTATAAATTTATTAGACTACTGTTTGTAGTTTCCGCTATACTTGCCTATTTATAGAACGATCTTCCGTAAAAAATGTGAAGCTGTGTAGGTTTAATTCACGAACACCATAGTTGTATCATAAATGAAACACATGCGAGTATCTAATGTACCACGCATCGCGTCAAACCCCATTTTTTTCGTACACTTGTACTTAGAAGTATTATTATTGCTTCACTTGCATGGCATCTCGTTTTGACCATGTGTGGTGACGATCGAAGATTTGAGCAACAAAATTGATGATGTCGATCTCCTTTTCAATTTTGTGTTCTCAGTGATGTCTAAACAAACTTTCAACTCAATCGAGAACAAAGATTTTTCACAGAATTTAGTGTAAAAATGTTAGCGTTTTTTTCTTGTTTTTGCGGTATCTCGTCGAGTCGAGTGCGTGGTGTTAGACCTACTAATTTGTTTTTTTTCGAGCGATTATTTCTGGCGATTATTTTTGTAGTTTTGAGGCTCCAGAAATATCTGCATCAGAAATAAGGGGCGTTCATTTTGGCTTGTGATTATTGGAAAGTGGTTTTATGTATTTGAATTGGTAAATCTTGTTTTGCCGCTTGCTTTTATTTTTGAAATCTGGCACGTACATTGTCGCCGGCGACGTTAGGTCACCACCGCCTCCGCTGCTGTCTCTGCTGGTGTGCTGCTGGTGTGCTGCTGGTGTGCTGCTGGTGTGCTGCTGCTGTGGTGGTTTTGATGATGGTGGTGCTGTTGCTGTCGCGTTTGTGTGTGAGGACGATGCTCTGTCTCGCACACAATGAAGCGCGGTGTGCTGTCGTATGTGTGATTCTTTGTTGCGGGTGATGGGTGACGTGTACAACAGAAAGGAATCATACCAGGTTAAGAGTGGGCAGTGGTGACTTTTTTTTTCTTCTTCTTTTGATCCTCCGGCGGATGGGAAAAAATAAAGCTTAAGCTCACCACACTTCCACGTTCGTGTGTCGATTTAACTCAGATGTTTTCGCAGCCCAGCGCTAGCTGGCGCGTCCTTCGGATCCCACTAAAGCGATAGCTTGAGCTGTTATGTGATACTGACTCCCGATTTCTCTTCCATATGTTTCTGGTGGAGGCATGAATTGCGTCAGCTGTGATATATACGCGTACCACCTTGGGTTGTTTGTGTTTTTCCCTGGGGATTTCCTCAGCTCCAGAGCGACTGGAGCCTCCTGTCACCACGGACTTGATTATGCGAGTTAATGTGAGAAATACAACTACAACTTGGTAGGTAGCATCCAAAGTCAAATAATCCCAGTTCCGAGAGGTTGGAAGAGCTGTTATTTCTGGGCTCACTCAATCACCAGATCCGCTGATTTCTGGCCTCGATTATTTTTAAACCCAGAAATAACGATGATTTCTGGTCCCATAGTGGATGGTTTTTATTTTTGCCCTCGGAGATCCCTGTTATGAGAGAAATAATCGCTCAAAATATTTCCCACTATAGTTGGTCTTATCTTTACATTAAATCGGTTATTTCTATTAATACCCAACGTCATCAGTAGAAACCCCAGTCTTCATCCCGACTCTTCATCCTAGAGAGATACAAGTTTCGTGGTCATAGACTTCGAATGTGAAATGGAAACCTATATGGATATGTAGAAGATACTAGATGCTTCCACGAACTTTCTGTGACATAAAAAAACTGCTTTTTTATGACGACGCATGCTCAATTTTTTTTTTCAAAGCACTACCGAACAGCTCGACACACTGCAGTAGGCCACCAGCTTTCAACAGCACCAACACACAGCCCGACACATGTCACCAGTTTCAACATCACCGAACAGTCCGCCACATGTCAACAGCCGTCAACAGATGTGGTTGAACGCTAGACAGAACAGCAGTTGTCGACGTTGTACGTCATGGGCAGTGGGATGTAGCGCACCAACAGCACAGTGTTAAGATACGGCCTCGAAAGGCCTGTAGGAATCCGAATTTGAGATCATTTGGATGGGTTTCGTATGATAAGGTTGGCGGTTTACATTCGGGGAAGTTAGGAATTAGATCGGAGGCACGCGCCTCCGATCTCAGAAGCTATCCCGGGCTCTGGTGGAAACGAATAATCTGGTGGAAACGAATAAAGCTATATCTCTACGAAGGAACGAAAGTGAGTACTCTCCGAGGACCTGCTCAATTGGCAGACCTGCAGGGGGCACTCTGTGTCCCCCACCTTTAATTTCACATGTGGCGTCGACGGCAGGACAGAAAAAAAAAAAACAACCACTGCCGCTTCAACTATTATAAAAATAAAAAATACACTCCTGCTGTGAGATCGAAGATTTCGTCGATACTCATCTTTGCAAGCTGTTTGTGATATTCCGATCGCGCGTATTCCTGGGTGTGTGTCCTCATTACGGGTATAGGTCGGCAAATCCCCTTAGAACTACAGCGTAGCTTGTACCAGGGTCAACAGGGTGATGTTGGTCGATCTGTGCGAGGAAACTATAAAGCCCGTTTTTGAGGGGGACAAAATCTGACAGTTGTGGAAGGAATTCATCAGTTTATCATGTGTATCCTGTAAATCGTATAACCGGTGAGGGGAGGGCGGAGTTTTTAACGATGGGGGTGGGGGGCGTTTTTTTTTTAAACAAGGTACTCAGTTTGTGCATGGCCGTAACAATAGACCCTCGCATCCCTACTATGCCGGGACGGAGCACGTCGGGTTTTCACCAACCAGGCAGACATTGCTGCCACCAAGCGCGAAGCGCCGTGAGGCGTTCGGCGAGTCGCATGAAGTGGCAACTGCATCCTTCCAAGAACCGCTCGTAACGCGGCCTTCGGCACCATGTGCCTACTTTCTTGCTTATGGGTGGCAGCGACCAATGAGTTGCTTCGGGCAGCGACCAATGAGTTGCTTCGCTTCAACTGGAGGGGCGTAGTTATGGTTGCTTGCCTTAGTCATTTGACCGTTGACAACGCATCCCTTTCGAGACAGAGCACCGTTCCTACTCCTAATAGAGACACCTCTAACGTTTGGGCGCTCAATACGCTTTTTCCATGTATGTATTACATAAAAACTGTTTGCTTGTCCTATCCCCGTCCGGTTTCGCTGTCTGTGGCCACCATCTATCTCCTAGGTTAGCGATCGTTTTCTCACTACTACAAAACTCTTCCGTGTCACATTCATTCGTTTAATTTCCTCATCTCCTCCTCTAACACATCCCGTTCCTCCTTGTATACTTCACATTCTCCTACATTGACCCAAGGGCAAGGAAAGGCCTTACTTGTATTCAACCAGCAGATAGTTTTCGTGGAGAGACAAGCAGGCCGAGCTCGGGCTGGTCGTCGGGGCGATCCTCGCATTGACCCTTCCGGATTCTCGGGGTGTTACGTGCATATATAAACCAAGTAAAATGCCGAACACCTTGCTTTGGACAGGAATATTGTCAGGTACCTGGCAGAATACAAGTTTTGATGTAAGATATCGACCCTTCCACGAACTGTTCCCGGAACCGGTCCTCCACCGACATCTTGAGTCGCCCTCTTTGCTGCGTTTCGACCCACACTCCGAAGGGACATCTGGGCGTTGGGTGTGCACCAATCTCATGTACATGTACGCAATTACATTGAGGCTTGTATCGTGTAGTGCTAGGACCGCCAAAACCCGAAACAAAAGGCCGGTCCCGCTTTAATGCGGTCGGAATAAACTGGGACGAATTGACGACAAGCAAATTTGACCGAAGTAAAGTGGGACCCTAGATTGCAGTGAACCGCATTAAAATGGGACATTCACGCTGTAAAATGCATTGGAACGTCGGGCATTGTTTGTCACATCGGTGAAAATTATCCATTATCTGCTTTTGCTTCGCCCCACCCTGCGCGTGTAACTTACACTCCGAAGGGATACCTTGTATGTAACATAATAATATTATATTATATGTTTTTGTGTACTGTTTTTCGCACATGCACTGATGATTTGTCAGGGTCAGTGCTTTCAAGTTTCAAGTTCTAATTCATAGCACATCACGACATGCGACTCCCTGATGGATTATCTGTTTCATGGCTGGCCCAGCTTTTACAGCTGTGAGGTCGAGAATATTCGTCGAAACTCATCTTTGCAAGCTTTTATTAAAGCAGCACAACGTCAGCCGTGTGTGTCATTCCTTGATCTCCCAAGTACGGATGTCGACACTCAATTGTACCAGGGTATACTATATAGCCATTAGTACAGCTGCTGCTGTCCTCACGTAATGCTAGTTCTATGACACTAATAATAGTACGATACAGTACCCGGTACATACCGGTGTGATACGAGCAAAAGAAATGCAGGCCACTGCAACGGTATGGAGAGTGTCGAATACAACGTTTCGTACGGACATGCCAGGTTTTGGTATGCTCCAGTCAATGCGAACATCTTTTTATATAACCAACAAGACACGTCAGCTGTGAGATTGAGATTTTGTGCAAGCTCTGTGTGATGAATTGTCGATCGCGTGTGCATTATATATGACGCTTGCATGGGTTTTTGCCGCTTCGACGGCGTTCTTTTTGTCAGAAGCGCAAGAGGCCGCCTTGAAGATCGTGGTGGACGGAAAGCCTTCCAGCCGGAACGGCAGCGTCAGCCCCTTTGTGTATATTTTTTGGGGATAAACAACACCTTGTCAATTTATAATCACCTCATTTCGACCGCGCAATGGCTATGTGCTATGAATATATACTGGGTTTTGACTTTTTGCCGGCGTTCTGCTTTTACCAGATGTACAAGGGGCCGCCTTTGAAGATCGTGGTGGCCGGAAAGCCTTCTAGCGGGAAGGGCAGCATCAGCCCGATGGTGTCGCGCGCGTACCGAGGGGTCTACGTCGCGTCCGGCAACTTGCTGCGGTCAGAGGTGAACTGCAGCACTCGTAGCGTAACTATTAATAGTGTCTGGTATAGGTATAGGTATAGGTAAAAATGTCGGGAACCCCCCACTGTGTGTAGTAACAATCTTCCAAGCCGAAGTCGTATATACACCTCGTTGCAGTTTGATTCGCGGAGCCTAGCAGCTGGCTGCCATGGGCGATGTTGTAACGTTGTAACCAGTGCACATCTCGGACAAATCATACAGTTTGTACAGATCATACAGCTCGTATAGATCATATAGATTATATAGATCATATAGATCATATAGATCATACAGATTATATAGATAATATAGATCATAATATCATATTGACATATAGATCACATAGATCATATAGACAATCTACAGTAGATCATGTATCTGCGACTCTGAGATGTTGAGCAGGATATGTATACGTGAGAGTGCAGATCTGAACCATGAAAACGTGTGCTAGGTCATGCAGATCGCGCGGGTCCCACCCGGTAACATGAGCAATTAACAGATCATACAGATTTTCCCCTGAGGCGTCTAGATCATCAAGTGGGGATATATCATCTGTCCGAGCTGTGTACGAGTATCGTTTAGTTTCGTGGCCTAATCCCTCTGTGCTACAATACAGCAGCATCATCGAGTCCCAAAAGGGAAGCTGGTAGACGCCTTGGTAATATATACCAGTGTACTACAGTATTTTTTAGGAGTAGTTAGCTAGTACCTATGTACCATGAAAATATTGTCATGTGGTCTAAAGCACAAAATACCGGTGGACAAAGTACAGAGTACATGACTCTCCTCCCTATCGTTCACATGCTCTCCGGTTCACGCTGGAAAACACCCCGCCGGCGTGGTCTCTATCTGGTGTATGTAACTAGACTTGGCCGTGTTTTCAAACCCCAAAGCATACCCGATAAAGTTATACCCGGCGTGTTGCGTGTGCCACGACTAGTTAAGCCGCCTCTTTTATCGTCAGCTTAAATGTCGGAAATTAACAAATGCCTTGAACTGGTACCAGGTATGAACTAGTTAAATTTTGAGCGTGGGACTCGGCATCTGTTGGTATTTATTAGCAGCAGAGTGCTTTCTTTGTGATGGACGAGTCGCTGAAAAATCCTGCAGTTGCTGTGCAGTGGCATACCCGTTTAAAAACCATCCGGTTTAACACCATGGTAGAAGAGGTAAGGCCTGAAAAATCCTTCAGTCACTGTACAGAGGTTGTACCCGCTGTACGGCCATCTTGTTGAAGGCCATAATAGGGCAGGTAAGATGAGGTAAATCGGCATGTCACGAAAGCAAAACTCTTTGAAACTTGTTTGGGGTCATTTTTGCGGTAGTAACAAAAACATACGACCCTTGTAGAAAATAAGACCACCTGTATTGGCTTGGCTTGTCACGGGGTGGTCTTAAAGAGGGCACACAACTGTATGCCGTGTAACGCTTTGCATCCGTCTATGCCCACGCTTACGCCCGGTGTCTGTGGTATGCCTGCAGGCGCAAGCGGAGACTGAGCTGGGGAGCGTGGCGAACGAGTATATGTTGAAGGGGGAGATGCTCCCGTCAAATGTGGTGCTGTCTCTTATCACCAAGAGGCTGGCCCAGAGGGACTGCGTGCAGAACGGGTGGATTTTGGACGGTGAGTTGCTGTCGTTGTCGTCAGTGGCAGTGGTGGTGGTGGTGCTGTACTTTGTTTGATACAGCAGTGCTATATACGATGCTGCGAGATTAAGATATTGGCTTGTGGATGGCAACATCCTGTGATGCAACACTTGCAGTGTGAAACACAGATACCACTGCGGTGTAAGATGCAGCTATATACTGCGATGTAATATTGAATATCAGCGGTGGAACTTTTTTTGGTTTAGGCGCGATACGCAAGTGCTGTCTAGGTGCAGCTTGTGCTGTGCAGATGGAAGTCAGTACACCTGGTATATACATGAAACGGGCTTTATAGTTTCCGCGCACAGACTGCCTAACATCACCCTGTTGACCCTGGTAGCTACACTGTAGTTGCAAGGGGAGTCGCCGACCTATATCCTTAATGAGGACACACAACCCGTAATACGCGCGATCGGAGTATCACACACAGCTTGCAAATATGAGTTTCGACAAAATATTCCATCTCACAGCAGCTGGAGTGTATTTTCATTTTTATAATACATGAAGGCCGCGGGGGATCCCACAGGATTTTTTTCCAGTAGGAGCTCGTATGGAGGCAATATCACGTACATATAAAGCCACTCGAAAAAGGAGTGTGGCATCTGCAAACAAGATTCTTATTTCGAAAGTTTACCAAAAAATGCAGCAAAGATCCAGTAATACAGAGGTTTTCAGGTGTTTTTAGCCCTTTTTTGAACTCCATAACTTCCTACCCCTCACTTGTTTGCCTTTAGATTTTCTCCAAAAAACCTACTAAAGACAACAAGAGTTATATCATCCGCCTGGCGAGCGGCAAGATTTTGGTGAAGACCGTTTTTTCATCGGTGATGTACCCATTGTATTAGGCTCCCGCGCTTGAATTAATATATTGCAGCGATTTCGGGACGTTTTGTGTTGCTGGCTCGCACGTTCAACCTCACGAAAACATCTCGTGAGTCGCTTCTGGCTGTCTACGACTGCTGTCTGGCGCACCCGACGTCGTCATACACCCCACCAGAAGCGTCCCTCAATCTCTCGGACCATGGTTTGTTGTGGGGAGCTGTAGCTGCCCGCTAGTGAAGTGCACACGTTCAGCTGGGGATCGTTGCCTCGTTTTGTGTACCCCAAATTTCGATCACTGCATCGCCTCAAAGTCGAGGTGAAGTGAACCTCTGCTGAGAACCAGAGGGAAACCGACCTGAAGAGACTCACAGCATCTGTGGATGAAGCACTTTTGACCCTGGTGTAGCCCGACCCTTAGCCACGAACCAGCCGAAGTTCTAAACGCAGCGTGTTAACCTAGCCATGTTTTTCACTGTTCCGATAAGACATGTAGATATTGGAGTTACCAGAAAACAGGGGACCACGGGACGCTTGGGTCCCCCCGTGGCCTTAACGCCATTACAACTGGAAAACCTTATTTGGGGACGAATTTACTTAACGTTAGTATAGCGAGGGATTTGAGAACTCTAAAGGGGTTAAGCCCTGGTGTTGTGCAACTTAGTGCTGCCCCGCGTCAACTACTGTAAAGCGTCAAAACTCATGTACCTGGTATACGTCAACCGTGAGATCGACCGGTTGAGTGGTCGATAGCCAGCCTTGCTGACTGCGTGATACGTCTGCAACGCATATTCTCGTATGTTTCGCGTACTATTTCTTCGCCATACCTCCGAAAATATTATCAGTACTATACAGCAGTATATTATACATGAACTGTGAGTTTGACCGGTTGGAGTGGTCAACTCTATTTATATATGTATATATGTATATTTTCGCCCTTGTGCGCCATTTTCATTAAAAAAGGGTTTCCACGGTTGTAAGTTGAAGCTTCGGAGCTGACCGAAGAAGGCATTATGCCCCACCTGGCCATCATGCTGAAGATAACCCTGACACCAACCCCAACCCTGACCCATGCCAGCCTCTACAACGAAAATTGATTACTTTTATTAATTCAGTCGGTTTACAAAAAACGGGCGTTTCTTGTTTGCCTGGCTTGAGGAAAAAATTGTCTTTTCTTCTTTGCTCGCTTTTAGACTGGGTGGTTTTGTGTACTCATCTATTTCCCATCGTGTGCCGACTTCCCCTCACTTTTATTTCTAACTCTTCTAAAACGCAAAAAGGGTTTCCGAGGTCGCGAGAGCAAGCTGCGGAGCTTAGCGCAGAAGGCATCGTGCCCGACCTGATCATCATGCTGGAGAGGCCCGACGAGCTTGTCAGGGAGTTCAGCATGGGGCGTTGCACGGACCCGACCACCGGTGTCATCTATCACCCAAAGGTGGTAAACTTGAGAAATGGAGAATTAAGAATTTGGGCATAACTAAACTGGGAATTAAAAACCGATACGATACTGATTTATGAAAAGGGGGATCCAGAAATTGAGAATTGACGTTTTTGGCTCGACGTTTGCACAGCGCGCAAGAAAACTAAAAAAGAAAAACTGATGTCGGTGTAGGACACAACCCGCCTCAGATAAGCAATGAGCCTGGTCCGAGATAAGAGAGTCGTACGTGAAGTAACGCATTGGTATATGTAGGTAGGGTGAAGCATCATTAATGGTCCCATTTACCGAATGCCCACGCTGTTGAGGGGACAAATTTCGCTTGTTCTGCTCCTGCTCCGGTTGCTACTATTAATGCTGATGTTACCGCTGATGCTACTGCTGCTACTTCCGCTGCTCCTGCTCTTGCTGTTGCTCCTGCTCTTGCTGTTGCTCCTGCTCTTGCTGTTGCTCCTGCTCTTGCTGTTGCTCCTGCTGCTGATGCTGCTCCTTCTTCTGCTGCTCCTGCTGCTCCTGCTCTTGCCCCTGCCTCTCCTGCTGCTTCCCCTGCCGCCGCTGGTGCTGGTGCTGCTACTGCTACTGTCGCTGCGACTCCTCCTGCTTGTGCCACTGTTTCTGCTACTACTGGCGCTGCTTCTGCTGCTGCTAATGCTATCGCTGGTGCTGCTGATCTGGTGCTGCTGCTGCTGCTGCTGATCTGCTGCTGCTGCTACTGCTGCCATCACTGGTGCTGCTACTGCTGCTACTGATGGCGTTCCTTCTGGTGGACGCTTTTCCCCCTGCTACTGCTGCTGCTGCTATTGGCGGCTGCGGTTGGGGGCGCGTGTGTTGGTACGACGGTGGATGGGGGTTGGGAACGGACGGCGTGCAGTTTTCGCCGCCTCCGGTCGAAATTCAGCACCGGTTAACGTGGAGGACGGATGACACGATCGACGTCATCGAGAAACGCCTCAAACAGGTGAACGAAACCCCAAGCGGGGGGGATTCAATGTCGCCTTTTGGCTTCATGCTTTATCAAGGAGCTACCGATATTGTTTTGGGACCCATGTCTAACGACAAATTAAACGACGAATGTGATCTATATCAAGCATCTAGTAGCAGAGAGTGCGGCAGCCCCAATATCATCATGCTGCGTGCGTGCCGTCCACCGCCCCGTGCTTTACGTCGGGCACACGCCTCATTGCCCCGCAACCCGGGCTTGCTTCGTGTGGTGTGGTCTATACCGTAGTCGGTAGTCGTGTGTCTTCGGCGACGCCCCCCCCCCCCGCCTGACGTCTGGAAGGAGTTGCAAATTGCCGCATCTATAAATAGCAACAAACAACAACACCACTAACCCTACCTCCGCCCTCCACCCCCTCCCCTCGCCACTCCTCTCACCCCCCCCCCCCCCCCACGGATCTATGGTTTTACGGTTATGTTTGAAAACGAGTGCCGCCCTCCCCCCCCCCGCCCGCCCCCGCCCAATTCCCCCCTCACGGGTTTCCGCGGTTGTCAGTACAGCGAGACGGCGGTCGGCATCAGGGAGTCTTATAATGGGGTCCCCTGCAAGGTGGTAGATTGTTCCAAAAGCGACCTCGAAACGTTCGCCGAGATCTGCGAGTTCGTGGAAGAGGTGGCGACAAAGAAGGAGGAGGAGCTTGGACCGGAGGGGATGAAAGCGTTCAAGGAAATGGTAAGTGTAGCAGAAAGAAGGCCCGTGTGAGAGAATCGACGGACACAAACTCAAACCATTACCACTGATAAGAGGCCGAAACCTCCTAAGCCCTAACACGAGCTGAAAATATACAAGATTCACTTACTATAAAGCATGGATTATGCACAGAAAATGTAAAATGAAACCCAAAGCTTACATTAGGATGCAGTACAGGAAACGGGGAACGAAAGCCAATTTGTCGCCGAAGTCTGCGAGTCCGTGGAAGAGGTGGCCGATAGGATGGAGGAGCCGCTTGGACGGGGGGGGGTGAAAGCGCTCAAGGAAATGGTAAGGACAAAGTATGGATAATGCCTAGAAAATGAGGAATGACACCCAAATTAACATTGGGACACATTATAGGAAAGGGGGATGAAAGCCCATTTGTTGCCGACGTCTGCGAGTTCGTGGAAGAGGTGACCGCTGGGATGGAGGAGCTGCTTGGACCGCCGGGGATGAAAGTGCTGAAGGAAGTGGTAAAGGAAACGACAAGGACGTTGCAACGATAAGAGTAAGAATTGGACCAGCCAAGGCCCTGTGGCAACGGAGGGTGGGCCGCGCAGTGCACAATTTTACGCAGTCGGACTTTGAAAAATTTGCACAACCCGAGAGGTGTCTTTCCTGCCTTTTATTTTTTCGAGAGAGATGTAAGACCAAAACTACAACCCGAAAACAAAAAAATACGACGACTCTGGTAAAACTCATCTTGAAAAAAAAATGTATCCAAAAAGGCACGAAAAGCTCAACTTCGCACGGACGTCACAAACACGGTGTTAAAATTCTAGATCGACAATCTGAAAAATTGAGCGCTGCATCGCAGTAAATACTGTTGTTCTTGTTGCGCTTGTATCATGTGTACTAAGTATGCGGTCGTGTTTTGGTCATATCTCGTGATGGGCGAGGAATATGTCAATGGATTTGATGCCGATTCCCCCCTTGTGTTTTCTGCAACGACAAAATAGATGGACATATGGTCAGCTTGATCTCTATTTTTCCCCATTCGCCGGAGGGTCAGAAAAAAGAAGAGAGAGAAAAAAAAAATTTCGACCAAAATCCGTCTTGATCGGGAACGACAATTTTACGGAATGAAGTGTAAATACTTGGTGTTTTTCAGTCTTGGCCGATATTGCGTCCCTCTTTTTGTGAAATCAATAGTACCCCGCCCCAAAAACTGGTATGCCACACTTTTGGTTACCCACCGAGCGTTCGTCGAATGGAAACACTAAGGATGGCTTGATAGACGGCGACAGAGGCATTCCCACCGACCTCTCCATGACGACGAGTATGGGTAGGTCAAACCTTGCCCTTCGCGTGTACGAGAAGACGTGTGCCTACATACACGTCTTCTCTTACTCGCGAAGGGCAATGTTTGAGCTCCCCATACTATGGAGAAATCGATGAGAATGCCTCTTTCACCGTCCATCGGGCCATCCTTGGCGTCTCGATCCAACGAACGCTCGATGGATAGCTAACAGTGTATCATACGTATCAGTTCTTGGGGTGGTGTCTAGCATGTAGGCACACGTCTTCTTGTAAACGCGAAGGGCATCGTTTGAGCTATCCATATTGGAGATCGTCATGGAGACGTCGATGGGAATGCCTCTGGCACCGTCTACCAAGCCATCCTCAGCGTTCCCATTCGACGAACGCTCGATGGGTAGCGTAGAGTGAATCGTACGATCATGTATCAGCTTTTGGGGTGCGGTACTACTGATTTCGCAAAAGAGGGACGCGATATATCTCTTCTACAGTAAATCGAGTCGAATTTATGAACTTTCTCACCTCGGACAGATGATGATCTACATAATCTAGATCACCTAGATAAACTAGATCAACTAGATCATATATATCATATAGATCATGTAGACAATACATATATTATTACTCACTGATTGCACGACTTACCCCAGGATATACATGATAAACTGATGTATTATTTCCAAAACCGTCACATTTATCCCCTCAAAATAATGTATAGTTTCCAGGCACATATTGAGCTGCCCCACACGCCCCCCCCCCCCTCCCCGCCTCAACCCCCCCCCCCCGCCCCCAATAATATACTGGTGCCAAAACCGTCAGATTTATCCCCTCGAAAGGATTTATAGCTTACATGCACAAATTGCCCCCTTTCCCCCCCCCCCTCCAAACCCGCTCGCTTATGATCAAAACCAGGCCCCCACGTCCTTCAAAACTCCGCCCCACCCCCCTCACCGGTTATTCGACTTACAAGATTCACTTGATAAAAGGATACATTTCCCTTCACAGCTGTCAGATTTTGTCCCCCTCAGAAACGGGTTTTATAGTTTCCGCGCACAGACTGACTAAAATCATCCTGTTGACCCTGATAGCTACACTGTAGTTGTAAGGGGAGTCGCCGACCTATATCCTTAATGAGGACACACAACTCGTAATGCGCGCGATCGGAGTATCACACACAGCTTGCAAACATGAGTTTCGACGAAATCTTCGATCTCACAGCTGGAGTGTATTTTCATTTTTTATAATATATTATAGATCACACATATCGTACATATTATTTAGATCATGTAGGTAACACAGATAACATATATCGTACATATCATAGACATCATATGTATCATGAAGATCGTAAAGATCATATAGATCATCTACAGTAAATCCTGTATCTGCATT
Source organism: Undaria pinnatifida (assembly GCA_012845835.1). Lineage (NCBI taxonomy): Eukaryota > Phaeophyceae > Laminariales > Alariaceae > Undaria > Undaria pinnatifida. The sequence goes on from JABAKD010000019.1 coordinate 13,415,866, forward strand.
CATTCGGTGTTGGGCGGGTTGTGCATATAAACAGGTCAGGTCCAACCCTGGAAACATTTTCTAGATCGTGCAGGTCGTACGACTCCCACTGGGTAACATGAGCTAGACGACACAGATCATACAGATATTCCCTGAAGGATCTATCTAGATAATCAAATGGGGATAGGCGATCTGCCCGACGTGTGTAAAGTTGTCATACATCCTTCGTATACTTTTTTTTCGCACAGTGCGGAGATGTGTCAGGGAAAGTGCCTCCAAATGTCAGAGTCCTAGTTCGCAGTGGTTCACGGGGTAAAACTTCCTGAAGAACATTCTAAGTTTTTTATGGCTGGCTCAGCTCGTACAGAAACGCATATATAGAAACAGGGGCGTTAACCCAAAATAACGTATATATTAACTTATAGAATAGGAGGAATGAGTGCTCTTGTAATAGTAAAATCTCCCCCTTTTGGGTGTGGTCGGCTTGAAACCTCAGGGGTGGCGCAAGTTGGAAAGGGGGGCAAAAACTCTTGAAACTGGCATACGATTGTCAAAGTTCAGTGGCCAAAATAGGGTATACACGGTGCCTTTGTGGACGAAATCGGGTACCTTTCTATTTCAGTGACTGCAACGACCCCAGGACGCCATCTGGCCACTTTCCCGCCGGGTGGACCCAATTTTGGCTACTCAACCCCCAAAAGGTACTCGAGTATTTTACCCCATTACCCGAAAATGGCGGGCTGTTCGACCACAGCCGCCCAACGGCCCACCACGCCCCATTAGACTTCATGTCTCTTGATTCTGACAAAGACGGACAAGAACCGTCTACGTGATGTCCATGCGTTATTACTAAAAATACCATAGCAGATAGCTGAAGAATACAACAATCCATCATTTGCTAGCTGCACGTATATATTATATTGTATAGAGCATGCCCGCACATTCATCCGTTGGTTGTTGGTTGTGGCTATGGGTGCGCACACGCCAGGTGCAACGAAAGCCGACGCGCGTGTTGTGCTGGTGCGCTCAGGCTGGGGGCAGAGGGTGTGTGTGCGTTCTTGATTGGCAAGTCGCCAGCACAGCACGCCAGACGGTTGGTACTATTATTGCTTCGCTGCGCGCCCACGCCCGACGATTGATAACGCTGCACTTGTTCGATTTTTTTTCTTTGCGCTTGACGCGTGCTACGATATGATATGATATGATATGATATGATATGATATGATATGATATGATATTATATGATATGATATGATATGATATGCTATGATATGGTATGATATGATATTATATGATATGATATGATATGATATGATATGATATGATACTATATGGTATGATACGATAGAGGTTGCGCTTTTTCGCCAAAATGTTTCTGAATTTCGGGACTCCTTACCCCAATATCGCTGGAAGGTCGTGTTTTTTTTCTGTATTTGTTTTTCGTTCTATACCTAAGGCATAATATTGTTCATAAGGGTTGCGTTTTTATTTTACGAAAATCGTTTTTTATTTGGTGGAGTATAGAGTTCATCAGGTTATGAGCCTCAGAAAAAAATGGGTGCACCTTCTGAATTTCGGCACTTCTTACCCCAATATCGCTGGAATGTCTTCTTTTTATTTGCTTTTTTTTCCGTTGTATACCTAAGGCATGATGTTGTTCATAAGGGTAGCGTCTTTTTTTATCTGAAACTGTTTTTTTTTTGTGTCAGGTACAGAGCCCATCAGGTTACGAACCTCAGAAAAGGGGTAGGGGTAGGGCTAGTAACTCCGTGATTAACTTAGACGTTGTACTCACTGTATGTAGCCCCCGAAAGGCGACGTATAGGTCTCCATCTAATAAAAAATGGGTGTCCATGAACTCAATCACGATCTCCGCCCGCAGAACAACACGGAAAATGAGGAGCAAGTTCTAATCCATAACACCAGGATGTTATGTGCTTAGGGTCAGGGTTGAGTTATGGCGGCGTGTTTTTCGTGCGACTTATCGCTTCTGGGGAGCTCCGTGCACAACCCAAACCCGATTAGAGCAGCACAGCGTCCCAAAGTTGTTCCCAGGACGAAAAAAAACTAGCATGTTTCACTTGGCAACCCTACCGTAGCGTGTGCGATGATTTTCTTCCGGCCCGAAAGGGTTTTAGCTATTAATAATTACGGAGATCCGTTGTAACCTGGATGAAATTGCGCACCAAAAAGGAAACACACTGCCACCTTTCCCGCGAGGTTCCCTACGCTACGACTGCGTCGATAGAGGCTCTGTATACCCGGTAAGACCAGCCAACGAAATGAAACTTGAGCCAAACTAGCTAACGAAGGCAGACACTTTTTAATGCCCTCTTCTGTTTCATAACCCATTCAGCTAACAGTGGATCTCCCGTAATAGACTGTATTCGCAATCCACCGCTGGCTGGCGTGCCCTTCGGTTCCTGTGGCAAGGGCAGCGCGAGCTGTCCCGACAAGCGGTCATCGTGTTTCTAAGGCAGCAACGCAAGCTGCCGTCGGGGACGGATGCGTGAGTGTGTCGACCCGACTTGATCCCGGAGGATCAGGCGCGGTGGGGATAGCCACCCGGAAATTCTTTCCTCTCAGGTAGTGTGGGACTTGCGCAACCTCACCCGCTACGACGAGCACCACACCAGAGAGCACTTCCGGCCGTCACCGTTACTACTGCAGCAACGCAAGCTGCCGTGGCATACGGATGCGAGGGTGTGTCGACCCGATTTGACCCCTGAGGATCAGGTGCGGGGGAATAGCCACCCGGAGAGCCATTCCTCTCGGGTAGTGTGGGACTTGCGCAACCTCACCCGCTACGACGAGCACCACGCCAGAGAGCACTACCGACAACAACAACATCTGCGCGTCGGAACACGCGCGCTGTAGTTGCAGCTGGCGCATAGCATGCATGATACAACAAACGCTGTACAGTAGTTGGATAGTGGTTTCTCTATGGTGCCGGTTGAGTAGTCTCGGTTTCATGATGTTGCCCCTGAATGATCGCTTGGCCATCTGGGAACAAGCAGTAGTGGCGGTACGTGAAGTAGTGGTGCTAGTCTTCGATGTAGCGCCGGTATTTCCGGCGGGCGCATGCCGGCACATTGGCTGGGCTACTCACTTTCATAGATACTAAACTTCGCGGCTAACAAGCTCAAAACAGTGCTTTCTATGGGCGGGCCGATACTCTATAGGTCGGATGACAAACACGTCAATAACGCTGTTGTAGAACAAATGTTGACCTCGCATTCTGCTTAGTTCTGCATTTAGACGTCAGGCATCAGCTCTCTTACGTAGGCACGTGGGTATAATTCATTGGTTTAGGGCTAATATCGCGGCCAAACAAATCCGCTTCGACCGACTCTTCCATTGTCCGATGGTCTTAGAATCACATTCACTTAGCGTTGCGCATCAGCGCAGACCTTGTATATTACAGACAATAGGGAATGGAGCTCAAAGTATCACATACCCCGCAACCAGGTACCCCTTCCAACCCCCCTCTCCGCCCCCTCCCAGGATGCAGCCCACCCTTCTTGCCACCCGTCGAAATAGCTCACGGCGCTTCGCGCTTGGTTCACACAATGTCGGCCTGGTCAGTGCAAATTCGACCTGCTGCGTTCCGGCGGATGCGAGGGTCTATGATCGTGCGGACTACGACCATGCATGACACGACGATCCCCCCTCCCCCCCCCCGCCATCTTCCCCCCCCGTGTAACGTTCGGTGTCTAATAATCTGGTTAGGGAGACGCGAGGATGTCGGACGTTGGCGAGCTAACAGAAGCGGAGCAGAGGGCATTTCAAGAAAGACCCACCCTTCTTGCGGCGGCTCAGCGGTGTAACCGGTATAGGGCTTCCGATTACCTGCCGGTGTACGTGGAGGATGTCAAGGTGGGTAGGGGTATGTGGGAGTGTGGCGGGCTAAGGTGTGTGTTCGTGTTGTTGGGCTGGGGAGGGAGGGAGTGTGAGCTATGCAGCACTATCTACTAGACCGCTTAAGTCACTTGTGAGCGAATAGGTGGCCAAGTGGATAGTGCTGCATAACTAGCAAAAGGTGCTACGAGCTCCAAAAAAGCATATATTTTGTTGGTTATGCAGCACTGTCCTCTCGATCGCTCAGTCACTGTTGCTACGTGGTCTAGTGGATAGTGCTGCATAGCTAACAAATAGCTGCTACGAGCTCCGATGTATCTATATATATCGTTGGTTATGCAGCACTATCCACTCGACCACTTAGTCACTGCTGCATAAACTAGCAAAAAGTGCTACGAGGTCCAAAGTAACCTTTTTGTTAGCAATGCAGCACTATTTGGTAGACTGCTTAGTCACTGTGAGTGGGTGGGCTAGTGGATTGTGCTGCATAATTAACAACAGGTGCTTCGAGCTCCAAAATGTGTATCCTGTTGGTTATCCAGCGCTGTCCGCGAGACCGCTTAGTCACTGCATAGTCAACATAAGGTAATTCGAGCTTCAAATGATATAGTTTGTTGGTAATGCAGTACTATCTACTAGAGAACTCAGTTACTGTGACTAAGTGGTCTAGTGGGTAGTGCTGGAAAAGTAACAAGTGCTACGAGCTCCCAAAGTGTGTATTTTTGTTAGTTTTGCAGTACTGTTGACTAGACCAATTAGTCACAGGAACTTAAGTGGTCTAGAGGATAGTGCTGCACAACTAACAAAAGATGCTACGAGTAATATTTGGTTAGCTATGCAGCACCATCCACTACTTGGTAGACCACTTAGTGCTGCATAACTAACATAAGGTGCTTCGAGCTCCAAAGTATGTATTTTACTATCTACAAGACCACTTACTAATAGTCACTCTGACTCAGTGGTATAGTGCTGTGTAACTACCGAAAGGTGCTACGAGCTCCACTAGTATATATGACTTTGTGGAATGCAAGGGGGTGTGACCTGACCTCTCGCCACGTTTGCGCCAACGTGGTTGTGTGGAACGAAGGGGGGACGGGACCTGTTACACTGTGGGCAACGGCGTGACGTTGTGGTATGCGATGGGTTGATCTGACATTTTGCCGCGTAGGCGCAGCGTGACTTGTGAAAAGCGAGGGGGTGGCCTGATATTTCGCAAAGCGAGCGACACGTAATTTTGGGGAATGCGAGGGGGTGACTTGATATTTCGCAAATCGAGCGTCAACGTGACGTTGTGGAATGCGTGTAGGCGACCTTATATTTCGCAAAGCGAGTGACGGCGTGGATGTTGTGGAATTGCGAGGGTTTACCCTGACGCTTCGCCCAGCGGACGACGTTGTTTTGACGAAGTTCCGACTCCACGCGCCCTTCTTCATCCCGTTTTGGTTTTGCCCTCTGCCATAATCAAACTGTCATGCCCCTGCTCTATCCATAACCAGGTAGGCGCCGTGTCCAGAGCATTCGCGATGGAACTAAGTCTGTTCCCCGGCACCGCGGTGGAACTCCGCCCGAGCATTCCTGGGGCGGGGCCGCTTGGGGAGGACGGGCCGGGCTACGTGCTGGCCCCGTTCGCGTCGAGGGTCGAGGAGCGAACTCGGGTGATGCGCGGGCTGGTCGAGGGGCTGGTGGAGACGGGGGCCATTCCGAAGCAAGCATTGAGAAATGAGCTCCAGGTGATGTTAGTGTCTTACGAAAGTTGAAAAGCCGCTTTTTCTCGGCCGTGCTGTTGCGGTAGTCTTGCGGTATGCTGCTGTAGCGCGTCCCGAGATAATTGAAAGCAAAGGTGCTCCAGAGGAGACGGCGGCTTCTTGACCCCCTGACTGACCGCCGCCACACTAAAACTGCTATGTTATGGCGAAAGAGGTCTTGACGCGCCCGAAAAAGACGGCCCTCCTATTGCGGCCTTTTTTCTTGAGGGTGTTCGTATTGATAGTACGTGCTGGCACTGCTGGCACCGTTCGCGTCTGGGGTTGGGGAGCGAATTGGGGTAATGAGCGGTCTGGTCGAGGGGCTGGTGAAGACAGGGGCCATTCCGAAGCGGGTTGTGATAATCGAGCTGCAGGCGATAACAATAAGCATTGTTTTCAGCAGTCGGTAACGAGCCGTTGGCGCTGTCCGGAAAGTAAGAACCGTTAGGTGTTTGGAAGGGCCGGTGGGGGCGGGGGATATTCCGGAGCAAAGCATTAAGAAACGGGCTACGGGTGACAAGAGCATACCCGGGACATTTGTTTTTTGTAGTCGCTTCACGGGAATTAGGCGATGTCCGGATATGTAAGTACTGTTACGACGTTGGAGGGGCTGGTGGAGACCGGGGCTTTGCCGAAGCACGCTCTTAAGAAAAGAGCTGCAGGCCGCAGGTGACTTTCATTTGTCTGTAACCGCTAGACGAACTATAGGTGACTATAAATGTTATCAATCTGTCCGGGACTCGTAAGTACCGTTTGGTATTGGAGAGGCTGGTGGAGACCGGGGCTATTCCGAAACAAGCTTTGAAAACGAGCCACAGGTGACAACGGTATGCACTGTCTATAGTCGCTAAGACTGTATCCCTTCGAAGGGAGATGTATCTCGAATGTAACTTTATTGTAATCTTTGCCTGACTATAATATTTATGCTGGTTTGTTGTGCCATTAGTCTACCAGACACCTGCTTTTATTTCCCGACGGGTTGCATTTTTTCCTGTCGTGTTATGTCTCACGCCGTGGATCCTTTACTGTAAGTGATGGATTGGACGAGGCCTCCTGCGCGGGGCAGGAGGTCTCGTCTGGTATTCCCCCCCGCGCTCAGTGGACTAGCGTATCCCATACTCTTCGCGGGGTTAGTACCTGTACATGGTCTGGGTATACAAGTATAAGAACTCTAATCCTGCTGCCGGGTGGGTGGGATGGCCTGAAGAAATGGGATGGTGTGACAACTCTACCCCCGAGGTTTTGGGAGCGAACGAAAATAAGAACTGACCTCTTTGCGATACAAATTCCGAGACATTTCGATATAACCTACGTATGCTTCCGGTATTTGTGCGAATTTGAGCCCATCGATTTGGATCGCCATTTTATTGCTGTAGTCTGCCTCACTATCGCGGATGGTTTAATCGTTTACTATACCTATTCTGATTGGATGAGCCGTCTTGCGCCGGCCTAGTCCGTACTTCATCGGGTTTCTTTCGGATTGTATCCACTGGCCAGGGGCAACAGTTGACCCACCCAAACTTTCTCAACCTCGCCTCATTCCTTTCCTGCACACGCTGTAGGATCCTTTGTTCTTTTCTCAAGCTAAAAACGTCTCCGGGATGTTCGCGTTTTCGTTGCGATCGCACGTTTTTCTTTTAGGATGTGAGATCTGTGACCGGAAACCTGAGTGCAAATGGGAAGGTGTTGATTCAGCTGGAGCGAGCGGCGATGATCCACTTCGGCGTGCCGTCTTTCGGGGTCCATCTCAACGGATACGTCAGAGCGACCGGTGAGAGATGTATGTCTCAACGGATATTTTAGACTAGCCATGAAACTCGTTTTCGCTACGATAGTCGGTGTTACTTGCCCGGTGACGGGGGCGGTGGCTAATTGTTTCTTCCTTTAGTTTTCGATATCTTTTCCGGGTTGCATACCTGGTGTACGAGTAGCTACATGAAAACGCCTGTGTTGCGGTTTTCCAACTTGCAACACCCCCGGGGTTTCAAGCCAACCGCATCCCGAAATCTTGTGTCTTTCTATTCTGTAAAGCTGGGGAAAAAAAAGCGAGGCCTTGCTTTTACCTATGATTTAGTGTATTAGTGCGTAGCTCGCTGGTCAACGATTCAGGGCATTGCGAGCAACAGAGACAGCGGCATATACTTGGGTTTTCTTGTCATTTACCCTGGTCCATGGGCCGACGAACGAGACACCATGGCGGGAACGGTCGATCGTGGCTTCCTGTGCAGCGGTGCGGAACTGGAGAGAACTTGCACGTGCAATACGCGACGACAGAACCAAAACGCACAGTTTCTTCGATGGCAACTTCTGCTATTTGAAAAAGCACGAACCGGGCTGCTGCTGCTGCTTCTGCTAGCTGGTATTGGCTGCTTCCGGATTTGCTGCCATCTGCTGCTTGCTGCTGCTGCTGCCTGCTGCTGCCTGTTCTTTGTTTGCTGCTGCTGCTGGCCCACTACCTTGTTAACTGCTGCTGGCTGCTTGTGCTAGCTGCTGCTGGCTGCCGCCGCTGGCTGCTACTGGCTTATGCTGCTGGCTGCTGTAGCTGGTTGCTGCTGTTGGCTGCTGCTAAGTTTTGTGCAACGACCGTCCGTCATCCACCGACGCAGACATCTTGACGATAGTAACAAATATCCTGTTGCACGGGTTCCGAGCGACAGCTATTTTATAATAGAACTATTCACAAACATCGATTTTCTGAGCGGCCTTCCTTTTTTACGCTTCCCGCACTAAAGTTAAGACACGTTCTCCTCTCCCAACGGCTGAGCGGGCTCGGATGCCTGAAACAGCGCTTCTCAGCACTTCTCAGATTTCTTTTTTCAAAATTCAATACTACGTTCTGGTACTACTAACCCAGGTTTGTACATACCAGGTACTACGTTGAACCACAATTCACGCGGAGTTCAGCTCATCCCAGCTATATATATATATATATATATATATAGCTCAGCAGCGCCGTGCGGTGCCGTGCCGTGCCTTGCCCTGCGCTGTCGTGCTGTGTCGTGCTGCGCTGTGCTTTTTTTCGAACATACAACAGTACCAGGTATGAAACGAAGTACCAGGTACCAGCTACCGGTATGTACGTGTTGTATATTCGTCTTTTTGATTTTTCTTCAGTTGATCTCTCTCGGTCTCCATATTCCCATCCCCACGCGAATTACACCCGTACTGCCGATCAGAACGTGACACCGCCAACAAGCACATAGCACAGCACAGGACAGCACAGCACAGCATAGCACAGCACAGCATAGCACAGCACAGCATCAGGGAAATTGCTCTGCACAAGCAGCTCTTGGCATTATAAATCCGCTATTCTCACCAAATCATGGGCTTTTTTTTTCTGCCCCCTATACGTGTTTTAGTTGCGTTCTTCCTTGCGCGAGCGCAGCGCGCGGCGTCAGCCGCCTGCGGAGCGGAGCCCTAGTACTACTTTATATCTTGTCCACTACATCCATCCTCTCGCGCCTCACCAGACTCGCAGCCCAAACACATTAATTACTGTTTGAAGCAAGCATTTACCTGTCGGACTCATACAAAAGTCCTACCACATAGCAGTGGTAGGAATATCGCCAACTATTCAAGTATATGGCATGTACTGAATGACGACCTGTTTATATCTCAGTTCCAAAATATTGGCTCTGCAGAGGTTCCGGTGGCTGATATATGTTATGGATGGGTTTTGAAGAACGACTGTTTGCGACGTAGTTCACCGGATATTTTCAACCAAACTATGAACTCGTTTGGGCTGGTCGGTATCATCTGCTCTTGGCTATTACCTTGTACGGTTATTTGCGCGGTGGCTCATTATGTTTCTTTAGTTTTCGTGTGACCTGTTCTATGTTTTTTTTTTTTTTTTTTTTTTGCACACTTTTACTTTCCAGCTTCTGGACAAGCCGTGGTCACAGGTGTCGTCCCTTCTCCTCCCCGGTTCTTGCCTTCAATTTTTTTCGCGCATAGGGTTCAGCAATCCCACTGCTCGTCGATTGTTCATCGAATGTTGCCAACTCACGCTCTCGCGCTTTCCGCAAGTCAATTTGTCTACAAGAAAAAGTCCCAACGAATTTATACGAGTATGCACTCGGCGGGGCTCGAGCTCACGAAACTGACCATACCAGGCTCGAGGATAACCTGATACGCCACCGGGGCGACCGGTTACCATACTATGTTATACCTGATCAACGATTTTTTCGTCTTATTGGAGGGGGGACATCACAGCGCTGACACAGCAGCAGTTGCACGTAGTCGTTTCAATTGAGAGCTGTCCGGCGTTGCCGACCCGATCTCGATCTCCAAACATCCGACAGGCCCAACCCCATAGCCCTAACCCACCCCTTCTCGACCTCTAAACCTATTCAAACAGACGACAGTCCGATGAAGGTGTGGATAGGCGTGCGGAGCGTGAGCAAGGCCACCTACCCGGGCATGTGGGACCAGATGGTCGCGGGGGGGCAGCCGGCAGGGATGGGGTGAGCACGGGACTCCTGTAGTGGAAACCACTCAATGAATGCGCTCACGTACAAACATGAGCTTTGACTATTCTATTCAATGGGTCGAACCTACCGCTGACGTGTAGCACTAGTGTATTTGTAAATTGTTCGATGGGAACCCTTACCCCGGGGTGTCGTCACGGAGGGTGTTACCCCCCCCCCCCCCCCCCGCAGTTGAAGCTTCGCGCTGGGTGCAAGCAATGTCTGCCTGGTCCGTGAAACCCGACATGCTCCGTCCCGGCATAGTAGGGATGCGACGGTCTATGGTCACACGACTACGACCATGCATGAATATCGAGTACCCCTCAGTTGAAGCGCATGCCCTCGGCCTCATGCGGCAATTGCGGGGGAGCAGCCGGCAGCGATGGGGTGAGCGCGGGACGACCCCTGCAAGGAAAGCGGTTAACCCTTTAGGGGCCAATCATTTTGGGCCCCGTGTAGCGCGACCCCCCCCTCCTACGAGTGCGATCTGGGCCCCCCGCAGGAAAATCGAGTGAAGTACACAACCTACAGAGATTGATTTCGAGTACTGGAGTTCATCGCAGACACCCTTTAGAATTGCACCTACGTTTAGGGGAAAAAGTACTTGACATTAGTGTGGGATGAATGCAATGGAAGAGGGTTCAACGCCTTCACGACTGGACACTCGTTTTTTTGGGTAGATTACTTGGATTTGGTATAGGGAGTTTTTTGTTGGAGCTCCGAAGGGGTCAAGGCAGGTTACGGGTTGGGTACGGGCTATCTATCCGAGGTGTTACCCGACGAGTACCCGTCTCTAACGGGTACCCGCTAAATTGGGGAAAAAGTACCCGGGTACTCGCGGGTATTGACAGCGATTTTGGACGGGAACCCATCGTGATCTCCTTGTGCGTGGGAGCAGGGGCACCTTTCAGGACGTGGCTTCGTATGTACAATACTGGTGCGATAGGGTCATATGCTATGGCTAAGTACTGCCTGGAGAGGTTCGGAGCTCGGTATGCATGGATGTATGCACCACACCTATCGATACTATTCGAGGAGGGAGTGTGCTATGCTTGAGCAACTATTGTCATATATGGTGGTGGGACTAGACTATAACTCACTCTATCCTAGTATCATTCTTTGCTCTGGCGCCGGGTACCCGTTAAATTGCCGGGTAACCGCCGGGCACCCGTTAAATTGCTGGGTAACCGCCGGGTACCCAGGAAATGATGTATTGACGATGTTTGGAGTAGATTCCTCGGGTAGTGGGTATATCGCAACGGGCACAACATTCGGCATGACGACCCTGCACCAATGATTGCCACATGCGCCACGAAAGCATGGCATGTGTTCAAAGTACAGGCAGCACAGGCGGGTCGGCCTACTGCATAGCCTAATACATGGCCTAATACGAAGTACATTACATAGCACGTAAAATAACAAGTGAGACAGCGGAATAAATGGGCGCAGCGCGCCGAGCACACTACTCTTGTCTTTCATAAACCAGGCACCTGCATGTATTCCCGGTATATATTGTCACACAGCCGTGATTGGAGTACGTGAAACGAGCAACCGTATTTTACGATGCTGATGATGCGGATATGCTGAAAAACTTGAATGAACAATGATAGGAATCCTGCGGGAAGAACACTTGAGAGTAAGAACACATGTACGACTACTACTCTGTAGCCTCACTGACATCATCAACGCTACTAATGCTATTATTTGTAGGTTGTGCGCAACCTTAAAATAAACCTAACAGAATCGTATAAGATGAACAGGGCGAAAACGTCTGCCTCTGGAGGAATCTTCCACGTGGGAGCTTCCGAAAAAGATATTCACAAAGCAGGCAGAAAAACAAAGGGAAACCCAGCGGGGAACACCTATCAATAGCGACAAGAATAAAGTAATGCAAATGCTGTAACTTGATTGAACTTGAAAACATTAAATAACGCTTGCACTCATGCAAAAACGTAAAGCATGCAAACAACGGAGGAGAAAATCGGTGGGAAAGCCTCAAGATATTAAACGAATGCGACTGCTGCTATAACCTGCAAAGACCCTGAGAGTTTTAACCAACAACGAAAACCCGGTTGAAAAACCGCTAAATAAAAACTAGTGCGACTGCTGTATGGCCTGCTCAAACCTTAGCAGTGGAAACCAACATCGGCAATAGCCAGTGGGAAAACCTCGGCGAGTATGAAGTGATAGTCGTACCCGTGACGGGTATTTGCACGCCGGGTAACACTCACAGAGTACCCGGGTGATGGGCAAAAGGGCGGCACCGCTATTGTTCGTGGTGCGCGGTGTGACACATAAGCTTCAGTTTGGAAATGGTTTCTTGGAGAATATGTATGAATTTTTACTTGGGTGATACCTGGTATGATTTAGGAGATGATACCTTGCTATTCCCGGGATTTATAAGGTAAACCAACGGGTACCCGGGGACCCTGGTTCAAACCGGGTACCCGGGGACCCTGGTTCCCAGGGCCCAAATGCTCGGCGAGTATGAACTGTTACTCGCACCCGTGACTATTATAGGTAACCTTGGTACCCGGGGCCCAAATACTCGGCGAGCATGAAGTGTTACTCGTACCCGTGACTACAAAAGGGACCCTGGTATCCGGGGCCCAAACACTCGGCGAGTATGAAGTGTTACTTATACCCTTGATTAGTGTTCGCAAGCCGGGTAATACTCGCGAGTAACTGGGTGGTTGGCAAAAGGGTATCAACTCTACCGTCAATGCTATGTCGGCGGTTCCTCCATGCCGTCACCCCCACCCCCCAGCCCGTACGCCTTCCTTTGCAAGCTCCCCGTCCCTCCTCTTCCCATCCCATGCCTTACCCTCACCCCCCCCGCCCCCCGCCCGCCTTCCCCCCCCACCTTGTTGGAAAGGTTTAAGGAGAACATGCGGAAGGAGTGCGAGGAGGAAGCCAGCCTCCCGTCCAGCCTGTCAAGCAAAATCAAATCTGCCGGACAGGTGATTCGCTACGGAAGGGTCGAGACACCTGCCCCCCCCGGTGCTCTTGAGTGCGCGCGATTTGGATTGGTTCATCAGCTGATCCGTGGGTCCGTCCAATCTAGGCCAACGCTATATTTGGCCTTTGTTACCACAACCAATTGACACGCTTGAACTGGTTGAGGCGCTCCTCGCCCCCCCGCCCGAGCTCTCATCGCCCGCGGTTTTGTGATGGTTGATCCGCTGGTTCGGGTTTGGCTGGTTTGTCCGTTAATTTCTTTATCAGAAATTTGTGCTTGACCAGCGAAAACCGGACGTGCCCCTGTCCCGACTGTGTAGGGGTGCACGCGTCTATCCATGTTCGGAAGGCAACGGTCCTGAATGGTAATGGGTACACCCCCTCCTCACGCCCCCGCTCGGTACTCCGAGCGCGTGCGGTTAGGTTGGTTGTTCGGTTGGCCCGTTAGGTGATGGCAGATTGTTAGTGTGGTTAGTTTTTCGGTTGGTCCGTTCGGTGAAGGCAGTTGGTGTAGTTGGCGCTCGTTAAGCGGACACGCTCTTCTAGTACGTGGGAAATCGTCAAATGGCTTTTCCCCCCCAGCGTTTTCAACCAAACCGAGGGGGTGGGGAAATCAGAGAGACAGCTACGGAGAGTCGTTGAAATAAAAGCTACTGTAGCGCTTAAAACGTATTGTTTGCCCACCAAACACCGCCTTTCTTCTCCGACCGTGTCCCCACCCCTTTTTCCTTGCAGGTATCCTACCGATACGGCACAAGGAAGGGTCTCAGCACCAAGTTTTTGTGCGTTTTCGACCTGGAAGTCCCGGACTACTTCGTACCATACAACGGGGATGGCGAGGTAATGCCCCCTGGTTAATATCGCCCTTTATAGCTGCGATCATCATACCACGTTAATTCCAAATGGTTTGGGCGAAACAAAACTTGGATGCAGTTCGATAGCTGAGTCACACCGCGGTACACGAGAGGGCACGTCATTTTTCTCAGGTTACTGCTGCTGCAGAAGACGCTTGCCGCGACAGAGGTACTGTACGTAGTAATTTTCGGCTTTTTTTTTCCGAGTGACGGATTTCTTAACCCTTATAGAGCCCCCAAATCCCTCCATGTACTAACTCCAAGTAATTTCTCGCCCAAAACGGGTTTCCGGTTGTAAAGGCGTTAAGCGACTGTCGCCGGAATTTCACTATAGTTTTGCATTTTTTTTCGTCGTATACCTAGGTCATGGGATTGATTGTTCATCGGGTATTAATAACACTTTTTCGTTTTGTCGAAGTCAATTTTTTGGGTTAAGGAGGGTTAAGAAGGGTTAAGGAGGGTTATAAGAAGGGTTATAAGAAGGGTTATAATAAGGGTTATAAGAAGGGCTAATAAGGGTTATAAGAAGGGTTAGGAAGGGTTAAGAAGGGTTAGGAAGGGTCAAGAAGGGTCAAGAAGGGTCAAGGAGGGTTAAGAAGGATTTTAAGAAGGGCTAGGAAGGGTTAAGAAGGGTTATAAGAAGGGTTATAAGAAGGGCTAATAAGGGTTATAAGAAGGGTTGGGAAGGGTGAAGAAGGGTTAAGAAGGGTCAAGAAGGGTCAAGAAGGGTCAAGAAGGGTTAAGAAGGATTATAACAAGGGCTAGGAAGGGTTAAGAAGGGTTAAGATGGGGTAAGGAGGGTTGAGAAGGGGTAAGAAGGGTTATAAGAAGGGTTTTAAGAAGGGCTAATAAGGGTTATAAAAAGGGTTAATAAGGGCTATAAGAAGGGTAAGGAAGGGTTAAGAAGGGTTAAGATGGGGTAAGAAGGGTTGAGAAGGGGTAAGAAGGGGTAAGAAGCTATAGCGCTACTCGAATGAGTTGTATTATAAAACAATATCGGTGCAGCTCTACCGCAGCATGTATCGGGTGATGTGACCTCTCACTATCGTTCGCCCCCCACGGCATAGGTGCAGGTCAACAGGGGTTTATGTGCGCGTATTTTTTCTTTGGTTTGTGCACACCTTATGCTAGACGGAAGAGTTCATTTTTGGTGCCGGTGGCGGAAAGTAAGGAGGGTGAACCAAGCGTTTCCTCTCCTTTTTTCCATGCGTTGCTCATGCCTCCGTTACCTTGCACGCACCTCACGAAATGTTAAAACATAATGTTGTTGATGCCCTTTGCATTTGTGCGCCAGCCTTACGATAGGTGAACTCATTCATCGTGATGCCATGCGTTTATGAAACCGGTGTTTGACTTTCGAGCCCTTGCCATGGCTGGTTTATCCTGCTTTAGAGATCATTCGTTCTCAGTAGAACTAAATGGAACACAACAAATGGCGGAATTCTTCACACGTCTCAGTGAAGCTACATTAAGCAATTGCAGCGTTTGTGTGAGTCTCTGTAGCGTGTAGACCATCCAACACAATACTCGTGAGTACTGTAAACTAAAACCAGGCTAGGATTTCCCGTCCCCACTGTTGAGATGAATTTCTTTCTACTAACGTGGGACTCTGTAATATACCTCGAAGTATAGGTGGAAGAGTTTATCCTGATGCCGGTGACCGAAGCGCTGGATGCCATCAAGACCGACCTCGCCAAGTGGAAACCGAACTGTGCCTTGGTCATGATCGACTTCGCCCTCAGGCACGGCTTCCTCGACCCCGACCACGAGGCAAGCCAGTGACCTCCCGCTTTGTTTGCGTTTGACACTCGCCCTCCCTGCCGATTTCGCCTCCCCCCCTTTTTATTTTGTTGTTTTTTTTCGTCTCCCTGGATCCAATCGTCTTCCTCGAGTGTGGAAAATGTTCAATGCAACCAATTGTTTGGGGGTAGCTTCATCGATATTTCGAGGTTGAGAAACATATGTTTTGTGCTCGTTTATTTTTGTTTGTTTAACCAATTGTGCGTTGGTCATGATCGACGTTGCCCTCAGAAACGGCCCCCTTGACTCATACCACGAGGGAAGAGCCAATCACCCCTTGGTTTGTTTTTTGTCAATCTCCCGCCCGGCCCATATCGTCTCTCGGATGGGGATAGTGGATAATAGTGAACGTAATTAACTAGCGTGTTCCGAATAGGAGGTCGCTTTTTTTTGTTTGCGTTATGTTTCTCGAAATTTAGCGGCGTTCTGTGGACCGAACAGTTTCCGTTTTTGACCTCTGCATACATCATCCTGTACAAATTCCGAGTGGGTTTCCATATTATATTACAATTGCATGTGTAGTTGGCCGTATTTTTCAATACTAAACTGTCTGTTGTCTGAGGGCAACACACAACATCGACACACAACATCGACACACAACATCAACACAAAACATCAACAGACAACATCAGCGCACATCAGCACACAACATCAACACCCAAAATCAACACACAACATCAAGACACAACATCAACACACAACATCAACACACACCATCGACACACAACATCAACACACACCATCAACACACAACATGAACACACAACATCAACACACAACACACCATTTGACGCGTCCTACGATAGAGGTAGCAATTTTAATCCGAAACGGTTACTGAGTATCGAGGCTTCTTGACCCCTTCAGAGCCCCGAAACCCCCATACTAATTCCAAGTAATTAACCCCCACAAACGGGTTTCCAGTTGTAAAGGCGTTAACCCCTGGTCGTCGGGATTTCGTTCATGTTTTGCATGAGATTTTCGTTGTATGCCTAGGCCATGTTTTTTTTTCTTCAAATCCGGCAGCATCTTTAGTATTCTCCAAAGCAGTCTGTGGGAGAGGTCTGAAACTCCTCAGGTGATGAGCCTCACCAAAAAACAATGGTTGCTGCACCTCTGCCGTCGCTGTTTGTCGTTGACACTCATCGTGCGCGCTGTCGGATGGTAAGCATATCATGGATGGTAAGCATATCATGCCCCCTTTAGAATTCCAGACGGAAACCATGTCGAAAGTGACGGTCCACTACCGCATTGACCACGCGGAGCAGTCCGGGCCGCCGGGAAAGAGGATTCGTCCCCTGATTTGGAAGAGAGGAAACGCCGCTGGGTGTGGACACCGCTACGAACTCCTAATATGCGGAACTATATGCGAAGCGAGTGATGAATTCGACAGAGTTTTACTCGGTAAAATTGCGTCCTAAAACTCACTCGCAGAACTGCTGTATACGGTATACGAAGCGAGTGCTAATTCGATAGTTTTAATTCTACTGTAGGTAAATGGCAGCCTGCGGCCCAAGAGCGTTCTCGGTTCTCACGTGCTTAAGCGCTCTCACTCATGTGAATAAGCGCTCTCGTTTATTGCACTCACGTGACAACGCGTTCCCGCTAGTCGAGCTAAGTTATGCGTGCTTGTTGCTCACGCGGTTATTTTTTATCCCCTAATCAAGTGATTGCGTTTTCTAGTTCACTCAGGTGAATCTACGCCGACATAGTTTCTTGGTTTTCAGTGTACGAAGATAGATGTCTCGACGCAAAAAAAAACCTGTGGTGCTACATCATGCTTCGAATTATACCTGTCCGGCAATAAGTATTCCTTGCGGGCTGGATTGCCTAGCATGTTGTAGCATGTTGAAACGCCAGCATTTTTCATGCCTCTATGCCGATTTCCCCCGGGCGAATGAGCTTATCGCATGAGCCTAGCAAGCATCATAGCATCATCACGGCTACGTTGTTTGCGTCACACCTACTAATAGTTATTATGTTCGCCATTGCCTGTGTTTTTGTTGTTGTCTCATTTTGTCACCATTTTGTCGCGAACGGACTTACTTGGGGCGCATCGACAGCGCGAGTAGCTGGCACAGATAAAGCCGATGTCTCGAAGAGTTTTGAAGAACGAACGTGTTTCGTTTGCTTCGTTGTTCATTTGTTGTGGGCTATCAACAGTATCGTTGTCTACTGGCGAACTTGATGTCCACCTCGGACTCCCTTTGCGTTTTACAGTGACGTTCTTTTGGAAGGGCTGCTGCCGTAGTATTTATACTGAAAAATGATCCTAGGTCGAAAGTTTGCACACATCCGACATATGAGATCCCTATTATTCATCCGTTGATGACCTGTCTTTCAGGGCTGATAGATCCCTGGTCTGCATGATCTGCGTGGCCTACACGTTATAGCCTGATAGTATCATCTATTGGAAAGGGGCTTGGTGATTGGCTCACTTCTCCCTCTCCTGTCCCTTGCACCCCTTCCTATCAATGCCTCCGCCGCTTCGCCTCTCAGGACTACCTGGAGCTGGTTCATCAGTTACGGACTGCGCAAACGCCTTCTACGTTCTAGAAAACTGGCCATTGTTTGGGGGACGATTATCGAATCTTGAAAAATGTTTATACTAATAAAAACCTGGTAGTCGCGCAACACGTAAGAATCATATGGGAAACATTCACGACACGACCGAGAAACGCTTGAGAAAATGCTTGAATATATTTTTGAGTAAGGGTGAGAAAGGGTTGAGAAAAATTGAGAAATGCTTGAGAAATAGCTGGCGATAGCCGAGAACGCTTTTAGAAAGACTTGCCTGGCACCTGGTGAGTGATTAACAAGTTTTGAGAAATGCGTAGGAACGAGTTCATACATATATTAGAGATGTTTCATAAATACAAACAGCGCGCAAAGACGAGTTAGTCGACAAAGTCTTCGATCTCACAGCTGGAGTGTATTTTTATTTTCATAATAAATACTTGAGAGAAAATGTAGAATCGATGCACCGCGGCAGGAGCAAGGACGAAAATTAGGTAGGCGTTTCGTGACGGAGCCGCTTAAACATTGCAGCACGGAATGGGTTTCTTTCGGGGTCTTGAGAGAGGAACTTGTCGAAGAAAGCGACGGTCACAGCCTTACCCACACTTGCAGCAACCCCGGCTGCTGGGTGGTGGCTGTGCCCGAAGCCCAAGTTAGAGAAACGTATGACTCACGCGCAGCATGACGCTGGTTGCGCTGCTGCACCTCTATGAGGTGGTCTCTAAAGACCGGGCTGCGGGCTTCGTAGGTCGCTATACTTTTTTAATCAAGTAGGAAGGGTTAAGACACTCTGTGTTTTGGGCCAACGAGGCTCATAGCTATTTTTGTGTGAGGCAGTGTGTCACACAGTGATTGCAGCATACAGCACGTTTTTCTTATATTTTCGTGCAGAAATCGAGCCAAATTTTGTTAGTACCGATTTTGGGGATTCGGAGGTACTAACAACAAGCTAGTGCTAACAATAAATATGATAGGATGTGACCAAATGTAACAATGCTGACGGACCGTTCCGAAGTTGTCAGCAAAACGAATCAGCGCTTCCTGCTGGAGTAATGATGACGTTGTGTGCTCGTAAGCCCAGCGAAGGACATGGACTGACGGGAGACGACAGCATAACCGGATACTTGGTATATACTAATAGGTAATATTTCAACGGCACCCAACACGCATCCCGTTGTGAAGTAGCCCTTCAGCCAAAGTCGAAAGATGATCCCATACAAATCGATATTCTTGTACTCTAATTAGCATTTCAAAGGACACGAACACGCAGCTGGCATCAAGCCGACATACCTGGTGCTCCAATAACTATGGACTGCAATGAATGCAATGGCATCCACTACGCACCCTATTGCGAGGAGACCCTTAAGCAAACGGCGTGAAACGGCCCCATAAAAACGATATTTGGCACATTTAAATGTTTCCCTTGGGCGAATGCTGGCGGCACTCTATGACCTGTGCGCACGTCGGCCAGATCACCGATCCCCACTTGATGATCAAGATATTTCAAGGAAGATCTGCACGGCCTGGCTCATGTTACCGGGTGGGAGCCGCGCGATCTGCATCATCTAACTCATTTTCCCTGGGTTGAATCCGTACTCTATAGATAACAGATCCAGCACAACAGCTCATAACGGAAGATACAGGATCTACTGTTGATGATCTAGATCATGATCTGTACGAGGTGCACGGCTGTGGAAGCAGACAAAAGCTCAGGTAAGGGGTGTATCCCCTTTTTCACTCCGTCCAGAGTGTCGACGTACGCTGCAACAGGAAATTGTCTGTTCTTTCTCAGGCTCCTGACCGTAAACATCTCTTTAACGCACTTGGTGCCATTGCGATCGCGGGTCGTTGTCTACATGGCGGCACCACGTCCTGCAATACCCCTGGATGAACCAGAGAGCGGGCCAGATTATCAGCGTAAATGGCCGCCATCATACGCCGGATATCGGCAAGGCCGAAGTCCCCTCTCTCCAGGTGGGCTTGGTGAATGGCTTTATATGCGGGCGGTAGAGTTTCCAGTAAAATGTCCTCTTGCTCACGCTCTGTTGGACCCTCTGGTGGATCGTACATGTTAAGGCGGTCACGGCAGCTAGCTGTTGATGATGTAAAGGTACTCGTCAGGGTCCTGGTCTGAATGCCTTTGCGTGCTGTTCACTTTGAAATATTCGGATTCGCGCGAGCTCCCTTTGAACTTCTTGCGCAGCGCTGCCCACGCTTGCTGCCCATATCCTGCGCCATCCTCGAGTTTCGTGCCCTCGAATTTCTGTACGACGACGAAGGCTTAGCTACCCATCGAAAATAACAGAAAGCTGAATAGATCCTGGTTGGCGGCTTTCCACGCTGCACGGACGGTGGCCTGATTGTCGTCGGTCTCTGACGGTCGCTCTTGCCCTTGCCGGATGTTGAAGACGGCTCCGTTGTAGATGCTGAGACTGACACGAAGCCTAGAACTCCATTCAAGAAAGTCGTCCGCCTTTTTGCCGTCGACTTTTGTTTGTTTCTTGAAAGACAACGTGAAGGTTGTTCGCTGTGCCGTCCATGATAATGGTTCCTGCCGCTCAGCAGTGAACGCAAAAGGTTTGTTAATACCTTGCTGCAATCCTTGTGAATATTTCTCAAGCGCACACCCCGAGTTTTCAAAGCTCGGCCTGTGCCCTCTCGTACTGACGTGCTACCTGTGCCGTCTATGCTACAGCTGGTGCCGTCCTCTGACGTGCGTTACCTGTGCCGTCTATGCTGCAGCTGGCGCAGGCTCAACTGAACGCCTCGAATCGTTCTTGACTCGTGTTCGAAAGACTGACGTGCACTGCCCGTGCAGGCTCAACTGAACGTCTCGAGTCCTTTCACGACTCGTGTTCGAAAGCTGACATGCACTCCCTGAGCCGTCGATGCTGCAGCTGGTGCAGGCTCAAGTGGATGTGATGCAATCTGCGACGCCTCAAGAAGTACGGTAATTACTCTGCACTACTCTCAACCCGTGCAAGAAGAGCAGACACAAAAGTACAATGCCCCGATAGCTATGTGGGCGCGTAGAAATAATGCCATCCTGACACCAGTACACGGCCGAGACGGACTCGACTACCAGTGCAGATTATCTTGAACCTAGACGACCAATCTAATTCAAGCCGCTGTCGAAAATCTTGACTCGGCTCACTTTTCGACCTTTCACAGTTGACAGTCTCCTATTTAATGACAGTCTTCCGTTGCTGCTCCAGATTGCAGGTTTTATCGAAGACTCATGATGCGCGCGTGCACTGTAGACGAGGCTCATAACCTATTGGTGTATGTGACGATGAGACTTGGCGTGGTCGCAGAGGCTGGCGTCAGCAGCAATTCAGCTAACCAAAAGAGCGTGCACGATGCACGAGGCAGTAGTATGTCTAAAAGGGCGCCTTCGGCCAAGAAAACATACACTTGAGAACAATGGATTGCTGTGCCCAGAGTTCAGTGGACACTAAAAACATGCATAGGAGGTTACATAACGAGGTGCAGAGAGCGCACGAGACAATCCCTGAGCTACCAGGGCACAGCCAGTTTTCAAGGAGGGATTTCCGGGTTGTCTGCTGACGTTGTAGTCTCACCATCAAGCGCAAGCTCACTTTTCTGGGGGCAGGAGGGCTAAGGCTGCCGTCGATAGGGTTACCGTCGATAGAGCTACCGTCAAAAATAGCGAGACAAATGCCCGCCCTTACAGAGATCAATGTTGGGATCATGTCACAGTAAGGTTCTGGCAAACCTCACCCGCTGGAACGGACACGGAGCGAGGAGGAGACTCCCTGAATCGAGCATCGGCGCTCAGCGTGGGAGTAGCCTGCGGATTATTCGCGACACATCGGAGGTCATGAAGGAAGTAATGACGTACACCGTCTCAGAATCTTGGCTGGAATGGGTCTCGGTTCAGAAGTGGACCTAACCTCATGTCTCCTACCGGTCGACATGCTGAACGCGCATGGCGCGGTCACCCCCGGGGTGATTCCGCCGCGGTCAAAGCGTTTCTAAACCAGCTGCCGGAAACGGCACGCCCAGGGGGGTAGGACAAACCACTGGAGCTTCAATATTCGGTAAGCCGTGTGTGTCCGTAGTCCGTGGCGTCATAGACCCTCACATTCCTAAAATGCCGGGACGGGGCACGTTGGGCTTCACCGACCCGACGGACACTGGTTGACTATACGCGAAGAGACGTGAGGGGGAAGGGGTACCTACTACATAGAATCTGCCCCAGGGCTCGCCACAGAGGCCGCCAAGGGGTAGAAACCACCGCGCGCCTTCGGGCGTGGCCGACGGACCCCGTCCGTGCCACTCCTGCAGCACTCGTGATACGATAGAGGTACGGGCACACTTTGGTAAAGTATATTGCTCATTGGTAGGGTCCGTCAACTGAGTAACTGCCAAAAGTCACTTGCGATGTAAATAACGTTCGTTCTCTATCTCCAGCAGTACACCATGAAAGCGTCCATCGGGTTGAACTTCCGTGTTTTTGATCAAGAACAGAGTTTTCGTGAGATGCAGCGCTCCTCACGCGAGAAGCCAAATGCAGTGTAAGGTGCTTTACCCCCTCCCGCAGCATGCGTTGCAGCAGAGTTCGGGGGCATGGGAAGACGCTTCGTGGGGATTGAGGAACATTTGGCGGTGATATGTCTCTGGACGTGTACGCTACGATAGAGCTGCACGTTTGTTTTCTGAGTTCCCTCGCTTGAGGGACTTGTACCTCTTCTAAATACTGACTTAGACAAAATTCAACGTGCCACCCGATGAAATATTCTAAGGCCTAGGTGCTAAACAAAAATTACTGAAAAAAAATTAACGAGATTCCGCCGATTTCGTGTTAAGGAGCCCCGTCATGCTGAACATTTTTTTCTGACAAAAAACACTCCCTCCATCGTAGCACACGTCTCTGCAGCGGTACAGCCGACATGCTTGCTACGCCAATGGTGCATATCGTTGTTTTTGAGGCCCACTTGAGAAGTTCTCTGCCGACCTCGAGGAAAACTGAACGTGTAACTTGGTAAATAATGCCATGGCCTACATCATAGGTACTATTAAACTGGGTATTAAAAAATATACAAATATTGTGAAGTGAAAAGGTATTCTGACGGTCTTGGAGTTTCTTGGATGAGGAACGGAAATGCCATCCAATTGGTTTGCACGTGACAAAACGCAAATGTATCTATGCCAGTACAGGAGCACAGGTGAACCAGCATTAGCCGCCTCTCGGGGTGATCTGCTGAGCATTTGATGGATTTTTTTATATCGCTCACCAAGCGGATAGCAGGGAACCTCGCAAGTAAGACCGGAGCCCAAGGATGGATATCGTTGTCAGAAGACGAGGTCTTCAAGACGCGTCAAGATAAGATTATCGTGACAAGTCCACCTAAATTTACGTAACTTACGCATCCCCACAAGCACAAGTGTACCTGCTGCACGGCAGCGCTGATCGAGAAACCCCCCCAAGCCTCAACCTTGGAGGTGTGCAAGCGCCAGCATTACTCTCGCTCGGGACATCCGCGACGAGCACAGGCCGGCGCGGCACGAGGCCATGGTTTCACTCCTCATGTGTAACCCACCACCAGACGTGTGCCACGACGGAGGTTGGTTCACCTCTACCGTAGCATGCGTCTCACCACTCCCCGCACCCTTGCCCCGGCCAGAAATCCTCTATCCGAACGTTGCTGCTTGTTATTCGAGCTTGATGACTGATGCTTACCGTTGCATGGTGTTGCGATGTTTTACACTGACGTCCTGATTTCAATGTTTTGTTCAAGATAGTAGATTACACGCGTATACCCATCCATGTCCTTTCCCGAGTCACGTGTGACCCGCGCGTCAAATAAGCGTGACCTATTTTAGCTACGACGAACACCAAGTCGTGCGACCCACGGGTGACCAATGGGTTGATGCTGCCACGTCATGGATCACCTACGGTTGACCCATGGGGGACTCATGACCGACTCGTGGTCCACTCACTAGCTACCACCAACTTCTCGTGGGTCGGTCATGAGTGACCCACGCCCGACCGATGTGTGGCCCGCGGCCAATCTTTGGTTGGACCACACTGCCGACCCATGGACGATCCAAGGGTGACCCATGGGTGATCCACGGGCATTCATCACACACACAGACGACCCACACTCGCTTCACGGGATATCAGCATGTAATCATGGGCGCCTGCTGTGCTTCACGTTACCCGATATCTTGTGACCCACGGGGAACGTGCACCTTTGTGACAACACCTTGACCCTATCTCTTGGAGGGGAGCTACATTGGTCGCTGGGCAAACAAATGGTGAAACCATCTTCGAAGTATGTCTTAAAGTGAATCTGAGGTGGCTGCTTAGCCGAAATAATTTAAGTCGGCCCAATACAGTAAACGGAAAATAGTAATGTCGACCCTTCCCTTGCACGCATGCTGGTCTCCCTAAGAAGTCATAGACATCACATCACCAGGTTGTTCTATCCTACTTTGAAGTATAAGTACTCTAATCCGGCCATAGACATCACCGTTTGGTTGGTCCACCCTAAACGTAGTCTCCAAGAACGCCATAGGCAAAAACAATCGAGTTGGACCATCCTGAACGTGTTCTCCAAGCAGGTCACAGACGTTATCAATAGGTTCTACTTTCCTGATTGTACTCTCCCAAGCCGGCCATAGACATCACCAGGTTGGCCAATCCTAGAAACGAAAATTAGAGTTGTCGCCCTTTTCCTTACGCGCATATTGGCGCGATTTAACCTACTGTGGCAATTTAAGCTTGATAGGTCCTGTTCGTACTCTTCAAACAGGTCAGACACCGCCGCATCAGGTTGACTCATTGAAAAAATACTCCCGGCGCATATCATAGGCACATCAGGTTGGCCTACCCTAAACGTACTCTCCGATCAGGCCATAGGCATTATCGTTAGGTTGGTCTATCCTAAACGTACTCTCCAAGAATGTCATAGACAAAAACAATCGAGTTGGACCATCCTGAATGTGTTCTCGAAGCAGGTCGCAAGCATTATCACTAGGTTCGCCCTTCTTAGCTATACTCTCCCAAGCCGGTCATAGACGTCGAGATCAGGTTGGCCCACCCGAAAAGCATTCTTTATGCAGGTCATACACGTCGCCATCAGGTTTTGGCCTGTCCTATCCTGTGTTCTCCAATCGGGATGTATAGCATCAGGTTGGACCATCCTAAATGAAAACGCGAACCAGGAGATAGACAACACGACGAGGCTGGAGAATCCCAAACGTACTCTCCGAGCAGGTCGAAGAGAACATCGTCAGTTTGGACTATCCTGACGTTCTCTCCAAGGAGGTTATAGACATCACCGGTGGACCATCCTACATTTATTCTCCAACCAGGTGATGAATACATCACGAGGTTTGACAATCCTAAATGCACCGTACAAGAAGCTATTAGACGACATAATCAGGCTGACTCATCGAGACCATATACTCCCCAAACAGGTCACATACATCATCAGGTTGGCCCACATAGTCTCCGAGCAGGTTGTAGATATGTTCATAATCAGGTTTACCCACACTAAAAGTACTCCCCGAGCAGGTCGTAGTCGATCTTGTACATCTTCGAACAACAGACAGGCGCCGTTTTAATCAAAGAGACACAAGAGAGACGGGATAGAAAAGAGAACGCGGGAAAAACCAAGCAAGCAGAGGTGTCAAAAACAACGCGAGTTTGCGATGAAGACACGCACGGTGCATATCCAAGCGTAGGTGCAGAGATGCAGAGATGCAGAGACAGGCCAGGAGGCTGCGGCAGGGGAGGGCACTCACTATTAACAATAGGGTATCTTTTTTCAGCGACTTGAAACATGTTTTAGTGACATGAAGCTACTCGTGCCAGTGGTCACCTATGCCCTTTTCGGTTTCACGATTCGGACGGGGGCCATGGGACCGATACCTACTCAAAGACAAAAAAATCGAATCAAGTTCGGGTTCGAGTGAGGAACTGGGCCACGCGCGCGATTGGCCTTAACTCGACGAGAGAAAATACGGGTGCAGTACGCCCAGTCTTGGAGAAGGAGGGATAATCTTGTCGACAAGGGAGTTAGGGGAGGGCAGCTGCGGGTATTCCTAAAATTGTTCTTTAACTACTGCAACAGCATGTATGTGCTACGGTAGAGGTTGCACGTTTGAGCCCAAAACGTTGTTATTGACGGGGCTCCTTGACAGAGGAAGCACCCAAACTATTTCGCTCTAATGCGATATAAATAGTTTTACTGCGTCATTCGTTAGATACCTCTATAGCCTGTATGGGGTTGATTGTTCATCATTATTAGATTCCGGTTCTTGTCAAAGCCGGTTGTTGGGGGCAAGTATAGAGTTCGTCCTGTGAGGAGGCCGCCAATAAATGATGCCAGGTCTAGTTGATACCCCTGACCGTTGCCAGATGTAGAACCCGCAAGCCGCCCAAGTCGATCTCCACAGGTACGAGGGATGGCGCCCGACAGCTAGCTATAGAGTTTTGTCCAAAAGCCGTCTCGAATTGGCCGCACGGTGGCCGTGTGCTGCAGTGGTGTTCAGCCCATGTCGGTTGACGGCGCATTGGCGCCCTTGACGGAAAGAGCTCCCTACACTAAGCTTGACAAATGCTACGGTAGAGGTGGTCCAGGCCATTTTTTTCATGGGGCTCCTGACTCGGGGAGCTCTTTTTGCGTTCATAACCCAAAAGACTGATTTCGAGTATACTGAATGTGCAACCCGACGAACAAACCCACGGCCTAGGTATATATATACATATGTATAAATATATACCTGGTATATATATTATAAAAATAAAAATACACTGGCGGCAGGGAGATCGAATATTTTGTCGAAACGCATCTTTGCAAGCTGTGTGTGATACTCCGATCGCACATATTACGGGTTGTGTGTCCTCATTAAGGATATAAGTCGGCGGCTCCCCTTGCAACTACAGTGTAGCTACCAGGGTCAACAGGGTGATGTTAGGCAGTCTGTGCGCGGAAACTATAAAACCCGTTTCTGAGGGGGACAAAATCTGACAGCTGTGGAAGGAAATGCATCAGTTTATCAAGTGAATCCTGTAAGTCGGATAACCGGTGACGGAAGGGCGGTGTTTTCAAGGACATGGGGGCCTGGGTTTGATCAAAAGGGGGGGGGGAGGGGGGGGGGGGGGGGGGGCGGGGCAGCTCAATCTGTGCGTGGAAACTATAAATCCTATCCTGTAAGTCGTGCAACGAGTGAGGAGAGGGCGGAGCGTTCGAGGGGGTGGGGGTGGGGGTGGGGGGGGGAGGGGGGGGGGGGGCAGAAGGGTTTTTAAACAACAGTTTTTAGGTCGTATAGATGTAGGGGTTTGTTATATGCCGGGTGCTAGGTAT
Source organism: Undaria pinnatifida (assembly GCA_012845835.1). Classification (NCBI taxonomy): domain Eukaryota; class Phaeophyceae; order Laminariales; family Alariaceae; genus Undaria; species Undaria pinnatifida. Next base: position 13,443,378 of record JABAKD010000019.1, read on the forward strand.
AGGCGATGGTTCGGGTGGTGGGGAAGGAGGGAGCGTTGGGGGCAGGGGGTGGGGGGGGGGGGGATTGCAGCACCGGCATGGACGGCTCTAAAACGATAATGAGGTGATATCCAGCGCGTGGAAGTGTTTATTACTCTGGCGGATTTTGATATTAGGTGAGGCGTTTGAGCAAGAGAGAGCGAGGAAAAAAAGAGGGGGGGGGGGGGGAGGGTTTTCAAGAGGTTTAGGTCACATACAATATTGAAATACACTCCAGCTATGAGATCAAGGATTTGGTCGAAACTCATCTTGGCAACATTGTGTGTGATACTCCGATCGCGCGTATTAATAATATATCCAGGGACTTGCTATACGCGCGGTGCTGGGTCTAGGCGACCGTGCGGGGTGTGGGGAAGGAGGGGGCGTTGGAGGGGGGGAGGGGGGATGAATGAAAGCTACGTCATGGATGGCTAGAAAGATAATGACGTGATATCAATTGCGTAGAAGGGTTTATTACTCTGGCCGATTTCGATTATAATTGAGGCGTTCGAACAAACCGGGCGGGGAACAAAGGGGGGGGGGGGGGTGGGGGGGGGAGAGGGCGGAGATGAGTTAGAGCTACGGCATCGATGGCGATAAGGATAATGAGATGATATCAGCTGGCTGGTAATGTTTACTACTTTGGCAGATTTTGATTTCAGGTGGGGCGTTTGAACAAGAGGGATCAGGGGGGGGGGGGAGGGGGGATTTCAATATGTGCGCGGAAACTAAACTATAAACCCTTAAAGGGGATGCATCTGACGGTAGTAGCAAGAAGACACTTATATTACCCGCCTGGTAATGGTTTTTATTCCGGAAGGTTTGATGTTACATGTAATATGCAACCCAGTTCTTGGGTGTAGTAAACAACGTCTTAAAAGCTTCATTATTTGTTATTGTACATGGATCGACAGACATAATATTTCAATCGATAGGTACAATCATATAGGTACTATTATTTTTTTACATAACTAATTATAAGAAAGAGATATATTGCCAAATACAACCGGCGAGGTGATGTGGTCATGCAATGTCACCGCCATTACTAACGAAAGGAAGAAATGCGAATCGTTAGTGTTTTGAAAGGAACGCTTAGTGTACACGCGCTCCATTACGTTACTTCGTTAGTCATACTTCGCTTGGCATAGGTTGGGAGGCGATCATGCAGACGGTATTACCGCAATTTTACCATATCTGTCTGTACTTCCTTTTCACGTTATTATTGTCTCACGTATACGATTTCACGCCCATGATTTTTACCGTGCCGATGTGGGGCTCTGAGGTCGTCAACTCTAAGACAGATATATGTAGGGGTTTGCTATACGCGTGGTGCTAGGCGATCGTGCGGGTGGTGGGGAAGGGGGGGGCGTTGGGGGGGGGGGGGTGAATGAAAGCTACGTAATGGATGGCTAGAAAGATAATGACGTGACATCAATTGCGTAGAAGCGTGTATTACTCTGGCCGATTTCGATTGTAGGTGGGGCGTTTAAACAAAAGGGCGAGAAAAAAAAAGAAAAGGGAGAGGCGGGGGTGATATCAGCTGGCTGGTAATGTTTACTGCTCTCAGGCAGATTTTGATTTTAGGTGGGGCGTTTGATCAAGAGGGATCGGGGGGGAGGGGGGCGGGACACTTCAACATGTGCGCGGAACTATAAAACCTTAAAGGGGACAAATCTGACAGTTGTAGCAAGAAGACATCCCTTTATATCACCTGCCTGGTATTGTTTATTATTCTAGAAGATTCGATGTTAGATGGACAGAAAGATAATGAGGTATATATATATGCATATATCGCAAAACACAAGAATATGTGGTATTTCCGACGATTGATTGTGGATTAAGGAATCCCGTCATTCGAGAAAATATTGTTTCGCCAAAAAATGGGCCACCTCTATCGTACCACACGTCGTTTGTTATCGTTTGTTATATCAAGCCTAATCAGGCCTGGGCGGGTCAGACGTAGACGGCCAGCCGTCATGGTCGGTGGTGTTAGCACGAGGGCGTGATCCAGTGTCTGCTGACGGCACTCTGACCTCTTGATGGATGGCTGTCACGGCACTCCTCACACAACATAGGTGCAAATATCCAAAATATCAAGTCTATACTGTAGGGGGGCATCTCTGTTTTCTCTGACTTGTTTAGGCCGCGCGTGTGCGAGTACTGCGGTACCGCACCGCACCCCAAAACGGACTGAAACATAATTCGTCGGCGCAGCGTAACGGCCAAATCCATCGTGGTACATTTTTTTTGCGAATCGAAAAAACACACATCAGATGTGGTCGCTTTCGCGCGCGTAACTCTGAGCCGCTAACAAATAGGGGCCTAAACGTGACCCTCCTTAGCGTAGTATAGCGTAGGCAGCCGACCGGTCTTGACGGACTTTCCATCGAGGAACTCCCCATACTAAAGCTAGTACATTGTGTTAGAAGAGGCGTTCATGGTTCGGGTGTAGGACGCGTACTACGATAAGGGTGAACCCTACCATTCTGAGGCTCCCTTTGAGGCGATGGACAACGAACCCGCGCCATGGTCGGGATAAGGTACCACTCAGTGCACTCCGATGAGCAAAATCTCCTCGCGTATGCTATTGAAAACATTTCACCATCGCGTACGTGTTGTGGGAAGCCTTTCACAGATGATTAACAGTCTGATATTTCGCATACAAGACACGGTAGCTCAAGATTCTAACGGCAATATTGATAGTTCACCAGTTGAAGAGTCCCGTTGTTTGGAAGTAGTTTGTCTAAATCTTTCACTACTTCTATCTCTACTGTACAGCAGTACAGCCATCCCAAAGTAGGGGCGCAGCAGATTCTAAGAAATTTCTGAGCTCCTAACACGAGGAGCTTCAATATCTTGACACCATCATCCATCATCACCCGAAACACGACTTCGAAGACATTCGTTTGCGAAACCCACGCCAAGATTTCTGTGCGTTCATCCTAAAACAAGCATAGTCGTGATGTGACGATAGATTCACACTTAGGGAGCTCCACCGGTGGGCATCGTCTGGGCCAAAATCTGCAACCTCTAGCATGGGATGACTCCCTTTCTGAGCATGCGTAAAAAGGTCGTTGAACGACATCTTCGGTGGTGTCAGCATGAAGGGGTGGGCCAAGAAGCAGAGGGTTTTAATGAAAAATTATCATTTTTAGTTTTATATTTTCAGTGTTTTGTGTTGTCGTTTTCCTCACCTTGTGGATGACCTCCATAACCGGCTCCGATAGGAAGTCTTCTTTGTTGTGCTGGGCACCTCGAGCGATCTTACCATGGGATGATGGTGGCGGGAGGGTAACCATTTACGGCGGGAGGATATGGTAACGGTTCACACGTCAGATATATCAGATCCCCGTTCGTGCTCTCTATGTCGTTCACAGCAGATACATCCCTGTTTCATGTAGTATCTGCATGTCCTATTCCTGGTCTATAGGATCTGAATGGCCTATATACTTCGAAGTATCATGTTACCCCGCGAGTGGGAGCGGTATTATCCCCGCATGTTCTAGCAACAAAATGGTTGTGTTGGATCTGCACTGCACATACCTTTCACAATGTATGGACTCGGCATATATCTCTCGGACGTATTTTTTGATGATCTAGATAAATAAATATCTGCCAGATGTGTGGAACGGTTTGATACGAGGTTTCGTGAGGTCTAACGCGACAACATTGCGTGGGCATGCGACCCGCGTTTAGAACAAAGCGCACAGCAGCACAAGTTTGACAGTACTTTGCGCTCGTGTCGTACACATCCCGGCGCTGCGCTTAAAACATACCCGCCACCCAAACAGCGCTGATATTTTCGGGCGGCGGATGCTTTACTCACCGAATGTGGCAAAGGGAGGTGGGGTTTTAAGGCCACACTTTCCAGCGGGCGAATAGCATTGTACTCTTTCGTTCTTGGCCGTCTTAAGGGTTTGGTTTTGCCGGTTTGGTGGTATGCATGGCCATGTTTTCCTTTTTTATTTAGCCTCAACTAAAAGCATGTGTTGACGGGTGCCACGGTAGGCGTACCACCTAGATGTTCGGCGGCTCCTCACTAGGGGCGCTTCGTCCGTACCTTACCCCACCCAAAGACTCCGAGAAAACAAAAAAAACGCTCATAATCCCGATTAACTATCCCACCTCCTGAGACATCTCCTAGACACACGGCGAATTACAGCAGTGAAAGCATTAACCAAACGAACAACTCCAATGACATTGATATCCCGTAAGACATCTATCAGGCGCAGGGCGAATTACAGTAGTGAAAACATTGACCAAACGCACAACTTCAATGATATCGGACAGGTGCTTCTCACGTCGACACGACCCGACAGCCAGAAATCGTTTGAACCAAAACGGGCCACCGATATATCATACCAGGCGTCTCTTCAGCGTTTTCCCGTCATGTAGCGCACTTACCTCACGGGAGCGTTCTGCGATGGAGGTGCACCGTAATTTTCTGAGATTTTTCTAGAGACTCCTAATTTGAGGAGGTTTATGCTGAGGACAAAAACCGACTGGGGTAAAACTCGAAATAAAAATGCGACGAAGAACCCGTGGCTCAGGTACCCAACGAGCACTATCATTGTTCATGTCCGTAGACATGGGGCAGTTCACCATTCGATGAGCCCCGCCGACCAATTACGCTTGTCCTACAAGGGCTACCCCCAGCGTGGCACGAGTCCAGGCGAGTTACCTTGTCTGCGATCTCTAGGTTTATTGCAAACCTCTCCTTCAAGAATCCGTGAAGCTCTTCCCTTCGCGTCTCGTTCACTCCCGTTCTCCTTCCCATTTCCTTAACGCCTTCGGCGTGATGAACGCCCAGTATATCAAGCTCAACTCCGTCGTCCTTAGGCAGTCCAGTCACGGGCAAAGCCGGATTAGAGAGTGTGTCGATGGCGCACATTGCACACCTAACCTCGATCACACTATGATTTAGATCGTCTAGATCCTACATAGATCTCTGTCGTGGTATGTTAAGCAGGATCCGTGCGGTACAGATTCAAGCGAGTAAACATCCACGGAAAACGTATGCCGGGAAAAATCGAGAAACACCACGGGCAGGGTCCTGACAAGTCTACCGGTGGGGGTATCCGTCCCGCCGGGTAACTCGCGCCTTTTGGGCCTAAAACCTCAGTTATGGTTGTGCCGATGGCATTACGGCAAGAAGATGTGAGTGGACATGTATGATCTGTATGGCCTAGCACACGTTTACTCGCTTGAATCTGTACCGCACGGATCCTGCTTAACATACCACGACAGAGATCTATGTATTATCCATACTCCTAGTTCGGCTGTCCGTCCAAGTAGAAAGTTCTGAGGACATGATGGTTTCTAGCCAAAAAAACGTCAAATGTTTTTTTTTTTGGCACCAGTTCTCTCCGACAAGACCCATTTCTGGAAGCTGGTTAGCTGCGCCAAAAGTCAAAATGAGAGCCTAAGAAAGCAGAGAACTACTCCACCAGCAAGCCCGCGATCTTTTCGGAGTGGATCTTGATTAGTGTATCGGTGTTTTTGACAGTCCAACCGAGTGCAGCAGGCGCGGTTTGCCAAATATTCAGTTCTGAGGGCCAAGCATAATTGTCCCCTTAATATTTGTCTAAGAAAACTTTCAATTTCCTCGAAATCAGTTTTTAGATGTGGCAGAGAGAGATCTGCAAGCAAGCGTCCCCGGAAAAACTGGATGCTGCATTTAATGATGGTATTACGTTTGTCACCAGACAACGTGCAACACGAGCGCCAACTTCCACAATCGACCACTCATAAACATTCCCGGAAAGTCGAAAAAACAAACAAACAAGGAGCCCCATAAAATTCAGGAACCAGAGATATGCACGAACTCTTCCTACTTTCTGCAGGTCATTCCCGAACTAAGGATCGATCTGATCCACCTGCTGCCCTTGCTTTGCATTTCCTTCTCAGTATGTGCTCATCTACGTTCTACCATAGTGAGATTCATCCTGTCGTAAGCTGCAATTACAGCACTCACCCACGCAGGTAACGCCGCCGGGAGCTTGGCCGCTAAGGCTTCCGCTTCCGCTGATAAGTTGGAGAGCCGCATAACGTAGAATGCTGGCAACAGCTGTATTTTCAGATGCAAGGGGGGTGGTGGGGGGGTCAGAGCGCACGATAAATGTACTGTACCGCGTATGGAGGCATGCTACGATAGGGGTGATTTGCTTTAGACCAAGCCTACGGTAGAGGGGATACTCCCATTTCACTAGTGGGTTTGAAACAATTGCATGAGTGACTCATTGACTCACGGACAAAAGACCTTAGACGGGTGCCTGGCCGTACACGCTCGAACGGTTCAGTTTTCAGACACGGCGACCATCCAGTTCTCGGCAACGCTGGAGGATCCGCTTCCTTCGTCGCCAGGGAAAAACGGCGTGGTGTTTACTCACAGCGCTGGCGTCTTGTCCATGATGGGCAAGACGGCCGTGCTGTCGATGCTGGATACGCGTGGAGCAGTGGACGCTGGCCGTTGCATAGAGTCACCCGGCGTGGAGTACCGCGGTGAGAGGTCCTACATAGGCGGCCGCGAGCAGCTGACAGCCGCCGTGTAAGTCGGTGGGGGTAGGACATATGTTGGGGGTCGCGAGCAGCTGAAGCCCGCCGTGGAGAACCACCGGGGTAAAATATATGGTGAGGGCCGCGAGCAACTGGCACCCGCCGTGGAAGCCGCGGGAGTAGGATATATGTTGGGGGTAAATAAATGGCTCGGGCCCCAGGTTGTGGCCCTATCCATACCTCGCTATTTTCCTATACTCTCGTTTCCCGCCGGACTGGGGTCAGCTGTCTCACCCAAACTTTGTTCGACTTAGCATGCAGCAGCGTGCAGGCGGCGAAGGGCGGGGGCGAGCGACTATCAGACAACTGTCGCGGGGTAGGCCTTGCGCTACTGCTTAAAAGCATGGGTGCCCTTCCAGTCGGAGGCCCCGCAGGGGTACTTGTAACAGTACTCTAACAAGATAACGGGCTACTTGTTCGGTAATCCGCTACCGATCTTTTGAATCTCAACACCGCGATCGATGGCGATTTGCTATGCGAACCTCCTACGACTACTCGAGAGGAATGCATCGGATTCCACAGCAATATAGTCTAAGAGCGATGGTAACTGTGTCAATGACTCGTTGCGAGTACCTGCTGAGCAATGGCAGGGGTGAGAACTCGTTGTGCTAGTGCTATCGGATCAAATTCGTGGAGCCACCTCTGCGCCTTCGATTGCCGCAATTCGGTGCTCCCGAGATTACTGCTGTGAGCACGTTAGTATGTTCATTTTAGCGAGTTTTGATCGAATGTTGGAGTCAACGTTTTCGATTGTGACGGTTTACGCGAACCGGAACCACGAAAAGAGAGGGTACAACAATATGACGTGTTTGGTTGCGATGTCACAACTCCATTTCCTTCAGAATCCGCTACGTGGATCTACGATATTGAGCCCAATATCGCGTCCGCAAGTGCCGGCAGTTTATCACCCCATCGATGGCTAGTGCTATTGTACTGTGCATGATTCTGCGTGATTCCGTAGAGTTTTGCACGATTACGTGGACCGAAATTCTGCACTTCGCACGATTATCATTTTAATGGGAAAATGTTCCAAATCCAAATTGAGGACGCCCCGCCATTGCCAGGGTTTAATGCCCAGTATAGTCCTGCGCGGTGATAATAGTCGACACCAATTTTACAAATTCAAACAAACTCAGTGGGTTTAGTTAAGACCGTTCATTAACTCCAAAGACCCTCCAAGACAGAGACGATGGGTTATGGCCACTGCTGATATCGACACCAAAAAGAAGAGGAGAACGTCGTGATAGCCAAAGGGCAAACAGCAGAGCACTTAGTCTGAAACTCCGTGGACTTCCGTGGCATAACCATACGCCCGGCAGTTCAACAAACGCGGACGGTGTCACATGCGATGAGCTGATCGGAAGCAAGACGACATTCCCCGTTGTAACCAGAATATTAGATGCAGGATCGAGTATACCCTGTGGAATAAGTGACATAAACGAAACACCACACCTATTGGCGAACAGAAGTCCCCAAAGCACTGTGAAAAGCTTCGAAATGAAGGTGTTAACCTGATGACCGCTTACACTAAGCACCGCCACAGGTGATTCCACCAAACCAGAGTGAACCCCACCTATTTGACGTAGTCCTAACCCATACACTGGACAACACACCGGACGTAACCGTCTCGGTAGGAATGTCAAAAGATTGCACTCGATTATGTCGTGTCCTCTCAAATTCCAAGTGTGGTCCACCACGGAGGTATGTCGATCGCTCGTATACCGTAGTAATCTGAGGCCGAGACACTCGCTCGTGGTGGCAGGAGGGTTTGGAGGTATTCTGTGCAAGATTTCGTTTGTTCATCTGTCTGGAAAATCCATTCTTGTCACGACTATTTTTGTGAGTAACCGTCATTGTATTTCCCTATGCTTAGGATACGATCTGTTTTTTATGCGTTTAAGTGTGGTCCAGCACAGCGGTATGTCGATCGCTCGTATACCGTTGTCTGAATATTGGCCTGTTGGCATGGCTACCATGACGATCGTTCCCCCCAAGGGAGAGGAGCATGAGGACTCGTCTGGTGCTGAAGCTGAGATTCTCGTTCGTGGTGGCAGGGGGGTCAGGAGGTATTTTGTGCAAGATTTCGTTTGTTGATCTGTCTGAAAAATCCATTGTTGTCACGCATTTCTTTGTCTGTAACCGTCGTTGTATTTCCCTGTGCTTAGGATACGATCCTTTTTGCATGTGTTCAAGTGTGGTCCAGCACGGGGATATGTCGATCGCCCGTATACCGTAGTCGGGATGAACGCCTGCTGGCATGTACGCCACGACGATGGTTCCCCCAAAAAATGTGAGACGAGCACGAGGACTCGTCGGGTGCAGAAGCCGAGACTCTCGCTGGTGGTGGCAGGAGCGTCTGGAGGTAATCTGTGCAATATTTCGTTTGTTCTCCCGTCTGGAAAATCCAATCTTTTCACGACTTTTTTCGTCAGTAACCGTCATTGATTTTCCCCATGCTTAGGATACGATCCGTTTTCTATGTGTTCAAGTGTGGTCCAGCACGGGGGTATGTCGATCGCTCGTATACCGTTGTCTGAACGACGGTATACTGGCGTAAATGCCATGACGATCGTCCCCCCCAAGGGAGAGGAGCATGCGGACTCGTCGGGTGCAGAAGCCGAGACTCTCGCTGGTGGTGGCAGGGGGGTCAAGAGGTATTGTGTGCCAAACTTGGTTTGTTGTTCTGTCGGAAAAATCCATTCCTGTCACGACTTTTTTCGTCTGTAACCGTCAGTGTATTTGTCTATGGTTAGGACACGATCTTTCTTATATGTATTCAAGTGTGGTCCAGCACGGGGATATGTCGATCGCTGGTATACCATAGTGTGAAGGCCTGCTGGCATGTATGCCATGCCGATCGTTCCCCCAAATATAGAAAAGTAGCATGTGAAGTCGTCCGCTGCAAAAGCCGAGACTCTCGCTGGTGGTGGCAGGGGGTTCTGGAGATATTCTGTGCAATACTTCGTTTGTTGCTCTATCTGGAAAATCCAATCTTGTCACGACTTTGTCATCACTAACCGTTTATGGTATTTGCCTATGCTTAGGATACGATCTTTTTTGTATGTGTTCAAGTGTGGTCCAGCACGGGGGGATGTCGATCGCTCGTATACCGTTGTCTGAATGAAGATCTGCTGGCATGTATGCCATGACGATCGTTCCCCCCAAGGGAGAGGAGCATGAGGACTCGTCAGGTGTAGAGGCCTAGACTCTCGCTGGTGGCAGGAGGGTCTGGAGGTATTCTGTGCATCAAGATTTCGGTGGTGGTAGTTGTTTCATCTGGAAAATCCATTCCTGTCACGACTTTCTTCGTCTGTAACCGTCATTATATTTGCCTATGGTTAGGACACGATTTTTTATTTATGTGTTCAAGTCTGGTCCAGCACGGGGATATATCGATCGCTCGTATACCATAGTGTGAAGGCCTGCTGGCATGTATGCCATGCCGATCGTTCCCCCAAATATAGGAAAGTAGCATGTGAAGTCGTCTGCTGCAAAAGCCGAGATTTTCGCTGTTGGTGGCAGGGGGTTCTGGAGGTATTCTGTGCAATATTTCGTTTGTTGCTCTGTCTGGAAAATCTAATCTCGTCACACTTTTTCGTAAGGAACCGTTTATGGCATTTGCCTATGCTTAGCATACGATCCTTTTTGTATGTGTTCAAGTGTGGTCCAGCACGGGGGTATGTCGATCGCTCGTATACCGTTGTCTGAATGAAGATCTGCTGGCATGTATGCCATGACGATCGTTCCCCCCAAGGGAGAGGAGCATGAGGACTCGTCGGGTGTAGAGGCCTAGACTCTCGCTGGTGGCAGGAGGGTCTGGAGATATTCTGTGCATCAAGATTTCGGTAGTTGTTTCGTCTGGAAAATCCATTCCTGTCACGACGTTTTCGTCTGTAACCGTCATTGTATTTGCCTATGGTTATGACACAATTTTTTTAATATGTGTTCAAGTCTGGTCCAGCACGGGGATATATCGATCGCTCGTATACCATAGTGTAAAGGCCTGCTGGCATGTATGCCATGCCGATCGTTCCCCCCAAGGGAAGGGAGCATGATGACACGTCGGGTGTAGAGGCCTAGACTCTCGCTGGTGGCAGGAGGGTCTGGAGGTATTCTGTGCAAGATTTCGGTAGTTGTTTTGTCTGGAAAATCCAATCCTGTCACGACTTTTTTCGTCTGTAACCGTCATTGTATTTGCCTATGGTTAGGACACGATCTTTTTTATATGTGTTCAAGTCTGGTCCAGCACGGGGGTATGTCGATCGCTGGTATACCATAGGGTGAAGGCCTGCTGGCATGTATGCCATGCCGATCGTTCCCCCAAATATAGGAAAGTAGCATGTGAAGTCGTCTGCTGCAAAAGCCGAGATTTTCGCTGGTGGTGGCAGGGGGTTCTGGAGGTATTCTGTGGAATATTTCGTTTGTTGCTCTGTCTGGAAAATCCAATCTCGTCACACTTTTTCGTCAGTAACCGTTTATGGTATTTGCCTATGCTTAGGATACGATCGTTTTTGTATGTGCCCAACTGTTGTCCAACATGGAGATATGTCGATCGCTCGTATACCGTTGTCTGAATGAAGATCTGCTGGCATGTATGCCATGCCGATCGTTCCCCCCAAGGGAGAGGAGCATGAGGACTCGTCAGGTGTAGAGGCCTAGTCTCTCGCTGGTGGCAGGAGGGTCTGGAGGTATTCTGTGCATCAAGATTTCGGTAGTTGTTTCGTCTGGAAAATCCATTCCTGTCACGACTTTCTTCGTCTGTAACCGTCATTGTATTTGCCTATGGTTAGGACACGATCTTTTTTATATGTGTTCAAGTATGGTCCAGCACGGGGATATATCGATCGCTCGTATACCATAGTGTAAAAGCCTGCTGGCATGTATGCCATGCCGATCGTTACCCCAAATATAGGAAAGTAGCATGTGAAGTCGTCTGCTGCAAAAGCCGAGATTTTCGCTGGTGGTGGCAGGGGGTTCTGGAGGTATTCTGTGCAATATTTCGTTTGTTGCTCTGTCTGGAAAATCCAATCTCGTCACACTTTTTCGTCAGTAACCGTTTATGGTGTTTGCCTATGCTTAGGATACGATCCTTTTTGTATGTGTTCAAGTGTGGTCCAGCACGGGGGTATGTCGATCGCTCGTATATCGTTGTCTGAATATTGGCCTGCTGGCATGTATGCCATGACGATCGTTCCCCCCAAGGGAGAGGAGCATGAGGACTCGTCGGGTGTAGAGGCCTAGACTCTCGCTGGTGGCAGGAGGGTCTGGAGGTATTCTGTGCAAGATTTCGGTAGTTGTTTTGTATGGAAAAACCATTCCTGTCACGACTTTTTTCGTCTGTAACCGTCATTGTATTTGCCTATGGTTAGGACACGATTTTTTTTATATGTGTTCAAGTGTGGTCCAGCACGGGGATATGTCGATCGCTGGTATACCATAGGGTGAAGGCCTGCTGGCATGTATGCCATGCCGATCGTTCCCCCAAATATAGGAAAGTAGCATGTGAAGTCGTCTGCTGCAAAAGCCTAGACTCTCGCTGGTGGTGGCAAGGGGTTCTGGAGGTATTCTGTGCAATATTTCGTTTGTTGCTCTATCTGGAAAATCCAATCTTGTCACGACTTTTTCGTCAGTAACCGTTTATTGTATGTGCCTATGCTTAGGATACGATCGTTTTTGTATGTGCCCAACTGTTGTCCAACATGGGGATATGTCGATCGCTCGTATACCGTTGTCTGAATGAAGGCCCGCTGGCATGTATGCCATGCCGATCGTTACCCCAAATATAGGAAAGTAGCATGTGTGAAGTTGTCTGCTGCAAAAGCCGAGATTTTCGCTGGTGGTGGCAGGGGGTTCTGGAGGTATTCTGCAATATTTCGTTTGTTGCTCTGTCTGGAAAATCCAATCTCGTCACGACTTTCTTCGTCAGTAACCGTTTATGGTATATATATGCCTATGCTTAGCATACGACCCTATTTGTATGTGTTCAAGTGTGGTCCAGCACGCGACGGGGGTATATCGATCGCTCGTATACCGTTGTCTGAATATTGGCCTGCTGGCGTGTATGCCATGACGATCGTTCCCCCCAAGGGAGAAGAGCATGAGGACTCGTCGGGTGTAGAGGCCTAGACTCTCGCTGGTGGCAAGAGGGTCTGGAGGTATTCTGTGCATGATTTCGGTAGTTGTTTTGTCTGGAAAATCCATTCCTGTCACGACTTTTTTCGTCTGTAACCGTCATTGTATTTGCCTATGGTTAGGACACGATCTTTTTTATATGTGTTCAAGTGTGGTCCAGCACGGGGATATGTCGATCGCTGGTATACCATAGTGTGACGGCCTGCTGGCATGTATGCCATGCCGATCGTTCCCCCCAAGGGAGAGGAGCATTAGGCCTCGTCGGGTGTAGTGGCCTAGACTCTCGCTGGTGGTGGCAGGAGGGTCTGGAGGTATTCTGTGCAAGATTTCGGTAGTTGTTTTGACTGAAAAATCCGTTCCTGTCGCGATTTTTTCGTCTGTAACCGTCATTGTATTTGCCTATGGTTAGGACACGATCTTTTGTATAGGTGTTAAAGTCTGGTCCAGCACGGGGATTTGTCGATCGCTCGTATACCGTTGTCTGAATATTGGCCTGCTGGCATGTATGCCATGACGATCATTCCCCCCAAGGGAGAGGAGCATGAGGACTCGTCGGGTGTAGAGGCCTAGACTCTCGCTGGTGGCAGGAGGGTCTGGAGGTATTCTGTGCATCAAGATTTCGGTAGTTGTTTCGTCTGGAAAATCCATTCCTGTCACGACTTTCTTCGTCTGTAACCGTCATTGTATTTGCCTATGGTTAGGACACGATTTTTTTTATATGTGTTCAAGTCTGGTCCAGCACGGGGATATATCGATCGCTCGTATACCATAGTGTGAAGGCCTGCTGGCATGTATGCCATGCCGATCGTTACCCCAAATATAGGAAAGTAGCATGTGAAGTCGTCTGCTGCAAAAGCCTAGACTCTCGCTGGTGGTGGCAGGGGGTTCTGGAGGTATTCTGTGCAATATTTCGTTTGTTGCTCTATCTGGAAAATCCAATCTCGTCACGACTTTTTCGTCAGTAACCGTTTATGGTATTTGCCTATGCTTAGGATACGATCCTTTTTGTATGTGTTCAAGTGTGGTCCAGCACGGGGGTATGTCGATTGCTCGTATACCGTTGTCTGAATATTGGCCTGCTGGCATGTATTCCATGACGATCATTCCCCCCAAGGGAGAGGAGCATGATGACTCGTCCGGTGTAGAGGCCTAGACTCTCGCTGGTGGTGGCAGAAGGGTCTGGAGGTATTCTGTGCATGATTTCGGTAGTTGATTCGTCTGGAAAATCCATTCCTGTCACGACTTTTTTCGTCTGTAACCGTCACTGTATTTGCCTATGGTTAGGACACGATCTTTTGTATATGTGTCCAAGTGTGGTCCAGCACGGGGATATGTCGATCTTTGGTATACCATAGTGTGAAAGCCTGCTGGCATGTATGCCATGTTGATCGTTTCCCCAAATATAGGAAAGTAGCATGTGAAGTCGTCTGCTGCAAAAGCCGAGATTTTCGCTGGTGGTGGCAGGGGGTTCTGGAGGTATTCTGTGGAATATTTCGTTTGTTGCTCTGTCTGGAAAATCCAATCTCGTCACACTTTTTCGTCAGTAACCGTTTATGGTATTTGCCTATGCTTAGGATACGATCGTTTTTGTATGTGCCCAACTGTTGTCCAACATGGAGATATGTCGATCGCTCGTATACCGTTGTCTGAATGAAGATCTGCTGGCATGTATGCCATGCCGATCGTTCCCCCCAAGGGAGAGGAGCATGAGGACTCGTCAGGTGTAGAGGCCTAGTCTCTCGCTGGTGGCAGGAGGGTCTGGAGGTATTCTGTGCATCAAGATTTCGGTAGTTGTTTCGTCTGGAAAATCCATTCCTGTCACGACTTTCTTCGTCTGTAACCGTCATTGTATTTGCCTATGGTTAGGACACGATCTTTTTTATATGTGTTCAAGTATGGTCCAGCACGGGGATATATCGATCGCTCGTATACCATAGTGTAAAAGCCTGCTGGCATGTATGCCATGCCGATCGTTACCCCAAATATAGGAAAGTAGCATGTGAAGTCGTCTGCTGCAAAAGCCGAGATTTTCGCTGGTGGTGGCAGGGGGTTCTGGAGGTATTCTGTGCAATATTTCGTTTGTTGCTCTGTCTGGAAAATCCAATCTCGTCACACTTTTTCGTCAGTAACCGTTTATGGTGTTTGCCTATGCTTAGGATACGATCCTTTTTGTATGTGTTCAAGTGTGGTCCAGCACGGGGGTATGTCGATCGCTCGTATATCGTTGTCTGAATATTGGCCTGCTGGCATGTATGCCATGACGATCGTTCCCCCCAAGGGAGAGGAGCATGAGGACTCGTCGGGTGTAGAGGCCTAGACTCTCGCTGGTGGCAGGAGGGTCTGGAGGTATTCTGTGCAAGATTTCGGTAGTTGTTTTGTCTGGAAAAACCATTCCTGTCACGACTTTTTTCGTCTGTAACCGTCATTGTATTTGCCTATGGTTAGGACACGATTTTTTTTATATGTGTTTAAGTGTGGTCCAGCACGGGGATATGTCGATCGCTGGTATACCATAGGGTGAAGGCCTGCTGGCATGTATGCCATGCCGATCGTTCCCCCAAATATAGGAAAGTAGCATGTGAAGTCGTCTGCTGCAAAAGCCTAGACTCTCGCTGGTGGTGGCAAGGGGTTCTGGAGGTATTCTGTGCAATATTTCGTTTGTTGCTCTATCTGGAAAATCCAATCTTGTCACGACTTTTTCGTCAGTAACCGTTTATTGTATTTGCCTATGCTTAGGATACGATCGTTTTTGTATGTGCCCAACTGTTGTCCAACATGGGGATATGTCGATCGCTCGTATACCGTTGTCTGAATGAAGGCCCGCTGGCATGTATGCCATGCCGATCGTTACCCCAAATATAGGAAAGTAGCATGTGTGAAGTTGTCTGCTGCAAAAGCGGAGATTTTCGCTGGTGGTGGCAGGGGGTTCTGGAGGTATTCTGCAATATTTCGTTTGTTGCTCTGTCTGGAAAATCCAATCTCGTCACGACTTTCTTCGTCAGTAACCGTTTATGGTATATATATGCCTATGCTTAGCATACGACCCTATTTGTATGTGTTCAAGTGTGGTCCAGCACGCGACGGGGGTATATCGATCGCTCGTATACCGTTGTCTGAATATTGGCCTGCTGGCGTGTATGCCATGACGATCGTTCCCCCCAAGGGAGAAGAGCATGAGGACTCGTCGGGTGTAGAGGCCTAGACTCTCGCTGGTGGCAAGAGGGTCTGGAGGTATTCTGTGCATGATTTCGGTAGTTGTTTTGTCTGGAAAATCCATTCCTGTCACGACTTTCTTCGTCTGTAACCGTCATTGTATTTGCCTATGGTTAGGACACGATCTTTTTTATATGTGTTCAAGTGTGGTCCAGCACGGGGATATGTCGATCGCTGGTATACCATAGTGTGACGGCCTGCTGGCATGTATGCCATGCCGATCGTTCCCCCCAAGGGAGAGGAGCATTAGGCCTCGTCGGGTGTAGTGGCCTAGACTCTCGCTGGTGGTGGCAGGAGGGTCTGGAGGTATTCTGTGCAAGATTTCGGTAGTTGTTTTGACTGAAAAATCCGTTCCTGTCGCGATTTTTTCGTCTGTAACCGTCATTGTATTTGCCTATGGTTAGGACACGATCTTTTGTATAGGTGTTAAAGTCTGGTCCAGCACGGGGATTTGTCGATCGCTCGTATACCGTTGTCTGAATATTGGCCTGCTGGCATGTATGCCATGACGATCATTCCCCCCAAGGGAGAGGAGCATGAGGACTCGTCGGGTGTAGAGGCCTAGACTCTCGCTGGTGGCAGGAGGGTCTGGAGGTATTCTGTGCATCAAGATTTCGGTAGTTGTTTCGTCTGGAAAATCCATTCCTGTCACGACTTTCTTCGTCTGTAACCGTCATTGTATTTGCCTATGGTTAGGACACGATTTTTTTTATATGTGTTCAAGTCTGGTCCAGCACGGGGATATATCGATCGCTCGTATACCATAGTGTGAAGGCCTGCTGGCATGTATGCCATGCCGATCGTTACCCCAAATATAGGAAAGTAGCATGTGAAGTCGTCTGCTGCAAAAGCCTAGACTTCCGCTGGTGGTGGCAGGGGGTTCTGGAGGTATTCTGTGCAATATCTCGTTTGTTG
The DNA here is from genome assembly GCA_012845835.1 of Undaria pinnatifida. Taxonomy (NCBI): domain Eukaryota; class Phaeophyceae; order Laminariales; family Alariaceae; genus Undaria; species Undaria pinnatifida. Next base: position 13,460,211 of record JABAKD010000019.1, read on the forward strand.
CTCTATCTGGAAAATCCAATCTCGTCACGACTTTTTCGTCAGTAACCGTTTATGGTATTTGCCTATGCTTAGGATACGATCCTTTTTGTATGTGTTCAAGTGTGGTCCAGCACGGGGGTATGTCGATTGCTCGTATACCGTTGTCTGAATATTGGCCTGCTGGCATGTATTCCATGACGATCATTCCCCCCAAGGGAGAGGAGCATGATGACTCGTCCGGTGTAGAGGCCTAGACTCTCGCTGGTGGTGGCAGAAGGGTCTGGAGGTATTCTGTGCATGATTTCGGTAGTTGATTCGTCTGGAAAATCCATTCCTGTCACGACTTTTTTCGTCTGTAACCGTCACTGTATTTGCCTATGGTTAGGACACGATCTTTTGTATATGTGTCCAAGTGTGGTCCAGCACGGGGATATGTCGATCTTTGGTATACCATAGTGTGAAAGCCTGCTGGCATGTATGCCATGTTGATCGTTTCCCCAAATATAGGAAAGTAGCATGTGAAGTCGTCTGCTGCAAAAGCCGAGATTTTCGCTGGTGGTGGCAGGGGGTTCTGGAGGTATTCTGCAATATTTTGTTTGTTTCTCTGTCCGGAAAACCCAATCATGTCACGACGTTTTCGTCAGTAACCGTGTATGGTTTTTGCCTATGCCTAGGATACGATCCTTTTTGTATGTGTTCAAGTGTGGTCCAGCACGGGGGTATGTCGATC